>CM029443.1:40911271-42198311 GCA_017140255.1 Eucalyptus paniculata subsp. matutina
ATTAGCTAGCCCTTGCTGGCCCTCGTCCCTAGCAGGTTGTTGAGGCCCAACAATTGGTTAGAGGAAGAAAAGGGAAGGGAAAAAAATAAAAAAATTATTCATATCAACGCTGATCGGATAAAATTGAATTAACACAACTACAAACCGTTGTTTATCAATTAAGAAAAGACAAAAGCGTTTAGAATCGATTGATAAAATCATAAAAAAATTAAGATTTTTTTTATGATTATTTCTAAAAAGAGCATATAACTCCATCATCAAGTAATATAATATTTCTATACATATAATATTTGTTTTACTTAACGGTGAAGGTCGATCGATTTTGGAATGAATTACAGTTCGATAATTGAAATATTTAATCAACGGAGGGGATGCGATGTGAACATTAAAAATTGACCAGCAGGTGACGTAAAGCAAATAAAGGAAAGGACCCACACCGTACATTCACACGATCGGGATCTTGTCCTTTTATTGACCTTTGTGCCTCAACATTATTTCAACGTTATCCCAACCACTCCGCTGGAGTGCCCTTTTTTCAACAGTACTATTTATTATTTTATCCACTGGACCTCTCATTCTCATCTTCTTCTCTCTCGTCATCCCTATTTCGCCGGTTCGTTTCGGTCATTTTCCACCGCCCGACGATGTCTATTCCCCTATTTCACGGCACATTCTACACGTGCCATGTTAGCCCACGTAAGCGATACCACCAGCTCTCGCTCACCCTAAGCACGGGTGATTACTATACTTACTTATCCAACGGTAAGCAGAGCATGCAAATAAAATCCGACATGGAGTCTATCTTTCCCACGGTGAGACCCCATAATTCCTTGTCTATCTTGGCACGGGATCTCCCATCTCAAGACGGATCTTCCGCTTGTTTCATTCTTAAGGCTTTTAAGGATCTACTCAAATCCAAAATCATAGAACCTATGTACTCTCGATTTTCTTATTATAAGTACCTATGTTAGAACATATCTTTTACTATACTCATTCGCTTTCTAGCCTATAAGCCGTGGCAATAGTCTTTGTAATATAAAATCCTTAGCATGCAAATAATCATCGCATCACGACTATCGTGCGCGATTATGTGTCGACAACATAAATATTAATGCACTTAAGACGGATAAAAGCCAAATATTCTTTTATCGTCGTTGGCAAATACACAAATTCTTATTTATAAAACAATCATCATGTGATACTTAGGATTATCAAAGTTATTCAAAGTTCTCTTGATATCACTCAACCGTGTTTTTATTCACGAAATATTATTGAGGAACCATAGGATAGAATGACTCTTAATATTTTTTAGTGGTATTGTGAAAATTAGAAACTTTTTTTACATAACATTAATAACAATATCATTATGAAAGCACAAGCATGGATCAACAAGCATTATTCGCATCTTAAATCAACATGACGTCACCCACGATGGATGCAAATTCAAATGAAACTTTTGCAACGGAAAGCGAAGCGAGATTTGAAGTTGATGGCCTAAAGATGGCGATGACTCGGTTGTTTTCTCCGCAACGAATACGACAAATTTCTTTTTTATAAAGTCTGAGATTTTTGGGGGATGCGATGCGACAGAGGGGCAAATGGGGATGCTTTTGCTTTGCTTTTTCTTTTCTTATTTTATTATCATTATTTTCATTTTTAAGGGACAAATCAAACCGTGATTCCCGGATGATCTCATTTAAGGGTTGAAACTAATGGCCACTGAAAGGACAAACTACACTATGCTCGACTAATAAGTAATAAGTCCCGGATGATCTCATTTGAAGGTTAAAACTTATCGACAGATTTCAAAATCAGCCGCAATGCTTGGAACGCCAAAGCCTTACAAATTTGCGAGCTAAAATTACAGACCATTGACAGATCACGTCGTACAAATTTGAAAAGTTTTACAACTTCATTACTCTTTAATTAAGCTTCCTCGACAAGTTTGATGATTTCCGGGGCACTCATTTCTTGTTTTATTATGAGTAAAACCATGTACGGACGGCGCCAAAAGTGACCTAGGATTCTGAAGCGAAGATAATGTCGTTTTAGTCGAATGTGAAGCGGGTGATTACAAAAATAATCAAATCAACAGTCACAGGTGCCGTAAAAGCAGAGGGGGTCGGTGGGAGCCCCCCCCTACCTTTTCTATTTTAAGGAAAAAATAAAAAATCGATTCGATACTGGAGGACCGTAGGTTGCGGGGAGGGAATGACGTCCACCGCCCTGGGGGGGATCGGGCCCTGTCCCCAGCTGCTGCTCCCGGTCTCTCTCCATATCTGGTTGCTCTTATCTCCTTCTCCCTCTCGCCAAAGATCACCGCAACAGGAAGGAAGGAAGGAAGGAAGGAAGGGAGGGAGCGTTGCTGTCTCGTGCACACTTGAGTGATCTGGGGGTGAGCGCGTGTTTCCCGGGGTCATGGATACGGCCCAGCAGCTTCGCTTCTTCTTCTTCTTCTTCTCGTGCCTTCTCTAACGCAGGCGAGGAGCGTCGGGGCGGCTCGTGTGGGGGAAGCCGGAGATCGGAGAGGTGAGAGAGAGAGAGCGAGAGAGCGAGAGAAAGCGAACGTGGAGGTGCGCTCGAATGGCGGAGCATTACAGGTGCTGCGAGAGCGCCTTCTTCATCCGCATACTGATCGTGACGCTGCTGGTGATGTTCGCCGGGGTGATGTCCGGCCTCACGCTGGGGCTCATGTCCATGAGCCTCGTCGACCTCGAGGTCCTCGCCAAGTCCGGCACCCTCAGGATCGCAAGCACGCAGGTGCGTTTGATTGCTTCATTGACTAGGGCTTTTCTTTTCCTTCTCTCGGTCGACGTTCGTGATCTCGATCAGACTGGTGGTTCTCGCCGAGTCCGCCCTTTGAGATCGCCCGTGGACACGCTCTTGAGAGAACTTCTGTATAATCGAAGGCTGTGACTCGGGGGCTTTATTTAGAATGTACTATGTAGCGAGTTTTTATAGAATTCCAATTGTGAAATTCGGTCTTCTTATGCAATTATTGGTTGCGAAACTTAGTGCCCCGCGCCAAAACAGTGCTTCACCCGTAGATGCCAAGTCGAAGTTTTCGTTCTTCAACTATCAATGTTGAATCGCCTGATTAACAAGATTCTGTAGCAAAATGTCTTTTTTTGTGTCGTAATATCGGAGAAAAGCATGTAAAAGCTCTGGGTAGGGGCAGGGGACATCTACTGCTCTTTCGCCCTGTTCAAAGCAGATTTTAACGTTAAAACATGTAACGTCACTCGGTTAAGGCGAATGAGTGTAGTTCGGTGAATTATGCGACCGGATGGTGGTGGTGGTGGTATCGTTTGGCAGCGTGGGCTTGCAGTTATGCCGGGTGCTTCTGATGCTTTTGCTCCCATTCAAGCTTGTAGTAGAAGGTGGCTCGAAAATCAGTTTTTTGTTCCCTTGATGCATCTACCGAGTATTCTGTAATGTAAGCAACTCATTAAGGGAGGATTCGGTCCTTTTTCTCGGCCATGGTGATGGGTCGATATAACCCCTGCGAATTTTATTCAGAAACAAAGGAAAGGAATTTTGGTACTAGAGTTCAACTCTCCAAGCTGAAGGATTGTAGGCTCTTTCCTCTAGTATGCATGAGAATTCACAGGGGTGAAAATGAGCATGTAGTGGCACGAGAGCTTTTGCACTACAAGTTTGATGTATGCTTCTGGATATGATATCTTGACACATAAAAATGAGATTACTGCTTCTGCAGAGCACTTAAGTTAAGTTATTGATAGATATGAACTTACAGTTGGCTGCTACCGGCGCAAACATTTCAATGTATGGTGGGCCTTGGCACAAGTGGATGGCTAAAAGAGGCAAATTTGTAATTCCCGATTACCAGCTAATTGAGAGCTAATTTGGGTCCCCTACCTGGGTCGTGCTCTGTTGCGATCACTGACAATAAGTAGAAACTAAATATAGCAATGGACAAATTTGATATGGAAGGGCTGATGATCAAGATATGTGAGGTCCACATGCTTGCATCCAGTGCGGTTTTTGATTGAGAATGGTAGAAAGCACTTACCAGAAAGTACAAAGGAAAATGGTTGGGATTTTAAGAATCATGTAAACCATTTGTAGATGGTAAGACTTTGAAAAGAATGAAATGCATTGATGATAACAAGTTTGGGCGGCCAGCTTTGGTTTTTGGAAGTGGCACTATTGGCATACTTCCTATCCAGTTTGTGACGATCAGTAGTTGGTTAGACTCTTCTCAACTAGCTATATTGTGATTACTTTTCAGTTAATTCCTCCTCGTCTATTACCATTCTATTATGACTAGTTGGGTTACAACTTTGTTGACTTCATATACATTTATCTAATTCCACTCATGCTTTTCTTATAGCCAAGATACTGCCAGTTGTAAAGAATCAACATCTTCTGCTTTGCACATTACTGATATGCAATGCTGCTGCAATGGAGGTAAATTCCAACAATTTGTATATACATATATAAACACTATGATTCTGCAGATGCTTCCGTCTCATGTGCGTTTTCTTCTTTATCTTCAGGCCCTTCCTATTTTTCTTGACAGTTTAGTTTCAGCTTATGGCGCTATCCTGATCTCAGTGACATTGATCCTTCTGTTTGGAGAGGTTGGTAATCACTTCTCATGTGGTTAGAGTAACATCCATTCTTCATGGTAGGGAAAGATTGTTTGGTGGACAATGGGGTTAGATTCAGTTTTTGGGGGAAATATCATGTCAAATTCTTCTGTCACGAGAAATACTTGGTCGTGCAACTTTGGGGGTTAGTCTGCTGCTTTAGATGATGTCTTACCCTCTATAACTTATAATGCACGCACGAAGTCTGCATCTCGGATTTTTGTTGGCGTTAAGAGTTTTAAGTTGATTTTTGTTTGTTGGTTGGACAACTGGTCATTTCCATTTGCTTCGTGAAACAGATAATTCCGCAATCTGTTTGTTCTCGATATGGTTTGGCAATTGGTGCAGCTGTGGCTCCGGCTGTGCGTGTTCTTGTTTGGATCTGCTTTCCCATTGCGTATCCAATCAGCAAGGTGGTGCTTGTAGGGTTTAGGAAAGTTGCTTTCTATTATCTACTTGGCTTACTTGCTCAGCATCCTTTTTGTTTCTTCTTTGCTTCCAGTTATTAGACTATCTACTAGGTCATGGACATGTTGCTCTCTTCCGCAGAGCTGAGCTTAAAACCCTTGTCGACTTGCATGGAAATGAGGTATATATCTTATGGTGTTTCCTTCTTGAGTTACTTTGTTATTTGGATGTGAGCAAATCAAGCTTGTTTTTTTGTTGGAGGATGGTGCTTGTAACCTATGCTATGCCTCACCTTCCACATACAGGCTGGAAAGGGGGGAGAATTGACGCATGATGAAACAACTATTATTGCTGGAGCACTTGAACTTTCAGATAAGACAGCTCGTCATGCCATGACTCCTATAAGAGAGACATTTGCAATTGACATCAATGCCAAGCTCGATCAGTTGCGCTGCTCTTCTCAATGCATTGGATTCTCCTTTTTTTTTTTTGGACTCTTTCTGTGGCTTTGGATCTTGGGACTTACTTGTCATGATGCAGGGATTTGATGAACTCGGTTTTGGAGAAAGGGCACAGCAGAGTGCCCGTTTTCTATGAGCAGTCTACCAATATAATTGGATTGATTCTGGTATCTACAGGAAACTTTTAGTTTCGTGTTTCTTTCTTTATATATGAATAACTTAAATGATAATGATTTATTTGTCTCCTGCTTTTCAGATTTGATGCAATTGTAAATTGATTTGCGACTTTGTTGTATTTGAGAGATGCTTGATGATGTGACAAGTATTATTCAGCATTTTAATAGACTTTAAATACTTTGACTCCAGAGGATTATATTGCGATCGAACAATGTTGTGGTGTTTTCATTTTATTTAACGCGCAACTTTTAAAGAGATGTAATATGCGTGTCATTTAGGTGAAGAATTTGCTGACCATTCACCCAGAAGATGAAGTACCAGTAAAAAATGTTACCATTCGGAAAATTCCAAGGTTCATTTCTATGGATTGATTGTTTGCAATTTACTAGCAGAGTGGTTCATGAGTATGGCTGTCATATTAATGATAGCTTGTCTTTTTATGCTATGACCAAAGGGTTCCAGAAAAGATGCCTCTATACGACATATTAAATGAGTTTCAGAAAGGTCACAGCCACATGGCTGTTGTTGTGAGACAGCATAATGAGTCAACGGAGCAGTCCACTGACAAGAGCCCTGTCGATAGTAAGTTCCAATTTACAGCGCCCACTTGAGAATGTTCCCATTGTTAGTCTTCTGTCAACTTAACTTGAATTTGCAACTTCTCTTCAAATAGGTACTGAGAACGATGTCAAGGTGGACATTGATGGTGAAAAGACTCCGCAAGAGAAGAAATTGAAAAACAAGAGATCTCTGCAAAAATGGAAGAGCTTCCCCAACTCAAATAACTCAGTTAAGGGAAGTTCAAGGAACAAGAAGTGGAATTACATGTATGCAGATATCCTGCAACTAGATGGAAGTCCTCTTCCAAAGCTTGCGGAAGAAGAAGAAGCTGTGGGCATAATAACCATGGAAGATGTCATAGAAGAACTGCTACAGGTCTCGTATATTCTTCATCGTTGCTTGCATTCTAAACAATGTACCCTATGAATTACCTTGTTTCTAACATATTCCTTTGTGGCATTCTTCAGGAGGAAATCTTTGATGAGACAGATCACCATGATGAACATTCATGACATCGGATCCCATGCATGGCAATATGCCAAGCATCTAGCAGTGTTTAGTACTTTTTTTTCATATCATTTCAATGTATGTGGTATTACTTGTACTGTTTTAGCTCTCTACCAAAAGGACTAAGAAAAGCTACGAATTTTTAAGTCTTATCATTTCAAAGGAATAGAGGATTGTGGACTTGGAACATTATTTCGTCGTGTTTGTAAATCAACGGCAGGGAAGTGTGCAAGACAATTGGTATATCTTGCACTTTATGGTTTTGCTTTTGTTGAAGTTGTATAGCAAGGAAAAGAAAGCATTGGAAAGCATGGTTTTTGCCTTATAAGCTGTTCCTGTTTTGTCGACATTTTGCATCGTTTGCTTGTTAGTTTTCTCGCATCGGGAGTAGTTCAACTATGTAGGGTATATCCTCTCTAAGCTTCTTTTCCAGATTTTGAACTCTCCATATCTTATTCTGCTACTGCTTTCCATGGTAATTCTTGCTCTATGAATTATTGCAAAAGGGAAGAATGACAGAAATGGTATCTGGCCCCATATATATTGCCATTTCTAAGCTTTAATTTAATGTGCGATGTTTTCTTTGAATTATTGACTTGTTCAATGTTGTACCTGAATTCTCAATACATGGTCAATTTAATCTCTAGACTTAATGAAATTTATTGATTTAGCTTCCAATTTGATTGATACATTTGAACGTTGGAAAAAAAAGAAGTTCAATGTAGATTTTGCACGTAAGAAATTCAACTCGAATTAAAATATAAATTAATTGTTAATTTGTTTAATGTATTCAATATGAAAAATGATTAATTATGTTATTTGATGGCTTGAATTATTATATCTTAATATGAATTGAATATCTCATCCAAAACTTATCGGATTGAAAATCAAATAAGTAAATTTCGTTAATTTGAATTAATAAAATGAACACGTTGCAAAATTTCATGAGTCACGTTAAATTAATTAATAATTTAGAGAGGATATCGCATCTGGGGCTAAAATTTAGGATTGATATTTTGTATTGAAAAAATTAAAAATCTTCTTGTAAAAAATTACTGACAAGAAAAACGAAGTTGTCGGGGTCTTTTTGCCAAGCAAGTCGATTGCTTGGAGACCTTTAAAGAAAGGGAAGTGCAAAGCAATTTTGGACTGGCTTCTCCACGATATGTCATCTCCTTTTTGGGAGATGAAATGAGGAAACATCGAAACATGATTACCAGCAGCAGGAAAGATGGCCAGGAACTTCCGTGGCCCAGATATCCCTCAACAGAAGCCTTAAAAAAAATAAAGGATTGAAGTGATGTATTTTTCTCAAAAGATAATCTAGAGTAGACTTTCTTATAAATAAAAGGTCCTAAATGGTAATTCAATTTTAAATAAGAGTTTTGAGTTTGCCAGCCTACCAAAGTTTTGCCAGCCAGCAAACAAGCATGTAGATCTCATATGCCACTTTTCACACCATTACAGGCATTTTCGTCCGATATATTTACTTCACTAATTTTTTTCTGTGGTTTTTAGTGTTTGTTTTCTCTGCGCCACCATTCAAGCCTGCACCACCTCCGAAAGTGACGCTCGAGGACTATAGGAGTAATGAACATAGTATCTTATGTCTTACTCAACAAATGCTTGGAAAAGGAACAAATCTCTTTTGATTATGAGTGAAGCAGAGAGTAGCAAATGAAAGGTCTTCTCTTTCAACACTATTAGAGTCCGTTCGTTTCGCGAAAACAACTTCCTAAAAACATTTACCGGATATTTTCAGTGTTTGGATGGTGGAAAATAATGGTCAAAGAAAATGATTTTCTCTTTTGAGAAGAGAAAACATTTTCCATAACTTTTTCCACTTGTTTTATTTTTCTTTCTTTTTTTTTTCTGTTTTTTTTTTTAAATTGAGTTTTTAATTTTTTTTTCTCTCTCTCTATATCTTCAGCTCCCCCGGCGGTTCCCCATCGCTGATTGATGGCTCCCGCTCCGCCTCCACTGCGATGAACCCACCCACCGCCGGTGATGCCCACCCCGCCCCGCTGAAGCCCTCCGGCGTCATCGCCGCCATCAGAGGATCCGTCCCCGTCGGCAACGGTGACCCTCACGTCTCACTCCTAAACCTCGCCACCGTCAGTGGGAAGATGGACTCGGTGTAGTAGTTCTTGTCGCGGTCCCTCGGCAGCAACGCCATCCTGAGCAAGGACTAGATGGACATGGTGTCTGCAGAGATCGCGTCGGCAATCTACAAAGTCATAGTCAACGGTGCCACCCTGTTGGCCTGCTTTCAGAACCCTGGCCTCAATCCTGAGCCGAGGTGCGCGAATCCGAATTTATTGTCGACGCCGGCGCCGGCAGCCTTGTGGACCTAATGGTGGCGACGCCGCTGGAGGTTGAATTGAAGGACGAGAAGGACGAGGTCGAATTGAAGGACGAGCCCAACGAGCTCGGGCCTCTCCAGATCGGGCGAGGCAGAGCCACACTGGCTTGAGGCGGAGCTTGGGCCTAGCCAGATTCGGCGAGCTGGGCGGGGCTCGGGCCTCGCCGGAGCTCACTAGAGATTTGTTGGGCTCTGACAAGTTGCGAGCTCGCCCGATCTGGCAGCGGAGCTTAGGCTCGCATGGATCGGGAGCTCGAGCTCCGCCGCCAGATCCGGCGAGCTCGCGGCTTGCCAGAGCCTGGCGAAACTCTGGTGAGCTCGAGCGAGATCGGTCGAGTCTCGCCCAACTTGCTGGATTTGGCGACCGGGTCTTGGTCGGCCACCAAGCAGCCAGCCATCATCAAGCATGGGGCAGCGGAGGAAGGAGGCGGCGGCGGAGGAAGGAGGAGTCGGGAGGAGGAAGGAATGAAAAAGAAAGAAATAATAAAAAAATCGATTTTTAAGGGCCTGCATGGAAACACTTCCTGTTTATGTTTCCGAACAATTTTTTTGTTTTTTTTGTTCCTGGGAACAAAAAAAGAATAGAAACGAGAAACAAAAAAAAATTGTTTCTTGTTTCAGAAACGATTTTAAGGAAACGTTTCTCATTTCTTCTTCTCTCTCTTCTCTTTTCTTCTTTTTTTCTTTCGTCGGTCGCCGGCCTCAGCCATGGCCGGCTACCGGCCGTCGAGGGCCGGTGACGCCGTTGAGGGTCGGCGACCTCGTCGGAGCGTCGCCGGCCCCTGGTGAGGCCGAGCCTCGCCTAGGCTGGGCGAGCTCGGCCTTGCCCAGATCCGGCGAGGCCGAGCCTCGCCTTGGCTGGGCGAGCTCGGCCTCTCCTAGATCCGGTGAGGCCGAGTGTCGCCGGCTCCCAGCGAGGCTCGGCCTTGTCGAATCTGGGCGAGCCTGAGTTTGGCCTTGCTGGATCTGGGTGAGCTCGAGCTCGCCCAGCCAAGGCGAGGCTCAACCTCGCTGTGCGCGGGCGAGGCCGAGCCTCGCCTTGGCTGGGCAAGCTCGGGCTCGCCCAGATCTGGCGAGGCTCGGCCTTGCCGAGGGCCGACGAGCCTCGCCGTGGCTGGGCGAGGTTGTCGGCCCCGTCGGCCGGTTGCGGGAGGCCGGCGATCGGCCGAAAGAAAAAACAATAAAAAAAAAGGAAAAAAATGAAAAATAAAATAAAAATATTAAAAATATTAAAATAAACAAAAAAAAGAATAAAATTTACCAAACATGTTTATTCATTTTTTATTCTCAAAACAAACGTTACCAAACGCATTCTTTTGTTTCAAAAACTGTTCCCCGAACAAAAACACTTTTTTTTTTGCTTTCCGTCTCTGTAACAAAAAAAAGAATGTAAACATTACCACGCAAAAATCTTTAAAATACAAATAATTTCATTTTTTCAAAAAAATAAAATAAAAAATAAAACTAATTTTTTAGTCAATTAAAAATATTAAAATTCAATTTCTGATAATTATTTCCAAACAATTAAATTACCTAATGAACTAAAAATATTTTCCATTCGAAGTTTAGGTTTAACCGAACACCTAAAATCATTTTCCTAGATTTTCCAAGTTTTAAAATATTTTCCAAAAACATGATATTTTCCGTAAAACGAACGGACCTTTAGTGAAGATTTAACACTTTTGGGCGACTCATAAAAGCTAGCCAACTAGTACAGAAAACGTCACCCAGCTCAACAAGATTTCGAGGTTGAAATCTGATCAAAAGATAACATCTGAAAAGAACTTGAAGAACAGCAAACAAGCACCCTTCACACCATCTTGGTGCACACTACACTGTTGCAATGTGTTCCGATAGATACTCTCATTACTGTGATTTAATCCACATCCCATACCAAAATAGTACCTGAAATCCCATGAATTTGCTAGTGCCAAATAAGTAATCACATGAACTACTATAGCTCCAAACTACTTTCTATGTTTCTTCTTCTCTTTCTTCTTTTTCCTAGACTTCCCTTCAGATCTGTGCTTACTGGAGTGTTTTCTGCTTGAGTGAGAGTGGACCTTCTTTGCCTTCTTATGCCTGTCTTTATGACCGTCCTTTTTGGGTGATCCAGAAGCTTTTAGTGAATATGGTTTTTCTGGCCCATACTTTACAAGTGCCTTCCTACGCTCAGGACTTGGAGACAACTCCTCGGAACCTGGGCATGACGGAAGGTAGGGACCTGTTTCATCCATCCTTGACCCTATGGCACCTCTGCCGCGCTTGACTCTACATCCACAATTGTATTTAATTTAGAAATCAATGCCTGCTTCTTCTACTCTCCAAACCAAACAAGTATATACTTCACAACAAAATCAAGACACGCATATATTCTCAGAGAGGGGGGAGAGAGAGAAGAAAAGAAGAAGAAGCTGCGACCTTGAGAGTAGAAACTCTTCAATCTCTTCATCCCCCAAACCTTCATCCCCTCTTTTATGGCGACTTTCATGTGCACTTCTACTTTGAGAACATGAAGGTTCAACACTGTGATCATCTATATCATGCCTATCGCTGCTGCTGCTCCTTGAAGAACTGGCATCCTTATGGTGCCTCCTACTGCTGCTCTCATCTCTTGATCTACCTTTGATCCGATTATCAAGCTCCAGCTCCTTCTGACGCAGACGCCACATTTCGTTTACTTCCACAGCTTTATTGGCTGAACATGGAGACAGCTAGCAAAAAGTTATATACTGGAGCAGACTTTAAAGAATTCTAAATTGGAGCTAACTGATATACTGAAGCAGACTTTAAAGAATTCTAAATTGAAGCTAACTGTTACAAATGAGAGACAACAGAAAATTCATAAGCAAAGATGATGTGATGCATCAGGGCAAAGCAAGAATCAGATTTAAGTCAAAAAGTAGGAATGGAACCACACAAGAAATCACATCAAGATGGCATCATCAGCCATGCCTGACAAAGTTCCACAGATTACTTGCTGCATATAGTGAGAGATGCAACATTCTTACAGAAGACAAGAGACCCTAATATTGAAAAACATAGATGGCCAAGAGCATGCGACTATGCAATGACATGCAAGTTAAAGCGCCTCAATCAAACAAATGAAAAATTCTCCAAGAGTGTCGTTCTTGGTACACCGACCACAATGATAAAGACAATACACGTGCTCCAGAAGTGTCCACTTTGAGGTTTCTTTCGTGACGCAATCACATGCCTTGAAAAAATGTGCAAGTCTAAATACAAAAGATAGGCCTAACCTTGTTGCACCCCACGAACAGTTGCAGTGAGAAACCTCGAATTGGGCCGAGCCCTAACAGAGGGCTTGCAAAGATAGGCAAGTGCGCCTTCTTTCTCAGCTTGTCTACGTAACTCCGCCGCTTCTTTCATAAGGATTGCAGCAATTCTGTTTTCCGTTTCCAAATCCATTGGATCCTAAAGAAACAGTAGAATAAGCATATGAGCAACACTTATGGTATATCTCATTCTCATACAATTAAAGAGTTAATCTTCCTAAGCAAAATTTCCATCACAAAACGACGTAGTCTTTTCAGGATGCAACTCGGGTGTCACAAAATTGCTCCATTGCCCTCACTTCCCCTAACTGACGAATATCTCACTCAAGTTTCTCAAGTCAGGTTCACCCTTTTCCGTTAGAAAATTCGGCACTTTCAACATGACATAATCAGACTGCACATCAAAAGTTGAGATTTTTTCTCATCCACAAACTTCCCAGCTTCCAAAAGAATCGCTTTTCGAATTCGACGGACCCTGATCATCTCCGTGGAAACACAAAACACAAAACACAAAACAATTTCCAGATAGACTAAGACAGCATCGAACTTACCGACACGAATGAAAGCGAAGAAAGCTACAAAGTTTCGACCTATCTTACGGTGCTCGCGATTACCCATGATTGAACGGTGAAGGAATCTAATCCAACAGGGAGAAATTAATCGAAACTTACCGAATTTCGATCAATCGATCAAGGGGGTTAATCGCCAAGCCGATAAATTGGAGGATCGAGAATTTTTCCCTTGCGCAGAAAACCCTAATTGCAAGTTCTCAACAGTAATCGCGGGGCATATATACCGCCGTGCGAGAGCTTGAAGATCATCCGTGGAAGAACGAAGGGGGGCGACCAAAGTGGAGCCTTTATGCGACGAATGCGGACGTCGTTCGTAGCTTCGCAAGAAGGCCGCAGCTCATGGGTGTCGACTCGGTTCGGTCCCGTGGAACCGGTCCGGATATCAAAGGCATACGTCTTGTGCGACCCGACCCGAATCCTGATCCGAATCAAGCAGGGTCCGATCGGGTTATCGGATTATTCAGAAAAAACTTTGTCTCCAAGCATAAGAGAGAATTCCTCTCACGCCGTATCTTCCTTCATGACCAAGATCGGATCTTGGTTATCAAACTCCACAAACATCGCACCAGAATCACCTTTCTAGACAAAGAGGACAAATAATTTCACGAGGGGCGGTATACAAGACGAGATTTTTATCGCCCAAAACGGACCGACAGGCTCGCGCTGATGATCCGATGCCTTTTTTTGCGCACCGTGCTTGCGCGTCGAGCTCTGGGGCTCGCTCAGAGAGGGCTCGGTGGCGGATCAATGCCGTCGATCGCCTACCAAACTCCCTCCGCCGCCGCCGCCGCCGGAGCCGAGCCGCACGATGGAGCGGTGCATAGAGGAGGAACTCTCTGCAGCGAGCGAACGGCGCAGAAAGGAGGGATCTTGCCTAATAGACCCGTTTGACAAATTCGGGTTCGGGTTGTTTCTGGTTTATGATCCGAATTCGAACCAAACCATCACAAATGAGTTCGGGTTTCGGTTCGGACCTTTAGATTGGATGGTCCGACTAAAATCGGGCATGATTAACACACCGGGCCCGAACCTATGGGCCAGAGTTCTCCATCCGGCCTTTTCATTTTGGGCCCTACCGTTGCTATTTTCCTCCGTAATTTTCTTATTTTTATTTTATGCTAAGATAATGGCTCTGTTATTCTCTATGATCGATAGACACGGAGCAAATTTGAAATAGAAACTTGATAGAAAAGTTTCTTAGATATTGGACGATATTTCTTTTCTCGAGAAAGAAAATTACAATAATAGTCGATTAAGTAATCCACGTGTATTTTTATCTAATCTAATGAGATTTGAAAAAATTAACAAACAAGTGAAAAATTTGTACACTCAATAAGTCTCCTTTCTGGCATTTGTTAGAGCTTAGACACAATATAAACTTATCTAGTCAAGTTATTTTGAATTAAAAGTTGGCTAGCACGGTGGGGGCAGAAAATCTAATAAAACAAATTTGATATATCCTAAAATTTGAAATATATTTCATTTTCGCTAGTCATGAGATGATGATTTGGATTTCTGAGTTAAGTTAAACTGCTATGGCTTAAACTAAATTCATTGATGCTTTAAGCTATGTAGATTAGGTGTTGTTATTACTAAAACAAATAGCCTTGACACGGCCAACGGACAAAGCATGATCCAAGATCATCCGTGATCGGCCATGTCACGCACAAAGGGCTACTTGAGAATAACACACGGTCGACCCACCATCAACCCATGAACAGAACGAGCGAAAGGCCCATGCGCAATCCATGAGTGACCCAGGAACGATGTTTGGCCAGCCCATGAGCAGCTGGTGACCGTTCGGTTGATCGCGTGTTAGATAGACCTACAACCCTGATCTTGCTTCTGCCCAAGGCTTGACGGGCAACATCTAGGATCAGTGTCAGTTTGCGATTTTTAATATGTAGACTTCTATTAATTTTAAGCTAGGTAAGACATTACAATTAATAAATTCGACGAGTGAACAGAAGCTTTACTAGATCTTTTTTCTTAATTAAGTTTGTGAGCTATTGCAAAATAAATAAATAAATATATGTGATTTTTTTCTCTTAATTTCTGCTACAATCCTTGAAAGTGGAAACCGATCAAAGAAGCGACCAAGTTTCTTGCTTTAAATGAGTGGCCGATGCCGCTTCGTCACTCCAGTGAAACCGACGAGCCATCATAGATTCATTTCTTAATATTTAAATATTTAATCACCTATTCATTTCCCAAGTTAAATTTTTTAAATAATTGGCAATGGATCCACAAAATATTATATAGTATTCCTTCCAACCCCTTATTTGTCTCCCAGTCTATGTATGAGGGGGTATTAAAATATTAAAATATTAAAAAGCAGTATCAGGGTCGGGTTCTGCCCAATTTTTTTCTTGTATGTGCCATCCCATTCATTATATTCTATATGCCATTGCTAATCTGGTTTGCACGTATTGAAATATCTCATATCATTTGTTTATTTGATATATATACCATGTTTCTCTTCACATGATTCCATAAGATTTTATGTACTATTAAAGTAGGAGATCAAGGGTTCAATTCTTCTACTTGTTAGATGACGTTGTTGATTGTGTTTCTTAACACAATTGCTGCGGTTTACATTTTGGGAGCCCAAATAGCTGGATTTGTTTAAACGCAAAACTGGGATTTTGAATGACAATTGTCGTCCCAAGATTTCTGGGGTCTACCCCTTGCCGAATTGAGAGCTACAAACATTGTTTACATCTACATAACCAAGTTGCACCACCAGCTTGTGCAAAACTTTTTTTTTGGAAAGAAATCCATCGACTGAAAGTGCCAACAAAAGACAATTCATTTGTTAATAATTCATGAGGTTTGTTAGGATCGGGAAGGTGAAATAATATGCGAAACCCACTTCTAACCCACCAATAATAATATAGACAACTTACCAAACACATGAAAGAGAGGATTAGATGTTCTTAGGTTCTACCAAATAAAATCCTGAATCGAGCAAACCCTAATTGATATTGGTTGCTTTTTTCAGAACGGGTATGAGATCTTTTGTTTATTAAAGACCCTGTAGAGGTTCGGAATTGATTAGACAACAAATCAGAACCCGATCTCGATATTTGGCTGGACAGCTCATTCAATATTGACAAATGTGTTAGGAATATGAGTATCTTAAGAGGAAAATATAGATAATGAATATCTTATGTATGAAGAGAATATTGACAATTCGATGGTGTTGAGTTGTGAAGCAAGCAAAGGGCGGTTCAAATATTAAAAAAAGCAAAGTTAGGTTAAACTTGCAAGCAATCTCCTCAAATGACAAAATAGATGGTACAAGAAATCGGATCTTCAGTTTGGCATTTTGCGCAGCCGGGGGACAGCTCAGAAGTTCCTGGACGACGTGATTTAGCTGAAGTGAGATTTCTCATGGAATAAGGCTCTAAAGGAACAAAGCCTTCAGTTTCTAGCAGCAACCATTTCACATGTCAAGAATATAATCTCGCTTTCTACACTTCTGGTCAGCTAGAAGATGACGAGGACTTTTGCAAATAGAATTTCGCACGTCACCAATGGATGGTGGCGACGGTGCGTATATTTTGTATGCAGATATTCCAAGAAATGTGACGCGAAAGAACAAATCAGTCGGTGTACGGTTTGCTCTTTTGCGTCGCATTTCTCTGAATAAACAGGTGCGGAGTTGGGTCTGGTGTTGATTGATTTCAGACGAAAGGACCACAGCCAATTTTGGTGGTTGTGATATTGAAGCACCGGTTTGGGGGTTGAGCGAAATTAATGTATACACCTACTAGGACAAAGTCCATTTGTTGCTCTTTCGACAAATTAATGTATACACCTACTAGGACAAATTCCATCTGTTGCTCTTTCGCCGTTATGAAAAATCTATAAGGAGAAGAATCTTATCAACCATTTATTTCCATTCTTCTATAAGGCGGAGTGAAATGGTGATTCCAAAGTGATAGGCGACGAACAGAAAAGAGCAAAGTAGTACTTATTAACATTTGATTGGATCAACTAGAGAACAAGGGAAAGTTCAATCTTCCTGGGAAAATCTGGTTTCTGAATGAATCTACATATCGTAACGAAGTCTATAGTTCCACTGCACAATTCTCTTCCGAGTGTAGTATAACTAGCAGGCCTCTCCATCTACTACGAGAGAGGAATGTGATTAGAAGAAACGAACTTGACCGCATATTAATGCGCTTATCGAGCTTTGCTGCATTCTCTCAGTGAGCAGGAGGACCTCTGTGGTAAGCCGGCACAGTTGCGGGGAAGAACATCTGCCTCACTCCTTCATCCCTTATTATGGGAAAGATGATACCTGATGCACCCTGAAATAGGAAGTGCTGATTAGAAACCGCTGCCTTTCAATCTAATGCGAAGCCACTTCAAGGGTTTGAGAATATGATCCTAAAGTCGAAAGTAGATGCTCACCTTAACCAGTCTGGCCCCGAGCCACATGCGTTTCAGCGAAGGGAATGGAAGACATAGCCGCCCGACGCCATATACTGCTACTGCAAAGAAATGGCAGACCAAGTGCATTGGACGGGGGTTTAGACCCGAGAGCAGAGAGACTGGCCCTGTTGAGCAGAGACCGCCGAGGCTCAGATAGTCGAAGCATGCTTGGCGCATTTCCTTTCTCGCTGGGTCTGGAGATGCACAGAAGACCTTGTACAGAGCACCAGCCAGGGTGTTGATGGTCGACGCCACAGGCTGTGAAGAAAAGGAGAGGTCCGGTTAGCATGCAGTTTGAGAAGCGACGCTACTAATTTCTACGCTTCTGTACTTTAGGATCAAGTGGATAGACATTTCTCACCTTCCTCAGTGTATAGAACGACTCGAGATATTTGCATAGAGCAGATGCATCATTCAGATCCTGAAGTGGGCGAAGGAGGTTCCTTAGCAAAACGATATCAGAAAGAGCCACGGTCATTCCTCCTCCCGTCAACGGATGGCGCATGTTGAACGCGTCTCCCATCAGAAGAGCTCCAGGGGTGGGTTGAGGATTAGCAGGCATGCTTCTATTTGGCATCGACTTGATGTTTCCCTTGTCAATTGCTGCGATGAAGGCTTTGTACAATTGAGGGGGAACCTGAAACACGAAATTCTGCGATGAGCCCCGGAATATCTAGACTAGAGAGCAAGATTAACGGAAACGGAGGAACAGCTGAGATAACTTCTGGTGCCTAACTAGTCAATATGCGACTATGGAAAACACTATTGCTGAGCAGTTTCGATGTATACCTGGGGAGCAACCTTTGTCTTCAAATATGTGGCCATTTCACCGCTGGCTACAGAGGGCAATTTCTGGCCAGGGACATCGACCAGACAACGGATCTCAGTGCTGCTGATCGGATAAAATAAGATAGGCGAAGGGTCTGCCAGTATGACATGGCCGTGATTAGGGAATGGAAGATCACAATTCTCCACGACCAACCCCACGAAATGAGAGGGGACATCAACCTGTGGACATAGTGAACATATTAATTTAGACTCGAGTATGATCGACCAAGATTTGAGGAATGCACAAAATGTTGGCGACAACTTCAGAGTACAGATCAATCTGCTCGATCGACCCTTCATATTCACCTTCGGAAAGCAGAGGTTACGGCGTAGGTTTGAAAAGCAACCGTCACATACGATGGTGAGGGGAGCATATGCTTTCAACTCTTCCCCAGCCTTGGTCTTGTATTGCACTCCCTTGACAGTTCCCTTTTCCTCAATTAGAGATGTTACTGTCCCTTGTTCTAGACTTACGCTGAGACAGATGAGGGGTAAAAAAGGAAGGTAAGATGATGACCTTAGAATGAAGTCTCTTAATCGACACAACCGTAATATGATCGGATAATCGAAGCACACGATCAAGTTGATGTTAAAAAATGAGGTCGCCAACTAAGATTATCTCAAACACTTCCGAGTGGATAAAATATTGGCCTTAGAAGTATCACGCCATCTTTAGCTAGATGAACATCAGAGCAGAGAAGCAAACAGAAAACACAAGGCGGCTGCGAATAGCAGATCGGAGAAGGAAAGTACTTTGGAAGAGTTGCGGCCTTTTCCCTCATGCTTTGAACGAAACGGCCGTTGTGAAAACCTCTGCCGGCAACATCCGAATGAAAATTCTCCAATGGATAAGACAACTGGGTGTGTTTCCCATCCTTGAAGAGAGCGTATCCGACAACTCTTTGGGCATCAATTGTTTGCACGCAATCTGCTCACACCAAATGAATTATATTCAATAAAAGTCCGCACCAGATGCACGATGACGAATATTTAGCATACTTAAAACAGACCAAGAGCCATGTTTTGAATCATGAAAAAACGATTTTAGAAGGCATAACACTCTGTTTGCAAGACCCAGCTCACCTGCAAGGTCCAATTCCATCAATTTCAGGTAACCTCCTGGTTGAAGAAGCTCGCCGACAATTCTATCTTGCTCCGTCAGGTCCCTCTCAATTACACGCACGCGACGTCCATCCTGCGTAGACACAAAAAATTGCTTCAGATCATTCCAAATGCCGAATGAAAAAGCTTTCACGCCATTAAAACTGCCAAATATAAAGCCTTTCTCGCTAAAGTTCGTTCCTACTATTATCATTCAGACGTCACAATATCATTAACTGAAAGACCATGAAAGGAAAACGGCAAGCAATCCTCTCCCAAACTCGCTGACCACTCTAAAAGGCTAACTCCAGACGGAAAGTCAAGACTAGTTTTGCTGTGCCCCGTTAGGTAGCTGAACCTTACAGAAAAGGAATGAAAAGTTGGGAACTCGAAAAACAAGCTTCAGGGTCACTCAGGCACTTGAGACGCGACGAACGCCGCAGTTTCAAACATAATCCAGAGAGCAATCAACAGGCTCTCGCACGAAAAACGAAAACAGTTCCCCAATCCTTCGCAACCGACGGCAGTATCCAATGAACGCAACCGAAATTCCACGAGACATGGCTGCTCCACTTCGGAGGCACAGAGAGAGAGGGAGGGAGGATGGCGTTAACTACCTTCCCGAGGGCGTAAGCGAGAGCCGCACCGGCGACTCCTGCGCCGACAATGACGATGTCGGTGCTCCCATCGACGCCGCCGGGCACGAAACCTCCATCCACAGAGCTCTTCACATAGTCATCGCCGCGACCCTTCTTGGACAGCCTCCTCTTCTGCTTCCCGAGCCCCTTGTTCAGCAGGAAGATCCCCAGGAACAGAGCCAAGACGCCACTGACCAAGTACTGACCGTCCATCAGAGACCGATCCCGGCTCAACAGCTCCACCAACCTCCGCGACGCGACAGCAGAGAGATCGAGAAACGTCCGCCGATGGAGCTCGGCTCTTGCGGGGCAAGCTGCTGCTTTACCGGATTTCCGAAATGTGCAAGCTCAGACTATGTTTGCGTGTGGTGAAGCATTCAAGCGAAGTTGGCGCTCTTTTATAGCCGACGAGGCTTTCTCGCTCTGCCCTTTTCTCGTTTTCGTCACTGTAAACGTGCTGCCAACCTGCCATTTCCACCGTATTTTCCATTTTTTTTCATTTTTTTTGTTTTAATTGGCGTTACCGTATTTTCGCCACCACAAATTGCTGCGGCACAGTAATTTATTTATTTATTTTTAATTTGTTTTTTAAATGAGAGCTCAAGCAGCTGTATTTGTTTGAACGTAGAAATGGAATTTTATATGACCCCAATTTCCCTGCACATTCGTAGGCAAGGATAAAAAATATAGTGAAGAAAAATTATTGGGCGATGGATTCTCAGCGCCTGAGTGCTTTGCTGAATTGATCTACAAAACATCTTTTTCCATCCACAATCACAAAGTGATACCAGCATGGCCAAATTTTTTTGGTTCGGGAAGAGCCGGAACCATATGCGAAAAGTGCCAAAAAAATAAAAAATAAAAATGACTAAAAGATTCGATTTTGATTATGATTAGGACAATTTTTGAATGAGTTAGCCCGTCTTGATAAGATCCAATTATGTTTGAATCCATCTCGCATTCAACCGAATTTTAGAAGTGGAATTTCAAAACCCGTCTTTATGAGGGTACGACTATTTGGAACCCGTCAATAACTCGACGATGTTCTTACCAAACACGTAAAAGCGAGGAATCAATTGTTTATTTGAGATGAGTTTAAAATCTCTTGTTAATTAATAGAGGTCGAGATTTGATTCGACAAATAATCAAAAACCGATCTGACGCCTCCATCCCGTACCTAGGAACGGTGGTCGTGCCGTGTCGAATTTATTTCCATGAAGAAGAAAGGGCAAGCAAAAACGCTACCACATAAGGTTGGCAATAAAGGCTTCCCAACATAGAGTTCGCTACACCATTATTGGACGGCGAGCGATGGTTGGGTGTGACAACATTAAATGGAACCTCCATGCTTGTTATCAGTCAATTTCACGCTTCCCAATGTTAATTGTCTTCATTTTTTTTTTCCATCTGTTTTTGGGTTTTCAGATGTCATGTTTAATTTCTCAATTTTTCCTTAAATTTTCATTCGAAACATATGATTTTGCAAGAAGATATAGAGTAAAGAGGAACAGAAGACCGTTAAATTGGATCGTTTAAACCAAGTCAAAAGGTAATAATAGTACAAGTGCAACGCCCAAAAGCGAGGGCCGGGTTGGTCAAAAAGAGGGGTTTGGTAAGGAATAAGACAATGAAATTTTCCATTAGTCAACCAAGTTAAAGGTGCCTTCAAGGGGTTATTACCAATCCCACTAAAATACGGAATGCGAGAGTTCATTTCTTTAATGCCTGTTGGCCCGAAAGCAAGGCGATTTCACGGAATCAACTCAAATCGTGGCATAACAACGTAATGAAAAGCAATTTGAAAGCCTTGTGAACTCTATATAGGCATCATGTGTGTGAAGAGAGAGAGAGAGAGAGAGAGGGCTGGTCAAGTCATGTATTTAAAATTCACGATTTTTTGGACTTTTTTTTTTTTTGATGGTGCGACTTTTTGCGGGGTCTTCATTTTTCAATAGTTTTTACTCGTTTATGGCATGGTGAGCGTCCGGCCACGTTGCTGTCGTTAGCTTTTGTTAATGGTTTGTTTGATGTGCCAGCAGCGGGGGAAAGTGGACGAGCGAGCGCTCTCGAAAATCAACCATGGCGGGCGGCCATTTACGATCCATATAAGTCAGCTTTTCGACTCTCGGACTACGACATTCAAACATGCACTCACACACACACACACATGCAGAGACTTGTGCAATCTCTGTGTGGTGCAGCGCGTTTCCGCTCCTCTTCTCTTTCTTGAAATTAGGGTATGTATTGCTCGGTTTGTGATTTCTTTTATGGTTATCTTCGACAATGGAAATAGGCGCATCGAACGGGGAGCTATCTCGCTAATATAGACGAGTTAGTCGGGATACTCAAAGCACTCAATTTGTACGACATGCAACCTTAGTTATTGGTGAAATGGTAAAGCAATAGTTGGATAAGTCAAATTCGATTTTTAAATTACGGCAGTCTCCTATTCTGAGCAACGTTTGGCGTCGTGTTCGCTAGCTTGTGGGTGTATGTTTATTTATTCATGTGGGAGAAAAAGTCTGCGCATATTGTGAGTATTATTGAGCCAAAAATTCGACTATCCCTATAACAGTACGACATACGCAGACACATACCCAAGCACATGCATACATACATCGTCCTTACAAGGTATGACAATTTAGATGAAGTCAAAGTCCAATGCAAAAAGGGGCGGATAATAATCCGAATATACTGCGGTTCCCTTTCCAATTTCATTTAATTGGATATACACAGAGGAACCAACATGTAGGTGGATGCAACCCCGATACTAATTGTGACTTTCATCTAACCCATTAAAAAAAGGTGACGCGATATGTATCGACTGGACCACTTTTAAGTCAAAACTGGCCCCAGTCTCATACCCACTTTCCCTCCTATGCTAGTGTTGATCCTAAGGGCTGGAATCGATAATTATAGTGGAAATCAAAACCGAGGGCGTTCGCCATCTCTACCTGAAGAGATCATCATCTTGAATGTGCAAGAGCCTCGGATATTACCCTTTTGAAGATGGTGATTAGAGTAAATTATCTTGGCTAAATTCTGCTGACGGAATCTTATTATATATCAGACAAAAGAGAACATTATATAGCAGCTACTTATTGCCGGCGCCATCGATTCCCATGTCTTTCTCTCCGTATGTCATTTTCACAGTGAAGAAGACAGCGCGGGATTCTCTCGTAAGCCGGTGAATGTACACGAATTTGTATTTATACATGTACACTAATCGTCTCTATTTAGTACAGAGATAAATACATGTCTTCATTAGCTCCCGAAGCATGTGAACATCGTATTCTTGAGCTCGAAAATTTTGCACCGTCACGAAAAGTTCGAAAGTTAAAAGAGAAAGATATCAACGTCCGACGCCCCGGTGAAGAAGATATCAGAGCGAAAGCTCTGGGTTGCCCTAGAACCTGACGAAGAAGAAAACGAAAGCAGAGGAAGGTTGTAGAGCCTTTTCGAATTGAAAGTGGGGAATGAAAGGACATATGTTTCTTTTTACGCCTCGGATTCTTACAATAATGCTGATCCGAAATAGGGTTTTTGTTTGTCGGATACCTCAATGCGATATTTGATTATGTTTTCAAGATAGTGTTCTATGTGTTTTCTGAAAATTATGTTCACGACGAGACTTATGTGCATGCTTTTGGAACTACCCGTGGACCGGTGCTATCAAAACTGCATCGCATGTCGGACCAAATTATTAATAGTATGCGATTCAATAAAAAAAAAAAAAAAAAAAGCCACATTAGACCAGCCAAACTAACATAAGCAAAAGAAAATTAACACCCATTTAAATTAATTGTTAAATCGGCCGATGGTTACAATTCTCAAACATTGTCGTATGCCTGAGCCAAACTATAATTATAAGAAACGTATTGAAATTACACACTGTTGACATCTAGAAAAAATAGGATATCTTGATTAAGTTAACTTCTCTAGTGTTTATCGATTTTGGATAGATTTATAATTTGTAAAAAATACTTCAAAATCTCTTATATGTGCTAATCATAGTGAACATTAGATTCATTTTCATGTTATACTCATCATCGACATTATCAAATTTATGTGTGTGTATATAATAAATATTATTTTTTTCCTTTTTCTTAAATATCTCTATTATCCTCATCAACGTAAATACTTGTGCATGGATGTGCACTATGCGCGCCTAATCTCCATTTTTCTTCATCGGAGTTGGTGTACTTTCCCACATGCATGGGTTATCATGATTGTTTTTTTTTCTTTTTTTTTTTTGTCGAAATGATTGTTCTTAATTGGATTACACAAAAAAGATGGGCGACAGGTAATGACTTTCATAAATAAATAACTAAAAAAGTACGAACATTTGTACTTGCATCGCATCACTATTTTGAAATACGTTCTTTTTGGATTTTCAAAATGCATTTTTCAATGGTTCTTACTGTATTTAGCGATCTTAACAAGAATTATTTATAAATGGACTGTGTTTCCGAGTGTCCTAGTGTAATCAACGCACTAAAAGTAAAAAAATGAATTTATATTAAGTAAATCTAAAAATGAAAGAAAAATGGGTCTGAGATATAGACAGACCCATTTATAAGTCAAATTTTTCCAACTGCCCACCGCACGAGGAACGGTCAAGCTTTCTGCATGATTTATTCAAGAACCGGGAGCGCAGTACCATGTTGACTTATTCGAGCAAGAGGAGCACACCAGGATAATAAAGATTCATCTTGACTTGACTCTCCTCCCAACCAAATTTTGAGATTTGCGAAATTTCATTTATATAATTTTTTTCCTTTTTTTTTTCGATTTTTGTAGATTGAATTAGACATTACGTTCCATCATGGGCTGTCAATTTATTAGCAGGGGTACACTCCTAGCCAATTGCGTGGCGTGCTAGGTTGGCGAGATTAGACCTCGTTTCCCTGATCGCATAATTAGCAGAGGAAGGCACCATAAATAAGTCGCTATTTTTAGGTCAGAGGCAGAAAAGGCTGGCATTATTGTGTTGTTTCAGTTAGGTGGAAATGGGACCATGCACATCTTAAATTTCACGGTAGGATTTTTCAAACTTATTAAATAGATATCAATTCAGTCATAAATACTCTCTTTTGATTATTTTAAGGATTAATACCCCAAAAAACCCCACACTTGTACACTTGTGACAAATTTACCATAAACTATTTTTTTGATCATGAAAAACCTCAAACTGGTACACTTGTCACAAATTTATCCCAACCGACCATAAAAAACCCTAAACCTAAGACATTTACGATAAATTTACCCTAAACTAATTTATTCGACCGCAAAAACCTCAAAACTGATAAATTTGTAATAAATATACCATCCGCTAAATTAGATTAATACTACAAAAAAATCACAAAAATTGTAAACCGATGAACGATGTGTAAAATCCTAAATCGATATACTATTCAACTATCACGTGTAATTTAACTTAATAATTTGATAGTAAAATTTAAAGAAAACTAATAGAGGTAAATTTGTCACAAGTATATCAAAGGTATACCAGTTTAGGGTTTTTGGTGGTGAAAAAATAATAGTTTGGGAAATTTATCACAAGTGTATCTATTTGTGATTTTTCGGGATATTAACCTTTATTTTAATTTTAAATATTTTGATAAGAACTAATATAGTCTTTTCTATTTAATTTTAATTGAAAATCGCTAATGTAGGTTGATCAACCTATGTGGTACTACCAAAGCCGACGTGACAATTTATATTTTTAAATTTTTTAATATTATTTTATTATTATTTTTTAGCTTGTGGCTAGTGGGGGCCACCCTTTTGTGTTTGTTGTCCTCTCTTGGGCAAAGGTCACCTTCGCTAAGTTTGGTGATGGCTTGTTTGGACAAGGATTACGGCCCTAGTTTAATGAAAAGCAAAAAAAAAAAAAAAAAAAAAAAAAATTTCAGAAACATTGTAAAAATTATCTACATTATTGTTGCCTATATCATATAGGATAAATTAATGTTCATGTCGCAATTTTTTACCAAAATTGGTTGGAATGAATTGACATAATTAAAAGATTTTGGATTGAATTAATTGTCGTATTATAAATTTAGAATTTGTTTGGATAATTTGTTCGATATAAGATCTCCTAGTAACTTGCCGTGTGCACTTATGGCTTCAATGAGCATTAGCGTATAAGTTTAATGATTAGATTAGTCACGACGTATTGCGGAGCAGTAAACTTGCACTGGCCCGATGATGACGTAGGAGGAAAAGAAAGAAAAGATGTTTGAGGTCGCACGTTTTGTTCTTTAACGAGCAATTCCCGCTGTCTGTTAACTCTACGTGCATTACTCTCCGAGCTGTCGCTCTCTTGAAAACGCCTCTCCAAGAAAGGACAGATCGAGGAGGAGGTGCTCACGACTACGTGCCTAGATCAAGATTGATTTAAAAGCCTAGGCTAGGAGACGATCGATGTCCAGTAGAATTGGCAATGTTAAACGCGTCAAAATCATCGACGTGGAGACGTCTGCCATTTGATTGGAATGAACGGTTCGGGAGCAGGACAAGGGCGCGCGTCTTGCTTCTTTCCGGATGAAAACGAAACCCTAAAAGCGAAGAAAACGATCGAACATTCAAGGCAATACAAAACAGTAGCTTCACCTGCAGTGATTATCGACATGCATGAAGTTGTATGTATGTACCATCAAAATAGGTCCTCATCTCTTATATAAGAAATGACTGAGGAGATAGAGTTCTCTATCCCTTGCCGTATTTGAGTTTTTCTTACAAGGGTGATCGATCCTAACCTAACCGATTAGAGGATTGAAATAAGTAAGAGGATAGGAGAATCATTCTCCATCTTGGTCTAGACAAGATCACCTGTACTTTGATACGGACGTGCAAATCAAAAGCTAAGATTCTTCTCCTCGAGTCGATTTACAAGAGTCTAAAACACGGTCCAATCTAAGGTTTCTATATTGTAGCCTTGGCAACATAACAGAAGCCACAAGGAAAGACAAGCTTGACATGAAAAGCTCTCTTTGACCGGGCAATGTGTATGCGCCTTTCCCCATGGATCCCGCGATGCAAAGCACACGCTATATCCCCCAATCGAAAGAGGAAACCTGCACATCGATCTTTATATATTATTTACTGCTAACAATAAAAGATATCCGGACGGGTCCATCTTTCATGAAAAGCCCAAGAAAACCCTTGTTTGGTCAAGAGGAAGTAACGTGTCATGTGGCCAGACCAGTGGCCACAGCAATGAAACACTCGACACGAGAGAGATGAGGAGGAGGAGAGAAGAGACCAGAATGCAGAAAATTAAAGCTTTCACATTGGAATCGAGATCCGCATAAGAGAAGTCAATGGCAAAAGCCATTGAATATTGGGGAGTTTGGTAGCTCTAGCCGCCCCCCGCGGCCTGCATATTCTGACCCTTAAAAAGTTCCGTATAGATATTTCAAGGTGTGCACACTAAGGGAAAATGCCAGCTCTCTCCCCCCAGGTGGGCATGGACACACTGCTGTTGACTTAGGAAGTCATCCAATTTTGAACAATGGAGGTTGAGGACCCCATGTTGGTTGGTGCCACAATTCGATATATAGAGCAAGACGAGTGTATGAACATTAGAATATTATCGAGTCTTGCGCATTATGTTCCTTGACTAATCTTGGGTCTTAAAAGTAGTACTACCGGTCGAAGCAATTGATCCAACCATGAAGGTATGGTGCGTGTGATAACATTGATCATATATCAATATGTAAGAAAATATACCGTGCTGGCTGATGATGTGGTATGTGCATGCTCACCATATCATAGATATACAACATTTGTAAAATACACAAATCAAGATTGTTAAGTCTTATATACCATACGTGGTACTTAATAGGCTGGGAAATGGCCCATATAAATAAGAGATTTCTATAGGCTAGATGCAAGAATTCTTTTTAACGAACGTATAGTGCTCTGGCCCACGTACAGAGCGAGAAGGATGCCAATTATTATTATAATTACTACTTTAAAATTGCCTATCAATTTTGGTCACGCATGGAAAACAAGACCTCAACAAGGGAGTTTAGAAAGAGCCTATTCCCGTCGGTCACATCAGGAGGAGACAATAGAGACCGCTATTCCATCGTGGCCATTCATCGAACGCATGATTGCTGCATTTTTGGGAGAAGCTCCTGGGCAACCCTCTCCTTTGACGAAAGGGGTGCGCGACAATTCGAGGGCATCATCGGAGTTGATCCTTTTGATGTCGCAAGTCCTTTGGGACTACGTAAAGGACCAAATCGAACCATCCTTTCTCGTATCTTCCTTCTTTTTCCAGTCCAAAGCACTTGATTTTTGTAGCGTCGGTTTGTATATGTCTTACCTTGAATTCAACAATTCGTCAGTTCGGTTTACGCGATCATGGGGGATTATTTCGAAATTCTGAATTTTTTCATATTTTGAAATAATTCCATTTCACCAAGAATAGTAGAATGAAGGGCTTTCACGATGGATGGAAAGAGAGGTATTTCACGTTTCTATCCACAGCCTCCGTCGCGCCCAGCTTTTCGGTTTTGTAAAATTTTCCAAGCTTTCCTGGGCCGACACGTGGCGTGTTGGGTGTTGTTCGAGCGATGTCCAAAAATCCCATCATGGGCTTTCAGATGTCCGAACCGACAGGCCCGTCACGAAGACAGGAGGAAGCGAGGAACGCGAGGTGTGAGATGTCGGAAATGCCCCTGGCGGCGAGTGCCGTTTCACGAGACCAACCATGTCCGAATCGAACCTCCCTTTCTCCAACGGCTAGTTTGCAGGATCAGTGAGAGAGAAGACGCCGCAGCAGACATTTAAAAAAAGTGCCAAAAGCTCTCTCTCTCTCGCCCGTTCGCCGCTGCCGTTCAATCTCTCTCTCTCTCTCTCTTTCCCTCTCTCTCTCTCTCTCTCTCTCTGTGGATCGGGTCGATGACGAAATCGAGCATGGAGGCGATCAACCGCGAAGGAGGAGACGAATTCTACGAGGACATAGAGGCGCCCAAGTTCGTGGACTTCACCGCGCCCGACCGCTACCCTCCCGACACCGACCGCTACTGGTTCTGCCTGCGCGTCGGTATGCCAATTTTTTTGCTTTTCTTGCTGTTGTTGTTTCGATCTGGGAAAATTTGGTAAATTTCGGATTCTATTGCTCATGAATTGTCACTCTTGCTTCGTCAAGTTTGCATTTTTTTTTTTTTTTGTTCACTTGAGTTTGGTCCAGTCTACTGGCCCATACTTTCCAAATTTTGTCTGATCTAGAAGTTCATTGACTGCTTAGTTCATTGGGTTTATTGGGTTTGCAGGATGTGATCAGAAACATGAAGAAGAACTGGACTCTGAAGCAATCTATAAGAATTTCGTCCTTAGGGTCAGTTACTAAAGCCTCTTTCCATCTTTACTCTTTTTTTTTTATCGTAAGTAGGAGGCCTCTAAGTCGATGAAGTCGCCGTAATGCTGCTGATCTATTGCAGGTAATGGCAGCCAGAAGTCCCAACGTAAGACTCCGCAAAGCCTTAACTAGAAAGCCGATTAAGTATGTACCCATTGCATAATCTTGGACTCGAATTTCCATCTAACTAAGGTTCAGCTTCTGATGTGCCTCATTTTCTCTTTTTTTTGGTGCTATTTTATTGCGCTTTCGATCCTCAGTACTACAGAGAAATGTCCGCTGTCGGCTCCTGCGAAACCATCGAGATCCAGATTACCAAGGTTGGCTATTTTATCTTCGATTTCCGGAAAGCCAGTCAATTGCGGTAAAGAGAGGGTCAAAACTTCTCGTCCGGTGGTGGCTTCGACCCCTAACGCTAAGGCAAAGCAGCCATCCAATGTGGCTAAGGCATTAACAACCCCTAGAAACACCAAGAGAGTGTCCAATCCGGAACTATTTCGGAGTGTTAGGAACCCAAAGGTGAAGCCTAATGCCGGGCAGAACAAGAGAGTGGTAGCAAAAGCTTTGGCATTTCCTTCGCCCAAAAAGGCCGCGAAGGTTAAAATCTCATCAGAGTTGGGTACTTCCATGAGAAAGATTTGTGCCGAGATGAAGAAGTTGGAGATCGCAGGCCAAAAGATGAATATATTGGGGTATGATACGCCGGCGCCTATTGCTGGCTCCAAGAAAAAAGTGCGTGCCAGGGAGGTCAAGAGTCGGGTTTTCGATTCGTTGCGGACTCAAAAGTGCAAGGGCGCAGATAAAGGTTCTAGATGCCTGAAGAAAAGGGACAGAGCTGAAGACTCGAAAAACTGCTCTGATTTAGCCACAACTGAAGGAACTTCGGGTGACTCCAGCGACATGGAAGTCGACGACAAGTCCAAACGTGGATCTTTGGAAGCATGTCTTGTACAAGAAACCTCTCAGAATACTGCACTGAATGTACATGAAGAATCTTTTACGAATGTAAGCACGTCGGAGAAACAATCAGGAGAAAGTCTGAGTGAGGATTCATCGAGTATAGTGGGAGTTGAAAAGGCTGATAAAGGGCTGGGTTCAGGAGCAGATGTAGTTCCTACGGTTGAAGCTGTTCTAGATGAGGAGAGGAATGGATCAACTTCTCAGGAAGAGAGTGCATCGAGCTTAGAGGAGGAGAAAATCGAAGAAAACACTGGCAAAACCAGTGACCAGAGTGATGTTCCTGCCAATGATGAAGAAGTTGGGGATCATGTCTTGGATAATGATGACAAAGAAAATTCTACGGCCCCTGATCATAACATGTATGAACTGCTCTGCACCCAATATTTGTTATGCATTTGCTACGCTATGTTCTATAGTTTGCTCATTTTTCTTGATTGATAACCAATTCTTCAACCGTAAGTATTTGTTTGTCTTCATTTTTAAATTGCTTCTCACATTTTGTTGCAGAGAACAGAGTGGTGACAGCAACAGGAAAATTCTGGGGAAGCTTGATAATCACAAGAAACATGAGAAGGTTCATACTGTCGATTCATTTGCCAATTGCAACATCCACTATTCCGTGTTTGACTATGTTTCAGCATCTGATTTTTTTTGCCACCGGAAATCTTCAGGTCACTCAAACATTGATGAAGATAAAGAAGAGCTCTATTGCAGACAAAAGAAGTGCCCAGGGTGGGAAGTATGTAAAACCAAGACCCACCAATCCTAAGCCTTTCAGGCTAAGAACAGATGTATGTGGACTGCAAATAACTTGATAAGTTGAATTTTCATTGATGTTGGCTGACAAATGTGAGCCATCGCAGGAACGGGGAGTTCTCAAGGAAGCGAACCATGAGAAAAAGCTTTCTACGCCATTGAAAGAGGATGCAACTGCGCCAGGGTTTCCATCCAAGAAAAATCAGAGTATAAAGAAAGTAAGACTTCGGTTTAGTTTGTTTCATGTCTTTCCCCTTACGAAACAACACTACTCAAAGTCATTTTCTTTGACTCTGCTATTAGAAAAATGGACAATCCTCCGGAAAGCATTCGTTGTCATAAATTAGTTGACATTAGACCAGAGAAATGCCAGACCATCGGCACTTAAGCATTTCTTGATCACATAGTATTTGTTACTACTTTCCGAGATTGCTTTAACAACTCTGATGTGGCTGAGATTCTTTTACTGACATGAAGCAGAAGATCAAAGCTCCTGAGTCCAGCACTTTTCAAAGAGAAGCCGGACAGAAAATGGCTGCATCTACTCCCGATAGAGACACTATTTCGAAAAAGCAAAAGAACCTTACCCCTACAGTCTTGCGGTCCAGGGAAAGCGTCAAAAAGCCCAGAATACTCTCAGTTAAAAGACATGAAGGGCCTGGAAGGTGAGTGATGGTTCTAATTGGAAAACTGAACTTGACACACAGATCACTAATTTCCTATTGTCCAAAAATGCATTAGAGGATATCATTGGGGGTTCACAGAGAGGATTTGCATTATCATAGACTCATAGTATGTCTTCACACTGTTTTTTAAAAAACTAGGAAAAGACAGGAAAGTCCAAAGAGAGGTTTTAAATTATCCTAGACTCATAGCACATCTTAACAATGCTTTTGCAGAAATTAGGAACAAAATGAAAATTCATCGTAGGGTTTCAAAGTTGAGGGTCAAGGAATATACAGGTAACAAGAAGCTCACTGCTGTTTTTATCTTCCCTGAACTTATAGCGTGCCATCGAGGAAAAAGGAAGGAACATGTCAACTGAGTGTCATTAAGGAGACATCTGCAATGGACTGCGATTCAAAAGAAGCAGCAAAGATCCGACAACGCAGTGCTTCAGCAACCAAACCTACTGCTTCTGGCTCTTCGAGGTCATCGTCACGTGGCAGAAGGCTCCCAACCATTCCAAAAGAACCGAACTTCCATGATATCCATGTTCCGAAAAGCTGCATCAAGAAACTGACATGAGAGTATGCCCGTTCAATTTCTTTGGTTAGTTGAGTGTGATAGTACTGCTGTTCAATTGTTTCGTTGATCTGCGCTGTCAGATAATTTGGTGGCTCCTTTTCGGAATTCTTTGTAAAATGTAACATAATATTCAAATGATAATCTCTCAAATTTATCACTAAACTAGTTTCTTCTGTTTTTTTGGCCGTGATCCCTTCATTATTTATCAATAATACAATGAAAATGTTCAGTTGCATCTCTCTCTCTCTCTCTCTCTCTTTTTTTCCCGCAAGGGTAACAACATGATTATTAGCTCTTTTGGTCTTGCTTGTTCATCTCCATGTAGGCAAAAAAAAAAAAAAAAAAAAACCTTAGGTAAAGGATGATTTTTTTTTGAATCTATATAATTAGTATGTTTTAATAATAGTAATCCCTTTTTAATTACCATTAGGCTTCATTTTATTAAATAATTTTTTTAATAATTAGATAGAAATTTAGGAGCTCATTACATGCTTACTTCAGCCAATGATCATATTTATTCAATTAAAAGATGAAAATGCATAGAATTTTGTATTATCGAAGCCCATTTTATTTGGCTTTCTAATTGCACGTAGATTGGAGAGTTTACTTTCCTCGTCAAATTTGGTTTGTCTCGAGGCATTCAGCTACTTATGGATTGCTAAAGAATCGCGTATAACAAGCAGCAAAATCATGATCGTTGTTGCAGAGTAGCATCAACCCTTTGCTACTTCTTTAATCTCAGCAATGTGCACCTTATTGCTCAATCTTAGCGGGAAATGTCTGCTGGTATGGCTAACGCATAACGAATACCGGTCCCTTTTATTGCTTAGACAACGTTAGCCTAGTAAGGTAGCCTTTTGTCTGAACTATCAATAACCTGGATGCAAAAAACGAAAAACGATCACTACCATTGTGGTGAAGAAGCACCAACCTTTCTGTACTTTATTTTCTTTTTCTTTTTGCCATGAACCCTTTCCTCCTTTAATATAAGCAAATGTGCATATTATCGCTCGATCTTAGAGTGAAATATCTGTTGGTACTCAGCGAGGGTTACGGTGTATAAATACAAATTTCCTGCATAAGCCTTTCGATACTTAGTGGTAACCTTTTGTTCAAAAATTCACTGAAAACCTAAACAAGCGTCTTGTGGTTGTAGCGGAACTCTGCTGATACACTCTATAATCTCTTCTGCACAACTTGATGAATATATACACGAATTCTTGGCCAACCAACACCATATGGCAACTTTCCTGCAATCTGCACTTGTCTATTTTAGGAGCTATGTATCAATTGTGTACACTCATTGTCAGTTGTGACAGGATAAACATCCTGAAAGTCCTCAATAACATTAATGGAAGCTTGCTTATTTTGCCACAAGTTCAAAATGCTATTTCCTGGCATAGTTTTGTAGCTCGAATGGCTGAAGTTCCTTCCAGATGACAATGAAAAAAGACATTAACATACTATTTGTGCAGCAAACACTCCACAGACCTCTTTGCAAATAACTTGGTAACCATCAGGTTCAAGTTTCTCCACTGCTCATTTTCTAGCAAACTGAGCATATCCTTGACATTCCAAGTCAACAAACAATTTTAAATTACATGTGCAAAAGAAATCAGGCTTTGGTGGGCATTTGGCACATATAAGAGCATATATTGTCAAAGACAAGGAAGCATGTTAAAAGTCTACAAGCCATTGCACCAAACCTTTTTCAATTTATTTGCAACCACCATCCATTTCTGGATGCATCAACATCAAGATTGTTTCAGTGAGGTAGGTGAGAAAATTGCATATACCCTGTCGTGTGCATCTTACACCAAATTCACTATCCTCGGTTCTTCACAATATTCTTGAGCTTCTCATTTGCAGCCACAAGCTCTGCAGCTATGCCAGGTTCATTAGCAGAATGTCCCGCATTTGGAATCACCTGTTGATAGTGCAGCAATTGAATAAACAGGATAATGGATGAAGATTTTACTTCATAAATCTCTATGATGTGCAGAATCGAAATCATAAAATCATAAGCAAGAATTCTTATCTGAAGTGGCCATCCACAGAACCTAACAGATACATCAACATGACTCATTCTGAAGTAACTGCCATATTATCCTGTGAGAAATTCGTTTGTGTATTTGAACTCCACGACTTTAAAACCTTAATCATGGGCCCAGCAGCCTTCCAAGCCATCCTAGGCCCAAAGTGAAACTGGGTGGACCTCGGCAAGCTGTTTTCCTTCTTTGGACCAGCTTGCCCAGCCTAGTAGTTTTTGCATAGAAAATTAAATAAGATTTTATCACGGTCGGGCCTGAGCTACAGTTTTTAGGGCTCGTACCAGACACAATCTGCTCATGCCAGGCCATTCATGAGGTCTGGTTTCTTAAACCAATGTTTTCCAAAAGAATTGGTAAGCTCATACAACTAATAATTTGCCACATCATTATTATAGCTTTGCCTGATCACATGGCAAAAATAAACCTATGCAACCAAGTTGAAAACGAGAAAACGACTCAATTAATCAACAGACAGTCCACCATGTACCTATCTCTTCAACCTGTGCCACAACACTAAATGCACAAAGTCTCTAACTCTCTATGACCTAAATCAAATTGCATACCTCAACAAAGTCGAACAGAAACAGGTATTATTGTTTCTTCTAAATGCAAGAATCAATACAAAAACTCAAAAACAACCAAGAGAAGCCAGAGTCAATTCTCTTCACATTGAGAGCATAACTCTTATGTTAAAAAAATAGACATGTTGAAGTATGGTCCCCAGAAAATCATACACCAAATGCTTGTCAATATCAATCTGCTGATAAAAATAAGTAAAGGTAGATTGTGCTGAAGGGCAGATACCACATAATTGCACTCTAGCAAAGGAGTGCACTGTCTATAACTATAAGAAAAATGGACATCTTGACAAGTCTTGTAAATGAAGAAGCAAAAAGGATTTAAAATAAAAGAGGAATGACAATGGGTAAGAAGACAGATGTGACTACTCAATCCAACTGAAAATGGTAATGAAGGTTAATTTTGTCCACCTAATTAGGTTAAAAATTCCTGCTTACCCTAAAATCTGCCTCTGGCCATGCTTTATGAAGATCCCAAGCAGACATCATAGGGCAGCAAACATCATATCTTCCCTGCAAGTATTGTTGGGGTAAGACACTAACAGTTCTGTGTAAATGGCAGGTATTGTGCTTCAGTGTTGAAGGACACAAAGGGTAATGCTAGAGTATTAATGTTCATAATCAATTAGTATTTTTGTCCATGTATTACTCATAGTTAAAGAAGTAACCAGCATGAGAATGAAGTAATCTAATTACCTGCACAATTACTGTGTTGATATGCCTTATCTTATCAACATTATCCAGCAGGAATGAATCGGAAGAAAAGAACCCCTTATTCATAAAATAATGGTTCTCAATCCTTGCAAATGCCTGGAGCAAAACCATTACAAGTCATGAGCACCAGTGAAGCTGGTCAAAGTATTTCATACTTATATTCAAGATTTCCCCATCCAAAAAATTACCGTGTGGCTATTCCATAGAAGCATGGCATTACAAAGAGTTCCATGGCCATAGATTAATCTACAAGAACCATGTCATGAAAAGGTGTAGTATATTCCATGTGACTATATCCAATTATAAACATTGTACAGCATCCAAATATCATTAAAATACTAAGCCAGCAAGAGAAACTTCAGATTATTAAGCACTCACAATATCCAGTGCAAATGGGAATTTATTTATTAGAAAAGCTGTTCAAGACAATCAATATGCAATAATGCAGCATATAAGCAGCTTCAGATATTATGGTAAAAAAAGCAACCTTGGACATTAGAGACACAATCTAATCAAGTCATGGTAGAAAACGTGATTTTAATCTCTAAAGGACTTACCAGTGAAAAATAATCATCATCCCCTTTCTTTATATTCTCCTCATTTGGAAGTAGATGTGCAGTCATCATTTCCCATTTTGTCCATGCTCTTGCTGCTGCATACTAAGTAGATAAGGGAGAAGTGAGAATATCAAATGTGTAAACTGGCAAGTCCTAGTTTAAAATGAGCAAGTACAGTCAATTTTCTGTGGTACAATAGGGACGGCACTCATTTCATTAGCCATTTCTGTCATGATTCGTGGAAGTGTCCAGAAAATTAGAGGAATGCTGTAGAAAGCAGATGGTAGCAAAGCCATGCAGTTATTCCATCTTGGGCAAGAAACCGCTATCTGCTTAGTGATTTTTTCTGTCTTTCAGTATGAATTACTGACATCCTCTTGTAATCCATGACTTTCTTCTTCCACTTTATTGGCTTACATATTTCTCAAAAACGATTAATCAAGTATGAAACAAATTCCTAATTTTCACAGCATGAAATGAGAAGATGGGTTCAAGCAGTAGATATGTAATAAGTTTATGGCTACTGCTACAGTCACAGAATAGAACAGAAAAATTCTGGCATCAGAACTGTTTCTAATCTACTTTTGGTACAGAGTTTAGGGAAATGTTACTAAGAATGAGATGCGTAGGTAAGTCTACCTAATTTGTGTTCAATGATAAAACACCCAGCACCCTATAGATGCATACATGCGGGAAATAAGGGAGAAGGATATATGATTATCCGGTAAAACACTCTTACCTGTGTTTCCAAATCATCAGAATTCAATCGCTTACTATAGGCACTGAGGAAACACTGCCTCTCATCCGCCGGAATAAGATCTCTAAATGGTTCCCAGGCTGCATAGAAAAGAAGGGTTGTTATTTTATGTCAAACAAACAATAGGAATGCAAATTTGAACTAAGTTCATATGCAGCGTCACTGAATAGCCTCTTGAAGGTTAATAATATCAGAAAGAGGAACTAAGACAATATGATATTCTTCAGTTTAATCCTCTCTCATTCATATATATTTACATATTGTTCTTGAACTGAAATGCTTCAGACCAGGATCATCCTACACATATCTAGCAAATTCTCCTAATCTGAAATTTGAGGAGAATGACAACACCCTGCTAACTTAATGAGACTGTTGTCTCACTGAAATTCCAGTGAAGACAAATGTGCCATGATCATATAATGGCAGACTGCATTCACAGCTTACTGCTTAAGCAATTACCATTTGCCCAGTAGAAGTTCAAGGTAACTACTAATTTTAAGCCAAAGTTCACTTCTGCAGGACACATAAGTAAAGTCATTGATAGCCGCATGAAAAAGTTTCCCCAACGTACCATCTGGGTATATGGCAGATGCACCACCTTCATAAAACCAATCAATCTCTTTCTTCCGCAACAGAAAGATCCCCCTAAGTACCAATCCGGTAACCTTCAAGTGACACAAAGATCAGGGCAATAACAAGAAATTGCCTGGGAGTGTAATCTTGACAGAGTAAATACAATGCAAAAGAAAAACCTTCTCAGGGTGCGATTGGCTGTATGCGAGGGCAAGAGTACTTCCCCATGACCCGCCAAATACCTATTAGCACGGACAAACAAATTAAGCTTAAATATGCTAGTATTAATGCAGCTAGTATCCTATATTTTTCGAAAGATGAAAGACTTTAGACTCATGAATGAAAAAATTACTGGTAAACTTTGAAATTGATAGTTTATATCTTAAAAGGTGTAAAATCTTGTTGATTTCGTGGCATATAAAAGATGAGAAAATTATGCTTTCTGCCAAGTGCTTTGAAAAGAATTAGTATGCAAGTAAGGTAACGGCAGTATATTCCAAGTCATTTCAAAAACTTTCAGGTAAATCGATGCACCAATAATGTCTTCAGTCTCTATATCTGAGGGTCCATTCATATTAGATTTCATGATTGTGGAAATCCTGATCCCCTGTCCACATCACCAAACTGCAGTCGTATTAAAGACAGTGATTAAAAATGAAATTTTACCTGCCATTCTGGAATTTCTAAATGTTCCCTTAGCTTTTCGATGTCCGCAATAAGATCCCATGTGGTGTTTTCTTCCAAGCAAGCATGGGGTGTACTTTTTCCTGCACCTCTCTGGGGAAAGGAGATATTTCTCAGCGAAAATGGCAGATCCAACATATATTTGCGCAATCAACTAAAGAGGTTACCTGGTCAAAAAGGATTATCCGATAAAATTCAGGGTCAAAGAACCTACGGTTGCTGGGGGCCGTGCCCCTCCCGGAAGACCTCCATGGAGAAAGACAACTGGCTGCAAGATATTTCATAAAGGTAAAAGAAAAGGAGTAAGGCAAGCAAATATAGGTAGGAACCCCTTATTGATGTAGTGCTAAAAATGTAAACTTTAACCAAGATCATCAAGCCAAAAAAAAAGAAAAAATTCCCGATACCAATATAAATCAGGCAGAAATTGTCAATTCGCGTGCGAGAGAGAGAGAGAGAGGAGAACGCAAAATAGTCATCCTCTTCCAAAAAGCAGCTTACATATCAACACAGTCATACATCACCACCAGCTTTTGCCTTTTCTATCGTTTTGAAATCATCACCAAGACAAAGCAAGAGCACAACTAGACTGCTGTCGTTTTTGGCATTCGCAGCACAAGTGAACTAAACTAATTTGGCATATAATTCATGCCGATATATCATCACACCACCATCCATTAGATCCATGAAAACGAGCGAAATGGACAATCGCATAATCCGTCATCGGCAGCAGATAATGGATACTCACATATCCACTGGGGTTTCCGGATTGCTCCCAATAGAGGGCGTGAAGATCGGAAACCTTCAAGAACCCCGAGCTATACGGCTCTATAGGAGAATAAAGCTCCCGGTTCACCTCCGTCGCTTCCTTCGGCGATTCAGTGGGTCCGCTCGACATGGTCTCGGCCGCGAGACTCGAACGCCGAACGCGCAGGCCGAAGCTCCTCCTTCCTGGACAAATTCAAAACAGTGCGCAAAATGAAGGATAGAGGAGAAACCGATCGACTGAAATTGGACGAAGGCGCACTCTCCACTGGCGCCACCGCTAAGACCCTTTATATATCGACACAAAGGGTCAACGAAACCGAGGCGATCCACGCCATTGGGATCCGAGAACAAAGGTGGGTATCGCTTCGCTTGTCAGCAACGTTCGTGGTGTAAAGCATCGACGGAAATCAATGTCAAATCACCCCAGCCAGCTCACATACATTCCAGAGAGAGAGAGAGAACCTGAGAGGACGAGACTGCGAGTGCGATTGGGAATGGCAGAGGAGTGGAGAGAGAGGAGTCGAAGGCAGGGGAGTCGATTGGAGAGGGAGAGATTCGGAATGCGAAATAGAAGCCCCGACGAGTTCATGGTTTTTTTTAAAGTTGCGATTTTTATTGCTCTTTTTGTTCTCGTAGGTTGCGTCCCAACTTTATCAAGTGCGCATGTCCGATCAGCGGCTTGTCTCGCTTGTCAATCAGTTCGCTACCGCCAAAATGCGCCTCCTTAAAAGAAACATTACAAATTCGACCAAACAATAAAAACAATAAGGATCTGTTTGGCAACTTGCCAATAGCAATAATTTTTATTTTATTTTTTATTTTTAAAAATAAATCTGAAATAGAAATTCATTTGGTAAAATTTTATTTTTAAAAATAAAATTTTATATTTTTTTCTTAGAAATAGATTTTGAATATAATTCGAAGTAAAAAAAAGGTCGACTTTTTTGTTTTTTTTTTTGGGACAATTTTATAATCAACTAACCTATTTTCTCTCTTTTATTTTATTTTTTCTTGTTCTTGTTCTCTCTTTTTCTTCTTGAACTATTGCCGCCGCCGCTAGTTGCCGTCTACAGATTAGGCAAGGCTTGCCTGGCCACCAATGAGACTCGACTGACAAGGCACGGCCTCGCCTAGGGCCAGTGATGTTTCGGTGAGGTTGTCAGGCCTTGGGTTGTCTGGCCGGTCGCTAGTCATCCCAGGCCAGAGACTGGCAACCTTGAAGAAAAAGAAGAGGAGAAAGAAAAGAAGAAAAAAAAAGGAAAAAATAATAAAATTATTTAAAAATTAAAAGAAAATGATTTGAAGTAGGTATTTTGAGGACGGCACAAACGCACTTATTCTGCAGGAATTGAAATTTTGTCAATTACCAAACGGTTTAAAATGTTTAGAAATTGTTCATAAGAATAGAATAAAAAAAATCATTTCTAATCAGAAATTGTTCATGAAAATAGAAGTGTTACTAAACGCTACTTTACTTATTTTTTCGGTCGGATGGAAATCCATTATTGGGTACTTGGTGGGTTCGAATTTTTTTATTCAATTTTATCCTCTTTTTGTCGTATCCGATTCTAGATATATACTATATTTATGCACATTTTGAAACAGGGAGCCATCCCTAATTATTATTTAAACTTCAATTTCAAGATTACACTAAAGTTTTTCTTACTATATCAAGAAAATTTGGGTTTCCGATTTTCCAGATTCTGAATGCAGATTTGTCTTTGCTTAATTGAGAAAATAAGGAATTGACGTGAAACGCTTGGGTATGTTTACTTCCGGTTATTCAAGGTAAAACAAGTTAATCAATCATGCGGGCGTGCGGAAATGGCGCAAAAAGAGAAATGGAACAGCATCTAAAGGATGCTAATGACAACGTGAAATTTAAGCAAATGATAGACAGGAAGATTTATGTGAATGGTTAAAGCTTCATTGATCCATGTTTTATACAGTGTCTGAAGTTCTTTAACCGTCATATCTGGAGCCCGCCCAAAGGGGGGAAAAAGGGGGGGAAAACTTTACAGTTGATCTTCTTCTTCAAGCACCTCGATGTAAAAAAATATCTAAGGCCTGACTAATTTATAATGTGAAGGTCTCAGGCCTGACTGATTTATAATGTGAAGGGGTTGGAAGGAGGATGGACGATGGGCGTCTTCGACATGGTCATGTTGTTCGTAAGCATGCTCGGAGCTACTGCGTCCTCCACCATGAGAGGATTGACCTGCATCACCCTTTCCGGCACGAACTTCTCGCCGTCGACTTTGGCTAGCACCTCAAAGTGCATGCTCATCGATTCGGGCTTCGTCCTCCATGCAGGGAAACCTTCCAGTTCGCTGTCGTCTGCCTTCAATTTCCTCTCTACTCCGAACCCGATCTTCAGAAATGTCTGAGCAGATACGTCCGCCTTCAGTAGCCTGAAGGAACCTTCCTTGTCAGCCTTGGGACCCAGAACAGAAGAGAGCAGCGCCTCGAAGCCTCGAAGATTAGAGTTAGAACCATTGACTGAGGCAACCGGCCACAAGGTGGCGAAATGTTTTGGGGTTAGCAGGGTCATAGCATCTTCTGATGGTTCGACGTGTTCAATAGCTTTGCTTTTTGATGGCAAGGACAGTTCCACAAGGCCAGGTGCAAGGCGCTTGAGCTTGAGCCGGTTGCTCGAAGAGGTGGAGGATGGAGATGGTGAGGCAAGCGAGGTCGGGCCAACTATGCGGAGGGAAAGGAGTGGTTCACCTTGATCATGGGATGCTTGACGCAGCTGTTCAGCAAGAGCAAGAAGACCAGAGGCAAACCCATCACCGGTCCTATTTAAAGGAAGCGGCAGCTCTACAGGTCGACGAAGGCTCACTGATCTGGCACCCTTGACAGTGACCACAGCACCCTCTGCCAAGATTACTTTCTTCAGGACGCCGGCATCCACATCATGCTGCATAGATCAATGGGACAACAATGATAATTGGTAACAAATTGACTTTCAGTCTTCATATACAATGACAATCATCCATCTTAGCTCCATTCTAGAAAATAACAGACAAACAGTGCTTTGCTGCAATGCATAATGTCAAAAAAAATAAAGAGAAACTTGAAGGGACTAAATGATCACTTTTCAAAGCAAGAGTTCGATTTGTGGATACATCTTTGAAAGAAAGGGCATTTTATTGCATGATCAAAGCACTTCTCCACCAAGGAATTTCTCAACAGTTCAACGAATTCATTTTTTCAGTTCCACACGTTGCACACAATTCCCTCTAAATCTACAATGTTGTGAAAGAACTATGCATTAGTACCATCAAAATAACTCTCTAACATCGCACCATCAATTGCCGAATCAACAACAAATCAATTTCCTACATCCATCATCCATGTCTATTCCCCGAATTAATCTTAACAAGAACTTTGAAAAGATGATGCATTGCAAAGCATGATTGATAAGGGCATATTAACAAATGATCACTTACTGGCAATGAGATCCGCATGTCTTTTGCATCCTGAATCCACAGTTCCATCGGCCCAGCCAGCTGAAACGGAGCCAGCACAGGCAGGGCGCGATCCAACTTCCTCTTCTCAATCAACGCATTCCGTCCACCCGCTCGGACCGCATCCTCGGCCCGGAATATGGGCAGATCCACGTAGTCCCACCGGTTCACGTCCTCCAATAGCTTCAATGGAAGCACCTTGTCGTCAATCTCCACATCAAACTCATAGGCCACGGCGTGACCCACGAGCGCGTCCCCGACATCAAATCCGGACACCTTGAAATCATCCGCCTGGAAACCCAGCCCTTTAACAATCGCTTCCTTCAAATCCTACAAGGGCCACACACACATCACGTCAACAAATTCCAATTCGATTACGAAATCCCACCCTATTCCAACAAAGACCCAAAATTCCCACGAGTCCCTCAACAATCAGAAACCGTTCCGCACAACCCCCAACCTTCCAAACCAATTCCGCAATTAATAAATCAAGCCGCGAGAATAACTAACTCGACCTCGACCGTGCTAAAACCAAGATCAATGCATCAATCAAGAAACATCAATTTCGGCCAAATCAAAGAAATCTCCCAAAAAAAAAGAGCAACGTCGCATCATCATCCGGACCCCGCTAGTAATCCGCTCAAGCAAAACCAGAACAAGAGAATCCAAATCATTCCACACAGCCCCCAACCTAACCTCCCAAATCAATTCCGCAATTAATAAATCGAGCTCGACCCAGATAGAACCAAGATCGATCTATCCATCCAGAAGCATCAATTTCGCGAAATCAAATAAAACTCTCTCCCAAGAGAACCGGAACTAGAGAATCGGGCAGAGGCTAGGAGCACTCACGGATATGGCCTTGGGGTAGGCAGAGTGGACGCCGGGCGCCGTGATCAGGGCCGTCGAGAGCGGCAGGATCGCCGCGAGCGCCAGGAACAGGGGGCACAGCTGAACCGCTCTGAAAGCCATCGGAGCGGCAAGAGCGCAATCGAGGCGACGGGATCGAGCTGACGGATAGAGAGAGAGAGGGTTTTTGCCTTTGCCTTTTCGCCGGTTGATATCGGAATCGGATTGGGATTCGGATTTGCAGGAAGCAGCTGCGATGGTTTTTTTCTAACTGCCTACGAGGCCCAAGATTCCCGACATTTCTAGGAAGGACGACGACGACGGTTCTGGACACGCGGCGGGGGATTACGTGGAGGGCGGTGACGTGGACCAATGAGGGGAGGGGAAGTGATCCGACGGGCGCGCGCGATTGGTCGGTTGACTGGGTATGGGCGTGGCGTCGGCGACGTGGGTTTCGGGGGCATTTTGTGGCCTCGGGGTCTCTGATGGGCCCGGGAATCTCGCCCGATGAATGGGCCGGACCGGGGGCCCACTATTCTGCGTAAATCACGCGGCGCAGGGGGAACGACGTCGTTTGTAGGAACGGAGATGGAAAAGAAAAAAGAAAGATGGGAAAAGAGTGGCGTCGCCCGGGTTCGAACCGGAGACCTTCAGTGTGTTAGACTGACGTGATAACCAACTACACCACGACACCGTTGTTGAAGCTCGCTTCATTAAAATATCTATAAATATGTTAAGAAAGTTCATTTAAAGGAATTGCCCATCTCTTTCGTTTATTTATTTTCTTAATAAGGGAAATGATTGATACGTGGACTCACCAAATCTGTTATTTCGTGTGGAGGGAAATGTCTAGAAAGTCCGAAGTTAATGTATTTTTGTAATTTAGCTTTAAACATTTTTATTTTATCAATTGAGTTCTAATTTTTCATGCATTTTATCGATTGACCATCTACCAATTTTAAATTTAAATTACTTGATGTGATATTAATCGTTCTATGTAAGACGATCGGCGTTGATGTGACATGATTTTTATAATTTTTTTCTCTTTTCAAACCTAATGAGAATCGTAGCTCTTGCCTAGATTTAGCGAAGGTTGCGGCCAATGTTGAATTTGGGTAAGAGCTAAGACCCTAGTCTACAACTAGCGAGGGCTTTGTGGCCCTCACTTGTGACCACTTGGGTTAGCTGGCAACCCTCACCTTACTTGGTAAAAAGAAGGAATAAAAAAATCATAAAAAATCATTTAAAAAAAATGATAAAGAATTGTCAACATTAAGCGTAACTATTCTATATAATACTATCCATATCCATGTCAATAATTTTTGGTTAAAATTGACTAGATAACTCAATTGGTAAAATTAAAAAAACAAAACTGAATTGACAAAAGTCTAATAAGTTTAGAATTGTTTGAACAATTTTTAGAACTACATTGCTAAAAACACAATAGATTTGCAATTTTTGGGATAAGTTTTTCTTCATATGCCTGATGATAGTACTCAACGTTTCACTGCAGACCGCGAGCTCAGTTTCTTCAGTCAAGAAACGACACCTCCGTAGCAAGAAAATCATTCGGGCAATTGGAGAAGAATCAGTGGGATCCTTGATATTTTTGTCAACGATGGGCGAGCAATTATAAGCTGGAACCTATGACTCTTAAACTCGGTGGCATGGAGTGGAAATCAAGCCAACTCAGTGAAGACTTTATTCCGCAGTGGCCAATCTTGTAATGCCACGTTAGTAACGCAAGAATCTGAGACGATCTTCAAGCCTTAAATGGTGCTATAATGAAGCGGAATGATCTGTAAGTTTTTGACGTTTATGCTAAGTCTGATTAGTGATGTCATAGTCCAAGAAGTTGTCCAGTCCATGAAGAAATCAGCTTTAAATTAATCAATGAGATTAGGAGAGAGATTCACAATCAAAATCAAGATCCACAATCTTTGGTGGGGACAGCTCTGATGACAGATGGTTGCACTAAGTTTTTAGGTCAGCTTATGGTTTGATTGGCTTCTGCAGAGCTGCACTCCCACATTTCTGGGATCAGACCCTATTATATCGGAGCTGTCAATTTCTCTCTGAGTCAATGTTCACCTACCAATTCACTAAACCAATTAAGGGCAGCACAGGCTATAATCCTACACCTCACCGAATTGACATCAACCTCCATACTGAACTTAGTTTGAACACAGAGTTACCACAGCGTTAGTGTCATAAGTAACTGCAGAAAGTTACACTGTAAATCCTCTTAGCGGTCTAATTGAAAGCGATTAGACATCCCAGTCAATTCCATATGAAACCAAAGCTTTTGCGGTCTCTCCAATATGATAAAGCCAGAGTTTCTCCTTGTACCAAATTGTAGGAATTATATACTGCAAAAGCTTCAAAGATTGTTGATTTTCCCATCAATTTACCCCGTAACTAAGTGAATTTCAGGAAGATGCATTGCATGGCAGTAGAGCCGACTGGACAACTGTTGGCAAGGCTTTCATATTCAGAAGACCGGACAATAGCATGTAAATATAACAAGGCAACTGATTTTATTTTTACTACCTTGAAATAGACTACTACAAGGAAAAGAGGCTCATCGACTTTTTTAGATGCCTCTAAAACACTGACAGAACCAAGTACGGAAACAAAGGCCACAAGCTCCACGCTCCTAAAAAACCAGTCTCTTCAGATTAAAAGGAGAGACCTTGAAGAGCCATGAGAAGAACAATCTTGAACAGGATGGTCATGAACATGATCAACAGATTGACCACGCAAAAATCAGATGGAGAGCCCTCCTGCAAAATGAGCCTCACAGCAAAAAAAAAAAAAAAAAAACCATTGATGGTAAATGGTCTTGGAGCACAGAGCATCACAGGCCTTGTAAACAGATTACTATAGATGATATTGAGATTGTTTGAATGGACTCTTCCTTGTTCTCGAAGCTCCTGAACACAGGAAGTGAACAGAAATGGCGGTTATTCTGTATATGAACAGAAGCAAGGAGTTATTCTCTCGTGGAGTTCTTTCTTCTTTCCGTCACATGAATGACTTGAAAGCTGCGCGCAGATTTTTCACGAGATCCTTCACGGGCATGCAGAATTCAGGATTCATCTGCAATAGTTAAAGGAGATGAAGGATTACTTTGCAGTACAATTAAACTCACAAACTTATGAGCTGTAACTACATTTGTGACTTGCCTAATTTATTCACTAAAGAAGGAATATCTGATTAATTTGATGCACTTAAGAAAACTGCAGAATATTTTTCCCAAATATTAAATCTAAGACCGAAAGCAAAGGGAAGGAGAGAAGTTACCTGAGCAAGAATGGTTATATCAACAGCTGATGTCCCAAAAGTCATTAAATTGCTGTTGATGATGGTCAAATGAAGTTTCTCAACTTCACCAATAATCTTTTCCAGAACTCCCTTACTTTTCTCACAGTGAACTTTTAAGAGGACATCATTGTCGCAAATTCTTGCTTCAACTTCTGGTAGCAGCTCATCACAGGGACCACTAGAGAAATTCTCGTCTGTAGAAGAATTCATGCCATCTTCAAATACCTGAGATTTTTTCACAAAGACTACTGACTCCATGCTTCTCTTTCGAGTCTGCTCCTCAAGTATCTTGATTCTTTCTTGGAGTTGCTTCAAGTACTTAATTGCATCACCAAGAACAGAAGCTTTGTCCATCTGTTAATGAAAGGCCAAAGCAGGGTAAACAAGAGATGATATAATTGAAGAGGAAGGACAAGCAAAACATATAGCAACCAAAACCCCAACTGTCCAACTGCTCTATTAATTTTAACACGTATTGCTCTAAAACTTCCACCGAAGAAACTTTCCATATGATAATATTGGATCATGTCAAGGAAAAAACGTTCCAAGAAAGAAAATTTCCCACCTTCTTTAGTCCAGGTACAAGGGCAGACAAGGCGATAAACCGTTGACTGAGCTTTTCTCGCCGTTTTCTCTCTGCTATGATGTGATCTTGTGTCTGAGATAGACTATTGTTTGTACTTACCCTTTTACCTCCATGACAAGCCTTAAGTACATAATTTTGGTTCCCAAATGAACCCTGAGGAAAAAGCATATCAGAAGAGACATTGCCCATGCTCTTAGAACCGATTGCCTCCTCTTTAGGTTTCACAACACTACTTTGATTTGTGAAGTTGGAAGAGACGAAAGAAAGAACATTGGGGGGAGAGAAAGATTGAGGAGTTGACACAGGATCAACTCTGCATGAATCCCAGCTATTTGTTTTGAGCTGTTTTACTGGTCTGTTGATCACAGAGTTAGAAGCATCTGCAGAAGCTTTGAAATTGATGTTCGGTTGAGGGAAAAAGCCTTGCATATGTTCACCCAGCGCAGCTGCTAGCGGAAGCGTGTGAAGCTCATCAAATGAATGCATTTGCCACGGATTGATGAAGCCGGAATCCTCCACTCCCTGTGAAATCAACGTGGAATTTATATTATTTGATACATATTACTTGTATTGCAGTCATCACAAATCCAGGAGTTGTGCATTGATATCTCGTCTAATCTCAAATCTAACCTAAGTTGAACTTCTCCTGGTTGAAAACTTAGTCAGATTTTACCAATACCTTGGAAGGGACCCTCATGATGAAAAATAGTCGGACAAGAGACGATCAACAGAAAACTTACCATATCTGGGAGTCCTCTCATGGTAGTTACTTCCATTGAAGAAGCTTCTTTCAGATTGAAAGAGCAAGTCGGAGAATCCTACGATCAATTAAATGAACATGTCACTAGATCTTGAGGACATATATATTAAAGAAGTTGCTACATTCAAACTTATGCATCTCCCAAAAAGCATGCCAAATCATATAAATATGGACAAGCTTTTGAACTTATGCGATTGTGATTGCAAAGAGCAGAAAGTAGAAGAGTAATCAACTTAATTGGCTAAACAAATAAGAAATCAGCTTAAGTTGCAGAACTCTAAGAATAAGACTAGAATTCCTCACCCTTAGATGGTGAACGAAGTTTCCCCTTTTGCTTTCCTCCTCTACAGAAGAAGACCTTGTGCTTGTTCAATCTTATAGCTCTTACGCAACGCGATTCCTCACATAAGGTTGAGTTCCTGATGGGAAAACGCCTCCTGCATTTGACACCGATGCTTGTCATAATTTAATCAAGAAAAACCCATATTATATACTAGTGGGTCGCTATTGCTGACAATGTTACTTTCATGGACAAGTCACTTTTGTTGCCTAGCTAGACTTTTTAAAGCACAACCATCACCAGCCCCAGCAAAATTTTAGGGAGATTTTATCTACCAACCGGCCGTTGAAATCGCGTTCAAGCTTTAAAAATTTTCACAAACAGGCGGCATAATAGCGTGGACCCTCCAAGATCCACCCCCCAGGGCCACCTCACATGCGTTCAAAAGCCAATAAGAAACGAGGGAAGCTCCCTAGTGAGCCAGCCTCCCCCAACATTATTGGAGCGTCCTCATACAGGCCAATCATCAAACAGTTTGTGCTCGTGTGAACAGGGGCACACCCCATAATCACAAAAAGTTTCCTTTTGACTTTTTTTACCACCCTCCGTCCAATGAAACGGCGACGTGTCCCCAGACAGCTCGTGGGTATTTCTAGAACCTGATGTCTGCCACGGCCGTACCACCAATCAAGAAATTCTTGGGTTGGCAATGGCCGGTCCCGCATTCAGAAAAAATCCCATCTTTATTTCTTCACATTGCTGACCAGGGCTTAGAAACTGGGGGGAAAGGCCATCGGGGAGGGTCAATAAACGGACAATTACTGAAGCTTGAAGAGCTTCTTGTTCTTTTTATCTCGATCTGATCCACGCTTTGCCAGCTTGTGTAGCATTGTGGTCAAGCTTGCTTTCTTGAGATCCGGACAATATGCTTTATCGTATTCATCGTCAAAGATCCTCGAGTATACTTCACTACATTAAACTACGGCAGATCTCGTCGTAGCTTCATGCTCAAACACCAATTATTGTGGGGGAGTCCTTGTCACGGACTCAAAGTAGACGCTATGGTCCCCTCGTTTGATCAAGTTTTTCGGTGAGCGTGGTTTCGCACGTACACACCTACGAGAACGGCGAACAATCAAAGGCTGGGCAGTTGAATTAATTTGGCACGAATGGCGAAGGGTATTTCCGAGGACGGATCGAGTGAACAGATTTTCAAATATAATCACCAATGTCATTACGTGTGGCGGATAACCCCGATTCGATGAACTAGAGTTTGGGATCTTATGTTAAAATCCGTGACAGATGTGGGCAATAACCACAAGATAAGGTGATGAAGATGGAACGACATCAGCCGTCCCAAATCCGTCTTGTTTCTACCTCTAATGTATATCATAGGAGGATGAGATGCATCATAATTATGATCGATCGAATATCGTGAAATCTCGGTATTTGGTAGAATTCGACAGGGTCATATTATGTACATGAGACGTGATTTTCATTTTTGCTGCTTCTTAAGATCCTTTAGTAGCTTGCGGTCCGAAGGATAAACTGACCTACCTGTGAGAAAGACCAGAACAAAGAACACCACTGGCCATAGACAATCAGATTAAGGATTTTATTGTTCCAGCCAATTTGTAGACCGGGGAAAAACTAAGAACTTGCATGATAATGTTCCTGTTTCTTTTGTTTCTTTGTTTTATTTATTTATTTATTTTTATTTCTTGAAATAGAATAATGGTTAGGGAACGAAATTAAAATAAAAACAATAAATAAAATAAAATAACTTCCTAATTCCAAGAATAATTTCTAGAAATAAATATTATATATATATATATATATTTTTATTTTTATTTTCACTTCTAATCAATTGATGGAGACTCCCCAGTGGTTGAAGACTCCCCAGTGGTCCCTGCCCACCGTCGCCCGCGGCTAGAGGAGGAGAAAGAAGAAAATAAAAAGAAAATAAAAAAGTATTAAAATATTAAAGAAATTTTATGGCTAAAACAAATTTATGGATCAAACCAAACGTATTCTTATTATTTTACTATTCCAAAATTAGAAATTTGGTATAATTATCAAATGCATCAATATACTTAGAAATTATTTCAGGAGATAAAAATAAAAAAAATTAATTTTGAAAAGAAATTATTTTTCGGAAGAGAAATATTATTAAACACACCCTAAACCTTTGTCCTCTGCCCCAGATTCTTTCTCATAAAACAAGACAGACGGAACAGAACATGTAGCTATAATCTTCCGCGGATTGAAGAAGATACACTGCTAGAAATTGTAAAATTCAGTTGCACAATCTGAAAACTCCAGCGACTTCTTTGCCATCCCTAATCAATCAAATTCATGTATACATGTACAGCAACCGGGGGATCAACTATATCCGTTTGTGGTGTTAGTGAAGGGACAACCTCTCCGGTACATGGATATGAGCTATGGACCATGGAGTGAACTTCCCACAACTATTCAAAGAGGTACACGCAAACTGAATCGTAAAGAACTGTTGTGACATCTGGGTGTCAGCTGATATAGATAATTAGGAGACCCAGGGAACTCTGTACTAATCACGCACAAAGTCCTCCCCGAATGGTGCTAACTATGAACTTGTGGTAATGAAGGCCATGCAATCTCATTGTCATCAGTATATCCATGGATAAGAAAATCAGCACAGTTCTTCTGGCACCCATGGTTGTAGGGATTATGGAAACGCCCGTCTGGACCACGAAGGTACCCGTACCGGATGGCATTGGCTAGCTCATTGGTGGTGATATTCCGGGCTATCTGCATCAAAGATGGAAGTTGGAAAATTGCTCCTTACGTTCTTGAGAAAGTAACAGACAAAATGCAGCACAGAGGAAGTTGCTCGAGTGAGTAAAGAAAAGAAAAGGGTACGTATGAGTACGCATGATGAGCAGATATCATGAGAACAATCTTTAAGAATAATGCAAAAAGGATTGATGCAAACACGCATATATTTAAATAAATATCATATGCATCAATATAGGTTAATTATTGTGATAAGGATTTCATATGTCATCTGCATCAACAAATTACATTGGATTCTGTTTTACAGTGCAACTAGTTCAGAAAGAGTCCAGCGTCCTGTTATCTTCTACCAACCAACTTAAGAAGTAATGCGCATAGATCAACCATGTGTTAGATGGACAAAGATCAACCTAAATCAAAATGACACCATGTCAAAGAAATAAACTATCTGTTCCAGTTAAACCATATTATGAAACTGTTCAATCAACTATTATGGATGAGAAATAGGTTACAAACCGCCTGAATCTAGACAAGTACCTGAGATGCCTGTGCAGTTGTCAAAGTTGTAACAGCAATCAACACAATGCCATCGAGAAGCAAAAATACAGCAATTCCAGGATGTTGAACCATGACATAGTGAATCCATGACTTGCCCGTTGGAAATGCGGCTGTGGCAGTCCATATCCCTGCCAAAAGTTTACTTTCATTGAGTCAACAATAAATCTGGATGGCAACATAAAAAAGAATTGGGAGACAAAGGGTGGAACATACTTTGAACTGCAACGGCAGCACCAAGAAATGACGTCATTGTGGCCATACAAATCAAAACAAAGAAGTCCCATTTGTTCTTCTGCAATAGGCAAGTGAATTTTAGTTGTGAAACGAAGAGTAACAAGAGATATCTTTAAAGAATAACAAACAATTTTTTATGAGGTGCAGAAACATTATGCGAGAGAGCTAAAACATGGTACTTTCTTGGAGAAAGAAGAAGAAACCAAGTAGCAGAACTCAGACGATACTCAACATTGACAAGTAAAAGCCCAGGCTTCAACGAAACAACCATGGACAAAGATCCCATGAAAATACAGAAGGGTCTCACAATAAAACAGCATTTTCAGATCTATTGTTTTACTTCGTCATGTCAACATGATGAGAGGAAGCCATGAACATACTGATGGTAAAAATTTCTACGCTTCTTTTCTCAGTCTAACCAGCAAGAAAGCAACTTCTTACCTTCCCAACACAGTTAGATATCCAAGGGCAATGATGATCAAACTGTTCAACACAGTGCTTACATGAAGGACAATGTTTTGAGCGGACAGGTCGAACAATCTGCATGGAAAACCATGACGATAAGTCGAATGCACATGAACAAATCCGTACTCATGAGGATAACAAAGAGATAACCCAAAGGCATATCAAGCAAACCTTGCAAGTTGGGCAAAGCTGAGACCATTTTCCGGTCCATTGAGAGGAATTGTTAACATCAATACTCAGCAAAGGATCCTGTAAAATGAAAAATTACTGTAAAAACACTGACAAAGGTAGTTTTTCTATAGAAAAAATCTAAACTACGTAATATGTTGGCCGAAAAGAAGTCCTGCAACATAATCTTTGGACTTTTCACATTTCAGGACCACATACTTTCCTCATGATCTCAACCAGGATACCCGGCTTCATTATTAAGAAAAGTGCTTTACAGAGTCACCAACTGCTCTCATTATTGTGTTACATGAGGATATCCTAGTTAGAATCATTTGAGGAAAGTTGAGATGAGCTTAAATGCCTTTTTCCTTCCTAGCTGTCATTTCAACCCATGCAACCATTTTGTCCGAAAATTACCATCATATATACAGTTGCTTTTGCAAAGCCCAGAATAAATTAATACAAATTACATCAGTAATCATTTGTAGATACATTCTGTACCTCAGCATCCTGATGATTGCCCAGCTCCCTTGGTGTCTTTATATAGCCTGGGTCTTTGCTGCATCCACAGGCAATAAGCAATTATAATCTGATACCAACATAAACATTCCAAAGGCAATCATGAAACTCTAAATATTTCACTGCAGGCATTGTGCGCACAGCCTATCCACGATAATGTAAACTCTACACTGTTCTTTTGAGTTTTGTACTTTCAATCATCGAATCAAAAGTGAGTAAGTTGTGTAATGCAGAATAATGTCCAATTTCATCTTACCAAAGAAGATTGACCCCATGAACTGCGGTCTATAGTCAAAAGATACTTAAACGGGAAACCAGAATCTAAAATTAAGTTCTCATTCAGAATACAAACAAATGCTACAGAGCGTCTACACCTTTCACGCAAAAGAAAAGTTTTCTTCTCATATAGGTGCTCTCTCTTTCATAGAAATTATACACTTATTAAAGAGAGGAAAAAACAAGGAATCAAGGAAGCTAAAAAATAAAACACTTAGGGCACACATGATAACTATTCTCTTCCAGAAATAGTTTCTGGAATAGAAATAGATTTTTCATTTCATTTCTAATAATTTCTAAGCAAAAATAACCGTTTGATAACGATACAAAATTTCTTCCTTTCGGATAGCGGTGGCAATGAATCGACGACCTTTAATATAAAAAATAAAAATAAAAATGATTTAGTAACAAAAAAAGAATAAAATAAAATAAAATAAATCATAAAAAAATAAAATAAAAATATCATTTTATTTTAAAATAAAAATATCCTTAAAAATAAATTTATTTTATTAATTCTATTTTATTTTATTTTACGATAAATAAATTATTTTTAATAAACTAAAAATAAAATGATAAATAAAAATAATTTATTTATTTTTAATAAATTTATATTTTTTTAAATGAATAAAATGAATATATTTATTTTTATTTATTTTTAATAAAATGAGGAGAGGCGGAGGAGGAGGCAGAGACGTAGAGGAGATGAGGGAGGACTCACCGAAATTAGAGTTTAGTGGGAGAAATTATTTTTGATTTAACTTTCCAAAAATCGGAAGTAGAAAATTTCTACTTCGATTTCTTCTTCCAAATCAATTTACGGAATAGAAATATATTAGGAAATAGAAAAACCGAGTAAGTTTATCAAACATGGTTTTATTCCGGAAATAGGTTTGGAATAGAAAAATTATTTAAACGAAATTTTGGTTATCATCTTGTTAATAATCTGATGTGGAGGTGTGCTGAACTCTCCAGCAAATGAAGATTAACAAGAGACAGGTGCCAATTCCTACCAAAGTTCACTTTAAACATGTGAACAAAAGATTTACAAAAGAGAAGACAGTTCAAACTTCAAATCAAGTGTGGCATTGAAAAGGAGTTACCTCCAACACCTGAAGAACATTATCAATGAACCAACTGCCAATGAGATAGCTGTCCATGCCCAAAGGCCAACAGCTGCAGTCACCTTTGGGAGATCAGGTGCTGGTAACATGAACAAGAATTGATTTATAACAAGCAAACAAGGGCATAATTATCTCCAAAAAGTAAATTATTATATTAGCTTTTTACCGGCAAGAACTGAGTTGATGAAGAGTATGGTACAACCAATGATAATGCACAACAAAATGGGAGCATAACCACTATCACCAAACTTCCCACTTCGAATTTTGTCAGTCCAATGATTGCTCATTGCTCGCTCTGCATTAGACTAGATGAATGAAAAAAAAACGTTGTGAGTGTTGGTAAACAAAAGAACACGTTTTTCTGGAGAAATATACTATTCCACTGAGCAAGTCTGAGGGACTACCATCGCGTGGATTCTAGATCAACAGTAATCAAAGAGACAAAATCAAATAATTTAATATTGCATACATAAAGCCCGTATTAGCAACAGTGGCTATATGTTAGTTCCTTCAAAGTTAGCCTCAAAGATGTGAGGAAGATACATACAAGGAAATTAGCGACAGCCCAGTGACCTTTATTTGAAGCAAGTTGGGCTGGAGTAACTCCTGCATTATCTTTAACCTTTAACTCCTGCTTTGTGCCTGCATGGACAAGAACTGTGCATGCCTCAACATTTCCTCTTAATGCGGCCCAGTGCAGTGGGGTACAACCTAAAAACATAGATACAAAAAAAGTACCACATTAGAAAAAGTGACTGCTCCCATTTTTAGCATTAAAAACTTGCTTTAATCGAATAAAATTCAAAGCCTAATACAGCATGCCAAAATCACAAGAAAGGTTATCCAACAGAAGTGCTGATGGTTTTATACATGGATCCGAGCAACTGATAAACCATCTCATCATGAGGACCAATAAAACAGAAGTAAGATAGCAACTAAGAAATCTAAAAAAGTTCATGTACATTGCATGCAATAGACCATAAACTGGAAAAGAAAACCAAAGAAACATGTATTGCCCCACCCCACAATTTGTAAAAACCAGCTGTTAAACAAGATCAAGTTGGTCCACACAGTCAAATTTTGTAAAGACCAGCTGCTAAACCTTTATTAAGTCCCTCCAAGCTGCTGCACCACAGCCTATTGTTTTGCCTTCACCATTCACAACAGAGAGAAACTAATCTATTTAGTTAGCAGTATGAGGATTCCCAAGATTTGTGCTAATATATTTTCATCTCATTAATATTAATAAATGACTCAATTAGACTAAAAAACCATTGCCTAGGCAATTCATCATGCATCACGAACCATCTATTACAACTACCAACAGTATGGTCCATTCAGGCGCATCTGCAAACTTCATATTTGGAACATCATGAGAAAACACAATCCAAAATGCAGCATTTTCTGGACCAGTCGCTGCTAGAACAACTAAAAGTGCGCACAAGAAAGTAAATGTTTAGTTCTCCTGACATCTGGAAGTGATTGCCATGCATATACTCACTACACCTTCTTTATCTTGTCTCCCCTGGGAAGCTTCTCTAAAAAGAAGTAATCTGATTGTGTCAGCATATCCTTTATATGCAGCCCTGATCAAAGCAAGAGAACAAGCATCATTGACAATTCATATGGTACAATGTGGGACAAAAAGAAGGATGAATATGCTGTTATCATTAAAAGAAAGTTTCTAGTTAACTTCAAGATGATAACAATGATGATGGTGACGACGACGATGGCGATGATGACGTCCGCGGCAGTGACAATGATGATGATGATGTTTTGTTGCCATGACAAGAAAATTTCCAGTTGATTACAGTATAGTTAAATCAGAAGGTGTTGAATTCCCGAATTCAATCACGGATGGAGACATAACAAAACATAGAGCAGGGCATAAAAATTCCTATCAGAAAGAGCTGCAGGGTAAAGTAATATGAAATGAAATGGGAACTATCTTTCATGACATTTTAAAGTAAATCCTTCCCAATCATCCCTCATTACAACGAGGAACTTGAACTTGAACCATCTATAGCCATCATAGATCATTCATTCAGACAAGCAAGCAGTACTGTTTGTTCAGCAAAAGTTCAGCTTGTGACCTCCAAATAAACAAGGTTCAGTTGAAAAACTAATGATGAGTTATTCACGCTTCCTCCAGATTTGCATCAGTGTCTTATCAAACATGTTTTGACTCTGAATTCAATGCAGAGATTTTGAAATCATGCGAAGGTCTTCTCTGCTAAAGCAACTCGCAATTAAATTAGGCCAGGCACCAAGCATCTAATCGAACTATTCATTCTTTTCATTTATATAAGAGCATCTTATCGAACTATGTGCACCTCACACAGCTTTCTCAATCTTCCATCATGATTTCTACAACATCAGGATGTTAATCATATAAGAAAGAAAAAGAAAAACGATCATGATGAATTCCAGAGACAAATTGCTATCAACAGAGAACTTCGCACCTCCTAACCATTCAAATTGTAATAGGCCATAAAACCAGGTTTAAGAAATTCACAAGCAAAAGAGATTGTAGAGAGAGAAAAGAGAAACTACCATATTATATTTCTATGAATGTACATAAGACATCACATTTGACAATGCTCAACTACATCAACCATGCATTGCAGAGTAAGCAAATAATTTACTCCTTCGATGTCATGAAACTCTGTAGAAATAGCATTTCAGATGATGAGCACAACAACGATTCTTTCCATTAAAGGAATTTTCCCCTATATTGGATAAGCCGTTCATTGATAAAAATGGAGCTTTTAGGTCAAGAAACAAGTGTGTCCAACTTTGTCCACTTATTTTCCAGAAAGCAGTTTCATGACATTCATGCAACTTAACATCCAGCGCAATTTTAACATACCAATGAAGAGGACTTCTTCCATCATTATCTGGCGCGTCATCATCAGCATGATACCTTCCAACAATGTGATTTAAGAAGGCTGTCTGGCCATACTGGGCAGCAACATGAACTGCCTGCAGTGGAGAGGCTAGCAAATGAAGAATGGTCATTAAAGAAAAAATTAACACCAGAAGAAGTACGACAAGGAACAACCCTTCTCAATGAACAACATGGAGAAACATATAGTTAAACAGAATAAATCACGACTTCAGAATATAAAATTCCATGATCTTTGGCAGAAAATGGTTCCATAAAAATTGAAATGACCACTACAGCCGGTGGCATCACACCTTCCTCTTTATCAGCACAGCATAAAACGTTACCCATGAAAAGCTCAAAATCCTTTCTTAACTCAAGACGAAACCTAATAATTATCAAATTCGTTCTTTTACTTCATGCCAACGCTATAATTCCTCTAACAACGGTAAGTAAATAAAATAAGAATAACAATTATCTTAAAAGAAAGATGTGGAGAATGAACAAGTACCCGATACCCATTTATATCAGCTGCCTCTACCCAAGCTCCATTTTGCAAAAGCACATCCGCAACCGCAACGGATCCCCGAACAGCGGCCCAATGCAGTGCAGTCTGCTTCAAGTTGTCCGTCGCATTCACATTACCCCCATTCTTCAATCAATTCATCATCCAACACCGACATACGCGAAGAACAACAATAATTAGTACGTTCAGACAGAAACAAGCAGGAAGCAAATGCTTCAAGCAGCAACTTTATACACACCCCAAATTCAGGACCGCGTCGCGAGGAACGCGCGATTGGGCGCGCAAAATCATTCACGACGGGCGGAAGGAAGAAGAAGCGAGGGACGGAAAGGCGCAATACCTCGATGATATACTGGACGACGTCGGCGAAGTTGTTGAGGGCGGCCCACTGGAGAGCGTAGTACCCGTTAGCGTCGGGGGTCGAGAGGGAGGCGCCTCCTTGCTCCACGAACCTCCTCAGTTGCTCCAAATTGCCGTACGCGGAGGCGGAGAACACGTCGACGACGGCCGCCGCCGCCGCCGCTTCGCCGGGAGGGTCTTGGGCGGTTGCCGCTACGGAGGGCTCGGTGACTTCGATCTCCGACGAAGCCATTACGAGCGTCGCGGCATGCGATCACTGCCTGAAACTGAAAAGATCAAATGGGGGAATTGAAGGAATCGTTGGATTAGTTTGGGGGGTTTATACCCGCCTTGCTCACTGGGAGCTTCGATTTCTGCGTCGAACCCGAATCTATTCTTTCATCTTTTTCTTTTTTTCTCTTTTCCTTTTAAACCCCCATTTTTTTTATTGAGTAAATGACAGAATTAATCCCTAAATTTTGGCTCAAAATACATTATTATTCTCAAATAATTAAGCCTATTTGTTTGTGTTCTTTTTTTGTTTTTAGGAATACAATGATTTTTTTTTGTTCTGGAGAAAAAAAAATACATTTATTTACACTTTTGTTCCTGGGAACAAAAAATTTTGTTACTGGAAATATTTTCAAGAAATACTTTTTTTTCTCATTTTTCTTCTTCTTTTTTTCCCTCTCTCTATTTTTTTTTTTTTTTTTAATTTTCCTTCTTCTTCTTCTTCTTCCTCCCTCCTTTTGCCGTCATCGGCTTTGGCCATGGCTAGCACTAGTGATTGGCTAGACGAGGGCCGGCAACCTCACCGAAGCGTCACCGGCCCAAGCATCGCTGTGGCCGCGTGAGGCTTGGCCTTGCTGAGCCATCGCTAGGTGACGCCATCCTGAAGGTGGCCTGGCGAGGCCGAGCCTCGCCGGTGGCTAGGCGAGGTTAGGCTCGCCAGATCTAGGCGAGGTTGACCTCACACGGCCACAACAAAGCTCTGATCGGCGCGCTGGATCTTAAGGCCGTCGAAGTTGACGAGGAAGGTGTTAGCCCGGAGATTGTCGTTGCGCTTCCATATCAGGTACATGTCAGAGGGGGCGATCTTCCTGACGAATGGGATGACGGAATTCTCGAAATGGAACGAGATCTCCATGTAGAAGTCATGCATGTGGTGGAGCACGGTGATCACTCGGGGGAGGCGATGGCGCCACTTGCACTAGGCCGAGCGATGGTGGTGCTCCAGGAGGACAGACGTGATCTCGACATTCCACCAGCAGAGTGCCTTCTGGAGTGGGTTCCACTCGACGGCGTTCTAGAGTGAGGTGTCGGTGCTGGCGGAGGCCGAGCCTCGCCGGTGGGTCGGTGAGCTTGGCCTTGTCGGATTTGGGCAAACTCGAGCTTGCCCAACCAAGGTGAGGCCGCCAACCCTTGTTGGCCAACCGCCAACCATGGGCTGAAATGCGGCGACCCGCCAAAAGAAAAAAGAAAAAAAAAAGAAAATAAAAATATTAAAAAGTTAAAAGAAACGAAAAAATTATATAAGTTTACCAAATGTATTTATGTTCTTTTTCTATTTTAGGAATAGAAATTATACAAGTCTACAAAATGCGTTCTTCTGTTTAAAAATTGTTATCCGGAACAAAAATAATATTTTTTATTTTTGTTCGAATAATTTTTGAACAAAAACGTTATCAAACGCATCTTAGTTTGTTCAACATGTTATCTGAATTTTGGTTCAATGTGTAATGTGATCTTTGAACATTTAGTTTGTTTAATGCAATCCTCAGATTTTTGGTACATATTCGATTTAATTTTTTGAATTATATGAAAATAGTTAATGTTGTCCTCAAACTTAAATTAATGTAAGGACAACATGAAATACATTCATATAGTTTAGTGATTTAATTGAATATGTACTGAGATTATATTGAGTAAATTAAAAGTTTGATAATCACGTTACATATTAAACTAAAATTTAGCTATCACATTGAACAAATGATAAATTTAGGGATGATATTACATATTGAATTAAAGTTTGTGAATCATTTGCACTATTATCCGGCCAAGGAGATTTTGGGAAAAAAAGAAAAAGAAGAGCAGATTCGTTTACATGGGCTTGAGATTCAGAATTCATCTTCTTAAGGTGCCAAAAGAAAATTACGCATTCGGTTTAGAGTTGATCCAAGCATTCCTTTGCATAATCATAGAAATCAAAACCTTTTAGCTTGCGAAATTGAATAAGATAGGATTAGAACACTAATTTCATCAGAATAGAATAGAGCACAAATAGGAATCGAATATCTGCCTAGCATGGTTTGCAAAATCTTTATCTATGTATTTTTTTTTTTTTTTTTTTGTGGTGACCAAGGGAACCCGCGCACCGTACTAACACGGACAGCTCGAAAGGCTCGGGGTAATGGGGGGCAAACCCTGGGGGCAACATGTGCTAGTCACCACACACGTGCCATCGGGTAAGTCACCTTGCGACACCCGGGAATCGAACTCCTCCCCTTGCGTTAGGGGGAGAAGCTCGCCGCCAGCACCACCACCCAGGTGGGTGGTAAATCTTTATCTATGTTAATATATAATAACTACGTCTTTTCTAGGGGTTACTCTGAAGGTTAACATATAAAACTACGATTTGTAAGAGATTAATCATTCTTTTTTTTTTTGTACAATCCAACGGCCGTGGTGGCTCCACTAGATAGGCTTCAGTGAACCTTTGCGAGAGATGTGAGGAGTTCGAAACCTTTGCGAAGCAAAGGCTCTGGCGGAGTTACTTGGTGACTTAAGTGTGTTGCCGGGGGTGGTGGGTCCTCCTGCTTACGTAGCACCTGGGAGTTTACGTTTCGGCTACCGGCTAAGGCGGTTCTTCCAGCACCCAAAAAAAAAAAAAAATTATTCTTTTTACAAGTGGCACTTTCTTACATTTTGCACTCCTTTTACTTCAGTTTAGAACACGTGCTTTTCGATTCCACGAGTTTTGTTAGAGAACAAACGGTTTAAATGAGCTTCAATGTTGAAAGTTAGTTATTATTAGAAATTTCAACATTTCCTGTACCATCCCTTCTGTCACGACCACCAAATTTCGGGACTTAGATTCAAGTTCTTAGTCACTAATCTATTTTTGGTGGGTCGATTAGAAACCCAAGTAATTTACTCCTACGAACCAGAGATTTATGCGTTCGGGGACTTGATTACGCTAGATTTCTCTAACGCCCTTTTAGTACTTTTCTCTTTTATTTTTGAAAAGAATATTTTTGCAAGCAGCTTGAATTGATTTTAAATCTATTTCCCTAACATGTGAGGCGATCATGCGTGTGTGCAAACCACCAATTTAACACCCAGATAAAACAATGAATAAATTGCAAAAACTTACCTCAAAGCAACGAAAGCATCCGCAATATTAAATTAAAATTCAAATCGACAGTCCTAGATATGATCTCTAATTAACATACAATTTTTGTTTTTCACTTATTTAATGAAGATCATGCAATATGCAATGCGTGCTACTAATCTAACAGGAAATAATATGACATGGTAATGTGGTCTAAACTACATGACATAAATAAAACGCAATTTATCCTAAAGAATGAAATTGATTTATTCTAAGACAATTTTTGTTATTTTCCATGAAATTTCGAAATTAGAAAAATGCCAAAATTACCTAGCTAGATTAAGATTCTATCAAACTTATATTAAGAATTAGGTCGGGCTAAACCCTAATTTAAACTAAGATATTATCTTAACTTAGTAATTTCTAACTTAAGATGCAATCTATCTAGAAAAATCAACCTAAACTTAAAATGAAACATGCAATTTTAACCTAATATGCAATGACGTACAAATAACGCCATAATTCTACATGATCTATGCATGATAACCTTTTTTTATGTTTTTTTTTTTTATTAATTTTGAAATTACAAATTGTCAAATAATTAAACATGCAACCTATGTTTTTTTTTTAAAAAAACTAGCAACCTAAATTGATTGATTTTTTTTGTTTATTTTTTAATTTTTAATTTTAAAAATTCGAAATAAAATTCCTATTCTAAATATGCAAAAACCCTAAAACTAGAAATATACCTAATCTAACTCACATTTTATTTTATTTACAAAAGCAAAATTCAACTCAAATAACACGACAACAAAATCAAGTATGATAGGATTGATATTCATAAATTGATCGAATCATATCTAGCGCATGAGATCGAGTTGGCCAATTTTAAACAAAATCGCAAATCGAATCTCGAGCGTGAGATCGGATCAGCAATTTTTCTGTGCGATTGTGAGTTAGATTTCAGACGTGAAAATCGGACTGTCAATCGTATGCACGTTGTGAAATTAATGATTAATCCCTAATTTAAAAGGCTACTAGAGAAACATGGGTCAACATAACATCGTTCGGGGGTTCAATCAAGAATGCAACACCTTAAATGAACAAATGAAATATTTGAGAATTAACTTAGATGGGAACCTTACCTACCTTGATCATTATCTCCTAGTTTGGACGGGTATAGATCGCAAGAGTCACGATCAACTTTGCTTCACGGTAGCTAGTTCACAATGGCGTCTTGGGAATCGCTCGCGACACTCGACCGTGGAGAGGGCTCTCGGCTCAGTAAGGGCTGCGTCAATATTATCGGACACAACCAAAAGCGGACTTTCTTATTTGCCGATCGTCCCCTCTTAGGAGCCTTTCTATATTTTAATATAACCCCCCAATACAGTTCCTTTAACCCCCGCTTGAAGCTCTCCTCTTAACCTGCAGAGGCAAAAAAAATATTTAATGCGAAGAGCGCCCAAGAGGCTTTTGGTGTGACACGAGCCCAGCAGCGCCACCGATGGTAGGATGAAGCAGGGGCGGCGCGTCGAGATGGGGGGAACAGCAGCTTCGTTGTCCGCACGGCGAGACCAGAAAAGCAGCCCCGTCGTGTGGCAAGGCCACAACAGCAGAGGAGTCGCCCGGTGTTAGGGACTTGCGATGACCGAATTTGGCTGTTTTAGCCGTGGAACTTTAACGTCAGAGATGGCTTGAATGGACTGAGGTGTCTGCAAAACAGAACTTCGAGGTGCGGCAGGAAGAGATTATGGAAAAGCGATGGCAACGAGAAAACTTATTCCTATGTAGGCCTCTTTGCATGTATATTTTTATTCAAGCTCCTAACCGGTCAAAATAATGAAAAGAACGAATCTTACCGTTTGAACATTCCCTTTTTCTTACCAGATTTTTATTTGAAAGAATCAACTCAAAATCAAGGAAAGCATCCAATCACCCAAAATATTGGCTCGGTGCATGGTCGGGGGACCAGACAAAGCAGTGGCCGGCAATGGATCAAGACAGCAGTGCTCGTGGTGATGGGGGCCGGCCCGATGGTGTCTTGGCCAAGGAAAAAACAGTTCGGTGGGGACTGCTCCTCAATGACAAGTCGGAAGAAACCGTGGTGGGCATTGCTCACGGTGTCGCAAGAGAATCTGTTGCACTTCCGGCAAGACCCAAACAGACCTGCAAGTAATTCAAATTGGATCCAACGAAGTCTTTGACCGAGGAAAGCAGCCTTCTCTCTCTCACTCTTTCGTGGCCTTGTATTCCATTGTGTGGAATCCCTGCTTTCTGTAGTGTAGCAACCTTTTTATAGGTGAGTGGACTAAGGCTTTATTTCCTCCTATTGCATTGCATGAATATTCCCTTGAAATCTTGCATGTATTATTCACTTGTCTTGCTGACCACCCATCACGATTTCTTTCTTATTCTTGCAACTTTTCTTTCTGCCCACACCGATGGATATGTGAAGACTAAACCCCACTTTCCCTTTTTCGTTGATTTCCTTTGTACGAAGCTGATCCTCCTCCTTGCATTACGGTCAATAGAATTGTCTAAGGATTTTGAGAATATTGACTCAATTTCATGGGTGCTCAAGATGGTCTCTCTCGTGGCCAAATCTTTGTCCGCACGCTTTCATCTTTTTTCTTGGAAGATATTTTTTTCTGTCCTTATGCAGATTGAATATTCTCCGACCAAATACTTGCCCGCAAATTGATCGAACATTAGGCTAAAAATTCAAGATTGTAATGGAATCTTCTCAAATTCCAAATCTTGCAAAGATGAGCTCGCAATCCATCGTGATATCATTGAATATTGGAATAATAATACGAATTTTTTCCGAATGCACTCATCTCCCAACTTGTCATATTAAAGCTAATCCGTCACTGGTCCATGCAAATGCGATAAATAAATAAAAACGCCCTTAAAACTATATGTTGCGATTTAATATTTTTGTTTAGGGGCTAAAGTTCAGTCCTTAATTTTTTATAAATAAATGATCGGGTCGTCAAAATTTAGGTGTCAACACTTTCTAAGCATTTCCTTCAAGTTTTGTATTATTTTCCTCGCTGTAACAATAATGCGGTTAATTAAATATAAGATTTCGCTAAAGAAACACGTGTCAAATATTTAACGGATTTCTTTTTTGATTTTTCTTTTCATTATATACGTACTCGCTATGTTTCATATTTAGATCTCTCCCCTCTTTTCACATCTGATCCAGATTTCAAATATTCTAAAAATTATGCGAAACCCTAGATTTCATAGATTATTCTTATTAACTTGGAAAAAATTAACGACCAATATCCAAATGAATTATAATGGACTTGAATTGTGTATTTATATTTAAAATTAATCCTTTTAACAATTTCACTCCCAATTTAAGAGCCAACTCGAAGAGGGAGTGCTGGCCTCAACCTTGGGTCATGTTGTGATTGAGAAGGTCTATTTACGTATTCATGCGTATCTCTCTCTGTAATTTCATAATAATCGTTAGATGACTATCTATATGGTTATTTTCTTCATTTTCCTTTCTTTGACGACTAGTTTCCCCATCCAAAATATTACCTCAACTGCTCCTTGGAGCATCTTCACAGTTAATCATCCGATCATGTGAAATTTGACACGACCAACTCATGTTAAAGGAAATAATAAACAAATAAAAATATTCGTACAATCACAAGCCAGAGAAAAAAAAGAAGAAGAAAAATCTTGGGGAGGGAGTAGGTTTAATCTAATATGGTTCCAGACGCGCTCCAATAGAATTAAGATGCGATCCCACCCTTCCGAAAAAGCCAACGATCCTACCTTTGCCTGGTTTTGGTGGGATGCAAAATTTCTCATCCTTTGACCCTTCTTTCCTCCCAAACAGCCTGTAAGTGGTCTCCGTGGTACGTATTCTCAAGTTGTGGATGATAGTGTTAGGACTGTTTCCATTTTTGTTAATCAAACCCGATATTGAAACCAGACGCTCCTTGGGATAATCCAGCCTGATCTGCAAGAACAACAGGGCGAAACATGTTTTTACTTGTGAAAACATAACGAAGGTTCAAGATATAGGATGCCAAAAGAAGTGCCCTTAGTCTTTTATGAAAAGATACTGTGCTACGTGAAGTCGAGAACAACTGTGAAGAGCAACGTGTAAACGTGAACGACGTCCAGACACGCAACAGACTCTAAAGACAAAAGAGAGAGGCGGAAAGATTGAGGTATGGACTAACCTGCCAGGTAGATGAGGTTTTTCTGCCATGATGAGAGCATTGGACTAAGGAACCATTGTTATCGTACACAATCCCTATGCCGCAGGCTCCGTGGCCGGCGAAATGAATATTAATCTCCCTCACATCAGTATGGACTCCGTCGTCCCATGGAGTGCCACCAGAGCCTCCAAAGGGTCCAATGGTTTTAAAAGGATACATGTGTGATATGGGCTGGGAAAAGTGCCAAAATGGTCCTAAACCTTCTGTCATTGTGCCGATTTGGTCCTAAACTTTTTTTTGGTGCCGATTTGGTCCTAAACCTTTTTAAGTTGTGCCAATTCAGTCATTTCCGGCCAATTTGGCCGGATTTTGCTGACTGGTCGCCGGCCGGCTGACGTGGACAACTTTTTACTAATATTTTAATATATTTTGAATTTTTTTATTTTTATTTTTATTTTGTTTATTTTTTTAATTTTGCTCTTCTTCCTCCAGCCGGTCGCCGGACCTCGGCGACCGGCCAGAGGCGACGGCCGGCGAGGACCTCGCCGGCCACCTCGCCCTCGATGGCCGCGGGGCGACCTCGCGGGGGCGGCGAGGCTCCCCGCCGGATGCGGCGAGGGTCGAGCCTCGCCCATGGCCGGCGAGGCTCGACCTCGCCCAGATCCGCGAGGGCGAGCCTCGCCCGCCCGCGCGAGGCCGCCCTCGAGGCTCCGGGCGGCGAGGGCGAGCCGCGCCAGCTCGCCGGATATGGCGGCGGGTCGGCGAGCAGCGGTGGACGGCATCGGGCGGCAGCATTGCAGCGGTGGTCTCACGTGGCTAGGGTTTCCTCGGCTTGGCCGGAGAGGACTCTCTCTCTCTCTCAGGTCCCGCCCAGATCGAACGCCCTCAGATCTCGAACCGAATCCTTGAAGACCGCGAGCTCCGGCCTGGTCCGACCAACGCAAGGCACAAAAAAAGACCGAGGCCTACCGGAGCTTCGGCGCGGCCGTAGGCCGACGGCCGCGGCTCAGGTGCGGTGGCCGGCGGTCTACCCCCTCCGACTCTCTCCCCCTGCTCGAACCCCCTCACTCCGCCAGATCCGGCAAGCTGGCGGGGCTCGCCCTCGCCGGCCATGGGCGAGCCTCGCCGCCCAGGCCTCGAGGGCGGCCTCGCGCGGGGCGGGCGAGGCTCGCCCTCGCCGGATCTGGCGAGGTCGAGCCTCGCCGGCCATGGGCGAGGCTCGACCCTCGCCGCCCCGCGCGAGGTCGCCCCCGCGGCCACTGGCGAGGTGGCCGGCGAGGTCGACCTCGACCTCGCCGGCCGTCGCCGGGGCCGGTCGCCGAGGTCCGGCGACCGGCTGGAGGAAGAAGAGCAGAATAAAAAAAATAAAAAAATAAAAAAATAAAAATAAAAATAAAAAAATTCAAAATATATTAAAATATTAGTAAAAAATTGTCTACGTCAGCCGGCCGGTGACCAGTCAGCAAAATCCGGCTAAATTGGCCGGAAAGGACTGAATTGGCACAACTTAAAAAGGTTTAGGACCAAATCGGCACCAAAAAAAGGTTTAGGACCAAATCGGCACAATGACAAAAGGTTTAGGACCATTTTGACACTTTTCCCGATATGGGCTCCGCATACACTCCTATGGAATTGAGAGTTTCCCCGCATCTTCCATAAAAGCCGATGATTTTGCTTCGGGTCTGTGGATACCAAAAGTACTTCCCCTTCTCCTCGCCAAAGGGACCGTGGGTTCTTGTATTGCTATGAAATGTAAGCGATTGAACGATAGCGTTTTCGATGTCGTTGTGACCATCCTCTCGCTTGTATCCAGAGACCGATGTCAAGTACTCCCACGGATAATCCAATCTAACCTGTGCAATCTCGAAAGTATCTCTTAAAATTGGATGAGTGGAGGAAATAAGACCCAATTGTAAAGTTTAAATTGTGAGCACACACTAGAAACATTGTCTCGAAGGATTAGATATGAGTAAGCAAACGACAACCAATCAAAGAGCGGAAAAAGAAATACTAACCCTGGTGACCTTGGCCTTGTCTTCTCTAGTATAGCCACCGTGCATATCTGAGCAAATTTGTTCACCGCTCTTGTCGTACACAAACATAACATAACGGAGACTATTGTCGTACATTACCTTAATTTCCCTTACACTGGTGAATTTCCCATCATCCCAAGCACGTCCCCCGAGGCCTCCAAATGGCCCAATTGATTTAATTGGGTAGAGATGTGGGATCGGTTCAAAATATGCTCCGATTGCTTCAAGATGTACTATACTCCTCCCATAAAATCCAACAATTTTGCCACCTGTTGCGGGAGATGAGAAGTGTGTTGCCCCATTTTCATCACCGATAGGTCCAATCATTTTTTTGTTAGTTTGAAACGTGAGTGACTTAATGCCTTCATCAGAAAAACACCCGGATATTGAAGTCAAATACTCATCTGGATCATGTATTTTGATCTGCAATAATAGATGTAACCATCATATTCATGATTTAAGTCTCGAAAGAGTCTCCCACTTACAGAGGCTATAAAAGTTTCTTATGGATTTTACAAAGCATACGTATGTATGGGAACATACCGTATGGATCTCGACATTCCGTACTATGTGGAAGTAGTTTATATCAAAGCCACCATGTGTCCCTGATTGCCACAATTCTTTATTGTCCTCTTCATACTGAAACGTGATTGATCGGATCCATGGCCCTATACCTGCTTGAAATTCAACAACGATTTTCCTTACATTGGTATGCTTATTGCCATCATCCCAAAAAGATGCATCGGAACTCCCAAATAACCCCACAGACTTAAAGGGATAGAGCTTGTTGGAGTACAGCTCTACGTGTGCTTCGATAGATTCAAGAAATTCACCACTTGTCCCGAAAAAGCTAATAACTTTCCCAGCTTCCAGTGGTAAGGAGAAGTACTCGCCTTCCTCTCTACCAATGGGTCCCAATATTCTTCTGGTGGTTCGAAATGTGAGTGAGTTGATTTGAGTGCCGCTATCCTTTGCATTTTTGAGATATCCGGCAAAAGAAGTTATGTACTCTCCATTTCTCAGTTTAACCTGCAAATAGGCCACAAAGCCATATTTCGACATGAGTGACTATATGTTGCATCGGTCGCTGAGCAAAATAAATTAGTAGATTCTTTTGGAATACAATTCTAATCTATGCAATAAGTTATATATGTTATGATTGATGTAAATTATGTTTCTAATAAATTTGGTAGTAAACTTCATTTTGTAAATCAAAAGTTAAATTACTTTTTGTTTATGGCTTGGTTTATCTTTGCCTAATTTTAATAAAGTGAAGTCATTAATTTTTTCCATTTGGTTTTATAACGATCATGTCCGGGAAATTACCAAAAAAAAAAAGTTCTAAACTTATTGCAATTGTGACAATCTATTTTTAAACTTTTTTTTTTTGGTCAATTTAGTCATATTGTGCCAATTTAGTCTATTCGGCCAATATTGACCAGCCTCACTATTGGTAAAAAAAAGAAAGTTTAAGAATGAATTGTCATAATTATAATAAGTTTAGTACTCTTTTTTTTTTTTTTAATAATTCTCTCAATCACGTTGATCCTCAAGTACTTTGGTTTGAACTTTTCATGTGCATTTACGAAGCAAATGTTAAGAATCTCAAGGTTCATAATGGCGTAATCAGACTAATGTTATGATAAGCTCGATGAATACACTTACATCAATCAAGTAGGAACGGAAAAAGAGAAAAGGGAAGAGTCTAAATACAACCTTGTAAGTCCAATGCCCGCCATTTCCACCATAAATAGTTTCCGGTTCGGAGCTGGTGGCGTCGTCGACCTTAAAAGCAATGGACTCGATGAAGTCTGCGCAATGAACAACAATCCCCTTTATATCAACGAAATTCCAGGATTTTTGGCCTTTGCCTCCAAAGGGCCCGAAAACTTTAACAGGATATGTATGAGGAATCGGCTCATAAAAAGCTCCGATGGACTCGAGATGAGGGCCATCGCAACTCCCGTGAAACCCAACAATTTTGCCACCGGTGTATGGAAATGAAAAATGCCTCCCTTTATTGGCTGTTCCGATCGGTCCATGATGCCTTCTGCTAGTATGGATTGTCAGCGACTGAAGAATGGTGAGTCCGGAAACTTCTTCAGTATAGCCCGAGATGGATGTCAAGTACTCAATTGGATGGTCGAGCTTAATCTGAGACAGAAAAAGGATAAAAATTAGAGAATTCTAAAACAGGTATCTACTTTCACAATGACGAGATAGAGTTACCAGAAAAAATAAAATAAAAATAAAGTAACGAGGATATCAACAAAATCACATATACTGTTGATGATGTTAATATCAAAGCTCACCGTATATGTTTTGCCTCCTCCACTTGTGCCATGTGTGAACGGACCAACTGGACGTCCGCGTTCATCATATAAGATAGAGATAGACTTAATTGCCGAATCGAAGCCTACGACGATTTGCCTCACATCTGTGTGTTTTCCGTCGTCCCAAATGTGCATTCCACTATCACCACCAAATGGTCCCACGACATCATATGGATACACATGAGAAATTGGCCCGAAATGGGCTCCGATTGAGTGGAGATGGCTGCTACATTTTCCATGAAACCCGATAATCTGTCTACCAGAATGTGAGAGGTCAAAAGGCCGTCCTCTTTCTGAACCAAATGGTCCGTACGTCTTCTTGTTGCTGTGGATCTTGAGAGACCGAACAACATCATGACCTCCATCATCATCGATATGGCCTGATACAGAAATCAGGTATTCCCTTGGATGGTCCAATATCACCAGCTGCAAGAGGTGCAAAAGGTTTTATGAGTGTTACCAGCAACGCATCCATCTAACACCTAGTATATATTGACTTTGAGTTTTTTGTATGAATATAAATTACTTTACCGGGAAAGATAAATTATTTAGCCGAATTCAGTTTAAGTACATATCCCTAATTTAAAAGGAACAAAGGAAAATTTTTGAGCTTTCATCCTTCAGCAAAGCTGCCGCATGCCCATTTTGCCGCAAATGAAAGTCAAGATAATAAAGTCTCATAAACAAATCAAAAGGAGACGAAGTAAATACATAAAAGAAGAAAGGAAGAAAAATGAATGATAGAATTTATAACTTCATACTTGGGAAAGTTACGTGAAGTAGTAACACACTAACACTTCCGTAGATGTTTACATGTTGGCCATCCTCTCCTGACAAACTTAAATTCTTCGTTCTGATAATTTTTGAAGTAGATTTTACTATAGACGCACAATAATGATATTCAACGCGTAATTGATTCTGTTTTCGTTCTTATAAGCGTTGAGTAGTAAAATACATAATCAGTCTGCTAGAGTGGCAGAAAACTGACAGTTTCATCGTCATGGGCATGTCCACCATGCTGGGAGGATCTCACGAAACACCCATCGTGATCATAGTCGATGGTGATGGATTCAATAATTGATTGTCCATACAGCCTAATTTGCCTCACCCCATTGTGTGTCCCATCATCAAAAGCATCACCGCCTTGACCGCCATATGGCCCAGCTGATTCGAAGGAATGAATGAGCGAATCGAGATAAGGGCTTCTAACCAACTTCTCCATTATGTGAGGCCATTGTTGTTTCGGCATGCCGTTTAGGAATGTGCCCAACCTCTTAAGAGACTCCGGATGACCTCCTGCATAATGAGCTAGATTTCGGGACAACTCCTCATAGCCTTCTTGAGGTTCTTCTCTCTTCCAGGAATGGCGACAAAAGAGCCGGAGCGCTTCATTCGGGTCCAATCCTTTGACGATATACTTGTCGTCTACCTTGAGATCTTTTAGCAAGTTTTGGTCTCGGGTTGTGATCAGAATTCTGCTCCCAGGACACAGCAGTTCTCGGTCTCCTGCCCAGAAGTAGTCAATCTGTTCTTTACTAGTAACATTGTCAAGAACAAGAAGTATCCTTTTAAAGCACATGTTACTATTTATCTCGTTGATGTTGGTCTGAATGTCGCCGTAGGTCCTCAATCCTTCCACCTTCATGAGATTATGGAGCAGCTTCTTTTGTAGGCCTAATATATCAACTCGGTCTGCTTCTCCGATTTTATCAAGAAACACAAAGCATTCGAAATCGCGACGAATGCGCTCGCAGATGACTGCTGCCGCCATCGTCTTGCCTATTCCTCCTACTCCACATATACCTATGACGCGCACGTCCTCCTCTTGGTCCATTCTAATTAAAGAAATCACCTCGCCTACCAACAAGTCCACTCCAATTGCGTTTCTCGCAAAGTGGAGTTGCCGTGTCTCGCGGATTTTCTCGACAAGGTACTCTACTATTATGTCCACGAGTCTCCTTTCATTCCTGATGTTGAGTGTAGTTAAGAGTATAAGAGAAATAAACGTAAATATATGCACCGAGATACAATACGTTTGAGATATTTCACATTCATATGATTAGAAAAACATCCAACTTGGCTTAGATCAGTGCTTGTTGTTAAGTTTTTCTGCTGATGTAGCATGCGCTTATCACCAATTATTTCACATTGGGAGTCCTGTGCAGTGGATGTTCAATGGTGCGTCTGGGGAGGCCCTTTTTTTTTTTAATGCATTGTTTCAGAGGTCCATTCTTTTTTTCTTTATGAGAAAAATATGAAATGTCTACTCGTAATTTGTTATAACTTAGGGGCAAGACTGTAATTGCCTGATTATCTAGAGGAAAATTAGCAGAGCACCCCCCAACAATGGCCCCGACTTAGATCTAAATTCTCAAGGCAAAAATCGAACCTACAGCCATTGGATCCTGAACTGAATGCATAAGAAAACCTTTATTATTGGATGGGTAAAATATCATTTAATTGTAATATAATGTAAATTGTCAAATGATTGTGACTTTGTCAAAGTTCTGCAATTTGATAAATGAGGTTCACATAGATGACGAATCGAACATATATTTTACTACAATTGCAGAAAACAAAGAAGAAAAAGCAATCTGTAGAGGCGATGAGGAGAGCTGGTTACGTCCTAAAACCATTCTAGCACCGCCCCTGTAGACTTCCTCAAGAGTCTTGCGACCACTAGCTTTGGGAACAGGGACCGTCGCGAGTATGCACTGTAACGGCGAGCAGAGCGGCGATATGCGGCAACGGTCAGCGTGTTTTTTAAGGCCTTAAGAAATGAGAAGTTTCACCCCTAGTGAAGTAACATTGCTCTACCATTAAAACTAAATGATTAGAATCCCAACAAATTATCTATAAATAGAAATCTTTGAACAATCTCTCGTGCAAAAACTACTAAAACAGATCATTTTGGATTTTGATGCTTATTAAGGGAACAAATTCAACTTAGCAAAATTCTCTACTTGTTTATCATCTGATTAGGATAAAGAAAAAACTTATTGCCAAAGGAAAATTATTTTCCGACTTTACAATATTTTCAGGAGGAGAAATGGTTTGTATGAGCCTATCATGGACCTTAGAATGGCAAAAACTTGAAAGAGTTTGAATTTTCATTCAACATCAAATATGCATAACTCTAAATCAAAGATGATCCGAGTCACAAAATGATAATGCAATGTACGTGAGGAAGAGATACGTACTCTCCGGCATCGTTCCTCAAGTCGAATCCTGTCAAATGCTTAGTTTCTCTCAAGGCATTTGTCCATCTTTGTTTCTGCACTTCATCTCTTTCGCCTCCACACAATCTCTCAAAACCTTGAGCGAATTCACTTTCGCTCGTCAAATTCGAAACGTCTGCGGTTTTTACCTCGTGGAAGATGGGAACAACTAGGTGACCATGGTTTCCGAACCTCTTCCTGCACTCTAGAATCTCGACCAGCTCGTTCATGCACCACTTCGAGTCGGCGTAGTTCCTGGAGAACACGATTAGGGCAATCCTCGCATGCCAAATCGCTTTGAAAAGCTTGGATCTGATTTCTTCCCCAATGTCTTCTCTCGCGTTGTCACTGAAGCATTGAGAAAATATTCAACAGGTTGTTCTCATTTCGTATCAGCTGATATGGCGAGCAATTTTGTGCTCATATCCAGCAACAGCTCCGCACTTAAACGCCGACGTGAAATTAAATAAATTAAGAATTAAATATAATTAATAACTTCATTTCTCTCTCTTCCTCCACCGTGACAACCCTGGCCATACATTACCGCCCTAGCACAAGCCACCGCTCAAGCGGCCGCAACCTTTATCCTCGAGCCCTCCGCGTCGTCCATGGCTGGTGTCTCCAGATCCGGCTCGGACACGGCCATGCTCCAGATCTAGACTCGGCCATGCCTCCAAATCTCTGGTCCGAAGGCGGTCTGGAGGCCGTGCTGGTGACGGCAGGGGAGGCGCGGAGGTCAAGGGGGGAAGAGAGAGAAACCAGGTGGTCTGAATAGATTTTACCTGAAGTACTGGATCGTGGCCTGCCTCAAAGCGGAGAAGAGGTGCGATATGAAGTTTCTCCTCACATCCTTGCCTCGGAAACTCACGAACACATCGTATTTCCATTGAGGAGGACGGCGAGGAGGAGAAGGGGGAGGAGGTGGAGGAGGTGGAGGAGGTGGAGGAGAAGGGGAAGTCAACATGGTCTTAGAATTGATTCAATGCTCCTCTTGTGCAAGAGCAATACCAAGAAGAGGCAAGGGGTATGATCGAAACCATTAAAAATTTTCCTCGCAGGCGAAGCCTATAAATGAGAGAGAGAAGGTGCAAGCGGTGAATGAGAAGGGACGAAAAAATCAAAGCTTCGCCATCGGTAGGTGCTCTGATTCTTTCATTGAATTTCCGGACCAGCCGGCTAGTGAGATCCGTCTGTTCGAATAACCGAAGAAAACTTGCTCGGTCGAGGACGATTCAAAGGTAAGGTTTTGAATCGTCAAAACCAGACCACGGCCAAGAACCGAATCTCTCTCAAAATATGCGCGACAGAGACACGTCTGAAATGTCGCAGACATGGATCTGAAGCTTCAGTCCTTGATTGGCAGAAGGAAGATTCCACGCGGCCGCAAGTAAATACTAAGTTTTGATTTCTTGGAATACTTTTCTTCATCTCTTTCTTTCCCTTTTATCTGTGGAGAAAAGCGAAGAGCATCCAGATAGTCAATGGCAGCATATCACCTAATTTCACAAAAAAATATTAGAAAGATGCCAAAAGAAAATTACACATTTTGGTCCAAATTTGGTCCAAGCATTCTTTTGCACGACCATAGGAAACGAAAACCTCAGCTTGCGAAATTGAATAAGACCGGAATAGAACAATTATTTCATTAGAATAGAACAGAGTACGAATAGGAATCGTGTATATGCCTAGCATGGTTTGCAAAATCTTTATCTATGTAAATACATAATAACTACAATTCACAAAATCTAATTGTTGCTTGATATTTTTAAACTAAATAATTGATCACAAATAATAACTTATTATTTTTTCTCAATGGTTATCAATGATAACGATGATGATGGAATAATGAAAAAATAATCATAACTTAGTTATAAATTCTCAATTAGTTGATTGTCTTTGCTCAAACGATCTATAAATAGCCATAGAGCTGTGAATAGAAATGGATAGTAAATTTATATTTCTGATGAGGAGCTACTAAAACGATAATACTAATTATATTTCTCTACAAATTTATTACCTAATAATTTAATTTATAGATTATAAATGGATAGTGCAGGAGTGGGCCTAGGCTATTCCATCTTCCTTGGCACGCAACTCGTGGATTAACCGATCGACAAATTTAAGTATTAAGACGACATTTCTTTAGACAATAAGTTATTAGTTTGAAGAGTTGACGGACTATAACCAAGTAGATTATCATGGATGTGAATTGTGTACGAAAAAAGATTACCCATGTCGTATTTATATGCATCTCTGTCTCTAATTTAAAGACGGTTTTTGGGTAACTAAAATGGTTCCAAACGCGCTATGATATGATCCCGCCCTTCTGAAAAGGCCAACGATCTTGCCACCACCTGGTACCGGTGGGATACGAAATTCCGTTAACCTTCCAAGAACATCCTCCGATCCGAAGGGCCCGTGAGTGGTCTCCGTGGTATGTATTTTCAGGTTCTGGGTGATAGTCTGTGGAGCATTTCCATTTCTGTTCATCCAACCCGATATCACAACTAGACGCTCCTCGGGATAATCCAGACCGACCCGCAAGAATAGCAAAGAGAAACATGTTTTTCTTGGGTTCGAGATATAAGATGGCAAAAGAAGTGCCTCAGTCTTTGTCGAAAAGGAACCGTGCCACAAGAAGCTAAGAACATCGTGAAAAGCAACCTGTCTACACAAACGACTTCCAGACGGAAAAAGCAGGAAAAAAAAAAAAAAAAAAAAGAAGGGAGAGAGAGAGGGATTGAGATATGGACTAACTAGGGTGTCTTGCGGCCCGTCTCGGCCATGTTGAGAGCATCGGACGATGGAACCGTCGTTATTGTACACAATCCCGATGGAGCGAATTACGTTGCTGGCAATGATACGAAAGTCCCTAGCATTCCTGTTCATCAGTACAGCGTAAAAGTCACCCATGAATAGCTCAAAATCCTTTCTTAACTCAAGACGAAACCAAATAATTATCAAATTCGTTGTTTTACTTCATGCCAACGCTATAATTCCTCTAACAACGGTAAGTAAATAAAATAAGAATAACAATTATCTTAAAAGAAAGATGTGGAGAATGAACAAGTACCCGATACCCATTTACATCAGCTACCTCTACCCAAGCTCCATTTTGCAAAAGCACATCCGCGACCGCAACGGATCCCCGAACGGCAGCCCAATGCAGAGCAGTCTGCTTCAAGTTGTCCGTCGCATTCACATTACCCCCATTCTTCAATCAATTCATCATCCAACACCGACATACACGAAGAACAACAATAATTAGTACGTTCAGACAGAAACAAGCAGGAAGCAAATGCTCCAAGCAGCAACTTTACACACGCCCCAAATTCAGGACCGCATCACGAGGAACGCGCGATTGGGCGCGCAAAATCATTCACGGCGGGCGGAAGGAAGAAGAAGCGAGCGACGGAAAGGCGCAATACCTCGATGATGTACTGGACGACGTCGGCGAAGTTGTTGAGGGCGGCCCACTGGAGAGCGTAGTACCCGTTAGCATCGGGGGTCGAGAGGGAGGCGCCTCCTTGCTCCACGAACCTCCTCAGTTGCTCCAAATGGCCGTACGTGGAGGCGGAGAACACGTCGACGATGGCCGCCGCCGCTTCGCCGGGAGGGTCTTGGGCGGTCGCCGCTCCGGGGGACTCGGTGACTTCGATCTCCGACGAAGCCATTACGAGCGTCGCGGCATGCGATCACTGCGTGAAAAGATCGAATGGGGGAATTGAAGGACTCGATGGTTTAGTTTGGGGGGGTTTATACCCGCCTTGCTCACTGGGAGCTTCGATTTCTGCGTCGAACCCGAATCTACTCTTCATCTTTTTCTTCTTTTCTCTTTTCCTTTTTAAACCCCTTTTTTATTGAAAAATGACACAACCAATCCCTAAATTTTGACTCAATATATAATATCATCCTTAAATAATTAATTGTTTTGATATAATTTCTAGATTTTAGCTCAATGTGCATAGTAACTTTTGGTATGTATTCAATTTAATTATTGAATTATATAAAAATAATTAATGTTGTCCCTGAATTTGAATTATTGAAGGATAACATAGAACATATTCATATAGTTCAACAATTGTATAAAAATTAAGAGATTACGTTGAACAAATTAAAAGTTTGAGAATCATATTTCATATAGCTAAAAATTAGAGACCACATTAAATAAATGAAAAGTTCAAGAACCACTTACACATTAAATTAAAGTTCATGAATTATTTGTATTATTACCCCTTTCGAGGAGATTTTAGGAAAAAAAGAAAAAGAAGAGCAGATTAATTTTCATGGGCTTGGGATTCCGAATTCATTTTGTAAAGGTACCAAAAGAAAATTACGTATTTGATTCAAATTTGATTGAGGCAGTCCTTTGCATGACCATAGAAATCAAAACCTTTTAGCTTGCGAAAATGAATAAGATAGGAATAGAAAACTTATTTCATGAGAATAGAATAGAACATAAATAGGAATCAGATATCTGCCTAACGTGGTGTACAAAATCTTTATCTTCGTGAATATATAATAACTACGTCTTTTCTAGGAGTTACTAGGAAGATTAACATGCAAAACTGTGATTTATAAGAGATTGATTATTCTTCTTACAAGGGGTGCTTTTCTTACATTTCGCACTCCTTTTACTTCAGTTTAGAACATGTGCTTTTCGATTCCATGAGTTTTGTTAAAGACCAAATAGATTTAATGAGCTTCAATGTTGCAAATTAGTTATTATTAGAAATTTCATCATTTCCTGTACCTTTTCTTTCTAAGTATTTCCTTCGAAGTTTTGTACTATTTTCCTCAATATAACAGTAATGCCGTTAATTACATAAAAGATTTCCCTAAACTAACACATGTCAAATATTTGACAGATTCCTTTTTCTACTCTTTGTTTTTTTTCTTCTTCAGTATATATAGACGCCCTACGTTTCATAGTTGGATCTTTCCACTCTTTTCGCATTTGATATGGATTTCAAATGTTCTGAAAATTAGGCAAACCATAGATTTTATAGATTATTCTGTAGGAACTAATCTTATAAACACATACATGCATGAGCTATAGACAATTAAGCATATTAGGGAAAAGTACCAAAATAGTTATAAACCTTTTGTATTAGTACAAATTCAGTCATAAACTTTTTAATTGGACCAATTGAATCCTAAACTTTTTCACATTGGTACCAATTCAATCCATCCGGTTAATTTAAGCCGGAAAATGCTGACGTAATACCGGCGGTCTTATGTGGCGCCATGTGGACAAATTTTATAATTTCTTTTTCAAAATTTTAAAATTTTTTATTTTTATTTTTTTCCTTTTCTCCTTACCATTGGCTGGCAAGGTCGTCGGCCACAGGCTGGTCGGGGTGAGGGGCCCCATGCCCTCGCCCAGATCCAGGTGAGGGTTGAAACCCTCGGCGGTGGGGCATCTCGTCTCCTCCAGCTACGTAGCGTCTCTCCCTTCTTCTCTCAATCAAGCTCAACGGTACTCTCTCTCTCTCTCTCTCCTGCCCGCATGCACGCAAGCACACTTCCTTCCGTGAGTGGTTGCGTCTTGCACGAGACATGTTTGTGAGAATGCTGACACGAGCCCAGACCACCACCGCTTCCTCTGCCAAAGTCACGCCCCGAACCCCGAGTGCGTGCCCACCCCTATTTGGTCGATAATAATTTGCGACTTCCCAGGACGAGTCGCCGACCCTTTCCATTTTATTGCACATGCGAAAGCGAAAAAAAATCCCTTGACAGTAATCATCTCGAGATAGAAAGGCAGGACAATAGATTCATAAAAAAACATACTTTTATATATACACTGAGTCATGCACACAGATTTAAGGCCAAAAGACTACAAAAGACTGGCCTCCCAAAAAGAAGTGGTCCTAACTGATTTATGCTTCCAATCACCTCCTCTCAGCTCCAGGTCCTCCACTCGACGACCCTGAAAATGTTGTCCCACAACGGGGTGAGATATCATCTCAGCAAGTCTAAGCTCTAAACCCCAATTAGGAGGGAAATACGCCAAGAAGTGTTCTAATCACACAATCACACAATCAATGAAACTTACCTCGTCTCAGATCCACCCTGCAGGTCAGTACAATTTATATCCCAGACAACATAAGAGCATGAGTAGCAATAAGCTCCTATAACTGAAACGTTATACTCAATTAACCATGCGTTCCTAGTTTTGATATCGGCATATAGCACGGCTTATTCTCAGTTCGACGGTCTTCTGGCATTGCCAGGCTTCGTCTTATCCCATTGAGCACGGCACGTCTCTTTATCAGACGACTTTCCCGAAGGAGCATAGGGTCCAGAATCAACTGCGACCGGCTTCCCGTTGTCCAGGGGGTATCCCAAATAAGGATAACGTCCAGCTCAACAGCCCGGGACGATTTTTCTTGACCATCACACGATCACTCAAATATGGCCAGACCGTGACATCTTACTCAAACGCTTTAATTAAAATGGTGAGCCTCGCTTTTTCTTCGTATTAGAAATTCACATGAAATTACTCGTGTGTGGATACACTGTCAACTTGATCCGAAAAATTGATATTCATCCTTTTTGAAATCCCACTATTTCATATAGTATTAAAAACCATTTTCGGTGTCAAAACCCGACACCTGGGATTTTGTGAATAAATATTGGAAATTCACAATTTTTAGAATTAAATATCAAAAATCAAATCAACACTCAATTTGCATAATTTAACACTCAATTGCAAAAATTAACAACACCATCATGCAATCAAAGACGAAATTCTGGCCATCGCCTATCCCGCCTAATTTCCGGAAAAATAAGTAATAATTAAATAATTACTGAAATTAATTAAATAAATCAATTTAAATTCTAAAAATACTAATGTAGGCCAGAATCATTAAATTAATAACCAATATGGACTCGGAAAAATTCCCGAATCCTTCTAGATAAATAGTACAATTTATTTAGGCCTTAGCTAAACCATGCTAACCACCTAACATGCTCAATTAAATAATTCAATTTCTAATTTAATCTAACTAACCACCTAATTCCTAATAAAATAAATCTAACACCCCTTAAACGTTATTAGCCTACTAAGCAGAGTTTAGAGTATAAACTCACCGGTTAATTGCGGAAACCGGTTCACCGCGACGACGACGCGACGGCGGCCAAAACCTTAATTTTCGGCGGTGTCGGCGAACTCTCGGACCGGGCCTAAAACGGGCCCAACACAACTCAGCAAGGCTGAGTTTTGGTCTTGGGCTTCTGCAGGGCTGCTGGTCGTGGGCTTGGGCCTTTCTTCGCGGGCCCAAAATGGGCTGAAACCAACTGAACTTGGGCCTGATCTTGGGCTTCAAAATCTGCTGGAGCTGGGCTTAAAATCACTGGGCTGATCTTGCTTTGAAGAAACTGTTGGGCTGATACGGGCTGAAGAAATGAAGCTGGGCTTCGTGCGTTGCTGCTGATCCACGAGCGGGCTTGGCTGGCAGCTGGATGCGGGAACAACCGAAACAGAAACGGAGCTGAGAAATTCGCTGGCGTCGAGCTGGCCAAAAAATGAAATCACTGAAGATGATGGCCGACGTGTGGACTGTGGGTGGACGAGAAGAGCTGGTGGAGAAGGGGTGCACGAACTGGCGGGAGCTGGGCCGAAAACACACACTGGGAGTTGCTGGAAATGTGGAGGCGTGCGTGGGGTTGAACGGTGGTCTTCTACGCTCGTTTGTTGACCGGAGGGGAACAAACCGAAGTGGAGAGAGCTGCTTGGTCTTCGGAGATGATGCCGCAGACACGCGGCTTCGTTGGCGTGAATGAAGTCAACAAGGTGGGCTTCGCTTGAATGTTGACCGAGCAAGCAGCAAATAAGGACGTGTCGTGGCTTGGAGATGGGGGAAAATTTGGTGTTTCAGTGGGTGAAGATGGAGAGCTGTCGTGAAAGGAGAAATGAAAGGAAAGCAAGGCAGAGACCGAAACAAAGGAGAAGAAAAAATGAGTAGCTGCTGGCCTGTGTTGATCCGTGAGAGAGAGAAAAGAAGTGGCGTGCGAGAGAAGCAGCCGGTGGAGGTCCAAATCAAGCATCCTTATCCCCTCCATTAAAATCATGTTCCCCCTTAATACTTTCTTGTAATGCATAAATCATTAATTAATCCAATTTAAAGTCCCAATTTTCAGCTTTATGCTTAATTTCATCTCCGGTTGTCCAAATTGAGGTCCGATTTTCTTTGAAGAAAAATCCCGAACAATTATCTATAAGTCCCCGACACTTCGAAGCGTCGACTTTAAATCAAATTTCCTTTAATTTGGCCCGTACGAATTCCGCTTAATTTTCCGAACGTCCAACCGATTTTCCACAAAAATCCCTAATCTCGAAAATTTCTAGAATGAGTCGACGTTCCTAAGATAACTATTATTATCGTTCATATAATCTAATTATTGCGTGTTATTTTTAAACTTATTAGTTGATAATAAATAATAACCTAGGTTTTTTTTTTCTCAATGGATATTCAATGATAGCAATAATGATGTAATAACAACTTAGATAATCATAATTTAGTTATAGATTCGCATTTATTACTTTTTTTGCTTCAAGCCCACTATCTATAAATTAGACTTATAGCTGCGAATAAAAAGATTATATATTTAATATTTGATGAGAAGCTGCTAAAAGGATAATATTTATTAATTTTTTCTGGAAAATTTTCATCTTACAAATTAATTTATAGATTATAATCGGATTGGTTAAATATTTAATATAATAGACAGAAATCTTTATTCGATTGTAGTACAGGAATCGAGGAGCTCCCATCTTACATGATGTCCTAGGCCAGTCCACCTTCTTTTGCTCGTCACTCTTAATTTAACCAATCGGCAAAATTAGATGTCAAGGGGACTTAATGTTGGACAATGTGTTCTTATTAGTTTGGAAAAAATTAACGAACCATATCCAAATGAATTATAAGGGACGTGAATCGTGTGTGTATATATATATATATTTAAAATTAATCCTTTTAACAATTTCACTCCCGATATATGAGCCAACATGAAGAGGGAGTGCCGGTCTAACCCTTGGATCTATCCAAAAAAAATAAAATGAAATCCGAGGGTCATGTTGTGATTGAGAACTTCTATTCACATATTCAAATGCATCGGTCTCTAATTTCAAAATAATTTTTAGATAACTATTTTTGGGATTATTTCACCATTTTTCTTTTTTTGATGACTAGTTTTCCCATCCAAAATATTACTTGGCTGTCCTTGGAGCATCTTCACAGTTAATCATTCGATTACGCGAAACTTGCCATGGCCAATGCATATTAAATGAAACAAGAAATAGATAAGAATATTCACACAATCATAAGCCAGGGGTAAGAAGAAAATGAAAAGCTTGGGGGAGGGAGGGGGTTTAATCTAATATGGTGCCAAACGCACTCCAATAGAATTAAGACGTAACCCTGCCCTTCCGAAAAAGTCAAGGATCGTGCCATCACCTTCTGCCGGCGAGATACCAAATTTCGTGGACCATCCAGTTCCAGCCAGGCCTGACAAGCGGAGCGTTGGTGGCAAAAGCGGAGCGTCCACCTTGGTAGCTATAGTCGGGTCCTGGAAGACACTGTCAGGAGCGTCATTATTTCCTTTCATCCAACCCCAAATCCCATCCAGAAGCCCCATCCAGACGCTCCCTGGGATAATCTTGAGGGATCTGAAGAATAGCAAAGCAAAACATGTTCTTACTTGGAAAACACGTGAAGGTTCGAGATATAGGATGCCAAAAGAAACGCCTCAGTCTTTAATGAAAAGATCTACTGTGCTACATGAAGCCGAGAACACTGAACAGCAACATGTAAACCTGAACGACTTCCAGACAGGCAAAAGAATCTAAAGACAAAAGAGAGACACGGAAAGATTGAGATACAGACCAACCCGAAAGGCTGGTGAGGCTTCTCCGCCGTGTTGAGAGCCTAACACGAAGGAACCATTGTTATCATACTCAATCGTGATGCCGCAAAATACTTAGTCAACAGAATGGAGACGAATCCCCCTCACATCGGTATGCACTCCGTCGTCCCACGGAATACCACCAGAGCCTCCAAAGGTTCCAATGATTTTGAAAGGATATACTCGCGGCATGGGCTCCGCATACACTCCTATGGACTTAAGAGTATCCCCGCATGTCCCATAAAAGTCGATTATTTTGCTTCCTGTCGATGGACAACAAAAGTACTTCTCCGCCATCAAGCCAAAGGGTCCGCGTCTTGTTTTACTACTACGAAATGTGGGCGACTGAACAGGAACACTCTTGATGTCGTTGTGACCATCCTCTCGCTTATATTCAAAGATTGATGTCAAGTACTCCCGCGGATAACCCAATCTAATCTATACAATCTCAAAAGTACCTCTTAAAATTAGATGAGTGGAGGAAACGAGACCTATTTTTTAAGTCTAATTTCACTAAATCACGGGAACAAACACTATAAAAATCGTCTCAGTTGATCAAATATGAGTAAGTAAACAGCGACCAATCAAAGAGGGACAAAAAAGACTAACCCTGGTGATGTCGCCCTTGTCTTCTCCAGTGTAGCTGCCGTGCCTAACTGAGCAAACTTGTTCATCATTCTTGTCGTACACAAACATAACGTAGTAGATAATTTTGTCATGCATTATCTCAATTTCCCTCACACTGCTGAATATACTGTCGTTTCAAGCACATCCACCTAGGCCGATGGATTTAACCGGGTAGAGATGCGAGATCGGTTCAACATATGCTCCAATTGCTTCAAGACATTGACCACTCCTCCCATAAAATCCAACAATTTTGCCATCCATAGAGCGTTGCCCCATTTTCATCATCAATGGGTCCGTTTGTTTTTTTGTTAGTTCGAAACGTTAGAGACTTAATGCCTTCATTAGAAAAATACCTGGATAATGAAGTCAAATACTCATTTGGATCATGCATTTTGATATGAAATAATAGGCATAACCATCATGCTCATGATTTAAGTCTCGCAAGAGTCTCCAGCTAACGTAGGCTATGCACGTTTTGTAAGGATTTTACAAAGCATATGTATTTGTGGGGACATACTATATGGTTCTCGACCTTCTATACTCTATGGAAGTTTTTTCCATCAATGCTACCATGTGTCTTTGGTTGTCACAATTCTTTACTCTCCTCTTCATACGGAAACAAGATCGACCGGATGCGTTGCCCTTTACTTGGTTCAAATTCAACAGCGATTTTTCTTACATTGGCATGTTTTATTGCCATCGTCCTAACATGATGAATTCGAAGTTCCAAATAACCCCACACACTTAAAAGGGTAGAGCTTGTTAGAGTATAGCTCAACTTGTGCTCCAGTAAATTCAAGAAAATCATCACTTGTCCTAAAAAAGCTGATGAGTTTCCCAGCTTTCGATGGGAAGGAGAATATGCCCCTTCCTCTCTACCAATGGGTCTCGGTATTCTTCTGTTGGTTCAAAATGTGCGCAAGTTGATTAGAGCGCCACCATCATTTGCATTTTTGAGATATCCAGCAAAAGAAGTTATGTATTCTCCATTTCTCATTTTAACCTGCAAACAAGCCACCAGAAAGCCATATTCGAAGTGAGTGAATATATGCTGCATCAGTGGATGAACAAAATAAATTAATAGATTCTTTTGGAACACAATTCGAATCTATGAAATAATTTATATATGCTAAGACTCATGTAAATCACATTTCTAATAAATTGGCAGTGCATTTCATTTTGTAAATCAAAAGTTAATTTACTTTATGTTTATGGCTAGGTTGGTCTTTTTCTAATTTTAATAAAGTGAAGTCATTAATTTTTCCATTTGGTTTCTAACAGTCGTGCCGATCCTCAGGTATATCTGGTATTAACTTTTCATGTGCATTTGTGAAGCATTGTGAAGAATCTCAAGGTTCATAATGCCATAATCAGACTAACTTTATGATAAGCTAGGTGAATAAACTTATAGCATTCAAGTAGAAACGGAATAAAGAGAAAAGGAAAGAGTCTTTTGATACAACCTTGAAAGTACTCTCCCGCCATATGCGGTTCAGAGCTGGTGGCTTCGTCGTCTTCAAAAGTGATGGACTCGGTGTAGTCTGCGTGGTGAACATCAATCCCTTTTATACCAGCAAAATCCCAGGATTTCTCGCCTTCGCCTCCAGAAGGCCTACAAACCTTAACATGATGTGGACGAGGAATTGCGTTTTCCACAGAGTCGAGAGGCCGAACCTCCTTGACAATGCGGTCGACTATTAGATCAATGAGCGCCGCTTCATTGCTGATGTTAAGTGTTAGTACAAAAAATTTATGAGCAACATGTATGACAAAATGAACATGAACATGAACCCCAAGAGACAACATACGACCAACATGTACACAAACTTCTTCGTGGGTATATGAAATATGAATAGAAAAGATCCAGCTTGACTAACTTACCGGAGGCATTGGCATGTGTAACAAAAAAAAATGATGATTACCTAAGCTCTACTTTCAAAGGTAAACTCATCCTGTGGCAGAGGGGGGTGCGTCGTACCATGCATACAAAGGAACAACACATTTCTCGCTGAGGCCGTAAAAACAGTAAATATTAAATAGATTGGTTCGTCGATACTTTTCCCAATTTCATACTATGTTATCATGTATTTAAGTATGACACTCCAAAATTTGGACCATAGAAGGTATGAAAGCTCAAAAGAGCTCTAGCGGAAGAAAAATATTTTACGCTATTATGCACTTTTTGGATTGAAATAATTAAAACCCTAGTATCTATCTTGTTTGCATTTCTCTCACTTTTTAGTTTTCATTTTTGTTCCCCAAGTTTTAACGACGCACGCCACAAACCTGGGGAATATTTAATACGTCCTTTTGAATTTGAGGCTTCTGTTAGGAACTGCAAATTGTTTAAGGTTGGATGAGTTTTAGGGTACAGTAGTCTTTTTGAATTTAAGGTTTCCGTTGGGAAGTGCAAATTGTAGATTTTCAAAACTCAATATAAATTGATATTGAAATGAAAAGTGGAATAAAATTTTGAAATCATTCCTATTTTATATCGAAAATTTTGAAATTAACAAGGAAAATCAAATCAATTTTCCATAATTTTTCAAAAAAATGGCAAGAAGAATGTTCAGGAAAGTCGAAACTTCAGGAAAGTCGAAACAGACTTCCACTTGTTCCATTCCCTCAGGAAAACCAATTTTGTCGATTATAAACAAATTCCATCAGCGAAGCAGCCAAACCAAGGAAACCACATCGAAGAAAGGAAAATCACAGATCGCAATACTAAGCTTCGACACGAAGTAAGAATAACTGGTACGTACCCATGGGCGTCATTCTCCAATTCGAAACCATGAATTTCTGTAGCCTCTGCTATGGCAACCTTCCAGTCTCTCTGCTTATTATCTCTCTCTTTCCCATCGAATTTCTCGAGGGCTTGCTCGAATTTGCTTTCCCTCAACGTCTTAACCTCAGCCAAGCGAATGTAAAAGATGGGAATAAATACGAGGTGGCGGCGGTCCCTTCTGCAGTTGAGGATCTCGACCAGCTCGTTCATGCACCACTTGGAGTGGGCAAAGTTTGCGGAGAACACAGCGATGGCGATCCTTGCATGGTGGATTGCTCCGAAGATCTTGTCCTCAATATTCATCCCAGCGTATCTTCGGTCCTTGTCATAGAAGTAAAGAATCTTCTTCCGTTTCAGCCGTTCGAAGAGGTGCGATATGAAGGTATTCCTCCCGTCGAAGCCACTGAAACTCACGAATACGGCGTGTTCCCATTGATGAGAAGTAGAAGACATGGTTCCTGTCCAATTCCATGAAGATGTTTATCACTCCCCGCCGTAAAATCCAACAAATTTGCCACCCGTTGCAGGAGATGAGAAGTGCCATTCATTCTCATCACCAATAGGTTCGGCATTCTTTTTTTAGTTTGAAAAGTGAGAGATGTAATACCTCCAATCGTTTCTCTGTCTGGTTGACACGTACACCCGGATATTGAAGTCGAATGCCCATCTGGTTCACGTATTTCGATCTGCAATAATAGACATAAACATGAAACTCATGATTTAAGTCCGGAAAGAGTCTCCCACCAACATGGGCAATGCAAGTTTGGCTAGGATTTTAAAAAGCATTTACATATGTATGGGGACATACCGTTTGGGTGGTCTTCTTCCTTAACTTGAAAATCTTTTTTGCAATACTGCCATCATATGTCTCTGAATGCAACAATTTGTTATTCCCATCTTCGTATTGAATCTTGATTGATTGGACGGATCGCTTTCTCTTTGACTTATGTTCCACAGTGATTTTCCTTACATTGGTGTGCGTACACTGATCATCCCACTTTGACGCACTTTCCGACCTAAGTTGCCCCACACGCTTGAGGGGATAGCGGGGATAGCATGGCTTGACTTGTGCTCCGATAGATTCGAGATAATCACCACTTCTCCCGAAAATCCTGATTACTTTCCCAGCTTCTTTTGATGGTAAGGAGAAGTACAGCCCTTCCTCTCTGCCAATGGGTCCCAGTAATCTTTCGTTGGTTTGAAATGTGAGCGAGCTGATTAGAGTGCCACTATCATTTGCAGTTTTGAGATATCCAGTAAAAGACGTTATATACTCTCTATCTCTTAGTTTAACCTGCAAACAGGCCACCTGAAAACCATATTTGATGTGAGTGATTATATGTTGCATCATTCGATGAACAAAATAAATAAGTAGATTCTTTTGAAATGAGATTTGAATCTATAAACGAAGTTGTATATAATTCGTGTAAAATTACATTTCTAATAAATTTGGTAGTGCATTTGATTTTGTAAATCAAAAGTCAATTTACTTTTTGTTGATGGCTAGGTTTGTCTTTGCCTAATTTTAATAAAGTAAAGTCATTAATTTTTTCCATTTGGTTTTCTAACAATCATGCTGATCCCCATTTATCTCTGGTATGAACTTTTAATCATGTGCAATTGAGAAGCAACTATTAAGAATCTCAAGGTTCATAATGCCATTATCTGACTAATTTTATGATAAGCTAGAAAAATTAGCTTAAGACATTCAAGTAAACGGAAAAAGAGAAAAGGAAAGAGTCTTTAGATACAACCTTGAAAGTATTTTCCCTGCCATTTCCACCGTAATTAGTTTCCGGTTCGGTGCTGGTGGCTTCGTCGACTTCAAAAGTGATGGACTCGATGAAGTCTGCGTAGTGAACATTAATCCCCTTTATATCATCAAAATCCCAGGATTTTTCGCCTACGCCTCCAAAAGGCCCGTAAACCTTATCAGGATATGTATGAGCAATCGGCTCATAAAAAGCTCCAATAGACTCCAGATGAGGGCCATTGCAACTCCCATGAAACCCGACAATTTTGCCGCCGGTGTATGGAAACGAAAAATGCCTCCCTTTATTAGCTATTCCGATCGGCCCATAATCCCTTTCGCTAGTATGGATTGTTAATGATTGAAGGATGGTGCGTCCAGAATCTTTGTTGATGTAGCCCGAGATGGATTTCAAGTAGTCACTTGGATCGAGCTTAATCTGAAAAAGAAAAAGGATAAAAACTTTAAGAATTCAAGAACAACTATCTAATTTAACAATAAAGAAATAAATTTTACCAAAAAAAAAAAAAAAGCATCAAGGACGTCAACAAATAACATTGCATCCTGAATTAAAGATATTGTTTGTATCAAAGCCTATAGTGATTTCCCTTACATCCGTGTGTTTTCCGTCATCCAAATGTTCATACCACTATCACCACCAAATGGTCCTACGACATCAAATGGATACTCGTGAGAAATTGGCCTGAAATGGACTCCAATTGAGTTGAGATGGCTGCTCCATGTCCCATGAAACCCGACAATCCGTCCACCACTACTTGAGATATCAAAAGGCCGTCCTCTTTCAGAACCATATGGTCCGTACGTCTTCTTGTTGCTGTGGATCTTGAGAGACCGAACAACCTCACGACCTTCAAAATCATCAATATGACCTGATATAGATATTAGGTATTCGATTGGATGACCCAATCTCACCAGCTGCAATAAGTGCAAAAGTTTAAGAGTTACCATCATCACATAACTCTAACATCCAATATTTATTGCTTTTGTGTTATTTTGGATCAATATAATTTCCTTGCTGTGAAAGATAAATTACTTGATCGAATTCCTTTTAGTACTTATCCCTAATTGAAAAAGGAACGAAGGAAAGTTTTTTATTTTAGTGTTTTTGGCTATGAGTAAGTCCTTGAGCAAAGCTGCCGCATGCCGATTTGGCTGCAAACGAAAGGCAAGATACTAAAGTCTCATAAACAAATTAAAAGGAGACGAAGTAAATATATAGAAGAAAAGACGAAAAAGGAATGATAGAATTTATAACTTCATATTTGGCCAAGATACGTGAGATAGTAACACACCAACACTTCCGTAGATGTTTACACGATGGCCATCATCTTTTGACTACCTTACATTCTTCTATCTAATAACTTCTGCACTAGATTCTACTATAGACGCACAATGATGATGTTAAACTTGTAGTTGATTCTGTTTACCTTATAAGCAATGAATGGTAAAGTACATAATCATTCTATTAGAGTGGCAGAAAACTGACCCTTTCAATGCCATGGACATGTGTACCGTGCTGGTGTGATCTCACCAAAGACCCGTTCTGGTCATAATCGATGGTCATGGACTCAATAATTGACTGTCCATAGAGCCTAATTTGCCTCACACCAGTGTGTGCTCCATCATCAAATGCATCATCGCCTGGACCTCCATATGGCCCTACCGACCAGAAGGAACGAAAGAGCGAATCGAGATAAGGGCATTTGACCAACTTCTCTAATGTCTGATGCCATTGATGTTCCGACTTGCCGTGTAGGTATGAGCCCAACCTTTTAAGAGACGATGGATTACCTCCTGCATAATGAGCTAGACTTCGAGATAACTCCTCATAGCCTTCTTGAGGTTCTTCTCTCTTCAAGGCATGGCGACAAAAGAGCTGGAGCGCTTCATTCTGGTCCAATCCTTTGACGATATACTTGTCATCAGCATCAAGATCTTTTAGTAAGTTTTGGCTTCTGGTTGTGATCAAAATTCTGCTCCCGCAACACAACAGATCTCGCTTTCCTGCCCCGAAGTAGTCAATCTGTTCTTTACTGGTAACATTATCAAGAACAAGAAATATCCTTTTACGGCACATGTTACTGTTTATCTTGTTGATGTTGGTCTGAATGTCGTCGTTACTGTTTATACTGTTTATCTTGTTGATGTCGGTCTGAATGTCGCCGTTCATCTCCCATCCTTCCACCTGTATGAGATTACTGAGCAGCTCCTTTTGGAGGCCTAATATACTTACTTGATCTGCTTCTCCAATTTCATTTAGAAAGACAACGCACTCGAAATCGCGACGAATGCGCTCGAAGATGACTGTGGCCGCCACCGTCTTACCTATTCCTTCTACTCCACATAAACATATGACGCGCACATCCTCCTCTTGGCCCATTCTAATTGAAGAAATCACCTCGCCTACTATCAATTCCTCTCCAATTGCGTTTCTTGCAGAGCAGAGTTGCCGTGGATTGTTGATTTTCACGGCAGGGTACTTTATTATGTCCACTTGTCTCGCTTCCTCCCTGATGTTAAGTGTAGTTAAGAATATAAGAGCATTAAATGTAGAAATATACACCAAGAGACGTAAAATGTTCAGATTTTACTCATTCATATGATTGCGAAAACGTCCAACTTGGCTAGATCAGTGCTTATTAAGTTTTCCTGCTGAAGTAGCATAAGCTTATCGCTAATTATTTCACATTGGGGGTCTGCTGCCGCAGATGTTCAATGGTGCCTACTCATGCTTTCTTTCTTTCTTTTTTCTTTTTTTGTGCATTGTTTCAGAGGTCTGTTCTTTTTCTTTTTCTTTTTTTAATGAGAGAAATATGAAATATCTAAGATACTCTTGATTTTTTTTATAACTTAGGGACATGACTGCAATTGCCTAATTATCTGGAGGAAACTTAGCATAGCACCCTACAACAACGGCCCCACTTAAATCTAAATTGACAAGGCAAAAATCGAACCTATAACCATTGGATTCCAAATTGAATGCATGAGAGGGTAAAATATCAATTAATTGTAATATAATGTAAATACATTGTGGTAATTGATTGTCAAATGATTGTAACTTGATCAAAGTTCAGTATTATGATAAATGAGGTTCACATAGATGACGAATTGAACATATATTTTACTAAAATTGCAGAAAGCAAAGAAGAAAAGGCAATATGTAGAGGCAATGAGGACAGCCGGTGACGTCCCAAAACCATTTTAGCACCACCCCTACTTCCACAAGAGTTTTGCGGCCACTAGCCTTGTGCGGCCAGTAGCTTTGGGGATGGTGACCGATGTAAGGATAAGCACAACAGCCGTCGACAGTACAATAATGCCAAGCATAGAGATGACGGGCGGCCACAATCAGCCGTCCTCTTTAAGGCCTTTAAAAATGAGAAGTCTCGGCCCCAATGAAGTAGCATTGCTCTACGATTAAAACTAGAAAAATTAATATCACAAACAACTCTAACTTGATATATATAACAATATATCCCGAATTAATTTTGTTACCATAAAAAATTTATCTTAATAAATTTATTCTCCATTAGTTTTTTTAAATTTTATTGTAAAATTACTTAATTGAATGACGTGTGACAATTGATTGAAGGAATTTTATTATCCATTTTATCATGAGATATAGTGATTTGTGGTTTTAAATGGTATTATTTCAATTTAATAGAAACTAAATTAGGGTAAATTTTTCACAAATTTATCAGATTGGAGTTTTTTATGGTAAAAAAATTAATTTAGGATAAATCTATCAAAAGTATACAGATTGAGATTTTTCGTGATATTAACTCAAACTAAAATGATTAAAACCTCAACAATTTTTTTATAAGTAAAAACTTTGGCCAATCTCTCGTGAAAAAATTACTAAACAAATAATTTAAAAATTTTGTTTGATGCTAATGAAGGGGATAAATCCAACTTAGCGAAGTAATCCCGTGGTTTACACAATCTTATGAGCAAAGGTCAGTTGATTAGGATAAAGAAGAAACTTAGGGCTCTTTGTTTGCGGAAACTTAAGGAAATTAATCAATGTAAAAGTGGACCATCATGGACCAAAAAAATGGCGAAACTTAGGAAAAGTTTGAATTTCACATTCAACACCAAACCCACATGACTAAATCAAGATGATCAAGTCCCAAAATGATAATGCAATGAACATGAAGAAGAGATACATACTCTCCAGCATTGTCCCTCAAGTCGAACCTTGACAAATGCTTATTCTTTCTTCGGGCATTTCTCCGTCTCTGTATAACCGTCATCTCTCTAGTTTCCACACAATCTCTCAAAACCTCGAGCGAATTCGCTTCCGCTCGTCAACTTCGAAATGTCTCCGGCTTTTACCTCACGGAAGATGGGAATAACTAGGTGACCGTGGTCTCCGAACCTCTTCCTGCACTCGAGAATTTCGACCAGTTCGTCCATGCATCACTTCAAGTTGGCGTAGTTCCTGGGAACACGATGAGGGCAATCCTCGCACGCCAAATCGCTTTGAAAAGCTTATATTTGATTTCTTCGCCAATGTCTTCATTCGCGTTGTCTCTGAAGCATTGAGAAAATATTCAGTGATTTGTTCTCATCACGTATCAACTGACATGGTGAGCAATTTTCTGCTTATTCGGTTACAGCTCGACACTTATAAGTTGAACGGAGAAAATATTGGGTGGTCCAGGACCGTCACGTCAGTGTGGTCCCAGATCACTCACGCGGCGCCACGTGTAATGGTAGGGACCCAAAGGACCTGCCATTGTCCCATCTCTCTGACGCTCTCTCTCCTCTTTCTCTTCTCTGTCTCCCTCCCCTCACACGTGGCGCCACATGAGTGGTCCGGGACCACGCTGATGTGGCGGTCCCGGACCACCCAATATTTTCTCGACGTTGACGTGGAATTAAATAAACAAATTAAATGTAAAATTAAAAACTTATTTCTCTCTCTTCCTCCACAGCCACATCACACCGCTCAAGCCGCAACCTCCATCCTCGAGCCCGCCGCGTCGTACAGAGGAAAGCAAAGCCGAAGACGAAGCGACCAGATCTGGCCGGTGGCCGAAGACGGATGGACCTCGCCGTCAAGGTTCAACAAGCTCTAAATCTGGAGGTTTGCAGTGTTCGTGCTCGTCTCCGGCAAGAGTCTTCGACAGATCTGGAAGTTCTCCGTCGTCCTTGCTCGTCCATGGCCGATGCCTCCAGATCTGGACTCGGCCATGCCTCCAGTACTGTCGCGGCCAAGGCTCTGGATCTGGACGCGACCATGGCTCCGGACCTAGTTCAAAGGAAGACGAAGACGATGGAGTGGCTCGGTTTGTACGCCCAACAGTGTTGGCCTGGACGCGGCGCCGGCAACGGCGGGGGAGCCATGGAGGTCAGGCTCAGAGGTGGTGGGGACGGAGGGGAAGAGAGAAACTAGGTGGTCTGAATAGATTTCACCTGAAGCATTGGATCGAGGCCTGCCTGAAAGCGGAGAAGACGTGCAACGTGAAGTTTCTTCTCAGATCCTTGCCTCGAAAACTCACGAACACATCGTATTCCCACTGAGGAGGACGGCGAGGAGAAGGTGGAGGAGAAGGCTAGGGTTAGTAAAATAGTTTTCTTCCTAAACTATCCTCCATCTCTCTCCAACCTTGGGCTTTCAATCTTCTGAAGGCTGGTTTTTGCTGAACGGGGTTGCTAGAGATCGTTTGTACAGACAGACTTTTGGGGTGCTAAGATCCAAAGTCGAGAGGGAAACAAATGAAATGTGAACTGCATTTGACACTCTCTAGGAGAGAAGGGGGAGAGTGATTCAATACCAAGACGCTAACTGTCACTATCTCGGCACACGTCAATCCTTATCTCCACAGCCAGCAAGAGGCATCATAAAATAAGGATATGCAGACAAAGCACCCACGATATTCATATAAAGCATCCTCAACCACATAAGGACCATCTGAGAAAGAAAGGCAGAGCGGGCTTCTACTTGCTCTGCTTGGATTGGCATGGCTGTCCCCCTTTGCTGGTCAAAGCTAGCTAAGGGAATAGCACCATCTTCTCTCGCGACGCTTACTGAATTCAATCGTAAAGTAGGCATTTTGCTTTGCCTTAGATTCTATTGGAACAAAGCAAAGAAGGAGGCGGAATGGAGAAAGGAAAGGGACACAGACAAAGTCAGGGAAAACCTCTGAAATGACCTTGGACATATAATAGTTCCGAATCGAATCTCTTCAGAAACTTTCGGCAATAAAGATTAGTGATCGCGCTCTTGGTGCCTTAAAAGGGCGAAGGGGGCTCCTAGGCCGGGACATCAGGCAGAATGCTTGGCCTCCTGCTGTTCTGTCGCTACTAATGGTCATGGACGAGACCAAGGTTTGGTTTTCAATCCAAGGAAGTTAACCTGTGCCTTCTATGGGAAACAACATATACATAGTGGAAAACTTCCCAAACAAAAGTCTTTTCCAAATGCAGCCATATGCAGATTCTAGCTATGCTGTTAATTTACAAAATCTGGTTCCTTGATCATTTAACTATCCCAACTTTTTAATCACCAGCAATAGCATTTGTCTTTGAATTATTTTTTCCCATTTGGGTATCGAACTTAATTACCAGACTTACTTGTAATAACATAAAAAATTTTCACAAAATGATTAGGTGTGAGTAGGGTGGATCAAACCTAAGCTCACGCAAGTTGTGTATGAGCTTAGATTAACACGTGGGTTGTGAAATCGATGATCGAGTTTAGTGCCAACAGTTTATTGGAGGGAAAGGTAACCATTGATTAGCGTGATGTGAAAAGATAAGTTAAGGACTAAATATCTATTTGATATTAAGAAAAACGATTTGGACCATCTTTTCCTCTAGCGATGTTCGCCTAACCATATACGGGTCATGTATGACTAGCAAGGTAGAGGTGCAACAAGCTCGCTTGATCATCACTCGTTCCTGTGTCTACTTTCTTTCCCTCGTTTTCTGAAAATAATTAAACTCGACTTGAACTTGCATGTCTCCTTGATTTTCTGAAAATAATTACACCCCCGGGGGGTGGTGCGGTGCGTGGGTGGGTGATGTATTTCCTTGACCCAAAAAGGTCATCTGACTTGGATCCGTAGGGGGGTGATGCATTTCCTTGACCGAAAAAGTCATCTAACTTGGGCCATTCGTTTTAGCGAAAAATGTTGCGACTTCTAGAAAACCATTTTTAAGAAAATATAATTATTTTTTGGTGTTTGGATAAAATTTGAAAATGAAGTGAAAAATATATTTTGCTACTTGGTAAGGAAAATCTTTTTCTCCATGCACTCTTTTTCTTTTAATTATTTTTATTTTTTTATTTTCTTTGTTTTCCTCCTCTATTTCTTTCTTAGCTAGTCGTTGGCCACATGTGAGCCTCAAGCTCGCCCATATCTGGTGAGCTCAAGATTGACCTCAAAACCGGCACCAAATTTTCAACTTCGAAGGAACAAAAAAGGGAGGATTGAAGATAGAAACTCACCATCTCCGATCACTTCTTGAGATTGCCTTGATTCGAACGCTTGAGGATTATCACATGAATTGGTAGTGATCGCTATATCGAGGCTCAACGGCCTTGGGCCTCACCAAATTAGCGAGCTCCAAGCTTGCTGGCCTCAAGCCTTGAGCTCGAAGGATTGCGCTTGCTGATCTAGCAAGCAGCAGGCTTGCTTGTGGCTAGTGACCGATTGAAAAAGAAGAAGAGGAAAATAAAGAAAAGAAAAGAAAAGTAATAGAAAAAATAAAAAAATAAAAATTGGAATTTTAAAAAAAAAAAAGTTGGGGCTTATAAAGGTGTGGTATAAGAAAGAGTCCTCTATTTTAGAAGGCTTTTTCCCCTTCATGGAAAAAGTTTTAAAAATTCATTTTCCATTAAATGAATGCTTTGAAAAGTCCAAAAAATATTTTTTTAAAAAATATTTTTCGCGAAATGAACGGACTCTTAATTTATACATGTTCATAATTGGTTTAAAGGAGACCTGAAGTCTGCAACTTGGATTTATTTGCCAAATTTTATCGGTTCCCACTGACTTTTGGGAAAGAAAATATGGGCCGAATGGCTTGAGCCAAATCTCTCTATATTTCAGAAGATTGTCCTTTCAACTTCGTAAAATGCAGAATCAAATGTAAAATACTTGAACGAACATCGACAGCACCGAAACTATAGCTGTAAAATGATGTTCAAAGGACATCTGCGTTCGGGACGCATTTGGAGGCCTTTTAATAGTTCATCGGCTACTGTAAATTCTTTTCTTCCTCAGAGTTATGTCCAAAGTCACAAAAGGTGATATAATTAGTCGGCCAGTAAACACATTTAAACACATTTGATAAATGTAAATTAACAATAGTCTTCCTTAATACTTATGTCTCTCCATTTCATATTCCTAGACATATCTCATAAAGCCATATGTATTCATGGTTGCTGGTAACATGTTAAAGTAGCAACATTGATATGTTACTTTGAGAAATTATCTCAAGGACTCACACGATGAATAAATAGAAATAATTTCACTCACCTCTTTTATCGGTCAAATAAAATACATGTTATAGTAGATATCTCTTTCTATGAGAAAATATGTCATTTATTATACATATCCACTATATGAATCTTAACCTAAACATGGTCACATGATTTTCAAATACATATGTTTAGCTCGAATATTATGTTAGCTCGCTTTTTAAATTGGTACTTGCATTCGGCTTTCACTAGGTATACATGATTGTGGGACTATCATGGGTCTTATTACATACAAATTGCAAACCTCATCTTGAATCTAATCAAGGTGACTTCAAATTATATTATGAACTAAAGTTTCTCTTCTAGTATCAATAGTATATATCGTCTCATCTCAACGTAGCACTTAAGGTGATTGCTTGTGTAAGTGAGCCAATCATTACCAAGTGACATCTTTCAACAATATGTGTGTTTTAGTCTCTTAACATATTGTATCAGTTGGTGAAACATCAATTCATTAAAAAAGAAACAACTATAATACATATGTTTACATATACATAATCCAATGATTCTCGACAAAATTACATGTCATATTCTACATAATCCTAGAAACATCTCGCGATTGAATAAAATGCGAAACCTAATGCAGCACGCCAAAATCACAACATCCAAGAGGTTATCCAATAGAAGTGCTCATGAGTTTTATACATGGATTTGAGCAACTGATAAACCATCTCATCATGAGGACCAATAAAACAAAAGTAAGATAGCAACTAAGAAATCTAAAAAAGGTCATGTACATTGCATGCAACCATAAAATGGAAAAGAAAACCAAAGAAACATCTATTGCCCCACCCCACAATTTGTAAAGACCAGCTGTTAAACAAGGTCAAGTTGGTCCACACAGTCAAATTTTGTGAAGACCAGCAGCTAAACCTTTATTAAATTCCTCCAAGATGCTGCACCTCAGGCTATTGTTTTGCCTTGACAATTCACAATGGAGAGAAACTTATCTATCCAATTAGTAGTATGCATGTGGACTCCCAAAGTTTGTGCTAATATATTTTCATCTAATTATTATTAATAAATAACTCAATTAGCCTAAGATACCATTGCCTAGGCAATTCATCATGCATCACAAGCCATCTACCACAACTACCGATAGTATGGTCTGTTCAGGCTCATCTGCAAACTTCATGTTTCTAACCAGATGCATCAAGAGAAAAGACAATCCCAAATGCAGAATTTTCTGAACCAGATGCTGCTAGAACAACTAAAAGTCCCCAGAAGAAACCATTTCTAAGAGTAAATAGGTAACATATAGATGTTCTCCCGACATCTGGAAGTGATTGCCATGCGTGTACTCACTACACCTTCATCTTGTCTCCCCTGGGATGCATCTCTAAAAAGAAGTAACCTGATTGTGTCAGCATATCCTTTATATGCAGCCCTGATCAAAGCAAGAGAACAAGCATCGTTGACAATTCATAAAGTACAATGTGGGACAAAAAGAAGGATGAATATGCTGTTATCATTAAAAAAAAAGTTTCTAGTTAACTTCAAGATGATGATAATGATGATGATGGCGGCGGTGGCGGCGGTGGCGGCAATAATGATGATGATGATGATGTTGTTTTGTTGTCATTACAAGAAAATTTCCAGTTGATTACAGGATAGTTAAATCAGAAGATGTTGAACGGAGATATAACAAAACATGGAGCAGCGCATAAAAATTCCTATCAGAAAGAGCTGCAGGCTAAAGTAATATGAAATGAAATGGGAATTGTCTTTCTCAACATTTTAAATTAAATCCTTCCCAATCATCCCTCATTACAACAAGGAACTTGAACTTGAACCATCTATAGCCATCATAGATCACTCATTCAGACAAGCAAGCAGTACTGTTTGTTCAGCAATAGTTCAGCTTGTGACCTCCGTAAACAAGGTTCAATTGAAAAACTAATGATGAGTTATTCCCACTTCCTCCAGATTTGCATCAATGTCTTATCATACATGTTTTGACTTTGAATTCAATGCAGTGATTTCAAAATCATGCGAATGTCTTCTCTGCTAAAGCAACTTGCAATTAAATTAGGCCAGGCACCAAAGCATCTAATCAAACTATTCATTCTTTTCATTTATACAAGAGCATCTTATCAAACTATGCCCACCTCATACAGCTTTCTCAATCTTCTGCCATGATTTCTACAACATAAGGATGTTAATCATATAAGAAAGAAAAAAGAAAAACGATCAAGATGAATTCCAGAGACAAATTACTATTGACAGAGAACTTCGTACCCCCTAACCATTCAAATCGTAACAGGCCATAAAACCAGGTTTAGGAAATTCACAAGCAAAAGAGATTGTAGAGAGAGTAGAGAGAAACTACTATATTATGTTTCTATGAATGTACATAAGACATCACATTTGACAATGCTCAACTACATCAACCATGCATTGCAGAGTAAGCAAATAATTTACTCCTTCATGTCATGAAACTCGGTAGAAGTAGCATTTCAGATGATGAGCACAACAATGATTCTTTCCATCAAAGGAATTTTTCCCATATTGGATAAGCCCTTCATTGATAAAAATGGAGTTCTTAGGTCAAGAAACAAGTGTGTCCAACTTTGTCCACTTATTTTCCAGAAAGCAGTTTCATGACATTCATGCGACTTAACATCCAGCACAATTTTAACATACCAGAGGACTCCTTCCATCATATCTGGTGCATCATAATCAGCATGATACCTCGCGACAATGTGATTTAAGAAGGCCGCCTGCCCATACTGGGCAGCAACATGAACTGCCACCAGCTCCGAACCAGAAGCTCATCCGCAACCGCAATGGATCCCCTAACAGCGGCCCAATGCAGTGCAGTCTGCTTCAAGTTGTCCGTCGCATTCACATTACCCCCATTCTTCAATCAATTCATCATCCAACACCGACATACATGAAGAACAACAATAATTAGTACGTTCAGACAGAAACAAGCAGGAAGCAAATGCTTCAAGCAGCAACTTTACACACGCCCCAAATTCAGGACCACGTCGCGAGGAACGCGCGACTGGGCGCGCAAAATCATTCACAGCGGGCGGAAGGAAGAAGAAGCGAGCGACGGAAAGGCGCAGTACCTCGATGATGTACTGGACGACGTCGGCGAAGTTGTTGAGGGCGGCCCACTGGAGAGCGTAGTACCCGTTAGCATCGGGAACCGAGGGGGAGGCGTCTCCTTGCTCCACGAACCTCCTCAGTTACTCCAAATCGCCGTACGCGGAGGCGGAGAACACGTCCACGACGGCCGCCGCCGCCGCCGCTTCGCCGGGAGGGTCTTGGGCGGTAGCCGCTCCGGAGGGCTCGGTAACTACGATCTCCGACGAAGCCTTGCTCATTGGGAGCTTCGATTTCTGGGTCGAACCCGAATCTATCCTTCATCTTTTTCTCTTTTTCCTCTTTTCCTTTTTTTTTTGAGCAAGTTCTTCTTTTCCTTTTAAACCCTTTTTCTTTTCATTGAAAAATAACAGAATTGATCTATGAACTTTAATTTAATATATAATATCGTCCTTGAACACTTAATTTATTTAATATGATTTTTGAATTTTAATTCAATGTGTAATGTGATATCTGAATTTTTAATTTGTTTAATGTTGTCTTCCTATTTTTGATACGTATTGATTTAGTTAACTTCGAATTATACGAAAATAGTTAATGTTGTCCCTAAATTTAAATTGATGGAAGGACGGCATGGAACATATTCATATAGTTCAGTGATTTAATCGAACATGTATTAAAATTCAGATATTACATTGAATAAATTAAAAGTTTGATGACCACATTACATATTAAACTAAAATTCAGATATCACATTGAACAAATGATAAATTTAGGGATGACATCACATATTGAATTAAAGTTCTAATCATTTGCATTATTATCCCTTCGAGGAGATTTTGGGAAAAAAAGAAAAGAAAAAGAAGAGCAGATTCTTTTACATGGGCTTGAGATTCAAAATTCATTTTCTCAAGGTGCCAAAAGAAAATTATGCATTCAGTTTAGAGTTGATCCAAGCATTCCTTTACACAACCATAGAAATCAAAACTTTTTAGCTTGTGAAATTGAATGAGATAGGATTAGAACACTAATTTCATGAGAATAGAATAGAGCACAAATAGGAATCGAATATCTGCCTAGCGTGGTTTGCCAAATCTTTATCTAAGTAAATATATAGTAACTACGTCTTTTCTAGGGGTTACTACGAAGGTTAACATATAAAATTGTGATTTATAAGAGATTCATTATTCTTTTTACAAGCGGCGTTTTCTTACATTTTGCACTCCTTTTACTTTAGTTTAGAACACGTGCTTTTCGGTTCCATGAATTTTGTTAGAAAACAAATGGTTTAAATGAGCTTCAATGTTGCAAATTAGTTATTATTGGAAATTTCAACATTTCCCGTGCCACTTCCTTCTAAGTATTTCCTTCGAAGTTTTGTATTATTTTCCTCAATCTAACAATAATGCGGTCAACTACGTACAAGATTTCCCTAAAGAAACACGTGTCAAATATTTAAGGGATTTCTTTTTTTGATTTTTCTTTTCAGTATGTACATACTCCCTTTGTTTCATATTTAGATCTCTCCACTCTTTTCACATTTGATCCAGATTTCAAATATTCTAAAAATTATGCAAAACCCTAGATTTCATTGATTGTTCTGTAGAAACTAATCTTATACATAAATACACGCAGGAGCTATGGATAATAAAGCATATGAGATATTTATTTAGTTGTATTCTTTCTCTCTTTTAGTTACCCAACTTTGAGGTCTTTGAATTTTATTTATTTATTTATTTTGTTTCTGTTGGTTAGTGAGATATTTTCATTTTCATCATTTTCATTATTTGATTGAGTATTAGGAAAATAAATTTGGTCAACAAAAGTCTGATGACAATCGCACTTACATCTACAACGAGCTTCTAGTAAAGGAGTTCCAAGTTGTGGTTTTCTTCTTTTAAACTTTATTTTCATATTGTGGATATCAGTTGGAGATTCGAATTTGCTTTGTTTGATTAATCGATAATTTATTAGACAAAGAGGTTGATGAGTTATTTTGTTTTTACAAGAAGGTGATTGACAATAAAGCATAAAATGCATTTTCTTTTTTTCACTGAAAATATAATTGAATGATTTTTTATACTTCTTCTTCATAAGATTCTTTTATTCCTCCACCATTATGGTTTTCAACTATCATTTTATTAAAAGCAGACCATCAAATGTTCAATATGTTTTAGTCACTATAATTTCACTGTAATTTTTACTCTTAAGTTTTCTTGATTTTGTGTAGATGAATCTTTAAATGTGAGAAGATGTCCCTTTTATTTATTGAATTTGCATATTATGTATCTATGAAAATTAAAATGGTGAAATTACGCGTAAACCAAATTACCTGGCAAGGCATGGGTTAACCGTTAATGGTCTAGTGGAATAACCATTCCAAGACTTATCTTCTTTTTTGGTTTACCAGAGTTGCATAGAGAATAAGCTAGGAATGATAAAGAAAAAGCACATCATACACTTCATGAGATATAATCAGAGTCTACGTTCATCTATTATCACATTATTCATAAACCATAAATGAAAAATTAATACAATTTACAAAAAAATATAATATTATTATGTCTAATAATTGTTAGAACACAATTTTGTATACTAATTAATTGCATTAATAATAATTAAATTATCATAACATATTATATTATGTAAGCTAATAAGCTAAAAGTGATTTTTTAAACTCCATAGTTATTATTATCGAGGAACTCCCGTTTTACATGATTAGTTAAATGTTTAATATAATAGACAGAAATCCTTATTCTATTTTAGTACAGGAATCGAGGAACTCCTATTTTACATGATTGTCCTAGGCCGGTCCATATTCTCATGCTCGTCACTCTTGGATTAACCAATTGGCAAAATTAAATGTCAAGATGACTTATTGTTGGACATTAGGTTCTTATTAATTTGGAGAAAATTAACGACCTATATCCAAATGAATTATAATGGACTTGAATTGTGTATTTATATTTAAAATTAATCCTTTTAACAATTTCACTCCCAATTTAAGAGCCAACTTGAAGAGGGAGTGCCGGCCTCAACCTTGGGTCATGTTGTGATTGAGAAGGTCTATTTATGTATTCATGGGTATCTTTGTCTGTATTTTCATAATAATCCTTAGATGACTATCTATATGGTTTATTTTCTTCATTTTCCTTTCTTTGATGACTAGCTTCCCCCATCCAAATATTACCTCAGCTGCTCCTTGGAGCATCTTCACAGTTAATCATCCGATCATGTGAAATTTGACACGACCAACTCATGTTAAAGGAAATAATAAACAAATAAAAATATTCGTACAATCACAAGCCAGAGAAAAAAAAAAGAAGAAAAATCTTGGGGAGGGAGTAGGTTTAATCTAATATGGTTCTAGACGTGTCCAATAGAATTAAGAAGCGATCCCACCCTTCCGAAAAAGCCAACGATCCTACCTTTGATGGGAGAACAGTAACAATTCGAATAATATCGAATCAATGCAGCGGAATAAAATAATCTCCCCTATTGTATAAACTTAATAGGAATCGATATAGTAGAGTAAAATAAATACCAAGCACGTGAACACAAGACGATTTTTTACGTGGAAAACCTCATCGATGTGAGGAGATAAAAAACCACGGGATCGGAGTCCACCCGAAAATCTTCACTATCAACAAAATTGTTCTTCTCTAGCAAATACTAGAGGTACATAGCAACAAACACCTCAAGAACATAATTTTTGGCAATACACATAAACTTCATAAGAGATCAATGATAAATCTGACTAAAAACGCAGGTTTTGATCAATCCACGAAAAACCTGATGTAGGGAGCTTCAAACGAAAATCAAATCATTCAGATTCGAGAAAATTGCGCCACAAACATGCTGACAAAATTTCAGCTCAATCGGACCACGAATCGACCTTCGACGCCAGCTTGATGTAAATCTCTTCCTCTTTTCCTTTCACTTTAAAACCCTTAGGTTGTTCCATGTATATCTCTTCCTCCAAGTCACCATGTAGGAAAGCCATTTTAACATCCATTTGCTCAATTTCCAAATCTAGACTAGCCGCCAAGCCTAGTACCACACGGATAGAAGACATTTTCATTATCGAAGAAAATATATCATAAAAATCAATATCATTTCTCTGACTGAATCCCTTAACAACCAATCTAGCTTTGTACCATGGTTGTAAAGTATTTTCATCTTGCTTTAACCTATACACCCACTTGTTCTTCAAAGCTCTTTTACCTTTAGGTAACTTCACTAATTCAAAAGTATGATTATCATAAAGTGACTGCATCTCATCTCGCATAGCATCGAACCGATTGCTTTTGTACTCATATTCTATTGCTTCTGCATAGCACTCCGGTTCACCTGCATCAGTCAATAATACATACTCATCTTCAGAATACCTAGTGGAAGGTCGTCGGTCACTAACGGATCTCCGGACTAGAACATTCAGTGGAACATCTAATTGAGCCTCTGGTTCAGGAATAATATTATCTATTTCAACATATTTAGGAACATGTGCGTTATTTGGAACATTGACTTCCTGCTGCTCTTCATCAACCTGTGTAGGAATATATATAAGAGGAACTAGATCTAAATCACTAACCTGTGGTGCTGAAATCATCTCTGATTTCTCAATATCCTCTATTGTTTGATCTTCCATAAACACAACGTCTCTGCTTCTTACAATTTTCTTTTCAAGTGGATCATAAAATTTGTAGCCAAGCATATTCTGTCCATAACCAATAAATATGCACTGTCGTGTTTTCACATCAAGTTTAGACCTCTAATCTTTGGGAATATGCACAAATGCTTTGCACCCAAAGACACGCAAATAATCATAAGAAACTTCTTTGCATGTCCAAACTCTATTAGGAACATCAAACTCTAAAGGAACACATGGAGTAAGATTTAATACATGCACAACTATACTTAAAGCCTCACCCCAAAAGGATCCAGGTAGCTTTGACTGTGAAAGTAAGCATCTTACCCTTTCAACCAATGTTCTGTTCATTCTCTCAGCTAAGCTATTTAACTGAGGCGTCTTAGGAGGTGTCTTTTGATGTCGAATACCTTGTTGTCTGCAATATTCATCAAAAGGTCCAATATACTCTCCCCTGTTATTAGTTCTTATGCATTTCAATTTCTTTCCAGTCTGTCTCTCAACTGAAGCCTGAAATTGCTTAAAAGCATCTAACACTTGATTTTTAGTTTTCAAGGTATAAATCCAAATTTTCCTTGAAAAATCATCTATGAAGGTAACAAAATAAAGAGAGCCACCAAGTGATTTTGTTTTCATAGGACCGCAAACATCAGAATGCACTAAATCCAATATACCCGACTTTCTTGAAGGAGGGGAGCTTTTAAATGCAACTCTGTTATGTTTTCCTGCTAAACAGTGAGCACACTTCTTTAGCGCTGAACTTTTCAATCCTGAAAGGAGTTTCTTCTTGGCCAATATTGACAAACCCTTCTCACTGATGTGACTAAGCCTCTTATGCCACAATTCAGCTGCAACTTCGTTGTTTACTGCATTAATTTTGTCTGTGGACAACTTTGCCTACATAATATACAACGGAGAATATTTTTCACCTCTAGCCACAACAAGAAAACCTTTGGTGAGCTTCCATTGACTATTATTGAAGGTGCTGCAATACCCCTCATCATCCAACTTGCCTGTAGAAATCAAATTCAAGCGGATATCAGGTATATGTTTAACATTATTCAATACTAACCTTGTGCCATTGCTGATTTCTAGGTACACATCACCGATGCCTACAGCTTGAGCTAGTCCATTGTTTCCCATCTTCACAGATTCGAAATCACTTGACCTGTATGATGTAAAGAAATCCCTACGAGACGTAGTATGAACGGATGCACCATTATCAATTACCCAACTGGTCTCATGAGATACAAAATTCACCACATCACCATAAAAAATAGTGAGAAAGTCTTCTTTAAGTGCAGCGATACGATTATCATCACTGTCATTATCACTTATCTTCTCTTTACCTTTCTCCTTTTGTTTCTCCCTTTTTAACTGGCGACAAAATCTCTGAATATGTCCCTTTTGATGACAATAATGGCACTCAACATTAACAAATTTATTATACTTACCTTTGCTTTTGTCTCGACTTTTATCTCTATTTCTCGGACCTCGAGGCTTACTTCTCCCCATTTTCTCGACAACCAAGGCATCATAATGTGAAGATGACGATCCTTGTGTCTTCCTTCTCATCTCTTCATTCAAAATACTACTCTTGACCAAATCCATGGTAATTATACCATCTTGGGCAGAATTAGGCAAAGATGTTTGGAACGTCTCCCAAGAGTCCGGAAAAGTACCAAGCAACCATAGTGCTTGTATCTCATCATCAAACTTGATTCCTATCACAGCCAACTGATTTATAATTCATTGAAAAGAATTTAAATAATCAGTCAAACGAGTACCATCATGATATCTCAGAGCCATCATCTGTTTTATAAAAAATAACTTATTATTCCTAGTCTTTCGAGTATATAACTGTTTGAGCTTATCCCATAAACTGCGTGCATGTGTTTCCTCAATAATATGGTTCAAAACATTATCATCTACCCACTGCCTGATATAATCACACACTTGACGATGAAATATAGACCATTCAACATCCGTTTTATTCTCCGGTTTCTCCTCGGCAAATACGGGCAAATAAAAATCTTTCACATATAAAAGATCTTCCATCTTCCCTTTCCAGATATGATAATTCGAACCATTCAATGTAACCATTCTACTCGTATTCATTTCCATTGTTTAACACAAGGCAGCAAAATCAAGCAATAACCAAATGCTCTGATACCACTCTGATGGGAGAACAGTAACAATTCGAATAATATCGAATCAACGCAGCGGAATAAAATAATCTCCCCTCTTGTGTAAACCTAATAGGAATCGATATAGTAGAGTAAAATAAATACCAAGCACGCGAACACAAGACGATTTTTTACGTGGAAAACCTCCTAGATGTGAGGAGATATAAAACCACGGGATCGGAGTCCACCCGAAAATCTTCACTATCAACAAAATTGTTCTTCTCTAACAAATACTAGAGGTACATAGCAGCAAACATCTCAAGAACATAATTCTTGGCAATACACATAAACTTCACAAGAGATAAATGATAAATCTGACCAAAAATGCAGGTTTTGATCAATCCACGAAAAACCTGATGTAGGGAGCTTCAAACGAAAATCAAATCGTTCAGATTCAAGAAAATTGCGCCACGAACATGCTGACAAAATTTCAACTCAATCGGACCACGAATCGACCTCCGACGCCAGCTTGATGTAAATAAGATATTGCCCCAAACCCCAAATGTTCTGCTTTATCTTTTTCTCTTGTTATTGTTTCCTTTTTTGAGGCTATCTCTTTATATAGATATTGAAAAACCCTATTTGCTCATATAACTTATTATATGGGCTTAAGCCCTTTTTGGGGTTAAGCCTTTTTTGGGCTTGCAACTCATTGGGCCTCCTCCACATAGGAGTGAACCCAACTAACAACCTTTGCCTGGTTTTGGTGGGATGCAAAATTTCTCATCCTTTGACCCTTCTTTCCTCCCAGAAAACCTGTAAGTGGTCTCCGTGGTACGTATTCTCAGGTTCTGGATGTTAGTGTTAGGACTGTTTTCATTTCTGTTAAACAAGCCCGATATTGAAACCAGACGCTCCTTAGGATAATCCGGCTTGATCTGCAAGAACAGCAGGGTGAAACATGTTTTTACTTGTGAAAACATAACGAAGGTTCAAGATATAGGATGCCAAAAGAAGTGCCCTTAGTCTTTTATGAAAAGATATTGTGCTACATGGAGCCGAGAACAACTGTGAAGAGCAACGTGTAAACCTGAACGATGTCCAGATACGCAATAGACTCTAAAGACAAAAGAGAGAGATGGAAAGATTGAGGTTTGGACTAACCTGCCAGGTAGATGAGGTTTTTCTGCCATGATGAGAGCATTGGACTAAGGAACCATTGTTATCGTACACAAACCCTATGCCGCAGGCTCTGTGGCTGTCGAAATGAATATTAGTCTCCCTCACATCAGTATGCACTCCGTCGTCCCATGGAGTGCCACCAGAGCCTCCAAAGGGTCCAATGGTTTTAAAAGGATACATGTGTGATATGGGCTCCGCATACACTCCTATGGAATTGAGAGTCTCCCCGCATCTTCCATAAAAGCCGATGATTTTGCTTCGGGTCTGTGGATACCAAAAGTACTCCCCCTTCTCCTCGCCAAAGGGACCGTGTGTTCTTGTATTGCTATGAAATGTAAGTGATTGAACGATAGCATTTTCGATGTCGTTATGACCATCCTCTCGCTTGTATCCAGAGATCGATGTCAAGTACTTCCACGGATAATCCAATCTAACCTGTGCAATCTCGAAAGTATCTCTTAAAATTGGATGAGTGGAGGAAATAAGACCCAATTGTAAATTTTAAATTGTGAGCACACACTAGAAACATTGTCTCGAAGGATTAGATATGAGTAAGTAAACAAAAACCAATCAAAGAGCGGAAAAAGAAATACTAACCCTGGTGACCTTGGCATTGTCTTCTTTAGTGTAGCCACCGTGCATAACTAAGCAAATTTGTTCACCGCTCTTGTCATACACAAACATAACATAACGGAGAATATTGTCGTAATTTACCTCAATTTCCCTTACACCGGTGAATTTCCCATCGTCCCAAGCACGTCCCCCGAGGCCTCCAAATGGCCCAATTGATTTAATTGGGTAGAGATGTGAGATCAGTTCAAAATATGCTCCAATTGCTTCAAGATGTACTATACTCCTCCCATAAAATCCAACAATTTTGCCACCCGTTGCTGGAGATGAGAAGTGTGTTGCCCCATTTTCATCACCAATACGTCCGATCATTTTTTTGTTAGTTTGAAACGTGAGTGATTTAATGCCTTCATCAGAAAAACACCCGGATATTGAAGTCAAATACTCATTTGGATCATGTATTTTGATCTACAATAATAGACGTAACCATCATATTCATGATTTAAGTCTCGAAAGAGTCTCCCACTTACAGAGGCTATAAAAGTTTCTTATGGATTTACGAAACATATGTACGTATGGGAACATACCGTATGGATCTCCACATTCTGTACTATGTGGAAGTAGTTTATCTCAAAGCCACCATGCGTCCCTGATTGCCACAATTCTTTACTCTCCTCTTCATACTGAAACGTGATTGATCGGATCCATGGCCCTATATCTGCTTGAAATTCAACAGCGATTTTCCTTACATTGGTATGCTTATTGCCATCATCCCAAAAAGATGCATCCGAACTCCCAAATAACCCCACTGACTTAAAGGGATAGAGCTTGTTGGAGTACAGCTCTACATGTGCTTCAATAGATTCAAGAAAATCACCACTTGTCCCGGAAAAGCTAATAACTTTCCCAGCTTCCAATGGTAAGGAGAAGTACTCGCCTTCCTCTCTACCGATGGGTCCCAATATTCTTCTGGTGGTTCGAAATGTGAGTGAGTTGATTAGAGTGCCACTATCCTTTGCATTTTTTAGATATCCGGCTAAAGAAGTTATGTACTCTCCACTTCTCAGTTTAACCTGTAAATAGGCCACAACACCATAGTCAACTTGAGTGACTATATGTTGCATCGGTCGCTGAGCAAAATAAATTAGTAGATTCTTTTGTAATACAATTCTAATCTATGCAATAAGTTATATATGCTATGACTGATGTAAATTATGTTTCTAATAAATTTGGTAGTAAACTTCATTTTGTAATTCAAAAGTTAAATTACTTTTTGTTTATGGCTTGGTTTATCTTTGCCTAATTTTAATAAAGTGAAGTGATTAATTTTTTCCATTTGGTTTTCTAACGAATCCAAGGAAATTACTAAAAAAAGTCATAAACTTATTACAATTGTAACAATTTATTCCTAATTTTTTTTTTTTGCCAATTCAGTCCTATTGTGGCCATTTAGGGCGCGTTTGTTTGCACCGTGTTTCTGTTCCCAGGAACAAAAATTTCTGTTTTTTTGTTCTTGGGAACAAAAAAGGAACAGAAACGTGTTTGGTGTGTTTTTGTTCCTTTTTTGTTTTTTTGTTCCTAGAAACAAAAAGGGAACAGAAATAAGAAACAAGAAATTCTTGTTTCTTATTTCTGAAACATATTTGAGGAACAAAAAAGAAACAAAATTGTGTTCTCCTCTGCGAGCCTCTCCTCCTGCAAGCATCTCCACCGTCGTCTTCTCCGGCGCCTCCCACTCTCCGGCGTCGACAGCCGCCTCTGTCTCGAGACCATCCGGCTTCTCCACCGTCGTCCTCTCCGGCGCCGACAACCGCTACGAGCGTCTCCACCTGCGAGCGGGTGACGGAGCTAGGTCGCGGGTCGCTGGGCGGTGGCGGCGGTTGCGGTGCGGGGCTCGGCTGTGGGGTCTCGAGCGGTGGACGTCTAGGAGCGGAGCGGCGAGGACGGTCGATGTCACGCCCCGATCCTCAGGCACGCACACATCCCTTACTTTTGGTCGATTTTAAAATGCGATATCCCAGGACTATGTATCGCCGACCCTTTCATTTATATTTGCACATGTGGAAGCAGCATAATTCCCCAGATAGAAAAGAGGCCATACATTTTTCATACTGAAAATTCACAACTAGAACTTTTTACATGCAAACAAGGTCTGACAAGACAGGATGGGATCTTAGTCCTCATCCGGGTCGTACTCGGGGTTATCCTCGGGGTCCTCCTCCACGTACTCCTCTTCGGGTTCCTCAACAGGGATCTCCTCATCAGATTCATGCTCCTTAGGCTCCTCATCCAGGTCCTGAAATGGTTATTCAATAACCACTGAGACAACGTCTCAGCAAGTTCTACCCCCTAAGACCCGATTAGTAAACTAATACACCTTAGGGCTGCCTATGCACAACATGAGTTAGAGGACTTACCTTGGCCTCAAATTCCACCTGCATATTAGCACAGATCATATAGGCACCCAAGCAATCATATTATAGATCGAAGCATCGATCTAATCGACTTAGTCGATCATATGCCAACAAGACCACTCACGGTCAATTCCATTCAGTCAATCAATTGATATCATACAATCCACACATCTATCAATTCATATCATCTATTAAACCATACCATCTATTCATCCATCAATACAATTACGGCTCGCACAAGCTGAAATGGATGCAATGCTCTCACAAGCTGATATAGATGGTAGCTGATATATACATAGATGATAGCTCGCGCATAAGCTGATATATACATAGATGATAGCTCGCACAAGCTGATATATGGATCGTTGCTCTCACAAGCTGATAAACGATCATTGCTCTCACAAGCTGATAAATGATCATTGCTCTCACAAGCTGATAAAACGATCTTAGCTCACGTGCTGCCGCAATATTCAATATAGTATCTTATAGCTCACAAGCTGCAACAATGATGCTCACACAAGCCGATACATATATAAACCAATTGCTCGCCAAAGCTGATAATTCAATAATAAACCAACTCATATCTCAATTCAATCAATCAATCAATCCAATCGATTCAAACTGGTCATACAAACCAATTACGGTGCTAAAAGCCCAACACCGGGTATTTTCAAGTTAAATACCACAACTTCATCAATTTCACACAATTCCACACTTTTGGAATTATTAACCATAATCATCAATCACTCAATTTCTCAATTTAAACATACAATTAACACAAACCGACCGATCTTGCTGCGATCAAGCCTCGAAATTCTAACGACCGGCCATCTACCAATCAATCATTTAATCTCAATAAATTCCAAATCAAATTAGGGTAAATCCCTAAAACATCACAATTTATTTAATTCCATGCAACGTAGAGCTCAAATAAATAAACGAACTGCGCCACGACGATCAGCACGAGATTTCGGTCGTCGGCCATCTCAATCTTAATTTCCGAAAAATAATTAATTAATAAATATTAAAAATTCAATTTAGCACAAAATAAAGCCCAATTAAATAAACAGGCTGCACCACGATCATCAGCATAATATTCCGGTCACTAACCATCTCAACCTTAATTTCTGAAAAATAAATAATTAAATAATTAATTTCGAAAATTAAACAATTAACATTAAAAATTCAATTTAGCTCAAAATAAAGCCCGATTAAATAAACAGACTTCATCACGGTCATCAGCATAATATTTCGGTTCCAGGCCATCTCAGTTGAATTTTCGGAAAATAAATAATTATTTAATTTAATTCCGAAAATTAATAATTAAATACCAAAAATTCCACTTAGGCCCGAAAAGCCTAATTAACACCCGATAAGGGACGGGAAAAATCCCAAGAAGCATCCAATAAATACTACATGCAATTCTCTATCTAATTACACTAATTACATCACTAATATACAAAGCAATTAACTAATAATCACTAATCAATTCTAATCTAACAACCTAATTACACTTAATTAACACTAATCAACCTTTAAGTATAATTAGCGCACTAAGAAGGCATTAGTGAGTAAAACTCACTCAAAACGACGGGCTCGACGCGAGGATCGACTTTCCCCAAAGCGGGCCGAGCATCCGGGCTCGGGAAGGCGGCCAAAACGGGCCAAAGTTGCTGCAATACCCATTTTCTTCATCTCTGTTTGCTGCTGATTGGGGGCGGATCCAGGCTCGGATTGAAGCAACAGCAGACCTAGATGGACGGAGGGGCTGAACAAGACTTAGGCGAGGCTTCCCGGTGGCCAAAGGAGGGGTGGACAGCTCCGGCGGAGCTCCACCAGATCTGAAATGTCGCTGAAACAGAGGGCTGAGCGAGGGAGAGGCCGAGGGGAGGAGCACGGGACGGCGAACGGCGAGGCGACGCGGGCCGGGAACGACGTGTGGCGGCGAGGCGGCGTGCGGGCGCGGCTCGGCTCCTTCAAGCAACGCCGATCGTTGCTTCCGTTTCCTCCCATCTTTCGGGCTTCTCGAACCCGGAGGGAGGGAGAGGCGGAGGCGGAGCGGGCGAGCGCGAGGCGGGGACGGTGGACGGCGGCGACTCCGGCTCCGGTTATTTGCCGTGACAACGCCGAGAGGAATCGCCGCTTCAGCCTGCTGGTCTTCCGTTGCTGCTGAAGAAGAAAGCCAAAGAAAAGAGGAAGAAGATGGAGATGCTCGACGGAAGAGAGAGGGGAGGAAGAAAAACCAATTTTTCTTTGTTTTCTCTCACTCTCTCTCTCTTAGGTCAGCCACACGTGGGCCACCACCAGCTGTCTCCCACTCTTCAATTTTTGACAAATATGCCCCATTCTAGAAGCATTTAGGTAGTTCAAAGAGTTGGGTTTATGGGCATACGAATTTTGCTAAGTTTTCTTCCCAAATTGAACCTTAATCCCACTTGAATTAAATCAATTTGACCCCCATAATTTCATTCAATATTTCATCGTTCCAATTGGTATTTTTCCTTACCAATGTAGCCTACTTGCATCCCAATTTCACAATCCCTGGTTTCAATTGAATGAAAACGGCCCTATTTATCCAGTCGAAATTAGAACCCGAAAATCTGGATGTCACAACTCTTCCCCTCTTATAAAAATTTCGTCCTCGAAATTTAAACCATTAAAATTCTTCTTCAAAATGGTGGGGTATTGTCGTCTCATCAATTCTGCTCCTTCATTCTGCTTCACAATGCTATCCAAGATCCTCGGTGCTACCGAAACATTCCCAAATTAACCAGACCAATTCTTGATTCCCAAAAAGGCTAAGCACTTGTCCATCTTTGCAAAAATGAAAGTTGCAAAAGTTTTGGTTCTCTTTTTCTTTTTTTTCTTTTTTTCTTTTTTTTTTCCACAAAGCGGCTAACTGCCGCGTCGGGGATTCGAACTCCCGACTTCGGACCTGCGGCTTCATCCCGGATACCACTCGGCTAGAGGCGCCGACGGTGTCTCGAAATGCTTCTTTAATTCATTTAAAGCCAAAACCCTCCTTTGAACTCAAATTTCGATGGATTCCGATTTAAATGCCGATTCATCTTCCCTTCCTTAATAGATCGAGACGTCCTCACCAAGGGCGACACCCAAGGAAAAATACACTTCCCCACTTAAAATTTCAAAGGTCTTCAACACAAAATCTGCGAAGCTAACTGGCGATTCTGAGCAGTCTCAAAACTGTCTCTAATAACTGCAACGAATCACGATTCTAAACCAACTCGGACTGCGATTTTCTGATCTCTGATCTCATCTCAACGACTGAAGTTCTGTACACTCTGCTCTGCACGGATTAAAAAGAAACTATCTGACCGATCTATTGAAACTGGGAACCTCTAGTCAAGATCTGATGTAACTCTGACACTGATCTCGGCAACTGCAATCACTGACTACTGTACTGACCCTGGCCTGTGATCTTTCTTTCCCTAACTCCATCTCAGCAATTGAAATTCTGTACCCTTTGCTATACACTGCTTAATAAAGAACCCTCTGAAAACTTTGCCAAATTTATAATCTCTAATCTAGATTCGAAATATAATTCATCCCCGGCACTCCATGCCGGCGAATTATCTGATGCACACACACTTCGGTATACCCACTCTGTGACAAGATAGAATCTTCAATTTCTGAAATCGAACTTAGATTGGCGGTTAATTTCACTCCGACACGCTTTTAGTGTGACCTAGGCTACTGGGTAGTGTTCAGAGCTTTTTAGGACAAATGACCCGTGGTCGATTTTCTTCGAGCCACAATGAACCCACTCGACACATTGGCGACTCTCGATTGTCGTGAAAATCTCAAAGGTTCAAATACGGACACAGGGTACCAAAACGATAGAAATATCAAATTAGTACTGGTCGATGAGAATTTTCCAATTTAGTGGAGTCACCCACGATCGGTCATTCATCTCGCCGAACCGATCTATCTCGATTTCAAATCGATTTTATACTTGTGCCGCAATGATCTCTAAAGATGAGCACGGTCGAGAAGTCGATCCCTGGTCGAATTCTCAAGTCTATTTGCCTTAAGATCCTTAATAACTCACCCAGCTAGTCTAGTTATCTCATGAGTGGCCAACTCAGAGAAAAACACTATAATCGCGTCGATGAAATGCCCAATTTATCTAATCGAAATCAGAGCCCGAAATCTGGATGTTACACACTCAAAACAAGATCTATTCGTACTGTACCAAAGTGGACCAACTCCATCTATCGATCAACCACTATTCTCAAATGGTATCAATAATCCCCTGAATCCTTAGTAAGCCATATATTTCCATTTCCACTTGGGACTCTCAAGTGATGGTAAAAATTCTCCCGGTTCGCATTACCGAGCTTCCACTTACTGACACTTCTGACACTTGCAACCTGCTCAGCGGTATCTATCTTCATATCAATCTACTAATCTAGCTGATGTCGATTCTGACTTACTTGTACCATCTGGTCAAAACTGCAATACTATAATGAACTTCTGACAAGATCTTTTTCCTGAGTGCTACACTGTCAAGTGTATTCAATCACTCATGGAACCCGAACTTTCCATCCTCAGAAGTCTTAAAGTCAGATTCTTTATTGCCAGTATCCTCTTATAAGATCTTCTGAACATCTTTGTCTGTCAATTTGGCACCGATTCTAACTTGAACATTTGGTTCAATCTTGAGGGTGGCTATAAAATTCAAAAGGTAGCCTACCTCAATTTTGAAAACCAAATTTCGAACCATTTTCAAGTAAAGTCTATACTTTAGCCAGTCTATGCACAATTGAAGACTCTCGGCTCAACACATTAATGACTCATTTCGTTCCTCCAAGGTGATACCCGATATCACTATTATAGTTCTGCCAAAATTCTGGTTCATGACACCGCTTCGTATTCTACTTATTGGGTCTCAATTGGCGGAACGGTTATGCAACAATCTTCTCATGTTGCATCAAGACACATCACTAAAGATTCCATGCTTTCTAGCCAAATGAAAAGTTTAGCACAAGTACGATAGTCGGTTCTTATTATCCTCATACTTGTCAATGCCGATGAATTTCTCTTCTTTCTTTCTCAAGAGGTCAATCTGCGATGATACTGATACTGAAAATTCTTTCACAAACCTTCTGTAGTAATCTGTCCAATCCCCACAGCTTCTGATCTCTGACACTGTTGTCAATCTCGATCCGCTAACAACTAATTTGATCTTGGCTTGGTCCATGAAGATTCTCTTACCTGTAACCACACGACCATTCTTAAGGGCTTTCCTGATCCTCGGCACTTAATGAATACCCTAGAATGTCGCTACACCACACGATCACCATTGATCTAGATATTCTTTGAACACTCGGTTTGTCAAATCCATGACAACGGCTGGAGCGTTCGTCAAATCAAATGGCTTTACATTATTCTCACAAGGGCTAAATCAAGTGCAAAGTGTTGTCTTCAGTATAACCTCCTTCCTGGTTCTCAACTGACGATAACCTGTCCTCAAGTCGATCCTTGAAGACATCAACACTCTTTATAACAAGTCACCCAATTAAGTTGACAATGGTTGATGCATGATTGCAATGAACCATCTTCATTTCTCTTTCCACAAAACTGATGTTCCTTAAAGCAATGCACTAACATGTATGAATTCCTCATTCATCAATCTTCACATCCGTACCTTCGGTTCTATCAATTCAAACAACAATAACTAGTGATTCCCCTTTCTTCCACTTATTTCAATAAATTGAAGTTCTCCAAACTTCATTAAAACTCTGCTACGATACTCTGATAGAATTTTCCCCCAAAACATTCTTCTTCTGTCTAATGCCAGGTCGGTTCCATTTCTAAACTTCTCACCATACCTAGATATTGAATTCATCCAGGTTTTCTTCCACAATTTCGTCACCTATCCGGTGAGTCTTCTACCTCTTGTCAAGTGCCAACATGCACTATTTCTTGTACCAGAGACCTATCCCAGAAATTCCACAGTGCGTTCTATGGCGCACTTCTCATGAACTGTTCTACCAACAGTGACAGCAGTAACCATTGTAGAGATTCCATCTACTTATGCAGACAACCCATAAATCATTATCCGTACTGGCGATATTTACCACAATTTCCTGTCCTCAAAATACACGAGACTGATTCATACCATCTTCCATAGAACAACATGTTCCATTAATCTGAATGCTGACCTGACTATGCCACCCTTCCTATTGGATGGAATAGAATACCATTCTCTCAACATCAGTCTTTACCCTGACCGAGTTCCCAATTTGCTTGCGCTGAATCTTGATTCAAATATCGAAATCTTATCCCTGATCATCCTTCTAGGTTGGACCTCGGCAAAGGTAGCAACGACAATAACTTGATCCTGATCTTACCAGCTCATCCAGATCCCAAGAAACACTTGCATCAAATCAATCTTATCGGGCTTAGGATCAATCACTGCTGCTACACTAGTACCAACCTGCGATGGCACTCTTACGCTCGAGCTGGCCAGAGTCAACACTCTGCCTTCCGAATCCATAACGATTAAAAGCAAGCGATTCACACATCACAAACAATTCTACCAATCAGCTATCAAAAACATGCACCAGTCATGAATTTAAAGGCCTTTCCTACTGCTATCCCATAGGTCATCGCACCTTATCACTCCAATACCTAACCATTGCTCTGATACCACAAAAAGGGGATGTCACGCCCCGATCCTCAGGCACGCACACATCCCTTACTTTTGGTCGATTTTAAAATGCGATATCCCAGGACTATGTATCGCCGACCCTTTCATTTATATTTGCACATGCGGAAGCAGTTATAATTCCCCAGACAATAAAGCAATGGGATAGAAAAGCAGGCCATACATTTTTCATACTGAAAATTCACAACTATAACTTTTTACATGCAAACAAGGTCTGACAAGACAGGATGGGATCTCAGTCCTCATCCGGGTCGTACTCGGGGTCATCCTCGGGGTCCTCCTCCAAGTACTCCTCTTCGGGTTCCTCATCAGGGATCTCCTCCTCAGATTCCTCCTCCTTAAGCTCCTCATCCGAGTCCTGAAATGGTTTTTCAATAACCACTGAGACAACGTCTCAACAAGTTCTATCCCCTAAAACCCGATTAGTAAACTAATACACCTTAGGGCTGCCTATACACAACATGAGTCAGAGGACTTACCTTGGCCTCAGATTCCACCTGCATATTAGCACAGATCATATAGGCACCCAAGCAATCATATTATAGATCGAAGCATCGATCTAATCGACTTAGTCGATTATATGCCAACAAGACCACTCACGGTCATTTCCATTCAGTCAATCAATTGATATCATACGATCCACACATCTATCAATTCATATCATCTATTAAACCATACCATCTATTCATCCATCAATACAATTATGGCTCGCACAAGCTGAAATGGATGCAATGCTCTCACAAGCTGATATAGATGGTAGCTCGCACAAGCTGATATATACATAGATGATAGCTCGCACAAGCTGATATATACATAGATGATAGCTCGCACAAGCTGATATATGGATCGTTGCTCTCACAAGCTGATAAACGATCATTGCTCTCACAAGCTGATATATATATAGATCGTGCTCGCACAAGCTGATAAAACGATCTTAGCTCACCAAAAACAATATAGTATACTGATAGCTCACACAAGCCGATATATATAATGTATATCATAATTGCTCGCCCATTGATACATATATATAAACCAATGCTCGCCAAAGCTGATCATTCAATAATAAACCAACTCATACCTCAATTCAATCAATCAATCAATCCAATCGATTCAAACTGGTCATACAAACCAATTACGGTGCTAAAAGCCAACACCGGGTATTTTCAAGTTAAATACCACAACTTCATCAATTTCACACAATTCCACACTTTTGGAATTATTAACCATAATCATCAATCACTCAATTTCTCAATTTAAACATACAATTAACATAAACCGACCGCATTGCTGCGATCAGCTCGAAATTCTAACGACCGGCCATCTACCAATCAATCATTTAATCTCAATAAATTCCAAATCAAATTAGGGTAAATCCCTAAAACATCACAATTTATTTAATTCCATGCAACGTAGAGCTCAAATAAATAAACGAACTGCGCCACGACGATCAGCACGAGATTTCGGTCGTCGGCCATCTCAATCTTAATTTCCGAAAAATAATTAATTAATAAATATTAAAAATTCAATTTAGCACAAAATAAAGCCCAATTAAATAAACGGACTTCACCACGGTCATCAGCATAATATTCCGGTCACTAACCATCTCAACCTTAATTTCTCGAAAAATAAATAATTAAATAATTAATTTCGAAAATTAAATAAATAAACAAAAATTCAATTTAGCACAAAATAAAGCTCAATTAAATAAACGGACTTCACCATCATCAGCATAATATTCCGGTTCCAGCCATCCATCAGTCAAATTTTCGGAAAATAAATAATTATTTAATTTAATTCCGAAAATTAATATTAAATTCCAAAAATTCCACTTAGGCCCGAAAAGCCTAATTAACACCCGATAAGGGACGGGAAAAATCCCAAGAAGCATCCAATAAATACTACATGCAATTCTCTATCTAATTACACTAATTACATCACTAACATACAAAGCAATTAACTAATAATCACTAATCAATTCTAATCTAACAACCTAATTACACTTAATTAACACTAATCAACCTTTAAGTATAATTAGCGCACTAAGAAGGCATTAGTGAGTAAAACTCACTCAAAACGACGGGCTCGACGCGAGGATCGACTTTCCCCAAAGCGGGCCGAGCATCCGGGCTCGGAAGGCGGCCAAAACGGGCCAAAACCCACTGCATACCCATTTTCTGCACTCCTCGTTTGATGCTGCTGTTGGGGGGCGGATCCGGCTCGGATTGAAGCAACAGCGGACCTAGATGGACGGAGGGGCTGAACAAGACTTAGGCGAGGCTTCCGGTGGCCGGAGGTGGGGGGACGGTCCGGCGGAGGTCCACCGCCGCTTAAATGGGTCGAAATGTCGGCGAAACGGACGCAGGGCCGAGCGAGGACGAGGAGGAGGCGAGGCAGGCGGAGCACGGGACGGCGAACGGCGAGGCGGACGCGGGCGGGAACGGCGTGGCGGCGGCGCGCGGCGGCGCGGCGGCGCGGTTTCAAGCAACGCCGATCGTTGCTTCCGTTTTTTTCTTCGGGCTTGCTCGAACCGAGGAGGGAAGGGAGGATGAGGCGGAGATGGGCGCGGGCAGCGGGACGGTGGACGGCGGCGACGCCGGCTCCGGTTGCTTGCCGCGACGATGCCGAGAAGACTTCGCCGCGGCTTGCTTCTTGCTGGTCTTCCGTTGCTGCTGAAGAAGAAAGCCAAAGAAAAGAGGAAGAAGATGGAGATGCTCGACGGAAGAGAGAGGGGAGGAAGAAAAACCAATTTTTCTTTCTTTTCTCTCACTCTCTCTCTCTCTCTTAGGTCAGCCACACGTGGGCCACCACCAGCTGTCTCCCACTCTTCAATTTTTGACAAATATGCCCCCTTCTAGAAGCATTTAGGTAGTTCAAAGAGTTGGGTTTATGGGCATACGAATTTTGCTAGGTTTTCTTCCCAAATTGAACCTTAATCCCACTTGAATCAAATCAATTTGACCCCCATAATTTCATTCAATATTTCATCGATCAAATTGGTATTTTTCCTTACCAATGTAGCCCACTTGCATCCCAATTTCACAATCCCTGGCTTCAACTGAACAAAACGGCCCTATTTATCCAGTCAAATTAGAACCCGAAAATCTGGATGTCACAACTCTTCCCCTCTTATAAAAATTTCGTCCTCGAAATTTAAACCATTAAAATTCTTCTTCAAAATGGTGGGGTATTGTCGTCTCATCAATTCTGCTCCTTCATTCTGCTTCACAATGCTATCCAAGATCCTCGGTGCTGCCGAAACATTCCCAAATTGACCAAACCAAATCTTGATTCCCAAAAAGGCTAAGCACTTGTCCATCTTTGCAAAAATGAAAGTTGCAAAAGTTTTGGTTCTTTTTTTTTTTTTTTTTTTTTTTTTTTTCCACAAAGCGGCTAACTGCCGCGCCAGGGATTCGAAACCCCGACTTCGGACCATTCGCTTCCTTCCCGGGTACCACTCGGCTAAAGGTGCCGACGGTGTCTCGACTTGCTTCCTTTACTCATTTAAAGCCAAAATCCTCCTTTGAACCCAAATTTCGATGGATTCCGATTTAAATGCCGATTCATCTTCCCTTCCTTAATAGATCGAGACGTCCTCACCAAGGGCGACACCCAAGGAAAAATACACTTCCCCACTTAAAATTTCAAAGGTCTTCAACACAAAATCTGCGAAGCTAACTGGCGATTCTGAGCAGTCTCAAATCTGTCTCTAATAACTGCGACTGAATCACTGATTCTAAACCAACTCTGGACCTGCGATTTTCTGATCTCTGATCTCATCTCAACGACTGAAGTTCTGTACACTCTGCTCTGCACGGATTAAAAAGAAACTATCTGACCGATCTACTGAAACTGGGAACCTCTGGTCAAGATCTGATATAACTCTGACACTGATCTCGGCAACTGCAATCACTGACTACTGTACTGACCCTGGCCTGTGATCTTTCTTTCCCTGACTCCATCTCAGCAATTGAAATTCTGTACCCTCTGCTATACACTGCTTAATAAAGAACCCTCTGAAAACTTTGCCAAATTTATAATCTCTGATCTAGATTCGAAATATAATTCATCCCCGGCACTCCATGCCGGCGAATTATCTGATGCACACACACTTCGGTATACCCACTCTGTGACAATATAGGATCTTCAATTTCTGAAATCGAACTTAGATTGGCGGTTAATTTCACTCCGACACGCTTTTAGTGTGACCTAGGCTACTGGGTAGTGTTCAGAGCTTTTTAGGACAAATGACCCGTGGTCGATTTTCTTCGAGCCACAATGAACCCACTCGACCCATTGGTGACTCTCGATTGTCGTGAAAATCTCAAAGATTCAAATACGGACACAGGGTACCAAAACGATAGAAACATCAAATTAGTACCGGTCGATGAGAATTTTCCAATTTAGTGGAGTCACCCACGATCGGTCATTCATCTCAATCGAACCGATCTATCTCTGATTTCAAATCGATTTTATACTGTGCCGCAATGATCTCTAAAGATGAGCACGGTCGAGAAGTCGATCCATGGTCGAATTCTCAAGTCTATTTGCCTTAAGGTCCTTAATAACTCACCCAGCTAGTCTAGTTATCTCATGAGTGGCCAACTCAGAGAAAAACACTATAATCGCGTCGATGAAATGCCCAATTTATCTAATCGAAATCAGAGCCCAAAATCTGGATGTTACACACTCAAAACAAGATCTACTCGTACTGTACCAAAGTGGACCAACTCCATCTATCGATCAACCACTATTCTCAAATGGTATCAGTAATCCCCTGAATCCTTAGTAAGCCATATATTTCCATTTCCACTTGGGACTCTCAAGTAATGGTAAAAATTCTCCTGGTTCGCATTACCGAGCTTCCACTTACCGACACTTCTGACACTTGCAACCTGATCAACGGTATCTATCTTCATATCAGTCTACTAATCTAGCTGATGTCGATTCTGACTTACTTGCACCATCTGGTCAAAACTGCAATACTATAGTGAACTTCCGACAAGATCTTTTCCCTGAGTGCTACACTGTCAAGTGTATTCAATCACTCATGGAACCTGAACGTTCCATCCTCATAGATCTTAAAGTCAGATTCTTTATTGCCAGTATCCTCTTATAAGATCTTCTGAACATCTTTGTCTGTCAACTAGGTACCGATTCTAACTTGAACATTTGGTTCAATATTGAGGGTGGCTATAAAATTCAAAAGGTAGCCTACCTCAATTTTGAAAACCAAATTTCGAACCATTTTCAAGTAAAGTCTATACTTTAGCCAGTCTATGCACAATTGAAGACTCTCGGCTCAACACATTAATGACTCATTTCGTTCCTCCAAGGTGATACCCGATATCACTATTATAGTTCTGCCAAAATTCTGGTTCATGACACCGCTTCGTATTCTACTTATTGGGTCTCAACTGGCGGAACGGTTATGCAACAATCTTCTCATGTTGTATCAATGCATACGTCCCCCACATCACTTTAAGATTCCATGCTTTCTAGAAAATTATCCTCATAAGCTTGTCAATGCCGATGAATTTCTCTTCTTTCTCAAGAGGTCAATCCTGCGATGATACTGATGCTGAAAATTCTTTCACAAACCTTCGTAGTAATCTGTCCAATCCCCACAATTCGATCTCGACACCGTTGTCAATCTCGATCCGCTAACAACTGATTTGATCTTGGCTTGGTCCATAAAGATTCCTTTACCTGTAACCACACGACCATTCTTAAGGGCATCTCATGATTCTCAACATTTAATGAACACCTAATAATGTCGCTACACCACACGATCACCATTGATCTAGATATTCTTCGAATACTCGGTTTGTCAAATTTATAATAGTGGCTGGAGGGTTCGTCAAATCAATTGGCTTCACATTATTCTCATAAGGCTAAATCAAGTGCGAAATGTTATCTTCAATCTAACCTCCTTCCTGGTTCTCAACTGATGATAATCTGTCCTCAAGTCGATCCTTGAAAACATCAACACTCTTTATGACAAGTCACCCAATTAAGTTGACAATGGTTGATGCATGATTGCAATGAACCATTTTCATTCCTTAAAGCAATGCACTAATATGCATGAATTCCTCGTTCATCAATCTTCACATCCATACCTTCGGTTCTATCAATTCAAACAACGATAACTAGTGATTCCCCTTTCTTCCACTTATTTCAATAAACTGAAGTTCCCCAAACTTCATCAAAACTCTGCTACGATACTCTGATAGAATTTTCCCCAAAACATTCTTCCTCTGTCTAATGCCAGGTCGGTTCCATTTCTGATCTTCTCACCATACCTGGATACTGAATTCATCCAGGTTTTCTTCCACAATTTCGACACCTATCCGGTGAGTCTTCTACCTCTTGTCAAGTGCCAACATGCACTATTTCTTGTACAAGAGATCTATCCCAGAAATTCCACAGTGCGTTCTATGGCACACTTCTCATGAACTGTTCTACCAACAGTGACAGCAGTAACCATTGTAGAGATTCCATCTACTTATGCAGACAACCCATAAATCATTATCCATACTGGCGATATTTACCACAATTTCTTGTCCTCAAAATACACGAGACTGATTCATACCATCTTCCATAGAACAACATGTTCCATTAATCTGAATGCTGACCTGACTATGCCACCTTTCCTATTGGGTGGAATAGAATATCATTCTCTCAACATCAGTCTTTACCCTGACCGAGTTCCCAATCTGCTTGCACTGAATCTTGATTCAAATATCGAAATCTATTCTTTGATTATCCTTCCAGGTTGGACCTCAACAAAGATAGCAACAACAACAACAACTTGATCCTGATCATACCGGCTCATTCAGATCCCAAGAAACACTTGCATCAAATCAAATTTATCGGGCTTAGGATCAATCAATGCTGCTACACTAGTACCAACCCGCGGTGGCACTCTTACGCTCAAGCTGGCCAGAGTCAACACTCTGCCTTCCGAATCCACAATAATTAAAAGCAAGCAATTCACACCCGACAAACAATTCTACCAATCAGCTATCAAAGACATGCACCAGTCATGAATTTAAAGGCCTTTCCTACTGCTATCCCATAGGTCATCGCACCTTATCACTCCAATACCTAACCATTGCTCTGATACCACAAAAAGGGGATGTCACGCCCCGATCCTCAGGCACGCACACATCCCTTACTTTTGGTCGATTTTAAAATGCGATATCCCAGGACTATGTATCGCCGACCCTTTCATTTATATTTGCACATGCGGAAGCGAGTTATAATTCCCCACAATAAAGCAATGGGATAGAAAAGCAGGCCATACATTTTTCATACTGAAAATTCACAACTATAACTTTTTACATGCAAACAAGGTCTGACAAGACAGGATGGGATCTCAGTCCTCATCCGGGTCGTACTCGGGGTTATCCTCAGGGTCCTCCTCCACGTACTCCTCTTCAGGTTCCTCATCAGGGATCTCCTCATCAGATTCATGCTCCTTAGGCTCCTCATCCAGGTCCTGAAATGGTTATTCAATAACCACTGAGACAACGTCTCAGCAAGTTCTACCCCTTAAGACCCGATTAGTAAACTAATACACCTTAGGGCTGCCTATGCACAACATGAGTCAGAGGACTTACCTTGGCCTCAGATTCCACCTGCATATTAGCACAGATCATATAGGCACCCAAGCAATCATATTATAGATCGAAGCATCGATCTAATCGACTTAGTCGATTATATGCCAACAAGACCACTCACGGTCATTTCCATTCAGTCAATCAATTGATATCATACGATCCACACATCTATCAATTCATATCATCTATTAAACCATACCATCTATTTATCCATCAATACAATTATGGCTCGCACAAGCTGTAATGGATGCAATGCTCTCACAAGCTGATATAGATGGTAGCTCGCACAAGCTGATATATGGATCGTTGCTCTCACAAGCTGATAAACGATCATTGCTCTCACAAGCTGATTAATGATCATAGATGCTCTCACAAGCTGATAAAACGATCTTAGCTCACCGGAAAGCGCATATTCAATATAGTATACTATAGCTCACACAAAATTTAATATAGACAATGATGCTCACATATCATAATTGCCGATACATATATAAAACCAATTGCTCGCCAAAGCTGATAATTCAATAATAAACCAACTCATATCTCAATTCAATCAATCAATCAATCCAATCGATTCAAACTGGTCATACAAACCAATTACGGTGCTAAAAGCCCAACACCGGGTATTTTCAAGTTAAATACCACAACTTCATCAATTTCACACAATTCCACACTTTTGGAATTATTAACCATAATCATCAATCACTCAATTTCTCAATTTAAACATACAATTAACACAAACCGACCGCACTGCTGCGATCAGCGCGAAATTCTAACGACCGGCCATCTACCAATCAATCATTTAATCTCAATAAATTCCAAATCAAATTAGGGTAAATCCCTAAAACATCACAATTTATTTAATTCCATGCAACGTAGAGCTCAAATAAATAAACGAACTGCGCCACGACGATCAGCACGAGATTTCGGTCGTCGGCCATCTCAATCTTAATTTCCGAAAAATAATTAATTAATAAATATTAAAAATTCAATTTAGCACAAAATAAAGCCCAATTAAATAAACACAACTTCACCACGTCATCAGCATAATATTCCGGTCACTAACCATCTCAACCTTAATTTCCGAAAAATAAATAATTAAATAATTAATTTCGAAAATTAAACAATTAACATTAAAAATTCAATTTAGCTCAAAATAAACTCATTAAATAAACGGACTTCACCACGGTCATCAGCATAATATTCCGGTTCCAGGCCATCTCAGTTGAATTTTCGGAAAATAAATAATTATTTAATTTAATTCCGAAAATTAATATTAAATACCAAAAATTCCACTTAGGCCCGAAAAGCCTAATTAACACCCGATAAGGGACGGGAAAAATCCCAAGAAGCATCCAATAAATACTACATGCAATTCTCTATCTAATTACACTAATTACATCACTAACATACAAAGCAATTAACTAATAATCACTAATCAATTCTAATCTAACAACCTAATTACACTTAATTAACACTAATCAACCTTTAAGCATAATTAGCGCACTAAGAAGGCATTAGTGAGTAAAACTCACTCAAAACGACGGGCTCGACGCGAGAATCGACTTTCCTCAAAGCGGGCCGAGCATCCGGGCTCGGGAAAGCGGCCAAAACGGGCCAAACAGTTGCTGCAAACCCATTTCTGCAGTCCTCTGATCGCTGCTGATTTGGGGCGGATCCAAGCTCGGATTGAAGCAACAGCAGACCTAGATGGACGGAGGGGCTGAACAAGACTTAGGCGAGGCTTCCCGGTGGCCGGAGGAGGGGTGGACGGCTCCGGCGGAGCTCCACCAGATCTGAAATGTCGCTGAAACAGAGGGCTGAGCGAGGGAGAGGCCGAGGCAGGCGGAGCACGGGACGGCGAACGGCGAGGCGACGCGGGCCGGAACGACGTGTGGCGGCGAGGCGGCGTGCGGCGCGACTGCAGCTCCTTCAAGCAACGCCGATCGTTGCTTCCGTTTCTGCTGTTCGGGCTTGCTCGAACCAGAGGAGGGAGAGGGGCGGAGGCGGAGCAGCGGCGCGAGGCAGCGGGACGGCGGACGGCGGCGACTCCGGCTCCGATTGCTTGCTGCGACGATGCCGAGAAGACTCGCTGCTTCGGCTTGCTGGTCTTCCGTTGCTGCTGAAGAAGAAAGCCAAAGAAAAGAGGAAGAAGATGGAGATGCTCGACGGAAGAGAGAGGGGAGGAAGAAAAACCAATTTTTCTTTCTTTTCTCTCACTCTCTCTCTCTCTTAGGTCAGCCACACGTGGGCCACCACCAGCTGTCTCCCACTCTTCAATTTTTGACAAATATGCCCCCTTCTAGAAGCATTTAGGTAGTTCAAAGAGTTGGGTTTATGGGCATACGAATTTTGCTAGGTTTTCTTCCCAAATTGAACCTTAATCCCACTTGAATCAAATCAATTTGACCCCCATAATTTCATTCAATATTTCATCGTTCCAATTGGTATTTTTCCTTACCAATGTAGCCCACTTATATCCCAATTTCACAATCCCCGGCTTTCAATTGAACAAAACGGCCCTATTTATCCAAATAAAATTAAAACCCGAAAATGAGATCTGGATGTCACGGCGACCGGCCAAAAGAACAAAAAAAAAAAAAAAAAGGAAAAATAAAAAAGGAAAAATAAATAAGAAAAATAAGAAAGAAAATAGAAAATAAAAATAAAAATATTAAAAAATTAAAAGAAATAAAAAAATTATACAAACTTACCAAATGTGTTTCTATTCTTTTTATATTTAAGACAGTTTACCAAACGCGTTTTTTTGTTCAAAAATTGTTCCCTAGAACATAAACACTTTTTTTTTTATTTCTGTTCCCAAAAACAATTTTTAAACAGAAACGTTACCAAACGCACCCTTAGTCTATTCGGCCAATTACAACCGCTCTCACAATTGGTAAAAAAAAAAAAAAGTTTAAGAATGAATTGTCACAATTGCAATATATATATAATTATCTCAATCACGTTGGTCCCTCAGGTACTTTGGTTTGAACTTTTCATGTGCAAATTACGAAGCAAATGTTAAGAATCTCAAGGTTCATTATGCCGTAATCAAACTAATGTTATGGTAAGCTCGATGAATACACTTACATCAATAAAGTAGGAACGGAAAAAGAGAAAAGGGAAGAGTCTAAATACAACCTTGTAAGTCCTACGCCCGCCATTTTCACCATAAATAGTTTCCGGTTCGGAGCTGGTGGCGTCGTCGACCTTAAAAGCAATGGACTCGATGAAGTCTGCGCAATGAACAACAATCCCGTTTATATCAACGAAATTCCAGGATTTTTAGCCTTTGCCTCCAAAAGGCCCGAAAACTTTAACAGGATATGTATGAGGAATCGGCTCATAAAAAGCTCCGATGGACTCGAGATGAGGGCCATCGCAACTCCCATGAAACCCAACAATTTTGCCACCGGTGTATGGAAATGAAAAATGCCTCCCTTTATTGGCTGTTCCGATCGGTCCATGATCCCTTCTGCTAGTATGGATTGTCAGTGACTGAAGAATGGTGAGTCCGGAAACTTCTTCAGTATAGCCCGAGATGGATGTCAAGTACTCAATTGGATGGTCGAGCTTAATCTGAGACAGAAAAAGGATAAAAATTAAAGAATTCTAAAACAGGTATCTACTTTCACAATGACGAGATAGAGTTACCAGAAAAAAAATAAAAATAAAGTAACGAGGATATCAACAAAATCACATATACTGTTGATGATGTTAATATCAAAGCTCACCGTATATGTTTTGCCTCCTCCACTTGTGCCATGTGTGAACGGACCAACTGGACGTCCGCGTTCATCATATAAGATAGAGATAGACTTAATTGCCGAATCGAAGCCTACGACGATTTGCCTCACATCTGTGTGTTTTCCGTCGTCCCAAATGTGCATTCCACTATCACCACCAAATGGTCCCACGACATCATATGGATACACATGAGAAATTGGCCCGAAATGGGCTCCGATTGAGTGGAGATGGCTGCTACATTTTCCATGAAACCCGATAATCTGTCTACCAGAATGTGAGAGGTCAAAAGGCCGTCCTCTTTCTGAACCAAATGGTCCGTACGTCTTCTTGTTGCTGTGGATCTTGAGAGACCGAACGACATCATGACCTCCATCATCATCGATATGGCCTGCTACAGAAATCAGGTATTCCCTTGGATGGTCCAATATCACCAGCTGCAAGAGGTGCAAAAGGTTTCATGAGTGTTACCAGCAACGCATCCATCTAACACCTAGTATATATTGACTTTGAGCTTTTTGTATGAATATAAATTACTTTACCGGGAAACATAAATTACTTAGCCGAATTCGGTTTAAGTACATATCCCTAATTTAAAAGGAACAAAGGAAAATTTTTGAGCTTTCATCCTTCAGCAAAGCTGCCGCATGCCCATTTTGCCGCAAATGAAAGTCAAGATAATACAGTCTCATAAACAAATCAAAAGGAGACGAAGTAAATACATAAAAGAAGAAAAGAAGAAAAAGGAATGATAGAATTTATAACTTCATACTTAAAGTTACGTGAAGTAGTAACACACTAACACTTCCGTAGATGTTTGCATGTTGGCCATCCTCTCCTGACAAACTTAAATTCTTCGTTCTGATAATTTTTGAAGTAGATTTTACTGTAGACGCACAATAATGATATTCAACGTGTAATTGATTCTGTTTTCGTTCTTATAAGCGTTGAGTAGTAAAATATATTATCAGTCTGCTAGAGCGGCAGAAAACTGACCGTTTCATTGTCATGGGCATATCCACCATGCTCGGAGGATCTCACGAAACACCCATCGTGATCATAATCGTTGGTGATGGATTCAATAATTGATTGTCCATACAGCCTAATTTGCCTCACCCCATTGTGTGTCCCATCATCAAAAGCATCATCGCCTTGACCTCCATATGGCCCAACTGATTCGAAGGAATGAATGAAAGAATCCAGATAAGGGCATTTGATCAACTTCTCTAATGTCTGATGCCATTGATGTTCCGACTTGCCGTGTAGGTATGAGCCCAACCTTTTAAGAGACGATGGATGACCTCCTGCATAATGAGCTAGATTTCGGGACAACTCCTCATAGCCTTCTTGAGGTTCTTCTCTCTTCCAGGCATGGCGACAAAAGAGCCGGAGCGCTTCATTCGGGTCCAATCCTTTGACGATATACTTGTCGTCTACCTTGAGATCTTTTAGCAAGTTTTGGTCTCGGGTTGTGATCAAAATTCTGCTCCCAGGACACAGCAGTTCTCGGTCTCCTGCCCAGAAGTAGTCAATCTGTTCTTTACTAGTAACATTGTCAAGAACAAGAAGTATCCTTTTGAAGCACATGTTACTATTTATCTCGTTGATGTTGGTCTGAATGTCGCCGTAGGTCCTCAATCCTTCCACCTTCATGAGATTATGGAGCAGCTTCTTTTGTAGGCCTAATATATCAACTCGATCTGCTTCTCCGATTTTATCAAGAAAGACAAAGCATTCGAAATCTCGACGAATGCGCTCGCAGATGACTGCTGCCGCCATCGTCTTGCCTATTCCTCCTACTCCACATACACCTATGACGCGCACGTCCTCCTCTTGGTCCATTCTAATTAAAGAAATCACCTCGCCTACCAACAAGTCCACTCCAATTGCGTTTCTCGCAAAGTGGAGTTGCCGGGTCTCGCGGATTTTCTCGACAAGGTAATCTACTATTATGTCCACGAGTCTCCTTTCATTCCTGATGTTGAGTGTAGTTAAGGGTATAAGAGAAATAAACGTAAATATATGCACCGAGAGACAATACGTTTGAGATACTTTACATTCATAAGATTGGAAAAACATCCAACTTGGCTTAGATCAGTGCTTGTTGTTTGTTGACACCTCAATTTTAATTAGGTTAATTTTCTTTTATTAAGTTTTTATTTTATTTTGTCATTTCGGATAATAAATAAAAAAAAAAAACAAATAAAAACAAAACCAAAACAGAAAGAAGACAAGAAAAAACAAATAAAAACAAGAAAAGCAAAAAGCAAAGCAGCCAGCCCCTTTTTTCTCTCTCTCCCTTCGCACGGCCCATGGCCCCCCCCCCCCCCCCCCTTTTTCTTCCTCCCATCTTCTTCCTCCTTCCTCGTTCTTCCGCCCCTGCGGATCACGCGCGGCGACGAAGACGCGCTCGAGCACAACCTACAACAGAGAGAGGAGCGTAGGCCGGTGGCGAGAGGACGCGCATTGAAGGCGAGCATGCCTCCGTGGAAGGGGAAGATTTGGCCGGTTCAGCCGCACCCAAGGCCGGTCGGCGTGCGAGGGCTGGCGGCCGAACCTCCATCGACCGGCCTCCTCCTCGCCTATAAATAGAGGAGCACCTCCGTCGATCAAAGCACGGCGAACTCCGAGATCTTCCCTTTGAGAGACTTCAAGGGGAAATCGAAGAGCAAGCCAAGAGGGCGGAGGATCGGGTCGCAAGCTAAACGACCTCCCACCGAGAGACATCGGGGAGGCCGGCGGCAAGCGAACCCGGATCCGTGAAACGCGGAGGCCGGAGGAGAAGAGGCGGTTCTGGATCTGCGAAGTAGGTGGGAGCAAGAGGGAAACCAGAAGGGAGAGGGCTGGATCTGTCCACCGCCGTGCCGCGATCCCTCCCCCAACGCCGACCAGCAACGCCCCGCGCCGTGTTCCCTCTGCAGAAAGGTATCATCCACCGCCCGTTGTTCGCCATCACCCTAGCCACCGTCGTCCGTGTCCCGGCCGCCGAGACACCGCCTTGCCGAGTGACGTCGCTTCCCCCTCGAGAAACCAGCTCGGCCGCTGAATCGGGGCTTTCACGTCTCCTAGTCGTCGCGCCGTGGAAGACCGTCGTGGCCGCCGTCGTCGACGCAAGCCGCCGCGTCATTTCCTCCATCGGCGCCGCATCCAAGCGAAAAGAAGAGGCCGTCGCGTCGGGTAGGGTTCTGCAAATCGGGTCGCGGCTGTTGGCGGGTCGGGCTTAGTTGGCATCCGGGTAGGGTTTCCCCCCGGGTTGGGCCTTCACGCGTGGACTAAATCCACGGGCCTCGAGAAAGTGGGTTTATTTTTGGGCCGGCTTTTTTCTAAAAAAAAAAGGGGAAAACCAATCAAAAATCCGAGTCGGGCCCGCGTTGCGGCCCGTCCTTGAGTCTTGGGCTCGCGACCGGGTCGGACCCAACCCGGATCCGACCCGGGTCGTTTTAATATTATAATATAATATTTTAAAATAAAAAATAAAAAATAAAAATAAAAAATTTATTTTCCGAAAAATCAAAAAATCAAAAAATATTCCATATTTTCCCAAAAATGCAAAAATCCAAAAAAATTCAAAATTTCATGAAAAAAAATCAAAAAATCAGAAAAAGCCAAAAAGACTTGTATTTTTCCAAAAAATACCAAAAAATCCCAAAAAATCCCTTTTGTGTCAAAAAATTAGAAAATGACTAAAAAATGTTTTCCTCCCAAAATGCATGGAAAATCCCTCGAACATCCAAAAAACCTCAAGGTTTAAACAAGATTAGGTACCGAAAGGGCATTAGTGATTAACTAGTGTAATCAAGTCCCCGATCCTAATTTCTCTGGTTGCGCAGGAGTGAGTATTTCTCCCGATACTTCACTTGGGTTTCTAATCAACCCACCCCAAATTGATTAGTGGCGACTCCATTTTAAAAATCAACTTACAGGTTAAAAAAAAAAAAAAAAAAAAACTTGAACCATTAAGTCGTGAATTGGTGGACTTGGGAGAGTCCGGGCTTAATAAATTCAGCCGAGCCATTAGCCTCCTTAGGCGCTCGTACCCGATTGAGGGCGCTGAAAAAAAGAGGTCGCGACAGCTTGGCGACTCCGCTGGGGACTTTGAGGACTTAGGCCATTTTATCTTTGTTTAAATGCTTTGCTAACTTGGGTTTTTTTTTCTTTTGTGCAGGGTAATAGCTTAAAGTTTTTTTTTCTGTCAAAATAAAATGTTTTGTGATTATAAACTGATGTGCATGCTTTCTGTTTTAAACACTACACATGGCACACACAACCCAGCCGGGACCTGGGCCGCCATAGGATTTCTAGGATGGTGTTAAGAAAGATACGACCTCGAACGCGAGACTGCGATGTAGAGGTTGCCTTTCTTTTCCCCGAATTTCTTAGCCGAGGTTAGGAGGGTATGCTGCTAACGCGAGACTGCGACGGGCGGATTTCCTTTTAATCTCACCAAGCCTTCTGAGTTAGAAATCGAGCCACACGTCCCATCTGTATGTCTTTGTGCTTGCCATTTTATTTAAAAGCAAAGTGATTTCTTTACTTTTACTCAGTCTTTTTATTTGACCCATGGCAATTTAGGATAAGCTTTTCAAGTCCCAGTTTATATGTGATGGGGAAAGACGATATCCAGTTCATTCCTGCTCCCAAGGCGGAGCTCTTCAGATGGTGGGGTCAATTAGATCAGTTTGCCCAGGAGCGCGTGAAGGCCAAAATTGGTTATCTCCTATCGTTGATCCAAATCACTGTTTGTCCTGAAGTCATACAAGCCATGGCACATTTTTGGTGCCCGAAGACAATTACTTTTATATTCGGTAGGTTTGAGCTAACCCCAACCCTGGAAGAATACAGCATCATCAACTTTGGAATGCCTCTTGAGAAAAAGCTTGTCAAGCCATCGATAGGCGCCCTCCCATGGCGTAGGTTAGCACGATTTTTAGGAACTGAAATCCATGTCATGAGACAAATTCTTGAAGGCAACCACAATACCCCCACTAGAATTTATAAATGCTGTTTCCAAAATCAGCCTATGACCAAGAAAAGTGAGATTTTCCTCCTAGCTTTTTTCGGGCTCATCATCTTCCCCCATCAAAGAAATGCCATAACTCCCAAGATGGCATGGATAGTTGATCGAGATCTTAAGAGGGGGAATTATGTTAACATGATTTTAACTGAAACATTCTTGTCTTTTAATCGTTTTAAAGACAACTCGGAGAAAATCATGCGAGCCTCTCCTGAAATTTTACAAGTCTGGTTCTTTTCTCACCTAAGCGAATTTCGAGACTTCATGCGATCGCCTTGAAACAAATGCTTTTGAAAATCCATTACAAAAATTTATGGTTTTAGGACCGTACATTCCCAATCAAAGCTGTTTAAATTGGGTAAGCTTTCTAAGAAACCCAGCTCCTGAGGCATTCCAATGGTGTGCTGGTTGGTTCCATGAAAAAAGGGCCCGCTTTGCTTACATGCGCACCCGCCCAATTCCGTTGCTCGGTCTCACCGGCGCCATTCCCTACTACCCGTATCGGGTAGCATGACAATATGGAGCCCTTCAGGAGATCCCACCGCCTTTCAAGATGATGGTCCCTCCAGTTCTTTTCAACACAAGCCGTGACTATGAATTCGAAATTTCTACTGCTGAGGAAACCTGGGACAAGTGCCATCGTAAAAGGATTGTGATACCTGAAGGGCTTGAGGGAGAAGAAAAAGCTCACCACGCCTCCATGTCCTACATCCACAACCATCGTATCCCGACAAGATGGAAGCCATTAGTCCCTCACTCAATCAGCGAAAGCAGCCCGCACGAGCAAGCAGAGCTCATGGAGAGGGATTTGGGAATGAACTGGATGCACACCTTAGAGCCAGCCCAAGGAAGCATGCATCCTCGCAAGAGCAAGGCTCCCCGTCGCATATAAATTGGGAATCATGTGCCCCTTAGTGTAAATAATGTGAAAGTTTTGTCCCATTGTTTAGGGACTCTTGTTTGATATCTAGTATTTCATCCTGTCTTTTCAATTTCAAGTTCAAGTTTTAGATGTTAGGAGTTGGCAGTCTATAAATCCTCTTTTGATAAATAAAAAATAGTTAGACCATTGCCATGGGTCAATCTTTGTTTACTTTCGTGCTCATTCATTGTTTTCACAACGAACAGGTAATTATGAATCGCCGGCCACCAATCGCCCGTGATTGGCCTCATGCAATAGGGCCCGATCAGAATGATGTACAAAATCGCCTTATTAACATTGAAGACGGCGTAGGACAAATGTCCATTGTCCTTCAACAACTCTCAAGACAAATGGAACCCACTCAACTCAAACCCAACTCTGTAGTTGCCTTAAACGCCATCATGACACTCACAAATTCTCCAGGAAATAGCCAGTACCATAGACAATTTGAAAGGATCATGAAAAAGTTAAACCAACCTGCAGGAGCGAGTCCCATGACTGTCCAATTACGCCGCATTGAGATCCCGAAAACTCAAAGCACCCGAATGCGAAAGGTATGCTGATACCTCCGTCCGAGAGACCTACTTACAAGCTTACGGTTCGAAGGATGATTCAATCGTACCAATCGAACTTGATTGGCCCTGCCTTGCGATGGTACATTGTTAGGAAGATTAGTCCCCTTAAAACCTGGAGGGAATTAATTCATGTTTTCCATCAAGAATACGATATTGACATCACCCCTAACATCACCTTGCCCTACGAAGAGCCAATGATCGCGGAGCACAAGGAGCTGTTAGCCGCTGAGATAAGAGAGGAGCATGTCAATGAAGCCTTGCATGATAAATGGGCAGTTGAGCAACATCTTGTTACTGGAAAATTTCCCACTAGGAAAGGCAAGGAGCCTTTGTACGAGGTCAAAGACACAGAGTCTGTTCAAGAGCGGGGCACGACTGGACAACTTCCCAAGCTTACTCCAAGAGCTAGGGTCCAAAGAATACCAACCCCTATCAACCTGGAAAATGAATCAAATAGTGAAACTCTAATGTCTCTCACTTCCCTTGACAGAATCAAGTTAGCAAAACGAAGGGCCTTACTCAAAAGGTCTCGGACCAAAAGCCAAGAAAAGAAAGCCTAAGCGAGATAGATTCAGCATCTACCGACGAGCCACCGCACCAAAGCTTCGAGCATTCCCAAGAATGCAGCCTTGAAGGCCCCATCATCTAGAGTACAATCGTGAAGACTTCCCGACCCTAGAATACAATCCCAAGGACTTCAGACGTTATTTCAACAATGAAACCGACGATTCATCGTATAAGCTGTTTCCTACTCTCATCCGGAGATGAAGGCCCGTCAGAAGAAGAAGCATACGTCTTTATCCGCTATGATCCTAACGAAGTACTAAGCTTGTCCTCTGACCATGATGATAGCTTCAATACTTTATCCTCATTCGGAAATTTTGACCAAGAAGAAAGCAATGGGGTAATCTCGGTAGAATCCAACTTCCCTGAAACAGAAAAATTCACCACTACAACAGATATGCAGTGGGAAAATCAGTGGCCTAACCAAGATACATCAAGCCCGTCTTACGCTCATAGAATCATGACCCCTATAGAAATGTGGATACCCGATCTCTGCAAGTATAACGGCACAACTTGTCCTGTGGCCCACTTGCAGTATCTCCATGCAAAAATGAGTCGGTACCATGGCCGATGTCGTTCACAACTCGGGCATTCCAAGAAACTCTTACGGGGTCTGCATTGCAATGGTTCATCACAACAAATGCTTATCTTCTAAAGGATTGGAATGAGCTGACTTCCACATTCCTGCATCAGTACCAAAGCCAGATCGGAACTGAACTGCCTTGTGAGAGCTGGGCTCACTTTAGAAGAAGACCAATGGAGGATTTTCGAGCATATGCAAGGAGGTGGGAAGCTTTTATGATGCAAACCTACCCTCAGCTGGTCGAAGAAGAAATGATAAAGCTGTTCATAGGAGCTTTACCCCGCAAGCATCGCTGTTGGTTGCATGGGTTGCATTTCCGTAGCTTCAATGAAGTGGTCCTATCATGCGAATACTTAGAGTCTACTGGAGGCGAGGAACTCAAAGGCGCTTGATTTCAAAACTAGCACTATCAAAGTGCTCCTTTTCATAGGAGTTTTCATGGTGTTGCTTGTTTTTATAATTTCATGTTTCTTATCTTGTCTAGTGTGCTACTTGTTGTAATTTCCATTCCAAGTAATCTAATGTACGGTTCTAATATTTTGTTTTGAAAGCATGAGGCGGTATCTCAAACCGGCCCAGTGATGTTATCCAACCATGAAAAGAAAATATCGTCCAAGGAGAATACTGAGGGCTGGGCTTCCTCATGCTTTTTCTCCCCCAAAGACGTATTTTGAAAATAAAAAATATTTCATCACTCGAAAGTTTTTGTTAAAACAAGAGGATAAATTTAATCATGTTTATCTTTCTGACTCATTCACTTCATGTCTCAGAAGATCATTCTCGTCCCCTTTGACTTAGTGTGACGGGCATTTGAAGCAAGCACATCGGAGTAAACTCGCCAAATTCAAAGACACCACCCGCCAAGAAAACAGGGGGCAAATAGAAAGGAGCATCCCGTTTCAAAAAAAGGGTAAGTCTTATTCCCTTAATATAATATTGAGAATGACAACCCCTCTTTTCTATTTACAGGATACAAAAGGTGAGACGTAATAGGTACGGGCATACGAGTTGAAATCGAAGCATCCATGACATGCCTCACTCCTGCCCGACTCCATCCTAAGCCAAAGGACTATCTTGTCGCACGACGCCCAAATGGCTAGATGTTACAGGTATCAACTACAACATAAGGAAGGAGTTCCTCCTCTTCCTTTTAAGTGATTACTTGTCAACGGGGAGAAAATCTAGACGATCAAAGGCGATCTATAGCCCCACCCAAATTGGACAATGACTTTGGAATTTAGAAGCTTCACTCCGGACACATGTTCTTCCAAGAAGTAATTGCCATAAGAGAATTGGAGGTTTTGATTGTCCATCTCAGATTCCATAGAAGCTTGAAATACATGACTTTGCTCAATGCTACTAATGGTCATATGGTCAAAGACAAAAGAAGAATTCCACGAAGGAAGGCGTTGCAAGTCATCAATCGTGTACACGGGGCCATACAAATGGTCGAAGAGGGCCAATCAAAAGAGACATTGAATTGTGTCAAAAACAAAAGGCCGTCATTGACATTCAAATATCCATAGGAGTCGGCAAATATAAACTTTGGGAAGAGTAATTTGGTATCATTTCCAATACTCTCGATATCGAACTCACTTTTGACATATTTTCTCCTATTGACGGGAAGCATAGGATTCAAGAAACAAGCTCGGTGGTTAATTTGGGCAAATCAAATGATCCATATCGATTTACCTAACTTGGTATGAAAGGAAGTGTCGTCCAGGAGCCGGTTCGGATAAATAAAAAAGAAGCACCTTACGGACACCATCGGCGCCTCTAGCCGAGTGGTATTCGGGAAGAAGCAAAAAGGTCCGAAGTCGGGGGTTCGAATCCCCGACGCGGCAGTTAGCCGCTTGGTAAAAAATAAAAAAAAAATTTTGCTTCCCTTGCACTTGCAAATTACGAGAGAAGAGGTGACCTAACGAAGCAAAAGACATAGGACTTCGTGACCCACTTGCACTTCAAGTCCATCTAATCATCTGCAAACCAGTGAAGGGTAATTCGGTATCGTTTCCATTACTCCCACTATCTGAACTCGCTTTTGACGTATTTTCCCTATTGACAGGAAACATTGGGAATCAAAAACCAAACTTGATGGTCAATGTTGGCCAAGCGAGGTTCATGGAAATGACCCGCATCAAATTCACCTAGCTTCGTGTAAAAGGACGCGTCATCCAGGAGCCAATTCAGAGAATAATCGACCTAACGAAGCAAGGGACATAGGACTTCGTGTCACCGTCTCACTTCGGGTTCACCCAGTCGTCTGCAAACCAGTGAAGGGTAAAGTTGTATCGCTTCCAATTATTCGACTCTTAAAAGAGTTCATGACTAACACATTCCCTCTTATCTGTTGCAGGGTCACCTGACTGTCAAAACACAGATAACAAATCAATGAGAGGCATGACAAACTCTCCCAAGCAAAATGGCGTCTCAAGTATCGCCAAAGCAAATGACAGAAAATCTTCAAGCCTCAACTCACATTTGATTTTGGCCAAACTAATTGATCTACTTGTACATCTTCTCTTCTACAGGGGCAAAAGCAGAGATGCCCAATCAGATTCCTAATCCTTGGCTGATCATTCATGTGTCATATCCCTAAGGATAACCATCGACACCCATTTGCACATAACCCTTTTGATGTTCAAAATTTAACACCATTATGTTAGCCCCTAAAGTTGTCAATAGGATCCTTTTTGAGTCAAAACCATTCACTTGTTTTGAAGAGTTCAAACTCCATCATATTCAAAATGTTGCATAACGTTTCCAAATGAATTCTGCATGATGATTTTGCTGTCTAAGTCACGATTCCATAGAGGATTATTAGAATAGACAGCTAAGTGAAGAATACAAGATTAATTGAGCATGCTGAATGAGGTGCGTCAGAATGATGAAAGGCAAGCCATATCCTACACACACACGTCCCCCATCTATACACTTGTGAGATGAGTGCGAGAAGATTCCATGGCTGCAGGATAAAGAGTTCTCTCGCGAATGGTACGATAACCAAAACGGTGAGAGGCATTTCATTGCTCACCCCATTGAGCCCCTTACACCGGTGAAGTTTCTCCCATACCTCCATCAAGAACCACCCCACACCGGGGCAAGATCGGAGGCGAAGCAACATCACAAGGTGAGAAGAGAGATAGAAATTTTCTTGCTTGCACTTGCATCAATCTTTGGGTGTCCTTATTGTATATGAACACTCACGTTAATTTAAGTGCCATAGAATGACGAAGAGCAATTCTTTCTCTATGCACTTGTATTCATTGTACAACCCAATTGAGTCTTGTAATTTCACCCTCACATGGAGGCAAAATAGAAGTTACTACCATAGCCCCTCGAGTGCCTATTGAAGATGAAGACTCAAGAGTCTAATAATGGTGCTTCGATTGAACTTGCCTAGGCTGGTTCCTCCTCCGACAACAAAAAAAACTAGGGGGCATAAAAAAGCGTGTGTACCTGGTAAAAGCAAGGTCAATGCCCATAAATGAATGGAATAAAAAATAGGAGCATGAAAAAGCGCAAGGTCAATGCCCATAAATGAAGAACTGGAATAAAAAATAGGAGCATGAAAAAGCAGTGTGCCTGGTAAAAGCAAGGCCAATGCCCTCCAGTCAAAATACAGCCAAGAAAAAGTTGTTGTTGTGGTTCAATTGATAGAGCCTCCACATCGACAAGTGAGAAGAAAGACCGGTGACAAATGCCAAGGCAATCACCAGCTCTCGCCCTTTACACATGAGTCAAGCCAACATTGCATCCCATTGTAAAAGTCTCTTCAGACTAGGGGCACTTCAATTAACGTAGATTTCATGTGTACATAAGCATCGCTCGAAGAAGTACGAGCAAGATTATTCTATCTCTTTTCGCGGGGTTCTTGACTTGTAAACCCGAAGGTGATCGTGCATTTTCGTCCATCGCCTTGACCTTGATGGTCCCCTTTGATGAACCGCTAACCAAGACTTCACCACAGTTTCAACAAAGGCCTCTCACATTGGTAAAGTCGTACTGCTTGCGAGAATACTCGGACCTCTGCTGACATGATGACAGTGAGATAGTGTGGTCCTTATAAATCCTGCATCAATGGTCAGGATAGCCTTTTCCATGAGAGTGAGCGAAAAGTCCTTTCAGACTAAAAGTCCCTCATCTGGCATGCTCAAGACATCTAAATTCTAAATGAAGGTTGTCTTTCAAAATCTTCCCTAGTGGAAATCAAAAGATGCAAAACTGACAAAATTATCATGCATGAATCTCATTTGAACTCATGAATTTATAGCATATACAATCATGTGTGCATATTGTGCAAATAGCAGACATACTCTTAGAGATCAGAGATATTGCCAGGTAAGCATATCTCTATCACCATTTGTCTTAAAGTACCTATCACTGTCCAGGTACTCTCTTATTGACACTCGACCTATTCGAGTCGTCCCTTGAGTTTGGGTACTCGCAACTGTCTAAGTATCCCCTTGTCTTTAAGTACCCACCACTTGCCAAGTACTCCCTCTTATCGACACTCACCCTGTTCGAGTTGTTCCCAGAGTATTGATACTTGTGACTGACCAAGTATCCCTTTATCATTGAATACCTGCTGCTGTCTAGGTATCCCTCTTATCTTTGAGTACTAGCCACTGTTCGGATACTCCATTTTCCTGACACTCGACCTGTTCGAGTTGTCCCCAGAATATTGATACTGGTGACTGACCAAATATCTCTTCGAATACCTACTGCTGTCTAGGTATCCCCATATCATCAAGTACCTTTCATTGTCTAGGTACTCCATTTCCGTGACACTCGACATGTCCGAGTTGTCCTCAAAATTGTATCATTGAATACTAGTAGCCATTCAAGTATTCCATCGCGTTGTGCGCATGTGGTTATCCAGGTATGTTTTCTTACATTTGGACCAGCCAGAGTGGTCCCAGATCATATCATTAAATACTTGTGTTCATCCAAGTATTCCAGTACTTTGTACACCTATGGCTATCCAGGTGTTCCACCCCTTTAAGTGCCTGCGGCAATCCAAGTAAGCCTCATACCACATTCAAGTTTATAATACTAGGAGGTGAGAGACCTTCATGAATATGCGAGGCACGTCCTCGATATTCCCAACTACCAGGAGGTGAGAGACCTTCATGAATATGCGAGGCACGTTCTCGATATTCCCAACTACCAGGAGGTGAGAGACCTTCACGAATATATGAGGCACGTCCTCGATATTCCCAATTACCAGGAGGTGAGAGACCTTCACGAATATGCGAGATCCATCCTCAATATTCCCACTACCAGGAGGTGAGAGACCTTCACGAATATCTCAGGTACGTCCTCGATATTCCCAATTACTAGGAGGTGAGAGACCTTCATGAAGATGCGAGGCACGTCCTCAAAATTCTCAACTACCAGGAGGTGAGAGACCTTCACGAATATCTCAGGTACGTCCTCAATATTCCCAATTACCAGGAGGTGAGAGACCTTCACGAATATCTCGGTACGTCCTCGATATTCCCAATTACCCGGAGGTGAGAGACCTTCATGAATATCGAGGCACGTCCTCAATATTCTCAATTACCGGGAGGTGAGAGACCTTCATGAATATGCGAGGCACGTTCTCGATATTCCCAATTACCGGGAGGAGAGACCTTCGCGAATATCCCGGTATGTCCTCGATATTCCCAATTACCGGCGGTGAGAGACCTTCATGAATATCCCGGTCGCCCTCGATATTCCCCACTACTAGGAGGTGAGAGACCTTCATGAATATTCGGGGCTCGTCCTCGATATTCCCCATACCGGAGGTGAGAGACCTTCACGAATATCTCGGTACACCCTCGATATTTCCCAATTGCCAGGAGGTGGGACACCTTCACAAATATCCAAGGTACCCCTTCGATACTTGTGATCATCCGGTATCCCCAAAGAGTTTGTACAAAAGTTTATACGATCATCCAAGTACCCCTTGTCCAGTACCCCTTCGATACTTGTGATCATCCGGGTATCCCCCAAAGAGTTTGTACTCCTCCCCGTGATCGTCCGAGGTACCCCAAATCGATACTTGTGATCATCCAAGTATCCACCAAGAGTTTGTACTTGTGATCATCCAAGTACTATCTCCCAACAAATAGATGCCCCGAGAAAGGTCGGCGCATCTCCCGTCAAATCGATGCGACCGAAGAAAGGTTCGGGTCCTAGACAAACAACTTATTGCTCTAACAGATGCCAGAGCGGTGCATCCTCCCGAAGAAAGGTTCGGGTCTGGAAAAGCAATTCCCGTCAAGCGACCGAAGAAAGGTTCGGGTCCTAGACAAACCAACTTATTGCTCTAACAGTGACCGAAGAAAGGTTCGGGTCCCGAAAACCGGTCAACTTTGACGATTCCGTCAAGGCGACGCATCTCCCGAGAAGAAAGGTTCGGGTCCTAGACAAACCAACTCATTGCTCCAACGGCGCATCTCAAGAGCGACCGAAGAATGGTTCGGGTCCTAGAGGAGCAATTTCCCAACGAAGTCAAGGCGACCAGAAGAAAGGTTCGGGTCCTAGACAAATCATTGATTGTTTTAACAGGCAACCGAAGAATAGTTCGAGCCTTGGAAAAGCAACCTCTTCATATCACCCGAGGTAAGATAACGCCTTGATACTTGCCAAACTCGGGTTCACACCTATCTCACTCATTCCCGGTAAGTAACTACGGGTATCTTCTTATCTGTCTTAGTATATGTAAAGTTATATTTTTCCGCATAGAATAATAGGTCCCAAATAAAATATAATCTACTACGCATGCATAGGTAAAATTGAGGCATCAGTCTGTCTTTGAATGCAACCTCTGCAAGCTCACCTTCAAAGAGGGGCAAACTGTTGACACCTCAATTTTAATTAGGTTAATTTTCTTTTATTAAGTTTTTATTTTATTTTGTCATTTCGGATAATAAATAAAAAAAAAAACAAATAAAAACAAAACCAAAACAGAAAGAAGACAAGAAAAAACAAATAAAAACAAGAAAAGCAAAAAGCAAAAAGCAAAACCATGCCCCTTTTCTTTTCTCTCCCTGGCTTCGCACGGCACGGCCCCCCCCCCTTTTTCTTCCTCCCATCTTCTTCCTCCTTCCTCGTTCTTCCGCCCCGCAGATCACGCGCGGCGACGAAGACGCGCGCTCGAGCACAACCTACAACAGAGAGGAGCGTAGGCCGGTGGGCGAGAGGACGCGCATTGAAGCGAGCATGCCTCCGTGGAAGGGGAAGATTTGGCGGTTCAGCCTCACCCAAGGCCGGTCGGCGTGCGAGGGCCGGCGGCCGAACCTCCATCGACCGGCCTCCTCATTGCCTATAAATAGAGGAGCACCTCCGTCGATCAAAGCACGGCGAACTCCGAGAGCTTCCCTTTGAGAGACTTCAAGGGGGAAATCGAAGAGCAAGCCAAGAGGGCGGAGGATCGGGTCGCAAGCTAAACGACCTCCCACCGAGAGACATCGGGGGAGGCCGGCGGCAAGCGAACCCAGATCCGCGAGCAGTCGAGGCCGGAGGAGAAGAGGCGGTTACGGATCTGCGAAGTAGGTGGGCGAGCAAGAGGGAAACCCGGAAGGGAGAGGGCTGGATCTGTCCACCGCCGTGCCGCGATCCCTCCCCGACGCCGACCAGCAACGCCCCGCGCCGTGTTCCCTCTGCCATCAAGGTATCATCCACCGCCCGTTGTTCGCTCGAAACCCTAGCCACCGTCGTCCGTGTCCCGGCCGCCGAGACACCGCCGAGTGACGTCGCTTCCCCCCCTCGAGAAACCAGCAGCCGCTCGTCATCGCCTAGTCGTCGTCGCCGTGGAAGACCGTCGTGGCCGCCGTCGTCGACGCAAGCCGCCGCGTCATTTCCTCCATCGGCGCCGCATCCAAGCGAAAAGAAGAGGGCGTCGCGTCGGGTAGGGTTCGCAAATCGGGTCGCGGGTTGGCCGGGTCGGCCGGGTTGGCATCCGGGTAGGGTTTCCCCGGGTTGGGCCTTCACGCGTGGACTAAATTCCGCACGGGCCTCGAAGAAGTGGGTTTATTTTTGGGCCGGGTTGTTTTCTAAAAAAAAAAAGGGGAAAACCAATCAAAAATCCGAGTCGGGCCCGCGTTGCGGCCCGTCCGCTGAGTCTTGGGCTCGCGACCCGGGTCGGACCCAACCCGGAGATCCGACCGGGTCGTTTTAATATTATAATATAATATTTTAAAATAAAAAATAAAAAATAAAAATAAAAAATTTATTTTCCGAAAAATCAAAAAATCAAAAAATATTCCATATTTTCCCAAAAATGCCAAAAATCCAAAAAAAAGTCAAAATTTCATGAAAAAAGCCAAAAAATCAGAAAAAGCCAAAAAGACTTGTATTTTTCCAAAAAATACCAAAAAATCCCAAAAAATCCCTTTTGTGTCCAAAAAATTAGAAAATGACTAAAAAATGTTTTTCCTCCCAAAAATGCATGGAAAATCCCTCGAACATCCAAAAACCTCAAGGTTTAAACAAGATTAGGTGCCGAAAGGGCATTAGTGATTAACTAGTGTAATCAAGTCCCGATCCTAATTTCTCGGTTTTAACGCAGGAGTGAGTATTTCTCCCGATACTTCACTTGGGTTTCTAATCAACCCACCCCAAATTGATTAGTGGCGACTCCATTTTAAAAATCAACTTACAGGTTAAAAAAAAAAAAAAAAAACTTGAACCATTAAGTCGTGAATTGGTGGACTTGGGAGAGTCCGGGCTTAATAAATTCAGCCGAGCCATTAGCCTCCTTAGGCGCTCGTACCCGATTGAGGGCGCCGAAAAAAAGAGGTCGCGACATTGTTAAGTTTTTCTGCTGATGTAGCATGCGCTTATCACCGATTATTTCACATTGGGAGTCCTGTGCGGTGGATGTTCAATGGTGCCTCTGGGGTGGCACTTATGCTTTTTTTTTTTTTTTTTTAAATGCATTGTTTCAGAGGTCCATTCTTTTTTCTTTATGAGAAAAATACGAATGTCTACTCTTAATTTTTATAACTTAGGGGCACGACCATAATTGCCTGATTATCTAGAGGAAAATTAGCAGAGCACCCCCCAACAATGGCCCCGACTTAGATCTAAATTCTCAAGGCAAAAATCGAACCTACAGCCATTGGATCCTGAACCGAATGCATAAGAAAACCTTTATTATTGGATGGGTAAAATATCATTTAATTGTAATATAATGTAAATTGTCAAATGATTGTGACTTTGTCAAAGTTCTGCAATTCGATAAATGAGGTTCACATAGATGACGAATCGAACATATATTTTACTACAATTGCAGAAAACAAAGAAGAAAAAGCAATATGTAGAGGCGATGAGGAGAGCTGGTTACGTCCTAAAACCATTCTAGCACCGCCCCTATAGACTTCCTCAAGAGTCTTGCGACCACTAGCTTTGGGAACAGGGACCGTCGCGAGTATGCACTGTAACGGCTAGCAGAGCGGCCGTCACTGGTACCTTAACGGCAAGCATAGAGGCGATATGCGGCAACGGTCAGCGTGTTTTTTAAGGCCTTAAGAAATGAGAAGTTTCACCCCTAGTGAAGTAACATTGCTCTACCATTAAAACTAAATGGTTAGAATCCCAACAAATTATCTATAAATAGAAATCTTTGAACAATCTCTGGCGCAAAAACTAGTAAAACAGATCATTTTGGATTTTGATGCTTATTAAGGGAACAAATTCAACTTAGCAAAATTCTCTACTTGTTTATCATCTTATTAGGATAAAGAAAAAACTTAGTGCCAAAGGAAAATTATTTTCCGACTTTACAATATTTTCAGGAGGAGAAATGGTTTGTATGAGCCTATCATGGACCTTAGAATGGCAAAAACTTGAAAGAGTTTGAATTTTCATTCAACATCAAATATGCATAACTCTAAATCAAAGATGATCCGAGTCACAAAATGATAATGCAATGTACGTGAGGAAGAGATACGTACTCTCCGGCATCGTTCCTCAAGTCGAATCCTGTCAAATGCTTAGTTTCTCTCAGGGCGTTTGTCCATCTTTGTTTCTGCACTTCATCTCTTTCGCCTCCACACAATCTCTCAAAACCTTGAGCGAATTCACTTTCGCTCGTCAAGTTCGAAACGTCTGCGGTTTTTACCTCGTGGAAGATGGGAACAACTAGGTGACCATGGTTTCCGAACCTCTTCCTGCACTCTAGAATCTCGACCAGCTCGTTCATGCACCACTTCGAGTCGGCGTAGTTCCTGGAGAACACGATTAGGGCAATCCTCGCATGCCAAATCGCTTTGAAAAGCTTGGATCTGATTTCTTCCCCAATGTCTTCTCTCGCGTTGTCACTGAAGCATTGAGAAAATATTCAACAGGTTGTTCTCATTTCGTATCAGCTGACATGGCGAGCAATTTTGTGCTCATATCCAGCAACAGCTCCGCACTTAAACGCCGACGTGAAATTAAATAAATTAAGAATTAAATATAATTAATAACTTCATTTCTCTCTCTTCCTCCACCGTGACAACCCTGGCCATACATTACCGCCCTAGCACAAGCCAACGCTCAAGCGGCCGCAACCTTTATCCTCGAGCCCTCCGCGTCGTCCATGGCTGGTGTCTCCATATCCGGCTCGGACACGGCCATGCTCCAGATCTAGACTCGGCCATGCCTCCAAATCTCTGGTCCGAAGGCGGTCTGGAGGCCGTGCTGGTGACGGCAGGGGAGGCGCGGAGGTCAAGGGGGGAAGAGAGAGAAACTAGGTGGTCTGAATAGATTTTACCTGAAGTACTGGATCGTGGCCAGCCTCAAAGCGGAGAAGAGGTGCGATATGAAGTTTCTCCTCACATCCTTGCCTCGGAAACTCACAAACACATCGTATTTCCATTGAGGAGGACGGCGGGGAGGAGAAGGTGGAGGAGGTGGAGGAGGTGGAGGAGAAGGGGAAGTCAACATGGTCTTAGAATTGATTCAATGCTCCTCTTGTGCAAGAGCAATACCAAGAAGAGGCAAGGGGTATGATCGAAACCAGTAAAAATTTTCCTCGCAGGCGAAGCCTATAAATGAGAGAGAGAAGGTGCAAGCGGTGAACGAGAAGGGACGAAAATATCAAAGCTTCGCCATCGGTAGGTGCTCTGCTTCTTTCATTGAATTTCCGGACCAGCCGGCTGGTGAGACCCGCTGTTCGAAGAACCCAAGAAACTTGCTCGGTCGAGGACGATTCAAAGATAAGGTTTTGAATCGTCAAAACCAGACCACGACCATGAACCGAATCTCTCTCAAAATCTGCGCGACAGAGACACGTCTGAAAAATCGCAGACATGGATTTGAAGCTTCAGTCCTTGATGGTAGAAGGGAGATTCCACGCTATCTTACATGGCCGCATGTAAATACTAAGTTTTGATTTCTTGGAAAACTTTTCTTCGTCATCTCTTTCTTTCCCTTTTATCTGTGGAGAAAAGCGAAGAGCATCCAGATAGTCAATGACAGCATATCACCTAATTCACAAAAAAATATTAGAAAGATGCCAAAAGAAAATTACACAGTTTGGTCCAAATTTGGTCCAAGCATTCTTTTGCACGACCATAGGAAACGAAAACGTCAGCTTGCGAAATTGAATAAGATCGGAATAGAACAATTATTTCATTAGAATGGAACAGAGTACGAATAGGAATCGTGAATATGCCTAGCATGATTTGCAAAATATTTATCTATGTAAATACATAATAACTACAATTCGCAAAATCAAATTGTTGCTTGATATTTTTAAACTAAATAATTGATAACAAATAATAACTTATTATTTTTTTCTCAATGGGTTATCAATGATAACAATGATGATGGAATAATGACATAATAATCATAACTTAGTTATAAATTCTCAATTAGTTGAATGTCTTTGCTTAAACGATCTATAAATTAGCCATATAGCTGTGAATAGAAATGGATAGTAAATTTATATTTCTGATGAGGAGCTACTAAAACGATAATACTAATTATATTTCTCTACAAATTTATTACCTAATAATTTAATTTATAGATTATAAATGGATAGTGCAGGAGTGGGCCTAGGCTATTCCATCTTCATTGGCACGCAACTCTTGGATTAACCGATCGACAAATTTAAGTGTTAAGACGACATTTCTTTAGACAATAAGTTATTAGTTTGAAGAGTTGACGGACTATAACCAAGAAGATTATCATGGATGTGAATTGTGTACGAAAAAAGATTACCCATGTCGTATTTATATGCATCGTTGTCTCTAATTTAAAGATGGTTTTCGGGTAACTAAAATGGTTCCAAACGCGCTCCGATAGAATTAAGATATGATCCCGCCCTTCTGAAAAGGCCAACGATCTTGCCACCACCTGGTACCGGTGGGATACGTAATTCCGTTAACCTGCCAAGAGCATCCTCCGATCCGAAGGGCCCGTGAGTGGTCTCCGTGGTATGTATTTTCAGGTTCTGGGTGATAGTCTGTGGAGCATTTCCATTTCTGTTCATCCAACCCGAAATCACAAATAGACGCTCCTCGGGATAATCCAGACCGACCCGCAAGAATAGCAAAGAGAAACATGTTTTTTCTTGGGTTCGAGATATAAGATGCCAAAAGAAGTGCCTCAGTCTTTGTCGAAAAGGAACCGTGCCACAAGAAGCTAAGAACATCTTGAAAAGCAACCTGTCTACACAAACGACTTCCAGACGGAAAAAGCAGGAAAAAAAAAAAAAAGAAGAAGGGAGAGAGAGAGGGATTGAGATAAGGACTAACCAGGGTGTCTTGCGGCCCCTCTCGGCCATGTTGAGAGCATTGGACGATGGAACCGTCGTTATTGTACACAATCCCGATGGAGTGAATTACGTTGCTGGCAATGCTACGAAAGTTCCTCGCATTCCTATTCATCAGTACAGCATAAAAGTCACCCATGAATAGCTCAAAATTCTTTCTTACCTCAAGACGAATCCTAATTATTAAAATATGTCTAGAGTTTGAATATGTCGAATTAATACAGTCTAAGTTAAATCGAGTAATTTTGAAAAACGTCTTTTTGACTTTGTTTATTCATGCATTAATTACTATGCACATGCCTCGTTTATTATTATTATTATTATTATTATTATTATTATTTTTAATTTGAACAACTATGCACATGCCTCGTTCAAGAATGAAGAATGTGGCCAGAAGGGCGTGCAGCCGCAAGAGGGAAGGTCCAAAATTGCTGCTTGTATTTAATGCAAATAGAAGCTCTCTGTCTTTTGTTATTCGGCTAAAGTGCAAGGGAGAATAATACTCAGGTTGGACTTATTCAAGAGAGCTGGGGAGTTGGCGTGCATGAAGAAAAGTGCAATGATGGGATCATTGCATGGGTCAAAGAGAGAAGAAAAGAGAGGTTCATACGTCCATTTTTCTTCTCTCTTTTAATGCATGCACATGCATGGGACGCCCATGGATTATGGTGGGCTTGTTTTGTCTTTTCTTTCATATGAAGAATGACTCCAACATGGGAAGTCAAAAATAGGAAGCCGCGTGAAGCCCATCTTAACAGACCCAACATTGAGATGGATTTTCTATAAAAAGCAGAGGAGCGAAGGAGAAGATGGCGCGAAGTTATTTCGGTGGCCGAGAGAGAGCTATGAGACAATAGAAGAGTGCAGAGAGTTCTCTTAGACGAGGGATTTTCTCGTTGTAAATTATATGCGAGTGTTTTAGTCAGTTAAAATTCTTGTGAGTAGAATTTATTTAATTCCTTAAATGAGGTTTCACTAGGAATTATGATGGGCTAAACACTGTGTGAGTTATTTGAGTGTAATTTGGGGCTAGAAAACACTGAGAATATGTTTGAGTACTTGAGTGATTGTAAATCTCCAATGTATCGCTTGTTTCTATGGTGGAATTCCGTATTGCTCTCTCTGTAGACGTAGGTTTCGATATTCTGACCAAATTACGTAAATCTGGTGTTTGATTCCCTTTTCTTCATTCCGACTATTTTATCTGATTCGCTAGTCCATATTCCGCAACACTAATAATTACCAAATTCGCTCTTTACTTCATGCCCATGCTATAATTTCTCTAACTACGGTAAGTAAATAAATAAGAATAACAATTATCTCAAAAGAAAAATGTGGAGAATGAACAAGTACCCGATACCCATTTGTATCAGCTGCCTCTACCCAAGCTCCATTTTGCAAAAGCACATCCGCAACCGCAACGGATCCCCGAACGGCGGCCCAATGCAGTGCAGTCTGCTTCAAGTTGTCCGTCGCATTCACATTACCCCCATTCTTCAATGGCCATTTCGAAAGCAACTCATCATCCAACGCCGACATGCAAAAAGAACCAGCACGCCAAGACAGAAACAAGTAGGAAGTAAATGCTCCAAGCAGCAACTTCATACACCCCCCAAATTCAGGAACACGTCGTGAGGAATACGCGATTTTGGGCGCGCAAAATCGTTCACGCGGGCGAAAGGAAGGAGAAGCGACGGAAAGGCGCAATATCTCGACAATGTACTGGACGACGTCGGCGAAGTTGTTGAGAGCGGCCCACTGGAGAGCGAAGTACCAGTTAGCATCGGGGGTCGAGAGGGAGGCGCCTCCTTGCTCCACGAACCTCCTCAATTGCTCCAAATCGCCGTGCGTGGAGGCGGAGAACACGTAGACGGCGGCCGCCGCCGCCGCGTTGCTGGGAGGGTCTTGGGCGGTCGCCGCTCCAGGGGACTCGGTGACTTCGATCTCCGACGGAGCCATTGCCAGCGTCGCCGCATGCGATCGGTACGTGAAAAGATTGAACGGGGGGATTTGAAGGAATCGGTGGTCTAGTTGGTGGGGTTTATACCCGCCTTGTTCACTGGGAGCTTTTATTTCTGGGTCGAACCGAATCTATCCTTCATCTTTGTTTCTTTTTTCCATTCTTTTCCTTTTAAACATTTTTTTTTTTGGTCGAGAAAATGAGACAATTGATATCTGAATTTTAGCTTTATATATAATATCATCCTCAAAAAATTAATTTGTTCAATGTGATATTTGAATTTTAACTCAATGTGTAATGTGATCCATAAACATTTAATTTGTTCAATGCGGTCTTCAAACTTTCAGTACATATTTAATTTAGTTGTTAAACTATATGAAAATGTTTAATATTGGCCCTAAACTTAAATTAATGAAATGAATCATAGAATATTTTCATATAATTTAGGGATTTAAATCAAACATGTAGGAAAATTTAGGGATCACATTGAATAAATCAAAAGTTTGGGGATCGTATTACACATTGAGTTAAAGTGCAGTGATTATATTGAACAAATTAAAAAAAATATTAATCATATTGTACATTGGATCAAAGTTCAGGCATTACTGTGTCATTAACCCTTTTTTATTTTAATGAAGAATAAAAATGAGGAGACTTTTGGGGGAATAAAAAAGAAAAACAAAAGAAGAGCATATTTTTGGAAATGGGCTGGGAATTGAGAATTCATTTTCTGAAGGTTCAAAAGAAAATTACACATTTGGTTCAAATTTGATCCAAGCATTCTTTTGCAGGACCATAGAATTTGAAACCTTTTAGCTTGTGAAATTGAATAAGATAGGAGTAGAACAATTATTTCATGAGAATAGAATAGAGCACGAATAGGAATCAAATAACTGCTTGACATGGTTTGCAAAGTCTTTATCTATGTAAATATATAATAAACACGTCTTTTCTATGAGTTGCTATGAAGGTTGACATATAGGACTTTGATTTATAAGAGATTAATTATTCTTCTCACAAGGGGTGCTTTCTTACATTTTACACTCCTTTTAGAACGTGTGCTTTTCGATTCCATGAGTTTTGTTATAGAACAAATGGTTTTTAATTGCAAATTAGTTATTATTAGAAATTTCAACGTTTCCTGTACCATTTCATTCTAAGTATTTCCTTCGAAATTTTGTACTATTTTCCTTAATGTAACAATCACGTGATTAATTACATATAAGATTTGCCTAAAGTAACATGAGTCAAATATTTAACGGATTTTTTTTTATTTTTTTCAGTATATACATACTCCCTCTGTTTCAGAATTATATCTTTCTTCTCTCTTGACGTCTGATCCAGATTTCAAATATTCTAAAAATTATGCAAACCTTAGATTTCATAGGTTATTCTGTAGAAACTAATCTTATACATACAAACACGCAGGAGTTATGGATAATAAAAGCATATTAGATATTTAATTGGTCGTATTCTTTCTCTCTTTTAGTTCCCCAACTTTGAAATCTTTGATTTTTTTTTTTTTTTTTTGCTGTTGGTTGGTGAGAGATTTTCATTATTATTATTTGAATGAGCTCTATGTATTAGGAAAAAAATTGGTCAACAAAAGTCTAATGACAATCGCACTTACATCTACAATAAGCTTCTAGTAATGGAGGTCCAAGTTGTGATTTTCTTCTTTTAAACTTTATTTTCATATTGTGTTCATTAGTTGGAGATTCGTATTTGCTTTGTTTGGTCAATCGATAATTTATTAGACAAAGAGGTTGATGAGTTATTTTGTTTTTACAAGAAGGTGATTGACGATAAAGCATGAAACGCATTTTCTTTTTTGTACTGAATATATAATTAAATGATTTTTTTATAATATTTCTTCATAAGACTCTTATATTCCCGCGCCGTCATAGTTTTACGACTATCATTTTATTAAAACTATACTGTCATGTGTTGAATATGTTTTTTGTTTTTTGGGCGGTGTGTTGAATATGTTTCAATCACTATCATTTCGCTGTAAATTCCAATTATTTTTTGCTGTTACCTAGAATGAATGAACAAAAAATAGATTGAGGAAGGTTTAATTAATGAATCGGTTCTCCTTTTCAATGGTATGTATACTCAGTTTGAAGATTAATCTATTCCCATGCAATAGTTAGGAATTCTTGACTGTATCGATTTGGAACACCTTGTTCTTCTTGAATATGCCGTTTCAACACTAAAGAATTTCTCGCCGCTATCATATAGTATTCTTCTCTACTTGGTGATAAATAAAGCATTAAATTCCAATTATTTTTTTTCTGTTAAGTTTTCTTGATTTTGTGTATACGAATCTTTAAATGTGAAAAGATGTTCTCCATCTTCTTCTTTTTTTAAATGAATTTGCATATTACGGATCTATGAAAATTAAAATGGCGAAAATATACGTAAACCAAATTACCTGGCAAAGCATGGGTTTATGGCCCAGTGGAATAACCATTCCAAGACTATCTTCTTGTTTGGTTTGCTAGAGTTGCATGGAAAATAAATTAGGAATGATCAAGGAAAAACAGATCATACACTTCATGAGATGTAATCAGAGTCTAAGTTCTTCTGTTATCACATTATTCAAAAACCATAAATGACAAATGACTACAATTTATAAATAATTATAATATTTTTATGTATAATACTAATTAGAACACAATTTTGTACTATAATTAGTTGGATTATTAATAATTAAACAATTATCAATGAATGTATTTTGTAAACTAATAAGCTGATGGTAATTTTATTTTTAAAAATAATAACCTATAACCTAGGATTTTTTGTCTCAATGGATAATCAATGATAACAATAATGATGTAATAAGAACTTAAAAACCATAATTTAGTTATAAATTCACATTTATTAAATTGTTCACTTCAACTATCTATAAATTGTACTTATATCTACTGATAAAAAAATTATAAATTTAATATCAGATGAGAAGATACTAAAACGATGATCTCCATTATATTTCTCTACAAATTTATAATCTCACAATTTAATTTATAGATATAATTGAATTAGTTAAATGTATATTATAATAGACAGAAATCATTATTCAATTTTAGTACAGGAGTCAAGGATTTCCCATCTTACATGATTGTCCTAGGCCATTCCATCTTCTTTTGCTCGTTCCTCTTAAAATAACCACTAGGAAAAATTAAAGATGACTTATTGTTGGACATTAGGTTCTTATTAGTTTGGAAAAATTAACGAACTATATCCAAATGAATTATAATGGACGTGAATTGTGTATCTATATTTAAATTAATTCTTTTAACAATTTCACACCCAATTCATGAGCCAACGTGAAGAGGGAGTGCGGGCCTGACCGTTGGATCTATAAGATAATAATAATAATAATAATAATAATAATAATAATAATAATAATAATAATAATAATAATAATAATAATAATAAATTCAAGGGTCATGCTGTGATTGAGAAGTTCTATTCATGTATTCATGTGAATCTCTGTCTCTAAGTTGAAAATAATCCGTAGATGGCTATTTATGCAATTATTTTTTTTCATTTTCTTTTCTTTGACGATTAGTTTTCCCATCCAAATATTACCTCGGCTGCTCCTTGGAGTATCCTCTCATCTAATTATCCGTTTATGTGAAAATTGCCATGACCAACACAGACTAGATGAAATAAGAAAGGAGCATTGCTAGCTTAACAGTACTACTAAGGTTAGAAGTTAAAATTTATTACTTTTCTATTTTTAGAAAAAAAGTAAGAAATAAAAATTCTTTTTATCACTCGCTTTCACAATTAGCCGATTGCCCACCCGTCACTGCTCATCGCCACTCACCATCACCTATTGCCCACCATCCACCATCGATTACTGTTCGCCGTCGCCATCGATTGACGGCTGTTGCCCCTCGTTGCCGGTCACTGCCTTTTGTCACTAGCCGCCTCCTGATGCCATTCCTGAGGACAAAATTTTGTATTGTTATTAAACGTATATTTTTGTTCAGAAACACGTTCGGAGAACAGAAATAAATTTTTTTATTTCTAGCTAAAATTGATTTCTAGAAAGAATGATTATCATCCGCATCTTAAGTAACAGCATAATTTAGATCACATACTGAGAGAGTAATGATTTTTATTTTGAAAAACAAATCCATTTAAATCATCCAAGGTGGGGAAGCCACCGTTTCATTCGAAAGACTTGCAGCATCGTCAGCTAATCATTTCCCATAAGAAATAAAGAAGAAGATTCGTGCAATTACAAGTCAGAGATTTAAAAAAAAAAAAAAAAGCTAGGGGAGGGACGGTGTTTAATCTAATATGGTTCTAGACGGGCTCCAATAGAATTAAGACGTGATCTCGTCCTCCCGAAAAAGCCAACGATCCTACCATTACCTGATGCTGGTGGGATGTAAAATTTTGTTATCCTTCCAAGAGCATCCTCTGACAATTCTTCCATTCCAAACGGCCCATAAGAGGTCTTTGTGGTATGCATATATAGGCTATGGATGACAGTGTCGGAAGTGTTTCCACTTTCGTTGATCCAACCTGATATCGAAGCTAGACGCTCCTTGGGAAAATCTAGAGCGACCTGCAAGAAAAGCAGAGCTAAACATGTTGTACTTGTGAAAAAATATGAAGGTTCGAGATAGAGGATGCCAAAAGATACTGTGCTGCATAAAGCCGAGAACACTGTGCAAAGAAACAGGTATGCCTGAACGAGTTCCAGACAGGCAAAAGACTAAAGACGAGAGAGACGGAAAGATTGAGATATGGACTGACCACCCGGGGCCATGATGACCGGGGCTCTCGGCCGTGAGGGGAGCATCGGACACCGGTACCATTGTCATCGTACCAAATCATGATGCCGGAAATTACGTGGCCTGTGAAATTTATATAAATGGTCCTCACATCAGTATGCACTCCATCATCCCATGGAGTACCGCCAGAGCCTCCAAAGGGTCCAATGGTTTTGAAAGGATACAGATGCGGTCTGGGTTCCGCATACACTCCTATGGATTTGAGAGTCTTCCCACAACTTCCATAAAAGCCGATTATTTTGCTTCTAGTCAATGGATACCAAAAGTACTTCCACGTCTCCTTGCCAAAGGGACCATATCTTCTTCTATGACTGTAAAATGTGAGCGACTGAACAATAGCATCTTCACCAACCTCTTGCTTGTAACCAGAGATTGATGTCAAGCACTCCCTTGGATAATCCAATGGAACCTGCCCAATCTTAAAAATTGGACGAATGGTGTAAAGAAGACCTATTTGTCAAGTTTAAATTACTAAATCATATGACTGGACGCATATCGATATCCTCTTGTCCAATGTGATATAAGTAAGTAGACAACAATGAATCAGAGAGGGAAAACAATACTAACCCTAGCGACGCTGGCCTCATCTCCTTTGGCCTCACGACCGTGCATAACTGACCAAAATTTTTCACCACTCTTGTCGTACGCAAAACATAATGCAATGGATAACGGCACTGAACATTACCCAAATTTCCTTTACACCATTGAATTTCCCGTCATCCCAAGCACATCCACCGAGGCCTCCAAATGGCCTGATCATTTTAAGTGGGTAAAGGTGCGAGATTGGTTCAAAATATGCTCCAATTGATTCAAGACATTCATGACTCCACCCATAAAATCCAACAATTTTGCCACTCGTTGCAGGATATGAGAAGTGCCATGCCTCATCTTCATCACCGATAGGTCCGATTGTGTTTTTATTAGTTTGGAAAGTGAGAGACTTAATGTCGGTGTTGAGATAATACCCAGATACTGAAGTCAAATACTCATCTGAATCATGTATTTTGATCTGTGATAATAGACATGATGATCATACTCATGATATAAGTCTCGAAAGAATCTCCTGCTAACATAGGCTATGCAAAATGTGTAAGGACTTAACAAAGCATATCTATGTATGGGGACATACCGTATGGATATTGAGGTTTCGTACTATATGGAAGTTGTTTTCATCAATACCACCCCGTGTCTCTGATTGCCTTATTTCTTTACTCGCCTCCTCATATTGAAACGCAATTGATCGGATGCTTGTGCCTTTACTTGGTTCAAATTCAACAATGATTTTCCTTACATCGGTGTGCTCCCTGCCATCATCCCAAAATGACGCTTCTGGACTCGTGCTATGGCAGCACACAGTCTCGTAACTTGTCTACTTTATGGAACTTTCCCTTCTTGCTGCACTCGGGTTTGACAGTCGTACATTCTCCGTCTCACTCACCCTGTTCATTAACATATTTTTTCGGATCTCGCATCTCCCTGAGCAATAGCAACGAATTGGAGCCCTGTAATCTGATGATTGCTCGGCAAAATGATGATCTTCTGCTGCTCGTGGTGCCCGTAAATTTTAGGTTTTGTAACAGCTGCTAGAGCTTTGGGCGATATTCTAAGCACAGTAGTTTAATATTTACTCATCCAAATCTCTTCTCAGGAGCAGGAAGACGGTTGCAATGATGTTGGTGGTCTTCGTCGTGTTCTTGGGCGGAGTGTTAAGTGGTGCAGCTCTTGTCCGTTTGGCTTATGCCATTTGTTGGAGCAAATTTTTTGGTCTTATAAGCATTAAGTTCGCGCTCTGTTTTATGGTATGGCATGCCATGCTCTATTTTATAATATGACATGACATGACAAGAATGTCTTTTAACATACCTTTTTTAAAAGTGTTTCGTTGGAATTGTTTCCTAACAAAATATTTTTCACCGAAGATAGTTCTTCGGCTTTTATTTAAGAAGACCAAGGTTTGATATTAACTGTGACATCTCGATTTTTCAATTCTATTTTCAATAAATTGAGACGGGCATTTCATTGGCACGCATATAGTTCTTTTCCCTGAACTAATCACTTATGGGATAACTAGTCTATCAGGTGAAATCGTTAAGAATTTCTAATGCATCGGACTCAAGAATTTGACCAGGAAACGACATTTCGACCGAGTTAATCAGCAAGGGTTATTACGGCATAGTTAAAAATCGATTAGAGACCGGAGATAGGTCGACTCGATAGAGGTATGTGATCAAGTCTGGGTGATTCCACCAGATCACACAATTCTTGTCGATCAGCACTGGACCGGCTTTTCTGTCGTTTAGGTACCTCGTGTCCGGGTTTGAAACCTTGAGATTATCCCGACAACTGAAAGTCGCCAATGTGTCAAAGATGTACATTGTGGCTTGAATTGATCAACCACAGGTTAAATGCACGAAAATTTCTAAAAGTTACATGGTAGATCATGACGCGCTAGTATCGTGCGGAAGTAAAATTAACCGTGAAATTGAGATCGAATTTAGAAATTGGAAGTTCTGGTGTGTCACAAATCATTTTAGGATCATTGACTCATCTTCGGAAGATTTTTCATGTAATTGGAATTTTTCAGCAATTAAATCAGAGAATGGCTATTTTGGCTCGAGAAATTAGTAGGCCCGCCTTTGGTGGTGTTTTTGGGACTTAAGTTGATTCTATGGACAAGTGAAGATGTGAATTGAAGTGTGGTGACATTGGATTAATTTTATGGACTTCAATTTGATTAAATTGGGAGAGAATTGATTGGAATTGAATGAATTGTTGTATAAGATTTTATGTTCCGGCGGAAAATGAAATTGAACCTATTAGAATAAGGTTGTGGGATGTTGGAGTTAGTGGAGCATGACATCATCAAGTGACTTGGTGTGGGGCAAGAGTGGCTAGGATGTTGACAAGTGGAGGGTGAGGATTTGCTCTTGAAAATGTGGATTTCACCCTCACCAATCAACATCATCTTCAACCTTGGGAAGAGAGAGAGAGAGGGGGGAGGAGCTGCTCGTGCGACCAGCTGACTGGACGCCACCCCTTCGCCGCTCGACATCGCCAGCTTCGCCAGAGAAGCTCGCCGCTGCCATCGTCCCTGCGCGCCGCCCGCGCACCGCAACCGTTCGCCGTCGTTCAGCTCGCCTCTCCGCTCAGCCTCAGCCAGCGTCTCTAGCCTTCGTCCGCCGTCCAGCTGTTGTTCCTCGTCACTAGCCACCGCCGAAGACCTGTCGAAGCCGCCCTCTGCACCGCCCAAGCTGCCGTCGCCCTTCCCCGCCGGTTTCGTGCCCAACTAGCCGTTGTTTGGCCCTTTGTCGGCCTCAGCCAGTAGCCAAGAAAATGGGTATGGCAGCCCGATTTTGGCCCGTTTTGGTCGGCTTCCCGACCCTGAATGCTTGGCCCGCTTTGAGGAAAGTTGATCCCCTCAGCGTCCCCGTCGTTTTGGTCCGCTCGGCTTGCTAATCTCGTGAGTTTAGCTCACTAAATCTTGATTAGACGGTTAATGATGCCCTAAGTGTGCTTAGTCTAAGTTAAGTAAGTTTAGGTGGTTAGATTAGTTTATTTGATTGAGGATTAGATTAGGATGTTTAATTAAGTTAAAGTGTGTTTAGTTTAAAGTTAAGTATGTTTATTTTGATATAAGCCTTGATGTGACTTAATAGGGTTTTATTTTGATTTACTTAAATGTTTCGAAATTCTGGAATTTTTTATAATATATTATATTACGAAATTATTAAAATATTATTATTTAAAAAAAAAACTGAAAAATTATTTCTTACCTCAATTGCTTAGAATTTCATACTGATCGTTGTTGTGTATTTGGATTTTGAAATTGATGGTTGGATATTATAAATTGAGTGTGGATTGTGAAAAATATGGATATTATTATTTAATTAATTTTCGGAATATATTTAATTATTTAATAAATTCCGAAAATTATTTCATGACCCTAAATTCTCAGAATTTTGTACTGATCGCTGCTGTGTATTCAGATTATGAATTTGATGATTAGATATTGCAAATTGAGTGATGATTTGTGCAATTGGTTATTGAATTGTCGTGTGCTGGTTGAAAGACTCGGTCGCAGTAGTGGCTACGCCAACTCGACCTTTATTCTGTTAGGAATGCCGTCAACAGAGTGACGTGGCTCGGGTCGCAGTAGAGGCTAGGCCAACTGAACCCATGCTCCTTCGGGAATGCCATCGATGTAATGACGAAGCCGCACTCTAAGAGGGGAGGCGATGCCTGGCATCGATGTCAGTAGATAACCGAACTACGAGTAGGCTATGCCCTTGTGTGGCAGTGAATAACAATTGAAATGCATGTTGGGTGTTGTTGATGTTTCGGATTATGAGACGGAATTGTGTGGCATGGAATGAGACGTGTCATAACGATTTAGTCTTATAATCAGGACCCCCGTGGTTGTCGGTTATATGAAAGCGAATGCGTTCCGATTGTTTAAGTTCGTATTACTGTATGTAGTTAGGTGATATGAACATGTGATTGAGTGATATGAACTGTACTAACCTGCAGGAAGGAAATAAGACGAGGTAAGTCTTCTGTGGTGTGGCTAGGTGATCCTTGGGCGTATTTTCTTTCTAATAAGGGTTTAAGGGGTTGAACTTGCTGAGACAATGTCTCATCCCAGTTGTGGGATTAAAATTTCAGGTCCTTAGTGGACGGAGCGGCCAGATATCTTGGGTTGGCCTTGAGGAGTTGCAGAGGTGAAGTCATAAGGATTGGAGAACATGTCCGACTTGTAGGTCGTAGGACAGTTCCTTTTTAAGAGCCGGTCTTTTGTAGACTTTTGGCCGTAGACCTTTGTTTGTAATTCTATTGAATTATGAAAGTGTTATGTTGTGGTTTTGCTTCCTGCTTTTTCTATCCTGTATTTCATTGTCAGGGGTTTTATAACACATTCCGCTTGCGCAATAATAAATGAATGGGGTCGGCGACACTACCTGGGAATGTCGCATTTACATGACCATAGTGGGATGTTGGCGCACTCGAGGTTCGGGGCGTGACATTAACACCAAACAGAAAGTATCACGTGCATCACAAAACATCGAGCAAGGCATGAAGATTAATTACTATAAAAAAAAAAATCAGAAAAGAGAGCTGCATGTTAAAGTAATATGAAATAAAATGGGAAAAATCTTTCACATCATTTTAAACTAAATCCTTCCCAATCATCCTTCATTACAACAAGAAACTTGAACTTGAACCATCTATGGCCATCATAGATCACTCATTCAGACAAACAAGCAATATTGTTTAGGACCTCCATAAACAAGGTTCAGTTGAAAATCATGCAAAGGTCTTCTCAAACATGTTTAGACTTTGAATTCAATGCAGAGACCTCAAAATCATGCAAAGGTCTTCTATGCTAAGCAACTTACAATTAAAATAGGTCAGGCACCAAAGCATATTATCAAACTATTTATTCTTGGGCATCTTATCAAACTATGCCCACCTCATACTGCTTTCTCAATCTTTCATCATGATTTCTACAACGTCAGGATGTTAATCATATAAGAAAGAAAAGAAAAAACGATCAAGATGAATTCCAGTGACAAATTACTATCAACGGAGAACTCCCCACCTCCTAACCATTCAAATCGTAATAGGCCATAAAACCAGGTTTAAGAAATTCACAAGCAAAAGAGACTGTAGGGAGAGTAGAGAGAAACTACTATATTATATTTCTATGAATGTACATAAGACATCACATTTGACAATGCTCAACTACATCAAACATGCACTGCAGAGTAAGCAAATAATTTACTCCTTCGATGTCATGAAACTCTGTAGAAATAGCATTTGAAATGATGAGCAAAACCATGATCCTTTCCATCAAAGGAATTTTTACCTTCTCAAATACACCCATCATTGATAAGAATGAAGTTTTAAGGTCAAGAAATGAGTGCATCCAACTTTGTCCACTTATCTTCCAGAAAGCAGTTTCGTGACGTTCGTGAGTCTTACCATCCAGAGCAATTTTAACATACCAGTGAAGAGGACTTCTTCCAACGTTATCTGGTGCATTATAATCAGCATGATAACTTGCAACAATGTCATTTAAGAAGGCCGTCTGGTGTGTTGGGCAGCAACATGAACTGCCTGCAGCGGAGAGGCTATCAAATGAAGAATGGTCATTAAAGTAAAAATTAAAACTAGACTAAGTAAGAAAAGGAACAACCCTTCTCAATGAACAAAATGGAGAACACGAGTGAAACGGAAAAAACCAAGGCTTCAGAAGATGAAATTCCATGATCCTTGGCAGAAATAGTTCCGTAAAAATTGAAATGACCACTATAGCAAGTGGCATCACACATTACTGTTCATTAGTACAGCACAAAAGCCACGCATGAAAAGCTAAAAATAATTTCTGAACTCGACAAAATCTAATAATTATCAAATTCGTTCTTTACTTCATGTCAATGCCATAATTCCTCAAATTACGGTAAGTAGATAAGTAGGAATAGCAATGTCTCTAAGGAAAATTGTGAGAATGAACAAAAGGACCCGATACACATTTATATCAGCTGCCTCTACCCAAGCTCCATTTTGCAAAAGCACATCAGCAACTGCAACGGATCCACGAATAGCAGTCCAATGCAATGCAGTCTGCTTCACGTTGTCAGTGGCATTCACGTTACCCCCAATCTTCAATAACCATATTAGAAACAATTCATCATACGACAACGACATACATGAAGAACAGCAATAATTAGTATGTTAAGACAGTAACAAGCAGGAAGCAAATGTGATGGATTTTGTCCTTTCTGATGGGCCTGAGTTGGCCCGTCCGCCCATGTTAGGCCCGAAAGGCCCGGCCCCTGAGTTGAGGGCTCATGGGGGAAATTATTAAAGATAAACGGAAAATATTGGAGGCGGTTAATTTTTAGAGGTTACTTATTTTGAGAAAGAGAAATTACACTCTCTCTATTTTTACGTCTTCCAATACCGCTTTCTCTCGAAGAACAAACAAGGATAATCCTCTGAAAAACAGCGTGGATCATTCCTCTTTGATTCACAACACCGGTGTTTAGTTTGTGGAAACAAGGTACGTTCATTTATATGACATGCCTTAGGATCGGTGATTCATGATTTTCCTGGGCTTGCTTCCGCTACATTTGTGTTCGATTCTGTGTCGAATCACTGTCCCGAATCTCTTCCCTTCAAAATGCTTCTAGCAGCGACTTACACACCCAAACTGAGGACTATGTCTCGAGAAATACACGATCGATCCGCAAAATTTTTCGCGCAGGCGAAGAAAGAAGAAGCACTACCTCAAGGACGTACTGAACGGCGTCGGCAAAGTTTCTGAGAGCAACCCACTGGAGAGCGTAGTACCCGTTAGCATCGGGAGACGAGAGAGAGGCTCCTTCTTCCTCCACGAACATCCTCAATTTCTCCAAATCGCCGTACGCAGAGGCAGAGGACACATCGACGACGGCCTTTTCGCGGGGAGAAATATTGGATGTTTGCCGCTCCGGACAACTGGGTGACTTCGACCTTCGACGAAGCCATACGAGCGTCACCGCATGCGATCACTACGTCAAAAGGTTGAATGGGGGATTTGAGGGAACTGTGGTTTTCACGGGGGTCTATACTGGGGGTCTATCCCTTATAGCCATCGCCTGCTCCCCTCGTCGGCTTCAATTTCTGGGTTGGACCCGCGGAACCTATCCCTCTCTCTCTCTCTCGGCTCCTTTTAAAACTTTTTTTTTTACTTTTTATAAAGAAAAGAAGACGAGCAGATTTTTTAGCCAAAAAAAAAAAAAGGAAAAGAAAAGAACAGAAAAGAAGAAGTGCAGATTTTGTGAAATAGGCTTCGGATTCAGAATTCATTTTCTAAAGACGCCGAAAGAAAATCTACGCATTTGGTTCACCTATCGTCCTAGCATTCTTCTGCACAATCACATAACTAAATCGGAACCTTTAGCTTGCTCAATCGAATAAAATAGGGGTGAATAATTGTTCCATTGAAATAGAGTTGAGCATGGATAGGATTAAGATATCCTCCAAGTTTAGTTTGGGACATCTGTATTTATATAAATATATAACAATTGTGTCTTTTAGGGATTGCTATAAAGATTGACACATAGCATTATGAGTCGCAACGGATGAATTATCCTCCTTACAAGGGGCAGTTTCTTACACTTTTCACTCATTTTATTTCAAATTAATATTCGCAATGGATTAATTATATATATAGTCAAAATTAATCCTTCTAACAATTTCACTCCCAATTCTTGAGCCAATGTGAAAGATGGAGTGCTGGTTTAATTTTCTGGTCTATCCAAAAATATAAGGTTTATGTCGTAGTTGAGAAGTTCCTCATTTTCCTCTATTTTACAATTAGTTTTCCCGTCCAAACATAACCTCAATTGTGCCTTAGAGCATCTCATAATTACTCGTCAAATTAGGTGAAACTATTGTAGCAAGAAGAATAATGATAACTTTCAAATTTTCGAAATTGGAATGCAAATGCTGTTGCTTCGGGGGTGTGTCCACAAATCTGAAGTTCACAACATTTTATAGTGGATGGAACACACACAACTTAGCACGAAACAACATCAAATGAAAAAAAAAAAAGAATAAGAAAGTCCACAAAGTTAACAAAAACACACAAACAAAGCGCATACGATATACGCACTTAAAGACAGGCGTAGCAATCAGTGGAGAACTCTTCAATGACCTTTGTTGGCGTTATTTATCTTCATACTTCAATAGCTCTTCTTCATCAAACTTTTGCGCCTTTCTTTGAAGAACATTGAAGAACACCAACAACCAAATCTAGAAACCAGCGACGAGCGTGCCCACCGGTTGGGAATTATTTCATTACATCTCAAAAGAGAAACAAAGCAGAATATTCTTGAAATCACATGCTAAAGAGAAATGAAAGCTGGGAGAGGGATGGGTTTAATCTGAGTATGCTTCCAAACGCCCTCCAGTAGAATTAAGATATCTTTCTGCCCTTCCGAAAAAGCCAACGAACCTACCATCATTCTGTTGCGATGGGAAATGAAATCGTGTCAGTTCATCTAACTTTTGCTGTGATTCCGGAATGAACAGCCCGTAATAGGCCTTCAGGGTAAATATTTTCCGGTCGTGGATGATAGGTTGACCATATTCCTGCATGACCTGCAAGAATAGCAAAACGAAACATGTTGTACTTGTGAGAACAGACGAACGCTCGAGACTCAAACTCTATGTATAGGAACCCAAATTAAGTGTCTCAGTCTTCGATGAAAAGATACTGTGCTTCATGAAACTAAGAACGTTATGAAAGACAACACGTATGCATGAACGACTTACAGATAGAGAAAAGACAAATAGGAGAGAGGGGGAGGGGGAGAGAGAGAGGGAGAGAGGGATTAAGATATGGATTAACATCCTTGTAGTTACCTTTGCCTCTTTTGCCAGGTTCCAAGGGCAACACGAAGGAACCATTGTTATTGTATTCTATCCTGGTAGCCTTAGTTGCTTTGTCGAAACTGATACGAAATCCCCTCGCGTCAATACGCACTCCATCACCCCAATAAGTCCCACCAGAGCCTCCAAAGGGTCCAACGGTTTTGAAAGAATACATGTGCGGTATGGGCTCCACATACAGTCCTATGGATTTGAGAGTCTCGTTGTTGGGGTCCCGTGTTCCACAAAAGCCAGTGATTCTTCTTCCATTCGATGGATACCGAAAGTGTTTCCCCATCTTCTCGCCAAAGGGACCATACCTTCCTTTATTACTGTCAAATGTGAGCGACTGGATAGCACCATCTCGCACGTAACCAAAGATCGATGTCAAGTACTCCTGTGGATAATCCAATGTAACCTGCGCAATCTCAAAAATATATCTTAAAATTGGACGAGCGGCATAAACAATACCTAATTGTTAAGTTTAGTTTACTAAATCACATGCCAAAACACATATCAAGCTCGTCTCGACCAATGAGATAAATGTAAAAGGGAAAAAAGACACTAACCGTGGTGACCTTGGGATAGTCTCCTTCGGCGCAGCCTTTGTACATAACTCGGTAACTTTGGTCACCACATCGTACACAAACTTAATGTAATGGATATTAACATCGTGCTTTACCTCGATTTCCCTCACACCTTTGAATTTCCTGTGATCCCAAGTATCTCCACTTGAGCCATCCCTAGTTTCTCTGCTTGAGCCTACAGATAGCCCGATTGATTTGATTGGGTCGAGATGCGAGATATGTTCAAAATATGCTCCAATCGCTTCAAGATGTTCTCCACTCCACCCATAAAATCCAACAATTTTGCCACCAGTTGTGGGAGATGAGAAGTACCGTCCCTCTTCATCGCCAATAGATCCGATCGTTCTTTTGTTAATTTGAAAAATGAGAGATCTAATACCTCTGATCGGTTCTTTGAAAGATGCAAAAGTATACCTGGATATCGAAGTTAGATACTCTTTCGGAAAAAAATATTTGGATCTGCAGTAATAGACATAACCATCAAACTCATCATTCAAGTTGCAAAAGAGTCCCCTGCCAATGTAGGCAATGCAAATTTCCTAAGGATTTTACAAAGTATATATAAAAATGAGACATACCATAAAGGTCTTGGCTCTTCCTACTGCATGGAATCTATTTTCATCAATGCCACCATGTCTCTTTAATTGACACAATTCTTTATTCTTCTCTTCATACCGAAATGCGAGTGATCGGGGCAATCGCATTTGAGTTGAATCGAGTAAAGCAAGTTTTCTCATATTAGTGAGGACCTGATTGTCAATATTACAGTCTTCTAACCACTCTAACCGCTACAGTCGGGTGTGATAGGAGGCCCAGCAAATCAGCATGATCCTATTATGGTATCAGACTTGATCAATGAAGAACTGGGAATCTGGAATGAAGCTCTAATACTTCACATTTTTGAAGAACCTATGGCGAATGAGATTTTGGCGATCGATCTAAGCTCACACCCAGAGAATGATAGTCTCATGTGGATAGGCAATCAGACAGGCCAATATACGGTGAAGAGTGGCTATAACCGAGCCACACCTCTCTCTACCAGAGTTGACCTAAACAGAGCATCTTGCTCCTTCACACCTTTACGATCATTGTGGACTAGAATCTAGACTATCATTATACCCCCAAAGCTGAGAATTTTCTTATGGAGTCTATGTCAAAATGCCATACCTACACAGGAGAACTTCTACATAAGGCAATTGCTTCCTGATCCTTTATGCCCGTTCTGTTCCAAGTACATGGAAACCATAGAACACCTATTTTTGCTGTGTAAATGGACAACATCTATATGGACAGACCCACGCATTAATATTATTAGCTATCCCAGCAACATCAAGTGGTTCGACCAGTGGCTCATGGAGGCTTTTGAAGGCAAGAAAGGCTTACCGGAGAAAGAACTCATCGCGGCTGTGTTGTGGAATATCTGGAAGTCTCGTAATAACTTCATTTTCAGAGCCAAGCCCCCGCAAATAGTAGATCTCGTGGATCTTGCACAAGAACAGCAACGAAGCTTCAGTCGATGGCAAAATCGAAAAAGGGAAATACCCAAAACCTGTGTCGAACCTGGTCGGTGGAAGCTGCCAGAAAGGGATGAGTTGAAAATCAACGTTGATGCTTCGTGGTTTCCAGGCGAATTTCTCTGCTCAATTACTGGAATCATTCGCGATTCTACAGGGATGGTTGTCGAGGGTTTTGCTTTCAAAGCTAGGGCTTCTTCATCTCAACAAGCCGAAGCCCTCTCTCTCCTGCACGGGCTGCTGTACTTGAGGGAAAAAGTAACTTTGCACGTGGGGAGCTTCTCTGGTCAACTGGTTCGATGGGTGTGTGAGAGTGATAGTTTTAGTTTGGCGGAGATGGTAACGGGCCGGGCCAAACCCCCATGGAATTTGAAGGAAATTACGGGAAGATGCAGAGAAATGTTGATTCTTTGCGATTTAGTCCAGGTCCTTTATTGTCCACGTGAAGCAAATCGGGCGGTTGACTGAGTGGCCAGATCACACCGAGCTAGAAATCTTCCCGTAAATTGGGTGAGCTCTCCCCCTCTTCCTCTTTCAGAAATTCTATGTTCGGAATTCTATCCATCGATGTCTTGTAAGAATTGTTTTTCTCATGAATGAATGTGATATCTCCTTTCGTCCAAAAAAAGAAAAAAAACCACTCTAACCACTCTAACCCCTTTGGCTGCACAAATAACTCCAAATACTTGAAGGGATAGGGCTTGTTAAAGTATGACTTGACTGGTGCTCTAATAGTTTTGAAAAAATCACCGATTGTCCCAAACCCGATAACTTTGCTAGCTGCTGATGGTAAGGAAAAGTACTGCCCTTTCTCTCGACCAATAATTTCCGGATTTCTTCTGCAGGTATGGAATAAGAGCGAGTCGATTCGAGCATAACTGTCTAATCGATTCTTTTTCCTATACTTGACATATCGTTTCACATAGCGTCGGTTTTGCTTTGTACAAATTCCATTACAATCCCAAAATCAATTTTCCTCTAACTTAAATATATTTTTTACCTCATAAATGATGTGCCTAATTCGTTTTTATTTTCTTTCTAACACATAAAATGTCGTGCCTAATAAGTCAATTTTACTTATGTTTGTTGGAGAAATCGTCTTGAAATGTTTTGAAGCTGACAAAACGTTTCCATCGATCCTAGTCAAGGGTTGCGACTACTGGCCGCTTTAAAGTCTGAAGACCTCCGGACAGCCAGACTCAAGACTCAAAGTCTATCCTCATTGGCAGTTTCTAATCCGTTGAAGAAAGGCTATCCAGAACTGGATGTTTTACTAAGGATATGACCTTATCGACTGGAGAAGATCTCTTGGCTGGATATGACGTAATGGAATCATTTGATTGATCGAGATTGATTCGGAGATTAAGGATCCGATGATTGGCGAAATATTCGTGGAAGGTTCTACTTATGGAAACCGAGATCCTGATTGTATGGGCGAACATGATTGATGGGCTATCGACACGTTCCTTTAATAGCTCGAATAATCTTCCTAATTGATTATGTCCAACGGGAAGATTGGAAGAATTCCTTTTGTGAATGCCAACGGGTATGATGGCATAAAGGAGTATATAAGTGAGACGTTCTAGTTGTTCGAGAAGTGCACGATAAAAGAATTCCAAAGTCTGAAGCTCATTGTTTTTAGTCAATACATTTGAGCGAAAACTTGTACGCAAAAGAGTGTTTATATTCGTGAGAAATCTTGAGGAAGTGTGGTAGAATATCTACACTATGGAATCAAGGAAGAACTGTGCTGTAACATCTCTTTTGTTCATAATGGAATTCAGCCGATAGGCTGTCAGTGCGGAAGAGTGGATGTAGGCTTGGGATAAGCCGAACCACTATAAACCTTGTGTTTAATCTTCTCTTCCTTACTCTTTACTTTACTTTGATCGTAATTCATTTTGTTAATCAAAAGAGTACTACCTTTCTATCGCCTGCCTAGTATCGCTGTGGCATCTTGAGAAATTGTTTTTACACCTATTCACCCCCTCTAGGTGATTATACTAGCTACATCAATTGGTATCAGAGCCTGTGTACTCACTTTGTTTGAAGTGTTTTACTTCAGAGTTAAAGATCCATGGCTAGTATGTTGGCTCCAGGGCTGGTAGAAGGGCAAAGCAATACCAGACTACCTTACTTTGATGGAAAGGATTACAACATATGGAAAAACAAGATGAAGGCGTTCCTAAGATCAAAGGATCCTCTGGGACGTTGTAGAAAAAGGAATCATTCCTAAAGCTGCACCTGTCTCAGAAAGAGGAAAAGATACTGTGGAGTCTAGTCAAATGACTCAGGAAGAGATAATCAAGAGACAGGCTTTTGATGCAAAAGCAATTTATTCATTATATTGTGCTTTATCTCCTACTAAATATAACAGAATATCTTCTTGTGTTACAGCTAAAGAAGTCTAGGATAGATTACATATTACCTATGAAGGAATCGATCGAGTGAAAGAGACTAGAATCAACATTCTCCTCGGTCAATACGAAGCCTTCAGAATGAAATCGGGAGAATCTATAACTGACATGTTTAGTCGTTTTATAGAAATCGTGAATGGTCTTGAAAATCAAGGTCAACCAATTTCTGATCCCATGAAGGTAAACAAGCTACTGCGTGGACTCTCCAAGGATTGGAATCACATAAAGGCCTCAATCAGAGAGACCCAAAGAATCATGCCACTATCTGTTGATGAGTTGGTTGGGACTCTTCAGTCTTATGAAATGGAATGAATCAATGAAGACGAAGACCCTAAAGGTAAGAAATCCATTGCATTAAAGTCCAATGATGATTCTGATGTTACAGGTTCTGAAGACGATATGGATGATGAGGAGCTTGCCCTCATGATAAGAAGATTCAGAAAGCTAAACATAAAAGGAAGAAGATTCAATCCAAAGAAACAAAGTTTTCAAAAGCAACAGACTAGGTCTATTGAGGATGATGAATCAAACAAAGATGTAGTTTGCTTTGAATGTAAGAAAAAGGGACACATCAGACCCAACTGTCCTCTTCTGAGAAAGAAGAAAGGAAAAGCTGAAAAATATCGAAAAGCTCTTAAAGCAGAAACCTGGAGTGATACAGAGTGTGAAGAAAGTGATGATGATTATGCCAATATATGTCTAATGGCACAATCAGATTCAGATTCAAACTCCGAGACAGAATCAGATTCAGATAGTGAATTTGAGGTAAGTAACTTCAAAATCCCTATTAAAGTCTCTAAATACATTGATGAGTTGTGTTTTAGTCTTAAAACTTCTCTTAAAAGGATTTCCGAACTCAAAAGAGAAAATTCTGCACTAAAACAACAGGAAAATATTTTGGAAGAAAAAGTGAAATGTTTAGATATGAATGTTTCTTCTCTTAGAAAAAGTGAAGATAATCTTTCGAAAGAAAATGTTCTATTGAAAAATGATATCTCAAATATTTCAAAAAAAATTTCTATAGGATCTGAAAAACTGGAAAAAATTCTTTTTGTTCAAAGACCTTATTTCAACAAATCTGGTTTGGGAATGACTGTTGAAACCATTCATTTAATTGATTTTCCAAAGGTAAAAGAAAGAATTAAGCAAAGACCGACAAGAGATACTTACAAAAATCACTTTAAAAAGATATTTGTAAAACACTCGTAGCCGCAATGCTCTCGATGTTCAAAATGCAATAGTGCGAGATCATTTTGAAAAAGAATGTCCTATGGTTTGGAAACCTGTTAAGAAAGTATGGGCAAAAACCGCATTTCATACTAACTCAAATGGACCCAAGAAAATATGGGTACCAAAGAAAGTTTGAGTCTCTTTTTAAATGCAGGTCACTATCAAGAAAAAGGTAAAATGGTATCTGGATAGTGGATGCTTAAGACATATGACAGGAGATTCAAAGTGCTTCATAAAGCTTGTTCAAGTGAATGGTGGAAAAGTCTCATTTGGAGGAAATAACAAAGGAAGAATAGTGGGATTTGGAACTGTAAAGATTGGAAATCTCACAATAAGCAATGTTTCTTTAGTTGAAGGACTCAACTACAATTTGCTCAGTGTCAGTCAGCTATGCGATACCGGTTTCAAAATCTACTTTCAAGAAGGAATATGTACAGGAACCAGTAAAGACTCTACTCAGTCATTCATGGGTCGAAGACATGGAAATATCTACCTCTTGGATGTAAAACTAGATGAATCGCAATGTCTAATCTCAATCCAAGACGAAGCAAGCTTATGACACGGAAAGCTTGGGCACATTAATATGAAACAGATAGCCAAAAATCTCAGCAAAAAAGCTTGTTCGTGGTCTACCCAATTTATCATACCAAAAGGCTGATCTATGTACACTGTGCATATTGGGAAAACAAGTAAGAAATTCCTTTAAATCAATAAATCAAGTTTCCACTAACCGTGTACTGCAGCTTCTGCATTTGGATCTTTTTGGACCAACCAGAACACAGAGCATTGGAGGTAAGAAATATTGCCTGGTAATTGTAGATGACTACTCAAGATTTACTTGGGTATATTTCCTGGCAAGTAAATCTGAAACCTTCTCTTATTTTGAAAAATTTGCTAAAAAGGTTCAAAATGAAAAATTGTATGTTATTTCGAGTATAAGAATAGACCATGGAGGTAAATTTGAAAATCAAGATTTTACAAACTTTTGTGATAAATCTGGTTTTCAGCATGTATTCTCTTCTCCATATACTCCAGAGCAAAATGGAGTTGTGGAAAGAAAGAATAGATCGCTTCAAGAAATGGCTAGAACTCTTTTTAATTGAAAGCAACATTTCTTCACGATTTTGGGCTGAAGCAGTTTCTACACTTGTTATATTATCAAGAGTTTTTCTAAGGCCTATTCTAGAAAAAATCCCCTATGAATTATTCAAAGAAAAGAAGCCTATTGTTTCATATTTTCATGTGTTCGGATGCAAATGTTTTATATTGAAAAATGCAAATGATCGTATTGGCAAGTTTGAAGAAAAATTAGATGAAGGCATATTCCTTGGATATTCAATCTCAAGCAAAGCCTACAGAGTTTATAACAAAAAGAGTCAATCTGTGGAGGAATCAATGAATGTCAAATTCCAAGATTCTATGCAAAATGAATCTATTCAGACTCATCTTGAAGAGCCTGAACCTGCTCCAGACTCTACAAAGTCTAAATCTCAGGAAACAGCTTAGATTTTGAAGGACCAACAACAAGTGACTGTTGAAGATTCAAGTGAAGGAAGTGACCATCAATCTGACAAATTAACCAGCAACTGGAAACATAAGTCCAGTCATCCCAAAGATCTTATTATTGGCGACATCAATGAAGGAATTCGCACAAGATCCAAAAGGCGCGAAGAGTCTAGTGCTGTGGCTCTTATTTCTGAAATAGAACCCAAAAGCATAAAAGATGTGACATCCCAATTTTCCAATTCTATTTTCAATAATTTGAGACGGGCATTTCGTTGGCACGCATATAGTTCTTTTCCTTGAGTCGGCCACTCATGTGAAAACTAATCTATCGGGTGAAGCCGTTAAGAGTTTCTAATGCATCCGACTCGAGAATTTGACCAGGAAGCGACCTTTCGACCGAGCTAATCTGCAAGGGTCATTACGACACAATTAAAAATCGATTAGAGATCGGAGATAGGTCGACTCGACAGAGGCATGTGATCAGGTGTGGGTGATTCCACCGGATCGCACAATTCTTGTCGATCGGCACTGTACCGACTTTTCTGTCGATTGGGTACCCTGTGTTCGTATTTGAAATCTTGAGATTACCTCGATAACCGAAAGTCGCCAATGTTTCAAAGATGTACATTGTGGCTTGAGATGATCAACCACAGGTCAAACGCAAGAAAATTTCTTAAAGGCTACCCGGTAGGTTGGGCCACGCTAGTATCGTGCCAAAGTGAAATTAACCGTGAAATTGAGATCAAATTCAGAAATTGGAAATCATGGTGTATCACAAATCATTTTAGGATCATTGACTCATTTTCAGAAGATTTTTCATACAATCAGAGTTTTTCAGCAATTAAATCAGAAAATGGCTAATTTGGCTCGAGAAATTAGTAGGCCCGCTTTTAGTCGTACTTTTGGGACTTAAGTTGGTTCTATGGGGAAGTGAAGATGTGAATTGAAGTGTTGTGACATTGGATTAATTTTATGGACTTTAATTGGACTCAATTGGAAGAGAATCGAGTGGAATTGAAGAAATTGTTGCACAAAGTTTTATGCCCCGGTGGAAAAAGAAATTGGACCCATCGAAATAGGTTGTAGAGGAAATGAGTTAGTGGAAGATGACATGGGATGATGTCATGGTGGTTGGGCCAAAGAGAATGAGATTTGGACAAGTGGAGGGTGGATATTGGCTCTTGGAAAGGCACCCATCAACATCATCTTCAAGCTTGGGACTTTCGAGGAGAGAGAAGGGGGAGCTGCGACCAGCCAGGCCAGCCGCACGCCCGACCGCCGCTCGCCCATCCGCTCGCCCATCGCCAGAGCCCGTCACAGCCCCACACCGTCACCGCTCCGCCTTGGCCGCACGCCCTCCGTCTTTCCCTTTCCTCTCCCGTCGCCTCTCTCCCCCATGGTTGCCGTGCGAAGATCAGAAAATGGCAGCGAAGAAGAAGCTAGAGCAGCCATGGCCGTCCGCCTCCTTCGCCGCTCGTCGCTCGCCGCCAGTGCCGTCGTTGTCGTCGCCGTTCGCGCGCGCAGCCACGCGTCCGCTCACCGTTGTTCGCCTCACCTCTCCGCCACCGCCTTCACTTCCAAGCGGCTGTTCGGCCAGCTCGAGCCGCGGTTCAGCCCACCTCCGGCCGCCGTGAGACCCCGCCTGGCCGCCGTGTGCCACCGTCCGAGCTGCCGCCTCCTTCCTCCGCCGTTCCTCCGCCCGAATCGTCGCTGGACAGCCCTCCTCCGCCCATGAACAGCAGCTGCAGAAAATGGGTTTCTCAGCCCCTTCTTGGCCCGTTTTGGCCGCCTTCCCAAGCCCGGATGCTCGGCCCGCCTTGAGGAAAGTCAATCCTTGCGTCGTCCTCGTCGTTTTGGTCCGCTCGGCTCGCTAATCCGGTGAGTTTAGCTCACTAAACCTTGATTAGACGGTTAATTATGCCCTAAGTGTGCTTAGTCTAAGTTAAGCAAGTTTATGTGGATATTTTAGTTTATTTAATTGTGATTTGGATTAAAAGGTTTGTTTAATTTAAAGTGTGTTTAATTAAAGGCTAAGATAGTTTATTTAATAATAAACATTGATGGGACATAATAGGGTTTTAGTTTTGAATTATTTAATTGTTTCGAAATTCTGGAAATTATAATATTATATTATATTCCGAAATTATTAAAATATTATTATTTATAAAAAAATGGAAAAATTATTTTTGACCCCGGTTGCTCAGAATTTCGTGCCGATCGCTGCTGTGTATTCGGATTTTGAAATTGATGGTTGGATATTATAAATTGAGTGTGGATTGCGAAAAATATGGATATTATTATTTAATTAATTTTCGGAATAAATTTAATTATTTATTAAAATTCGAAAATTTCGTCGGGACCTTATACTCTCAGAATTTCGTGCCGATCGCTACTGTGTAATTAGAATTTGAATTTGATGATTGATTGTGGCAAATTGAGTGTGATTGTGATAATAGGGATTCTTTTTATAAAGTCCTAAGTGTCGAAATTTATGGGAGATTGGTCGTGATATGCCACCTGATAAAGGTCGTGCCCAGTGGGGCCGTAAATTGCCACCTGATAAAGGTTGCGCCTAGTGAGGCCGTGATATGCCACCTGATAAAGGTCGCGCCTAGTGGGGCCGTGATATGCCACCTGATAAAGGTCGCGTCGAGTGAGGCCGTGAGATGCCACCTGATAAAGGTCGTGCCCAGTGGGGCCGTGATATGCCACCTGATAAAGGTCGCGCCGAGTGAGGCCGTGAGATGCCACCTGATAAAGGTCGTGCCCAGTGGGGCCGTGATATGCCACCTGATAAAGGTCGCGCCTAGTCGGGCCGTGAGTTACCACCTATTAGAGGTCGTGCCCATCGGGCCGAGATCTACCACCTTTTAAAGGTTGTGCCGAGTGGGGCCGTGATGCCACTAATTCTAAAATTGGCCGAGTGGGGCCGTGATTGAGAGCAATGATTGATTTGCTAGAATGACATGTAATCGGCCAAGTCGATTGATCGTGAGACGATCCAAGTGATTGAATTGTTCTGATGATGTGATTGTGCCATGGTTGTTTGGTTATCATAATTGTACGTGGTTGAATTATATAAATTGGGCTAACCTGCAGATGAAGGCTAATGCGAGGTAAGTCTTCTGTGTGATGTGGCTAGGCCACCCGAGGGTGTATTTTCTTTCTAATAGGGGTTTAGGGGGTTGCACTTGCTGAGACAAAGTCTCATCCTGGTTGTGGGATTAAAATTTCGAGTCCCCGGTGGATGGAGCGGGCAGATAACTTTGGTTGGCCTTGAGGAGTTGCAGAGGTGAAGTCATAAGGATTAAAGAGCGTGTCTGACTTGTAGGTCGTAGGACAATTCCTTTTTAAGAGCCAGTCTTTTGTAGACTTTTGGCCGTAGACCTTGTTTGTAATTTGTGTTGAATTATGAAAGTGTTATGTTGTGGTTTTGCTTCCTCGCTTTTCTATCCCGTATTTTATTTGTCATGGGTTTTATAAGACGTTCGCATGCATAATAAATGAATGGAGTCGGTGACACTATCTGGGAATATCGCATTTGCATGACCATGGTGGGATGTTGGCGCGCTTGAGGTTCGGGGCGTGACATCCCTGTTTAAGTGGTATCAGAGCATGGTTTGAGTATGGAGTGATAAGGTGCGATGAGTCATGGGATAGTTAGTAGGAAAGGCTTTTAATATGCTGGTACATGTGATTGATAGTTGTTTGGTAGCTTGTTTGTGGGGTCGCTGAAATTTCAACCTGATGTTGGAATCGGAAAACAGGTGTCTATAAAGAGCTTGTAGGATGAGTGACCAGGAGTGGAGGACTCCTTCGAGAAGGTCGGTAGGACCTATACCTCGGGGTAGGATGCTGACAAGAGTCGGTACCCAAGGTAGAGCGCAGGCTTAGACCAGCGCGAGTGTGAGAGTACCGTTGTAAGTCGGTACTGTGAGTGTAGCAGCACCGAATGATCCTAGGTTCATCGGGATTGTTTAGGCGCCAAAGTCTTTGGGAAGTATTTTGGGTTCGTAAGCTCAGGGTTGAGCCGCCGCTGTTGCCGTTGATTCTATTGCTGCCAGTGTTGTAACCGTTGTTGTTGTTGCGCCTGTTGAGGCCTAATCTCGAGTTGTGATCGAGGATCAAGCCGCCGTATCTAAGTCAAGGTTCAGATTTAGTAGAGATGGGAATCAGTTGAGGAAGAAGTCTATGCTCGTAGAAAAGTATTCCATTCCGTCCATCTGGAAAAGTGGGATGGTAAGGTCAGCAAAGAATCAAATTGGAGTGTGTTATGCTGACATAAGCTGACATGGATCAACCCAGTGTCCTGGTAAGACGGGTGCTTGTTCTGTGTGTGACCATCAGAGTTACCTGGCCAGAAACGGTCTTGGAAAGCCGATGGGACAGATTAAAAGGAGTATGCCATAGAACACATCATGGGGTTTTTAGAACAAGCCTTCAATATAAGAAAGAGCGCATGCTGTTACCTGACAGTAGGCAGGGGACTCGCCGATTGTGTTCCGAGATTGTGGAAAGGAGGCTTGAGTCAGCCCAGTGTCAGAGTAAAAAGGAGAACATGCTTTGAATGTAGCCAACACGGTCGTCAGGTTAGGAATTGTTTGTGTAAGTTCAGGAGAGTGTAAGCACTGTTACTACAGGTAGGATGCCACTAGGATGGCTAGAGGAGCATGAAGGGATTGACCATGCATCAATCAGAATGAGAATGTTTTCGAGATGTTTTTATCATAGTAGTGCAGCAGAATTTTCAGTGAAGGTTGTAGGATCTTCGTTGTTGTAATAAAGTAATAGGAAGATGAGTCTCTGACTATAGTTGTACTTGAAGGGGGTTTGCTTAAGTATGACTTGAAAGTCATTTATAAAAAGGTTTGGCTCAAGGAGCTTTCTGTTGTTTTGAATCGCGGTAGTGATATAATTCAGTTTGTTTAGCTAGTGTGCGAAAGTTTCGAATCATTAAAAGTTGAAGAGGAACTTCAATCCTTGTTATTCGTCGCTGAAGATGACTTGGTTCAGGTTGTTGGTTACCGAATTTAAATGGCAACTATAATGGATGCGTCAGTTGAGGAGCCGAATATGGAGATCATAATCGTGGTACGGGAGTTTTCTAAGGTATTTTCTAGAGAATTGTCAGGTTTGCAGTCAGAAAGAGAAATAGAGTTCGTGATTAAATTGACACCCGGAATAGAGCTAGTCCCTAAGGCTCCTTACCGGATGGTGTTACTCGAGTTAAAAGAACTGAAGGTGCAGATACAGGAATGGTTGAAGAGAGGATTCATACATTCCAATGCTTAACCTTGGGAAGCACCAGTTCTGTTCATGAAGGAGAAATGTAGTTCGTTGTGGTTGTACATCGATATTCTTCAAGATCAACTTGAGAACAGAGTATCATCAAATGAGGATCAGGAAGAAAGACATACCGAAGTTAGCACCTCACACTTGATATGGCAGTTATGAGTTCATCGTAATACCGAGTGGTTTGATGGACACCATAGCTATTTGTTTGGGTCTAACGAGCAGAATGTTTAAGGGTACTTGAATAAGTCGTGATCGTGTTCATTGAAGTTATCCTAGGGTGTTCAAAGAGTGCTGAGGAGCACGAGAGACATTTGGGGATGGCACTTCAGACCTTGAGTACTCTTGAATTTTACAATAAGCTTAGCAAATGCGAGTTTTGGATGACTCGTGTTGTATTCCTAGGTCACGTGATTTCAGGTAAAGAAATCTCCATAGACCCCGTCCAAGATTGAAGCAGTTAGCAGTTGGCCGAGATTGACTTCGATGTGACAAATTAAAGTTTATGGAGGATTAGCGAGGATATTATAGAAGTTTGTATGAAGGGTTTTCGTGTTAGCATTGCATTGTTGACTCGACTTTCGAAGAAGGAAGAAAAGTTTGTATGGTCAGATAAGTATAAGAGTAGTTTTCAAGAGCTTAAGCAGAAATTGACTACCGCACCTGTGCTGACTATTCCATCTGGTCCTGGAAGTTATGAGATCTACAGTGATGCGTCGTTTAAAGGATTGGGTTGCTTGTTGATGCGGCATGATAGGGTTGTTGCATATGCGTCCCGTTAGTTGAGACCTCAGGAGTTGAATATGAGACAGCGTCGCTGGATGGAACTCCTTAAGGATTATGACTATGATATTTTGTATCACTCTGGAAAGGTGAGCAAAGTTACAGATGCACTGAGTCGAGAGTCCTTAGTTGCACAGTTGGTACTCAAGGATTGGATCTTATTTAAGAAAGTTCGAAATTCGATTTTCAAATCTAAGGTAGGCCACCTTTTGAATCTTATGACTACCCTCAGAATTGAGCCGAAAGTTCAGATCGGAATCAAAATGCTTTAGTGGACAGATTCAGAAATTCAAAAGACTCTATAAGAGAATGCAAATAAGAGAGAGGTTGATTCTCAGATTTCTAAAAACAGAACGCTAAGGTTCTGAGGACGATTGTGTGTAATTGATGATACAGAGATTAAAGAAGAGATCTTATGGGAAGCTCATTATAGCAACTTCAGCGTTGTCCAGACAGTACAAAGATGAGTCAGAATCTACATCATCGGGATTGGTAGATCGATATGAAGATAGATATCGTCGAATAAGTTGTGAGTGTTGGATGTATCAGTAAGTGAGAATTTGGTAACGTAAGCCAGGAAAGCTTTTTAAGTACTTGAGAGAATCCTGTGTGGGGATGGAATGTTATGACAGGTTTATTAAGGAGTCGGAAAGAGTATTGATTCATTATGGGGTTGTGGTCGACAGATGAACAGAGTCAACTCATCTTAGTGCAGCACGAAAGGATCTCGATTAGAATAGATATACCGAAGTGTGTGCATATCATATAAATCATCTGCATGAAGTGCCAAGATGAATTGTATTTCAAATCTAGATTAGATGTTCCAAGTTGGTAGAGTTTTCAGATTGTTCTTTCTTAAGCAGTGCATAGCAGGGAGTGCAGAATTTCAATTGCTGAGATGAAGTCAGGGAAAGAAAGATCACAGGCTAGGGTCAGTATAGTAGTCAGTGATTGCAGTTGCCGAGATCAGTGTCAGAGTTATATCAGTGCTTGACCAGAGGTTCCCAGTTTCAGCAGATTAGTCAGATAGTTTCTTTTAGTCAGTGAAGGGCAGAGTGTTCAGAACTTCAGTCGGTTGAGATGAAATCGGAGATCAGAAAATCACAGGTCCACAGTTGGTTCAGAAATCAGTGATTCAGTCACAATTATCAGAGACAGTTTAGGATTTCTTAGAATCGCCAATTTAGTTTCGCAGATTTTATGTTGAAGACCTTTGGAATTTTAAGTGGGCCAGTGTTTAGTATTTTGGATCCGAAGTGGTCTGGGAAAGATAGTAATGATCTGGCAGCACTTGTACAGAAGTAGAAACCTGAGAAAGAGAAGATTATATGAGATGATTGTACCCCCACCTTTTTGTTAAAGAATTGGTAAAGGTTTAAATTTCGAGAACGAAATTTTTTATAAGAGGGGAAGAGTTGTGACATCCCGATTTTCCAATTCTATTTTCAATAATTTGAGACGGGCATTTCGTTGGCACGCATCTTTTCCTTGAGTCGGCCACTCATGTGAAAACTAATCTATCGGGCGAAGCCGTTAAGAGTTTCTAATGCATCCGACTCGAGAATTTGACCAGGAAGCGACCTTTCGACCGAGCTAATCTGCAAGGGTCATTAAGGCACAATTAAAAATCGATTAAAGATCGGAGATAGGTCGACTCGATAGAGGCATGTGATCAGGTGTGGGTGATTCCACCAGATCGCACAATTCTTGTCGATCGGCACTGTACCGACTTTTCTATCGATTGGGTACCTTGTGTTCGTATTTGAAATCTTGAGATTACCTCGATAACCGAAAGTCGCCAATGTTTCAAAGATGTACATTATGGCTTGAGATGATTAACCACAGGTCAAATGCAAGAAAATTTCCTAAAGGCTACCCGGTAGGTTGGGCCGCGCTAGTATTGTGCCAAAGTGAAATTAACCGTGAAATTGAGATCAAATTCAGAAATTGGAAATCATGGTGTATCACAAATCATTTTAGGATCATTGACTCATTTTCAAAAGATTTTTCATGCAATCAGAGTTTTTCAGCAATTAAATCAAAAATGGCTAATTTGGCTTGAGAAATTAGTAGGCCCGCTTTTTAGTCGTACTTTTGGGACTTAAGTTGGTTCTATGGGGAAGTGAAGATGTGAATTGAAGTGTGGTGACATTGGATTAATTTTATGGACTTTAATTGGACCCAATTGGAAGAGAATCGAGTGGAATTGAAGAAATTGTTGCACAAAGTTTTATGCCCCGGCGGAAAAAGAAATTGGACCCATCGAAATAGGTTGTAGAGGAAATGAGTTAGTGGAAGATGACATGGGATGATGTCATGGTGGTTGGGCCAAAGAGAATGAGATTTGGACAAGTGGAGGGTGGATATTGGCTCTTGGAAAGGCACCCATCAACATCATCTTCAAGCTTGGGACTTTCGAGGAGAGAGAAGGGGGAGCTGCGACCGGCCAGGCTAGCCGCACGCCCGACCGCCGCTCGGCCATCCGCTTGCCCATCGCCGGAGCCCGTCACCGCCGCACACCGTCGCCGCTCCACCTTGGCCGCACGCCCTCCATCTTTCCCCTTCCTCTCCCGTCGCCTCTCTCCCCCATGGTTGCCGTGCGAAGATCAGAAAATGGCAGCGAAGAAGAAGCTAGAGCAGCCATGGCCGTCCGCCTCCTTCGCCGCTCGTCGCTCGCCGCCAGTGCCGTCGTTGTCGCCACCATTCGCGCGCGCAGCCACGCGTCCACTCACCATCGTCCGCCTCACCTCTCCGCCACCGCCTTCACTTCCAAGCGGCTGTTCGGCCAGCTCGAGCCGTGGTTCAGCCCACCTCCGGCCGCCGTGTGCCACCGTCCGAGCTGCCGCCTCCTTCCTCCGCCGTTCCTCCGCCCGAATCGCCGCTGGACAGCCCTCCTCCACCCATGAACAGCAACTACAGAAAATGGGTTTCTCAGCCCCTTCTTGGCCCGTTTTGGCCGCCTTCCCAAGCCCGGATGCTCGGCCCGCCTTGAGGAAAGTCGATCCTCGCGTCGTCCTCGTCATTTTGGTCCGCTCGGCTCGCTAATCCGGTGAGTTTAGCTCACTAAACCTTGATTAGACGGTTAATTATGCCCTAAGTGTGCTTAGTCTAAGTTAAGCAAGTTTAGGTGGATATTTTAGTTTATTTAATTGTGATTTGGATTAAAAGGTTTGTTTAATTTAAAGTGAATTAAAGGCTAAGATAGTTTATTTAATAATAAACATTGATGGGACATTTTTTAGTTTAATTTAAAAAATTCTGTATTATTATTTATAAAAAAAACGGAAAAATGTTTAATTAATATTCGGATTTTGAAATTGATGGTTGGATATTATAAATTGAGTGTGGATTGCGAAAAATATGGATATTATTATTTAATTAATTTTCGTAAATTTAATTATTTATTAAAATAATAATAAACCTTTAGATGGGATTGATTGTGGCATTGAATTGTGATAATAGGGATTTTTTTATAAAGTTTTTTATGGAATTATTTAATTGTTTCCAAAAAAGGTTCTAGTGAAATATATAATATTATATTATAAAAAAGGTCGCGTCTATTAAAGATGCCACGATTATTATTTATTAAAAACAGAAATGCCAATTATAAAGGTCACGCTCGGTTATGCCACTAAAGGTCGCGCCTAGTCGGGCCGTGAGTTACCACCTATTAGAGGTCGTGCCCAAAGATCTACCACCTTTAAAGGTTGTGCCGAATGGGGCCGTGATGCCACTAATTCTAAAATTGGCCGAGTGGGGCCGTGATTGAGAGCAATGATTGATTTGCTAGAATGACATGTAATCGGTCAAGTCGATTGATCGCGAGACGATCCAAGTGATTTTGAATGTGATTGTGCCATGGTTGTTTGGTTATCATTATGGTTGAATTATATAAATTGAACACTGTGAAGGCTAATGCGAAGTCTTCTGTGTGATGTGGCTAGGCCACCCGGGCGTAAATAGGGGTTTATTGGATATTATTAAAATTTAATTATGGATTTTGGCCTTGGAATAAAGTCATTAATTATTTATTAAAATTCCTTTTTAAGAAAACCGTAGACCTTCTTTGTAATTCGTTGACCTTATGTTGTGGTTTTGCTTCCTGCTTTTCTATCTATTTTATTGTCGGGGTTTTATAATACATTTCGAAATAAATGAATGGGGTCGGCGACACTATGCGGAATGTCGCATTTGAATGACCATGGTGGGATGTTGGCGCGCTCGAGGTTCGGGGCGTGACCGATGTTTGGGAGTTAACTCCTAAACCAAAAGGTAAATCTATTATTGGTGTAAAATGGGTTTTCAGGAACAAGATGAACGAGTCATAAGAAACAAAGGAACACTCCTGGCCAAAGGATATTAGACTATGACGAGACTTACGCACCGATGCAAGGTTAGAAGTAATTCGTTTATTACTTGCATTTGATAAAAATTTCAGGTTATTCTAAATGGACGTGAGTGTTTCCTAAATGATTCAGCCATGAGTGACGCCCCGAACCCCGAGCGCACGCACATCCCACTGCGGTCGATCAAATATGCGACATCCCAAGATACGTCGCCAACCCATTCATTTTATTACGCATGCGGAAGCGAAACAAATCCCCTGACAACATTTAACTTGGGATAGAAAAGCAGGCAATCAATCACAATACCAAACACTCATTTACAAACACATAGGTTTAAATACAACTCTGAACTGTCTACAAAATAGACCAGCTCGACAAAAGGGGAACTATCCTAAAACCAACTAGCAGACACGTTCACCGATACTTCAGTCTCCACCTTTCCAGACTTAGGGCTTCGGGTCCTCCACGACCGCCATCTAGGGACCTGAAATTTTAATCCCCAAACCGGGATGAGACAATGTCTCAGCAAGTTCAACCCCCTAAACCCCTATTAGAAAGAAAATACGCCCAAGGGTGGCCTAGCCACATCACACAGAGAACTTACCTCGCCTCAATTCCTTCCTGCAGGTTAGCACAATTCAAATCACTCAATCACAGATAGTAATAGGAACTTAAACAACCGGAACGCATTCACTTTCATATAACCAACAACCGCGGGGGTCCTGATTATAAGACTAAATCGTTATGACACGTCCCATTCCATGCCACACAATTCCGTCCCATAATCCGACACATCAACAACACTCAACATGCATTCCAATTGTTATTCACTGCCACACAAGGGCATAGCCTACTCGCAGTTCGGCTATCTACTGGCATATAGCCAGGCATCGCCTCCCCCCATGGAGCGCGGCTTCGTCAGTACATCGACAGCGTTCCCGAAGGAGCATGGGCCTAGAATCAACTGCGACCCGCATCCACCGCGTGGGCATCCCATATAGGGGCAAGTCCGGCTCAACAGCCCAGAACGATTCTTCTTAATTATCACACAGCCAAATCATACTCGGCACCAGGATACTTTATATTTCACTAAATGCTTCCACTTAAAATAGTGATCCCGGCCATTTTTCTTCATATTAAAAATATTCCAGAAATTACTCACGTGTGTGGGGACACGCTAATTTCGAATCAAAAAGCCAATATCTCACTTTTTCAAACCCCACTATTTAATATAATTATTAAAATCCAATTTTTGCATCAAAACCCGACACTTGGGTTTTTATGAATAAAATCCATATTTATCACAATCAACACTCAATTTGCCACATCCATTCATCAAATTCAAATTCTAAATGCACAGCAGCGATCAACACGAAATTCTGAGAAAATAAGGTTCCAAAATAATTTTCAGAATTTATTAAATAATTAAATTTATTCCGAAAATTAATTAAATAATAATATCCATATCTTTCACGATCCACACTCAATTTATAATATCCAATCATCAATTTCAAAATCTGACTATACAGCAGCGACCGGCACGAAATTCTGAGAATTTAGGGTCCCGACAAAATTTTCGGAATTTAATAAATAATTAAATTTATTCCGAAAATAATTAAATAATAATATTTTAATAATTTCGAATAATAATATATTATTAAATTATTTAATAATTTCGAGACATTTAAATAAATCAAAAGTAAATTCATTTATGTCAAATCAAGGCTTATTTTAAATAAACCTACTTACCCTTAATTAAACACACTTTAAATTAAAACAAACACATTAATCTAATCTACTCTTAAATAACCTAAACTAACAACCTAATAATACTTAACCTAAACTAAACACACCTAAAGCATAATTAACCCTCTAATCGAGGTTTAGTGAGCTAAACTCACCCGATTAATGAACCGAGCGAACCAAAACGACGAGGACGACGCGAGGATCGACTTTCCTCAAGGCGGGCCGAGCATCCGGGCTCTGGAAGGCGGCCAAAACGGGCCAAAACCGGGCTGAAATACCCATTATTCCAGCTGCTGCTGGTGTTCAGGCCGGAGGAGGGCTGATCCGCACAAGGGCGGTGGGTGGAGGAACGGTGGAAGGTGGAGGGGCGGACGGGCGGAGCGGTGGTGGGCCATCGGGGGGCGGGTCACGGTGGCCTCTAATTCCCTTTGGCTCCGGCGAACCAACCCACGAGCGGTCTTCAAGCCCGCGAGGCCGAGACGACGGAGCGATGGAAAATTTCTATGTGCGAGATAAGTAGAGACACGGAGCTAGGGGGCTTGAGGCGGAGCGAGCGGCTTCACGGCGGGCGAGAGGGCGGCGAATGTTGGACGGGGCTCCGGTGGCGAGGGAGCTGGTGGCCGAGCGGCGTGGATTATTTATAATGACAGCGACGCTTCTCCGCTTCCATCTTGCTTTTTGCGCTGCTGCTTTTGCTTCGTCTTCGTCCGAGAATGGAGGAAAAGAGGTTCGAGACGAAGAAGAGAGGAGAGAGGGAGAAGGAGGTCCGAGCGGCGATAAAATATGGGCGGCGGTGCCACGATGTCGGCGACGGCTCGCGAACGAGCGGAGAAGAGCGGCGGCGGCGCAAGGGCGGCGAAGGTGCGGCTGAAGCTCCTTGGTTCGCACGGTGCCCCTCCCTCCTTTCCAAGTTCCAAGACTCCCTTGATTCAAGGAGGAAGATGATGGTGATGGGTCAGAGAGAAGAGCAAATCCTTTTTTTTTTTTTTTCAAGATCCTAATCCCACAAAAAGGTGGCCCACCATGACATCACATGATGTCATACTCCACTATCTCCATTTCTCCCACAACAATATTCAATAGGTGCAATTTATTTTTCCGCTGGGGCATAAAATCTTGTACAACAATTTCTTCAATTCCAATCAATTCTCTTCCAATTGAATCAAATTGAAGTCCATAAAATTAATCCAATGTCACCACACTTCAATTCACATCTTCACTTGTCCATAGAACCAACTTAAGTCCCAAAAGCACGACCAAAGGCGGGCCTACTAATTTCTCGAGCCAAATTAGCCATTTTCTGATTTAATTGCTGAAAAACTCTGATTGCATGAAAAATCTTCCAAAGATGAGTCAATGATCCTAAAATGATTTGTGACACACCCAGACTTCCAATTTCTGAATTCGATCTCAATTCCACGGTTAATTTCACTTTGGCACGATACTAGCGTGGCCCAACCTACCGGGTAGCCTTTAGAAATTTTCATGCATTTGACCTATGGTTGATCATCTCAAGCCACAATGTACATCTTTGAAACATTGGCGACTTTCGGTTGTCGGGGTAATCTCAAGGTTTCAAATACGAACACAGGGTACCCAATCGATAGAAAAGTCGGTCCAGTGCCGATCGACAAGAATTGTGCGATTTGGTGGAATCACCCACACCTGATCACATGCCTTTGTCGAGTCGACCTATCTCCGATCTCTAATCGATTTTTAATTGTGCCGTAATGACCCTTGCAGATTAGCTCGGTCGAAAGATCGCTTCCTGGTCAAATTCTCGAGTTTGATGCATTAGAAACTCTTAACGGCTTCACCCGATAGACTAGTTTTCACATGAGTGGCCGACTCAAGGAAAAGAACTATATGCGTGCCAACGAAATGCCCGTCTCAATTTATTGAAAATAGAATTGGAAAATCGGGATGTCACAACTCTTCCCCTCTTATAAAAATTTCGTCCTCGAAATTTAAACCTTTACCAATTCTTAAACAAAAAGGTGGGGGTACAATCGTCTCATATAATCTTCTCTTTCTCAGGTTGCTCCTTCTGTACCAATGTTGCCAGATCACTGCTATCTTGCCCAAACCACTTCGAATCCAAAATACTAAACACTTGCCCACTTAAAATTCCAAAGGTCTTCAACACAAAATCTGCGAAGCTAAATTGACGATTCTAAACGGTCTCAAAACTGTCTCTAATAACTGCGACTGAATCATTGATTCCTGAACCAACTTTGGACCTACGATTTTCTGATCTCTGATCTCATCTCAACAAACTAAAGTCATGTACACTCTGCTCTGCATTGATTAAAAAGAAACTATCTGACTGATCTACTGAAACTGGGAACCTCTGGGTAAGATCTGATATAACTCTGACACTGATCTCGGCAACTGCAATCATTGACTACTGTATTGACCTTGGCCTGTGATCTTTCTTTCCCTGACTTCATCTCAGCAATTGAAATTCTGCACTCTCTACTATGCACTGCTTAAGAAAGAACCATCTGAAAATCCTGCCAACTTGGAACATCTGATCTCGATTCGAAATACAATTCATCCCCGGCACCCCATGCAGATAAATTATATGATATACACACACACCCACTTTGTGACAAGACAGAATCTTCCATTTTTTAAATCAAACTTAGATTGATGGTTAATTTCACTCCGACACGCTTTTGATGTGATCTAGGCTACTAGGTAGTTTTCAGAGCTTTTTAGGACAAATGACTCATGGTCGATTTTCTTCGAGCCACGATGAACCCACTCGACGCATTGGTGACTCTCGATGAAAATCATGATTCAAATACGGACTCTTACCAAAACGACAAAGAAAATCAAATTAGTATCGATCGACGAGAGTTTTCCAATTTAGTGGAGTCACCCACGATCGGTCATTCATCTTCCATTATCTACTGATCTTAATTCGATTTTTAACACCGTAATGATCTCTAAAGATGAGCACGATCGAGAAGTCGATTGAAATTCTCAAGTCTATTTGCCTTAAAGTCCTTAATAACTCACCCAACTAGTCTAGTTATCTCGTAAGTCCAACTCTTACAACTTGTAATCGCGTCATGAAATGCCCAATTTAACCAATCGAAATCTCTGAAAATCCCGATGTCACACACTCAAAACAAGGTCTATTCGTACTATCTCTAGACAACGCTGAAATTGCTATGATGAGCTTCCCATAAGATCTCTTCTTTAATCTCTATATCGTCAATTACACACAATCATCCTCGAACCTTAGCGTTCTGTCTTCAGAAATCTGAAAATCAACCTCTCTCATCTGCATTCTCTTATAGAGTCTTCTGAATTTCTGAATCTGTCCACTGAAGCGTTTGATTCTAATCTGTACTCTCGGCTCAATTCTGAGGGTAGTCATAAGATTCAAAAGGTGGCCTACCTTAGATTTGAAAACTGAATTTCGAACTTTCTCAAATAAGATCCAATCCTTGAGTACCAACTATGCAACTAAGGACTCTCGACTCAATGCATCTGCGACTTTGCTCACCTTTCCAGAGTGATACAAAATATCATAGTCATAATCCTTAATGAGTTCCATCCAGCGACGCTGTCTCATATTCCACTCTTGAGGTCTTAACTGACGGGACGCATATGCAACAACTCTATCATACTGTATCAACACATAACCCAATCCTTTAAACGACGCATCACTGCAAATCTCATAACTTTCAAGACCGGATGGAATAGTCAGCACAAGTGCAGTAGTCAGCTTCTACTTAAGCTCTTGAACACTACTCTCGTACTAATCCGACCACACAAACTTTTCTTCCTTCTTTAGAATTCTAGTCAACGGCGATGCTAACACTAAAAACCTTTCTACAAACCATCTGTAATATCCTGCTAATCCCCAGAAACTTCTAATCTCTGTCACTGTAGTCAATCTCGGCCAACTGATCACTGCTTCAATCTTGGACGGGGTCTACGGAGATTTCTTCGCCTGAAATCACGTGACCTAGGAACGCAATACGAGTCATCCAAAACTCACATCTGCTAAGCTTATTGTAAAATCCAAAAGTACTCAAGGTTTGAAGTACCATCCCCAAATGTCTCTCGTGCTCCTCAGCACTCTTTGAACACACTAGGATAACTTCAATGAACACGATCACAACTGATTCAAGTACCCTTAAACATTCTGCTCATTAGACCCAAACAAATAGCTATGGTGTCCGTCAAACCATGCGGTATTACAGTGAACTCATAACGGTCGTATCAAGTGCGAGATGCTAACTTCGGTATGTCTTTCTTCCTGATCCTCACTGATGATACCCTAACCTTAAGTCGATCTTGAAGCGTATCGATGCACCATCACAACGAACCAACTTTCTTCTTCGCGAATAGAACATATGCTCCCTCAGATGGTACACTGGAATGTATGAATCTCCTATTCAACAATTCCTGCATCTGCACCTTCAGTTCTTTTAACTCGGGTAACACCATCCGGTAAGGAGCCTTAGGGATTGGCTCTATTCCGGGTGCTAATTCAATCACGAACTCTATTTCTCTTTCTGACAGCAAACTTGACAATTCTTCAGAAAATACCTTAGAAAACTTATGTACCACGATTATGTTCTCCATATTCGGCTCCTCAACTGACGCATCCATTACAACTGCCATGTAGATTCGATAACCAACAACCAGAACCAGGTCATCTTCAATGACGAATAACAAGGATCGAAGTTCCTCTTCGACTTTTAGTGATTCAAAACTTTCGCACGCTAACTGAACAAACTGAATTATATTACTACCACGATTCAAAACAACGGAAAGCTCCTTAAGCCAAACCTTTTTATAAATGACTTTCAAGTCATACTTAAGCAAACCCTTTCAAGTACAACTATAGTCAGGGATTCATCTTTCTATCACTTTATTACCACAACAAAGATCCTACAACCTTCACTGAAAATTCTGCTGCATTACTCTATTAGAAACATCTCAAAAACATTCTTCCTTTGATTGATGCTTGATCGACCCATTCATGCTCTTCTAGCCATCCTAGTGGCGTCCTATCTGCAGTAACGGTACTTACGCTCTCCCGACTTACGCGGACAGTTCCTAACCCGATGGCCGTGCTGGCCATATTCAAATCATGCTCCCTTTTTACTCTGACACTGGGCTGACTCATGCCTCCTTTCCACAAACTCGGCACACAATCGGTGAGTCCTCTACCTCCCATCAAGTGACATCATGCACCCTTCCTTGCACTGGGGTCCATTCCAAGTACCCCACTAAATGTCCCGAAGCATGCTTCCTCTGTTCTTTCTTATCAACGGCGGTGTAGAAATAGCTGTGATTCCATCTCGTCTATACGGACAATCTTTGATCAAATGGCCTTATTGGCGACCCTTGTAACAAGTCATTTCCCTCTTACAACATAACATATCCATGTCCTTTTCTTACAAACACGACACACATCGATCGAGTTGAGCACTGACTTTCCAATTCTACTCTTCCGATTGGGTGAAACAGGGCACATTTCTTCTGACATCGGCCTTTCTCCCCAATCGATTTCCATCTCTGTCTAAACTGAACCTTGACTCAAATACGGTGGCTTGATCCTCGATCACAACTCCAGATTGGGCCTCAACAGCACGGCAACAACAACGGTCACAACACCGGCAGCGGTAGAAACAACGGCAACAGCGGCGGCTCGATCCTGAGCTTACTGACCCAAAATACTTCCAAAACACTAGCGCTAAACAATCCCGTCAAACCTAGGATCATTCGGTGCTGCTACACTCTTAGTACCGACTTGCGGCGGTACTCTCACACTCACGCTGGTCTAAGCCTGCGCTCTACCTCGGGTACCAACTCTTGTCAGCATCCTACCCCGAGGTATAGGTCCTATCGACCTTCTCCAAGGAGTTCTCCACTCCTAGTCACTCATCCTATAGGTTCTTTATAGACACTTGTTTTCCGATTCTAACATCAGGTTGAAATTTGAGCGACCCCACAAACAAGCTACCAAACAGCTATCAACCACATGCATCAGCATATTAAAAGCCTTTCCTACTAACTATCCCATGACTCATCGCACCTTATCACTCCATACTCAAACCATGCTCTGATACCACTTAAACGGGGATGTCACGCCCCGAACCCCGAGCGCGCGCACATCCCACTGCGGTCGATCAAATATGCGACATCCCAGGATACGTCGCCGACCCATTCATTTTATTACGCATGCGGAAGCGAAACAAATCCCCTGACAACATTTAACTTGGGATAGAAAAGCAGGCAATCAATCACAATACCAAACACTCATTTACAAACACATAGGTTTAAATACAACTCTAGATTGTCTACAAAATAGACCAGCTCGACAAAAGGGGAACTATCCTAAAACCAACTAGCAGGACACGTTCACCGATACTTCAGTCTCCACCTTTCCAGACTTAGGGCTTCGGGTCCTCCACGACCGCCATCTAGGGACCTGAAATTTTAATCCCCAAACCGGGATGAGACAATGTCTCAGCAAGTTCAACCCCCTAAACCTCTACTAGAAAGAAAATACACCCAAGGGTGGCCTAGCCACATCACACAAAGAACTTACCTCGCCTCAATTCCTTCATGTAGGTTAGCACAATTCAAATCACTCAATCACAGATCGTAATAGGAACTTAAACAACCGGAACGCATTCACTTTCATATAACCAACAACCGCGGGGGTCCTGATTATAAGACTAAATCGTTATGACACGTCCCATTCCATGCCACACAATTCCGTCCCATAATCCGACACATCAACAACACTCAACATGCATTCCAATTGTTATTCACTGCCACACAAGGGCATAGCCTACTCGCAGTTCGGCTATCTACTGGCATATAGCCAGGCATCGCCTCGCCCCATGGAGCGCGGCTTCGTCAGTACATCGACGGCGTTCCCGAAGGAGCATGGGCCCAGAATCAACTGCGACCCGCATCCACCACGTGGGCATCCCATATAGGAGCAAGTCCGGCTCAACAGCTCAGGATGATTCCTCTTAATTATCACACAGCCAAATCATACTCGGCCCCATGACACTTTATATTTCACTCAATGCTTCCACTTAAAATAGTGATCCCGGCCATTTTTCTTCATATTAAAAATATTCCAGAAATTACTCACGTGTGTGGGGACACGCTAATTTCGAATCAAAAAGCCAATATCTCACTTTTTCAAACCCCACTATTTAATATAATCATTAAAATCCAATTTTTGCATCAAAATCCGACACTTGGGTTTTTATTAATGAAATCCCTATTTATCACAATCAACACTCAATTTGCCACATCCATTCATCAAATTCAAATTCTAAATGCACAGCAGCGATCAGCACGAAATTCTGAGAAAATAAGGTTCCAAAATAATTTTCAGAATTTATTAAATAATTAAATTTATTCCGAAAATTAATTAAATAATAATATCCATATCTTTCACGATCCACACTCAATTTATAATATCCAATCATCAATTTCAAAATCTGACTACACAGCAGCGAGCACGAAAATTCTGAGAATTTAGGGTCACGACAAAATTTTCGAAAATAAATAATTAAATTTATTCCGAACCACCGCCCGCGGGAAGCGTTGGTTAGGGCTTGGTACCCCAAAATTTTTCCGTGGAAATTTTCAATGAATTTAATAAATAATTAAATTTATTCCGAAAATAATTAAATAATAATATTTTAATAATTTCGAATAATAATATATTATTAAATTATTTAATAATTTCGAGATATTTAAATAAATCAAAAGTAAATTCATTTATGTCAAATCAAGGCTTATTTTAAATAAACATTTAATTTAGCCTTAATTAAACACACTTTAAATTAAACAAACACCTTAATCTAATCTACTCTTAAATAACCTAAACTAACAACCTAATAATACTTAACATAAACTAAACCTCCCTAAACATAATTAACCCTCTAAGTGAGGTTTAGTGAACTAAACTCACCCGATTAACGAACCGAGCGAACCAAAACGACGAGGACGACGCGAGGATCGACTTTCCTCAAGGCGGGCCGAGCATCCGGGCTCGGGAAGGTGGCCAAAACGGGCCAAAACCGGGCTGCCATACCCATTTTTCCAGCTGTCCACTGCGGGAGGCCGAGGGGGCGGATCCGGCGCGGATGGGCGGAGGAACGGCAGAGGAAGGACGTTGGCAACTCGGGCGGGCCAGAGGCGGGGGCTCCGGTGGTCGGCGGTGGCGGCGAGCCGGGCTAGACGACGGACGATGGCTCCCGGCGTGCGAACGGAAGACGAAGGACGGGGGGCGGGGCGAAGCGCGTGCGGCGGCGGGCGGCGACGGGACGGGCGTGGTGCGAGCGAGCGGCGGCCGAGCGGGTGCGGCGCGGAGGGCTTCTCGGGCTTGGCGACATTGGCTACTCTACTAGGTCTTCAAGCAGAAACTAGAGACGGAGAAGAGAGGAGAGAGGGAGAAAGAAGGTGAGAGCAGCGGAGTGCGGGGCGGCGCGAGGGCGGCGGCGAACGGCTCCGGCGACGGCGAGGCGAATGGCGAACGAAGCGAGGAGCGATCGGGCGGATGAAGGTGCGGCTGAAGCTCCTTGGTTCGGGTTGCCTTCCCTCCTTTCCAAGAAGATGGAGAGGAGGATCCCTTGATTCAAGGAGGAAGATGATGGGAGAGAGAGAGTCACCTTTCCAAGAGGGACCATCCTCTTTTCTCTTTTCAAGATCCAACACAAGGCCCACCATGACATCATCATGATGTCACATCACACTCCACTCCATCTCCCACAACAATCTTCCAATGGTTGCAATTTATTTTTCCGCCGGGGCATAAAATCTTGTACAACAACTTCTTCAATTCTTCAATTCCATTTAATTCTCTTCCATATGAATCAAATTGAAGTCCATAAAATTAATCCAATGTCACCACACTTCAATTCACATCTTCACTTGTCCATAGAACCAACTTAAGTCCCAAAAGCACGACCAAATGCGGGCCTACTAATTTCTCAAGCCAAATTAGCCATTCTTTGATTAATTTGCTGAAAAACTCTGATTGCATGAAAAATCTTCCGAAGATGAGTCAATGATCCTAAAATGATTTGTGACACACCCAAACTTCCAATTTCTGAATTCGATCTCAATTCCACGGTTAATTTCACTTTGGCACGATACTAGCGCGGCCCAACCTACCGGGTAGCCTTTAGAAATTTTCATGCATTTGACCTGTGGTTGATCATCTCAAGCCACAATGTACATCTTTGAAACATTGGCGACTTTCGGTTGTCGGGGTAATCTCAAGGTTTCAAATACGAACACAGGGTACCCAATCGATAGAAAAGTCGGTCCAGTGCCGATCGACAAGAATTGTGCGATCTGGTGGAATCACCCACACCTGATCACATGCCTCTGTCGAGTCGACCTATCTCCGATCTCTAATCGATTTTTAATTGTGCCGCAATGACCCTTGCAGATTAGCTCGGTCGAAAGATCGCTTCTTCAAATTCTCGAGTTTGATGCATTAGAATTTCTTAACGGCTTCACCTGATAGACTAGTTTTCACATGAGTGGCCGACTCAAGGAAAAGAACTATATGCATGCCAACGAAATGCCCGTCTCAATTTATTGAAAATAGAATTGGAAAATCGGGATGTCACACATCTTGCTCTCACCTTCCATGATCGCAAAGGTTTGCCGTAGTGGCAAGAATCGCATTGTTAGACACCGTGGTTTTTACAATACCACGACGCTTGCATCGGTGCTTTCAAACCACTTTAAATGCGAGGAGCATGTTTTGTGACTCGTATCCAAACTTCAACATTGCTCTATCGGACCCCCAACTACTTTCTTTTCGAAAGTTCAAGTCCAGCTCACTTTGGAGCCCTCGCACCGCTGAATACGTAGCTGCAACTTTACATTACCCGGATGGTTTATCGAGTGCGAAATCATGCTCTCGACCTCAACTTCAACAATGGGAATGAAGATGCGTTGTTCATCTCCATGCAAAATGACCAGGCATCCTGTATTCATGTCCCTAGACAGATCCCGAAGGATACATCATCCAAGCTCCTCCCGGAGACTTGGATCACCAACTATGAAAAGCTACATCAGCACAACAAACCCTTCCAGTCTACAGACTCAGAATTTGTAAGGAAAAAAGATGGAACTGTTTCCATCAAATTTGACAAAGAAAAGGAAGAAAGTCCTTCTATCTTCCAAACCCTCTTCATGATTGAACCATGTGTTCCAAAATCCATTTCTCAACCAAATCCAAAAAAGCATGTTCGACATTTCAATAGTGATGGGCATCCTGTCCATTACTATAAAGACAACTATGGTCATTGTTTTTGGGATCCTTTTTGCCAGTGTTCTTACTGTACAAATTCTCCAGACGAGGTAGATCCGCTTGCAAGATCTCCTCCCCGACGGAAAAGGCCAAAGGATAAGACGTACCAAAGGTACTTAGACGGAGATTCTTCCGTAGATACTCTTGGTGAAAGTAATAAATATCAGTTTATGGTGTCTTATGCACCACCCCCACCACCAGAGTTCAGTACCACATCTCAAGCCTTACCAGATCCACCAAAATCACCTCCACCCTCTCCGCCTTAGAAAAAGCAAGCTCTCTCCCCATTTTACAAACCAATCCTCAAATGGGCTAAGAAGCACTCTTACCCGCTTGAAATTCCAGCAGAAACACTACCCACTTCTTCTATTGCCATGTTCCATGACACTGACTTTCCTCCTCTCGCCAAAGAAAGCTCTAAACTCTCATTCCCTGCTACAGAAGAGTTTATTGATTCGCATGGCAGATACCGCCATCTTCCTAAAATTCCTACCCCCACATATGTGGATGAACATGGAAGACAAAAGAAAACCCCCTGCTGCCGAAGCCGTTCTAAACCTAAATCGGAGACTCGTTAGCACAAAACAATGCCTTCAAGGCCATTGATTCCAAGATCGGAAATGTGCAACAAGATCTCCGAAGATATGATGAAAGTACCAAGAAGATACTTTCTGAATTCCGAAAAGGCTTCACGCCCGGAATCGGGACAACATCTTGGGTACCACTTCCTTGAAAGTCCAAAGCCGAAAATAGATAAACTCAAGAAGCGAGATCCAACTTCTTGAAGAAGGAAGGTTCACACCTTTCGATCCACTCGCACCCTACGTTCGAACCGGTATGTACCCCCGGACCACAAACATCTGTTTTTGCCAATATCCCAGAAGATACTTCCAGAAGAGAATCGGATATACGAGATCGTCTCAAAGCCCTGAAAAAAGAAAAAGGCAAGGAGAAAACACCTCCTACAGAATCAAGCTCAATTGTTATAAGAGAAAAACCAGACCATATGATGTTATCAAATCCATTAGAATCCTTTTTGAAGGATTTGGGTAAGCAAGAAATTGATCTTAGCACCCAACAACCTGAGCCTGATCCCGTTGTTCCGAGGAAAAACCCATCATGCTTGCCGAAGACCTCCTCCACCATCGACTCAAAGCATCCCTTTCCTCTTTCTCATCCTTCTCGAACCATACGGTTGATTCTACCCCTATCGTTCCACCAACTTCACAAATATTCATGGCCGACACTCCTCCGGACTATGACTATGAGATTGAATCAAACTATCTTTGATCCGAGAATTTGGACAGACAAGTAATCCCGCCGAAACAATTCTGCTAGGCATGTGTCCATGGCATCAAAACAATTCTTCTCCATTGACGATATTCCTTATCCAAAATGGCCGGAAAGACTAGAAGAATTTCATACCTGGTTGTGTACACACAGTCCATTACCAACCATGATATGAATGATGTCCTTTACGCTTTGTTACAAGGTTCACAGGAAGCCTTAAATTTTGGTGGCAAGGACTCACGTAACAAGATCGCTTACGTTTCGTTGTCACCCAATTTCAGCCATGCCCTTACTTACCTATATCATACTTTTGTGGGAGCCCCTGGAGATCTCAAAGAGCTAAAAAGAAGAGAATTCTTCGAAAGAAGATGCTGCTCCCTTCAGAAGAAGCATCTTGATAAGCATTATCGACTAATGCTTCAGCTCTTTTACCAAATTGGCGCAGATCCAAACCTAAAGCATGTCTTTCTCACTTCCATCCCTACAGAGCTAACGCAGATGGTTGAAAGATCTTTCTTTGGAAAGCAAAGAAGGATACAAGACATTCCCTTAGGGGAAATCCAACAAGAAATCCATCTTTGTCTTGAAGATTTATGCTTAAAGCGCCAAATGGTCCGAACATACATCACAAGATGACAAACGTCTTGAAGCGGCTTGTTCTCATCAAAAGTTAAAGATCAAGTGCTCCAAACGAGATTGTGATGGTACTTGTGGCCGTATTCCTAAGAAAAACACTACAAGAAGTATTCCATAAAGAAATCCAGACATGGCTTCCAAGCATTTCCGGAGAAAGAAGAAATGGCGATACCTACGTAAAGGAAAGATCGCACAGGCCATAAGAAGTCAAGCCGTTGCTACATTTGCAACAAGAAAGGACATTTTGCCAAAAATTGTCCCCGGGCGAAAAAAAGCCGAATCATCTTATAGAGAATGAAACAGGTTTTTCCCTTGAAAATGATGATATTGAATCATTATTCTCTCGCTGATGATGAACCAACCGAACAAACTCTTTGTGTCATCCCTTTTTACCAAACTTCCGTGAAACGAGTCGACTCGAGAATCCGAAGATATTTTTCACATATCTCCCACATCTTCGAGCTAAATCCCGACATATTCTCAAGTCAAACTCACCGTCCTCATTTTCCCGTTAAAATCCTCACTTCAAAGTTTGCCAAACCTATCAATGTCATTGCTCTTATTGATACGGAGCAAGTTGTTCTATTCTAGACACAAAAGTTCTACCCGAAGAATTCTCGACCCCATACATCCGATACTTCAATTACGTTCAGGAGATACTTTCTCCACGAATGTCGAACCACACCGATTCTTGTCCCAGCTTTTTTCCTCAATGTTCCATAACCACAAAGATTTTTGGATCAAGCCTTCCCAATAAAGATTTGATAATTGGGTGGGATATCATGACTCAGATCCCTCAACTTCGAATCATTCCTGGAAAAGGTCTTCGATTTAAAGACCAATTCTCTGAGTTCGTTAATATTCAGAGACTCTTTTCCATTGAAATGAGTCTACTAGATCCAATCATGCAAAAGTTGCTTGAATCCTGTTCAGAATCCCATTCAGAATTTGCCCAGAAATGTTCTCATCCTTTATGGGAAAACCCTGAGTTCTTTGTTCGCCTTCCTTTCAAAAAGAACGAAGACATCAATCCCACCAAGGCAAGTCATATGGGAATGAACCCAGAACACTTGGCTCTAGCTCAAAGGGAATGCTCGGAATTATTACGAAGGCCTTATTGAAATTTCAGATTCTCAATGGGCTTGTGAAGCTTTTTATGTCAATAAACGTGCTGAGCAAAATAGAGGAAAAATGAGATTGGTAATCAATTATCAACCCCTCAACCTCTTTCTCCAAGATGACAAATTCCCTTTACCATCCGACATTCTCTCTTTGCTGGTTTAACCAAAGCCCACATTTATTCCAAATTCGACCTCAAAGCCGGATTTTGGCAATTGGGTATTCATCCCGAAGACGGATCCAAGACAGGATTACGTATCCCGAACCAAAGACTTCCAAAGTGGAAAGTTCTTCCTTTTGGATTAAAGGTAGCACCATCTCTTTTCCAAAAGGCCATGTGTCGTATTTTCCAACCAATATTGTCAAGTGCAGCTGTATATATCGACGACATTCTACTCTACAAATCTCCGATGAAAAATCACACTGTCAACTCCTTGAGCAATTCGCAGAAATAGTGAGAAAGCATGGCATTATGCTCTCTCAAAGAAAGATGAATATCGCCCAGACAGAAATTGAATTTCTTGGTATGCACCTCAACAAAGGTACATACTATCCAGGACCACATATTGCTCAAGAGCTATTGAAGTTTCCTGAAGAAAACTTCACAACAAAACAAGTTCAGCAATTTTTGGGGATAATCAACTATCTCAGAGATTTTGTCCCCAATATTGCAAAGCTTTTGAGTCCTTTGCAATCCATGCTAAAGAAGAACTCCCCACCTTGGGGAAAAACTCGAGACCAAAGCGATTGCTTGGAGCTTAAGGAGATTATGCGAATCTCCCACCATTGCAAATACCATCAACAAGTAAAAGAATTCTTCAAACTGACGCCAGTGATGAATACTGGGCAGCCGTTCTATTCGAAGAGATTGATGGTAAGAAACATCTATGTGCCTACAAAAGTGGAAAGTTTTCTCAATCCGAAATGCATTACCATTCCACTTTTAAAGAAATCCTAGCAGTTAAAAATGGAATCAAGAAGTTTGAATTTCATCTCATCGGCCATCACTTCTTGGTAGAATTAGACATGGCATCTTTTCCTCGATGACCAAGTTTAAACAAAAGCAAATCCCAAACCCTCAATTGCTTCGATGGGCTGAATGGTTTTCAAAATACTCTTTTGAAACCAAGCATATTCCTGGAAAAAGAATGTACTTGCTGACTTTTTGTCAAGACCTAAAGCACCAGCCGAGATCAACATGTATATCAAGAGACCTGCGTTCCATATGCTCAATCATGGCGTCAAATACAAGATTGAGAAGATCAAAGATTTGCCAAGTTGGAGATATCCTGAAGAAATTATTCAGCAAATCCGAACAGCAGTCTTATCGAGAACTTGGAAAACCTCATGTGGCAATCTCACACGACCTATTCGATTCAATGGAGGTTCGATTCTTTATCCTTGTGGGTTAAATTTGAATTATCCTTTCATTCATCCTCTTATCTGGAAGGAAGATGATTTCCCGATCGCTCAAAACGCGTTATGGTACTTAACCAATAAGTACTTAATAGCCATTGAAATCCCTACCGTAAGATTCATTGCTAACCTCACAAGGATATTCATGCTTGGAAGAAACATTGAAAAAGAATGTGATAAAATCTTTAGATTTTCTAAATTGGTTCTATCATCCTACATGTTGGCGACAAGACTCGGAAAGAGAACTAAGAACCATGACACCAAATCCCGAGGTTCACACCATCCCGTTTTTTCGACGTCCATGGAATTTTTGTAGGAAATAATGGTAGTATTTTGGATAGACCACTTGAAATAGGAACCACATCCTATAAACCCCACTTGAACAAACCGAAGCTCGATTCACAAATCTTATCCAAGATCCGTCGATTACGTGAAAACGAGTATCGAGAACTCCAAAGAATCCTATGCCAAGAAAACAAGACCATTCCCGAAGATGTCCGGAATAATGCACCCACTACGTGGGATCATTATGACCTAGCACCGAAGGCTAAGGAAGCACTTGATCAAACAAGCTGCATCGTCCCAAGAGCATGAGATGAGAAGCGAAGATGACATTGTCCAGTCTACTCAAGACCCCTATGCACGCTTTGGAGGTCCTCCGTCCCAGGATCCCTACGAACGGGACCTTCGTCCTCATTCCAAACATGGACACATCCTACTATACACGACATCAATTTGGCCTCAACCAAGCATTCCCGACAACACCTACAAGCGAAGAAACAAATTGGGTGGAAGAAGAAGCATCCATTGGGCTCATGAACAAGCATCCTCATCAAGAAGACTAGAACCGGATCCTCTCACCTCAAGATCTTGAAGCCCTTCAGCAAAAGTACGAAGCTCATCTCCTAGAAGGCAGTTCGGATGACTCAAACTCAGTCTGTAGCTACAATGCCCGCGACGGACGAGACCGTTGAGTCCGTACAATTTCACTGTAGCAAAGTCACTGTTCACTTTTACTGTAGCACTAGGCTAGGGAAAGTACTGTTCACAAGCGATTCACTTTCATAGTGTGCGAATAATTCCCTCCCGGAATTTCCGGTGCCCCTGTTTGTTCCCGGACCCATGAGCTTGGTCCTTGTTTGTTGCCTTGTCACCTCATTTTGCCTATATAAGGCCATGAGGATGTATTGTGTTGGGCGAGTCCCTTGAAGTAAAGTGTGTGCTTTGTGAAAAACTCTCTATGGCTTTCTAAATTCCTCTTCTTCTCTAACCGGTAGGATCCTTCAGAAATGCAGCTTGGATAGATTAGAAACGTCTCCATCCCGGCATCCTCTCGAGTGTTTCTAGGCTATGAACTAAAGGGCCGAGTGGTTTTCTCGCTAAGAGGGTCATCCCTGAAGGGCTTGAACGGGAGTTGTTCGCCCAATGTGGGATGCATATCTGCAGGAAATTTACTCTCCTTCCCTGGTTCTAAGCTTAGGCCCATTCATGGTATCAGAGCCATGGTTTCGCTTTTGATTTTATCCATTCCATGCGCTTGATAGGTGAATCCAAAGAGAAGATCCTTCCACACATTATGTCAGAACCGAAATTCTCGAATTCTTGAAGCACCCATTTCACTTGCTCCTTCTTCTTCTTCATCTTCAGCTCTCTCGGAATTTCGTGTTTCCAATGCTTCTAAGATAGATTATCTTTATGAAGTCTCTCTTAGTGATGAAACCAAGATTTCGAAACCCGCTCCTCTTATGAACCCTTATTCGGCTTTTTGCCAAACCCACTTCATCATTCTCACCTATCCGCTCCATTCGTCAACTTATTCACCAAACCCCAAAGCAAGTAAAGGAGTACGTCCAGTCCTCCAAGTTTGACCAAAGATCCATTCTCTTACGAAAAGGAGTATTTTGTTACTCTCCGATCCCCCCGAATTTCCACAATGGGTCCAACGGGATATTCTCATGTCCATTATGGAGCTATTCGTCTTGCTCTCACCTTCCATGGTCGCAAAGGTTTGCCGAGTGTGTGGCAAGAATTGCTTTATTAGATACCAGGTTTTTACAATACCGCATGCTTGCATCGGTACTTGTTCAAACTACTTTGAATGCGAACAAGCAGTTTTGTGACTCACTGTATCCAAACTTCAACATCGCTCTTCGGACCCCAGCTACTTTCTTTTTTGAAAGTACAAGTCCAGCTCACTGGAGCCCCTCAAACTACTGAATCTATAGCAGCAACCTTACATTACCAGATGGTTTATCGAGTGCAAAATCATGCCCTCGACCTCAACTTCAACAATGGAAATGAAGATGCTTTGTTCATCTCCATGCAAAATGACCGGGGCGTCATGCATCCATGTTCCTAGACAAATCCCAAAGGATACTTTGGCCAAGCTCCTCCGGGAGACTTGGATCACCAACTACGAAAACTACATCAACATAACAAGCATTTTCCTTCCAGTCTGACTCGGAATTTGTAAGGAAAAAAGATGGAACTGTTTCCATCAAATTTGGCAAAGAAAAGGAAGAAAGTCCTTCTATCTTCCAAACCATCTTCATGATTGAACCATGTGTTCCAAAATCCATTTCTCGAACCAGATCCAAAAAGCATATTCGACACTTCAATAGTGATGGGCATCCCGTCCATTACTATAAAGACAAATATGGTCATTGTTTTGGGATCCTTTTTGCCGGTGTTCTTCTACGTACAAATTCTCCAGACAGGTAGATCCTCTTGCAAGATCTCCTCCTCGACGGAAAAAGTCCAAGGATAAGATTTATCAAAGGTACTTAGACGGAGATTCCTCCGTAATACTCTTGGTGAGTGTAATAAATATCAGTTTATGGTGTCTTATGCACCACCTCCACCACCCGAGTTCGGTACCACATCTCAAGCCTTACCGATCCACCAAAATCACCTCCACCCTCTCCGCCAAAGAAAAAGCAAACTCTCTCTCCATTTTATAAGTCAATCCTCAAATGGGCTAAGAAACATTCTTACCCGCTTGAAGTTCCAGCAGAAACACTACCCACTTCTTCTATTGCCATGTTCCATGACACCGACTTTCCCCCTCTTGTCAAAGAAAGTTCTAAACTCTCATTTCACCTGAAAGAGTTTATTGATCCACATGGCGATACCGCCATCTTCCTAAAATTCCTACCCCCACGAGATGTGGATGAACATGGAAGACAAAAAAAACCCCTGCCTTTGAAGCCGTTCTAAATTGGCAATCGGGAGACTCTGTTAGCACAAAACAATGCCTTTAAGGCTATTGATTCCAAGATCGGAAATGTGCAACAAGATCTCCGAAGATATGATGAAAGTACCAAAAGATACTTTCGAGTTCCGGAAAAGGCTTCATGCCTTGGAATCAGGACAACATCTTGGGTACCACTTCCTTGAAAGTCCAAAGCCAGAAATAGATAAACTCAAGAAGCAGATCCAACTTCTTGAAGAAGGAAGGTTCAGACCTTTCGATCCACTCGCACCCTCTGTTCGAACCGGGTATGTACCCCCAGCACCACAAACATCTGCTTTTGCCAATATCCCAGAAGATACTTCCAGAAGAGAATCGGATATAAGAGATCGTCTTAAAGCCCTGAAAAAAGAAAAAGGCAAGGAGAAAACACCTCCTACAGAATCAAGCTCAATTATTATAAGAGAAAAACCAGACAGGATGATGTTATCAAATCCATTAGAATCCTTTTTGAAGGATTTGGGTAAGCAAGAAATTGATCTTAGCACCCAGCACTTTGAGCACGATCCTGTTGTTCCGGAAAAACCCATTATGCTTCGAAACAAACCTCCTCCACCACATCGGACTCGGCATCCCTTTCCTCTTTCTCATCCTTCTCGAGACCATACGAGTTGATTCTACCCCTATCGTTCCACCAACTTCACAAATATTCATGGCGACCTCCTCCAGGACTATGACTATGAGATGGAATCAAACTATCTTGATCCGAGAATTTGACGAGACAAGTAATCCCGCCGAAACAATTCTGCTAGGCATGTGTCCATGGCATCAAAACAATTCTTCTCCATTGACGATATTCCTTATCCAAAATGGCCGGAAAGACTAGAAGAATTTCATACTTGGTTGTGTACCTGACGTCCATTACCAACCATGATATGAATGATGTCCTTTACAATTTTGTTACAAGGTTCACGGGAAGCCTTAAATTTTGGTGGCAAGGACTCACGAGAACAAGATCGGCTTACGTTTTCTAATTGTCACCCAATTTCAGCCATGCCCTTACTTACCTATATCATACTTTTGTGGGAGCCCTGGAGATCTCAAAGAGCTAAAAAGAAGAGAATTCTTCGAAAGAAGATCTTTTCCCTTCGGAAGAAGCATCTTGATAAGCATTATCGACTAATGCTTGACTCTTTTACCAAATTGGCGCAGATCCAAACCTAAAGCATGTCTTTCTCACTTCCATCCCTACTGAGCTATTGTGAGATGGTTGAAAGATCTTTATTTGGAAAGCAAAGAAGGATACAAGACATTCCCTTGGGAAATCCAACAAGAAATCCATCTTTGTCTTGAAGATTTATGCTTAAAGCGCCAAATAGTCCGAACATACATCACGAGATGACAAACGTCTTGAAACGACTTGTTCTCATCAAAGTTAAAGATCAAGTGCTCCAAACGAGATTGTGATGGTACTTGTGGCGATATTCCGGAAGAAAAAACACTACAAGAAGTATTCCATAAAGAAATCCAGACATGGCTCCAAGCATTTCGGAGAAAAGAAGAAATGGCGATACCTACGTAAGAGGAAAGATCGCACGAGCCATAAGAAGTCAAGCCGTTGCTACATACGCAACAAGAAAGGACATTTTGCCAAAAATTGTCCCCGAGCGAAAAAAAGGTCGAGAATCATCTTATAGAGAATGAAACAGGTTTTTCCCTTGAAAATGATGATATTGAATCATTATTCTCTGATGATGAACCAACCGAACAAACTCTTTGTGTCATCCCTTTTACCAAACTTCCGGTGAACGAGTCGACTCGGAAATGCGAAGATATTTTTCACATATCTCCCACATCTTGAGCTAAATCCGACATATTCTCAAGTCAAACTCACTGTCCTCATTTTCTTGTTAAAATCCTCACTTCAAAGTTTGCCAAACCTATCAATGTCATTGCTCTTATTGATACGGGGAGCAAGTTGTTCTATTCTAGACACAAAAGTTCTGCGAAAGAATGCGGACCCCATACATCCGATACTTCAGTGCACGCCGGAGATACTTTCTCCACGAATGTCGAGAACCACACCCGTTTGTCCCGTTTTTTCCTCGTGTTCCATAACCACAAAGATTTTGGATCAAGCCTTCCCAATAAAGATTTGATAATTGGGTGGGATATCATGACTCGAATCTCTCAATTTCGAATCATTCCTGGAAAAGGTCTTGATTTAAAGACCAATTCTACGAGTTCGTTAATATTCGAGACTCTTTTCCATTGAAATGAGTCTACTAGATCCAATCATGCAAAAGTTGCTTGAATCATTCGAGAATCCCATTCAGAATTTGCCCGTGAAATGTTCTCATCCTTTATGGGAAAACCCAGAGTTCTTTGTTACCTTCCTTTAAAAAAAAACCAAGACATCAATCCCACCAAGGCAAGTCATATGGGAATGAACCCAGAACACTTGGCTCTAGCTCAAAGGAATGCTCAAATTATTACAGCAATGCCTTATTGAAATTTCAGATTCTCAATGGGCTTGCGAAGCTTTTTATGTCAATAAACGTGTTGAGCAAAATAGAGGAAAAATGAGATTGGTAATCAATTATCAACCTCTCAACCTCTTTCTCCAAGATGACAAATTCCCTTTACCATCCAGACATTCTCTCTTTGCTAATTTGTCATCTTGGAGAAAGAGGTTGAGAGGTTGATAATTGATTACCAATCTCATTTTTCCTCTATTTTGCTCAGCACGTTTATTGACATAAAAAGCTTCGCAAGCCCATTGAGAATCTGAAATTTCAATAAGGCCTTGCTGTAATAATTCTGAGCATTCCCTTTGAGCTAGAGCCAAGTGTTCTGGGTTCATTCCCATATGACTTGCCTTGGTGGGATTGATGTCTTCGTTCTTTTTGAAAGGAAGGCGAACAAAGAACTCAGGGTTTTCCCATAAAGGATGAGAACATTTCTGGGCAAATTCTGAATGGGATTCTGAACAGGATTCAAGCAACTTTTGCATGATTGGATCTAGTAGACTCATTTCAATGGAAAAGAGTCTCGAATATTAACGAACTCGTAGAATTGGTCTTTAAATCGAAGACCTTTTCCAGGAATGATTCGAAGTTGAGAGATCTGAGTCATGATATCCCACCCAATTATCAAATCTTTATTGGGAAGGCTTGATCCAAAAATCTTTGTGGTTATGGAACACTGAGGAAAAAACTGGACAGTAACTGGTGTGGTTCTGACATTCGTGGAGAAAGTATCTCCTGAAGCAGAATTGAAGTATCGGATGTATGGGGTCCAGAATTCTTCAGGTAGAACTTTTGTGTCTAGAATAGAACAACTTGCTCCTGTATCAATAAGAGCAATGACATTGATAGGTTTGGCAAACTTTGAAGTGAGGATTTTAACAGGAAAATGAGGACAAAAGTGAGTTTGACTTGAGAATATGTCGGGATTTAGCTCAAGATGTGGGAGATATGTGAAAAATATCTTCGATTCGAGTCGACTCGCCACCGGAAGTTTGGTAAAAAGGGATGACACAAAGAGTTTGTTCGGTTGGTTCATCATCGCAGAGAATAATGATTCAATATCATCATTTTCAAGGGAAAAACCTGTTTCATTCTCTATAAGATGATTCCGACCTTTTTTTCGCCCGGGACAATTTTTGGCAAAATGTCCTTTCTTGTTGCGATGTAGCAACGGCTTGACTTCTTATGGCCTGTGCGATCTTTCCTCTTACGTAGGTATCGCCATTTCTTCTTTCTCCGGAAATGCTTGGAGCCATGTCTGGATTTCTTTATGGAATACTTCTTGTAGTGTTTTTTCTTCCGGAATATCGCCACAAGTACCATCACAATCTCGTTTGGAGCACTTGATCTTTAACTTTTGATGAGAACAAGCTGCTTCAAGACGTTTGTCATATGTGATGTATGTTCGGACCATTTGGCGCTTTAAGCATAAATCTTCAAGACAAAGATGGATTTCTTGTTGGATTTCCCCTAAGGGAATGTCTTGTATCCTTCTTTGCTTTCCAAATAAAGATCTTTCAACCATCTGTGTTAGCTCTGTAGGGATGGAAGTGAGAAAGACATGCTTTAGGTTTGGATCTGCGCCAATTTGGTAAAAGAGCTGAAGCATTAGTCAATAATGCTTATCAAGATGCTTCTTCTGAAGGGAGCAGCATCTTCTTTCGAAGAATTCTCTTCTTTTTAGCTCTTTGAGATCTCTAGGGGCTCCCACAAAAGTATGATATAGGTAAGTAAGGGCATGGCTGAAATTGGGTGACAACAGAAACGTAAGCTGATCTTGTTCTGTGAGTCCTTGCCACCAAAATTTAAGGCTTCCTGTGAACCTTGTAACAAAATTGTAAAGGACATCATTCATATCATGGTTGGTAATGGACTGTGTACACAACCAAGTATGAAATTCTTCTAGTCTTTCTGGCCATTTTGGATAAGGAATATCGTCAATGGAGAAGAATTGTTTTGATGCCATGGACACATGCCTAGCGAATTGTTTCGGCGGGATTACTTGTCTCGTCCAAATTCGGATCGACATAGTTTGATTCCATCTCATAGTCATAGTCTGGAGGAGTGTCAGCCATGAATATTTGTGAAGTTGGTGGAACGATAGGGGTAGAATCAACTGTATGGTCTGAGAAGGATGAGAAAGAGGAAAGGGATGCTGAGTCTGATGTGGTGGAGGAGGTCTGTTCAGCAAGCATAATGGGTTTTTCTGGAACAACAGGATCAGGCTCAGGCTGTTGGGTGCTAAGATCAATTTCTTGCTTACCCAAATCCTTCAAAAAGGATTCTAATGGATTTGATAACATCATCTGGTCTGGTTTTTCTCTTATAACAATTGAGCTTGATTCTGTAGGAGGTGTTTTCTCCTTGCCTTTTTCTTTTTTCAGGGCTTTGAGACGATCTCGTATATCCGATTCTCTTCTGGAAGTATCTTCTGGGATATTGGCAAAAACAGATGTTTGTGGTGCTGGGGGTACATACCCGGTTCGAACAGAGGGTGCGAGTGGATCGAAAGGTGTGAACCTTCCTTCTTCAAGAAGTTGGATCTGCTTCTTGAGTTTATCTATTTCTGGCTTTGGACTTTCAAGGAAGTGGTACCCAAGATGTTGTCCTGATTCCAGGGCGTGAAGCCTTTTCTGGAATTCAGAAAGTATCTTCTTGGTACTTTCATCATATCTTCGGAGATCTTGTTGCACATTTCCGATCTTGGAATCAATGGCCTTGAAGGCATTGTTTTGTGCTAACAGAGTCTCTGATTGCCAGTTTAGAACGGCTTCAGCAGCAGGGGTTTTCTTTTGTCTTCCATGTTCATCCACATCTGTGGGGGTAGGAATTTTAGGAAGATGGCGGTATCTGCCATGCGAATCAATAAACTCTTCTGTAGCAGGGAATGAGAGTTTAGAGCTTTCTTTGGCGAGAGGAGGAAAGTCAGTGTCATGGAACATGGCAATAGAAGAAGTGGGTAGTGTTTCTGCTGGAATTTCAAGCGGGTAAGAGTGCTTCTTAGCCCATTTGAGGATTGGTTTGTAAAATGGGGAGAGAGCTTGCTTTTTCTGAGGCGGAGAGGGTGGAGGTGATTTTGGTGGATCTGGTAACGCTTGAGATGTGGTACTGAACTCTGGTGGTGGGGGTGGTGCATAAGACACCATAAACTGATATTTATTACTTTCACCAAGAGTATCTACGGAAGAATCTCCGTCTAAGTACCTTTGGTACGTCTTATCCTTTGGCCTTTTCCGTCGGGGAGGAGATCTTGCAAGCGGATCTACCTCGTCGGAGAATTTGTAAAGAAGAACACCGGGCAAAAAAGGATCCCAAAAACAATGACCATAGTTGTCTTTATAGTAATGGACAGGATGCCCATCACTATTGAAATGTCGAACATGCTTTTTGGATCTGGTTCGTAAATGGATTTTGGAACACATGGTTCAATCATGAAGAGGGTTTGGAAGATAGAAGGACTTTCTTCCTTTTCTTTGCCAAATTTGATGGAAACAAAGTTCCATCTTTTTTTTCCTTACAAATTCCGAGTCCGTAGACCGGAAGGGTTTGTTGTGCCGATGTAGCTTTTCATAGTTGGTGATCCAAGTCTCCGGAGGAGCTTGGACAAAGTATCCTTCGGGATCTGTCCTAGGGACATGAATACAGGATGCCTGGTCATTTTGCATGGAGATGAACAACGCATCTTCATTCCCATTGTTGAAGTTGAGGTCGAGAGCATGATTCTGCACTCGATAAACCATCTGGTAATGTAAAGTTGCAGCTAAACTGATTCAAAGAACGAGGGGCTCCAAAGTGGACTTGAACTTTCAAAAGAAAGTAGTTGGGGGTCTGATAGAGCAATGTTGAAGTTTGGATACAGAGTCACAAAAACTGTTCCTGCATTTAAAGTGGTTTGAACAGTACCGATGCAAGCGTGCTGGTATTGTAAAAACCTGGTGTCTAACAATGCGATTCTTGCCACTACTGGCAAACCTTTGCGACCATGGAAGGTGAGAGCAAGACGAACAGCTCCATAATGGACATGAGAATATCCCTGTTGGACCCATTGCCTTGGAAATTCTGGTGGGATCTGGAGAGTAACAAAGTACTCCTTTTCGGTAGCAGGGATAGGATGCTGGTCGAACTTGGAGGACTGGACGTACTCCTTTACTTGCTTTGGGGTTTGGTGAATGAGTTGGCGAATGGAGCGGATAGGTGAGAATGATGAGGTGGGTTTAATTCTGTGGATGAAACAACAGCTAAGAGACTTTAGAATTAAAGATTCATGCACGGAGATTAACTGCGACAACACCAGTGCAATCAATCTTACTAAAAATCCAATTCTTCACTCAAGAGCAAAGCATATAGAGATTCGACATCACTTCATAAGAGATCATGTTCAAAATAGAGAAAAACTCAAAGAACCAACTAGCGGATATATTCACAAAGCCTTTGGAGAAAAATCAATTTGAAATTATCCGTTCCAGACTCAACATTTTGAGGTTTGAAGAAGTTAAAGTCTAGAGACTCTCAGACTCAGACAAACAAGAGTTTGACTGTAAGTTATTCTCTCTCTCGAATCTCATCTTGAAAAGGTACGATTATCAACCGTGTTTTATTGCTATCTTTAATTGACGTGATTATAGCAACGTTTCCTTTTCGAAAAAGAAGTTATTTTTTAAATGACTATTTTCTCGAAAAAGGCAGTTATTTTGAAAAGGCATCTTTTATTTTCCTTTATGACGTTCCGTATACCTCTCTTTTTAACCGGTTATGCACTGTTGATTCTTCTTTGCTTTACTCTCCAAAAACCCTAAGAAAGCATCGATCTTCCATTCCTGTTTTCTTCCCTTGTTTAATCTTCGAAAAAGTTGTCATCTTTCTTGGGAAAGTCAAGCAAGGAATCTTTCAAAGACTGAGAAAGATGTCGTCTTCAAGAAAGTCTTCGAGAATCGCAAGCAGGGGACCACGGCGAATGAGTAAGGGGCCTACGCACTTCGATCTCATCGAAGAAGAGGAGTCTCCTAATCAGCAACAGAGCCCACAACATTCTCAGCAGCGTCATTCTCCACCATCTAGTCCATAGGGTGCTGGTCATCAACAGGAGGAAGAAATCGTTAAAGACGCAGATCCTGTAAGAATTCAAAGGCCCTATTTTATTTATAAGCTTTATCGTGCTTTAAAGAAGACTGGTACTCCATTGAACTACGTCGATGAGTTTCTTAAGGACAAAGGATATGGGAATGAGTACATCTTTTCGCGGAAAATTGAAAGTTTGGGAATTGCTCCAAAAGGGGTGGCAGAAGAAACCCTTACAAATATCCCAAGTGATCCGCGTGTTGGGGGACTTAATCCGGTAGATGGAAATAATGATGACAAATTGTACAGCCAATTTCAACCAAGAATGGGTGTTGCAGCGAAAATTCAAGGAAAAAGGGGAGAGCTGTTTAGATCAAAGGAACAGAAGGAATTATACTGAAAATTGCTGAAGCGTGGGGTGATAAACCCTAGGAGTGTGGATTTTGATTTTTTGGATGCTGTGAATGTGAACTTGAGGGAAAAGTTCAGTTATCTTCAACTTGAAAAGTTCTGCTCTGACTCCACAGAGGCCTATGCTCAATTAACTGCATATTTCTATTCAAATCTTAGTTTATTGGATGTGAATAGAATATCTTTTAGTGTCCGAGATCAGGACTTTGTGGTTGATGTGGATTTGTTGGCGGATGTGATTGGGGTTGAGAGAGGAAGATACCAACCGATCAATGTTTCTACTGCTCGTGCAACATTGGAGCTCGTTAAGGATAGAAGAATAGAGGAAAATATTTCCTACTTGAGGATGATCGCATTTAACATTCTGCTTCACAAAATTGTGATCAATTGCCTCAGATCGAAATCAACTTCCAAGACTGATGTTTCAAGTTCAGAGGCAAAGTTGATGTATGTCATCATTAATGGGAAAAAGTTTTCTCTTCCTCACACTGTTATGTTTCACATGTATAGAGCTGTGGCAAAGGACAGAAGTCAACTCCCTTATCCAAGTCTTGTGACGAAGTTATTCAGACATCTGAATATTCAGCCTTCACAAATCCTCTGTGTTAGATCGTGTGATCATATGGTGGTAGGATTGAAAATGGTGACGAAAATGCGTTTGAAGGAATTAAGCAAGGCGTTGGAGAAATTCAAAGAGAAGACTCCTGTTAAATCTCAACAAATCTCTTCTGCAGCAAAAAGAAAAGGGAAGGAGCCCATGGTTGCTCCACCCAAGAAAAGAAGAGCTTTTATTGTTGAAGATGAAGATGATGATGATGACATCACCATTTCTGCCATAGCATTGAAGAAGCTAAGTCGTCCTGTTCCAGAACAAATGGAACGACAGGAGAAAGAAGCAGAGGAGAGAGAAGGACAAGAGAAAGAAGAAGAAGAAAGAGAAGCTGAGGAGGAAAGGTTTGAAGAAGAAGAGAGAGAAAATCAAGAGGAAGAGAGCATGAAAAACACTCTTCCCCACCTGAAGGCATGGAAAAAGGGGGAGATCATGAGAAAAGAGGAATGTCCTCTTATCCCGCTCACAGTGAGGGAGTGAGTCGCTCTCCAGCAGACCCAAAAGACATTCATGCCTCTCATTTTCCTGAGGAAGAACATGATGCTTCATCGCCAAATCTATGTGATTATGGTCTACCATCGTCTGCATTTACTCCATCAGATCGTGCCGAAGCAAGTACGCAGACCGATAACTCAACTAATTTTTGCAGAATTATGGATATTCTCTTGGAGATGCAGGGTCAAATTTATGCTATGGGATGCGAGGTCCAGAACTTGCAGAATGCAGGTTAAGCTTCTTCAGGTTCATTGAAAGATCAGATCCAAGCCCTCTCTGTTCAGATTTAGGCTAATGCCAAGGGTAAGGAGATTGCACAATTGAAAGAAGACTTGAAAAGGCTGGAAGGGATCGTTCAGTCCATGGGAGATTTCCAGCTTGTTCGCATTCCCAAGCAATCTTGACTTTATTCCATTTTCATCTCAACCTTTTTAATGATGACAAAAAGGGGGAGAGATTGCAAGATTTGAATCAAACTTTGAATTTTTAATCGTTTGGATTGGATTGTTTTGATATTTAACTCTGTTTGACTTTATTTTTTGTGTCTAGATGAGAACTGAATCTGAATTTGGACTTGACTGCTATTGATATCTTATGGATGGCTTTATCATATACAAGACTAACCTATTTTCTGTGGTTGCAGATTTTAGTGTTATTCATTTAGCCATTTATCCTTATAAGATATGCATATGTGTTTGAGAAATGTTTTTGCAGGTCAAAGTTATCCAAATCTGCGGGAAAGTTTTGTCACCATCAAAAAGGGGAGATTGTTGGAGAAATCTTCTTGAAATGTTTTGAAGCGACAAAACGTTTCCATCGATCTAATTTGAAGGGTTGCGGATCTCTGCCGTTTAAAGTCTGAAGACCTCCGGACAGCCGGCTCAAGACTCAAAGTCTATCCTCATTAGCAGTTTCTAATCCGTTGAAGAAAGGCTATCCAGAACTGGATGTTTTACTAAGGATATGACCTTATCGACCGGAGAAGATCTCTTGGCTGGATATGACGTAATGGAATCCTTTGATTGATCGAGATTGATTCGGAGATTAAGGATCTGATGATTGGTGAAATATTCGTGGAAGGTTCTACTTATGGAAACCGAGATCCTGATTGTATGGGCGAACATGATTGATGGGCTATCGACACGTTCCTTTAATAGCTCGAATAATCTTCCTAATTGATTCTGTCCAACGGGAATATTGGAAGAATTCCTTTTGTGAATGCCAACGTGTATGATGGCATAAAGGAGTATATAAGGGAGACGTTCTAGTTGTTCGAGAAGTGCACAATAGAAGAATTCCAAAGTCTGAAGCTCCTTGTTTTTAGTCAATACATTTGAACGAAAACTTGTACGCAAAAGAGTGTTTATATTCGTGAGAAACCTTGAGGAAGTGTGGTAGAATATCTACACTGTGGAATCAAGGAAGAACTGCGCTATAACATCTCTTTTGTTCATAGTGGAATCCAGCCGATAGGCTGTCAGTGCGGAAGAGTGGACGTAGGCTTGGGATAAGCCGAACCACTATAAACCTTGTATTTAATCTTCTCTTCCTTACTCTTTACTTTACTTTGATCGTAATTCATTTTGTTAATCAAAAGAGTACTACCTTTCTATCGCCTGCCTAGTATCGCTGTGGCATCTTGAGAAATTGTTTTTACACCTATTCACCCCCTCTAGGTGATTATACTAGCTACATCAATGTTTACAAGGCTCAAGCATAATTATTTTCTCATTCTGATGAAGCTTCCTTTTACGACTTATTACTGTACATATATATGTATATATATGATACTTATGATTTAATATTTATAGAATATTTTTTTCTCTTAAAGTTTTCTTGAGAGGAAAGAAAAGATTTCTCCCTATCACATTATTGTTGTACATATTTTTTACTACATATATAAAATATCATGAGATTTCTCCCTATCACATGATTTGAGACTTGATCATACTAATTTGATAAAATTTAGACTTGATTGCACTTTTTAAAGACTCTAGAACTAGATTGCACTTTGCAACAAGTTTTAGAATTACTAATGCATTTACATAAGAAAAATTAAGGAAGGAAATTTATATAATCAAAAAGACAACTTCAATCGTTCAGTACATTTAAATGGCTTTGATTTCCCAATTCTACATTATGTATACGGGTAAACTCAACATTGACCGTATGGCGCATATAAAGGCAGAGCTTAACATGTCAAGGCTCAAAATGTGCTCCAAGTGAATCAACCCAACATCCAGACCGCCCATGAAACCCGACGATCTTTTTACCGATTGATGGAAAATAAAAGTAGTTCCCAATCTCCTGACCAATTGGCCCATGAGTTCTGTCATTGCTCTGAAATGTGAGGGAGCGAACAACAATATGCCGCCCATAAGATCCAAAGTGACCAGAAAATGAAGTCAAGTACTCTCGAGGGTAATCGAGTTTAATCTGCAAAATTAGAAAGACAAGCATAATTAATCCCAAACCCCCAACCATAGAATCTGGAAAATCAGCATAAACAGAACACTCCGGTTGATAAGTTGCATCTATTTAAACAAACAATGTAATAGCTAAATAAATAATTCCACTGCATCTAGAGCGTAAACCTATTTTGGTCTGCCACAATTATCGAATCATTCATTAGTAAAATCAAAAGGCAATTGCTTAAAAAATGCTTTGGCAACTCTTTGAGAACAACTATTAAAATTTAGGAAATTGTTCTCAGACTTAAAAGTCATAAAGTAAAAATAGCTTTCGATATTCTTTTTTCCCCCTTTTTCGGAGGCGGTGCTTTTCTGAATGTATTGAGTGCTTTCATCGTAAATGGAACCGAGGAAGGTTGGAAAACCAAAGAGAAGTCCCTGTTCAATAATGATATAACATCATGCCTCAACATTGACTTTCTCATTCGAGATCATTTGTCAAACTCAAAAATCCAGATTGTTCTCATCATCTTACTTTTACCTCCACGCTCTGTTTAGAATACTTTGCTCATCTGCATAAACGTGACCTCTAGACCACTTAAAACTAAAACCTTAGCAACAACCCATAAGCTGCACGTTCATAAGATTAAGCAAACGTCTGAAGGGCCATACCTCGAGCGTTAGATGTCCCCCATCTCCACCATGTTTAGGGCCCTGAACCACAGACCCGTTCTTGTCGTACTCAACAGTAATGGAGTCAATAACTGATCCAGCTTTAACCATTATTTTTCTCACACCTGTGCTATCTCCATCGTCCCATGGACTGCCACCTTGTCCTCCAAATGGCCCAACGGATTTCAAGAGACGAAGATCAGAAATTGGTTCAAAGTAGACTCCTAGCGCATCAAGCTGGATACCAGACCTTCCGTGAAAGCCAATTATCTTGTTGCATGTCAATGCACAGCGAAAGAAGTTCCCTTCTTCCTTACCAAAGGGTCCAAGCCTTCTTTTGTTGCTTTCGAACGTGAGTGATTGAATAACAGAACAGTCATGTCTGATATATCCTGATACCGAGGTCAAGAACTCATGAGGGTAATTCAAGTTAACCTGCAGAATTGAAAAGTACTTATTGCATTTAACTGTTATATTGATCCATATCAAAGATGATAGATAGATTATAGTGGCCTAAGAAAACACTGGATCCACGTGCAACCTAGACCCGAGAATTTCTAAAGACTAATATTCTTACATCAAACTTGTAGGGTCAACAATAAGATGTTAGATCATTAGGGTTCACTGGCGCCCTTTGCTGATTTGCTTCATTTAGCATAAAAGAAAAAAAACTTATCATACCAGGTTATTCACATGGAATCCATCCTGCATAAAGCATATTAATTGACCAAAAGCTTATGATACCGGGTTGCTCTCGTGGAATCCATCTCGCATAAATCATATTATTGACCTTCGTGTAATTTATAAAGTAAAAAGGGACAACTATATTAGTAGTTCTAAAACTTGTTAAGAAAATATAATTGAGTCCTAAAGTTTTCAAATATACAATAAAATTCTAAAACTTATTGAGGTATTGCAATCAAGTTCTGAAATTTGAGCTTGTGACCCTGGCCTTTCGATCTTCATCGAGCTTGGCCCTGGCCACTCGAGCTTCTTTAAGCTGCCCAAGTTTCATTGAATTCGGTGGCAGCTCCAGCTTCTAGGCTTCTTCAAACTCATGCCCAGGGCTAACTGAGCTTCAAATAGCTCAGCCATGACCGCTTGAGCTTCTTCGAGCTCACAGCCATGATGACTTGAGCTACGTCGAGTTTGGCCATGGCTGCTTGAACCTCGTCGAGCTCGGAAACCAAATTCCAGTATTATGAAATTTTTTGCGTGATTTTTTTATTGAAACTTGGCAGATCTTCTGCATTGTGCTAGGGATCATGTTGTCTTTTGCTTATGTCTCTATCATAACTATGGGAAGTGTTCAGTATTTTATGGCAACAAATTCATTGGATCGTTTCCTATCAACAGGCATTTATATGCTTAGGTTATTTCAATGGATATTTATATGTTTTTCGATTATAAATTGGGTAATTTTCAGCTTTGTCCTTCAAAGTGCGATTGCTTTTGGCTGACTGTGAATTTGATAAAAAAATAATTCCCAAGGAATCTCTGATCCTCTTTTGTTTTTCTTTTTTTGATTTTTTATATCTTTTGATTTGATTTGATTTGATTTTTTTTTTAAATTTTCAAGTTTCTTTCTAATGTGGTACTTTGTGGGTGCCTCATGTCTTAAGAAAGTGATAATAAAAAAAGGGGTCAGCATATGGCCATAGCCTAATTGGATGAATCTATTGAAATTACACAAATTTAATAAAATTTAGACTTGATTGCACTTTTTAAAAACTTTATAACTCAATTGCATTTAGCAATAAGTTTTAATATTTTTGATACACTTATCCAAAAAGAAAGAAAGAAAGAAATCTATATAATCAAAAAGACAACTTCAATTTTTCATTACATTTGAACAGCTTTGATTTCCCTCTAGGATGCTTTCCACACCCCATACATTATCAGTGTGCATGGTGTATGCGGGTGACAATCATTCATGACTTACTTTGACTTACTTTGACAAAACTTTTCAAGTAATTTTAAGAGAGAGAGAGAGAGAGAGGGTGACAATCATTCATGACTTACTTTGACAAAACTTTTCAAGTAATTTTGAGAGAGAGAGAGAGAGAGAGAGAGAGAGTATGACTTACTTTGACAAAACTTTTCAAGTAATTTTTAGAGAGAGAGAGAGAGAGAGAGAGAGAGAGAGAGAGAGAGAGAGAGAGAGAGAGAGAGGATCAGTATGAATGGAGAATATTCAATGAACTGACCATATGGATACTACTTCCGTTTTCGTTACCATGTGCAGAGGACCAAATAGATTCACCATCATCATCATACTCAAATGAGATGCAGTTGACATCATCTTCTAACATCATCTTTATTTTCTTTACTCCATTGAATTTTCCATCATCCCAAGAGTCTCCACCTTGGCCCCCCAACGGTCCAACACACTTGATCGGGTATAAATGAGAGATTGGTTCCAAATATGCTCCTAAAGATTCAAGATGGGAACCAGAACTCCCATAGAATCCAATAATCTTTCCACCAGTTGCTGGAAATGAAAACTTCCTTCCGGTTTCAGTGCCGAATGGTCCATATGTCCTTTTATTGCTTTGAAATGTGAGTGAATGGATGACAGTAGAACCAAAATCATTCACAATATATCCCGAAACCGAAATAAGAACTTCAGTTAGCCAGTCCAGATTTATCTGTACCAAACACATAAATGGTAAAGAAATGTCAACGCAACAAGTTGAGAAGCAAAAGCATGGTAGATGACAACGACTAGTGTGTGATGCTCTTGATGATCAAGATGATAATTTATGATCCGGAAAATAGTAGATTATCTTGCCTACTTCAATGTCATGTTAACTATAATAGATGTAATAAGGAAGACAACAACCAGGGTGCATTTATTTTGCTAAAAAACAAGGATTTGGAAAACACTTTTCTAGAATCCATTGAGTGTATCACTTACAAAAATGAATTAACAAACGATTTTTCATCATTAAAGAAAATGTTAGGAATAAATTCTTGTCGGTGATACATATTAATTAATGTTTTTATGTGACACAAACAATTATTTTCGGAAAAATATTTTTTAATTCATTGATTTTCCATGAAACAAATGCACCGTTATTGCAAACATTATCTCTTCAGTGCTCTTTGTCAGGAAAAAAACTCATGTTTCGAACAACCATGCCTAGAGAGAATAACTAGATGTTATCCTACCAACCAAAATCTATATGCAGAAGGTCCATAGATATCCCTTATCGACTGTTTTAAAATACAAAAATTTTAAAAATGTGTTAAATTTTATGACGAATTGTTTTAACAAATCTTTTTCCAATAGAAACTTGCTTCCTTTTGATGGTGTCATACCTAAGTTCCAAAGTTAACAGTCTTATCACTTTCACCCAGACGCCATCTTCGGCAATGGCAAGATAAGAATCATTGAAAATAAGGGTAATGTTTATCAAACATCGAGTTCCTACTAGAGTAGTGTACCGTATTTCTTTTGCCACCATGAGTTGTACCGTGTCTGAAAGGAGGACCCTCCTCATAGGTAAAACTAACAGATTCAATTGCAGAACCAGAGACTACAACAATTTGTCTGATATCTGCATGCTTGCCATCATCCCATCGGTTTTTCCCATTTCCAAATGGCCCTACGACTTCGAAGGGATATAGATAAAAGACAGGGCCAAAATGAGCTCCAATAGAATCCAGAAAAATGCCACACCTTCCATGAAAACCAATGATCTTTCCATTAACTTGTGAAAAACTGAAAAACTTCCCTTTCTCCTCGCCAATTGGCCCATGTGCCCTCTTATTGCTGTGGAAGGTAAGAGAGTTGATGACATTACAAGAATCTTCTCTAGTGTAGCCTGACACCGAAGTCAAATATTCAGTTGGATAAGCTAAATGTACCTGTAACAATTGCAGAAGAGCAAAGTGAGTATCGATCACCTTTGAAGGGGGGAAAATTCTATGCTCTCCAGATGCATTATTTAGGTTAACTTTTCCCAAAACAAAAGATATCTAATTATTGGGACGACTGGATTTTTTTCTCTTATTTTGTAGCACAGTTTGCCTTGTTCACTAGTCTTGTGCCATAACGATTGAACTCCATCTAGATTCCCAATGATTTGCTCCATAATTAAATGGCATTATTGATGCTTTACATTGACAATGACAAGCATTGGAGTAATCTATGATTAACTGTAACATCAGAGTAGGCAGATGACGCTAGTGTAATTTTTTTCTTTTTGGCGCCCTAAAATATTATAATAATAATCTTAGCAAGGTACATACAACAAAGCCATCAACATACTGAGAGACGATCAAGCATCGAAGAAGTACCCAGTTGAGATTTATCAGGCAAGTCCGTCTTTTATGACTTTGTGACACCACTTTTTCTCAACTCCTATTCCACAAAGGAACGGTAACTGACAATTTCATAGAGAATAACATAATTAGACCTAAATATTGCAAATTAATAAAGTGAACCGTAATGATGGACTCACATCATATGTGTGCTCTCCCAAAGATCCACCATGTCTTGGCGAGCGCACAAAACACCCATTCTGAACATAGTCAATAGTAATGGAGTCGATCACTGTTCCAAAGACAACCGCTATATTTCTTATACCATCGTATGTTTGATCATCAAAAGAATCTCCACCATGGCCTCCGAACGGCCCTACAGACTGACGAAGAGAGGAGAATGGATCTATAGGTAATCCAATTGAATCAAGATGAGGATCCCTTACCAACTTCTCCAATATCTCATGCCACTGATTTTTCCTACTAGAAAGAAAGGAACCAAATCTCTTAAGAAACACTGGCAGACCACCTGCATAGTGGACAAGACTCTTGAACAATTCCACATACCCTTCTTTAGGTTGGTCCTTGCCAAAGGCGTGGAGACTCATGAGTTGGAGCGATTCTTCAGAACCCAATCCAGGGAGCTTGTAGTTATCATCCACTTTGAGATCTTTCAGAAGCCATTCTTCTCTTGTAGTTATCAAGATTCTACTCCCATATTTGAACCATTCTCGATCTCCAGCGCCAAAATACTCAATTTGGTTCTTCTTAGTGATGTTATCAAGAACTAGAAGGATCCTTTGGCGACAGAGCTTAGCTTTTATCTCGTTGATGTTGCTGTTAAGATCATAAATTTCTAGATCTTGTACCTTCAGAACATCGTGGAGAAGTCTCTTCTGAAGAAGTAAAAGCGTATCTTGGTTTGCAACTCCAACATTTTCAAGAAAGCTAACCCCATCAAATTCCCTAGAAACGCGATGGCAGACGGCTTGGGCCACCATTGTCTTACCAATTCCTTTCATTCCCCATAGTCCGACCACACGGACATCATCCTCTGACCCAATCTTCAGCAACGATATCACATCATCTACAAAGGAATCTACCCCAATAGCATCGGGGGAGCTTGTTCTGGGAATAATCTTTAAGAGACGTCCTACAATTTGCTCGATGAAATACCCTTGATCCCTGTAGTTGTATGGGAAGAACAAATTCAGATATGACTAACTACAGCCTGAAGAGACCATCAGCATATAAGCAAGAAACACATTAACTAAATTCAATCAACAGTAGAGTTCAAATCAAGCACCAATATGAGCTTTTGCGGTGAGTGAATTTATCCATCAAGTGCAACTGGGAATACAACTAACGAAAACATAATTTTCTTGGGGAAGATGGTGCATTACCCATTAGCATCATTATTCAAATGCCATCCTGACAAATTCCCAGCTTCTTTAAGCGAATCCCTCCACTTCTGCACCAGCAAATCGTCCGTGTGGGTGGCCAAACACCTTTCAAAACCATCCCCGAATTGCCCGCTCTGTTTCCGAACGTCGCATGGCTCAACATCGTAGAAAATGGGCAGAACCACATGACCCTGATGATCTCTGAACCTCCTGTTGCACTCCAGGATCTCCACCAGCTCGTTCAAGCAGCACCGCGAGTCGGCGTAGTTGGCAGTGAACACGACGAGAGAAACCCTCGAATGGCGAATCACGTCGAGCAGCTTGCCCTCAATGAGAATCCCTGTCTCCTCTTTTTCATTGTCCCCGAAGTAGTAGATCCCCGCCTGCTTCAGCGCGCGGAAGAGGTGGGCCACGACATTCTTCCTTATGTCCCCGCCCCTGAAGCTCACAAACACGTCGTACTTCCACCTATGAACCAAAGCAGAAGAAGATGGAACGAGTCCTACCCCAATAGCATCGGGGGAGCTTGTTCTGGGAATAATCTTTAAGAGACGTCCTACAATTTGCTCGATGAAATACGCTTGATCCCTGCAGTTGTATGGGAAGAACAAATTCAAATATGACTAACTACAGCCTGAAGAGACCATCAGCATATAAGCAAGAAACACATTAACTAAATTCAATCAACAGTAGAGTTCAAATCAAGCACCAATATGAGATTTTTGCGGTGAGTGAATTTATCCATCAAGTGCAACTGGGAATACAACTAACAAAAACATAATTTTCTTGGGGAAGATGGTGCATTACCCATTAGCATCATTATTCAAATGCCATCCTGACAAATTCCCAGCTTCTTTAAGCGAATCCCTCCACTTCTGCACCAGCAAATCGTCCGTGTGGGTGGCCAAACACCTTTCAAAACCATCCCCAAATTGCCCGCTCTGTTTCCGAACGTCGCGTGGCTCAACATCGTAGAAAATGGGCAGAACCACATGACCCTGATGATCTCTGAACCTCCTGTTGCACTCCAGGATTTCCACCAGCTCGTTCAAGCACCACCGTGAGTCGGCATAGTTGGCAGTGAACACGACAAGAGAAACCCTCGAATGGCGAATCGCGTCGAGCAGCTTGCCCTCAATGAGAATCCCCGTCTCCTCTTTTTCATTGTCCCCGAAGTAGTAGATCCCCGCCTGCTTCAGCGCGCGGAAGAGGTGGGCCGCGACATTCTTCCTTATGTCCCCGCCCCTGAAGCTCATGAACACGTCGTACTTCCACCTATGAACCAAAGCAGAAGAAGATGGAACGAGTCCTACCCCAATAGCATCGGGGGAGCTTGTTCTGGGAATAATCTTTAAGAGACGTCCTACAATTTGCTCGATGAAATACGCTTGATCCCTGCAGTTGTATGGGAAGAACAAATTCAAATATGACTAACTACAGCCTGAAGAGACCATCAGCATATAGGCAAGAAACTCATTAACTAAATTCAATCAACAGTAGAGTTCAAATCAAGCACCAATATGAGCTTTTGCGGTGAGTGAATTTATCCGTCAAGTGCAACTGGGAATACAACTAACGAAAACATAATTTTCCTGGGGAAGATGGTGCAGTACCCATTAGCATCATTTTTCAAATGCCATCCTGACAAATTCCCAGCTTCTTTAAGCGAATCCCTCCACTTCTGCACCAGCAAATCGTCCGTGTGGGTGGCCAAACACCTTTCAAAACCATCCCCGAATTGCCCGCTCTGTTTCCGAACGGTTCGTGGCTCAACATCGTAGAAAATGGGCAGAACCACGTGACCCTGATGATCTCTGAACCTCCTGTTGCACTCCAGGATCTCCACCAGCTCGTTCAAGCAGCACCGCGAGTCGGCGTAGTTGGCAGTGAACACGACGAGAGAAACCCTCGAATGGCGAATCACGTCGAGCAGCTTGCCCTCAATGAGAATCCCCGTCTCCTCTTTTTCATTGTCCCCGAAGTAGTAGATCCCCGCCTGCTTCAGCGCGCGGAAGAAGTGGGCCGCAACATTCTTCCGTATGTCCCCGCCCCTGAAGCTCACGAACACGTCGTACTTCCACCTATGAACCGAAGCGGAAGAAGATGGAACGAGTCCTACCCCAATAGCATCGGGGGAGCTTGTTCTGGGAATAATCTTTAAGAGACCTCCTACAATTTGCTCGATGAAAGACGCTTGATCCCTGCAGTTGTATGGGAAGAACAAATTCAAATATGACTAACTACAGCCTGAAGAGACCATCAGCATATAAGCAAGAAACACATTAACTAAATTCAATCAACAGTAGAGTTCAAATCAAGCACCAATATGAGCTTTTGCGGTGAGTGAATTTATCCGTCAAGTGCAACTGGGAATACAACTAACGAAAACATAATTTTCCTGGGGAAGATGGTGCATTACCCATTAGCATCATTATTCAAATGCCATCCTGATAAATTCCCAGCTTCTTTAAGCGAATCCCTCCACTTCTGCACCAGTAAATCGTCCGTGTGGGTGGCCAAAACACCTTTCAAAACCATCCCCGAATTGCCCGCTCTGTTTCCGAACGTCGCGTGGCTCAACATCGTAGAAAATGGGCAGAACCACGTGAGCCTGATGATCTCTGAACCTCCTGTTGCACTCTAGGATCTCTACCAGCTCGTTCAAGCACCACCGCGAGTCGGCGTAGTTGGCAGTAAACATGACGAGAGAAACCCTCGAATGGCGAATCGCGTCGAGCAGCTTGCCCTCAATGAGAATCCCTGTCTCCTCTTTTTCATTGTCTCCGAAGTAGTAGATCCCCGTCTGCTTCAGCGCGCGGAAGAGGTGGGCCGCGAAATTCTTCATTATGTCCCCGCCCCTAAAGCTCACGAACACGTCGTACTTCCACCTAGGAACCGAAGCGGAAGAAGATGGAACGAGTCCCCGATTTCTTCGAATTAATAGTATCTATGGATCTTTACCAATCTTCATATTAGTAATATTGAATTTTCGGAATCTGGAACATCATTTCATTACAAATGTTATTCAACGTGTTCTTCCGTTGCTAGGGTTAGTGTTAAACTTGCTCTAGTGTGGGTGGAAGATATGTACCCATTAAAATCCCCACGCAACTACACTCATTACAGGAGAAACCAATATCTTATGCACTTTAGAAACCTTAAATTAACTAAATGTTTCTAATTTACTCTAGAATCAACCCCATTCATTTACTTTTCATGACAACATTATACAACTTCTTGTGTGGTTTGACATATAATCTTATTCTCACATTTGCATCTAACATTCGGTGCCACTTAGGAAATTGTCTTTTAATTCCTTACAATTTTGTCCCTTCTACCGTCACAAATTCACTCACAGCAAAAACTCCCTTACCCAAAATCCTAACACGTCCATCACTCACCGCTCAGCCCCTCCCCTTACGGTGTCGCCAACCCCTGGTGTGCCACCGCTACCCGCCACCAACGACCACCCTAGCTGAGCCGTGACCTGTCAAGCTTAACAGCAATCGTGGTCGAGAAGAGGGAGACACATAGAACATAATGAGAGAGAGAAAGAGAGAGAGAGAGAGAGAGAGAGAGAGATGTGTAGAGGGCTCAGCATGGGTCAGTGGCGGTGTGATGTTGGTTGGCGTCGGTGGTGTGAGCCCACAGGTGAAAGAGCATTGGAATTATCCTTATTTTACATATAAAATCTTGAAATTTTTCATTCTTTTCATAATTTTTCAAAATGGCAATGAATTTTTTTAGGAATGTCGAAAGAGGCTTATTGTTCCGCTCCCTCAACCAATTCTGTCGATTGCACACAAATTCCATCTAGAAAGCAGACAAAACAAAGAAATAACAATAAATAAAAAAAACAAAAACACAGATTGCGATTCTAAGCTTCGACATGGAGTAAGAACCACAAGTACGTACCCATTGGCGTGCTTCTGCAAATCGAAACCTGAAATGCTCTTAGCCTCTGCTAGCGCAAGCTTCCATTTTGGAATCTTTTCCTTGTCTCTCGCTTTCCTACACAAACTCTTGAAACCCTGGCCAAATTTTGTTCTGCTAGTCAACTTCGAAAGTTCAGTTGCGTCCACGCCAAAAAATACAGGAATAACCACGTGGCCCTGTTTCTTGAGCTTCCTTCTGCACATGAGGATCTGGACCAGCTCGTCCAGGCACCACTTGGATGCGGCATAGTTCTCGGAGAACAAGACGATGGCGAACCTCGAGTAGCGGATCGCTCTGAAGAGCTTGACCCTGATCTTTTTCCCAATGTCTTTGATGTCATTGTCCCTGAAGTAGCGAAGCCCAGCCCGTCGCAGCTCCCGGAAGAGGTGCGATAGGAACTTGTTCCTCACGTCGCAGCCTCTGAAACTCACGAATACGTCGTATTTCCATTTATGAGAAGAAGAAGAAGGCATGGTTTTTGTCTTGTCGATATGTGGTGTGTTGAAGAGATCACTGCCTTTAATTCATCCTTCCGCACTATTCAAGAGGCAGCCCCTGGACGTGCCTCTTGCCTCTGTAGCCCTGAATGTCCTTCAATCTCCTTGTGGCGAGCGCATTGGACTGCCTCTGCATCACGAAAACACGAAATAGGACGCTAAGAAGGAGGGCGGAGGCGGATATGAGATCGGGATCCGGCAGCTACGACCGGCGGGGGACGGTGGAGGAGGATCTGAGCTAGGGATGCGACCGGTAGGGGCTCTTAGGAGAGAGAGTGCGAGAGAGAGACTGGTTCCTGGAGGCGACGTGGCGGAGGCGTCGGATCTGAGCTCAGGATGCGATCGGCAGGGCTCTTGGGAGCGACAGAGATGGAGTGGCTCCCGAAGGCGACGGCGGACGCGGAGGCGACGTGCCGGAGGCGGCGGGTCTGAGCTCGGGAGGCCACCAGCCAGGCTCTTGGGAGCGAGAGGGAGGGATAGTACTTTAGAAAAAAAAGGAGAGAAAGCGTCGCATAATTGAAGACAAAGAAGGGGGGGTTAGGACCGAGGAAGATGAAGCGTCGCGCAATTGAAGAGAAAGAGTAGCGCAATTGAAGAGAAAGAAGGCGGGTTAGGAGCAAGGAAGATGCAGAAAGAGGAGAGAGAGCGTCGCCCAATTGAAGAGAAAGAGTCGCGTAATTGAAGAGAAAGAAGGGCGGAGGGGTTAGGAGCGAGGAAGATGCAGAGAAGAGAGGAGAGGGAGCGTCGCGCAATCCGGGCCACACGAATGGAGGCATCCAGCGCGATCCAATATTTTCTCGATCGCCGACTAAGAGAACCTACTCTGAAGTCCATTTTGACCGAGTCAACAAAGAAAAAGCCAACATCACAATCAGCTCTCAATAATAGTGTCCTATATGCGCACCAAGTTAATCCAGATGATTTCCAGAACTTCCATGGAATCCGAGGAGCTTTTCACCAGTTGAAGGAAATGAAAAGTACTTCGCTTTCTATAGGTTCTTTTGTTGCTCTGAAGTGTGAAGTGTGAGGGAGCGAATAACAACTGATCCAACATCTACTAGGTAACAAAAAAAAACCAGAGTACGAAGTCAAATATTCTATGGGGTAATCAAGTTTTATCTGCAAAATTGAAAGGGAAACATTTTAATCACAAGCTCTCCACCGTATAATAGTAGAAAATCCCTACAAACAGAACCAACCCTACTGATTAACCGAGTTAAACTAACAGGGCAAAAAGACCCGAATAGAACAATTTTTTTTGGTCGAAAAATAAAACATTTTAGGGGATAACATGTCAGCCTGAACTTAAAATTCACTAATATTTTCGCCTTCAAAGATCTACTTGAACTACTTCTTGCCCTCTTGCAACAGATGTCCCGTGTGAATGTCCATAACATGACCTTTCAAACCACTCAAGACCATATTAGCAGCTTCAAATTAAGAAATAAGTATTCTGAAATCTTAAAACTTGTCATGATTGTATAATTGAGTCATAAAATTTACAAAAATTATAATCAAGTCTTCAAACTTGTCAAATCAGTGTAATCAAGTTCTTATGTTAACTCTGTCCAATTTAACTAGCAAAAAATGTTGACATTACTTTTTATTATTATTTTATCTCTTCTACATGGCGCTAACATGGCTAAAACAAGAATGATAAGGCTACAATGACGTTATTTTGATGCACATATGAATTTTTACTGTAAAAATTATTTAATTTTTTTTTTAAATACATACACACATGCACACACATACACACAAAGGAAGTCAATTGCTGCTGTGGCACCATCACTAGGAAGGGCCTGCGATGGTGGGGCGACAGTAGTGCAACCCTCACCTAGTTTCTTTTCTTTTATAATTTAAAAAATTACTTATTGTATAAATTAAAAAAATATATTAAAAATCAAATTTAGATCAAAACAACGTTGTTTTAGCCATGTAATATAGACAGAAAAAAAAAGAAGAAGCTACATTAGCATTTTTCATTAGCCAAATTAGACGGAATTAGTAGAATGACTCGATTGCATCAATTTGATAAATTTTAGGACTCAGTTGCACCTTCGTGACAAGTTTTATGACTTCCAGTACACTTATTCCTAAAATTAACTAACGTGACAATATAAGAACAAGTCATTAAAAGTCATACCCCGTAAATCTTATCTCCTCCATTTCCACCATGTTTAGGGCTCTAAAGTCTGGAAAGTAATGGAGGTCAATTACCGATCCAGCGAGTACGTTTAGTTCTCACACATCTGTGTGGATACCATCATCCCAGGGGTTGCCCCCTCGACCTCCAAAAGGCTCGATGGATTTGAAGTGGACCATAACAAGAAATTGGTTCTGACTGCACTCCTATTGAATCAAGATGGACACCTAATATTCCGTAAAAGCCAATTATCTTACTACATAACAATGGACAGCAAAAGAACCTTTTTCCTCACCAAACGGTCCATACCTTATCGTATTAGTTTGAAATGTCGGCGATCGAATGACAACCGAGCCAAAATCATGTCTGATATAACCCGAGACTGAGGTTAAGTATTCATGTGGGTAGTCCAAATCGACCTTCAAATTTTGCAATTAATATGCTTAAGTACTATAGGAAATAGAGTTTGGCAGAGGAAAAGAAAATAAGTAAATGCTAAACCTAATCACATTTATCCTAAGCTCCTCATTTCTTTTCTCTTTCAGGTTTTTCCTTCCATATTCAATCGTTGCAGCAAAGATGGCGATATACACATACTTGAAAGTCAATGAACTTGCTTTGGTGGTAGCAAAGTAAAAGAAAATATTAGTAAGAAAGATATCCCTACCCCTAATACTAGATAAACTCACCATATGAACTTCAGCTTGGCCACTTCTACCATGGGCGGAAGACCAAATGGACTTGCCATCTTTGTCAGTTTCAATGGCGATGTAGTTGACAATGCTTTCCAACAATATCTTTATTTTCTTCACACCATTGTATTTTCCATCATCCCAAGGCTGTCCGCCTTGGCTTCCAAATGGTCCGATAGACTTGATTGGATGGATATGAGATATTGGTTCTAGGTACGCTCCAATAGATTCCAGATATCTACCAGAAACTTCTATAAAATCCAATGATCTTCCCCTCATAGAGAAGACTCCTTATTGTTTTGAAGCTGACAAAGCCTTTCCATTAAGTCTAGCCTAAAATGTTGCAGACTCTAGTGTTATAGTCTGAAGATCTCAAGACTCTTATGTTAGAGTCTAAAGACTGAAGATTAAAGTCTGACCTCACCGACAGTTTCTAGATTGACAAGAGAAGACTTATCCGGATGCGAGTTTGTCTTCAAGGATTTGGTCCATACGGTTTGTGGAATATCTTACGGCTGGAGATAGCACCGTGTGATCAATTATTCTTATTGAAATCAATTTTGGATAATCAGATCTCTTGAAAGGCAAAGTTTATTTGGAAGGTTCTACTTATGGAAACCAACATCCTGATTGTATGAGCGAACAAGATTGATGGGCTATCAACACATTCCTTAAATAACTCAAAGTCTCATTCGATTGATTATGTCCAACGGTTAGATTGGAAGAACTCCCTTGGAAAGTGTCAACGGTCGTAAAGGCATGGAGGAGTATATAAGGATGATTCTCAAGTTGTTTGAGGTAGTGCGTGAAAGCAAATTCCAAAGTCTGAAGCTCTTTGTTCTTTGCTATTTCAATCGTTGAGCAAATCTTGTATTCAAAAGAGAAACAAACACTTGAGAGACTTTGAAAGAGTGTAGTAGAATCTCTACACTATGAAGTCGTGGTCATGAGACTATAAAACCTCTTTTGATTCTTAGTGAAATCCAGATAGTGGGCTGTCAGTGCGGGAGAGTGGACGTAGGCTTGGTCTAAGCCAAATCATTATAAATTTTGTGTGCAAAATTCTCTTTCCTTAACTCCTTTACTTTATTTGCTACGATACACTTATGTGTTTTAAAGTAATTTTTAAAGTTTGATTCCTTTTGCAAAGTTTGTAGTCGACCAGACTCATATTAAAAGTAAAAGTTTTTCACTGCATTTTGCATAAAATGTTTTCACACCTATTCACCCCCTCTAGGTGCTCGTACTAGTCCTTACAATTGGTATCAGAGCTTGTGTGCTCATTTTAATTAAAGTGTTTTTACTTCTAAGCTAAAGATCTATGGCTAGTATTTTGGCTCAAGGATTGGTTGAAGGCCAAAGCAACACCAACCTCCCTACTTTGATGGAAATGAGTACAATGTTTGGAAAAACAAGATGAAGGCATTCATGAGATCAAAAGATCCCTTGGAATGGGATGTGGTAGAAAGAGGAATCATTCCCAAAGCTACACCAACCTCAAAAAGGGGAAAGAAAGTTGCAGATGCTGGCGAGATGACACAAGCAGACATAACCAAGAGACAAGCTCTTGATGCTAAAGCTATCTACTCCTTATATTGTGCCTTATCTCCAACTGAGTATAACAGAATTTTCATCTTGTGAAACAACAAAAGAAGTCTGGGACAAGTTGCATGTCACTTATGAAGGAACTGATCGAGTTAAAGAGACAAAAATCAACGTACTACTCGGACAGTACGAAGCCTTCAAGATGAAGCTAGAAGAATCTATTACTGACATATTTAGTTGGTTCACAGAGATTGTAAATGGCCTAGCATATCATGGACAACCAATCTCTAGGCAGATGAAAGTCAATAGATTGCTTCGAGGACTCTCCAAATATTGGAATCACATTAAGATTTCAATAAGAGAAACACAAAGGATTGTGCCTTTGTCGGTAGACGAATTAATTGGCACACTTCAATCATATGAAGTGGAGCAAATCAATGGGGATGCAGGATCCTAAAGGTAAGAATTCAATTGCTTTAAAGTCTAACGATAATTCTGATGATATAGATTCAGAAGACGACTTAGACGATGAAGAACTAGCACTCATGATAAGGAAGTTCAGGAAGTTCAACAGGAAAGGAAAAAGGTTCAACTAGAAAAAGCAAAACACTTAGAGATTTCAGAAGAAATCAAATGAAGACAATGAAATTAATAAAGATGTGATTTGCTTTGAGTGTAAGAAAAAGGGGTACATTAGACCTAACTACCCTTTGCTGAAGAAAAAGAAGGGAAATACAGAGAAATTCAAGAAGGCTCTCAAAGCAAAATATGGAATGATACTGAATGCGGAGAGAGTGAAGATGAATATGCCAACATATGTCTAATGGCAAATTCTGAATCAGACTCAAACTTAGATGATGAAATCGAGGTTAGTAATTTTAAAATCCCTACTAAAGTCTCAAAGTACATAGATGAACTCTATTTTAATCTCAAAACATCTCTTAAAAGAATTTCCGAGCTAAAAAAGAAAGAATTCTAAACTGAAGCAACAGGAAATTTCTTGGGCAAAAAAGTTTGAAAATCTAAACAAAAGTTTTAATGATTTAAAGGAAGAAGCAGGTTCTCTTTCAAAGGAAAATATTTTCGTGAAAAAAGACATTTCAAGTATATCAAAAAGGTTTTCAATGGGATCCGAAAAATTGTAAAAGATTCTTTTGGTACAAAGACCTTATTTCAACAAATTTGGGTTAGGCATGACACCAGAAACTATTCCTTTAATTGATTTTCCAAAAGTGAAGGAAAAAAATCAAATAAAGACCTACAAAAAAACATTTTACAAAAATCATTTTCAAAGAGTTTTTGTAAAACCTGTTGGCTAAAGTACTCTTAAATGTTCAAAGTGTGATAGCCTAGAACATTTCGAGAAAGAATGCCCTAAAGCTTGGAGACCCATTAAGAAAGATTAGGCAAAAACAATATTTAAAACTAACACTTCAGGACCTAAGAAAATATGGGTACCAAAGAAAGTTTGAGTTCTTTTTGTAATTGCAGGTCACTATCATGAAAAAGATCAAGTGGTATTTGGATAGTAGTTGTTCAAGATATATGACTGGAGATTTAAGCTGTTTCATTAAGCTTGTGCAAATAAAAGGTGGAAAAGTCTTCTTTGGTGGAAAAGTAAAGGAAGAATTGTTAGATGTGGAATTGTGAAAATTGGAAGTCTCACAATCAACAATGTCTCCTTGGTGGAAGGTTTGAATTATAATCTACTAAGCATTAGTCAACTGTGCGACACTGGATTCAAAATCAATTTCCAAGAGGGAACTTGTTCGGGAATCGACTATTCACAATCTTTCACTCGACAAAGACATGTGAATATTTATCTTCTAGATATAAAACCAGAAAATCCTTAATGTCTAATATCCATTCAAGATGAAGCAAATATTTGACATCGAAAGCTTGGCCATGTCAATATGAAACAGATTGCCAAAATTTCTTTGAAGAAACTCGTTCGTGGACTTCCCAGTCTAACTTATCAAAAGTCTGATCTTTGTACACCTTGTATCTTGGGAAAACAGGTTAGAAGTTCTTTTAAGCCTATAAATCAAGTTTCTACTAATCATGTTGCAACTTCTGCATATGGATCTCTTTGGATTAACCAAAACTCAAAGCATTGGTGGAAAAAGATACTGTCTAGTAATCATAGATGATTATTCTAGATATACTTTGGTTTACTTCCTGGCAAGTAAGTCTAAAACTTTTTCTCATTTTTCAAAGTTTGCCAAGAAAGTCCAAAATGAGAAAGACTATGTTATTTCAAGCATTCGGACAAACCATGGAGGTGAATTTGAAAATCAAGATTTTGCTAAATTTTGTGATGAATCTGGCATATAGCATTTTTACTCTTCTCCATATACTCAAGAACAAAATAGAGTTGTGGAAAGAAACAATAGATCCTTGCAAGAAATGTCAAGAACCCTTTTAATTGAAAGTAACATTCATTTTCGTTTTTGGGCTGAAGCAATTTCTACAGCTTGTTATATTATTAACAAAGTCTTCTTAAGGCCAATTCTAGAGAAAACTCCTTATGAAGTGTTTAAAGGGAAAAAATCAAATGGTTTCTTATTTTCATATTTTTGATTGTAAGTGTTTTGTTTTGAAAAATGCAATTGATCGAACTGGTAAATTTGAAGAAAAATCAGATGGATGTATCTTCCTTGGCTACTCAACTTCAAGCAAAGTCTACAGGCTATTCAACAAGAAGACTCAATCTATGGAAGAATCTATGAATATCAAATTTCAAGACTCTATATAGAATCAGACTCAATTCGAAGAATCTTAACCTACTCTAGATCTCACAAAGTCTACCTTCCCTAAAGTGACTCAAACTTCCAAAGATCATCAACAAACAAAAGTTGCAGATTCAGCTGAAACAGAAGATCAACAGACCATCAGACCAACTAGTAATTGGAAGCATAAGTCTAGTCATCTCAAATAACTTATCATTGGCAACATTGATGAAGGAATTCGCACCAGATCCAAAAAGCAAGAAGAGTCAAGTGTTGTAGCACTTATTTCTGAGATAGAATCCAAAAGTATAGAAGAAGCCTTAGTTGACGAAAGCTGGATTGAAGCCATGCAATGAGAACTTAGACAATTAAGCATCAATGATGTTTGAGAGTTAATTCCTAAACCAAAAGGTTAGTCTATTATTGGAGCTAAATGGGTTTTCAAGAATAAAATGAACGAGAAAGGAAAAATGGTCATAAATAAAGCAAGACTCGTGATCAAATGATATACGCAAGAAGAATGGATAGACAACGACGAGACATATGCACCAGTGGCAAGGTTAGAAGCAATTAGATTATTGCTTGTTTTTGTTTGCTATAAAAATTTCAAGTTATTCCAAATGGACGTCAAAAGTGCATTTCTAAATGGATTTATCCAAGAAGAAGTCTATGTGAAACAACCACCTAGATTTGAAGATCCAAAAAGACCAGACTCAGTTTTCAGACTGAAAAATGCTTTATATGGATTAAAGCAAGCGCCTTGAGCTTGGTATGACAGGTTAAGTAAATTTCTAATTCAAACTAGTTTTGTTAAAGGAAAAGTGGATACCACTTTGTTTATTAAAAAGGAAGGTAAAGATTTTCTACTCGTTCAAATTTATGTTGATGATATTATCTTTGGATCATCTAATGAAAATTTGTGCAAGAAATTTTCTAAATCTATGTAGGATGAATTTGAGATGAGCATGATGGGTGAATTGTCATTCTTTCTCGGACTACAAGTAAAACAATCAAAGAAAGGAATTTTCATTCACCAGGAAAAATATGCAAAAAATCTCATCAAGAAGTTTGGAATGGAGAATTCCAAAAAGATTGATATACCAATGTCAAGTTCTTCAAAGCTGGACAAAGACAAAGGAGGAAAGAAAGTTGACCCGAAGCTCTATAGAAGTATCATTGGTTCATTCATTATCTTACTGCTTCTAGACTTGATATTTTGTTTAGTGTTTGCATTTGTGCTAGATTTCATTCGTATCCTAAAGAATCTTATCTAAGCACCGCAAAATGCATTATCAAATACGTTGCAACTACTTTGAAGTTAGGTCTGTGGTATCCAAAAGAGGAAGACTTTACTCTTCTTGGATATTCAGATGCAGACTTAGCAGGTTGCAAAGTTGATAGAAAGAGCACCTCTGGTACTTGTCAACTACTGGGGAATAAGACAATATCTTAGTTCTCAAGGAAACAAAGTATTGTAACTCTTTCAACAGCAAAAGCAAAATATGTGGCTCTTGAAAGTTGTTGTTCACAAATCTTATGGATAAAGCAACAACTAAGAGACTTTGGAATCAAGACTCATGCACATAGATCAAATGTGATAACACCAGTGCAATCAATCTCACAAAGAATCCAATTCTTCATTCACGAGCTAAGCACATAGAAATTCGATATCATTTTATTAGAGATCATGTTCAAAATGGAGAAGTTATGGTACAATTCATTGACTCGAAGAATCAATTGGTAGACATATTTACAAACCCTTGGAGAAAAGTCTATTTGAATCTATTCGTACCAGACTGAAAATTATATCTTTTATCAATTAAAGTTTGAAGATGATCAAACTCAGATTAACCTCAAATGGCGACTGTAAGTTTATTCTATGTCAAATTTAATTTATGAGTAAAAAAAAATTGAAAAGGTATGTTTAAATTCTAATCGTCATTTATATTATTTTTAGTAATTATCTTTACAATTCCTTAACTTATGGCAGTTTTGTTTCATTTTCAAAAAGGCATCTTTTCATTTTCAAAAAGGCAGTTAACATTTTCAAAAAGGTAGTTTTTATTGACAATCCGTATACCCCGTTTCATTTACTTTAATATACCACGGTCTTTCTTCTTTGTTTTCACCCAAACCCTAGAATACAGAACTCCATCTTGTTTCACTCTCTCTAGTTTATTCCAAAAAGACTTCTTTTTGTCACGATCGAGTTTGAGAAATCCCTTAGAGAAAGTGACAATGTCTTCTCAAAGAAAGTTTTCTAGAATCGCAAGCAGGGGACCACAAAGAATGAGTGAGGGTCCTACACACTTTGATCTCACCGAAGAAGAAGACTCTCCTCAACTGCAATAGCAAAGTCAACAACAACCTTCTCAACCTTGCCAATCTTCTCCGCAACAACAACTAGAGGAAGAAATTCTCGAAGATGTTGAACCCGTATGGTCACAAAAACTCCAGTTTATTTTCAAACTGTACTTTAACTTAAAAGGGGTGGCTCGGCGATGACACTCATTGACGAATTTTTGAAAGCACATGGCTACAAAAATGAGACTTATTTCTTAAATGCCATGGAAAAGATAGGCGTTGTGCCTGAAGGACTTGCTGATTGGATGTTTACCAATTTTCAAAGAGATCCGCGTGTTGGTAGCTTTAACCAGACTGAAGGGAAAGATGATGATGAGAGAATGTTCTTTCATTTCCAACCCAGGATGGGTGTAGCCGCAAATGTTCGTAGTGGAAAGACAGAACTTTTTCGTTCTAAAGGGCATAAGAGGACTTACTCTAAACTGCTGAAGCGAGGGATGATGAACCCTAGGAGTGTTGATTTTGATTTTCTTGATTCGTTGAAAGTCAATCTAAGAGAGAAGTTTGCTCTTTTACAACTTGAACGTTTTTGCTCTGAGACAACTATTGCTCACCCGGAAGTCACAACTTACTTTTATTTGAATCTATCCTTTTTAGATGCGAATAGATTTTGCTTCAGTGTTAGAGACAAGGATTTTGTGGTTGATACGGACACTCTGGCTAATGTAATTGGGGTGGAAAGAGAGAGTTTCCAACCAATTAGTGTGTCCGTTGGTCATGCTACTTTAGAGCTTGTTTGGGATAGAATTGCTAAGGTAGGATCTCTTACTCCAAAATGAACGCCTCCAATATCCTACTTCACAAGATTGTCATTAACTGTCTCAAACCCAAATCTACATCAAAAACTGATGTCTCAAACTCTGAAGCCAAGCTGATGTATGCGATCAATATCGGATACAAATTTTCTTTGCCTCATACCATTCTCATGCACATGTACATAACCGTGGTGAAGGACAAGGGACAACTCCCTTATTATGCTCTTATTACTTGACTATTCAGACATCTCAACATTCAGCCTCCCAAAATTCTTTGTGTTCGTAGCATTGATACAATGGTAGTGGGATTAAAATAGTTTCCAAAATGCGTCTAAAGGAGCTAGGCAAGGTTTTAGAGAGCATGAAGGTGAAGTCTCCTATCAAAGCTAGACAAGACTCTGCAGCAAGAAAAAGAAAAGGCAAAGAACTAGTTATCGAACCAGTAAAGAAGAAGAGAGCACTCCTCTTGCAAGATGATGAAGAGGATGAGGACAACCTCACTCTCACTGCTATTGCCTCCAAGCATTTATAGAGTTTTAGCTTTCTAGAGATAGAGAATCGAGAGAACGGAGCAAAAGGTGAAGTAGAATAGAGAAATGGAGAAAAAGAAGAAATGAGAATAGAGGAAGAGGAAAGAAGAACAAAAGAGGAAGACAAAGAAGGAGAAGAACAAGATGAATAAGAAGAGTACTTTTCTCCACCAAACGGCACGAAACCGGGGAGCTGCTGCTAGAAAAAGGTACTTCTTCACTTGCTAGTGATGATGTTAGTTGTTCTCCTGTAGAACCAGAGGATGTGTATGCCTCTCAGTTTTCAGAAGGTGATCATGAGGCTTCATCTCCAAGTCTGGATATAACCACTGAGATTCCATCATCTCGAACACTCCTCAAACTACTCGTGTTGAAGCAAGTACTCAAACCGACAATACAACAGACTTCAAGAGACTGCTTGAGCTTCTTTTGGCGATCAAAGCTTAGCTTTATGGCTTGGAGTGTGAATTTCAGACCATGCAGTCATCTCATCAAGCCTCTTCAATTACGTTGCACGATCAAGTACAAGCCCTTTCACATCAAGTTCATGCCAATGCCAAGGGTGAAGACATTCAACAACTGAAGCAGGACCTGAAGAAACTAGAAGAGACTGTCATGTCTATGGGGGATTTCCAACTAGTTCGTGTTCACAAGAAGCCCTAAATTTCATCCAAACCCCTTTTTCATAATCTCTACTTTTTGCTGTGACAAAAAGGGGAGAGTTTAATGCAGATTTGATTTTAACTGTTTTGATTTATTGGTTTGATTTGATGACTTTTTTTATGACTTTATCTTTGGTGTGACTTTGGACTATTTTGAGTTGAACTTTAATACATGCAACAACTTAGTTTGTGATACATATTGTGACTGGATAATTAGTTTGTTTTTGCAGGATTAACATGTTTCCTGTGATTGCAGAATTATTACTATACAAGTCTTAATCATTTTTTTTTTTTATCATAGATTACTTAAGTGTTGTTTTGCAGGATAAAAGTTTCAAATCTGCGGTAAAGTTTTGTCACCATCAAAAAATGGGAGATTGTTAGAGAAGACTCATTATTGTTTTGAAGCTGACAAAGCCTTTCCATTAAGTCTAGCCTGAAAGGTTGCAGACTCTAGTGTTATAGTCTGAAGATCTCAAGACTCTTATGTCAAAGTCTAAAGACTGAAGATTAAAGTCTGACCTCACCGACAGTTTCTAGATCGATAAGAGAAGACTTATCCGGATGCGAGTTTGTCTTTAAGGATTTGGTCCGTATGATTTGTGGAATATCTTATGGCTGGAGATAGCACCATGTAATCAATTATTCTTATTGAAATCAATTTTGTATAATTAGATCTCTTGAAAGACGAAGTTTACTTGGAAGGTTCTATTTATGGAAACCAACATCCTGATTATATGGGCGAACATGATTGATGGGCTATCAACACATTCCTAAATGACTCGAAGTCTCCTTTGATTGATTATGTCCAACGGTTAGATTTAAGGAACTCTTTTGGAAAGTGACAACGGTCGTAAAGGCATGGAGGAGTATATAAGGATGATTCTTAAGTTGTTCGAGGTAGTGCGTGAAAGAAAATTCCAAAGTCTAAAGCCATTTGTTCTTTGCTATTTCAATTGTTGAGCAAATCTTGTATTCAAAAGAGAGAACAAACACTTGAGAGACTTTGAAAGAGTGTAGTAGAATCTCTACACTGTGAAGTCATGGTCGTGAGATTGTAAAACCTCTTTTGATTCTTAGTGAAATCCAGCTAGTGGGTTGTTAGTGCGGGAGAGTGGACATAGGCTTAGTCTAAGCTAAACCATTATAAATTTCGGTGTTAAAACCATTAAAATCCTACTATTTTATATAGTATATAAAACCATTTTTGGTGTTAAAATTTGACATATGAGATTTTCTAAATAAATATGGAATTTCACAAATTTTGGAATTAAATACTCAAATTTCCAATCAGCACTCAATTTGTACAAATTAACATCCAATTGCATAAATTGAACACACCATTGCAATTAGAGGTGAATGGCTCCCGGTTCCTTATAGTTCTGCCTGGAACCTAGAACCTACCCTCGAGTACAAGTTCCTAATTGTTTGGAACCTAGAACCTACCCGTTGGAATCAAAAACTTGGAACCTACCCTGTCATAGGTTCCGGGTTCGGTTCTAGGTTTCAACAGGTTTTTTTTTTTTTTGATTTCTTCCTCCTTTCCTTTATTAGCTGAGTACCCCAAAATTATAAAGAGTGGTACAAACTCAATAACAGAGAAGAAAAAAAGCCAATAGATGTGTTGTCAACATTTACATAAGACCAATGTTTGAGAAAGTTATGTAGCAAAAAACCCATGGGAATTTCCTATCGGCATAGTATAAGCCAACACACTAGATGTGATGTGTATGCATTTGAGTGATTGCAAAACACCAACTTTGTAGGATAGATAGCAAATGGATAGAAATCGTAGTTCACAAATGAGCAATCTCAAACTTGGCTGACACAAATATACAAAAGAAATAGCCAAAGATTCAAAGTAAAGGAGCGAGTGGCAAAAGAAAAAAGAAAGCGATCATTCGAATTTTTCTAAAAGAAATAAAGAGGGTTGCAAAATTGCTATTTAAACATGCAAAATGAAGATATCAACTAAATGAAGGGGCTTCAAGCATTAAACTATCTCTAGAAGTGTAAGTGACCAGCAGATAAGAAGTAGAGGTCCTTTTACATTATGTGTTGATTGACATAGATATTTTCCATGCATTTGCCATTACAAGATTTGTACATTGCAGTATCTTTGTGTTATGCATGACACGGAGCTGGGGTAGAACTGAAACAGCTTTAAGATAAACACAAAAGGGCCAGCGTATGATGGTGTGTTGAGGGGTGAATCACTAGAGACAACATAACACATGGAATCACCCGCATTAAATGCAAAAGGGAAAATTCAACAAATGTAAATATACCAATAACAAATAAAATTTAATGGATACAATTAGAACCTAGTTCTCACAACTCTATGTTCAAATTCTCTTATTTAGATGCCTTAGAGTATATTACTAGCTCAAGTTAATGATCAACATAATTGGAAAAGGCAAAAAGGGAGTAAATCATAATTATTTGGTTAAGTTCAAGCTCAAATAACTAGTAGGCTATAATCCTTAAAATAAGTGGAAATTTCAAGAGACATTCAATTATATGATTTTATTATGCCCAATCTCCCATCAACCTTATTACAGTACTCGTAGACCATAAGAATCATAGAGCAACCTAATAAAACAATCTATTGATTAATGCCCATAACACCTTCAACCTTATTTATAGTATACAAGAATTAATTTATTGACCTTAGAAGCAAATCTATTGACTGATGCAGATTTTCAGATAATTTAAAGCATGTACCTACCACCTGACTACCATAAAAGAACAAAATGAATAGACCGTCATAACAAACTTAGCCTTTTGGAGGGGATAAGTTGTGTACGGCGCTCACTTTGGTGCCAAAAGTTTCCGCCGGATCACTTAAGTGCCAAATCGGAGGAAAAACAATCACTTTGGTGCCACCAATGACAGATTCCGGCCAAAATGATTACGTGGCTTTTATATTTAAAAAAAAATCAAGAAGCCTTTTAAACGACGTCGTTTTCCATCTTCCTTAAGAAAACGACGTCGTTTTGCCGTCCTACGTGGATGCCTCACAAAAACGACGCCGTTTTGTTAATTTTATTTGGAGATTGAAATTAGGGTTTTTTTGTCCGCCATTGCTCGTCCGTTGTCGCTCGGCCGCCGTCCCTCGTCATCGTCGCTCGGCCGCCGTCCCTCAGCCACCGTCACTTGGCCGCCGTCCCTCGGCCACCGTCGCTCAGCCACCATCCCTCAACCTCCATTGTAGTTGCTTGCCACAGCAAGACAAAAGAAAGAAAGAAAGAAAAAAAAACGAACAGAAAATCCCGAGAAAGAGGGAGGTGTCGACGATGAGGGCGGAGGAAGGGATGGCGGGGCCATGGCCACCGCCTTCGTAGCAATTGGCTTCGCCGACAACCTCCGTGGCATTCCAGATCTTCGCGGCTACCATTGGCCAGATTGCTTGTGCTTCTGGGGATTCTTCGAGCTCGCGTTTCCTCTGCACCCAACAATATTTCTTGGGAAAAGGCGGTGGTGAGGCTGAGATTCGAGGATTTGAAAGGTTGATAAGGTGATTAAAAATGGGGGAAAACTACTGGGGGAGGGAAGAGGCGAATGCGTGGTTTCTTTTTTGGAAAATTACTGGTGTTGCTGGTTCTCCGCTGCTGGTGTTGTTGGTTTGGTGCTGTTGGTGTTGCTGGATCTGTTCGGGGAAGAAGACGACACAAAACGGCATCGTTTGAGGATTTAGGGTTTTGAATTTGGGGGAAAGACACAAAACGGCGTCGTTTTGGTGTTAGGATGCTAAAACGACGTCGTTTGAAGGCCTAAGTGATCTAATGGAAACTCCGGCGAGCCACATCAGCATAAGAAATTAATAAAAAAAGGCCACGTCAGATTTCCGGCCGATCAGATCGGCGTTGGCACCAAAGTGAGTGTTTTTCAAATTTTTTGGCACTTAAATGATCCGACGGAAACTTTTGGCACCAAAGTGAGCGCCGTACATAACTTATGGCACCATTAGTGTACTTATCCCCCTTTTGGAGACACATTACAAAGAAATAAATCCAAAAGAGAAGCTTTTGTATGTCGAGGTTTCATATATCTTTTCATTTGGGTCCATTTGAATGCAGGCACCCACATCCAAACATAATCTTAAAATATTCTACAAAGAAAGATGGACACATCTATTCCATAGTTTGCTGGTGGAAGAGTCTGATGGTAACCAAGGAAGATATAGAGAAAGTCTAAACTAGAGAAACAAAGCTAAAGAAAAAGTTGTGACTCATCCGCCTTATTCATAAACATAAATAGAGTGTGGATGGAGGACTCACCACAAAGCTTGTGCCTCATACCGTGTCTCTGGGGAAAAATACAAGCCTTAATTTGTCAATCGCTGGTGCACTCGCTTGCTAAAAAGAAAAAAGAAACAAAGCTTATCGTGACAACAAGATAAGCCTCGGGCAACAATTGAAGTTGGGCTTTTCCTTCCCCAAAATTCAGTGTAAGTGCTCCCACTGTCAAAAACTACTCAAAGATCCTTTACACCAGATACCTTTCGCAGATCTTACTGCATAGCGCTTGCTGAAACAATACAATTCAAGTCCTCAAGAGTTTAGCAAGACATATAATGCAACAAAAAAATAACCAAATGAAATAGATGGAACAGCTCCATACTCTGATAAACTAACTGATACCCATGCGATTTTCGAAGAAGGGACAAGGTCGAAACTACTTTCATGCGATAATGTCTCGGTTTGAAACATTTGAAGATATGTTGCTGACCTTGATCGTCCATGGAGGAGCATGATACCACGTGTTTATAAACTTTGATGATGCAATGATAAGGTGCGTCAAGCTAAGTATATTCCGACAAGTATTCTTGTTATGCAGACTGCAAAATCTCGGTGAAACTAACCACACCTTAGATACATTGATTGTCCAATTCCGTGTCATGATAGATTCTAGAACCGACCCATTTTTCCTTTCTACATTATCCCCAGAGACCTGCATATACAAGGGGAAAGCAGAACATTAACGTATTCAATCTCAGAGATTACAAGTGCCGTGGACGGAAATCATGTTACGAGTTACATGGTGGATTGAATCGAGAGCATAATCGAGATTAATTTTGAGGAGATTGATCCTTTTTAGGAAACAAAAAGATTGAACATAGGCTTGCTTGCAAATGGAAATGCTTGGAAAAAGCAAATGCATCGGGCAAAACCATAAGCAACGGAGATAGAGCAAGAGAAATCGAGCACTCATCAACATCGCGAATCGGTGTTGAGACGATCTATAGCTGGGTGGCATCAGGGGTGACTGGGCAAGCGGCGAGCGGCTAGGCGAGTGGCATCGGGGGTGGCTGGGTGAGCAGCGAGCAATATTAGAAGCGGCTAGGCGAGCGGTGAGCGGCGTCCAGTGGTGGCGTCGAGTGGTTGAGCATCGGGGTGAGTGGGGGGCAAGTGGCGAGCGGTTAGGTGAGCGGCGTCGGGGTGGCTGGGCGAGTAGTGAACGACATCAGGGGTGGCTGGGCGAGCGGCAAGCGGCATCCACCGGGGATGAGCGGCATCCGGTGGTGGAGTCGAGGGAGAGCGGCGTCGAGTGGCTGAGCGTCGGGGCAAGCGGGGGGCGACGGCGTCGAGGGAGGCAAGGGTGGGGCAAGCGGCATCCGGTGGTGGTGAGGTCGAGGGTGAGCGGCGTCAAGCGGCAACATCGAGGGTGAGGGCAAGCGACGTCGGGGACAAGGGAGAGGCAGAGAATGGGAGAGAACGAAAAAGTGATTTGGGGCTGGGGTTTTTACCTTTTACTTTTAGGAAGCCTAACCTGTACCGGAACCGACAACCGTCGGTTCCTAGAAAAATGGAACCGGGAATCGGAACCGGCCTCCTCAGAACCAGGAACCGACTCGAACCCTCCGGCTCGGTTCTCCGGTTCCCAATTCTACGTGGGAACAACGCTCACCCCTAATTGCAATCGGTATGAAATTCGATCATCAGCTATCCCGATCTAATTTCCGAAAAATAATTAATAATTAGATAAATTACCGGCAATTAAATAAATTATAAAATAAATAAATTAAAGCACTTAATTAACTTAACCTAAACTAACCAGACTAATTAATTTAATTAACAATTAAATCTAACCATTCAATCTAATTAAATCTAATTACACTAATTAAATAAACTAACTAATTCCTAAATAAATCCACCTAACTATTCTAATAAAACTAACTAAATATCTAACTATATACTTAATCTAACTAAACCATTCTACGCTTAATTAAACTAACTAACCCACAAATTAGCTAACTAATCCACCTCTAAGTGTCATTAGCCTACGAATAGGGATTAGAACAAGAACTCACCGGTTAGCATGGAAATCGGCTCACGGCGACGGCGGCGCGACAGCGGCCGAGACCTGGGCTCACGACAAGGCCGACGGGAGCTTGGGTCGGCTGGAAACGGCCATGGAAGTTCACAGTTCAAGACTTGCGTGGCAGCGAAGCTCAGCTTCGTGGAGACGGGCAAGCTTGCGGTCAACACTTGGGAGGCTTCACTGAAGACTTTGCTGGGTTTCATCAGTGAAGGGAGTGGGGGCTTGGAAGTAAGGACACGTGAAAGGGTGAAGATGCAGGGGTGTTCGGTGGGAGGAAGACAAACGTGGGTGGATGTGCAAAAGCTGCTTCGGTCAACGTTGGTGGGAAGAACGTCGTTGGTTGATCGATGGGGGACATGTGTCAAGAACTCAATCTTTGGCTTCAACTTCTTCTCTGAATTCTCCAATTCAAGGTCCCATTTCGATGAAGCAAAAGCCCACAAAAGTTCTATAAGTCCCCTTTAGCCAATAGCTTGTTTGGAAGCCCGAATTCCTTTCAAATGAGCCCATCTGAATTTCTGTTCATTTTTCAATCATCCGAAATCGATTTTCCGTAAAAATCTCGGAATCTCCGAAAGATTTTGGAGGATGAGTCAACATTCCAAAAATGAATCATGACACAACATAACTTTCATTTTCTGAAATCGGATTTAATTTCGCAGTTAATTTCAATCTAACATGATTTTAGCATGTTATAATCTACCGGGTAACTTTTAAGAATTTTTAATGGAATTGACTCGTGGTCGATTATTTTCGAGCCACAATGTCACGACCCAAACCTCGGGCATGCATCCATCCCTTACTTGTTGATTAATAGTGACATCCTAGGATGCATCGCCGACCCTTTCATTTTTAATACACATGCGGAAGCATATAAACAAATCCCTAGACCATAAAACGATGGGATAGAAAAGTAGGGCCAATTTCTTTTCTCGAAATACCTTTTGATAAACAAGCGGATATATAAATACTGTTAGGTTGTTTACAAAATATTGGCTTTAATAGAAAGGAACTGTCCTATGACACTCTAGTAAAACATGTTTGCTGATTCTTCGATCTCCATCTTTCCCAAACTTCGAGGCTTCTAGTCCTTTGCCAACACCGTCTAAGGACCTGAAAATAGTTATACAATAACCAGTGACATAATGTCTCATCGAGTTCTACCCCCTAAAACCCGATTAGTAAACCAATACACTATTGGCTGCCTAAGCACACACAGGTTAGAGGACTTACCTTGACCTCAAATTCCACATGCAAATCAGTGCAATTCATAACAGGCACCCACTTATTCAACACAGATTGAACTATTGATCAATTGACCTAGCCGATTATATGTCAAACAGACCACTTCTTGGTCATTTCAATCACTACTGTTCATTCTCCAAAATAACCTATCAAGTTATTGAGCCAATACATTATACGATTCGTCCTCCCAGATAACAAACTAAGTCACTAAGCTATTATAATATACTGTTCATTCTCCAAGATAACCTATCAAGTTACCAAGCTAGTATATTATAATGTTCATTCTCCGAGATGACATATAGAGTCATCAAGTATATTTATCATAACCTCCATTCTCCAAAATGACTTATAGGATCACCGAGCTAGTATTATATAAATGTCGTCAATTCTTCAAAATGACATTGAGTCACCGAAACGACATTGCATACCGTCCATTCTCCAAAATAACGTATTGAGTCACCGAGCCGGTATTATATAACATTCAGATTTTACATAAATTTACCATTTTTATCATACCCGATAAAAATAACTATGTGTGGGTACATGGTCGGCCTTAGCCAAAATACTATAATTTCTTTTCCATAAATCTCACCACTTTCTTTAGTCCACCAAAATATTTTTGGTGCTGTCAATGGACACCCGGTTATTTTCCAATTAATTTAGGAAAATAATCCAATAATCACAAATAATTCATTTCAACACAAAATAAAGCTCAATTAACTAAATGGATGGCACCATGATGATTAGCATAAAATTCCGGTCGTTGACTATCCCGGTCTAATTTCTGGAAAAATAAATAATTAATTAATTAATTTCGAAAATTAATTATTAAATAGCAATAAATCTAATTTAGGCCCATAATGCCTAATTGGAGGCCAAGACGGATCCAAAAAAATTACCGAGGTTCACTCAATAATTACTCGAGCTTATCTACTCGCTAATGAGTATGTCTAACTACCTAACATGCATTGATAAGTCACTAATGTAATTATTCTAAACTAATCTAACCCCTAATCATGCTTAATTAACACTAATCAAGTCTTAAGCATCATTAGCAAACTAAGTGAGGTTTAATGAGTTAAACTCACCTGTTTAACAATTCGCTCGGATTGAAACGTTGGGAACGTCGCGGGGGACGTTTTTCTCAAAAGCGGGCCTAGGGTACGGGGCCCAGAACACCCTCAAAGCGGGCCTAGCAACTTGTTGGAAACCCACAAACAAAGTTGTTGACCTTGGTAACCACCCCATGTGGTGGCCACGTTGGCTCAAGCTCCCTCCCTCTCACGAAAGGGGAGGAGTTCGAATCCCAGCATGGTCTCTAGTGGTATTAAGTGGAGTGCCGTGGTGGTGGGTCCTATGCTAGTGATCCCCCTGGTTTGTGCCGCCGGCTGTCGGCTTACAATAGTTCCAAGGTCATAAAAAAAAAAAAGTTGCTAACCTTGGTTGGAAATGGAAGAAAAACAACTCGGCTTAGCACGGTGAGGCTCGAGAAAGATAGAATAGGCTAAACCGGGCCTTGGCGGGGCTTTATAGGCCAAGAAATGGTTAAGGACAGCCTCGGCTAGGCTCAGGACAACGAGAGGAAGCTACTGGACGGCGTGGCTTGGCGATGAGGGTAGACGACGTGCGGGCAGGCCGGTGGTGCGACCGACGACGGTGGCTCTCGGTGGCGCTTGGCATCCAAGCAGTGGTTGCTCCGGCTCCTCTCTTCCAGCTGCTGGTTTTGCACAAAATGGAGGGAGAAGGGAGGGTGTGACCGGCCAAAGAGAGAGGAAAAGAGAAGATAGAGATGAGGGAGAGACAAGGGCCCCATTTGGCCTTATTTTTCCACATTTTGTCTCCCTCAAGCTTGCTCATCGAGTCAATAATCCATGTCTGCAATTGATCCATCAAAGCACTCTCTACAACATCTCAAATGGTCCAAAATGCTAGGGCATGGGCGAGTTACGAATTTCCAAGCATATGGCTTCAATTGGACATTTATTTCACTTTAATTCAATCTCAATCGGCCCTCATAATTTCAATTATCATCTCAATGCTTCCATATGCATTTTTCTTCATTCAAGAATCCATCTCGCTTTCCAATTTTGCCATCAAAAATAATTATCGGCTTTTTCTGCACAAAAACGACCCGCCAACAACTTGTTCCCAAAAAGTGTTGGGTGTCAGAAAAATCTTCTGAGACTGAGTTGACACTCCTATAATTTTTGTGACATGAAAAAAAACTCAATTTCGGAAATCGGACTTGAATTCATAGTTAATTTCAACTTGGCACGTTTTTAGCGTGACCTAAACTACCGGGTAACTTTCAGAAAATTTCAGTGCAAATGACCCGTGGTCGATTTTTTTCGAGTCACAATGAACCCACTCGACTCATTGGCGACTCTCGGTTGTCGAAAAAATCTCGTTGATTCAAATACGAACACAGGATACCAAAACAATGAGAAAATCAGTCTAGTGCCGGCCGATGTGAATTTTCCAATTTAGTGGTGTCACCCACGATTAGTCACACATCTCTGTCGAACCAGTCTATCTCTGATTTCAAATCAATTTTTAACTGTGCCGTGATTGCCTCTAAAGATGAACACGTTCGAGAAGCCGATTTCTAGTCAAATTTTCAAGTCTATTGCCTTAAAATTTCTTAATGATTTTCCCAGATAATCTAGTTATCTCGAGAGTGATCAGCTCTAAGAATAGCCATATATGCGTGTCAATAGAATGCCCAATTTATTTAATAGAAAACAGAGTTAAAAATCTAGGATGTCACAACTCTTCCCATTTTATAAAAATTTTGTCTTCAAAATTTAAACATTTACAAAACTTAAGCAAAAAGGTGAGGATACAATTCTCTCATCGACTCTTTAGTCTCCCATGTCGCTCCTTCAATACCGTGGTGTTGCCAGACTACTTTGACCAATAGAATGGTCTTTGTACGCAGCACTTGTTCTTTTCTGTCCACGATCTGAACTAGGTTTTCAACGTATGACACATGGTTATCCACTTCTAATTCTTTAAAATTGAGCATGTGGGTCGGTCAAGCTTGTATTTCCTTAACATCGACACGTGAAAGACGTCGTGCACTTGCGCCAATCTCGGCAGCAATGCAAGACGATACGCTAAGGTCCCGATCCTCTCAAGAATCTCAAATGGACCTACGTACCTCGGACTCAGTTTTCATTTCTTTCCAAAGCGCGAAATTCCCCTCATTGGTGACACTTTTAGAAAAACGTGATCACCAACTTGGAATTTCATAGACCTTCAACGCTTATCTGCGTAACTTTTCCGTCTACTCTGTGTGGTCTTTAATCTGCCTCTAATTATTGCCATGGCATCCACCGACTATTGGACCAACTCTGGGCCTGTTATTTTCCTTTCTCCAATTTCATTCCAACACACTGGTGTTCTGCACGCTCTGCCATACAATGCTTTAAATGAAGCCATTTGGATGCTCTGCCGATAACTGTTGTTATAGGCAAATTCCACTAGATGAAGCTAATCTTCCCAACTTCCTTTGAATTCTATTACACAAGCTCTCAACATGTCATTGAGGGTCTGAATTGTCCTCTCAAACTAGCTATCCGTTTGAGGATGATATGCCGTACTATACTGAAGCTTTGTACCTAGAGCACTTAGGTCTCTGTCTAAGGTTATCGTAACAGACACTCCATACATTCGAACTACCTAGCGCATGTATAGGTCTGTGTGCCTATCCAAATTGAGGTTTTTTCAAACTGCAATGAAGTGAGCTGACTTTGTCAGTCTGTCTACTACCACCCAAATTGAATCATTTCCCTTTTGACTCCTTGGTAGTCCGGTCACAAAATCCATCGTGATATATTTCTATTTCCATTTTGGGATCGCGAGAGGTTGTAGTAGTCCTCCCGGCTTGCAATGCTGGGCTTTTACTTTCTAACATGTCAAACACTTGGCCACATGCTTAGCGATATCCGCCTTCATACTCGACTACTAGTAGTGTTGACGCAGATTCTGATACATCTTAGTGCTTCCAAGATGAATGTTGTAACTACTATGATGTGCTTTAGATAAAATATCTTCTCTAAGCTCTACATCGTCAGGTACAACCAAATGTCCTCGGAACATCAATGTTCCATCATCAGAGATATGAAAATCAGCCTTTCTTTTTTCAGTTTCCTCCTAAAGAATTTTCTGTATATTTGGGTCTGTCGGTTGGAGTAATTTGATTCTGACCTGAACATCTCGGTTCAATTCTGAGGGTGGCCATGAGACTTGAAAGGTGGCCTACCTCAAACTTGAAGACCGAATCTTGAGCTCTCTCGATTAAGTTCCACCCCTTAATTAGTATGTGAGCTACTGAAGACTTTCGACTCAAAGCATTGGCGACCTTGTTTGCCTTCCTTGGATGATATAAAATATCACGGTTGTAATCTTTCAGTAATTCCATCCATCTGCGTTGTCTCATGTTCAACTCCTTCTAAGAGAACAGGTACTTGAGATTCTAATGGTCCATGAAGATCTGGAATCTTTCTCCACACAGATAATGTCTCCAAATCTTCAAGGCAAAGATAATTGCTTGTGAGTTCCAAGTCATGCGTCGGGTAATTCTGCTCATGAGGTCTCAACCGTCGAGAGGTGTATGCAACAACCCTACCATGTTGCATCAGCATACAACCCAACCCTCTAAATGACGCATAACTGTAGATCTCAAAACCTCCAAGGATCAGATGGAATAGTTAGCACAGGTGCGATAATCAACTTTTCCTTCAGCTCTTGGAAATGACACTCGCACTTGTCTGTCCATACAAATTTTTCTTCCTTCTTCAGGAGTTTTGTCAGAGGCGATGCTAATGATGAGAACCCTTCCACAAACCGTCTAAAATAACTTGCCAAACCCATAAAACTTATGATCTCTGTCATTGTAGTCGGTCTTGGCCAATTGATCATGGCTTCTATCTTGCTCGGGTCTACTGAAATTCCTTCACCTGAGATCACATGTCCTAAGAAAGCAACGCGAGTCAATGAAAACTCGCATTTGCTAAACTTAGCGTACAGCTGATGAACTCTCAGCTTTTGTAGCACTAACCTCAGATGGTTCTCGTGCTCTTCGTCACTTCTCGAGTATACTAGGATATCATCGATGAACATGATCACAAATCAATCTAGGTATTCATTGAATACTCTGTTCATCAAATTCATGAAGGCAGCTGGAGCATTCGTCAATCCGAACGGCATTGCTGTGAACTCGTAATGACTATACCGAGTACGAAATGCTGACTTAGGAATGTCCTCATTCCTAATTCTCAACTGAGGATACCCTGTCCTTAAGTCAATCTTCGAGAATATTGATGCTCCTTGCAACTGATCGAACAGGTCATCGATCCTTGGGAGGGGATACTTATTCTTAATCGTTACCTGATTAATTTGTCGATAGTTGATGCATAGGCGTAACGAACCATCTTTCTTCTTTACGAACAGGACCGGTGCTCCCCAAGATGATGCACTAGGATGAATGAATCCTTTATCCAAAAGTTCCCGCATCTGCACCTTCAGTTCTTTTAATTCAGATAACGCCATCCTGTAAGGAGCCTTGGAGATTGGTTCTGTCCCGGGTGCTAGCTCAATTACAAACTTAATCTCTCTTTCTGGCAGCAACCTTGGTAATTCCTTAGGGAAGACATTTTGAAATTCTTGCACAACTGAAATATTTTTCATTTTCAGTTCCTCAACTGTCGTATCCACGATAGTTACCAGGTAACATTAGCAACCCTCATCTAACAAACGAGTTGCCTCTGGCGACGAGATCAGGACAATCGAGGGTCCTTCGTGACTTCCTACAAACTCAAAACTCTCATCCTTTAGTGGGTCAAACTGAATCGCCTTGCAATAACAATTTATTTTAGCTCTTTGATTGGTGAGCCAGTCCATGCTAATTATTAAGTCAAAGTCATACATGGCTAGGACTAATAAATCTATTTTCCCCACTCTTTCACCAATCACTAACTTGCACCTGAAACAACCCAAAGCAGCAATGACTTTATCTTTCAAGGGTGTAGATATGCAAATTGTTGACTTCAATAATATATGACTAACTCCTATCAACTTAACATATTGCTCAGCAATGAAAGAGTGGGTTGCTCTCGGATTAGACAAAACATAAGCAGGATGATCATTCAATGAAACCATACCTGTGATCACGTCAGGCGCAACTTCTGCCTGACCTTGGGTGATAGCGTAAACTGTGCCTTGAATTGGAGGTCTTAGCTGTCATCCCTATGGCACGTTCTAAGGGGCATACCCTCTTATTTGTCCCATCTGCAGCGGTGGCGGCAATTGTGGTTGTCCTCTTGGCCTTTTAGGACAATCTCTGGCTATGTGACCTTACTGGCCACACTTATAACAAGCGCCTATCCTTCGCCGGCACTGATTCGCACCATGCCGTCTTCCACACATACGACACAGACCATTCAGGTTCGATCCTGACTTTCCAATTCCGCCTTTCCTGTTAGGTGGAACTTGGAATCTATTCCCAGGCATGGGTCTCTTTCCTTGGCGAATCCCTTCTCGATGGGAGCTGAACCTTGATCCAGATGAGGTAGCTTATTTATTCAATCCTCGCTCTATCATCTAAGCTCAACAATAAACGTCTCGGTACTCAGTCAAGTCCAATAGTAGTAGGGGTTGTTTTAGCTCAGTACGAAGACCATTCCGAAATCTTTGGGCTTTCTCTTCTGGGTCTTCGACTAACCTTGGAGCGTACTGTGAGAGCTCCGTAAACTTGACCCCATACTGGTCAACTGACATTGATCCCTGACGAAGGTGTTGGAACTCCTCCATCTTTTGTTCTCAGGACATACCCGAAAAATATTGGTTGTTGAAAGCTCTTAGGAAGACATCCCACACTGGGATCACTCCTTCAGGAAAAATTGTGTCTTTGGCGGCTCTCCACCAGATGTTGGCATTGCCCTGCAGTTGATAAACGGCCAGGGTTACCTTCTCAGTTTTGGTACACATCAGGAGGGCAAAGGTCTTCTCTAGATCCTGTATCCATAGTGAGGCGATCTCAGGGTCTCCAGCACCCGTGAATCTCGACGGACTTAGCCTTAGGAAATGCTCCACAAGCTTGTGGATTGATCTTTCTCTTTGTGCCACGATGTTCTCAAGTTGAACTTCGGCAAGGGCAGCAATAGGTGCGGCGGTAGGTGCAGCAGTGGTAACTTGATTTAGAGTCTGCTATGCCATGACATCTTTCATGGCCTCTAACACCTGCATAATCCATACTATTCTGGGATCATCAGGAGTTGCTACCCTCGACACCCATTACAGGTGGTGCCGCTCCACTCGCACTACCCTAAGCTAGTGCTTGACCTCGGCCTCCTCGGGTCGACCCTGGTCGGTGTTCTACCTCGAGTCACGGCACACACAATCCTTTTATTAGGAATTCTTTGCTCCTGATCGCTCATGACTCAACTTTTATCTACTGACACATGCTTCCAATTCAAAATCGAATTATAAATAGAGCGATCAAAACAACAAACAATTCTAGCACTCAACTAATACAGACATGCACTAGCATGAATTTAAAGGTCTTCCTACTACTATCCCATAAACCATCACTCATTCACTGGTATCAGAGCCATGGTTTCGTTTTTAACGTTATCCATTCCATGCGCTTGGTAGGAGAATCCAGTGCTGAGAAGATCCCTTCTCATCATGTCTACCGAACCAGAAATTCTTGAAGCACCTGTTTCTCTTGCTCCTTCTCCTTTATGCTCAACCCCTCTAGAGTTTCATGTCTCTAATGCTTCTAAGATAGATTATCTTTATGAAGTCTCTCTTAGTGATGAAACCAAGATTTTCGAAACCCAACTTCCCCTCATGAACCCTTACTCTGCTTTTGCCAAACCACACACATCCTTCTCACCCATCCGCTCCATCCGCCAACTTATTCACCAAACCCCAAAGCAAGTAAAGGAATACGTCCAGTCCTCCAAATTTGACCAGCATCCCATTCCTGCCACTGAAAAGGAGTACTTTGTCACTCTTCAAATCCCTCCATAGTTTCCCAGACAATGGGCTCAACAGGGATATACTCATGTCCATTATGATGCTGTTCGTCTTGCTCTTACCTTTCATGGTCGAAAAGGTTTGCCAGTTGTGGCAAGAATTGCATTGTTGGATACTAGGTTTTTACAATACCAGCATGCTTGCATCGGTACTGTCCAAACCACTTTAAATGCTGGAACAGTCTTTGTGACTTTGTATCCAAACTTCAACATTGCTCTTTCAGACCCCCAGCTGCTCTCTTTTCTAAAAGTTCAAGTCCAGCTCACTGGAGCCCCTCAAACTGCTGAATCCATTGCTGCAACACTTCATTACCAGATGGTTTATCGAGTGCAAAACCATGCCCTTGATCTCAACTTCAATAATGGTAATGAAGATGCTTTGTTCATCTCCATGCAGAATGATCAGGCATCATGCATCCATGTTCCTAGACAGATCCCAAAGGATACGTTGGCCAAGCTCCTTCAAGAGACTTGGATCACCAACTACGAAAAGCTACACCAGCATAACAAGCCTTTCCAGTCCACGGACTCAGAGTTTGTTCGGAAAAAAGATGGAACCGTTTCCATCAAATTTGGCAAGGAAACGGAAGAAAGTCCCTCTATCTTCCAGACCCTCTTCATGACTGAACCATGTGTTCCTCAATCAATTTTCGAGCCAGATCCAAAAAAACTTGTTCGACACTTTGACGGTGATGGACATCCTGTCCATTACTACAAAGACAATTATGGTCATTGTTTTTGGGATCCTTTTTGTCAATGTTCCTATTGTACAAATTCCCCTGATGAGGTAGATCCTTTAGCAAGACCTCCACCTCGACGGAAAAAGCCAAAGAATAAGGTGTACCAAAGATACTTAAACGGAGATCCCTCCGTTGATACTCTTGGTGAGTGTGATAAATACCAGTTCATGGTTTCTTATGCTCCACCTCCACCACCAGAGTTCAATACTACATCCCAAGTTTCATTTGATCCACCAAAATCACCTCCACCATCTCCTCCTCAGAAAAAACAAGCTCTCTCCCCATTTTACAAGCCAATCCTAAAATGGGCTAAGAAGCATTCTTACCCACTTGAGGTTCCAACAGCAACACCACCCACTTCTTCCATTGCTATGTTCCATGATACAGATTTTCCTCCTCTTGTCAAAGAAAGTTCAAAACTTTCGTTTCCTGCTCCAAAGGAATTCATTGATCCACAAAGCAGATATTCCGCCATGTTCCCAAGATAGCTACCCCCACTGATGTGGATGAACACGGAAGACAGAAAAGAACTCCTACTGCTGAAGGTGTTCTAAATTGGCAATCAGAGACTCTGTTGGCACAAAACAATGCCTTCAAGGCAATTGATTCCAAGATTGGAAATGTGCAACAAGATCTCTGAAGGTATGATGAAACCACCAAAAAGATACTTTATGAGTTCCAGAAAAGGCTTCATGCCTTGGAATCAGGACAACATCTTGGGTATCATTATCTTGAAAGTCCAAAGCCAGAAATAGAAAAGCTCAAGAGGCAAATCCAACTTCTTGAAGAAGGAAGGTTTAGACCTTTCGATCCATTGGCACCTTCTATCAGAACTGGGTATTTGCCTCCACCACCACAGACGTCTATTTTTGCTGCTATTCCAGAAGATCCCTTCAAAAAGAACCAGATATGGCAGAAATATGAAACCGCCTCAAAAACCTGCAGAAGGACAAAGGAAAAGAAAAAAATGCCGCCTACAGAATCAAGTTCGGCAGATCAGATGATGTTATCCAATCCATTAGAATCTTTTCTAAAGGACTTGGGTACTCAAGAAACCTATCCCCTATTCAACAACAACCCTATCTACCATTCCGGAAAAACAGATTATGTTCCCAGCGGCAAACTTCTCCGATCTAATCGGATTCAGTATCTCTTTCCTCTTCTTCATCCTTCTCAATTCCTATAGTTGATTCTCTCCCTATTGCGCCAGTAACTTCATCAATATTCATGGCTGATCCTCCAGATGATGAGATGGAATCAAACTATTCCGAGCCAAAAAATGTCCAGACAAGCAATTCTGCACAACATGTATCCATAGCATCAAAACAGTTTTTCACCATCGATGATATTCCTTATCATAAATGGCCAAAAAGACTTGAGGAATTTCATACTTGGTTGAATACTCAGTCCATCACCAACCATGATATGAATGATGTCCTTTACAACTTTGTCACGAGGTTCACAGGTAGCCTCAAACTCTCGTGGACATCAATTTCAGAACAAGACCAGATCCATTTCCTAATGTCACCTAATTTCGGCCATGCCATCACTCTCTTATATCATGTCTTTGTGGGAAAACCCACTGATCTCATAGAGATAAAAATAAGAGAGTTTTTCAAAAGAAAATGCTGCTCCCTCCAGAAGAAGCATCTAGATAAGCATTATCGAGTGATGCTTCAGCTTTTTTACCAAATTGGCGCAGATCCAAATTTAAAGCATGTTTTCCTTACTTCCATCCCTAAAGAATTATCCCAGATGGTTGAAAGATCTTTCTTCGGAAAACAAAGGAGAATACAAGATATTCCCTTGGGAGAAATACAGCAAGAAGTTCATCTATGCCTCAAAGAATTATGCTTAAAACGCCAGATGGTCCGTACCTACATCACATATGACAAGCGCCTTGAATCAGCTTGTTCTCGCCAGAAGTTAAAAATTAAATGCTCTAAGCAAGACTGTGATGGTACTTGTGGCAAATTTTTTCAGAAAAAGAAACATTACAAGAAGTTCTAGATAAAGAAATCCAAACATGGCTCCAAGCATTTCCAGAAAAAAAAAAAATGGCGATACCTACACAAAAGGAAAGATCGCAAGGGCCACAAGAAGTCAAATCGATGCTTCATATGCAATCAGAAAGGACATTTTGCAAAAAATTGTCCTTAAGCAAGAAAATGTCAGAATCGTCTAATTCATCACATTGAGAATGAAATAGGTATTTCTCTTGAAAATGATGACATTGAATCTTTATTCTCTGCTGATGAAGAACCATCTGAACAAACTCTTTGTGTCATCCCCTTTTACCAAACTCCTAGTGAAACTGAGTTAGATTCAGAATCTGAAGATATTTTTCACATATCCCCCACATCTCTAGAACCAAGCCTTGACATATTTTCAAGTCAAACTCACTGTCCCCATTTCCCAGTGAAAATCCTCACCTCGAAGTTTGCCAAACCAATCACTGTTATTGTTCTCATTGATACTGGAGCAAGTTGTTTCATTCTAGATACTAAAGTCTTGCTTGAAGAATATTGGACTCCCTATGTCAGATATTTTAACTCTGCTTCTGGAGATACTTTCTCCACAAATGTCAGGACCACTCCAGTAACTGTCCAGTTTTTTCCTCAGTGTTCCATAACCACAAAAATCTTTGGATTAAGTCTCCCCAATAAAGATCTGATAATTAGGTGGGATATCATGACTCAAATCTCTCAACTTCGCATCATCCTTGTAAAATGTCTTAAATATAAAGATCAATTCTCTGAGTTCGTCAATATTCAGGGACTCTCTTCCATTCAAATGAGTCTACTAGATCCAATCATGCAAAAGTTGTTAAAATCTTGTTCAGAATCCCATTCGGAATTCGCTCAAAAGTGTTCCCATCCTTTATGGGAAAATCCAGAGTTCTTTGTTCGCCTTCCTTTCAAAAAGAATGAAGATATAAATCCAACCAAGGCGAGTCATATGGGAATGAAGCCAGAACATCTAGCTTTAGCTCAAAGGGAATGCTCAGAACTACTGCAACAAGGTCTTATTGAAATCTCCAATTCTCAATGGGCTTGCGAAGCCTTTTATGTCAATAAGCGTGCTGAGCAAAACAGGGGAAAAATGAGATTGGTAATCAATTATCAACCTCTCAACCTTTTTCTCCAAGATGACAAATTCCCTCTACCATCCAGAGATTCTCTCTTTACTGGTCTAACCAAGGCCCATATCTACTCCAAATTCGACCTCAAAGCCGGATTTTGGCAACTGGGCATCCACCCTGAAGACAGATCCAAAACAGGATTTTGTATCCCGAACCAGCACTTCCAGTGGAAAGTTCTCCCTTTTGGCCTAAAGGTAGCACCATCCCTTTTCCAAAAGGCCATGTGTCGTATTTTCCAACCAATCTTGTCAAGTGCAGCCGTATACATTGACGACATTTTGCTCTACAATCCTGATGAGCAGTCACACTGTCAACTCCTTGAGCAATTTGCAGAAATCGTGAAGAAACATGGTATCATGCTTTCTCAAAGAAAGATGAATATCGCCCAAACAGAAATCGAATTTCTTGGTATGCACCTTAACAAAGGTACATATTACCCAGGGCCACATATCGCTCAAGAATTACTGAAGTTTCCTGAAGATAACTTCACAACAAAACAAGTTCAGCAATTTCTTGGGATAATCAATTATCTCAGGGATTTTGTCCCAAACATTGCAAAACTCTTGATTCCTTTGCAATCCATGCTGAAGAAGAATCCCCCACCTTGGGGAAAACCCCAAACTAAAGCAGTCGCTGAGCTTAAGGAGATTATGCAGAATCTCCCACCATTGCAAATACCATCAATAGGAAAAAGAATTCTTCAAACTGACGCCAGTGATGAATACTGGGCAGCCATCCTCTTTGAAGAAATTGATGGTAAGAGACACCTCTGTGCTCACAAAAGTGGAAAGTTTTCTCAAGCTGAAATGCATTACCACTCCACTTTTAAAGAAATCTTAGCAGTAAAAAATGGAATAAAAAAGTTCGAGTTTCATCTCATCGGCCATCACTTCCTGGTAGAATTAGACATGGCATCTTTCCCTCAGATGACCAAGTTTAAACAAAAATAGATTCCAAATTCTCAACTGCTTCGATGGGCTGAATGGTTTTCAAAATACTCTTTTGAAACCAAACACATTCTTGGAAAGAAGAATGTGCTTGCTGACTTCTTGTCAAGACCCAAAGCACCAGCCGAAATCAACATGTACATCAAGAGGCCTGCTTTCCATATGCTCAATCATGGAGTGAAATACAAGATTGAGAAGATCAAAGATTTGTCAAGCTGGAAATATCCCCAGGAGATTATTCAACACATCCAAAATGACAATCTTGCTAAAAACTTGGAAAATCTCATGTGGCAATGCCACACAGATCTATTCAGATTCAATGGAGGTTCGATTCTTTATCCTTTTGGGTTAAATTTGAATTATCCATTTATTCATCCCCTTATCTGGAAGGAAGATGATTTCCCTGATCAACTCAAGATGTTATTATGGTACTTAACCAATAAGTACTTAATAGCTATTGAAATTCCAACCAGAAGGATATTTTTACTCGGAAGAAATGTTGAAAGAGAAAGTGATAAGAATCTCTTAGACTTTCTTAATTGGTTCTATCATCCTACTCACTGGAAACATCTCTTGGAAAAAGAACTGAGAACCATTACTCCAAATCCTGAAGTCCATACCATCCTATTTTTCCAACGTCCATGGCATTTTTTCACAAATAATGGTACCATTATCGATGCCCCCACAGGAAATAGGAACCACATCTTACGAATCCCATCTGAATAGCAAAGAAGCCCGGATTCACAAATCTTATCCAAGATCTGTTAGATTTTGTGAACACCAGTACCGAGAACTCCAGAGAATCTTGTGCCAAGAAAACAAAACTATTCCTAAAAATGTTTGGAATAATGTACCCACTACGTGGGATCATTATGACCTAGCACCAGAAGCTAAGGAAGCACTCAGGCAATATAGACAAGCTGCATCGTCTCAAGATCATGAAATGACAGGAACAGATGATGTTGTCCAATCCACTCAGGACCCCTATGCACACTTTGGAGGTCCTCTGTCCCAGGATCCCTACGAACAAGGACCTTCATCCTTATTCCAAAACATGGACACATCCTTTTATGCACAGCCATCCAACTGGCCTCAGCCAAACATCCCTGCCGACACTCAAGAAGATGACAACACAAATTGGGCCCAAGAAGAAGCATCCCATTGGGCTCATGAAGAAGCATCCTCATCACGAAGGCTGAACCAAATCCTTTCACCTGAAGACCTTGAAGCCCTTGAACAAAAATACGAGGCACATCTCCTAGAAGATAGCTCAGATGACTCAATATGTAGCTACAATGCTCGTGACGGACGAGATCGCTAAGTCCGTACAATTTTCACTGTAGCAATCCACTGTTCACTTTTACTATAGCACTAGGCTAGGGAAGGTACTGTTCACAGTACAGTTACTGTTCATAGTGTGCGAATAATTCCCTCCCGGAAGTTTCCGGTGCCTCTATTTGTATTCGGACCCATGAGCTTGGTCCTTGTGTGTGTCTTTGTGACCTCTTATCGTCTATATAAGGCGAGGAGGGTGTATTGTGTTGGGCAGAGTCCCCTGAAGTAAAGTGTGTGCTTTGAAAAATCTCTCATGGCTTTCTAAATCCCTCTTCTTCTCCAGCCTTTGGTAGGATCCTCCAAGAAATGCAGCTTGGGTAGGTTAGAAACGTTTCCATCCTGGTATCTTTGGGTGTCTCTAGGCTCTGAAAAAGGCTAAAGAACGGGAGCTAAAGTGGGTTTTCTAAGTCTAAAAGTATCGCATACCACTTAAACGGGATGTCATGCCTCGAAGGGCTTGAACGATTAATAGCGAGTTGTTCCTTTCATTTTTAATACGCATGCGGAAGTATATAAACAAATCCCTAGACAATAAAATGATGGGATAGAAAAGTAACGTCAATTTCTTTTCTCGAAATACCTTTTGATAAACAAGCTGGTATATAAATACTGTCAAGTTGTTTAGAAAATATCGGCTTTAACAAAAAGGAACTGTCCTATGACACTCTAGTCAAACATGTTCACCGATTCTTCAATCTCTACCTTTCCCAAACTTCGGGCTCCATTCAACACTGGGACACTAAATGGTTATACAATAACCAATGACATAATGTCTCCATAACAAGCACCCACTTATTCAACATAGATCGAACTATCAATCAATCGATCTAGCCAATTACATGTCAAACAGACCACTTCTTGGTCATTTCACTCACTATTGTTCATCCTCCAAAATAACCTATTGGGTTATCGAGCTAGTACATTATATGATTCGTCATCCCAAATGACAAACTAAGTCACCGAGCTACTATAATATACTATTCATTCTCTAAGATAACTTATCGAGTTACCGAGCTAGTATATTATAATGTTCATTCTCCGAGATGACATATAGAGTCATCGAGTATATTCATCATAACGTCCATTTTGCAAAATGACGTATCGAGTCACCGAGCCGTTATGGCATGTCATTCATTCTCCAAAATGACCTATAGGGTCACCGAGCCGATATTGAATATTGTCCATTCTCCAAAATGACCTAAAGGGGCACCGAGCTAGTATTACATAAATGTCGTCTATTCTTCAAAATGACATATTGAGTCACCAAGCTGACATTGCATACCGTCTATTCTCCAAAATGACGTATTGATTCACCGAGCAAGTATTATATAATATTCAGATTTTACATCAATTTACCATTTTTATCATACCCGATAAAAATAGCCGTGTGTGGGTACACGGTCGGCCTTAGCCAAAATACTATAATTTCTTTTCCACAAATCCCACCATTTTTTATAGTCCACCAAAACATATTTTTGTGCTGTCAACGACACCCGGTTATTTTCCAAATTAATTAATTTAGGAAAATAATCCAATGATCACAAATAATTCATTTCAATACAAAATAAAGCTCAATTAAATAAACGGACTTTACCATGATGATCAGCATAAAATTTCGGTCATCGACTATCCCGGTCTAATTTTTGAAAAAAAATAATTAATTAATTTCGAAAATTAATTATTAAATAGCAATAAATTCAATTTAGCCCATAATGCCTAATTGGAGGCCGAGACGGATCCGAAAATTACCGAGGTTCACTCAATAATTACTCGAGCCTATCTACTTGCTTATGAGTATGTCTAACCACCTAACATGCATTGATAAGTCACTAATTTAATTATTCTAAACTAATCTAACCCCTAATCATGTTTAATTAACACTAATCAACCCTTAAGCATCATTAGCAAACTAAGCAAGGTTTAGGGAGTTAAACTCACCCGTTTAACAATCTGCTCGGATTGAAATATCGGGAACGTCGCGGGGGACGTTTTTCTCCAAAGCGGACCTAAGGTACAAGGCCCAAAACACCCTCAAAGCTGGCCTAGCAACTTGCTGGAAACCCACAAACAAAGTTGCTGACCTTGGTTGGAAATGGAAGAAAAACAACTCGGTTTAGTGCGGTGAGGCTCAGGAAAGATAGAATAGGCCAAACCGGGCCTTGGCGGGGCTTTATGGGCGAAGAAACGGCTAAGGATAGCCTTGGCTAGGCTCGGGATAGCGAGAGGAAGCTACTGGACGGCGTGGCTTGGCGGTGAGGGTAGACAATGCACAAGCAAGGCGGTGGTGTGACCGGCGACGGCGGCTTGGCGTCCAAGCGGTGGCTGCTCCGGTTCCTCTCTTCCAACTACTGGTTTCGCACAAAATGGAGGGAGAAGGGAGGGTGTGACCGACCAAAGAGAGTGGAAGAGAGAAGATAGAGATTACGGAGAGACAAGGGCCCCATTTGGCCTTATTTTTCCACATTTTGTCTCCCTCAAGCTTGCCCATCAAGCCAATAATCCATGGCTGCAATTGATCCACCAAAGCACTCTCTACAACATCTCAAATGGTCCAAAATGCTAGGGCATGGGAGAGTTACGAATTTCCAAGCATATGGCTCCAATTGGACACTTATTTCACTTCAATTCAACCTCAATTAGCCCTGATAATTTCAATTATCATCTCAATGCTTCCATAGGCATTTTTCTTCATCCAAGAATCCATCTCGCTTTCCAATTTTGCCATAAAAAATAATTACCGGCTTTTTCTGCACAAAAACGACTCGGCAATGACTTTTTCCCAAAAAGTGTTGGGTTTTAGAAAAATCTTCTGAGATTGAATTGACACTCCTATAATTTATTGTGACATGAGAGAAATTTCAATTTCTGAAATCGGACTTGAATTCATAGTTAATTTCAACTTGGCGCGTTTTTAGTGTAACCTAGACTACCGGGTAACTTTCGGAAAATTTTAGTGCAAATGACCCATAATCAATTTTCTTCAAGCCACAATGAACACACTCGACTCATTGGTGACTCTCGGTTGTCGTGAAAATCTTGAGGATTCAAATACGGACACATGGTACCAAAACAATAAAAAAATCAGTCTAGTGCCGGCCAACGAGAATTTTCCAATTTAGTGGTGTCACCCACGATTAGCCACACATCTTTGTCGAACCAATCTATATTTGATTTCAAATCGATTTTTAACTGTGCCGTAATGGCCTCTAAAGATGAACATGTTCAAGAAGTCGATTCCTGGTCGAATTCTCAAATCTATTACGTTAAAATTTCTTAATGATTTTCTTAGATAATCTAGTTATCTCGAGAGTGATCAGCTTTGAGAATAGCCCTATAGCGCGTCAACCAAATGCCCGATTTATTCAGTAGAAAACAAAGTTGAAAATCTGGGATGTCACACACAATGTACATCTCCGACACATTGGCGACTCTTAATTGTCCTGAAAATCTCCAGGTTTTAATTACAGACACATGGTATGAAAAATGACAGAAAAATTGATCTAGTGCCGTTCAATAGAAATTTTGCAATTAGTGGAATCACCCACGCACTAATTACATACCTCTATCGAATCGACCTATCTCCGGTCTCTGATCGATTTTGACGGTGTTGTAATGACCCTTACAGATTAGCACGGTCGAGCAGTCGATTCCTGGTCGAATTCTCATTGTCTATTGCATTTAGATTCCTTAACGGCTTCACCCGATAGGCTAGTTAACTCGTGAGTAGCTAACTCAGAGAAAAATGCTATAGACACATCGATGAAAAGTCCAACTCGTCTCATCAAAATCAGATTCAAAAATCATGATGTCACATATCATTGGTACACTTGTGTGATTTCAAGATCGACTCATCGTTTGGGTTTTAGAAAAATAACTCATTATTTGAATAAAGACATCCAAGAGAGACAATTACCAATTCCAATAAGTCATTATGTAAACAACTCATGATTTCCAAAACCAAAGAAATTGTGATCGAGATTTTTTTTTTTTTTCAATTTTATTATCTTGTACATCTCTCCGTAAGATCAGTTAGAATTATGGTGGTCCAACTGGCCATCGTTTAGACAATAAAGATTAATGACTTCCATTTACATAGCATGTCTTTAGCAAATGCCATAATAAGCTACATGAATAAAAAATGAAGTATCTTTTATCTAACAGCAAGACCAACAGTTCACTTTAATAGCACCAGTACCTTGTTTGCTGTGCCTCCGCTTGTACCATGTGCAAAAGAACAACCTTGCTCATAAGTGATAGTAATCGACTCAATTGCAGAACCAGAAACAACATCAATTTGTCTAACATCCGTATGCTTCCCGTCATCCCATAGGCCTTTGCAATTACTATTTCCAAATGGGCCTACTACTTCAAAGGGATACAGACGAGAGAACGGTCCAAATTAGGCTCCGATGGAATCAAGAGAACAGCTGCACCTCCCAAAGAATCCGATGATCCTCCCAGCATCCGATGGGAAACTGAAAGATTTCCCTGTCTGACCGTATTTTCTCTTATTGCTGGGAAGGTAAGTGACTGAATGATGACAGGAATTGAATCTTCTTTGATGTAGCCTGACACTGAAGTTAAGAACTCATGTGGATTAGTTCACCTGCAGGCAGAAGCGCAAATCTAGTATCCATCAACTTCATCAAGAAACGAACCCTCTGAAAACCAAGGACTTTAAATATTTATAGATAGGCAAACAATAGCTCATATTTTGATAGGGAGTAATATAAGAAGACATTACAATTAGGCAAAGCCTGCAATGCACATATCTAAAAAGCCCCAAATACATGCACAGTATACCATAACAATGGACTGACTGTGCGAATTTTGCCTTCCGAAGGTCCACCATGTACTTGTCATCTACTTTGACATCTTCCAGCCTCGTCTCTTGTAGTCATCAAAATTCTACTCCCATGTTGGAACTATTCTCAATCTGCAGCTCCGAAATACTCAATTTGGTCCGTCTTAGTTATGTTATTGAGAACAAGAAGGATCCTTTTCCAACAGAGCTTAGTTTTTATCTCGTTGATGTTGCTGTTAAGATCAGACATTTCTAGACCTTGTATAGTCATAACATCCTGGAGAAGCCTCTTCTGAAGAAGTAAAAGACTATCTTGGTTAGCATCTTGGACATTTTCGAGTAAGCTAACACCTTCAAATTCACTTTGGCCACTGTTGTCTTACAAATTCACTTTGAAGTTGTGTCCTTCAAGTGATTAGGAGGATTGCCCTTGTCACTATCCTTACTTTTGTAAGATTTGAGGTGTGACACTGAAAATGCAGACATGGGTTTGAAGCTTCATGGCAGGAGAGTTGGTGGAAAAAGATGCTTCAAATCAGGTAATCTGTAGAGACGTAAATGGAATCATTGTCCATGGCTGCATTCAAATATTAATATTTTTTTATTTCATCGAGAACTTCTAGTTGTGTGTTCTTTTTTCTTTGGAAAGCGAAGATGTGAGAGGCAGAGATAAGATGAGAAATGATTAGTCGATGATAGACGTGCAGCTATTTCGACTGTTTGAACAGTTCAGCGTCGTTCATCCTTCAAGAGGTGGCTGGAGGGAGGAGCAGGAAAGAAAATTGAAGAGTTCAGATTCTTATTTATTTCCATGTCAACTACTGAAGTGGCAACATAAACGTGTTAAATTATGAGTGGTTGGAATTAAAAAAAATTACATGCTAGGTCAGCAGCTGACTTAGCAATCTCTAACCACTGAACATTTTTTTCCTTAAAGGATACATTAGACCGACTTATTCACATCCCGAGATTTCTGAGAATGTCCATGATGATACATATTTACATGTAAACTCAAGCATTGACTACAAGGTGCATACAAGGCGGAGCTTAACATGTCAAGGCTCAAAATGTGCTCCAAGTGAATCAACCCAACATCCAGACCTCCCATGAAACCCAACGATCTTTTTACCGATTGATGGAAAATAAAAGTACTTCCCGATCTCCTCACCAAATGGCCCATAAGTTCTTTCATTGCTCTGAAATGTGAGGGAGCGAAGAACAATATGCCCGCGAAAACATCCAAAGTGACTAGAAAATGAAGTCAAAGTACTCTCGAGGATAATCGAATTTAATCTGCAAAATTAGAAAGGCAAACATATTTAATCCCAATCCCAACCATAGAATCTTGAAAATCCGGTTGTTAAGTTGTATTTGGTTAAACAAACAACGAAGTAGCTAAATAGATAATTCTGCTACATCTAAAGCATAAGAAATATTTTGGTCCACCACAGTTATCACATCATTGGTCTGTAAAATGAAAGGCAATTGCTTAAAAAATGCTTTGGCAACTCTTTGAGAAAAGTTACTAATATTAAGGAAAACTGTTCTCAGACTAAAGTCATAAAGTAAAAACACCTGTTAATACTCTCTCTCTCTCTCTCTCTCTCTCTCTCTCTCTCTCTCTTTCTCTCTCTCTCTCTCTTTTCCGGAGGCAGTACTTTTCTGAATGTATTGAGCGCTTTCATCGTAAATGGAACGGAGGTGATATAGCTAGTATAAGTACCTAGAGGAGGGTGAATAAGTATATAAATTATTTTTCTCGATAATCGCACAATACTAGACAGTTGATAGAATTGAGACAAACAACAATCAAAGTAAGACTGAGAGAAGGGAAGAGAAAATTGAACGCAAGGTTTATAGTGGTTCGGCTTATTTCAAGCCTACGTCCACTCTTCTGCACTGACAGCCCACTGGCTGGATTCCACTATGAACAAAGAGATGTTACAGCACGGTTCTTCCTTGATTTCACGGTGTAGAAGATCTACCACACTCTCTCAAGGTATCACTAAGTATAGACTCTCTTTTGTGAATACGGTTTTGCTCAATATGAATCGACTAATAATCAAGGTGCTTCGACTGAATTTCTCTATCGTGCATACACTAGAACAACTGGAACGTCTTCCTTTTATACTCCTTTATGCCATCATACCCGTTGGCACTTACCAAAGGAATTCTTCCAAACTTCCCGTTGGACAGAATCAATCAAGAAGATCATTCGAGCTATTAAAGGAACATGTCGATAGTCCATCAATCCTGTTCGCCCATACAACCAGGATATTGGTTTCCAAGAATAGAACCTTCCAAGAATATTTCGTCAATCATCGGATCTTCAAACGATCTTGATTTCGAATAAAAGAATCCGTTATATCATATCCAGCCAAGAGATCTTCTCCAGTGGATAAGACCAAATCCTCAACCAACACTTTAGCTCTGGATTGCCTTCGTCACTGGATTAGAAACTGTCAATGAGAATAGTTTTGAGTCTTAAGTCTTGAGTGCTGAGTCTGGTGATCTTGAAGATCTTCAGACTCTAAACAGAAGGGTCTGCAATGCTCCAGACTAGACTGATAGAAACGTTTTGTCAGCTTCAAAATATTCTGGAAAGATTTCTCCAACAATCTCCCCCTTTTTGATGGTGACTAAACTTTCCTGTAGATTTGAACAACTTTGACCTGCAAAACATTACTCAAGCAATATGGCTATCTCATAAAGATTAACAATTCAACTAGACTCTGCATCCACAGAAAATAGGTTAGTCTTTCATGAGTAAGACCATACAATAACACTTGAAATAAATGCAACAGTCAATTTCAAATCCATACCCAAGTCAGTCAAATTCAAGTCCACACCCAAGTCATTCTCAAAACAAATATCCAAACAAACAAACAAAATTTAAAGTCAAAGTTTAAAAAGTTCAAAAGATTGCAATTCTCCCCCTTTTTGTCATCATTAAAAAGGTGAGAAAAGAGTCAAGTCTGCTTGGGAATGCGCACAAGCTGGAAATCTCCCATCGACTGTACGATGCCTTCCAGCTTCTTCAAGTCTTCCCGTAGATGTGCCACCTCTTCCCCTTTGGCATTTGCTTGAATTTGAAGAGCGAGGTCTTGCATTTGATCCGCCAAGGTAACAGAAGATGCTTGTCCAGCATTCTTCAGGACTTGAAGTTCACAGTCCAAAGCATAGATTTGACCTTGCATTTCCAGAAGAACATCAAGGATACGACGAAAATCTGCTGTATTTTCCGTCTGCGTGCTGGCATTTGCTCTCTCGGATTTGGCGTTGAGGTATCATGTCCTTCCTCAGGCATTTGAGAAGCTTGAAGATCTTTTGGATTTGCTGGTGAGCGACTCACACCTTCACTGTTGAAAGGATATGGTGTAGTCCTTCCTTGCTCGCCATCTCCCCTTGTTTCTAAGGCCTCAATTGGGGAAGAGTGATGGTCATGCTCGTCAGCGTCTTCTTTCTCTCCGGCTTCATCTGCAGACTTTTCTTTGACTGCTTCTTCTTCTTCTTCAACTTCCTTCTCCTCTTCTTCTTTTTCTTTCTCTTCTTTCTCCTCTGCTTCTCTGTTCTCTTCTTTTTCCTCTTCTTCTCTCTGTTCTTTTTCCTCTGCTTCTTTTCCTTTCTCCTGTCGTTCCGCTGATTTGGATACAGAACGACTAAGCCTTTTCGATGCCAAGGCAGAGATAGTGAGTTCATCCTCTTCATCTTTATCCTCTAAGATAAGAGCTTTTTTCTTTTTGGATGGAGCACCCATGGGCTCCTTCCCTTTCCTTTTTGATGCAGAAGATACTGGATGAGATTTGACTGGAGTTTTCACTTTGAACTTCTCCATTGCCTTATCAAGCTCTTTCAAACGCATTTTCGTCACCATTTTCAAACCTACCACCATTTTGTCGCATGGTCGAACACAAAGAGTTTGTGGAGGCTCAATGTTCAAGTGTCTGAAGATCTTGGTCACAAGACCTGGGTAAGGCAACTGGCCCTTGTCCTTCACCATTGCTCTGTACATGTGGAAGAGAATGGTGTGAGGGAGAGAGAACTTTTTCCCTGAATTGATCGCGTACATCAATTTCGCCTCAGAGTTAGACACGTCAGTCTTGGATGTAGACTTTGGCCTGAGACAGTTGATCACAATTTTGTGAAGCAAAATGTTGATGGCACGCATTCTTGTGTAGGTAATTCTCCCTTCTGTATCCATGTCTTTGACAAGCTCCAGTGTGGTACGAGCAATTGAAACTTTGATCGGTTGATAACGTCCTCTTTCAACCCCAATTATATCTGCCAACATGTTCACATCTACCACATAGTCTTGGTCTCAAACACTGAAGGATATTCTATTCGCATCTAAAAAGCTGAGATTTGAATAGAAATATGCTGTCAATTGTGCATAACCGTCTGTGGTGTCGGAGCAAAATTCCTCAAGTTGAAGCAGATTGAACTTCTTCCTCAAGTTCACATTAATGGCATCCAGAAAGTCGAAATCAACGCTCCTGGGGTTTATCACTCCACGTTTCAACAGTTTGAAGAACAGATCCTCCTGTTCCTTCGATTTGAACAACTCCGTTTTTTTCCCTTTAACCTTCGCAGCAACACCCATCCTAGGTTGGAATTCACTAAACATTTTATCATCATCGTTCCCGTCAGTCGGATTCAATCCCCCTACACGAGGATCACTTGGAATGTTTGCAAGTGCTTCCTCAGCCTTTCCTTTGGGAGCAATTCCCAAATCAGGGTCTGCCTCCTCGATTATTTCTTCCTCCGGTTGTTGACCCACACCCTGTGGGGTAGATGGTGGAGAGTGACGTGGTTGAGAGTGAATCGGGCTCTATTGCTGACTCGGTAATTCTTCCTCTTCGGTGAGATCGAAATGGGTAGGTCCCTCCCTCATTCTCTGTGGTCTCCTGCTCGCGATTCTTGAAGACTTTCTCGAAGAAGACATCGTTCCTTGTCGTTGAAAGATTCCTTTACTCGCTTTCCCAAGAAAAGATGACAACTTCCTCAAAGATGAACACGAAGTCGAGACAGGATTGGGAGGAGAATGCTTTTTAGGGTTTTGGAGTTAAGTGAAGAAAACAAATGACTGTATATATATAACTCAGTTTAAAAAAGGAAAAACCAATCGACACAAAGGAAAGTGAACAGTCGTCCCTTTTTAAAATCGATAACTGCCATTTTAAATAAAAGTTATCTTTTTGAAAAGACAAGATTCCATTTTTCACGGAAGTTATAAATCAATTATAACTGAACTAAAGATCGTACCTTTTCGAGATTGAATATTATAACAACTTACAGTCTATAGCCATGGATGTCTGAGTCTGAGGGTCAGAGAGTCTCTAGACTTTAACTTCCTCAAGCTTCAAAATGTTGAGTCTGGAACGGATAATATCGAATTGATTCTTCTCCAAAGGCTTTGTGAATATATCCGCTAGTTGGCTCTTTGAATCAACAAATTGAATCGAGATTTCTCCATTTTGAACATGATCTCTAATGAAGTGATGTCAAATCTCTATATGCTTTGCCCTTGAGTGAAGGATTGGATTTTTAGTGAGATTGATTGCGCTGGTGTTGTCACATCTAATCTCAGTGCATGAGTCTTCAATTCCAAAGTCTTGTAGCTGTTGTTTTATCCACAGAATTTGCGAACAACAACTTCCAAGAGCTACATACTCGCTTCTGCTGAGAGAGCCACAAGTGTTTTGTTTCCTTGAAAACCAAGACACCGTCCCGTCCAAGCAACCGGCAAGTTCCCGAGGTGCTCTTTCTATCAACTCGCAACCGGCGAGATTCGTGTCGAATATCCAAGAAGATTAAAGTCTCCCTTCTTAGGATACCAAAGACCGATGCTTGAAGATGAAGCAACGTATTTAATAATACGTTTCGCAGCACTGAGGTGAGATTCTCTAGGATCTGATTGAAACCTAGCACAGATGCAAACGCTCAACAAAATGTCAGGTCTAGAGGCAGTAAGATAAAGAAGTGAACCGATGATACTTCTGTACAGCTTTTGATCAATTTTCTTCCCTTCTTCATCTTTGTCTATCTTCAAGGAATTTGACATTGGTATGTCGGTCTTTTTGCACTTTTCCAGTCCCAACCGTTTGACAAGATCATTAGCATATTTTTCTTGATGAATAAAAGTTCATTCCTTCAATTGTTTTACTTGGAGTCCAAGAAAGAAGGTTAACTCTCCCATCATACTCATTTCAAACTCATCCTGCATAGACTTAGAGAATTTCTTGCACAGACTTTCATTAGAGGATCCAAAAATAATATCATCCACATATATTTGAACAAGTAAAAAGCTTTTGTTTTCCTTTTTGATAAATAGAGTAGTATCTACTTTACCTTTGACAAAACCATTATGTATTAAGAACTTACTTAGTCTGTCGTACTAAGCTCGAGGTGCTTGCTTTAAACCATACAAGGCCTTTTTCAGTCTGAAGACTGAGTTTGGCTTCTTTGGGTCTTCAAACCCTGGTGGTTGTTCCACATAAACTTCCTCATGGATAAATCCATTTAGGAAGGCACTTTTGATGTCCATTTGGAATAACCTGAAATTTTTATAACAAGCAAACGCAAGTAATAATCGAATAGCTTTTAACCTTGCTACTAGTGCGTAAGTCTCATCATAGTCTATTCCTTCTTCTTGCGTATATCCCTTGGCCACGAGTCTTACTTTGTTTCTTACGACTTTTCCTTTCTCATTCATCTTGTTCCTGAACACCCATTTAGCTCCAATAACAGTTTTACCTTTTGGTTTAGATGTCAATTCCCAGACATCATTAATGTTGAACTGTCTGAGCTCTTCTTGCATGGCTTCAATCCAACTTTCATCAGATAAAGCTTCTTCTATGCTTTTTGGTTCAATTTCAGAAATGAGAGCCACAGCACTAGACTCTTCACGCCTTTTGGATCTGGTGCGAATTCCTTCATTAATTTCGCCGATAATGAGATCTTTGGGATGATTGGACTTATGCTTCCAAGCTTGGTTGATTTGTCTCGGTTGATGATCTCTTTCTTTACTTGAATTTTCACGAACAGCTTGATGCTGGTCTTCCGTGAGTCTCGAGATGCTTCTTGAGTTGTAAGCTTTGGAGAGTCTCGGAGAGTGTTCGAACTCTTCATGATGAGTCCGATCGATTCATTTTGCATAGAATCTTGAAATTTGACATTCATTGATTCCTCCACAGATTGACTCTTCTTGTTATAGACTCTGTAGGCTTTGCTTGATGTAGAATATCCAAGGAAGATGCCTTCATCTGATCTTTCTTCAAACTTACCAACTCGATCTTTTGCATTTTTCAATATAAAGCATTTGCAACCGAACACATGAAAGTACGAAACAACAAGCTTCTTACCTTTGAATAACTCATAAAGGGTTTTCTCTAGAATAGGTCTTAAAAAAACTCTATTGATGATATAGCACACTGTTGAAACAGCTTCAGCCCAAAATCGTGAAGAAATCTTACTTTCAATTAAAAGAGTTCTAGTCATTTCTTGAAGAGATCTATTCTTTCTTTCCACAACTCCATTTTGCTGAGGAGTATATGGAGAGGAGAACATATGCTTAAGGCCAGATTCATCACAAAATTTTGTAAAATCTTGATTTTCAAATTCACCTCCATGATCTGTTCTTATACTTGAGATAACACATCCTTTCTCATTTTGAATCTTTTTAGCAAATTTTTAAAATACGAGAAGGTTTCAGACTTACTTGCAAGGAAATATACCCAAGTAAATCGGGAGTAATCGTCCACAATTACTAGGCAATATTTCTTACCTCCAATGCTCTGGATTCTAGTTGGTCCGAAGAGATCCATATGCAGCAGCTGCAGTACATGATTAGTAGAGACATGATTTATTGGCTTAAAAGAATTTCTTACATGCTTTCCCAATATACATGGAGTGCATAGATCAGACTTTTGGTATGGTAAATTGGGTAGTCCACGAACAAGCTGCTTTGATGAGATTTTGGCTAATTGCTTTATATTGATATGACCAAGCTTTCTGTGCCATAAGCTTGTTTCGTCTTGAATTGAGATTAAGCATTGCGATTCATCCGGTTTCACATCTAAGAGATAGATATTTCCATGCCTTCGATCCATGAAAGACTAAGTAGAGTCTTTACTGGTTCCAGAACATATTCCTTCTTGAAAGAAGATCTTAAAACCAGTATCACACAGTTGGCTGATGCTGAGAAGATTGTACTTGAGTCCTTCCACTAGGGAAACATTACTTATTGTAAGACTTCCAATTTTCACAGTTCCAAATCCCACAATTCTTCATTTGTTGTTTCCTCCAAATGAGACTTTTCCACCATTTACTTGAACAAGCTTTATGAAGCAATTTGAGTCTCCTGTCATATGTCTTGAGCATCCACTGTCCAGATACCACTTTACCTTTTTCTTGATGGAGACCTGCATTTAAAAGAGAGTCTCAAGCTTTCTTTGGTACCCATATTTTCTTGGGTCCATTGGTGTTAGTAAGATAAACAGTATTAGCCCATTCTTTCTTAACAGGTTTCCAAACCATAGGACACTCTTTTTCAAAGTGATCCGGGCTATTGCACTTTGAGCACCTGAGGGCATTTCGACCTACAGACTTTACAAAAACTTTCTTGAAATGATTTTTGTAAGCCTCTCTCGAGGGTCTTTGCTTAATTATTTCTTTTACTTTAGGAAAATCAATCAAGGGAATTGTTTCTGCTGTCATACCTAGACCAGACTTATTGAAGTAAGGTCTTTGAGCTGAAAGAATTTTTTCAAGTTTCTCGGACCCTATTGAAAATTTCTTTGAGATATTTGATAAGTTAGTTTTTAAAAGGGCATTTTCTTTCAAAAGACTATCTTCATTTTCTTTAAGAGTGGAAACATTCATGTCTAAACATTTAACTCTTTCTTCTAAAACGTTTTCTTGTTGTTTTAGAGCTGAGTTTTCCTTTTTAAGTTCGGAAATCCTTTCGAGAGAAGTCTTAAGACTAAGACACAGCTCATCAATATACTTAGAAACCTTGGCAGGAATTTTAAAATTACTTGCCTCAAATTCACTGTCTGAGTCTGATCCAGAGTCTGAGTCTGAGTCTGATTGCGCCATCAGACATAAGTTGGCATATTCATCATCACTTTCTTCACACTTTGTATCACTCCAGGTTTCGGCTTTGAGAGCTTTTCGAAACTTTTCAGCTTTTCCTTTCTTCTTCTTCAGAAGAGGACAGTTGGATCTGATGTGTCCCTTTTTCTTACATTCAAAGCAAACTACATCTTTGTTTGGTTCCTCATCATCAACAGACTTGGTCTGTTGTCTTTGAAAACTTTGTTTCTTTGAGTTGAACCTTCTTCCTTTTCTATTCAATTTTCTGAATCTTCTTATCATGAGAGCAAGCTCTTCATCATCCATATCATCTTCAAAATCTGTAACATCAGAATCATCATTTGATTTTAATGCAATGGATTTCTTACCTTTTGGATCTTCGTCTTCATTAATTCGTTCCACTTCATAAGACTGAAGAGTTCCAACCAGCTCGTCGACAGATAGTGGCATAATTCTTTGCGTCTCTCTTATTGAAGTCTTTATGTGATTCCAATCCTTAGAGAGTCCACGCAGTAGCTTGTTTACCTTCATGGGATCAGAAAATTGTTGTCATTGATTTTCAAGACCATTGACGATATCTGTAAAACGGCTAAACATGTCAGTTATAGATTCTCCTGGTTTCATTTTGAAGGCTTCATATTGACCGAGGAGAATGTTAATTATGGTTTCCTTCACTCGATCTGTTCCTTCATAGGTGATATGTAATCTGTCCCAGACTTCTTTTGCTGTAACACAAGAAGATATTCTGTTATATTTAGTTGGTGACAAAGCACAATATAAAGAATAAATTGCTTTTGCATCGAGTGCTTGTCTCTTGATTATCTCTTCCTGAGTCATTCCGCTGGTCTCAACAGTTTCTTTCCCTCTCTCTGAGACAGATGCAGCTGTAGGAGTAATTCCTTTTTCTACAACGTCCCATTCCAGAGGATCTTTCGATCGTAGGAATGCTTTCATCTTGTTTTTCCAGATGTTGTAATCCTTTCCATCAAAGTAGGGTGGTCTGGTATTGCTTTGCCCTTCCACCAGCCCTGGAGCTAGCATACTAGCCATGGATCTTTTACTCTGAAGTAAAACACTTCAAATAAAGTGAGTACACGGGCTCTGATACCAATTGATATAGCTAGTATAAGTACCTAGAGGGGGGTGAATAGGTATATAAATTATTTTTCTCGATAATTGCACAATACTAGACAATTGATAGAATTGAGACAAACAACAATCAAAGTAAGACTGAGAGAAGGGAAGAGAAAATTGAACGCAAGGTTTATAGTGGTTCGGCTTATTTCAAGCCTACGTCCACTCTTCTGCACTAACAGCCCACTGGCTGGATTCCACTATGAACAAAGAGATGTTACAGCACGGTTCTTCCTTGATTTCACGGTGTAGAAGATCTACCACACTCTCTCAAGGTATCACTAAGTATAGACTCTCTTTTGTGAATACAGTTTTGCTCAATATGAATCGACTAATAATCAAGGTGCTTCAGACTCTGGAATTTCTCTATCGTGCATACACTAGAACAACTGGAACGTCTTCCTTTTATACTCCTTTATGCCATCATACCCGTTGGCACTTACCAAAGGAATTCTTCCAAACTTCCCGTTGGACAGAATCAATCAAGAAGATCATTCGAGCTATTAAAGGAACATGTCGATAGTCCATCAATCCTGTTCGCCCATACAACCAGGATATTGGTTTCCAAGAATAGAACCTTCCAAGAATATTTCGTCAATCATCGGATCTTCAAACGATCTTGATTTCGAATAAAAGAATCCGTTATATCATATCCAGCCAAGAGATCTTCTCCAGTGGATAAGACCAAATCCTCAACCAACACTTTAGCTCTGGATTGCCTTCGTCACTGGATTAGAAACTGTCAATGAGAATAGTTTTGAGTCTTAAGTCTTGAGTGCTGAGTCTGGTGATCTTGAAGATCTTCAGACTCTAAACAGAAGGGTCTGCAATGCTCCAGACTAGACTGATAGAAACGTTTTGTCAGCTTCAAAATATTCTGAAAAGATTTCTCCAACAGGAGGAAGCTTGGAAAACCGAAGAGAAGTCCCTGTTCTCTGATGATATTATATCATGCCCCAACAATGACTTTCTTAGAGGATAATTCTCATTCCAGAAACTCAAAATGTACGGACTGTTCTCATATCTTACTTTCACCTCTACGGTCTATTTATAATACTGTCACACTCGTGCATAAACGTGACCTCCAAACCACTCAAAACTAAGCCTTAGCAACAACACAAATGTTGGACGTTCATAAGATTAAGAAAATGTCTAGAGGCCATACCTCGAGTGTAAGATGTCCTCCATCTCCACCATGTTTAGGGCCCTGAACCACAGACCCATTCTTGTCATACTCGATAGTGATGGATTCAATTACTGCTCCAACTTTTACAATTATTTTTCTCACACCCGTGCTACCTCCATCATCCCATGGACAGCCACCTTGTCCTTCAAATGGCCCAATGGATTTCAAGAGATGAAGATCAGAAATTGGTTCAGAGTAGACTCCTAGCGCATCAAGTAGGACGCCAGACCTTCCGTGAAAGCCAATTATCTTGCTACATGTCGGTGCGCAGCTAAAGAAGCTTCCTTCTTCCTTACCAAAGGGTCCATGCCTTCTTATATTACTTTCGAACGTGAGTGATTGAATAACAGAATTATCATGTCTGATATAACCTGACACTAAGGTCAAGAACTCACGAGGGTAGTCTAAGTTAACCTGCAGAATTTGCAATTGAACTGTCATGTTGATCTATATCAAAGACGATAAATAGACTGCAGTAGCCTAAGCAAACATCGCATCCACAAACAACCCAGAAGTTTAATTCTTAGACCCAAGAATCTCTTAAAACTAATGTATGGATGGACTACTATTCTTGCATCATACTTTTAGGGTCAACAATTGAAGACGATAGACCAATGGGTTCTTTGGCGCACTTTGCCAATTCACTTCTTTAGCATTAGAAAAACTTATCGTACTAGGTCACTCTTATGGAGTCCATCTCGCATAAAGCATATCGATCAACCTTTTTGTAATGTACAAAACTCATCATTCAGTACATTTGAATGGTTTTCATTTCCTTCTAAGAAGCTTTCCACAACCCATACTTTATCATTGTACATCATGTATAAAGGTTACCATCACTCCCAATTTACTTTGATAAAGATTCTCAAGTTTATTAGAAAACTAATACTCAATCTAATGATGGGTAGGGTGGTGGGTAGGTGCCTAAGATCTTCACCGTACCTTACCTTACCACATAAAAACATCCCTTCTAGAGTAGCTATTAATATCAATAAGAAAAACTTTATTATAGTCATTTCAGTACATTCAATGTGCTCTACGAATAGAGGAAACCATAAAGTGAATGTAGTTAATAAGAAATTGAAAGATTTCGTTGAAATTATTCATTTACAAATTTCCTAAAAAGATAATCATAAGTTCTACTTTTCATGGGAACAATATGCTTGTTATTCTTGTTACTACACTTATCAAAGAGATGAAATATAACCAAGATATATCTTTTTTGTCCTTAGAAGTTGGATTGATCATCAAAAGAAGGATTAGGCAAAATACTAGGATACATTCTGGAAAATAAACTCCCAATCGAAGGGAAGAAAATGAAAATATGCAATGAACTCACCATATGGGTATCTCCATTGCCACTGTGACCATGTGTAGAGGACCAAATAGACTCGTCATTATCGGCATACTCAATAGAGATGCAGTTGACAACATCTTCTAACATCATTTTTATTTTCTTTACACCATTAAATTTTTCATCATCCCAATGGTGTCCACCTTGGCCGCCAAATGGTCCAATAAAGATATAGATGAGAGATTGGTTCAAAATATGCTCCAAGAGATTCAAGATGGGAACCAGAACTCCCATAAAATCCAATTATCTTTCCCCCAGTGGCTGGAAATGAAAACTTCCTTCCAGTTTCAGTGCCAAATGGTCCATATGTTCTTTTATTGCTTTGAAACGTGAGTGAATGGATGTTCGTAGAGCTAGAATCACTGGTCATATAGCCTGAAACTGAAGTTAGATGCTCAATTGACCAGTCCACATCTATCTGTAACAATCATTAGAATGTAAGAACAGTAAGTTTATAAAATAACTCATTAGAATAAAGACATCTGACAGGGACAATTAATTATTCCGATAAGTCATAATGGAAACGACTCATGTATGCAAAGCAACATTCACAAGAACAGAAATCACCAAATTTCAAAAACAAATAAATCGTGATCGAATTAATTTTTCAGTTTTATTATGTTATACATCCCGCTGTTATATTTCCCAGATAACTTATAATTATGGTGGTTCAACTTGGCCATGTTTCAAACATTAGCGACTAATGATTTCTATCTACGCATTATGTGTTCAGCACGTCATTATGAGCTTGCATGAATCAGAAAGAAAAAGAGTAGCTTTCATCTAACACCGAGATCAACAGTTCTTTACTCAAATGGCACCAATACCTTGTTCGTTGTGCCTCCACCACTTGGACCATGTGCAAAAGAACGTCCTTGCTCATAAGTAATAGTAATCGACTCAATTGCAGAACCAGAAACAACTTCAATTTGCCTAACATCTGTATGCTTGCCGTCATCCCACCGGTCTTCATGATTACTATTTCCAAATGGGCCTACGACTTCAAAGGGATATGCACGAGAGATCGGTAAAAGATATACTCCAATGGAATCAAGACAACAGCCACACCTCCCAAAAAATCCAATGATCTTCCTAGCAACGGGTGGGAAACTGAAAAATTTCCCTCTCTCATTGCCAAATGGACCATATGTTCTCCTACTGCTGTGGAAGGTAAGTGATTGAATGGCAACACATCCCGAATCGTCTCTAATGTAGCCTGACACTGAAGTCAAGAACTCATTTGGATAATCTAATTTTACCTGCAGGCAGCAGCACAAATCTAGTATCCATCACCTTCATTAAGAAATGAACACTCCGAAAACTAAGGACTCTTAATACTTTTGAGGACTTAAAAGGTACACCAAGAAGATATTGCATGAGCGCTTGCAATCCTTCTCTCCAGATAGAAAATCAATTTGTTAGTCTCACTAAACTCATATTGCAATCATTCAACTCCATCTTAAAACCCTGATTTTTGCATAAACAGATGGAGTTCATGACACTCTATGCTGGGAAGATCAAAGCAAAATCAAATTTTTTGATAAATCCAACATCAAGACAAGTATATAAAACCAAGAAAACTCATTCCTTCGCCCACCCCCTCCCCTCAAAAAAAAGAAAAGGAAAAAAAGAAGAAAAGAAAACAGACATGTAGAATTTGGGAGATCACGAAGCATTGTGGACCAACGCCGTTGAATCCTTTTAAGCAATTTACCTTTGATATAGACTCTTATTTTCTAATGACCAAACGGTACCTCATATTTTGATGGGGAATAGCATAAGCAGACATAACTATTTATTTATAGGCAAAGGTCCACCGTGTCTTGGCATAAATATTTACAAAAATACGCAATAGCATACCATAAAAATGGACTCACCGTGCATATTTTGCCTTCTGTAGGTCCACCGTGATATAGCTAATACGAGTACCTAGAGGGGGGTGAATAGGTATATAAAAGATTTTTCTTGATAATTGCACAATACTTAGATAGTTGAAGGATTTACGACAAGTAATAATCAACGTAAGACTGAGTAAAGGAAAGAGAGAATTGAACACGCGGTTTATAGTGGTTCGGCTTGATTCAAGCCTACGTCCACTCTTCTGCACTGACAGCCAATTGGCTGGATTCCACTATGAACAAAGAGATGTTACATCGTTGATCTTTCTTGATTTCTAGGTGTAGATGATCTACCACACTCGCTCAAGGTATCACCAAGTATAGACACTCTCTGTGTATACAATTTCGTTCAAACTGTATCGACTAATAATCAAGGTGCTTCAGACTCTGGAATTTCTCTATCGATCACCCTCTCAAACAACTAGAACGACTTCCTTTTTATACTCCTTTATGCCATCATACCGTTGGCACTTACCAAAGGAATTCCTCCAATCTACCCGTTGGACGGAATCAATCAAGAAGATCATTCGAGCTATTAAAGGAACCTGACGATAGCCCATCAATCATGTTCGCCCATACAATCAGGATCTTGGTTTCCAAGAATAGAACCTTCCAAGAATATTTCGTCGACCACCGGATCTTCAATCGATCTAGATACAAATAAAATAATCCGTTATATTTATCCAACCAAGAGATCTTCTCCAGAGGATAGGAATGAATCCTCAACCATATACTTCGGCTCTGGATTTCCTTCGTCACTGGATTAGAAAGACTGTCAATGAGAATAGTCTTGAGTCTTGAGTCTTGAGTGCTGAGTCTGGTGATCATAAAGTCTTCAGACTTTAAACCGACGGTCTGCAAATATCCAGACTAGACTGATAGAAACGTTTTGTCAGCTTCAAAATATTCTGGAAAGATTTCTTCAACAATCTCCCCCTTTTTGATGGTGACAAACTTTCCTGTAGATTTGAACAACTTTGACCTGCAAAAACATTTCTCAAGCAATATGGCTATCTCATAAAGATTAATAAAACAACTAGACTCTGCATCCACAAAAAATTGGTTAGTCTTTAATGAGTAATACCATATAACAACACTTGATATAAATGCAAACAGTCAAGCATCAAAATCCACAGCCAAATCAGTCAAATTCAAGTTCACACCCAAGTTCACTCAAGTCATACTAAAAAACAAACATAACCACAAAAACAAATTTAAAGTCAAGGTTTAAAGTTGGTTGTTCAAATTTCTTCTCCCCCTTTTTGTCATCATTAAAAAAGGTGAGAAAGGAGTCAGGTTTGCTTGGGAATGCGCACGATCTGGAAATCTCCCATGGACTGGACTATGCCTTCTAGCCTCTTCAAGTCTTCCCTTAGCTGAGCTACCTCCTCTCCTTTGGCATTGGCTTGAAGTTGTAGAGCAAGGTCTTTCATTTTGTCCTCCAGGGTAACTGAAGATGCTTGTCCAGCATTCTTTATGGTTTGAATCTCACAGTCCAGAGCATAAATTTGGCCCCGCATTTCCAGAAGAACATCAAGAATACGACGAAAATCTGCAGAATTGTCTGTCTGTGTACTTGCATTTGCTTTCTCAGATGGAGTGAATGCAGACGATGGCGCTTCTGTATAATCTTGCAGATTTGGTGTCGACGTATCGTGTCCTTCTTCAGGCAATTGAGAAGCCTGAAACTCTTCTGGGTTTGCTGGGGATTGTCTTAGACCTTCACTATTGGCAGCATGAGGTGTGGACCTTTCTTGCTCGCCAACTCCCCCCGTCTCTAGGACATCAAAAGGGGAAGAGTGACGATCATGCTCTTCTGGGTCTTGATTCCCCTTCTCTCCAGATTCAGCTGCAGACTTTTCTTTCTCTTCTTCTCCTTCTTCTTCAGCTTCTTTCTCCTTCTCTCTATGTTCTTCTTCTTCTCTGTTCTTGGCTTGCTCCTCTTCTTCTCTCTGTTTCTTCTGAAGTTCTGTCGATTGAGGTACAGAACGTCTGGTTCTTATCAAGGCAGTGATTGTGAGATCTTCCTCCTCATCTTCATCCTCCAAGATGAGAGTTTTCTTCTTTTTGGATGGGGCACCAATGGCCTCCTTCCCTTTTCTCTTTGAAGCAGACGGAACTGGAGTCTTTACTCTGAATTTCTCCATTGCATTGGAAAGTTCTTTCAGACGCATCTTCGTCAACATCTTCAAACCTACCACCATCTTATCGCACGGTTGAACACAAAGTGAATGTGGCGGTTCAATATTCATGTGTCTGAAGATCTTGGTCACCAGACCTGGGTAAGGCAATTGTCCCTTGTCCTTCGACATTGCTCTGTACATGTGAAAGAGAATAGTGTGAGGGAGAGAGAACTTCTTCCCTGAGTTGATTGCATACATCAATTTTGCCTCGGAATTAGACACATCAGTCTTTGATGTAGACTTGGGCCTGATGCAATTGATCACAATTTTGTGCAGCACGATATTGATTGCACGCATCCTTGAATAGATGATTCTTCCCTCTACATCTCTATCTTTGACAAGTTCCAATGAGGCACGAGCAACTGAGACTTTGATTGGTTGATAACGTCCTCGTTCAACTCCAATTATGTCCGCCAACATGTCCATGTCTACCACATAGTCCTGGTCTCGAACACTGAATGATATTCTATTCGCATCCAAAAAACTGAGATTCGAATAGAAGTATGCTGTCAATTGCGCATAACCATCTGTGGTATTGGTGCAAAATTGCTCAAGTTGAAGCAGATTGAACTTCTCCCTTAAGTTCACATTAACGGCATCCAAGAAATCGAAATCAACACTCCTAGGGTTTATCACCCCTCGTTTCAGCGCCTCAAGAACATTCTCCCGTTCCTTCGATTTAAACAACTCCATCCTTTTTCCCTTCACCTTCGCAGCAACACCCATTCTAGGTTGAAAATCACCGAACATTTTATCATCGTCATTCCCGTTAGTCGAATTTGGTCCCGACATACGAGGGTCACTTGGAATGTTCGCAAGTGCTTCCTCAGCCTTTCCCTTGGGAGCAATTCCCAAATCCTCCATTTTTCTCAGAAAGATATACTCATTCACATAATTCTTATCTTTAAGAAAATCATCCACGTAGTTCAACGAAGTCCCAGTACTTTTCAACGCACGGTAGAGTTTGTAAATATAAGAGGGTTTTTGGACTCTTATAGGGTCTGCGTCCTCGATTATCTCTTCCTCCGGATGTTGACCCGCACCTTGTGGGGTAAATGGCGTTGAGTGACGTGGTGGAGAGTGAGTCGGGCTCTGTTGCTGACTTGATAATTCTTCCTCTTCGGTGAGATCGAAATGGGTAGGTCCCTCCTTCATTCTCTGTGGTCCCCTGTTCGCGATTCTTGAAGACTTCCTCGAAGAAGACATCCTTCCTTGTCGCTGAAAGATTCCTTTACTTGCTTTCCCAAGAAAAGATGACAACTTTCTCGAAGATGAACACGAAGTAGAAACCGGATTGGGAGGAGAATGCCTTTTAGGGTTTTGAAGATTGGATGAAAAAGAAAACTGTATATATATAACTCAGTTTTGAAAAGGGAAGTTCAATCGGCACAAGGAAAGTGTACGAACACTTCTTTAAAATCATTAACTTCCAAAATTAATCCTTTTGAAAAGACAAGATTTCGTTTTTCACGGAGACTATAAAATAACTGAACGAAAGATCGTACCTTTTCGAGTTTAGATAGAATAGCAACTTACAGTCTATAGCCATGAATGTCTGAGTCTGACGGTTTAGAGTCTGAGAGATTAGAGTCTGAGGGTTGGTGAGTCTCTAGACTTTAACTCCTTCAAGCTTCAAAATGTTGAGTCTGGAACGGATAAAATAGAATTGATTTTTCTCCAAAGGCTTTGTGAATATATCTGCTAGTTGACTTTTTGAATCAACAAATTGAATCGAGATTTCTCCATTTTGAATATGATCTTTAATGAAGTGATGTCGAATCTCTATATGCTTTGCTCTTGAATGAAGAATTGGATTTTTGGTGAGATTGATTGCGCTGGTGTTGTCACATTTGATTTTTGTGCATGAGTCTTCAATCCCAAAGTCTTGTAGCTGTTGCTTTATCCATAGAATTTGCGAACAGCAGCTTCCAAGGGCTACATACTCGCTTCGTTGTTGAGAGAGCTACGGTGCTTTGTTTCCTTGAAAACCAAGACACCGTCCCCGCTTCCAAGCAACTGGCAAGTTCCCGAAGTACTCTTTCTATCGACTCGCAGCCGGCGTATCTGCGTCTCGAATATCCTTAAGATTAAAGTCTCCCTTCTTAGGATACCAAAGACCGATGCTTGAAGATGAAGCAACGTATTTAATGATACGTTTTACAGCACCGAGATGGGATTCTCTAGGATCTCGATTGAAACCTAGCATAGATGCAAACACTCAACAAAATGTCGTCTAGAAGCGTAAGATAGAGAAGTGAACCAATGATGCTCCTGTACAGCTTTTGATCAACTTTCTTCCCTTCTTCATCTTTGTCTATCTTCAAAGAACTTGACATTGGTATATCAGTCTTTTTGCAATCTTCCAATCCAAACCTTTTTGACAAGATCATTAGCATATTTTTCTTGGTAAATGAAAGTTCCTTCCTTCAATTGCTTTACTTGAAGACCAAGAAAGAATGTTAATTCTCCCATCATACTCATTTCAAACTCATCCTGCATAGACTTAGAAAATTTCTTGCATAGACTTTCATTAGAGGATCCAAAAATAATATCATCCACATATATTTGAACGAGTAAAAAGCTTTTGTTTTCCTTTTTGATAAATAAAGTAGTATCTACTTTACCTTTGACAAAACCATTCTGTAATAAGAACTTACTCAGTCTGTCGTACCAAGCTTGAGGTGCTTGCTTTAAACCATACAAGGCCTTTTTCAGTCTGAAGACTGAGTCTAACTTCTTTGGGTCTTCAAACCCAGGTGGTTGTTCCACATATACTTCCTCTTGGATAAATCCATTTAGGAAAGCACTTTTGACATCCATTTGGAATAACCTGAAATTTTTATAACAAGCAAACGCAAGTAATAGTCGAATAGCTTCTAACCTTGCTACAGGAGCGTAAGTCTCATCATAGTCTATTCCTTCTTCTTGCGTGTATCCTTTGGCCACGAGTCTTGCTTTATTTCGTACGACTTTTCCTTTTTCATTCATCTTGTTTCGAACACCCATTTGGCTACAATAACAGTTTACCTTTTGGTTTAGATGTCAATTCCCGAGACATCATTAATGTTGAATTGTCTCGAGCTCTTCTTGCATAGCTTCGATCCAGCTTTCATCGATAAAGCTTCTTCTATGCTTTTTGGTTCAATTTCATAAATGAGAGCCACACTAGACTCTTCACGTCTTTTGGATCCGGTGCGAATTCCTTCATTAATTTCGCCGATAATGAGATCTTTGGGATGATCGGACTTATGCTTTCGCTTCTTGGTTGATTTGTCTCGATGATGATCTCTTTCTTTATTTGAATCTTCATGAACATCTTGATGCTGGACTTCCAGAGTCTGAGATATTTCTTGAGTTGTAAGCTTTGGAAGGTCTGGAGCAGGTTCAAACTCTTCATACTGAGTCTGACTGGATTCATCTTGCGTAGAGTCTTGAAATTTGACATTCATTGACTCCTCCACAGACTGGCTCTTCTTGTTATAGACTCTGTAGGCTTTGCTTGATGTAGAATAACCAAGGAAAATGCCTTCATATGATCTTTCTTCAAACTTACCAACTCGATCTTTTGCATTTTTCAATATAAAACATTTGCAACCGAACACATGAAAGTATGAAACAATGGGCTTCTTACCTTTGAATAATTCATAAGGGGTTTTCTCTAGAATAGGTCTTAGGAAGACTCTATTGATGATATAGCATGCTGTTGAAACAGCTTCAGCCCAAAATCGTGAAGAGATTTTACTTTCAATTAAAAAAGTTCTAGCCATTTCTTGAAGAGATCTATTATTTCTTTCCACAACTCCATTTTGCTGAGGAGTATATGGAGAGGAGAACACATGCTTAAATCCAGATTCATCACACAATTTTGTAAAATCTTGATTTTCAAATTCACCTCCATGATCTCGTTCTTATACTAGAGATAACACATCCTTTTTCATTTTGAACCTTTTTAGCAAATTTTTCAAAATACGAGAAGGTTTCGACTTACTTGCTAGGAAATATACCCAAGTAAATCGGGAGTAATCATTCACAATTACTAGGCAATATTTCTTACCTCCAATGCTCGGGTTCGGATTTGGTCCGAAGAGATCCAGATGCAGCAGCTGCAGTACATGATTAGTAGAGACATGATTTATTGGCTTAAAAGAATTTCTTACCTGCTTTCCCAATATACATAGAGTGCATAGATCAGACTTTTGGTATGGTAAATTGGGTAGTCCACGAATAAGCTGCTTTGATGAGATTTTGGCTAATTGCTTCATATTGATATGACCAAGCTTTCTGTGCCATAAGCTTGTTTCGTCTTGAATTGAGATTAAGCATTGCGATTCATCCGGTTTCACATCTAAGAGATAGATATTTCCATGCCTTCGATCCATGAAAGACTGAGTAGAGTCTTTACTGGTTCCAGAACATATTCCTTCTTGAAAGAAGATCTTAAAACCAGTATCACACAATTGGCTAATGCTGAGAATGTTATAGTTGAGTCCTTCCACTAGAGAAACATTACTTATTGTGAGATTTCCAATTTTCACAGTTTCAAATCCCACAATGCTTCCTTTGCCGTTTCCTCCAAATGAAACATTTCCACCATTTACTTGAACAAGCTTTATGAAGCAATTTGAGTCTCCTGTCATGTGTCTTGAACATCCGCTGTCAAGATACCACTTTACCTTTTTCTTGACGGAGACCTGCATTTAAAAGAGAGTCTCAAGCTTTCTTTGGTACCCAAATTTTCTTGGGTCCTTTGGTGTTAGTAGGATAAACATTATCAGGCCATACTTTCTTAACAGGCTTCCAAACCATAGGACACTCTTTTTCAAAGTGATCTTGACTGTTACACTTTGAACACCTTAGAGCATTTCGACCTACAGACTTTACAAAAACTTTCTTGAAATGATTTTTGTAAGCCTCTCTCGACGGTCTTTTCTTAATTCTTTCTTTTACTTTAGGAAAATCAATCAAGGGAATTGTTTCTGCTATCATACCTAGACCAGACTTATTGAAGTAAGGGCTTTGAACTGAAAGAACTTTTTCAAGTTTTTCGGATCCTATCGAAAATTTCTTTGAAATATTTGATAAGTCAGTTTTTAAAAAAGCATTTTCTTTCAAAAGATTATCTTCTTTTTCTTTAAGAGTAGAAACATTCAAGTCTAAACTTTTAACTCTTTCTTCTAAAACGTTTTCCTTTTGTTTTAGAACTGAGTTTTCCTTTTTAAGTTCGGAAATTCTTTTGAGAGAAGTCTTAAGACTAAAACACAGTTCATCAATGTATTTAGAGACTTTGGCAGGAATTTTAAAATCACTTACCTGAAATTCACCGTCTCGAGTTTGATCTAGAATAGTTCGAGTCCGAATGTGCCATCGCATATGTTGGCATATTCATTATCACTTTCTTCACACTCGTATCACTCTGGGTTCGGCTTTGAGAGCTTTTCGAAACTTTTCAGCTTTTCCTCTTTTCTTCTTCAAAAGAGGACAGTTGGGTCTGATGTGTCCCTTTTTCTTACATTCGAAGCAGACTACATCTTTGTTTGATTCCTCATTATCAACAGACTTGGTCTGTTGTCTTTGGAAACTTTGTTTCTTTGAGTTGAATCTTCTTCCTTTTCTATTCAGTTTTCTGAATCTTCTTATCATGAGAGCAAGCTCCTCATTGTCCATATCATTTTGTAGAATCTGTATCATCAGAGTCATCATTTGATTTTAATGCAATAGATTTCTTACCTCTTGGATCTTCGTCTTCATTAATTCGTTCCACGTCATAAGACTGAAGAGTTCCAATCAGCTCGTCGATAGATAGTGGCATAATTCTTTGCGTCTCTCTTATTGAAGTTTTTATGTGATTCCAATCCTTGGAGAGTCCACGCAATAGCTTGTTTACCTTCATAGGATCAGAAATTTTCTGTCCTTGATTCTCAAGACCATTGACAATATCTGTAAAACGACTAAACATGTCGGTTATAGATTCTCCGGTTTCATTTTGAAGGCTTCATATTGACCGAGGAGAATGTTAATTCTGGTCTCCTTCACTCGATCTGTTCCTTCATAGGTGATATGTAATCTGTCCCATACTTCTTTTGCTGTAACACAAGAAGATATTCTGTTATATTCAGTTGGTGACAAAGCACAATATAAAGAGTAAATTGCTTTTGCATCGAGTGCTTGTCTCTTGTTTATCTCTTCCTGAGTCATTCCGCTGGTCTCAACAACTTCTTTCCCTCTTTCAGAGACTGATGCAGCAGTAGGAGTGATTCCTTTTTCTACAACGTCCCATTCCAGAGGATCCTTTGATCGTAGGAAAGCTTTCATCTTGTTCTTCCAGATGTTGTAATCATTTCCATCATAGTAAGGTGGTCTGGTATTGCTTTGCCCTTCCACCAGCCCTGGTGCTAGCATACTAGCCATGGATCTTTTACTCTGAAGTAAAACACTTCAAATAAAGTAAGAACACGAGCTCTGATACCAATTGATATAGCTAGTACGAGTACCTAGAGGGGGGTGAATAGGTATATAAAAGATTTTTCTTGATAATTGCACAATACTTAGACAGTTGAAGGATTTGCGACAAATAATAATCAACGTAAGACTAAGTAAAGGAAAGAGAGAATTGAACACGCGGTTTATAGTGGTTCGGCTTGATTCAAGCCTACGTCCACTCTTCTGCACTGACAGCCAATTGGCTGGATTCCACTATGAACAAAGAGATGTTACAGCGTTGATCTTCCTTGATTTCTAGGTGTAGATGATCTACCACACTCGCTCAAGGTATCACCAAGTATAGACACTCTCTGTGTATACAATTTTGCTCAAACTGTATCGACTAATAATCAAGGTGCTTCAGACTCTGGAATTTCTCTATCGATCACCCTCTCAAACAACTAGAACGACTTCCTTTTTATACTCCTTTATGCCATCATACCGTTGGCACTTACCAAAGGAATTCCTCCAATCTACCCGTTGGACGGAATCAATCAAGAAGATCATTCGAGCTATTAAAGGAACCTGACGATAGCCCATCAATCCTGTTCGCCCATACAATCAGGATCTTGGTTTCCAAGAATAGAACCTTCTAAGAATATTTCGTCGACCACCGGATCTTCAATCGATCTAGATACGAATAAAAGAATCCGTTATATTTATCCAATCAAGAGATCTTCTCCAGAGGATAGGAATGAATCCTCAACCATATACTTCGGCTCTGGATTTCCTTCGTCATTGGATTAGAAAGACTGTCAATGAGAATAGTCTTGAGTCTTGAGTCTTGAGTCTTGAGTCTTGAGTGCTGAGTCTGGTGATCAGAAAGTCTTCAGACTTTAAACCGACGGTCTGCAAATATCCAGACTAGACTGATAGAAACGTTTTGTCAGCTTCAAAATATTCTGAAAAGATTTCTTCAACACACCGTGTCTTGGCAAGCGGACCAAACACCCATTCTGATCATACTCAATATAAAAGGACTCAATCGCTGATGTTACAACTACAATTATTTTTCTAACATCGGTGTATGTTTTATCATCATAACAACACCCACCACAACCTCCATATGGCCCTACGGATTGAAATGGAATGACAGAGGAGAATGGTTCTAAAGGTAATCCAACTGAGTCAAGATGAGGTTCTCTCACCAACTTCTCCAATATCTCATGCCACTGATTTTTTCTCTTGTTAGAAAGGAAGCAGCCAAATCTTTTAAGAGCTATTGGAAGTCCACCAGTATAGTGGACAAAGCTCTCTGACAACTCTTTAAAGCCGTCTTCAGGATGGTCTTTGCGGAAGGCATGGTGACTCAGAAGTTGGAGCGATTCTTTATGAGTCAATCCTGGGAGCATGTACTTGTTATCTACTTTGAGATCTTCCAGCAACTGCTCATCTCTTGTAGTTATCAAAATTCTACTCCCATATTGGAGCCATTCTCGATCTCCAGCTCCAAAATACTCAATTTGATCTGTATTAGTGATGTTATCGAGAACCAGAAGGATCCTTTTCCGACAGAGCTTAGTTTTTATCTCATTGATGTTGCTGTTGAGATCAAACATTTCTAGACCTTGTATCTTCAGAACATCATGGAGAAGTCTCCTCTGAAGAAGTAAAAGAGTATCTAGGTTTGCTTCTCCGACATTTTCGAGTAAGCTAACACCTTCAAATTTCCTAAAAACATGATTGCAGACAATTTTGGCGACCGTTGTCTTACCTATTCCTTTCATTCCCCATAATGCAACCACACGGACATCAGCCTCCGATCCAATTTCGAGCAACGATATCACATCCTCTACAAAGGAATCTACCCCAATAGCATTTTTGACAAAATAGGGGCAGATTGATCTAGGACTGATGCTGACGAGATGTCCTACGATTTGCTCGATGAAGTTTGATTGATCCCTGTAGTTACATGGGGAGAACAAGTCCAATATGAGTAACTATAGCATAAAGCGGCTACCAGCAGATGCGCGATAAAACCATGAACTAGACTCAATCAACAGCAAATGTCAAATCGACCACTAATGTGAGCTTTTTTCGGGAGTGAGCTTATTAAATGCATTACCCATTAGCATCATTATTCAAGTGCCATCCTGACAAATTCCCAGCTTCTTCAAGCGCATCCCTCCACTTCAGCACCAGCAAATCGTCCGTATGGGCTGCCAAACACCTTCCGAAACCATCCCTGAATCGCCCGCTCTGTTTCCGGACGTCCCTTGGCTCAACATCATAGAAAATGGGCAGAATCACGTGACCCTGATGATCTCCGAGCCTCCTGTGGCACGCCAGGATCTCCACCAGCTCGTTCAAGCACCACCACGAGTCAGCGTAGTTGGCGGTGAACACGACGAGGGCAACCCTGGAGCGCTGAATCGCGTCGAGCAGCTTGGGCTCGATGAAAACCCCGGTCTCCACTTTGTCATTGTCCCTGAAGTAGCAGATCCCCGCCTGCCTCAGCGCGCGGAAGAGGTGGGCCGCGAAGGTCTTCCTTATGTCCTCGCCCCTGAAGCTCACGAACACGTCGTACTTCCATTGGTGGGTCGAAGCAGAAGACAAAACGCATCGCCTGACTTCTTCGGTTCCCATGGGAGAGACTGCGAAGAAGCTCCAAACCTTTCGTTGCAGGCGACGCGTAAGAATGAGAGAGAGAGAGAACGCACGAGCGGTGAATGAGAGGGACAAGAAATCAAATCTCCATCGAATGTCCGGAGCAGGTGGTGTGACATCCTGAAATTCGACCCCATTTCGATAAAGTGAAATGGGCATTTCGTCGACGTGCCTATGGCCCTTTTTCTCTGAGCTGATCACTCACGAGTTAACTAACCTATTGGGTGAAGCCGTTAAGGGATGTATCTGCAGTAAAATCCCTAAAAGCTACCTAATTAGTTGGATTGGGCTAAAATCACGTATGATCGATTTTTAACCACGAAATTGAACTCGATTTCGGGAATCGAATTTTAGGCGCATCATAATTCTTTTTTTTAGGACATTGTCTCATCGTTTGTCAATTTATTGACAAGTTCGAAATTTCAAGAAAGAAATTATCGAAAGAAAAATTGAAGATCGAAAGGAATTAAAAAGGGAAAGAGAAAAGAAAATAAAATAAGAATAATTGTAGTATTATTTTATTTTATTTTTCTCTCTTTCCCTCTCTCTTCTTTTTCTCTTTTTCTCTCTTTTCTCTCTCTCTCTTCTCTCTCCTCTCCCCTCCCCTTCGTGCAGACAACTCTCCCCCCCACCGACTTCTCTCTCTCTTTTCTTTGACCGGTCAAGCCTTATCCTCTCTCTCTCTCTCTCTCTCTCTCTCTCTCTCTCTTTTGCACTCTCTCTCCTTCTCCCTTCCGCGGATTCCAGCGAATGAAGACAGAAGCCCGAGCAGAAGCTGCAGCCCACCGTCGCCGCCCGTCCCGCCGCCGCACCGCACGCCCGCGCACGCCGTCCGTCCGCCGTTCACAACCCGTGTGCCGCTTGCGCCTGCCGTCCCTCTCCCGCGGCTTCCGCCCTTGTCCAGCTCGGCCCGACGCCTCCGGCCACCGCCCAGCTTCGTCCGGCCACCGTTCGAACCCGCCGGAGCTCCCCTCACCCTCCGCCGACCTCCCCTCGCCGCCCTAGCCGCCGGACAAGCTCCGGCCAGCCTTGATCAGCAACCCACGAAGTGGGTTTCCAGCGGCTTTAGGCCTGCTTTTGGGCCGTTTCCGGGCCTCGGATCCGTGAGTCGCTTTGGGGAAGAATTGTTCCTCATGTCGTCCCCGTCGGATTGATACGTTTTGCGCGCGATTCCGGTGAGTAATCTCACTAATCCATGATTAGTTGGCTAATTATGCTTAAGGACTGTTTAGTTTTAATTAATTAGGTTTAGGTGGTTAGATTAGAATAGATTAGCGATTATTAGTTAATTGTGATGTAAATTAGACAAATTGATTGTGCAATTAGCAAGTAGACGTGGTCTACTATTTATTGAAAGCATCTCGAGATTTTTCCCGACCCTTAGTGGGCTTCAATTAGGCTTTTCGGGAATAAGTGGAATTTTTGGTATTTAAATATTATTTTTCGGAATTAAATTAATTAATTATTTATTTTCTGAAAATTCAATTGAGATGGCTAGTGACTAGAATATTATGCTGAAGATCATGGTGAAGTCCGTTTATTTAATTGGGGCTTTATTTTGAGCTAAATTGAATTTTTAATATTAATTATTTAATTTTCACAATTAATTAATTATTTATTTATTTTCCGAAAATTCAACCTTGGATGGCCTGTGACCAGAAATTTATGCTGGTGATCGTGATACAGTCCGTTTATTTAATTGGGCCTTATTTTGAGCTAAACAGAATTTTTAATATTTAATAATTAATTGTCGTTATGCGATCTGTTTATTTATTTGAGCTTTGAATTGTGCCAAATTGAATTAAATGTGGAATTTTAGGATATATTCCTAAATGGTTGTTGTTAATTATTTTATTGAGAAATCGTTGGGTATTGATTGTCGATATCAAAAGTGGTCGAGTGGGGTAAAAGGTAAAGCAGTTGAATTTGGAAAGTGGTCGAGTGGGACCGTAAAGCCATTGAATATCGAAAGTGGTCGAGTGGGACCGTAAAGCCATTGAATATCGAAAGTGGTCGAGTGGGACCGTAAAGCCATTAAATATTGAATGTTGTCGAGTGGGACTGTGTCTTCCACCTTTGCTTAAGATGTAATCTGAGAATCGTGATTCGTAATTGGGGATTGAGATGGAATAATCGAATCGACCTAGAAATTGTCTGATTGACATGTAATCGACTAAGTCGATTGAACTGTGATTTGACTGATTGTAGATGGAGGTATATGAAGTAGCTGTATATAGCCTTGAATTGCAGGTTGAGACTGATGCCAAGGTACGTCTTCTGCCCTGTGCGTGTATAGGCAGCCTATAGTATAATGGTTTACTAATCGGGCCTTAGTGGGGTAGAACTCGCTGAGACATAGTCTCATCCCGGTTTGGGGAAATCATTTCAGGACCCCGCTGAGGAGCTGAGGAGAAGGAGTTTGAGAAGAAGAACTCTAGGGTGAAACCTGAGGAGAAGTATTTTTGGAAAAAGAAGATAATTCCGAGAAGGATCTTGAGTACGATCCAGATGGACTGAAATTTCATCTTCTTTTGTGAACTCCATTTTGATGTGAATAGAGTAAAGTAAAAAGTTGTGAAGAGTTGTGAAGTACTTTGGTTTATGTCATGTATAAAGGTTTGGTTGTGGATTTCAATATGAAAGATATGGCCTACTTTTCTATCCCATTGTTTTATTGTCTGGGGATTTATAACTGCTTCCGCATGTGCTGAATAAATGAAAGGGTCGGCGATACATAGTTCTGGGAGATCGCATTTTAAAATCGACAAAGTAGAAGGATGTGTGCGTGCCCGAGGATCGGAGCGTGACATCCCATTTTTGTGGTATCAGAGCTAAGTTCAAGATTGGAGTGATAAGGAGCGATGGTTCATGGGATAGTAGTAGGATGGCCTTTAAATTCATGCCGGTACATGTCTGTGTTAGTTGAATGCTAAAATTGTTTGTTGTTTAAATCGCTTTGTTTCTGATTCGGTGTTGAATTGGAAGCAGGTGTCAGTAGATTAAAGTGACACCATGAGCAATCAGGGGCCGAGAACTCCTAGGCAGAGGACTTTGTCCTCAGTAACTCGGACTAGGACACCGACAAGAGTTGGTGCCCGAGGTGGCCGAGGTAGAGCGCAAGCTGAGGCTAGTGCGAGTGGAGCAGCACCACATCCCGTTGGTGCCGGGGTAGCAACCCTAGTGGATCAGGGAACAGTTGGGATCACGTAAGCGTTGGATGCTATGCGTGAGATGATAGGGCAGCAGGCCCGAGACCAAACAGCTGCCTTTACTGCCGCCGTTGCAACCGCTACTACTACTACTGCCAATGCTATTGCTGCAGCTGCACCTGCCGCCGTACCTGCTGAAGTTCCGCCAGTGAGGCCAATGCCTAGTTTAGTGGAACAGTTTTTGAAATTGAAGCCATCGAAGTTTACTGGGGCAGGAGACCCCGAAGTTGCTGCGCTATGGATTCAAGGATTGGAGAAAGCCTTTGCTTTATTGATGTGCTCCAAGACTGAGAAAGTGGTCCTCGCAGTCTACCAATTAGAAGGAGTTGCGAGTACTTGGTGGAGAACCACTCAAGGAGCGATATTTCCTGAAGGTGTAGCCCCAGAATGGAACGCCTTTGTTGAGGCCTTCAACGGGAAATACTTTTCAGAAACTGCTAAAGAGATAAAGATGGTTGAATTCCAGCGCCTTTGCCAAGGCTCTATGACTGTGGATCAATATGAGGCGAAGTTTGCTGAACTGTCGCAATATGCTCCTGAATTAGTTGAAAATCCAGTAAACCGAGGGAGAAGATTCAGAGATGGACTCAAGCCAGAGTTGAGAAGACCATTGATTTTGCTGAATCTGAGAAATTATAATGACCTTTATGAGAGGGCTCAGATGATCGAAAGAGACCAGAACGATAGGGCCGCCTCATCTGGATCGAGGTTTAGCTCTCATAGAGATAACATCCGCCAAGGAAAGAGGCCGATGTTTGGAAATAGATTCCAAGGCCCGCCCAACAAGAAGGGTGGATTTAATAGATCAAGACCCATTGGAACTGATGTGTGTCGCTTTTGTGGGAGAAGACACGGGACAGCACCGTGCCCAGCTAGGATGATTGTGTATTTTGAATGTGGCCAACAGGGTCACATCGCAAGGAATTGTCCAAGGAAGCAAAGAGGACAACCTCAATTTCCACCGCCGCCACCGCTGAGATAGATAGGAGGGTATGCCCCTCAGAATGCACCGCAAGGAGGACAGCAGAGACCTCCAACTCAGGGCACTGTGTACGCGATTACCCAAGGTCAGGCAGAAGCTGCGCCTAGCGTGATCACAGGTACGGTCTTGCTCAACGACCAACCTGCTTATGCATTATTTGATTCGGGAGCAACCCATTCCTTCATTGTCAAACAATATGTTAGGATGCTAGGATTGAGTCCTGTATTGTTGGAGTCGGCAATTTGCATATCTACACCATTGAAAGATAAAGTTATTACTGCTTTGGGATGTTCAGGGTGCAAGTTAGAGATTGGTGAGTGAGTGGGGAAAATTGACTTGTTAGTCCTAGCCATGTATGATTTTGATTTGATAATTGGCATGGACTGGCTCACCAATCAACGAGCTAAAATGGACTGCTATTATAAAGCGATTCAGTTTGACCCGATAGGGGGTAAGAGCTTCGAGTTTATCGGGAATTGAGGAGGACCTTCGATTTCCTTAATCTCATCGCAGGAAGCAACTCGTTTGTTAGACGAGGGTTGCCAAGGGTACTTAGCAACTGTCGTGGATACGACAGTTGAGGAGTTGAAAATGGAAGATATTTCAATGGTACAGGAGTTTCCAGATGTCTTTCTAAAAGAATTGCCAGGGTTACCGCCAGAAAGAGAGATTGAGTTTGTAATCGAGCTAGCACCAGGGACAGAACCGATCTCAAAGGCACCTTATCGAATGTCGTTATCAAAGTTGAAGGAACTGAAGGTGCAGATGCAAGATTTACTGGATAAAGGATTTATTCGTCCTAGTGCATCACCTTGGGGAGCACCAGTTCTATTTGTTAAGAAGAAAGATGGTTCGTTGCGTTTGTGCATCGACTATCGACAACTCAACCAAGTAACCATTAAGAACAAATATCCCCTCCCAAGGATTGATGATCTGTTCGATCAACTACAAGGAACATCAATATTCTCGAAGATTGATTTGAGGACGGGATATCATCAGCTGAGAATCAAGAAAGAGGATATTCCCAAGTCAGCATTTCGTACTCGATATGGCCACTATGAGTTCACAGTGATGCCATTCGGGTTGACGAATGCTTCAGCTGCTTTCATGGATATGATGAATAGAGTGTTCAATGAATACTTAGATCAGTTTGTGATCGTGTTCATAGATGATATCTTGGTCTATTCGAGGAGTAATGAAGAGCATGAGAATCACCTGAGATTAGTGCTCCAGATTTTAAGGACACATCAATTGTATGCTAAGTTTAGCAAATGCGAGTTTTGGTTGACTCGTGTTGCGTTCTTAGGTCATGTGATTTCCGGAGAAGGAATCTTCGTTGACTCGAGCAAGATAGAAGCCGTGATCAATTGGCAGAGACCGACATCAGTGACAGAAATTAGAAGTTTTCTGGGATTGGCAGGTTATTACAGGCGGTTTGTAGAAGGTTTCTCAGCGTTAGCATCGCCTCTAACAAAGCTCACGAAGAAAACTGAGAAGTTCATATGGATAGACAAGTGCGAGCGTAGTTTTCAAGAGCTGAAGAAAAAGCTGACTACTGCACCTGTACTGACGATTCCATCTGGTCCTGGAGGATTCAAGATCTATAGTGATGCGTCATTCAGGGGATTGGGTTGCGTGCTGATGCAACATGGCAGAGTTGTTGCATATGCTTCCCGGCAGTTGAGACCTCATGAATTGAATTATCCGACGCATGACTTGGAACTCGTAGCCATCATATTTGCGTTGAAGATTTGGAGGCACTACTTGTGCGGCGAAAAGTTTCAGATTTTCACGGACCATCAAAGTCTCAAGTATCTGTTCTCTCAGAAGGATTTGAACATGAGATAGCGCCGATGGATGGAATTACTAAAAGACTACGACTATGACATTCTATATCACCCAGGAAAGGCGAACAAGGTCGCCGACGCTTTGAGTCGAAAGTCTTCAGTGGCACGGATCTTGGTTAAGGAGTGGAACTTAATCGAGAGAGCTCGGGATTCGGAATTCAAATTTGAGGTAGGCCACCTCTCGAGTTTTATGGTCACCCTCAGAATTGAACCGGATGTTCAAGTCAGAATCAAGCAACTCCAACCGACAGATCTAGATGTACAGAGAATTCTTCAGGAAGACGCAGATAAAAGGAAGGCTGATTTTCAGATTGCTGATGACGGGACTCTGAGGTTTCAAAGACGTTTGGTGGTACCTGACGATGTCAAGCTTAGAGAAGAAATTTTATCTGAAGCACATCGTAGCAGCTACAGTATTCATCCTGGAAGTACCAAGATGTATCAGAACCTGCGTCAACACTACTGGTGGTCAGGAATGAAGGCGGACATTGCCAAGCATGTCGCCAAGTGTTTGACTTGTCAGCAAGTAAAAACCCAGCATTGCAAGCCGGGAGGATTTCTGCAACCTCTCGCGATCCCAGAATGGAAATGGGAGCATATCACGATAGATTTCGTGACTGGACTACCAAGGAGTCAAGGAGGAAATGATTCGATTTGGGTAGTAGTCGACAGGCTGACAAAGTTGGCTCACTTCATTGCAGTTCGAAAGGACCTGAGTTTGGATAGACACGCAGACCTGTATGTGCACCAGGTGGTTCGTATGCATGGAGTGCCGGTTACGATAACATTCGATAGAGACCCAAGGTTTACTGCTGCTTTTTGGAAGAGCTTGCAGAGTGCTTTAGGTACAAAGCTTCAGTACAGTACGGCGTATCATCCTTAGACGGATGGCCAGTCTGAAAGGACAATTCAAACTCTTGAAGACATGCTGAGAGCGTGTGTAATAGACTTCAAAGGAAGTTGGGAAGATCAGCTTCATCTGGTAGAATTCACCTACAACAACAGTTACCAGCAGAGTATCAAGATGGCTCCATTTGAAGCGTTGTATGGCAGAGCATGCAGAACTCCAGTATGTTGGGATGAAGTCGGGGAAGGAAAAATCACAGGCCCAGAGTTGGTTCAACAATCAGTTGATGCCGTGACAGTAATTAGAGACAGATTAAAGACAGCGCAGAGCAGGCAGAAAAGTTATGCAGATAAGCGTCGAAGGTCTTTGGAATTCCAAGTTGGTGATCACGTTTTTCTGAAAGTGTCACCAATGAGGGGAACTTCGCGCTTTGGTAAGAAAGGCAAGTTGAGTCCGAGGTACATAGGTCCATTTGAGATTCTTGAAAGAATCGGAAACCTAGCGTATCGTCTTGCGTTGCCGCCAAGATTGGCACAAGTGCATGACGTCTTTCACATGTCGATGTTAAGGAAGTACGAGCCTGACCCGACCCACGTGCTCAATTTCGAGGAATTGGACGTGGATGACCGTGTGTCATACGTGGAAAGCCCGGTTCAGATTGTCGATCGTAAAGAGCAAGTTCTGTGTACAAAGACCATTCCATTGGTCAAAGTGGTCTGGCAACACCACGACACTGAAGGAGCAACTTGGGAGACTAAAGAGTCGATGAGACAATTGTACCCCCAACTTTTTTAGCAAAGTGTAATGGTTTAAATTTTGAGGACGAAATTTTTATAAGAGGGGAAGAGTTGTGACATCCTGAAATTCGACCCCGTTTCGATAAAGTGAAATGGGCATTTCGTCCACATGCCTATGGCCCTTTTTCTCTGAGCTGATCGCTCACGAGTTAACTAACCTATTGGGTGAAGCCGTTAAGGGATGTATCTGCAGTAAAATCCCTAAAAGCTACCTAATTAGTTGGATTGGGCTAAAATCACGTCTGGTCGATTTTTAACCACGAAATTGAACTCGATTTCGAGAATCGAATTTTAGGCGCATCATAATTCTTTTTTTTAGGACATTGTCTCATCGTTCTTCAATTTATTGACGAGTTCGAAATTTCAAGAAAGAAATTATCGAAAGAAAATTGAAGATCGAAAGGAATTAAAAAGGAAAGAGAAAAGAAAATAAAATAAGAATACTTGTAGTATTTTTTTATTTTATTTTTCTTTCTCTCCCTCTCTCTTCTTTTCTTTCTTTTTCTCTCTTTTCTCTCTCTTCTCTCTCCTCTCCCCTCCCCTTCGTGCGGACAACTCTCCCCCCCCCCCCCCCCACCGACTTCTCTCTCTCTTTTCTTTGACCGGTCAAGCCTTATCCTCTCTCTCTCTCTCCTTCTCCCTTCCGCGGATTCTAGCGAACGAAGAGAGAAGCCCGAGCAGAAGCTGCAGCCCACCGTCGCCGCCCGTCCCACCGCCGCACCGCATGCCCGCTCAAGCCGTGCGTCCGCCGTTCGCGGCCCGTGACTTCCGCCCTTGTCCAGCTCGGCCCGACGCCTCCGGCCACCGTTCGGACCCGCCAGAGCTCCCCTTACCCTTCGCTAGCCTCCCCTCGCCGCCCTAGCCGCCGAATAAGCTCCGGCCAGCCTTGATCAGCAACCCACGAAGTGGGTTTCCAGCGGCTTTAGGCCCGCTTTTGGGCCGTTTCCGGGCCCCGGATCCGTGAGTCGCTTTGGGGAAGAATCGTTCCTCGTGTCGTCCCCGTCGGATTGATACGTTTTGCGCGCGATTCCGGTGAGTAATCTCACTAATCCTTGATTAGTTGGCTACTTATGCTTAAGGGATGTTTAGTTTTAATTAATTAGGTTTAGGTGGTTAGATTAGAATAGATTAGCGATTATTAGTTAATTGTGATGTAAATTAGACAAATTGATTGTGCAATTAGCAAGTAGACGTGGTCTACTATTTATTGAAAGCATCTCGGGATTTTTCCCGACCCTTAGTGGGCTTCAATTAGGCTTTTCGGGCCTAAGTGGAATTTTTGGTATTTAAATATTATTTTTCGGAATTAAATTAATTATTTATTTATTTTTCGAAAATTCAATTCAAATGGCTAGTGACCAGAATATTATGTTGATGATCGTGGTGAAGTCCGTTTATTTAATTGGGCCTTATTTTGAGCTAAATTGAATTTTTAATATTAATTATTTAATTTTCGCAATTAATTAATTAATTATTTATTTTCCGAAAATTCAACTGGGATGGCCTGTGATCGGAAATTTATGCTGGTGATCGTGATGCAGTCCGTTTATTTAATTGGGCCTTATTTTGAGCTAAACGGAATTTTTAATATTTAATAATTAATTTTGGAAATTAATTAATTAATTAATTATCTTTCGGAAATTAAGATTGAGATGGCCGACGACCGAAATCTTGTGCTGATTGTCGTGGTGCAGTCCGTTTATTTATTTGAGCTTTGAATTGTGCCAAATTGAATTAAATGTGGAATTTTAGGATATATTCCTAAATGGTTGTTGTTAATTATTTTATTGAGAAATCGTTGGGTATTGATTGTCAATATCAAAAGTGGTCGAGTGGGACCGTAAAGCCATTGAATTTTGAAAGTGGTCGAGTGGGACCGTAAAGCCATTGAATATCGAAAGTGGTCGAGTGAGACCGTAAAGCCATTGAATATCGAAAGTGGTCGAGTGGGACCGTAAAGCCATTAAATATTGAATGTTGTCGAGTGGGACTGTGTCTTCCACCTTTGCTTAAGATGTAATCTGAGAATCGTGATTTGTAATTGGGGATTGAGATGGAATAATCGAATCGACCTAGAAATGGTTTGATTGACATGTAATCGACTAAGTCGATTGAACTGTGATTTGACTGATTGTGCATGGAGATATATGAAGTAGCTATATATAACCTTAAATTGCAGGTTGAGACTGATGCCAAGGTACGTCTTCTGCCCTGTGCATGTATAAGCAGCCTATAGTATAATGGTTTACTAATCGGGCCTTAGTGGGGTAGAACTCGCTGAGACATAATCTCATCCTGGTTTGGGGAAATCATTTCAAGACCCTGCTGAGGAGCTGAGGAGAAGGAGTTTGAGAAGAAGAACTCTATGGTGAAACCTGAGGAGAAGTATTTTTGGAAAAAAGAAGATAATTCCGAAAAGGATCTTAAGTACAATCCAGATGGACTGAAATTTCATCTTCTTTTGTGAACTCCATTTTGATGTGAATAGAGTAAAGTAAAAAGTTGTGAAAAGTTGTGAAGTACTTTGATTTATGTCATGTATAAAGGTTTGGTTGTGGATTTCAATATGAAAGATATGACCTACTTTTCTATCCCATTGTTTTATTGTATGGGGATTTATAACTGCTTCCGCATGTACTTAATAAATGAAAGGGTCAGCGATACATAGTCCTGGGATATCGCATTTTAAAATCGACCAAGTAGAAGGATGTGTGCGTGCCCGAGGATTGGGGCGTGACAGGTGGGGAGGGAGACTTCGTTTGTTCAAGAGTTCTTGAGGAGAGGACTTGGTCGCTCGAAAGATTTATGAGTTTGAATCCTCAAACCAGACCATGAACCCGTCTCCCTCAAAAGCTTGGGAGCTCGGTCTACACGCTGGAGAAAATTCTAGGTGGACCTGGTCCCGAGTCAAACTCTTGCCTCCCCTTTCTCTCATCATTAATTGCCGCGTTCAAAATCGCCCCCTTTCAAAATCGTCTCTCTCTCTTCGTTGATTGTTCCGTCTTCTCCATCAAGCCGCGCAAAGCCCCTCTCTCGCTCTCTCGTTATAAGTCTCTCCCTCCCAAGAGCTCGCCAATCACATCCCAATCACATCCTGAGTTCAGATCAGCCGCCTTCGACACGTCGTCTCCACCATCGCTTCTAAGAGGCGCTCTCTCTCTCTCTCTCTCTCTTTTAAGAGCCCCACCGATCGCAATTACTCGGTCCCGTGCTCTGACTGCCCACCCTCCCGTTGCCTCTGCCGGGGATATATATTTAATGATGTTACTTCGATTTGGCAAAAACTCCGACCGACAAAGGTTTGCTCGCGATCAGTCAGTTAATTCGCAAATTGAGCTATGCACCTACAAAGAGGCAGGTGGAGATTGTTGAGCTTGGGCAACAAAACACAGGCGTGGACCATGTTTACCTATATGATAGTGGTCGAGGAGGACTACGAGAAGATGACTTGGGTATCTATTATAATTTTGGTGGAATATTATGAACCGCAGATTAAAGATTGTCGCGACTTTCCCGAAATTTTTGAAGGGTGAATTATTCGAAAGGGCTAATGGATTACTAAGTCCGAAGACTTGGCACGGACCCTCCCAAGTCCTACCAATCGCGACTTGATGTTAAGAAATTAATCTATTCAAACATGCAATTATACTCAATTTGGAGCCCCCACTAACCAATTAGGGCTGGTTAGAAACCCAAGTAAAGTATGGGAGAATACTTTACTATTGCGAACCAGAGATTCAATAGGTCCGGGGACATGGTTACGCTATATTAGTCTAACGCCCTTTCGGTACCTTTTATTTTAATTTTAAAAATATTTTGCAGGCAATGTTGATTAATTTAAACTTAAGCTACTAACATGCAAATGGTGGTCATGCGGGTGCACAATCAATAAAATAACATTCAAATAAAAAGGCTAATAAAAATGCATGTCCTAAACATGATTTCTAAATGACATGATATCTAATTAAATGTAATCTTAATTTAAATTTTGATATGCATGAATTTTACTTTAATGATATGTGAGATGCAATTTATATGGCATAACTTGAACTATCACTATATGTATGCAATATAATTTATATAATCCTAAATATGCATGTGCTACGTGATATGGGATGAATGACATGGCATTTCTACATGCATGCTCTTTTATGATTTTTTTATGATGATTCATTTTTTAATGCATATATGCAACCTATGCTAAATAATGATGATATGAGATTAATTATGAATTAACCTATTAACTAACCAAGGAAATGATCTTTTTTTTTTTTTTAATGACATAAAGTTTTTTATTGAAAAGAAAGTAACTTAATGGTGCAATGATCATCTTTTAGCATTTTCCTTTTTATTAAAAAACAAACAATTAAACTATAACTCATATGGCATGCAATGTGTATGGACCTAAGTTCCTAAGTTCTAGATATGACAATAGTCTAATTAAACCTATTACGCAAATTAATTAATATGTACCTAATATTTTTTGGATTCTTTTTATTGAAATTCGGAATTTTAAAAAAAAAAAACTAACTAGATTAACTAAAGTGAATGATATTCTAATTTATTTTAGGAATCAATTAACTTAAACAATATCTTATCTTAAAAGCTATATAAAAAAAATCAAGACATGCCAACATTATTTAAAATTAGCCCTAACAAAAATCACCCATCTAAAAGTATAATCTAAAAATTATAATCCTATAAATGCAATTCTAATTTTACTAACCCTAAAAATACAGTCCTAATTTGCTAAACCTAAATGCTCTAATGCAATATTTAGATTTTTATGTGGTTTTTGATTTTTTTTATTGTTTTTTTTTCTTTCCAAACAAGTAATTATTTTAAAAGAATGAAGATAAGAATTAAAATAACCGAAAAAATAATCCGTTGTCTCACGGATTAAATTAACAATTATTTTAACTCTATAATAATTTAACAATTGAAATGCTATCAAAATTCCTAAAAATTAAAGTAATTAAAAAAATTACCCGACGTCTTACGGGTCAAATTAATAATTACCATAATTTGGGATAAAATACCTGCAGTTAATGCCTACGAGATTTATAAAAGAAAAGCACATCTCAATATTCTAAATTGAACAATAATAACAAAATAAAGAAAATAAAGAAAAACAAACTACCTAATTTGCTTTTCTCTTTTTCTTTTGTTTTTTTTTTCTTTTCTTTTTTCTTCTAGTCACGTGCTCGTGAGTCTCCGGGTCAACGGGGAGCAGCACGTCGTCGGACTAGCAGGGGGCTCCGACGAAGGTGAACCGGCGGTGGGCGAGCGGTGAAGAGGTGAATCGGCGGTGGCTCGAAGAGAAGTCGCGCCCCCATCACTCACTTTCTGAAGCCTCGCATTTTATAGTGAAAGCGCCCAAAGTTGTTTTTGCAAGCGAGATATTCACTCAACGACTCCAACAATAAAAAGGCTCCAAAATTAAATAAAAACTGAATTTTTGAATTTTGAAATGAAGATATATTTCCAAAACCGAATTTTTATTTTATTTATTATTTTCTAAAATATTAGGTGTCAACAAAGATTTTACGGTCTCCTAAGATAAATTATGCTCTCCAAATAATTTACGAGATGGCAATTATATAGGCCAGTGGAAAATTACGATCCATCAAATAATTTACTATCAATAGAAAAGAAAATTACAGTACACTTAGGCAAATTACTATTTCTTTTGAAATTTTAACAAATCATAGAACCTATAGGGCTTATGATGATAAATGGGATATTGCGTCTCGTGAAGAAAAATTGTGAAATGATACATAACAAATAAATAACTTCTAGTGAGAAAAATTATAAATACTACAGGATAATTACAATTAGTCAAGTTGGATTGCTCGTGTTTTTCTCCTATGGGACTGTAAAAGGACCCGATACATGACCTTTTGGCCCTCATTTATTATTGAAGCATTAGGCTCACATTTCGGTCTAACGTATAAGATGCCTCATTTTAAGCATATTCTAATTCATTACTCAACTTGTGGGCCCTCAATTCTTAATCGGATCACTAGAAAATTTGCAGTATCTTTACAAAAATGCAGTGACAAGTGAACACATACTAAGAGATATTTCGTTGTATATACAAATTATTTAGTAACAATGTTAATCTGATGAATAAATTACTACTTAAAGTGGTTTTCTTTTGGATGAAACCTAAAAGTGATATTTGTTTGTCCGTCCTTATCGACTACTACGCACTTCCATTTATAACTTTATCTTTGAAACTTAAATAAATTTGACTTACAAAAAAGTTATCATACATAATTCTATGTATCAATATCTGAATATTTGAAAGGTTGTCAGTGAAACAAAAGTCAAAGCATGAGTTCTGCAATGTTAAAACATTAAAGGTTAAAAATAGAAGTTACTGTATAAAGAATGTGGTTATAAGTTCTCATATGCGAAAGTAAATTAGAATATGGTGTAGGAAGGGAGTTATTAATGTTGCTTATTAAGTGCCTTTCTTACAAAATGAAGTCACGTTTGGAGATGGAACTGGTGTACTTGTACATGCTTTGCAAGGTTCTATATTTCAATTTTTTTTTTTTAAAACCAAAACTCCTCTACTCAAACACCATCAACTTATACGAACATATAATTTCCTTTCAATGTTACAGCAATGACTATAACCGTGAAATTCAAACAATCGAAAATAATAACATGCAGAGTCAATAAGTATTGTTTATTATACGATCAAATGTTGTAGGTTCCATTGTCTCACATATAATTTCACTTTACACTTATAAAATATCTTATATGTCCTATTTCACTAACATGAATTTATCATGCCCTATTTTTCTTTTTAGTTTGACACCACTATTTTTTCATTTTTAATCAATCATCATTCTTTAATTAAGTAAAATTAACTCTAGCATTGTGTTTAACTACATTTTGTATATGCTTGAAACAAAGTGATTTTGTGTTATAATATTGATTCATAATGATAATTATCTATATTTTCTAACATACATAATGTGTATAGTATAATCCATTATACTATAATCGATTATTTTTCCTTATACTTGATATATTGTTTCACATAGCGTCAGTTTTGTTTTACTACAAATTCTATTACAATCCCAAAATCAATTTCTCTCTAATTTGTATTCTTTTTACCACTTAAAATGCCGTGCCTAATTCGTATTTATTTTCTTTCTACCACATAAAATTTCGTGCCTAATAAGTTAATTTTACTTATGTTTACAAGAATAATTATTTTCTCATTCTCACGGAGTTTACTTTTACAACTTATACTATATATAAGTGTTACTTATTATTTGATTTTCCTAGAATATTTTTTCTCTTAAAGTTTTCTTGAGAGAAAACCCTATCACATCATTGTAGTACATATTTTTTTATTGCGTGTATAAAATATCATGAGATTGTTTTCCCTCTCACATGATGTCACGCCCCAAACCTTAAGCGCGCGCATATCCCACTCTGGTCGATACAAATGCGACTTCCCAGGACACATCGCCGACCCATTCAATTTTATTATGCATGCGGAAGCGAAACAAATCCCCTGACAACATTTAACTTGGGATAGAAAAGCAGGCAATCAATCACAACCAAACAAGCTTTCTTATAAACACATAGGTTTATATACAACACTGGATTGTCTATAAAATAGACAGGCTCAACAATTAGGGAACTGTCCTATGACCAACTTGTCAAACACGTTCGCCGATTCTTCAGCCTTCACCTTTCGAACTCCAGGACTTCCTGTCCTCCACGACTGTCATCTAGGGACCTGAAATATTATCCCACAACCGGGATGAGACTACGTCTCAGCGAGTCCTACCCTCTAAAACTCAATTAGGAAGAGAATACGCCTCAGGGCGCTCTAGCCACACAAATAGGATAGAGGACTTACCTCGCCTCAGTTCCTTCCTGCACATCAGTTTAATCAATAAATATTGACAACCACATCATCCAAACAATTCAATTACTCGGATCGATTCAGCGATCAATCGACTTAGTCAATTACATATCATCGAAATCATCACATGGTCATTCTGATTATTCATTCTCAACTCTCAATCACGGCCTTACAGACAAGTCTATATGTAGTGGCATCACGGCTCCACTTGGCAATGTTGTATGTAGTGGCATCACAGCCCCACTCGGCAATGTTATATGTAGTGGTATCACGGCCCCACTCGGCAATGTTAAATGTAGTGGCATCACGGCCCCACTTAGCAATTCTAGATTTGATGGCTTTCTAGGTTCAACTCACAACCTCTCACGGTCATTTTCTCATCAAAACCAACACTAATCAACTTTGGGATAAATCCCCACATAAACATCCATTCAATCAATCGATACAAACTGGACCTACCAACCAATTACGGTGCCAAAAGCCGACATTGGGTATTTTCAAGTTAAATACCAAAACTTCATCAATATCAAACTTTTGGAATAATTAACCATAACCATCAATCACTCAATTTATCAATTTAAGTTTACAATTAACACAAACCGACCGCATTTATTGCGATCAGCGCGAATTCTAACGACCCGCCATCCCGGCAAAATTTTCGAAATTATTAAATAATTAAATTTAATTCCGAAAATTAAATAATTAAATAGTATATTATAATAATATAATTTAATAAAATAATATTTATAAATTCGAAATAATTAATTTAATTAAAAATAATTAATTAGGGCTTAAACAAGATTACACTAATTTAATCATACAATTAGCCATAATTAAATATCCATTAAGATAATCATACAACTAATCTAATTTACATTAAAATACTCTAATCTAACCACCTAAACCTAATTAGACTAATCTAAACACCCCTTAAGCGTCGTTAACTCACTAAGCAAGGATTAGAGGATAAACTCACCGGTTTTGCGCACTGGTGAGTTCACGGCAACCACGACGCCAAGGCGGTCGATAAACCCTAAAGCGACGACACCAACGGAGGCCGGGAAGGGCTTGAAAACGGGCCACAAAGTCTCCAAAACCTTGCTGTCTTCTGCTTCTGTTCTTGGCTGAACTGCAGAGAAGAAACCAGCAGCTTCAATGGCGAAAACGGGCCGATCGGAGCTCCGGCAAGCGGGTGGTTGGCAACCGGTGGCTCCCGGGGGTCTTGGGGGTCTTGCTGGAGGTTGGGATGGGCGGAGGAAGGACCGGAATGGGAGAAAAATGGCCGAAAACGCGAAACAGTGCAGGCTGCAGGCGGACCGACGGACCGGCGACCGGTTCCTTCCCGGCGGCTCCCAGGCCGGCCGGCGGCTCCGTTCGGGACGAAATTGAGCTCCTTGGAACGGTCTGTCTCTCCTGGTCACGGTGATAGGTGGATCGTTGGCTGATCCATCCGGGAAGATCAATTTTGACTCGATTCTTCACTGAAGGGTCAGCTGGAGCAGAACTGGAGAAGAAGAACATGGAGGAGAGAGAAGCTCCGTCGAGATGGGGACCGAATGGGGGAGAGAGAGAGTGATGGGAGGGCTGTCAAAGCCTCCATAAAACCTGCCCCAAGTCCCCATGCCCATGATGGCCTCATCTTCTCTCTCTTCTCTAGCCTTTTCTCCCTACAACTAGGGGTAATTTGGTCATTTCCACCTTGCACAAATTACACATTTGACCTTGTGCTGAAATTGGTGGATGGGCCTAAGAAATGGGCTTGGCCATGAATAGGAGTGGACTTGGAAATTGGTTGGGCTTGATTGGGCTCAAAGTTGGACCATGGGCTTTGAAAGAGAAATAGTTGGTTTGGGCCAATGGGCTCACTTGCTTGACTTAGGCCCATTTGGTGGCTGTCCAACTTTGGGCCTAGGGCCCACACTGGCTTGGCTCGGCCCACGACCTCACAGGCTTGCTTCCTCGGTCCGAAAATCCCTTTTTCCAATTGCTCGGCTTAACTGCTCTGGCTGACGATTTGTGCAAGTAGCTTCATCCAAAGTCCATCCCGGACATTCCCGATAATTCGAAGTCCAATAATAAGTTCTCTTGCCATGTCAATTTTGCCAAATGCCATTTAGGTTATGACTCAGATTGACGAGTGGCTGTGAGGATTCACGCGTGACCGACTCGTGCCAAACCACGTTCAAGACATCTCGATGCATGGACATCCTTGACTGCATGTAATTACGGAGGATAGATTCTTATTTCAAAGTACACGATTACTGAGGATCGACATAGGGTCGTTCGTGGATTCGATAACGGTAAACGGAATCACCCGTCGTTCCATTATGTTCTGTCCGCGAATCGACTTTTAGTCGTCCTTAGAATCGGCCTGCCTATCTACAGGATCGTCCTCATGTAAATCTCACGGTCAAGTCGTTTTCCCAGGTCGAGTCCTTTAGTCGTACAAGTTCTGTCCTCATTAGCCTTTCCCCTCAAGGTCAGTATCTCAGGAGTGATCAATTCCGAGGGAGATCAACCAATAATGCATTGACGAAATTCACCTTCATCATCCCTTAGAGGGCTCGAATTTCAAGATGTCATACATGATCTCTCTTTAATGGAGAGATTTGATTGTACTAATTTGCTAAGATTTGGACTTGATTGCACTTTTTAAAAGCTTTAGAACTCAATCGTGCTTTGCTACATGTTTTAGGATTCTCGGTTCACTTATATAAGAAAAAATTAAGGAAGGAAATTCAAATAATCAAAAAGACTACTTCAATCATTCAATAGATTTGAATGGCTTTGATCTCCATCAGAGATGCTTTCCACACCCCTTACATTATCATTGTACATTATGTATAGAGGTCAATAAATGTTAAAGCCACAAGTCAAGAAACAAAAATGATAGATGACGATGACTACTGTATGATCCACTCTCTTGATGATTGAGATGATGATGCATAATCTGCAAAATAGTAGATTATCTTGCCCATTTCAACATCAAATTAACATATATTAGATGAAATAAGAAAAACAACAACCCACATGCCTTTCATTTTGCGGAAAATTGATTATTTGGAATTTTTCTAAAATTAATAGAAAAGATTTTCATCATCAACAAAAATATTTAGAAATAGATTGTCATTGATAATGAAAATCTATCGACTAATTTGTATGAATAATACAAATAATTATTTTTATGAACATGTTTTTCAAATTATTAACTTACCGTAAAATAAATGCACGAGTGTTGCAAACAGTATCTCTCGGGCGAGTCATTGGTAGTGCTCTGTCAGGCAAAAAAAAAAAAAAAAACTCATTGTTGGAACAACTATTCTCACAGAGAATAACTAGATTCGGTCCTACCGACCAAAATCTACCTGCAGAAAGTCCATAGATAGTGTTAAAAAAAAAAAAAAGTGTTCGATCTATGATGAATTTTTTGAACAAATTCTTTTTCTATAAAAACTTGCTTCCTGTCGATGGTGTCATACCTAAGTTACAAGGTTAGTTGATAAATATCCGTTTCACTGTGATAAATGCTTTATTACACTTTATTCTTAAAGGATACATCAAATAAACCGATTCACGTCCTTGAATTTCTAAGGATGTGTGTGATGATACATATTTACATGTAAACTCAAACATCAACTTCAGTGTGCACACAAAGGCGGAGCTTAGCATGTCAACACTCAAAATGTGCTCGAGTGAATCAAGCCATAATCTAGACCTTCCATAAAACCTGAAGATCTTTTTTCCAATTGATGGAAAATAAAAGTACTTCCCAAACTCATCACCAAATGGCCCATAAGTTCTTTCATTGCTCTGAAATGTAAGGGAGTGAACAACAATATGCCTGCAAGAACATGCAGAGTGACAAGAAAATAAAGTCAAGTACTCTCGAGGATAATCGAGTTTAATATGCAAAAAAAAAAGAAAAAAAGACAAACATATTTAATCCCAACTCCACAACCATAGAATCTTATAAATCAACACAAACTAAGCACTTTGGTTGATAAGTTGTATTCGGTTAAACAATGGAAACGCTTATCAATAATTCTGCTACATCTAGAGCGTAAGGCCTATTTTGGTCAGCCACAGTTATCAAATCATTCATCTATAAAATGAAAGGCAATTGCTTTTAAAAAAATAGCTTTGACAACTCTTTCAGAACAGTTACAAAAACTTAGGAAAATTGTTCTCAGACTTAAAAGTCATAAAGTGAAAATACCTTTTAATATTCATTTTTTCCCCTCGGAGACAGTACTTTTCTGAATGTATTGAATGATTTCGTCGTAAATGGAATCCGGGAAGGTTGGAAAAGTTTTCTTGGAAAACCAAAGAGAAGTCCCTTTTATATGATGATATTATATCATGCCCCAACAGTGACTTTCTCAGAGGATAATCCTCATTCAGATCATTTGCCAATCTAAACTCAAAATCTACGGACCACTCTCATATCTGACTTTCACCTTTACCCTCTATTTATAAAATACTGTCACACTCGTGCATAAACGTGACCTCCAAGCCTTAGCAGCAACACAGAAGTTGCACGTTCATAAGATTAGGTGACTGTCTAAAGGCCATACCTCGAGGGTTAGATGTCCTCCATCTCCACCATGTTTAGGGCCCTGAACCATAGACCCGTTCTTGTCGTACTCAATAGTAATGAAGTCAATAACTAATCCACCCTTTATAATGGTTTTTCTCACACCCATGCTATGTCCATCATCCCATGGACTGCCACCTTGTCCTCCGAATGGCCCAATGGATTTCAAGAGATGATCAGAAATTGGTTCTGGGTAGACTTCTAGCGCATCAAGTTGAACGCCAGACCTTCCGTGAAAGCCAATTATCTTGCTGCATGCCAATATGCAGCTAAAGAACCTTCCTTCTTCCTGTCCATGCCCTCTTATATTGCTTTCGAACGTGAGTGATTGAATACCAGAATAATTATCTTTGATATAACCTGACACTGAGGTCAAGAACTCATGTGGGTAGTCCAAGTTAATCTGCAGAATTAGCATTTAATTGTCATATTAATCTATATAAAAAAATTTCTCAAAAAAAAAATCTATATCAAAAATGATAGATAGACTACAATGTTGGCTGTCGAAGCGGCTTCCCAGGATCTACGTAGCTAGAAAACCGAACATGTAGGAGGAGAATACAAAGATTTGTGTACCTTATTTGGAATCCATCTTTCTTTATGCAGAATGACAATGATCCAACAGCAATCCGGGCCTTTAATGCTGCTCCCCTATTACCCTCGGCTCCTGGCTCGATGAGACCGCCACTCACAGATTACCTTATGTGAGTTGAGAGAGAATTTTGGAAGAGTGAGGGCCAGAGGAGGGACTTTAGCGCTATTTATAGAGTTTTGGACGGGCCCTCTCATCACGGGCCAGGCCCAACTCGGCCCACACAAGCCAGGCCCATATTCGACGGTTAAGAAACTTTATGCCTTACCTTATTAGATCAACACCGTAAAACAGTAATTACAATCTCAATTAATGTAGCCCATATAAAGAAAACTCTTACATTCTCCCACTTGGGCTATATTAATTGAAACTGTACTATATGTGCGCACCTTTATGTTGGTCTAGTGGCAATTCTTAATAGTCAATCCTATCCCATAAAGTCTCCAACACCGAATCATGGCGGTAACTGTATGTATGTATATAGAGCTTTCCATGGTCACGAATGCTTTCAACTTTATTGATATGGATTCAATATGGTTGTGTGGCAAATGGATAACACCTCATAAAGAGTAATACCTTATGTGTTATCTCCCTTGTTGGTCACCATTCTCTTACTTTAAGTGTCACAAAAAATCGGATGTGCCACTAGAGAATATCCTTATGGTTCTAATGAACCCACATATGTCTTATCTTTATGGTTAACCTTTCTTTATGTGTAATCAAGACATATGTTCAAGGCTGATAACCAGATGCCCCCAGCCTTCACTCAAGGCTTACACAATACCTTGAGATTTTCCTTACATATAATCGATTCAATATAGTGACCACACATTCATGAACACTTTATTGAATTGTGCAACATATATAAACTTTATTAGAGCAAAATCAAAACAACTCTCACTAAATAACAGTATCCAATGATACTCCTTAGCCCATGTCACAACATGTCGTTCAAATACACAGGGCGAAAATCGTTAATTAGTGGGTCTAGAACCACATCATCTGTGAAAATATGCTCTACTGTAGTGTCACCATTCTGTGTTGTTTCTTTATGGTCAGAAACTTGACCTTCATAAATTTAGACCCCTCAAGACCCTTATTGTTGTTGACAAACAACGCTAAAGAGTTATTGTCTTGATACTACCGTATGGGTCTATTCATAATATCAAATATAGTCAACTCCTTAATGAGGTTCCGAAGTCTAAAAGGCATGTTATAAACTCCGTTTATACGATAGAGGATAACATAAATTTCTATTTAACACTTTCTCATAACACTGCACCTTCTGCTAATACAAAGATATATTATGTTATCAACTTCTTGTTATCCTTATAGCTAGTAAAATTTGCATTCGAATACCCTATTAGCTCTAGATCCTGAACATATTTGTCAGTATATAGTTTTCTTGTTCTTTTCAGAATCTCAAAACCTCATAGGCAGCAATCCAGTGATCATGTGCTAGACTTGACCAATATCTGCCAAAAAATCTCGCCACAAAAGCAATATGTAGTCTAGTGCAGATTTAAACATGTATTGACACTTCTAAGTGCACTAGCATAAGGTGTATCATTCATTTGGATTTTTCCAAAATTTGAACAATGACAATACCGTATATTCAATTTAACAGCCCTAACAACAGCAGCAACTCTAGGTTTATTGAATATTTTTCAAAATACAGTCAACATGTCCAATTTGAAATAAATCTAACATATGCTAAGAACAATCTCCATAGATCTTAATACCAAGGACAAAAGGTACTTGACCAAGGTTTTCAAGTCAAAAAACATTGACAATATTTATTTTATCTTATGCAGTAATCCATTGATGCTATCACAAGTAAGTTATCACTTACATGGAATCTGAGAAAACTAAATTTTCTCCCATTGATCTTGCAGTATAAACATTGATTTACTTTATCTTCAGCAAAACTGAGTGAAGTGATAACACTATGAAACTTCAAGCATCGTCTAATCTACAGACTCTCTTAAGGCCACAAGGATTTTTTTTTTTTTTTTAGTTTACACATAAGCTTACCTGAATCATCCGCTGCAAAACGTTTGGGTTATACCACATAGACTTCTTTAGCAAGGTATTCATTGAAAAACACAGTTACAATCATCTATCTAATATAACTTCATATAAAATTGAGCTAGTAATACCATATTCACTTTGAAATAGTCTTTAGAAAAGACTAAACTTTTCTCTGAGTGAAAACTTTTATTAGTGATTTGAGTTTAAACTTCTCAATGCTTCCCTTGAAATTACTCTTAGTTTCATACACCTATTTGCAGCGGATGAGCTTGTGACCTTCAACCTATTCAATAGGCTCACAAACACTATTACATTTTAAATTGCATCTCATCTTTCATCATATCCAACTACAGATCATACTAAGAACAAGAAACAGCATTTACATATACAAGTCACTAGATCGACCACATAGCAGATATCATAATGATGCTCTTACATATAGACTATATGGTACGGTGGTATAACTGAACATCTTTCCGTAACAGATCTTTTGAGTGGAGCTACTATAATTTTATCTAACACTTGAGAGGCTTGAAAAAGCTTCATCAGGAATCGTATCAATAATTATATCCTGAATCTCACAAGCTTAATATATAGTGTAAAAGACTCCACAATTATCTGTATAGGGAAAGACAAAACCAAAGACACAATGGTCCCCACTATACCATTATCTTTAATAGTCTAAGAGCAGCTTTCCTCTGCATTTTCGTCGAACTCTAAAGACTTCGCTGTCTGTGATTCCACAACTCTTGTGCCTTTATTGGGATAATAAAACATGATATCCCTTCAAATGATCTGAGTATAATACCGAGTGGTTCTGGATTCCAACTTACTTAATGTTGGATTAGATAACCAAACTTTTGCAAGACACTCCAAACCTTAAGATGATTCAATTCAAGTTTACGTCCAATCCACAACTCAAAAAGGGGAGCCAATGGAACACTTTTGGTAGTAATACTATTTAATGCATATTGGGCTGTTTCGCCCAATAGAAAACCTATTAAATTAGTCCTAGTGATCATACTCATTTGTCATGTTCATCATGGTGGAATTACGCCTGTCGGCCACGCCAATTTATTCCAAGATTTTCGGATATAGTAAACTAAGTTACCATCCCAGAATCTTTCTAAGTATTTGACAAATGACCCTTTAAGCTATCCAGCATTGCCATAATCAAAACACTCACCACCACGATCATATCTGACAATCTTTAAGATTCATCCTACTATTCCTTGATCTTAATACGAAAGAATTTGAATAAATCCAAAGATTCAGACCTTTTTTTTTTTAATCAAGAGAAAGTAGTTGTCAATATTTCTATAAAACTTTACCATATATGGTCACTAATATCAACATGAATGACCCTTAATAGTTCAAAATTTCATACTATAGTTTTCTTCTTTTTCTTAATCATCTTTCTTCTATAATCCATAAGACTATTCTTTAGGTAAATCTCTATTGGAAACAACCTTTTCAATTGTAAAAATACATACATATCCTTAGGAGATTAGCACAATTGGTACAATTCATTTGACCCATTATAGCATCCACCTTTATTTGACTTATAAAGCATTGAAATAACATTGTTCTTTATCTCAAAAGAACGGCCGTTCACTTCCTGACATGATACAGAAACAAGGTTTTGTCTAAAGGAAGGTACATAAAAATGTTTTTCAATGTCAAATGCTAACCGGTACTTATAGTCAAAACAACATCTCCCACTAAAACGACGTTGAATGTTGTTTCCCGTGATGAGTTATGATTCATTCTAATATGGCTTCCTTAGATTTATGAATCCCTTTATGGTAAACAACATAATTTCTTGCAGCCCTATCTAGCCACCAAGAACCAGATTAGGCTTTTGATAGGAATTGAATTCATAAATAAATGCCAATGAATCATTAACTCTAGACTCACACTTGGACAATCAAGTTTTATATCATTACAATATCTTTATATGCCATATCTTTCCACAAAAAACAGTGAATGACATCATTTCTCTTAAGAGCGATATCCTAGGAACAGATTGTCAGAATGACCGATGGTTTCATGAATTTTTCTTTTCATGAGTATGATTCTGGACTTCAAATCTACCATCCTTAGGACGTAATCCTTAACCTCATCAGAACCATCACACCTTATGTTGAAGAGTCCTTGCATTTATACCAATCTTGGCCATAGATAAGACACAATTTCAAGTCATCAAGACTTTCATCATCCTTCTAATAATACAGTCAGCTGGTAAACCATTTTCAAGTGCTCTTAAATGGAATGCCTTATGGATGATGAACAAAATTCAATTGTCACTTCCTAAACAGCAAGGAATACATTCTAATTCCATATAACCAACAGTGAGATTGCTAACTTATTCAAGGTAAGAGCAATATGAACATCTACCAGCATCATCTTAAACATAAAATCCTTTTACTACTTAAAATTTAACCAATAGGAACCTCAATAACAATGGAGTTGGATTTACTGATAATGTAACTTAATAGCAAGCAGCATATGTAATTGGCACCATGTGAGTACTGTATAACTTGAAAACCTTATAAGTACACATTCTGAGAGTTACACGCATCATCATATAAACACATTTGGGCAGAATACATGACATGCAATTGCATACTCTCCACATGACAGCGGTCATGAGAATATATTCTGACATTTCGTGAATTCACCACCTTTGGGCGTATGAATCACTAGAGTCAGTCACTCCTCAACCATATGCTGTACATGCATCCCTCCATAAACTAACACACAATTACCTCCTTTGGGAGTATAAATTTGCATTAAAACAGGAGACATCCCATTACGATATGAGACCGACGTTTCTCAAATCCAATTAAGTGTGCCACTTTGGCGGTCACAAACTAATTAAATCATTGAAACACTCTCATATTAGGGATATAAACTTTATACCTCACATTTACTTTATACATGTGATTTTAGACCAAATGACAGGGGCAATTCGTCACTAAAATCACATATCATGCCAATCATATTACTCCATTCATTAATACAAGCTAAACCTTATACATGTTATCAATGAATCGAAGCTCTACACATTCCTTATGTGAAAATATACATGTGATATCACAACGTATTTCCAAAACCATAGAGAAATACAAGAAAAACATACAAAAAATACCCCGAAATCACATACCTTAGGGTTTCATATGCATTTTCACATTCATAATCATCAAAAATAGAAAATAAACACATAATAGTGTAGAGCACATCCATACGAGCACAATAGTCCCAAAAACGCTCCAATCGGACATCACACGCACCCTCACACGTCGCTAGAGTGTGCGGCACGTGAGACGCATGCCCTCGCACCCAGAAATCGGCCTGAAGCCGGTCCGACCGGTCTGACCGGTCAACGAATTGAACCGGTCAACGGTCCCACCGGTCAACGATCAACCGATCCGACCGGTCAACGGGTCGAACCGGTCAACGGTCAACCCGGTCAACGATTAACGGGGTCGGGTCAACCCGGTCAACCGGGTCGGGTCAGCCCGGTCAACCCGTTCAACCGGGTTGGTCAATGTTGACGTCATCGATGACGTCACATGCCACGTGGCGGTTGCACGTGAGGCGGCCTATGTGACGTCATCATGACGTCATCGCCAACATGTGTCGGTGGTGGCGAGACCGCTGAGGCGGTCCGTGCGCAGGAAGCCACATGTCGGCCACGCGTCAGCGCGCGTGCGCCACGCGTTAGCGCCCATGCGCGCGCGGGAGAGAGCGCGGCAACGCGTGGGACCGCCTCCAAGCTCCATCTCGGCGCGTGGAGGCGCGTGCGGCCGTTTCCGGCCTCGCCTAGAGACGTTCGACCCATCAAAATGCTCGTATTGAAGAGTAGAAGCTGTTTATACAATAAGAATTCACTTTTACCGAACCAAAATTCATGGAAACGGGTGAAACAGACTGAGGGTAGGTGAAATCCGAACTTCTCATCGCCGGTGCATTTGGCCTCCGCCAGAGATGTGCCACCCACCGAAACGCTCGGCTCGACGAGAAGAACCCAAATATGTTTTCAAAATCAAATTTCAACGGGTAAAATTTCTGAAAACGGGCCAGAAGCAACAGTTCGGGTTCTAGGCTACGAGGCTCTGATACCAAATGTTGGCCGTCAAAGCGGCTTCCTAAGATCTACGTAGCTAGAAAACCGAACATGTAGGAGGAGAATACAAAGATTTGTGTACCTTATTTGGAATCCATCTTTCTTTATGCAGAATGACAATGATCCAACAGCAATCCGGGCCTTTAATGCTGAAGATCTTCTCCCCTATTACCCTCGGTTCCTAGCTCGATGAGACCGCCACTCACAGATTACCTTATGTGAGTTGAGATAGAATTTTGGAAGAGTAAGGACTAGAGGAGGGACTTTAGCGCTATTTATAGAGTTTTGGACGGGCTCTCTCATCACGGGCCGGGCCCAACTCGGCCCACACAAGCCAGGCCCATATTCGATTGTTAAGAAACTTTATGCCTTACCTTATTAGACCAACGCCGTAAAACGGTAATTACAATCTCAATTAATGTAGCCCATATAAAGAAAACTCTTACATACAATGGCCAAAGCAAACATCGCATCCACGAAACCTAGAAGTTTAAGACTTAGATCCAAGAATTTCTTAAAACTAATGTATGGACGGATTGATATTCTTACGTCACAAGAATCGAAGATGATAGACCATTGGGTTCTCTAGCGCACTTTGTTGATTCGCTTTCTTTAAAATTAGAAAAACTTATCGTACAAGGTCACTGTCATGGAGTCCATCTTGGGTAAAGCGTATTAATGGGTCTTTGAGTAATGTACAAAACAAAAATTACAGGAAGAAATTTGAATGATCAATTGACGATTTCAATCATTAAGTACATTTGGATGGTTTTCATTTCCCTCTAAGAAGCTTTCCACAACCCACACTTTATCATTGTACATCATGTATACAGGTTTCCATCACTCTCAATTTACTTTGATAAAGGTTCTCAAGTTTATTAAAAAATTAATACTCAATCTAATGATAGCGTAGGGTGGTGGTGATGGGAGAACGGTAATAATTCGAACAATATCGAATCAACGCAGCGGAATAAAATAATCTCCCCTCTTGTGTAAACCTAATAGGAATCGATATAGTAGAGTAAAATAAATACCAAGCACGCAAACACAAGACGATTTTTTACGTGGAAAACCTCCTCGATATGAGGAGATAAAAAACCACGGGACCGGAGTCCACCTGAAAATCTTCACTATCAATAAAATTGTTCTTCTCTAGCAAATACTAGAGGTACATAACAGCAAACACCTCAAGAACATAATTCTTGGCAATACACATGAAATTCACAAGAGATCAAGGATAAATCTAACCAAAAACATAGGTTTTGATCAATCCACGAAAAACCTGATGTAGGGAGCTTCAAACGAAAATCAAACCATCCAGATTCGAGAAAATTGCGCCACGAACATGCTGACAAAATTTCAGCTCAATCAGACCACGAATCGACCTCCGACGCCAGCTTGATGTAAATCAGATATTGCCCTAAACCCCAGATTTTCTGCTTTCTCTTTTTCTCTTGTTACTATTTCCTTTTCTGCTGCTACCTCTTTATATAGATAGTAAGAAACCATATTTCCTCATATAACTTATTATATGGGCTCAAGCCCTTTTTGGGCTTGCAACTCATTGGGCTTCCTCCACATAGGAGTGAACCCAGCTAACAAATCTCCCCCTCACGACAATGTGGAGGGATTCACCATCCTTGCTATCAAATGGCAATGTTCAAGCTTCTCTCTTGGTAGAGTCTTCGTCATCATATCGGAGCCATTATGATCCGTATGAATTTTCTCAAGTTCCAACAACTTTTCATCTAGATTATCCCTTATCCAATGATATCTAACATCAATATGTTTCGATCTAGAATGAAAAGATGAATTCTTACCAAGATGAATTGCGCTTTGATTATCACAAAATAGCACATACCTCTTTTGCTTGAACCCAAATTCTTCTAAGAACTTCTTCATCCATAGCATCTCTTTACTAGCTTCGCCGCTGCAATAAATTCAGCTTCGGTTGTAGAAAGTGCAACACACTTCTGCAATCTTGACTTCCATGACACAGCTCCACCCGCAAAAGAAATCAAATAACCAGAAGTAGATTTACGAGTATCAATATTTCCCGCCAAGTCGGAATCAGTGTATCCAACTAACTCAAGTTTCCCGGTCCCGAAACGAGTTTCAAATTTGAAGTTCCCCGAAGATACCTCATAATCCACTTCACCGCATTCCAAAGCTCTCTACCCGGATTTGACAAATAGCGACTAACGACGCCAATCGCATGCGCCAAGTCTGGCGTGTACATACCATCGCATACATTGAGCTTCCTATAGCCGAAGCATATAGAATACTTTCCATGTCTTTCTTCTCTTTATCAGTCGTAGGACTTTGCATCATATTTAACTTAAAGTGGGCAGCAAGAGGAGTACTAACCACTTTAGCCTTGTCCATGTACAATTTCTGAAGGATCTTTTCGATATATTTCTCTTGCGACAAAAATAACTTCTTAGCATCTCTGTCTCGGGTAATTCTAATGCCAAGAATCTGCTTCGCCGAGCCCAAATCTTTCATGGCAAAAGACTTGCTCAACTGTTTCTTCAATAACTCAATTCTTGAAGCATTCCTGCCAATAATCAACATATCATCAACATAAAGCAAGAGAATAATAAAGTCATCGTCAGAAAATTTTTGAACAAACACACAGTTATCCGAGGAAGTCTTCTTATAGCCCTGTTCTGTCATAACTGACGCAAATTTCTTATACCACTGTCTCGGTGCTTGTTTTAGGCCATAGAGACTTTTCTTCAATTTGCACACATAATCCTCTTTCCCTTTCACTTTGAAACCCTCAGGTTGTTCCATGTATATCTCTTCCTCCAAGTCACCATGTAGGAAGGTCGTTTTAACATCCATTTGCTCAATTTCTAAATCTAGGCTAGCTGCCAAGCCTAGCACCACACGGATAGAAGACATTTTCACTACCGGAGAAAATATATCATCAAAATCAATACCCTTTCTCTGACCGAATCCCTTAACAACCAATCTAGCTTTGAACCGTGGTTGTAAAGTATGTTCATCTTGCTTCAACCTATATACCCACTTGTTCTTCAAAGCTCTTTTACCTTTAGGTAACTTCACAAATTCAAAAGTATGATTATCATAAAGTGACTGCATCTCATCTCGCATAGCATCGAACCAATTGCTTTTGTACTCATCTTCTATTGCTTCTGCATAACACTCGGTTCACCTGCATCATCAATAATACATACTCATCTTCAAAATACCCGATGGAAGGTCGTCGGTCTCTAACGAATCTCCGGATCGGAACATCCAAAGGAACATCTAATTGAGCCTCTGGTTCAGGAATAGTATTATCTATTTCAACATGTTCAGGAACATGTGCGTTATTTGGAACATTGACTTCCTGCTGCTCTTCATCAACCTGTGTAGGAATATTTGTAAGAGGAACTGGATCTAAATCAACCAGATTATCACTAACCTATGGTGTTGAAATCATCTTCGATTTCTCAATATCCTCTATTGTTTGATCTTCCATAAACACAACGTCTCTACTTCTTACAATTTTCTTTTCAAGTGGATCATAAAATTTGTAGCTAAGCATATCCTGTCCATAACCAATAAATATGCACTGTCGTGTTTTCACATCAAATTTAGACCTCTCATCTTTGGGAACATGCACAAATGCTTTGCACCCAAATACACGCAAATAATCATAAGAAACTTCTTTGCATGTCCAAACTCTATTAGGAACATCAAACTCTAAAGGAACGCATGGAGTAAGATTTAATATATGCACAACTGTACTTAAAGCCTCACCCCAAAAGGATCCAGATAGCTTTGACTGTGAAAGTAAGCATCTTACCCTTTCAACCAATGTTCTGTTCATTCTCTCGCTAAGCTATTTAATCGAGGCGTCTTGGGAGGTGTCTTTTGATGTCGAATACCTTATTGTCTGCGTATTCATCAAAAGGTCCAATATACTCTCCCCGTTATCGGTTCGATGCATTTCAATTTCTTTCCATCCTTCTCAACCGAAGCCTAAAATTGCTTAAAAGTATCTAACACTTGATTTTTAGTTTTCAAGGTATAAATCCAAATTTTCCTTGAAAAATCATCTATAAAAGTAACAAAATAAAGAGAGCCACCAAGTGATTTTGTTTTCATAGGACCGCAAACATCATAATACATTAAATCCAGTATACCTGACTTTCTTGAAGGAGGGGAGCTTTTAAATGCAACTCTATTATGTTTTCCTGCTAAACAATGAGCACACTTCTTTAGCGCTGAAGTTTTCAATCCTGAAAGGAGCTTCTTCTTGGCCAATATTGACAAACCCTTCTCACTGATGTGACTGAGCCTCTTATGCCATAACTCAGCTGCATCTTCGCTATCTACTGCATTAATTTTGTCTGTAGACAATTTTGCCTGCATAATGTATAACGAAGAATATTTTTCACCTCTAGCCACAACAAGAGAACCTTTGGTGAGCTTCCATTGACCATTACTGAAGGTGCTGCAATACCCCTCATCATCCAACTTGCCTGTAGAAATCAAATTCAAGCGGATATCAGGTATATGTTTAACATTATTCAATACTAACCTTGTGCCATTGCTTGTTTCGAGGCACACATCACCGATGCCTATAGCTTGAGCTAGTCCATTGTTTCCCATCTTCACAGATCCGAAGTCACCTGACTTGTATGATGTAAAGAAATCTCTACGAGACGTAGCATGAACGGATGCACCACTATCAATTACCCAACTGGTCTAATGAGAAACAAAATTCACCACATCACCATAAAAAATAGTGAGAAAGTCTTCTTTAAGTGCAGCGACACGATTGTCATCACTGTCATTATCACTTATCTTCTCTTTACCTTTCTCCTTTTGTTTCTCCCTTTTTAACTGGCGACAAAACCTCTGAATATGTCCCTTCTGATGACAATAATGGCACTCAACATTAGCAAATTTATTATACTTACCTCTGCTTTTGTCTCGACTTTTATCTCTATTTCTCGGACCTCGAGACTCACTTCTCCCCCTTTTCTCAACAACCAAGGCATCAGAATGTGAAGAGGACGATCCCTGTGTCTTCCTTCTCATCTCTTCATTCAAAATACTACTCTTGGCTAAATCCATGGTAATTGTACCATCCGGGGCAGAGTTAGACAAAGATGTTCGGAACGTCTCCCATGAGTCCGGCAAAGTATCAAGCAACCATAGTGCTTGTATCTCATAATCAAACTTGATTCCCATCGCAGCCAACTGATTTATAATTCCTTGAAAAGAATTTAAATGATCAGTCAAACGAGTACCATCGTGATATCTCAAAGCCATCATCTGTTTTATCAAAAATAACTTATTATTCCCAGTCTTTCGACCATATAACTGTTCAAGCTTATCCCATAAACTGCGTGCATGTGTTTCCTCAATAATATGGTTCAAAACATTATCATCTACCCACTGCCTGATATAACCACACACTTAACGATGAAATATAGACCATTCAACGTCAGTTTTATTCTCTGGTTTCTCCTTAGCAAATTCAGGCAAATAAAAATCTTTCACATATAAAAGATCTTCCATCTTCCCTTTCCAGATATGATAATTCGAACCATTCAGTGTAACCATTCTACTCGTATTCGTTTCCATTGTTTAACACAAGGAAAAAAAACCAAGCAATAACCTGTTGTTCTGATACCACTCTGATGGGAGAACGGTAATAATTCGAACAATATCGAATCAACGTAGCGGAATAAAATAATCTCACATCTTGTGTAAACCTAATAGAAATCGATATAGTAGAGTAAAATAAATACCAAGCACACGAACACAAGACGATTTTTTACGTGGAAAACCTCCTCGATGTGAGGAGATAAAAAACCACGGGACCGGAGTCCACCTGAAAATCTTCACTATCAATAAAATTGTTCTTCTCTAGCAAATACTAGAGGTACATAGCAGCAAACACCTCAAGAACATAATTCATGGCAATACACATCTGACCAAAAACATAGGTTTTGATCAATCCACGAAAAACCTGATGTAGGGAGCTTCAAACGAAAATAAAACCGTCCAGATTTGAGAAAATTGCGCCACGAACATGCTGACAAAATTTCAGCTCAATCGGACCACGAATCGACCTCCGACGCCAGCTTGATGTAAATCAGATATTGCCCCAAACCCCAGATTTTCTGCTTTTTCTTTTTCTCTTGTTACTATTTCCTTTTCTGCTGCTACCTCTTTATATAGATAGTGAGAAACCCTATTTTCTCATATAACTTATTATATGGGCTCAAGCCCTTTTTGGGCTTGCAACTCATTGGGCTTCCTCCACATAGGAGTGAACCCAGCTAACAGGTGGTAGGTGCCTAAGACCTTCAGCTTACCTTATCGCACCACATAAAAACATTCCTTCTAGAGTAGCTATTAATATCAATAAGAAAAACTCTATCATAGTCATTTCAGTACATTTAATGTGCTCTACAAATAGAGGAATACATAAAGTGAATGTAGTAAATAAGAAGTTGAAAGATTTCCCTCAAACTGTTTGTTTGCAAATTTCCTAAAAAGATAATCATGGGTTCTTCTTTCAATTGGAACAATAGATTTGTTTTGCTTGTTACTATACTTATCAAAGAGACGAAATATAACTAAGGTATATCTTTTTTCTTTCTTAGAGGTTGGATCGATCATTGGATTAGGACAATATTTTGGAAAATTAGACTCTCAATCGAAGAGAAGCAAATGAAAGGCTTTCACAAAAGTTCTTGTAGAATTGATAAGGAGATTTGTGCAAGTGTGCACGCACGAGAGAGGCAAAGAGCGAGAGGATCAACCATAATATGAACGGAAAATGTGCGACGAACCCACCATATGGGTATCTCCGTTGCCACTGTGACCATGTGCAAAGGACTACATAGACTTGCCATTATCGTCATACTTAAAGGAGATGCAACTGACAACATCTTCTAACATCATCTTTATTTTCTTTACACCACTAAATATTCCGTCATCCCAATGGAGTCCACCTTGGCCTCCAAATGGTCCAATAAGCTCAATCAGATATAGATGAGAGAATTGTTCGAAATATGCTCCAAGAGGTTCAAGATGGAACCGGAACTCCCATAAAATCCAATGATCCTTCCACTAGTGGCTGGAAATGAAAACTTCCTTCTCATTTTAGTGCCGAATGGTCCGTATGTGCGAAACATGAGTGAATGGATGATAGTAAAGCCAAAATTACTCGTAATATAGCCTGAAATTGAAGTTAGATACTCACTTAAGTAGTCCAAATTTATCTGTAAAATCATTAGAATGAAAGGAATAGTTAATGCAACAACTTGAAAAACAAAAACATTATGCATGATAGTAACTACCACGTGACACCGACTTCTAGATAGGAGGTAAATGTGCATGAGCGCAAAAAAATAAAATAGATGATCTTTCGTGCCGAAGACGTAATACATAGATAGAAATCATTAGTCATTGATGTTAAAAACATGGCCAAGTTGAACCACCATAATTATAACTCACCCGTGAAATATAACAGCAGGATGTTTAACATAATAAAATTGAAAAATTATTCGAATGCGATTTTTTTTGTTTTTGAAAATTGGTGATTTCTATGCCCATGAATGCTGTTTTGAGTACATGAGTTGTTTCCATAATGACTTGTTGGAATAAATAACTGTCTTTCTCAGATATCTTTATTGTAATGAGTTATTTTATGAAACTCAAAGCAATCAATTAATCTCGAAATTACATAATATTACCAATGATATCTCATGTGCAACTCAAAGCATCTGCTTTTTATATGAGATATACGACATGTTTGCATAGTGTCTAGAACTAGGGAATACTGATTAGACATGCCGGTTCTAGGCACTGTGCGAAGCACGTGTCTAACTAGTAGTAAGCAAACTTTCGACAGGGGCTTCCAGCTGTAGTCCGGTATTCTAATGCTTAGACTGAATGCGTTTCTTATTTTAATGTGACAGTGCTCACACACTCTGTTCCCCTCCCCATCCCAACCAAAAAAAAAAATCACCCTTACGAATACCCCCGAATTTTACGATCCAGAATTGAGACGAAGCAGTTTTAGGACATACTCAGGTCCAAGGTAAATGTACATGAGTGGTAAAAAATAAAATAAATGATCTTTCGTGAAGCTCACAAGCACGTCGTACTTCCACCTCTGAACCGAAGAGGAAGAAGATGGAACGAGTCCCCCGATTCCTTCGATTCCCATGAGGACAATCCGTGATCGAGCGAAAGACCGCGAAAAAGCTCGGAAGTCTTCCCCGCAGGCGAAGGCGTACGAATGAGAGAGAGACAGAGAGAAGGCGCAAGTGGCGAATGAGAAGAAGGGACGAAAGTTCAAAGCTTCGCCACCGTTACGCGCTCCGCTTCTCCCATGGAGGGTCGGGACCAGCTGGCGAGGGAGACGACTTCATGGGTTCAAAGAACTGAAGAGAACTTCCTCGCTTTGAATCGTCAAACCAGACCATGGACCGATGTCGGTTAAAAGCTTGAGCTGGGTCTGCGCGACGGAGACATGTCTGAAAAATCGCGCACGGGGATTCGAAGCTTCGGAACGACGCGCGTCGATTGGTGGAAAGAAGATTCTGCGAAGAATCAGTCCACATTTGCTGACGTAAACGCAATCTTACTTGGCTGCATGTAAATACTAGTTTTTTATTTCGTCTCCCACCTTTGTAGGAAGATACTTATGAAAAAAATCCTCTGCTGCATGTTTAGTCACTTCTTAAACTTGAAAAAGCATTTTCCAAAAAAAAAAAAACTTAAAAAAGCAAAATTTCATTAGCTAGTTTTATAATTTCAAATGTGGTGAGTAAATTATAAGGAAAATTTCAAATAAGTACTCGAATTAAAGTTATTTTCTAAAAAAATGCTTAAAATGAATCTTATTTCAAATAAGAGTATAAAGTGGTCAGCTTAATCTCCAATAAGGACTCCATCTCACATATGCTTCTCGCCTATCACTTTTCAAGTCATGTTTGGAGGCATTTATGTTCAAGAGCATCTTTCTTTTTCCTTTTTAATTTTTTGTTCATCTTCTTCGTCTCAAGAAGAAGATGATGGCATTCCCATTCTACTGCTGATTATGGACGAGGCAATGGGCGACAGTGAATTTATACGGGAAAGGTCGTGACCCAATCATAGTTGGCTCTTTTCTCCGTCTCTGCCTTGCCTTTGGCCTCGCCGTCTCCACTTCTGCTCCTCTTCTTCGTTGGTCAATTCCACAGCTTCAAGAATCCCCAAACTCCAAAAACAAAACAAAACAGATTTGCCCTTGATGGATTTATGAGGTGGGCTTAAGGCCCGTCCGCCCAAGTTGGGCCCAAAAAGGCCCGTCCACGGGAATAGGGCCCGTGGATGGGGGAAGGTATAAAAGGGAGGAGAGAGAGAGAGAAGACAACTATTGGAAAAACAAACGTACGCTTCCTCTCTCCCACGCATTCTCTCTCAACTTCAAAAAGAAGAAAAACGCTTAAGGCGTCCCGTCTTCCCTTTAAGGCAAATTGGCATCATCGGATCAGAATTTCTTCCTCAATCTTCGGCATTGGTGTTTAATCTGTGGCTAACAAGGTACGCTCGAATCCGTGGTGTGCTTTACGATCGGTGATACGTGTTATCCTTGGGCTTCGTCTTCCGCATTGATTTAGGGGTTCGATTCAGTGTCAAATCCGGTTTTCGGGGATCCGTTATTCCCAACATTGGTATCAGAGCCATAGTTCACGTTTTCCCGATCAATTTGATGTTTTTTGATATTATTTTTCTCGAAAAAAAATTTCGGCCGTACGGATCGGGGCGAGAAATCCCGACACCCGAGCGTTGTTCGGCCATTTTTCTGAGTTTTCGTAAGTCGAAATCGCTTTCTGAATACATGGGGAGAAAGGCGACGTCGAGACGAGTCCGGCGACTGGTCACACGCCGCCGTAAGACGCCGCACGCGCCCGAAGCGCTGGCAATGGCCAGCGCGTGCGCCACACGCTCCGGTGACGAACCGGCACGTGCGCGCCGGCGACCGGCGAAACGGCACGCGCCGGTCCGCGGACCGACGCGTGCTGACGTCACACGATGACGTCATCGTGACGTCATCCAACGGTCGGTAACCGCTCGGATGACATCATCGATGACGTCATCACCGACAATGTTTCGCCAGGCGGTCACCGGCCGGCGACCCGACCCGACCGGCGACCCGACCTGACTCGCGGACGAGGCACGCGCCCGGCACGTGCCGGATGACGTCTGCGTGACGTCATCCCCCGCACGCGCGAGGCACGTGCGGTCGGTCCGCGCGAGCGGTCCGACCGGTTCGACCGTCGCGACCGGTCCGACCCGCGCGCCCGTTGACTTGACCCGTTGACCGTTGACCGAACGTTGACCAGTTGACCGTTGACCGACGACCGTTGACCGTTGACTTTGACCTTTGACCGTTGACCCGGAAAAAAAAAATGGATTATAAGTAATCCATTTTTAATTCTGCATTTGTTGCATGAATTTTGGAAAATTATGTATTTTCCCTTATATTTATTATGGATTATAAGTGATCTATTTTTAGTTACGTTTGAACTGATGATGCGTTATGCAAGGATACCCGCAATCCCGAAACACGAGGAAATGCAAGACTTAAAAGGCTGATGTCGAATTAGCTAATTATCGGTGGCATGATGGTGATTTAGTATCACATGTGGTCGGGTCAATCAGATGATACAAGAAATCATCTGAATGGTTATTTTATGCGGATTTTGAGAAGGTGCTTCGCTTTGATGAACACTCTTCCACCTGAATGGCAAGCAGTGTTGGATCAGCTATGGGAGGTCAACGTGGTCCCGGGTTATAGGAGGCTGGTGGAAGCTTTTGTAAGAGAGCACTATAGGATTGAGTTGGCCAAAACTTCAACCCTTAGATTGAGCGCCACATGGCGCCGAGTGAATGCGCCTTGGAGGCGACATGAAAGCTCTCTAAAAATTTTTCCATGGTTGGCAAATGTGCCTTCAAATTTCTCAGATATTATGGTTGATAGATTAGAATGGACATTCCCTATTTATTTCTTTGATTAATTATGTAATGTTTACTACCTGATTGTTGTTGATGTAGCAACCGATATATTAGTTGTATCATGTGAAAGCATTGTTATTTTATTGGATGTTAAGATTTTTATTTGCTTTCTGCTATTGCTGGTTGCTGTGGGTAATTAGCTATGGGTAGTAATAGAAGTTTTTGTAACTTCATAGAATTTATTTGCATAAGATAATTATATTAATAATAATTTTAAGTTAGGATTTTTGGAGGATAATTGGAAACATAGTGACCTTTTGATTCTGAAGCCTTACTTGAAATTATTTATTAATATGATGGGTCTATGCAAATAGGGATGCATAAATGATAGGCATTAATTATTCGTGCATGTATATCTGATGTGTTCAGAACGATGATTCAGCAACTAAGAATGTAATTGCTGATATAAACGGCAATAATTGTGAAATATTGAATATGAAGATTCAATATGTGCTGAAAAAGCAAGAAGCACTAGAAGCTCTTGACCATGTTATGGAAGATCTTAAGGATGCCATGCGCCACCTTGAGCTAGTAGAGGACCACCTAACGGTATTTGAGCCGAAAATAGACATTTGCTATGCTGGTTCTAGCTCAGAAAGGGCTTTATGCTCTAAGCGCAAGCGTATTGATTCATTCAATATGTGGGAATGCAAAGGATCAAGTCTTTATTGCAAGAAATCAAGAGTTAACCAACACAAGAGAGGAAAACATCCTCAATGGAAGAAAATGTCAAGGGTGAGATGTTACAATTGTGACAAGAGAGGTCACTATGCTTGCAACTGTTGTGAGCCGAAAAAGGTCAATACCTCTTGTACATTTAAGAACTTTGCTTATGTGTCAAGTTCTGAAATATTGGCTGAATCCAATCCTATGTGGACTGTAGATTCATGAGCGATAGATCATGTAGCGAAGGATAGAGAATCCTTCGTGGAATTCCGACGAGTACCAACTCGAACTGAGTGGATCCATATGGGAAACAACTTTAGAGCTGATGTAAAGGAATTGGCACCGGCCAATTGAACATGAGTGGTGGACGCACCTTTGATGTTCTATATGCTCTGGAGATTCGTCGAAATTTAGTGTTTGTCTTAGTGTTGGTTAAGCTTGGTTTTGGTATGAACTTCCATAATAAAGGTATAGATTTGTGTTTAGATACAAACTACTATGGTTGTGGTCACTTACTGAATGGTTTTATTGTACTAAATGTTGACTGTGATGATGTCAATATGTTATTCTCTTGTTTCACGTCTTCTATCTTATATGATAATGATGTGAATATGGTGGCATGCTAGACTTGGTCATATGGGCCAACAACATATGAATAGACTAGCCAGAGAGGGCTTGTTGGGCAATATTGAAAAAGTCGATTTGTCCATATGTGAGCATTGCCTAGTAGGGAAAATGACAAGGAAACCATTTGGAAAAGGTAAAAGAGTTGAATTTCCTCTGCATTTAATCCATTTGGACGTCTGTGGTTCAATGAATGTGAGAGGAAGGCAAGGGGCTGTTTATTTCATCACTTTTTATAGATGATTATACTCGAGTCGGATATGTCTATTTGATTTCTCATAAATCTAAAGCATAAGTTGTTTCGGTTTTTATGAACCTGGCAGAAAATCAATTAGACAAGAAAATAAATGTATTTAGATCCAATCGAGGTTGAGAATATTTATCCGATAAGTTCAGAAAATTATGTGATGAAAAAGGAATAGAAAGATAGTTGTCTATTCCATATACTCCTCAACAAAATGGTGTTGCGTAGAGAATAAACAGAACCCTACGGAATGGTTAGGTCTAAGATGGCGCATGCTAACTTACCTATCACTTTTTGGAGTGATGCGTTGTTAACGCTCCAATATACTTAATCGGATGCCTTCCAAATCAGTTATTTCCACTTCATATGAGTTATGGACAGTTAGAAAACCGGACTTAAGTTTTCTTAAGCCATGGGGTTGTGCTGCCTATACTCATGAGTCCTCTCACAAGTTTTGGGAAATTGGGTCCCAAAGAAAATAAGAGTATTTTCATGAGATATTGCGAACACTCAAAAAGGTATGTGTTCATAGGTGAGCAGGAAAGTGGGAGTATAACTGAATTTGAATCACGGGATGTCACATCCTAAGTGGATGAATTTTCTAAGAGGGGCGAAATAAGGGAAAATAACTCCCTATTTGAAATCTTGGATCAAGATAATGATGTCAGTGGAGTTCATCCAAGTGGGAGTAATATGAGATGTAATGAATTGAATTCAACTCATTCTCAATTGCAACCACCTGATGTGACGACATCATCATTACCTAATCCAAGTGGGAGCATGATGGGGAATGATGTGCTAAGTGTACAATCTCACATACGGTGAACAAGTCGCCAAAGTATTCCTCGTCGATGTTTTGACATTGAAAGGGAAACTTTTATTATTGCCCCACAAGATGAGGATGAGCCAAGAAATATTAATGAGGCTCTAAAATGCCCTAGTAAGGAAAAATGGATTTATGCAATGAAATCGGAAATGGAGTCAATGAAATCAAACCAAAGTCTGGGAACTGGTTGATCTTCCAAAAGGACACAAAGCTATTGGGAACAAGTGGGTTCTCAAAATAAAGCGAAAGGCTAATGGCTCGATAGAAAGGCATAAGGCTCGCCTTGTGGCGAAGGGGTATAATCAACAGGAAGAAATTGATTATGAAGATACATTTTCTCCTGTAGTGAGATTTACCTCGATTCGCATTATTCTGGCAATAATGGCAAGTATGGATCTTGAGTTACATCAAATGGATGTAAAGACTGCTTTCCTCAATGGAGAATTAGAGGAAGGAACATATATGGAACAACCTGATGGTTTCATAGTGAAAGGCCAAGAAGAAAAGGTATGTCGACTTTGGGAGTCGATATATGGCCTTAAGCAGTCGTCAAGACAATGATATATACGTTTTCATAATGCCAAAATGACATATGATTTTAAAATGATTGATGAGGATCATTGTGTATATATCAAAAGATCCAAGGATCAATTTGTGATCATATCATTATATGTTGATGATATATTGATTGCCGGAAGCAATATGGAGTTGGTTAATACTGTCAAAAGTTGGTTGTCTTCCAATTTTGAATTGAAGGATATGAGATTGTAAACCCATAGACACTCCTATTGCAAAAGGTGAAGGATTGAGCCATAAATTGTGTCCAAGGACTCCATAAGAGAAGAAACAAATGAAACATGTTCATTATGCTAGTGCTGTTTGGAGCTTGATGTACGCTATGATGTGTACAAGACCTGGCGTATGTTTTACAGTTAGAATGGTGAGTAGATACCAATCAAATCCAGGTCCAGCACAATGGAAAACCGTTAAGAGAATACTGAGGTATCTAAAGGGGACTGCTGATTATACGCTGAGTTATTAAGAAAAGGATCTGCAACTCAAAGGCTATTGTGATACTGATTGGGGAGGAGATTTAGATGAAAGAAAATCTATCTCTGGGTTTGTTTTCTTACCGAATAATGGCACCATATGTTGGAGCAGTAAGAAACAAAAGTGTATAGCCTTGTCCACGATGTAAATTGAGTTCGTGGCATTATCAGTAGCAGTATAAGAAGATGTTTGGCTTAAGAGATTTTTGGATCATTTAGGTATTATTGGAAGTGCTGCAGATTAATTGCTGGTTAACTGTGATAGCCAAGCAGCAAAAAGCGTATACCAAAGATTCAAAATATCATGGCAAGACCGAACATATAGATACCAAGTATAATCTTGTCAATGATATGGTTGCACGAAAAGATGTGAACTTAGAGTACATACTACGCATGGAATGGTAGCAGATCCTATGACAAAGCCAATACCTAGAGATGTGTTTTGTGGCCATATGAAATCTCTAGGATTGCGTAGAGACTGATGTACTGAATATTGTAATTTCCCTAAATGTTCACAATTTGATGAATTTGTGTTTTCATCATTAATGCCTATGAATCTTTGTTTGATCTTTATGCATCTTAATGCTTAGTGCATTGCTTTAAGTTGAGAAGTATGTCGGACAGATATAAGATTAGCCCACTCACACGGGTAATCGCCTCTATTTACTATGTGATAAATAGAGATGAGACTGTTTTTAAGCTTATTATCTAGGTGATAATCGAGAGCTCAAGCTTAAAACACGTATGTCGCCTTAACTAAGTGTTAAGATGAGGACATAATACTTACTATGTCCGAAAGTAAAATACCCCACATATTTTACTTTATCTGTCTAAGATGCCAGATGTGAGTTCCGATGAATTTTGTGAATGAGTAGATACGTGAACTCAAGTTAGACATTGGGTATGTCTGAACTATCATCTGTACGGTATTGAAAGGTATAGACATATGCTCCATGGGAAAGAAGTTAATACCGTAATACGTATTTCATACTACGTATGCATGAGACGACCAATAAGAGTGGCAAAAGTTTGATCTCAACTTTTATGTCGTGTGAGACTCTTGAGGAAGAGAGTTCCTCAATTTCTTAGTCCCCTCATGACTCTTACTTATTCTCAAGATTTCTATTTAGTGTTTGCTATCTTAGGATGTTGCCAATGGTCATGAGTGATTCGATCTAATGGGACATTTCTAGAAAAGCAAGCTGAACTGAAATTGAGAGTTTGAAGGAAAGAGGAAGATCGATTTCGAGAATCACATTGTAGTTTTGTATTCACGGTTAACCAATTATGACTATCTTTGTGATAATCATAATTGTGAATACAATAAATATATCATTGTTTAAAAGAGATCAAGAGAGATATAAATGTGATCGATCGATCTAGGGTACTGCATACTAAATCTACTCAGGATGTGATGCTCATTATGAGCCGCTATATATTCCTAACGCGATGTATGGCAACGAGTTCTCAAAGTATGCTGGTCGCACGGATTATTCACCGGTATGAATGTTGAAGAGAGGAAAAGAGGATTCTGTTCGGCCCATCATGTTAAGTGAGAGTCTATGATGGATTATTCTCTGATGGGGCTGAGTAGGGCCTGTCCGCCCATGTTGGTTTTGGACCACCATGTGCGAGTGGGAGATGATGGATTTATGAGGTGGGCTTAAGGCCCGTCCGCCCAAGTTAGGCCCAAAAAGGCCCGTCCACGGGAATAGGGCCCGTCCACGGGAGAAGGTATAAAAGGGAGGAGAGAGAGAGAGAAGACAACTATTGGAAAAACAAACGTACGCTTCCTCTCTCCCACGCATTCTCTCTCAACTTCAAAAAGAAGAAAAACGCTTAAGGCGTCCCGTCTTCCCTTCAAGGCAAATTGGCATCATCGGATCAGAATTTCTTCCTCGATCTTCGGCATTGGTGTTTAATCTGTGGCTAACAAGGTATGCTCGAATCCGTGGTGTGCTTTACGATCGGTGATACGTGTTATCCTTGGGCTTCGTCTTCCGCATTGATTTAGGGGTTCGATTCAGTGTCGAATCCGGTTTTCGGGGATCCGTTATTCCCAACAGCCCTTTTGTTTAACGTCGTTATATGACTTATGTTTGGCGGTTCTGCGCGTTGGATTGCCGCAGGGTGTATACATTTCTCTGTCAATTGTTCTGTTTTCTGGGGAGACCAACAAGGGATTTGCCAGATTTGGGTATTAGGGTTTTGGACTTTTGTCTTTAGATTCCGAGACTTACATTTCATGAGGTTGAGGCCACCATCTTTTTTTTCTCGAAGGTATTTTTTTCCGAGCTCACACAAGGTGTATTTTTTTTCTTAGTTTCAAAATAATCAAGAATAAGATGCAATAAAAAGAAAAAAAAAATGCACTTGGATGAAAATGCCCCTGATCGTAGGCGAAGGGTAACATGTGAGATGCACATGGAAGCTTAGGCCATTATTTGAGACAAGTCCTTAATCGAGACATAATCCACTTTGAACTATTTTTTTGAAAAAAGAGTCTCACTTCAGGTTTTTATTTGAAAATTTCCCTAAATTATTTAAGACTAGTAAGTTGCAATGGAGTAAATTTCCCACATCGAGTAGTAACTTTCTCTTTCATAGAATTGAATTTCTTCTACATTGACCCATGATTTTCAAATATAAGTTCAAACTTAAAATTTGGAACTCTATAATTATCAGAAGATGGTAACTCTCAAATATTGTTGTTAGCTTTTCATGCAAAAGAAAAAATGGAGCGAGTTTCAATATATTTTAGAAAGTTGAAGCTTTCATGTAAATTACTAATACTCGTTACGGAAAAGGAAGATGATAATGACTTTTCTTAGGGGCGAGCATGAGCCCCAAGCAGAACCAGAAATCGGACCGAACAAACCCTGTAAATTGGTCTGGTTCCCGATTCTTAGACTCCTTTATCTGATTCCTAGATCCATAATTTTTGGAACGTATACTATGCGGTTAGGTTCCTAAGTAGAACCAGGGAATCGGATGGGGAAGCGGAGAATCAAACCGAATTGAGATAACCTTAAAAATAGTTGTATTTATGGATCTTTACCAATCTTCATATTAGTAATATTAAATTTATAAAATTCAGAACATCATTTCATCACAAATGTTATTCAACATGCCATTCCATTGCTAAGGTTAGTTTTAAACTTGCTCTAGTCTAGGTGGTAGATATGTACCCATTAAAATCCAGCTGCAGCTATACTCATTATAGGAGAAACCAGTATGTTATGCACTTTAGAAACCTCAAATTAACTAATCACTAATCTTTAACACATATTTCTAATTTACTTTTGTATCAACCCCATTCATTTACTTTACATGACAACGTAATACAACTTTTTCGTGTGGCTTCATAGATTATTTTACTTACAAATGGTTTTGTTTGGGATAGGTAGTCTTGTTAATGGAACTCTACCTATCTAAAGGGAAATTATTGTTGTTACAATTTGTTTTATCTTGCTTGACTAAAAACCCAAAAAAAAAAAAAAAAAAAAAAAAAATTCGCTAGTCCCCGAGTAAACCCTAAACTCAACCCTATTAGTTCTATAGTACATAGGATAGATTTTATGTTCCATAAATTGAAAATCAATTTTCTTAGGATAAGTTCCAGATAAAACTTGAACCTACTCTAGAATTGCTAAACCCTAATTTTGCACGTGATTAATGACATTTCATATAAAAATTGGTCACTTTAACTCATGTACATTTTTAATATCATGTGGGTTAGGGACAAACACCAGCTAAAGAATTGACACAACAGTTTTTCTCTAACCTATACAAATCAGACGGCCAAAGAGACTATGGTGCAATCCTCCAATGCCCAAGAATAGTTACTTCGGAAATTAATGACACTTTAACGGCTGAGGTCACTCTAGAAGAAATTCATAAGGCAACTTTCTAGCCGGGGAAAACCAAAGCCCTTGAGCCTGATGATATGAATGGTTTGTTTTATCAACCCCATTGGGACATCTTAAGGGATGAAATTTTCTACTCAGTAAAGGATTTCTTTAGAACAGGGATCATGCCAGCTACTCTTAATAAGACCATCATCTCGCCGATTCCGAAAGTACCAAACCCAGAAAGCCTTGATCAATACCGACCTATAAGTCTATGTAACTATGCATACAAGATTATTTCAAAGGTGCTTGCCAATAGGCTTAAACCTTGGCTCCCTGACTTAATATCACCATAATAGAGCACCTTTGTGAGTGGCCGCCAGATCCAAGACAACATTCTCATTGTCTAGGAGGTACTCCATCAACTACGGACCAGGAAAAGAAAGAAAAATTTTCAAGTAGTGCTCAAAGTGGACATGAAAAAGGCTTATGACAGAGTCGAATGGGATTTTCTGGAAGATTATCTACTGCAGTCAGGATTCCATACAACTTGGGTAAGGTGGATCATGCAATGCATCAAAACTGTCTCTCTTAGTATTAGATTCAACGGGGAGTAGTTACCATATTTCCATCCAACCAAAGGACTCAGACAGGGAGACCCTCTTTCCCCATATCTATTCATCCTGCAGGCCAACATTTTATTGGTCTTACTAAACAGAGCTATTGCTATGGGCAACATCAGAGGAATCCAAATCAATAGGTGGTGTCATGTTCTTTCACATTTATTCTTTGTTGATGATGCTATCTTTTTCCTAGATGGTAAGCTTACGGAATGCCAAAATTTGGCCAATGTTCTGAATCAATACTATTTATCTACAGGACAGGCTATAAATAGAAATAAATCCGGAATATTTTTTAGCAAGGCGTGCCCTATTAGCTTACAGGAAAATCTGGCTAATGAATTGAGAGTTCCAGTACTAGCAAAGACTGGGAAATACTTAAGGATTCCTTCAGATTGGGGGCGATCACGTAAAGAAATGTTTGCTTGGATTATGGGGAGAGTGAACATGAAACTGGATGGGTGGAAAGAGAATTTAATATCCAAGGGCGGAAAAGTAATCTTGATTAAATCTGTTGTTCAAGCGATCCCTCAATATGCCATGTCCATCTTTCGCCTTCCAGCGTCTATCTGTATATCCATTGAAAAGAAGATTGCTTGCTTTTGGTGGCAGAATGGTTGTAAAGACCTGGGATTCATTGGAAAAGTTGGGATGTATTAAAGACAAGTAAGAATATGGGCGGTCTAGGCTTTCAAGATCTCATGGCTTTTAACAGGGCCATGCTAGGCAAACAAGCCTGGCGTCTTATCCAGCATCCTACAGCACTCTGGAGCCTGCTTTTCAAGGGTATTTACTTTCATTCCATGGATTTCCTGCATGCTGATAAAGGTTATAGATCGTCTTGGGGTTGGCAAGGTCTTATTTTAGGAGCCAAGTGACACTCGAAATTTTCATCGACATTTTAAACATCCTTTTTGCAAAAATAAAGAGCCAAAAAAGATTTTTAAAAAAATGAATGAATGAAAACATTAAAAAAAAAAATGAAAATTAAAAAAAAGAGAAGAAAACAAGAAAAGAAAAAGAAGAAGAAAAATAAACAGAGAAATGGGGAATAAAAAAAGAGAGAAAGGGGAATCAGTTTTTGGACGCTGGAAGCTGGAAGCTCTCGCTGGCGGAATCGGTTTTGGGGATCTCGGCAAAACGGCCAAAACGGTTTCTCTCTCAGGGAACGCTGGCGGGAAGGAACTCTCTCTCTACTCTCGGGACTCTCTCTCTCTCGGAGGGGAGGCCATTCTTCAGATCTACTTTCTCTCACTATAACTCTCTCTCTAAAAAATCTCTCTGGAACTCGCTCGAGTTATTTTCTCTCGGAGGGGAAGGCAATAGCTTCACGGATTTTTTTTGTTCGATCATTCTTTGACCCCATCAACAAAAAGCGAAGAAGAAAATTCTCCACGATTTCTCTCTCTCCCAAGATGTTACGGGTGAACTTCTGCAAATCTGTGCAGAAATTCTCCATTCATGGACTCTTCGTGGATTTAGTCCACTCAATCCTTCGATAGAGGCAACGGATTTCATTTTTTTATCGAAGAGAATAATCGAGATCTTCACGAGTTTCGTTGCACAATCCAAGGAGATTATCCACAACTGAAATCAGAACAAGCTGAGATTCTGGATTCGGCTAAGTCTTCTCAATCTCTACTCGTATACTTGGTGTGCTTGGACTCTGATTACATCAGATTTTGTTGACGTCGATCTCTTCAATTTCGTTGATTAGTGTCCGTTGATGAGTCTCGTAAGTCAAAAATCGGAGATCAACGTCGAACGAAGTCCTGAGCAAAGTCCAATCGTTTCTTCATCAGGCGATCAGTATTTTCAGCAAAGTCCAGCGACTACGATGCACCGATGTGTTCATCTCTGAGTGTCGATCTAGAAAAAGGATTAGAGAAGAGTGATCATGAACTGCAAAAGTCATAAATCAGAGCTTGAAGATCGGTGCTGAACAGCTCTTATATCAGAATCTGACTCGGTGTTCTTCACGTTCCGTAGTTCTCAAAGGAAAATCAAAGCTAAGCGCTCCATTTCCTTTTTCTGTTTTGATTACAGAACAAAATAAAATTCGACTCTCCGCTGATTTCGATATTTTTTTTGTGTTAGATAGCAGCTTCGTCATTGCTAAATGAAGAGATCTTCGAAGGCATGTTCTTCGCCGATTCAATCGAGGTAAGTGCATTGAAACTCCTTTTAATAGCATCCGATGAGGTGAGAGCTTCTCGTGTCGAAATGCATTCTCGACAACGAAGGTTCGAGGCCAGGATGCATTGCGAATCTGATTAAAATCAATACTTGATTGATCTAGAGTTGATTACAGTTAGATTTTTTGGTTCTATGATTTTTGAACTTGGATGACAATTGTTCTGCAACCTCGGATTCCTGACAGACCTCTTTGTGCGTATGCCTGGAATTGAGTTAGTATATGTGCTTTTTGGTGCTCGATGTCTTCATCAAAGTCGAAGATGGTTTGATTAGCTTTCTAACGAGCTATAGCACGCCCTGATCCAATATCATTAGCTATCTTAAATCTTCTTCGAAAGTTAGGAGATGATTCTGGAAAACTGATATATTGTAGTTTACTGTTATGCATTGTTCGACCTTTGACTGTTTTTCCGATTTTTTACTGAATGTTGTACTTGAATTCATAGATTGGTGTCTCATGAAAAGTTGCTTGAAATGTCCTGGGCTACAACATATAATTTTTTCAGAATTTTTGAAGTTGATTTGATTAGGAAAATACTCATTAAATCGTCCTTAGTGTGGACTGTCTTGTCTGTGACCTGATTGTTGTTTGCCTTGAATGAGCTAGTAGATGTGTCCAATTGCCTTTGATGTGTTGTAGATATTCATAAAGAGCATTTCAGACTTCGGAAGGACGCATGGCATGCACCATTTGAGCCTCATTTGATATGTCAAACCTCTGCCAAAGTTACTGCACTTGTTCTCCAATCATGCACTGTCTTGAATAGGTTGATAGACCTACTTAGGTTAATGAATTTCCGTGGTTTTTTTGTGCATTGATCTAGGGTTAGATGTCTTCATCATATTTGCCCCCAACATCTATACCTAGGACATACTAAAATGCCATAAAATTCATGCGTTAGAAATCTTGAGATACTCCATTCATGAAAGTGATTCTTCTTGGTGTGCTTGATATTCAATGTTTTTCTTAGGGCCAATCATCCATGGGTTCTATCCCCAAGTGCTTTGATCTTATTTGTAGTGTTTGATGATTTCTACTGCGATTCTTTGTTAGGACTCCATTTTAGGATTTCTTTTAGAATATCTTACGTGCATGTTTAAATGCTTTGTAATGCATGTGTTTGTTAGATGAATGATTAGGTGTAATACATGGAACCTTGGGATTTTACTTAGAATTTGGTCTAAGGACTTCATGACTTTAGTCACCATTTGTGAATACCAAAGATGTCTTGTTTTTGATTGTTTGATGTGTTTGTTTGTTTTCTTCCATTGTATGCACATAGTTATAGGTCTCTTAGGTTAGGATTAGATTAGACCCCGAAGATGGAGAAGGCGTGAAGATGGTGGAGGTTAATGTCCATTCCGACCATTATTATGTAATATTCATTTTTCTCGACATATGTCTCGGGTTCCTTGTGTTGTATAAAACCCGACGAGTTGCGGGTTTTCTCATTTTCTCTCATTTTTATTCTCTCTTTTTGATATTTTTGGGATTACATGATTGATTTACTTCTTTTCTTGATTGTTTACTTCATGTCTTTTAATTTCAATTTCATTGAGTGTTCCTTTTCTTGTTTTTCTTAGAAATAGAATAGAATGAAAGTAATCCACCGCGCATGATCACTTAGTATAGAATTGATGATCCCGAAAATGTAAAAAAAAAGGAAATGCATGGACATGTTAGGAAAAACACAACATACTGTTTAGGTACCAAAATGGCGTTAATAGAAATATTAGCGTAACCCAAGTTCCCGAATCTAGATATCTGGTTACGTAGGAATCAAGGGAACTCTCCCGACCCTCGATTGGGTTTTCTAGCCGACCCCCAAAAAATAAGGCTAGTGGTGACTCCTGTATATTCTTAGGTTGTTAAATACATAGATCATATAAATAAACCCGCTGTCGCACGGGGTACGAGCTTGGGAGAGCTCGCGATCTCGTGAGAGAACTCTCGTGATCAAAGTACCCCTAAACCCGACCTTTCCCACCTTGAACATTTAAGGGCGGCGAGACGGGTCGCGACAGAAGGGACTTAATTACACCACATCTACAATGGTTGGTAGGAGATGGGCAGAATATCAGAATCAGGGAAGACCGCTGGATACCTAGAGGAATTTTGGGAGGACCCGTGAACCGCAACGAACTAGCAAAGGTTGCCGAACTGTTTGACATGCAGACATATGATTAGAACATCCCACTGCTTCATAACTTATACGATGAATCTACTGTCCAAGAAATTCTCACAATTCAGGTGCGACCTACTTATGTCAGAGATAAACTCATTTGGACAGCAACTACTGACGATGATTACACCATTAAAAGCGGTTACCATGCAATAAAAAATGTTGCGGTCACGAAGAATCAACATACACCAACATGCTCTTACCAGACCCCGGCTATTCTATGGAAACAATTATGGAAGCTGAAGATAGAGCCCAAAGTTCGTGTATTTCTGTGGTCGCTATGTAACAACGCCCTTCCCACTAAAGCTAACCTATGTCATCGACTTATATGTGCAGAATTGGTATGTACCCTCTACCAAAACCAAATACCAGAAATAGTAGAGCATATTTTCCTACTATGTCCATGGACGAAGTCTATATGGTCGCACCCGCAACTCAACATTCAAATAGGTTAGTAGGGAATTCAGCGACTTGATGCATGGATTGTAGATTGTTTCAAGAGAAATCACTCCTCACCTGATCCAGAAACATTGGCCTCTGTCCTTTGGCAAATTTGGAAAGCGCGTAATGGTTTCATTTTTCGTCGCTAGCGTCTAGACGCGATGCAAGTTGTCAATGTGGCTCTCACTACCGCCCGAGCTGCTCGTTTCTCCCATTGCAGATTACCGGGAATAGGAATAAGAGCAGTTACAGGACAGCCGCAAATCAATCTTGGCGAACTGTGGAGACCTCCAGATCCGGGCTGCCTTAAGGTGAATATAGATGGGGCTTTTCAGTCTCACAGCAAAACAGGGACTATGGCGTGTATTTGTAGGGATCAAAATGGGAGGTTGGTCAACGGACTCACCAGAGATTTCGAAGCATCAACAGCTCTACAAGCGGAGTTCATGGCTCTTACCACCACACTTTACCATTTGCTAAACACTGGAAGACAACGAAATCGGCTAATCATCGAGTCAGACAACCTCGTTTTGGTAGAATCTGTCAACGCCTCTACGCCATTGCCATGGGAAGCTCGTGCGATCGCTGTAGAGGCCGTCAGCCACCTCTCCTGTTTTTCCAGTACTAGGGTTACGCATTGCAAATGGCAAGCAAACACTGTTGCGGATTGGGCCGCAAAAGCCCATCGAAATGGGCTCCTCTCTCAAGATTGGGCCATCTCGCCGCCCTCTTTTTCGATTACCTTACTTTGTTTTGATGCTTTAGCGGCTGGTTGTGCCGCTTGTAATTACTCTCTTTTATGATAATCTAAGTCCTCCTTTCGACCAAAAAAAAAAAAAAAAAAAACTCATGTACGCAAAGCAACATTCACAGGCATACAAATCACGAAATTTCAAAAACAAATAAATCATAATAGAATAATTTTTCAGTTTTATTATGTTATATATCCTGCTATTTTATTTCCCTAATGAGTTATAATTATGGTGGTTTAACTTGGCCATGTTTCAAACATTAGCAACTAATGATTTCTACCTATGCATTTTGTCTTCAACACATGCCATTATGAGCTTGCATGAATCAGAAAGAAAAAGAGTAGCTTTTATCTAACATCAAGATCAACAGTTCATTACTCGAATGGCACCAATACCTTGTTCGTTGTGCTAGATAGACCATTGTGGCCTAGGCAAACTGTCACGCCCCGATCCTCGAGCACGCGCCCATCCCTCACTAGTCGATTAAATAACGATGTCCCAAGAGTGCTGACTCATTATTTTTAATATGTATGTGGAAGTAAAATAAAATCCCCAGACAATAAAACAATGGGATAGGAAAGTATGACCAAATTTCGAACTTTTTAAAGCAACCACACATATATACAATGCAAACCATAATGCATATATATACAAGGCGGACTACTAAGTCAAGTTCAACTTAAACAAGCTCAGAAAACACAGTCTGTAGACAGGGGTGGGGGTTTCTTAGACTACAAGTCTTCATCCTCCTCTTCATCATCCTCCACACTTCAATTGGAATCTTCAGCTGACTGCACCGGACTTTTGAGATCTTCAAAATCTAGGTCTGCTGCATCTACAACCGAACCTTAAGGAAGATCTGTGGTGCCCTTTCCAAAAGCGACCTCCAGAACACAGAGAAGTATCTCAGACTCTGGTAGGGGACCCTCTCTCCGGTAATCCTGAGCCTGGCGGTATTAAGATTTGTATCGGTGGGGCACCTTGTGTATGAGACCTGCATCAACTCAGACTATAAACCTCACCAGTTCATAGGTCCAACCCCTAGGGTTCCCATGCAACAGAAAGTAAAAGGTCTGCTCTATAATCTTCTTAAGCCGACCCAAAAACTCAAGAGTGACCATCTAAGGGCCTGAAATGGTTATACAATAACTAATGAGACAATGTCTCAGCAAGTTCTACCCCCTAAGACCCGATTAAGAAGCTAATACGCCCTAAGGGCTACCTAAGCACAACACAGGTTAGAGAACTTACCTTGGCCTCAATCTCTCCCTGCAAGTTAATACAACTCATAAATACTAACAAACATAACCCTTAATCAAATCAGATCGAATCATCGATCAATCGACCCAGTCAATTACATGTCATCACGACCATATCTTGGTCGGCCCATCCAATAATATCTATAAAGTCCGACCATATTAGGATTGCTCACTCTAAGCTGATAATAGATAGTATAGCTCGCACTAAGATGATAGGATTAAGGTATACTACTCTTGCTAAGCTGATATATCATCCGCAGGCTGATATAGTATACTCGTATACTGCTCTCACTAAGCTGACATATTGTCCGCAGGCTGATATAATATATCCCTGATGCTCACTCTAAGCTGATAAAGTGTACTGCTCGCGCTAAGCTGACAAATCACCCGTAGGCTGATATAGTACACCAGTATATTGCTCTCGCTAAGCTGACATAGCAGAGCCCATAGGTTGATATAGTATACAATTCCAACCAATTATGCAATTCGTCATTTTTATCATAACTGATAAGGATAATCGTGTGTGGGTATACCGTCGACCTTAACCAAAATATAATAATTTCACATTTTTAAACATCCCACTAGTTTCAACAACCCATAACATTTTTTTTGGCGCTTAAACTGATGCCTGGTAATTTCTCAATTAATTACCAAAAATCACATTTAATTCAATGTAACACAAATTAAAGCTCAAATAAATAAAGAGATTGCACCACAATAACCAGCATAAACTTCCAGTCACCGACTATCTCGGTTTAATTTTCAGAAAATAAATAAATAAATAAATAAATAAATATGGAAAATATTAAATAAATGCCAATAAATCCAATTTATGCCCGTAATGCCTAATTGGATGCCGAAACGGACCCGGAAAAATTTCAAGGTTTGTTCATTAAATAATAAAACGTGTCTACTCACTAAATACACTAACTAACCACCTAACATGCATTGGTATATAATTAAATTAACTAATCTAATCTAATCTATCCACCTAAACCATGCTTAATTAATCTAATCAACCCCTAAGTATAATTAACCGACTAAGCAATCATTAATGAGTTCAACTCACTTGTTTGGCGAGCCGGACGATCCAAAACGTCGGGAACACGACAAGGCTTGATACTCTCTAAAGCGGGCCTAGCTTTCGGGGCCTATAACTACCTCAGAACAGGCCTAAATAGTGCTGAGATACCCACTTCTTTGCTCTCTGTTTTGTGCTGGTTGAGGGCTGAACGGTAGCTAGATGGGCAAGCAAGGACCAACAACGACAAGGCAGAGCTCCGGTGGGCTAAGGCGGGGACACATGGCGGTCCACGGTGGCTGAACGACAGCCTGTGCTGGCCGAGCGGCCTCCTGGATGCACGGACAGAGGCACACGGAGACGGTTAGGCATCGTGGTCGCGCAAGCAGAGCGAGGCGACAACATGCAGCAGTGGCGACTCCAACTGTGGCATGCGACGATGAGGCTCCAACAGCGAGCTGGCTTCACTGGTCTCTAGTTTGCAGGGCGTCGAACGGCAAGAAGGGATGGAGGGGAAGAAGTTGCAACGGGAGGGAGAGAGGAAAGAGAGGATAGAGATAAGGGGACCAAGGGGGGAACAACAAGCCTTGTTTTCTCCTCATTTGTTTCCCCTTTGACAGGTCCTCGTGCTCAGCTGGCTTCCCTCAACAAAATTCAGTCACAAATACCCCTTTTAGAAGACTTGAGATGGTCCAAAAGGTTGGGTCCATGGGGCATACGAATTTCAATCATTTTCCCTCCAATTAGACACCAAATCTTCCTTGATTCACCACAATTCGGTCTCAATAAAATCAACCGGCACCTCTCCAATCATCTTTGCATTCTTCATCACCAATATAACTCGCTTCCCAAATTTGGGATTAAAATCGATCCCCAGCATTTTCTTGACAAAACGGCTCTACCTAGACTTTTTTCCAAAAAGTCTCGGTTTGCAGAAAAATCTTTTGAGACTGAGTCAATGCTCCTAGAATTTATTGTGACACGACAGAATTTTCAATTTCTGAAATCGGACTCAAATTTGCGGTTAATTTCAATCTGGCGTGTTTTTAGCGTGACCTAGACTACCGGGTAGGTTTTAGAAATTTTTAGTACAAATAACCCGTGGTCGATTTTTTTCGAGCCACAATGAACCCACTTGACATATTAGCGACTCTCGGTTGTCGTGAAAATCTCGAGGATTCAAATACGGACACAGGGTACCAAAACAATAGAAAAGTTAGTCTAGTGCTGGCTGATGAGAATTTTCCAATTTAGTGGTGTCACCCACATTAACCACACATCTCAATCGAACCGACCTATCTCTGATCTCAAATCGATTTTTAACTGTGCCATAATGGCCTCTAAAGATGAGCACAATCGAATAGCCGATTCTTGGTCGAATTCTCAGGTTTATCGCATTAAAATTCTTTAATGGCTTCCCTGGATAGTCTAGTTATCTCAAGAGTGATTAGCTCTAAGAACAGCCCTATAGGCGGGTCGATTAAATGACCGATTTCTTCAATGGAAAACAGAATTGAAAATTTGGGATGTCACAACTCTTCCCATTTTATAAAAATTTCGTTCTCGAAATTTAAACAATTACAAAACTTAAGCAAAAAGGTGAGAGTACAACTGTCTCATCGACTCTTCAGTCTTTCAGTCGCTCCTTCAGTACCGTGGTGTTGCCAGACCACTTTGACCAACGGAATGGTCTTTGTACGCAGAACTTGTTCTTTCCGATCCACTATCTAAACCGAGCCTTCAATGTATAACACACGGTCATCCATGTCCAATTTCTCAAAATTAAGCACGTGGGTCGGGTCAGGCTTGTACTTCCTCAACATTGACACGTGAAAGACGTCGTGCACTTGCGCCAATCTTGGCGGCAACGCAAGACGATACGCTAAGGTCCCAATTCTCTCAAGAATTTTAGATGGACCTACGTACCTCAGACTCAGTTTTCCTTTCTTACTAAAGTGCGAAGTTCTCCTTATTGGTGACACCTTTAGAAAAACGTGATTCCCAACTTGGAATTCCAAAAGTCTTCGACGCTTATATGCGTAGCTTTTCTATCTACTCTAAACTGTCTTTAATCTGCCTCTGATCACTGCAACGGTATCCACTGACTGCTGGACCAACTCTAGGCATGTAATCTTCCTTTCCCCAACTTCATCCCAACACACTAATGTCCTGCACACTCTGCCATACAATGCTTTGAATGGAGCCATCTGTATGCTCTACTGATAACTGTTGTTGTAAGCAAATTTCACCAGGTGTAACTGATCTTCCCAACTTCCTTTGAAGTCTAGTACACAAGCTCTCAGCATGTCCTCGAGAGTCTGAATTGTCCTCTCAGACTGGCCATCCGTCTGAGGATGATATGTCGTACTGTACTGTAGCTTGGTACTTAAGGCGTTCTGTAAACTCTTCCAAAAAGCGGCAATAAACCTCGGATCTCTATATGAAGTTATTGTAACTAGCACTCCATATAGACAAACTACCTGACGCACATACAGATCTGCGTGTCTATCCAAACTGAGGTCCTTTCGAATTGTAATGAAGTAAGCCAACTTTGTTAGTGTGTCGACTACTACCTAAATCGAATCATTTCCTCTCGAACTCCTCAGTAGTCCCGTCACGAAATCCATCGTGATATGCTCCCATTTCCATTCTAGGATTTTGAGAGGTTGCAGATGTCCTCCTGGCTTGCAATGCTGAGCTTTCATATGCTGACATGTCAAACACTTAGCGAACATGTCAAACACTTAGCGACATGCTTGGCGATGTTCGCCTTCATACTTAACCACTAATAATGTTGACGCAGATTCTGATACATTTTGGTACTATTAGGATGGATGCTATAACTGCTACGATACGCTTCTGATAGAATATTTTCTCTAAGCTCCACATCATCAAGTACAACCAATCGTCCTTGGAACCTCAATGTTCCTTCATCATAAATCTGAAAGTCAGCATTTCTTTTCTCATTGTCCTCCTGTAGAATCTTTTGCACATTTGGATCTGTCAGTTGGAGTAACTTGATTCTAATCTAGACATTCGGTTCAATTTTGAGGGTGGCCTACCTCAAACTTGAATACCGAATATCGAGCTCTCTCGATTAACTTCCACTCCTTAATCAAGATATGAGTAGCTGAAGACTTCCGACTCAAAGCATTGGCGACCTTGTTCGTCTTTCTCGGGTGATATAGAATATCACAGTTGTAGTCCTTTAGCAATTCCATCCATCGGCGCTGTTTCATATTCAACTCCTTTTGGAAGAACAAGTACTTGAGACTTTGATGGTTTGTGAAGATCTGGAATTTTTCTCCAAACAAATAGTGTCTCCAAATATTCAAGGAAAAGATAATCGCCGCGAGTTCTAAGTCATACATCGGATAGTTCTGTTCATGAGGCCTCAACCGACGAGATGCGTATGCAACAACTCGGCCATGATGCATCAACACACAACCCAATCCTCTAAACAACGCATCACTATAGATCTCCAATCCTCTAGGACCAGATGGAATCGTCAGCACAAGTGCGGTAGTTAGATTTTCTTTAAGCTCTTGGAAACTACTTTTGCACTTGTCTGACCAAACAAATTTCTCCTATTTCTTTAGGAGTCTTGTCAGTAGCAACGCTAATGATGAGAACCCTTCCACAAACCGTCTGTAATAACCTGCCAAACCCAGAAAACTTCTAATCTCTATCACTGTAGTCAGTATTGGCCAGTTGACCACGGCTTTAATCTTGCTCGAGTCCATAGAGATTCCTTCGCCTGAAATCACGTGACCTAAGAAAGCAACACGAGTTAACCAAAACTCACACTTGCTGAACTTAGCATAGAGCTGATGGACTCTCAGTGTCTGCAACACTAGTCTCAAATGACTCTCATGCTCTTCATCACTTCTCTAAAACACCAGAATATCATCGATGAACACGATCACAAACTGATCTAGATATTCCTTGAATATTCGGTTCATCAAATCCATGAAGGCAGCTAGAGTATTCGTCAACTCGAATGGCATCACTATGAACTCATAGTAACCATACCGAGTACAAAATGCTGACTTAGGAATGTCCTCCTTCCTAATCCTCAGCTGATGATATCCTGTCCTAAAGTCGATCTTTGAGAAAATTGACGCTCCTTGCAACTGATCGAACAAATCATTGATCCTCGGCAGTGGATACTTGTTCTTGATCGTTACCTGATTGAGTTGCCGATAGTCGATTTACAAGCGCAACAAACCATCTTTCTTCTTTACAAACAGAACTGGTGCTCCCCAAGGTGATGCACTAGGACGAATGAATCCCTTATCCAATAACTCTTGCATCTGCATCTTCAGTTCCTTCAACTCAGATAACATCATCCAGTAAGGAGCCTTAGAGATTGGCTCTGTCCCGAGTGCTAATTCAATCACAATTTCTATCTTTTTCTCTCACGACGGGCTTAACAATTCCTGTAGGAACACATCTGGAAATTCTTGAACTACTACGATGTCCTCAATCTTTGGTTCCTCCATTGTCTTATCTATGACCATCATCAAGTAACCTTGGCAACCTCCGTCTATCAAATGGGTTGCCTACAAGCGATGAGATTAGTGCAATTGAGAGTCCTTCTCGACTCCCTGTAAACTCAAAACTTTCATATATTATCGGGTTAAATTGGGTTACTTTACGACAACAATTCATCACTACAAAAGGCTCATTGAGCCAACTAATTTTGTATAAGATGTCAAAATTATACGCAAGCAACTGGTCAAATACAACTCTAGTCAGTGATTCCCATTCTACAGCTTTAATATAACAAACTGAAGTTCCACGAACTTAACCAAAACTCTGCTGCGCTACTCTGATAAAATCATCGCAAAAACATTTTTCCTCTAATCAGTGCATGGTCGTTTTCATTCCTATCCCTTTCGCCATCCTAGTGGTGTCCCATCTGCGGTAGCAGTGCCGACAGTCCCTCCCTAATGGCCATGCTGGTCACATCTATAGCATGCTCTCATTACACCAGGACACTGGACTGATCCATGCTTCTTTCTACAAGTTCGACACACAACTAGTGAGTCCTCTATCTATTGTCGAATGACAGCAGGCACTCTTTCTTGCACCGGGGTCTGTTCCAAACACCCCACAGTGCATTATGCAGCGCATTCTCTCTTATTATTCCATCGACCTTTCTGGGACAATTTATGACCAGATGACCCTGTCGGTCACACTCAGAACAAGCACATGTCCTAATGTGACACGGGGCCGATCCATATCGCCTTCCGCAACACACAACATTATGAGTTTATGCTGACTTGTCTATCCCACCCTTCCTATTGGGCGGAACATAATACATTTTTCCAATCATGGGCTCCTTCCCAAACTGGTTTCCATCTCTACTGGATTTGTACCTTGACTCGGATGCAACGGCTCACTCCTAGATCATATCTCCACACTAGACCTCAGCAGGTGTGGCAACAACGGCGGTTGCCACACTGACGGCGGTAGTGACGGCGGTAGTGACAGCGGCAATAGTGGCGGCTCGGTCTTGAGCTTGCTGGCTCAACCAATTCCAAGGACACTAGTGTCTGAACGATTCCGTCGAACCTAGGATCGCTCAGTGCTATTACACTAATATTGGCCTACAGCGGTACTCTTACACTCGCGCTGGCCTGAGCCAATGCTCTGCCACAACTGCCTCGGGCACCGATCCTTATCGGTGTTTCACCCCAAGTCACAGAGATTACAACCCTCTTACTAGGAGTCCTCAGCTCCTGATCACTCATGCTACAGGATCTTTATAGAAACATGTTTTCTAATTCTAATACCATATTAGAATTTGAGTGACCCACACAAACAAGCTACCAATCAGCTATTAATCACGTGCATCAGCATGAAATAAAGGCAATTCCTACTAACTGTCACATGCCTCATCGCACCTTATCACTCCATCTATTGAACTCGCTCTAATACCATTTAACTGGGGACGTCACGCTTCGATCCTCGAGCGTGTGCCCATCCCTCACTGGTCGACCCATTCTTTTTAATACGCATGCGGAAGCATAATAAAATCCTAGACAATAAAACAATGGGATATGAAAGTAGGACCAAATTTCGAACTTTTTAAAACAACCACATTTATATACAATGCAAACCATAATGCATGTATATACAAGGTGAACTACTAGTCAAGTTCAACTTAAACAAGCTCAGAAAACACAGTTTGTAGATAGAGGTGGAGGTTTCTTAGACTATGGGTCTTCATCCTCCTCTTCATCATCCTCCACACTCCAACTGAAATCTTCAGCAGATTGCACCGGACTTCCGAGATCTTCAAAATCCAGGTCTGCTGCATCTATGATCGACCCTTGAGGAAGATCTACGGTGCCCATTCCAAAAGCGACCTCCAGAACATAGAGAGGTATCTCAAACTCTGGTAGGGGACCCTCTCTCCGGCCATCCTAAGCCTAGCGGTACCAAGATCTGTATCGGTGGGGCACCTTATGGGTGAGACCCGCATTGACCCAAACTATAGACCTCACCAACTCATAGGTCCAGCCCCTAGGGTTCCCATGCAACAAAAAGTAAAAGGTCTGCTCTGTAATCTTCTTAGGCCGACCCAAAAATTCAAGAGTGACCATCTAAGGGCCTAAAATGGTTATTCAATAACCAATGAGACAATGTCTCAGCAAGTTCTACCTCCTAAGACCCGATTAGGAAGCCAATAAGCCCTAAGGGCTGCCTAAGTACAACACGGGTCAGAAGACTTACCTTAGCCTCAGTCTCTCCTTGCAAGTCAGTTCAATTCATAAATACTGACAGACATAATCCCCAATCAAATCAGATCAAATCATCAATCAATCGACTCAGTCGATTACATGTCATCACGACCATCTCTTGCTCAGCCCATTCAATACTATCTATAAAGTCCAACCATATTAGAACTACTCACTCTAAGCTAATAAATAGATAGTATAGCTCGCACTAAGCTGATAGGGTTAAGGTATACTGCTCTCGCTAAGCTGACATATCGTCCGCAGGTTGAGATAGTATACCCCTGATGCTCACTCTAAGCTGATAAAGTGTACTGCTCGCGCTAAGCTGACATAGAGCCCGTACGTTGATATATTACACCAGTATACTGCTCTCGCTAGGCTAATAAGGTATACTGCTCTCGCTAAGCTGACATATCAGAGCCCGTAGGTTGATATAGTATATCATCCCAATCAATTACTCAATTCGTCATTTTTATCACACCCGATAAATATAGTTGTGTGTGCGTACACGGTCGACCTTAGCCAAAATATAATAATTTCACATTTTTAAACATCCCACTAGTTTCAACAGCCTATAACACATTTTTGGCGCTGTAAACCAACGCCCAGTAATTTCTCACTTAATTACCAAAAATAATTAATTTATGAATAAAATCCTAAAATCACATTTAATTCAATTCAACACAAATTATAGCTCAAATAAATAAATATATTGCACCATAATAACCAGCATAAAATTCCGGTCACCGGCTATCCCAATTTAATTTCCAGAAATTAATTAATTACGGAAAATATTAAATAAATGCCAATAAATCCAATTTATGCTCGTAATGCCTAATTGGATGCCGAAACGGACCTAGAAAAATTCCAAGGTTCATTCAATAAATAATAGAACGTGTCTACTCGCTAAATACACTAACTAACCACCTAACATGCATCGGTAGATAATTAAATTAACTAATCTAATCTAATCTATCCACCTAAATCATGTTTAATTAGTCTAATCAACCCCTAAGCGTAATTAACAAACTAAGCGAGGATTAGTGAGTTCAACTCACTTGTTCGGCGAGCCGGACGGTTCAAAACGTCGAGAACGCGACGAGACTCGATACTCTCTAAAGCGGGCCTAGCTTTCGAGGCCCGAAACCACCTTAAAACGAGCCTAAACAGTGCTGAGATACCCACTTCTTTGCTCTCTATTTTGGGCTGGTTGAGGGCTGAACGACAGCTAGATGGGCGAGCAAGGACCGACAACAGCTAGGCAGAGCTCCGGTGGGCTGAGGCGAGGACACACGGCGGTCCACGGTGGCTAAACGGCGGCCTGTGCTAGCCGAACGGCCTCCTGGACGCATGGAGTGGAAACGTGTAAATTCTGTACTAATCTCCAACCATTGATGACATCAAGAACATATACGCGGAGCTTGAACGATCGTGAATAGGCACTTCTGGCCAATTGCACTCTCAACGTTCATGGTGTATTCTCCGATTATCGATAATCATAATAGAAATAACAATAAGAGGGTTTAGCTTAGATGATATATTTATATGTCCATACAAATCTTAATAAATATAGTCTTCCATCAAGACTAATCCTAGTAGATATGTGCAATCTCCATAGTTATTAGCAACTAAATTTGCATGATAAATCTTCAATGAAATCTAATGTTTGCAATTCTAAATTGAATGTAGGATCATATTAAATACAATTATAACAAAACTATGACATTTTCAATGTACTTTTTCCAACAAGGAAACATCTTTATCTGTTTTAGCGTCAACAATATTGCCTCTGGATCTAGGAACTGTAATATCCTAGTCTGCTTTCTATTCTAAAGAATCATATTGCGCTTTACAAGATTGCTTATTGCAGCTCACATGGTTAACGTGTCAGGCACTTGCAAAGATTTTCAGATGAACTTAGCTGGTGCACTTTTTTCAACGGTTCGTGATGGCTTTACGAAGGATTTTGAGAATGAGTGCAATGATACTCTTTGCCTCAAAGGAGAAGAACTGCATTAATAAAGTTTTTATCGATATGTAGATGAAATGTGGAAACGGAAACTCTCCAGTCAAATAATAGGTCAACTCCCCTTTATTGGGAAGGGTAAGGAGTCAATCCAATCAGGTAACTTCGCTTGGTTGTTACACACATCCTATCTCTGCCCAATTCACACTCAGCACTTGGTCAGCTAAACATTTTTGAAAATAAAAAGACTTTTCCAGGCAGAAGTGGGGGTTTGGGTTCGCTTCTTCTTCCTGCTGGTTCAATAGCTTAGGCCCCAGCGCTAATAGTTTCCTAGTTGGAGTTGGCACAGGTAAGCCTGGAGAGTGTCCTCTTGAAATGCGGTTGAATGAAGAGCATCGTTCTACTTTGTATCCGTTGTGTCTGAAAATTCATGAAGTACCCTTAAATTCTCTCTCTTGTGTGGACACACGACATATAATTATCTGTCTTGCAGTTATTTTTCAAGGTAGAAAAGGCAGATGTCTACCAGCTGTCATATTCGTCAAGCGGCGGACCGGGATTTGGTTCGTAACGTTTTTCTAAAGTTCTGAAAATCCTGGAAAAACAAATGTAAGCGTTCATGAGAAATATTATATGATCTTGCGCCAAAGACCGTATTTTGGCATCAAATTGACATTTCTACAAGAGACATTCTCATATTCATTTGAATGCAAAACATCCGTTCGAACCTTTCCGTCAGAATTGATTGACAAGAGAATAAATGCATCGTAAAATTTTCAGAAACAGAAAAGGAAAGTAATGGAATACCTGAAGTTAAGAAATTTAGTCATCAGAGAAATAACGTTATGAATGCCTGGATTAGTAGCCAATGTGGCAGGCATAATTCTAACTTCCAAGCCTCAAGTCTCTCCTCTCTTTTTTTCCTCTTATTACAAGCGTTCTCTAAGCTGCAATAGTCGACCTCACGGAAATTATTGTAAAATTAACGCGAAAATGTTAACAGGATCTTGTAATTAAATCAATGCAAAAAATAAACGATAAACAATAAGAACATTGGAGATTTCCGTGGTATGGTTTGAATGTCGATATCTATATACATAGAGAGAACTAGCCATAAATAATTTATCATAATTGGAGAATCAAAATTACAATTGTTCACACACTTGAATATTTCTCACATTTAGATTAAGTTTAAATTTAAAGTGTTTCTAAATAAATAAACACAATTAGGACGAAAAATTCACAGCACAAAATCCTCGCGTTGACGTCTGTGCGGCCGAAAACCAAGAACGTGGTGCGTCGTTCTTTTTTGCTTCTTCGCGCGGCTCTGTCTCTTGAAAGAACGCACGCCTGCCTCCTTTCTTGTTTTTTCCCTTGTTCGGCTGCTGCTTTTTCCAGGAAAGAGGAGAACTAAAAGCAAACCCTCGTTTTTTCCTAGGAAAATTTCAAAAAATGGCCCAAAGTGCCATCATTTACTCAGATAAGGATCCAAAGTAGATCCTATTTCAAATAAAAACCTGACCTCACCGGTCACCGGTCAGCTAAATTTTCTAACCAATTAAGGGAATTTTCATCCAATTTTTTTCTCTTTTTTTTTCTTTTTTTTTTCTGGCGTCAACCAATGACCGTTCCTAGCGCTCCGCAGCCCTCACCAACCATTGGGGAGGGTCATTGAGTCCTCGCCAGATCTAGTAAGGGTCAGCCTTGCCCACGATTGATGAGGGCTAACCTCACCGGCCTCCCCTAGGCGAGGGTCGCCTCACCTGTAGCTGGTGAGGGTGGCCCTTAGCGAATCAAACAAGGCCAAGCCTCACCCAACCCTCTATGAGCATCGTCAAGAAGAAGAAGAACCAAAAAAGAGAAGGAAAGAAAAATGAAAAAATGAAAAAAAAAAATGAAAATGATAAATGACAAAAATACCCTTGACTATCAGAAAGTTAGGCCCTTATTTAAAACAAATATAGTTATTTTAGTCCATTATTTGAAAAAAGATCTACTTCAGACGATTTTTTGGAATTTGCCCTCTTGTCCCCCTTTCTCTGAAGGGACTTACTTTTGGATTGAGACCCATCGGATATTTGAATTCACCTTTTCCTTGTTTGGATTTTAGATGACATGTTCACCTAACGTCTTCTTTGTCTTTGAAATATCATAAAAAATTAAAAGAGAAATGATTATACAACAGTCTTTAATCTATTGTAAGAATAATAGCATGTCCAAAATCATAAAGAATCAAATAATAAATTATTATAAATTATTATGAAATTTACTATTTTAAGAATTTATGACTCATAATAAGTCATTATTCTTACAATAACTCAAAAATTGTTATACTAGTAAAGCCAAACCAAAATAGGCAATCAAAGCCATGGTCAAATCTTGGATGGATATTTCTAGCAACCAAGAGAACTTTAAGTACTCAGGGATTCAGTCAATAATTCCAATCCACATCATCCAATTTGGTTTGAGTTTCGTACATGGCTCAAACTTGAGACATAATTTAAGAGAAACAACAACTCAAATTGCTTATGTCTTTTCGTCTAAGATAACAAATTGCGAGTGAGTTTCCATTGTTTCATATGAGATTACAATTCTCTCTGTTTATGTTGCTATCCTTTTTCCACTTATAGCTGGGATAAAACTATAATACTCGCAATGGGTGTATCGGAAGAGTATTTTCCACAATCAGTAACCGAAGAATTCCAAAAGGGAAACCCTTCAGTGATCAAGCTTAAGGAGATAGAGGGCGAGCGTCATATGCCACAAGAAGAGTGGTAGGCTTCTCGGAGTACTTATGGCACTCTTAATTCTAGCCTTTCATTTTCCTTTTTGAAGTCCCCATGCCCCATCGACAGTTACCATGTTTCTCAGGCCTGAAAAGGTCATGGAAGCTATGAGGATGTTCCTTGCGAGGAAGATACTCAGTCTCGATTGTCTTCCCTGTTAAAGCTTTTGTTCTTCCTAAAGGTAAGAAGTTATTTTTCAAGACTTATGCAGGAACTTGTGTAAGTGAATCTGTCAGAAATGCTTTTGTCCCTACCGAAAGGAATCATCTCATGTGCGCCCGTGGTAAAGAGACAGATTCTATCGCGATGCAAAAGTTTCATGTGAATTTGTATTTTTCGGTGGAACCAGTATAGTTACTAGGCTAAGTTGTCACATGTCTTCTTGGTAAAAAACAAGACACGTTCGTTGAATGCTGGTGAATGCGCGGAATGGACGCATTGGTCAATCAACGGACAAATCAGATTTATATCCAAAAAAGGATTCCGAAGTTCCACACTCGACAAATATCCATACTTAAAAGACTTGTACAGCATGGATCTCAAAAAATCCCCAAGGGTGGGTGAATTATTCAGTCCACTGACTCTCATGGCATAACTATAATTTAGTGAATGTTGAATTGCTTGAAGAACGCTTGCTTCAGAATCTTTTATCGGATGGATTGTTTCTCTTTTTAAATTAAGGATAAGGATGGTCTAAATATCATAATTTTCAAATGGTTCTGACTTGATTGTTTAAGAGTGCATTTGGTTTAGTATTTTGAAAGCCCAAAGCAGTTTAGCCTAAAGGACTTTAGGTAAATGTAAAGGCCGTTTGGTAAACTATATTTTAAGAAACAATTTTGAGAGAAATATCGTTTGGTAGAAAACACATTTGAAAAGCTCTTTAGGTGATTAAAATTAGTTTTTTTAATTTTATTTGTTTAAAATTGAAAAAAAAAATCATGTATGCAACTTTTTAAATATAAATTTTGGTAATTAATAAAAAAAATCGAATACAACTTTCATCGAATTATTTTATTTTATTTTCTTAAAATAAAAAAAATTATGTATGCAACTTTTTAAATATAAATTTTCACAATAATGCCAAAAAAATCAAATATATATATATATATATATATATATAATTTTTTTTTAAAACCAAATCCTTGGTCGAATTTTTTTAGTTTTTATTTGTTTAAAATTGAAAAAATAATTTTTGCAACTTTTTAAATATAAAATAGAAAATAATACTAGAAAATCAAATAGATATATATATATATATAATTTTTTTTAGAAGACCAAAAACCCTTCATCAAAATTTTAAATTTTTAATTGTTTAGAATTGAAAAAAATAATGTATGCAACTTTTTAAATATAAAATTTGACAATAATACTAAAAAAATCGAATACATATATTATTTATAAAAAAAAAAAAAGACCAAACCCTTCGTCGGAAATTTTTTAATTTTATTTTCTTAAAATCCTTGGTTGAAATTTTTTAATTTTTATTTGTTTAAAATTGAAAAAAAATATAATGTATACAACTTTTTAAATATTATAATACTACAAAATCAAATACATATATATAATTTTTTTAAAATATATATAAAAATAAAGGAAAATGCGTTTTATGAAAAGGAAATGAAATGAAAAAAGATATGAAAAATGTTTTCCCCACTAGTTTATTTTGGTATCAAAGCAAGTGTTGTACAAAAGTCTGGCACTTCTAGTGTACTTTTTCCGACAAGGAAGCATTTTATCTTTTTTGGACGATCAATATTTCCCCTGTTTCTTTTTACCAAAAAAAAAATATTTCCCCTGTTTCTAAAACTGTGGATATCCTAGTCTGCTTTCTTTTCTAAACAATCATATTGTGCTTTACAAGATTGCTTATTGAAGCTTACATGGTTAACGTGTCAGACACTTGCAAAGATTTTTTTGATGAACCTAGCTGGTGCACTTTTTTTCAACAGTTCGTGATGGCTTTAAGAAGCATCTTGAGAATAAGTGGAATGATACTCTTTGCCTCAAGGAGAAGAACTGCATTAATAAGGTTTTTACTTGGGCCTCCTCCGTGTCTGAAAATTTATGAGTACCATTAAATTCTCTCCTTTGTGTGGAATCCGGACTTATAACTATCTTGTCTTGCAGTTATTTCTGAGGGTAGAAAAGGCAGGTGTCTGCCGGCCGTCACATTCGCCAAGCGGTGGACCTGGATTTAGTTCTGAAAATCCTGGAAAAGTACCGAGAACCTTTAATAGAAATATCATAAGATTTTGCACGAAAGACTGTATTTTCCCATCAAATTGATATTTCTGCAAGAGGCATTTTCTCGCTTTTCTGAATACGAAATATCCGTTCTAAACCCCCGTCAGATATGACTGATGAGAGAATGAATGCATCATAAATTTTCAGCAACACAAAAAGAAATTGATGGAATATCTAAAATTAAGTAAATTGGTCATCAGATTAGTAAGTGATGAATGCCTAGATTAGTAGCAAATGCGGCAGGCATAATTCTAAATTTCAAGCCTCAAGTCACTCCTTTTTTTTTCCTTTCTTTTTCGACAAGTCTTGTTTGAAGCTGCAAGAAAAGCTGTCTTCAAGGAAACTATTGCAAAATCAACGTGAAAAGTCTTACAATTAAATCAACGCAAAAGACAAACGAGAAACAATAAGGACACCTAAGATTTAAGCGGTTTGGCCGGAATATTGGTACCAACGTCCCCTAGGAGAGCCAGCAGTAAATAATCCACTAGAGAATCGGAGTTACAACAGCTCGAGTATTTTCATATGTGGATTAAGTCCAAACCTAAAATATTAATAAATAAATAAACTCAATTTGGATGAAAAAATTCTCACGTTCTTACGGCCGACAACCAAGATCGCCGTGCGTTCTTTTTGTCTTCTTCGCGGCTCTGTTTCTTGAAAGAACGCACGCTGGCCTTCTTTCTTCATTCCCCTCGGGCGCGGCTGATGCTTTTGTTGGAAGATATGCCGAAGATATGCACAGATTGTGATGAATATATTTTCGGAATTGTAATTGATTACCTTTGTATCAATCTAGGATTAGATCTGATATACTTTCCTTTTATTAAACATCCTCTGTACATTATTTAATCCTCTTTGTACATTGGAACAATCAATGAAGTGCACAGAATACATTGCTCTCTATTCTCTCTATTCTACTTGTTTTCACTCTGTTTTCTGACATGGTATCAGAGCCGTGTTCCTTCTTGACTTCCACACTTCTTGATTGCCCTCCGGACGTTTCTTGTCTTGGTTGTTGTAGGAACACTAAACCTGCACAACAAGATTAGCACTCCGGTGTAGGAATCAGTATTTAAGCACTTCAAAATCATAAATATTTCCTTACCGTTTTCTGCTTTCTTACCAACATCATGGTTAAGGAAGATTCATCAATTTCTGAAGGAAAAATTCCAGAAGAATCGTCTGTGCAACAAGAACAGCCGAACCAGGGACAGCCCATCGCAGGCCAACCCACTTCGGGACAACCGATCGCAGCTCAGCATGCTTCAGGGCAATCCGTCCAGTGGTTCCCTATTCAGATGCCACCCGGCCCATGGATCTACGGGCCCACTCAACCAAATCCATGGTCGATGGGTCAAGGCGTCGGAGAGCCGGTTCAACCCGGTGGAGGCCCATCAACCACCACTGGGCCAAACCCAACGAATACGGATTATTTTCAACCGGGTATTTCGGGTCCGGGGCCAAATCCCTACCCGGTTCCACAACCCGGTTTCTTGCCGTACCCGTTTGTCGCCGCCAGCGGTCGACCGGAGCCTGGTGACCCGCTCTACACGACGACGAGCGACAGACCGGAGCTACGACTCATCACGCAACAACTATCAGGCCCCGACAACTACTCAAGCTGGTCGGTGGAGTTCCGGCGGGCCTTGGTTACGAAAGACAAAGAAGTTTTTATTGATGGTACTTTACCGATCCTTCGGATGAACGCATGGCGCGACTATGGAGGAAGTGCAATCAGTTAGTCCGAACATGGATCGGCAACTGCATTACCTCTGAAGTGGCTGCCGGACTCCCGCCGACGGAAGATTCGAGAAAAATGTGGGACAATATTAAGGAGATGTATGGAAAATTAGATAGGGTTAAGATTTTTACCTTGACCCAACAACTCTCGGATCTAAAACAGGGCAACATGAGCATCGCCGCGGTTTACAACAAGCTCTCCGCCTTGTGGAACGAATTGGAGGCCGTTGAGGAGAAGTTAGAGGGCCCAGATCTTACCTTGCAGCAATACCACGCCATTCGAGAGAGGGAAAAAATTACCAGGTTCTTGCTGATCTTGAATGAGTCGTACCAGAGTTTCCGGTCTCAAATTTTGGTGATGGAACCCATGCCGACTCTTGGCCGGATCTATCAGCTTGCCGTCCAAGAAGAAAGCCAGCGTTTTGTTGGCTCCGATCTGCACAAATCCGGCGACGGGATGGCACTCGCAGCTCATGCGAGTCACGGAGGAGCCGTGACCAGAGAATGTGAAGGAGGAGGATGGGCGCCGCAAATCTGGTTTGCAGGAGCAAACCCTAAGTCTTTCAAGAAAGGAACGAACGGCCAGGATCTAATCGTTCGATCCGACGGTTCACGTGGACTCAACCCTTCCGCTCGATCGGACGGCTCACGCGGATTCTCTCCAGCTCGATCGGACGGCTCACAGCGTTTCTTTTCCACGCATGGATCCAACGGCCCACAGCGCTCCTTTTCCGCGCATGGATCCAACGGCTCAAATGAGGCCGCGATGGCTTCAACTTTTAAACCATCCAACGGATCATATTTTGCCACGTCATCAAAGAACAATGGGCAAAATTTTAAAGGAAAAGGTAAGTTATATTGCGATTATTGCAAACGTCCACATCATACCATAGATAATTGCTGGAAATTGCATGGTAAACCTGGAGAAAAAGGAAAAAGGATTTTCCGACAGCCTTTACAGTGACAAAAGGCAGCATACCGATAGATCAAATCGATCAATTACTCATGATCGGTATCAAGAGATTATGCAGGCTCTTAGGAAGTTGGATGTTTTTGAGAGCACCGGGAATTTTACAGGTACTTCTTATTGTTTGTTGAATTCAATTTCAAGGACTGCTTGGATAGTTGATTCAGGTGCTAGTGACCACATTATCTGCAATGAAAGGTTCTTTTCACAATCAAAAAAATTAGATTTTCCTATCTCAGTCCAACTTCCAAATGGAAATGCTACCTATGTCACAATGATTGGCACAGTAATCCTTAGTCCTCTTATCACACTTCAGAATGTCTTTTATGTTCCAGAATTTCATTTCAATCTCATTTCAGTTTCTCGAGCTTGTAAGGAAAACTCATGTCGTGTCCTATGCAATCATGATCATTGTCCTGCTTTCGTGCCCTTTCGACTGGCAAACTGATGGGCTCGGGTAGAATTTCGCAAGGGCTATATTTTTGGACAAGTTTCTCCAGTAATTTCGATTCATCTTGTATTGGATTGAATAAAAAATCATTGTGTAATATTACTACCAATGATAAGCTTTTCCTTAATCATCAACGACTGGGTCATTCTGGCTGCTTTCCCTTACCCTCAATGTTCAATTTGTCCTTTGGCAAAACAAGCTCGTATGCCTTTTGATAATAGCAAATCTCGTGCAAAAGCCCCCTTTTCATTAATCCACGCTGATGTCTGGGGGCCCTATCACACACCCAATCGTGATGGTTCTCGTTTCTTTTTAACACTTGTGGATGACTTTTCTCGTGCCACATGGATATTTCTGATGCAATCAAAAGGTCAAGTTCTTTCTCACATAAGAACTTTTTTCTCCCTTTCCAAAAATCAATTTGGAGAATCAATTCAACGTATTCGTACTGACAATGGAAGAGAATTCTTCAATAGTGAATGTGCATTCTTTTTTTCTTCAAATGGAATTTTGCATGAGAATTCTTGCACATATACCCCACAGCAAAATGGTATTGTCGAGCGTAAACACCGTCATCTTTTAGAGGTAGCTCGTGCTCTTAAATTCCAAGCTTCCATTCCTGAGACATTTTGGGGAGATTGTGTGGTCACTGCAGCTTATCTGATAAATCGAATGCCAAGTCGCATTCTCAACAAGAAGACACCTTTTGAGATGCTATATGGAAAGAAACCAGAACTTCAACACTTGAGAGTTTTTGGTTGTTTGTGTTATGTGACTACAGTGGGGCCACGAGATAAGTTGAGTCCACGAGCCAGGCAATGTATATTTATGGGATATCCGACTCTCACAAAGGGATATCGGGTTTTTGATAAGTCGACTGGGGAATTCTTTGTTAGCAGGGATGTTGTTTTCCATGAGACTATTTTTCCTTTTGGTGACGATTTATCTTTACATGATGAGTCTGACAAGGGCGTGCATAATCATCGTTTTTTATCTGAAGAGGATATATCTCCTGGACAATCATACATCATTGCACCTTCATCACAACCACAAGGTATAATTTCCTCTCCAACAGTAGCTGTGGATACTTCAGCTACACTGAATGAGGAGGAGCATAATCCTTCATCAACAGCAGCATCTCCAGTGTCAGATGAAGAAACACAAGTGTCTTCGCAACCAACACCACAGGATAATCCGCCACGGCGTTCTGGACGTGCTACGCGTCCGCCCACATGGACAAAGGACTATGTTTGTGCAACTTCAAGTTCTCAAGGTACTCGTTACCCTATCTCCTCATATGTCTCCTTTCATCAGTTATCCTCGGATCATATGTGCTGTGTTAGTCGTATGTCTGAGGAAACAGAGCCGTCAAATTATAGTGAGGCGCTTAATGATCCACGATGGCAAAAAGCTATGGAGACAGAATTGCATGCATTAATGGAAAATCATACATGGGACATTGTTCCTTTACCGTCTCATCGAAAACCGATTGGTTGCAAGTGGGTATACAAGATTAAATATAAAGCCGATGGATCTCGTAGAAAGATATAAGGCACGGTTAGTAGCCAAAGGCTTCACTCAACGAGAAGGTTTCGATTATCATGAAACATTTTCTCCGGTAGCGAAAGATGTTACGCCGCACTTTCTTGGCCATTGCTGCTTTTCGTGATTGGTCATTGCACCAAATGGATGTTCACAATGCCTTCCTCCATGGTGACTTGGATGAGGAAATTTATATGGACATTCCACCGGGATTACGGAGACAGGGGGAGTCTAAGGTATGTCGTCTCCGCAAATCCTTATATGGTCTCAAGCAGGCTTCTAGACAGTGGTATGCCAAGTTTACGAACGCACTTATGGGAGCAGGATTCAAACAGTCCAGACATGATTACGCCTTATTCACATGGACAAAAGGTATGTCATCTATCTATTTGATGATATATGTTGATGACATACTTATTATGGGAAATGATGAATCTGCTGTGACAAGTCTCAAGAAATATTTGCATGCCGCTTTCCATATTAAAGATTTGGGACCACCCAAATACTTTCTTGGCATTGAGATAGCTCGTTCAAAGCAAGGAATCTCACTTAGTCAACGGAAATTTGTGTTAGAAATTATATCTCAAGCGGGTTTATCGGGATGTAAACCAAATAGTTATTCCTATTGAGCAGAATGTTAAATTAACTACTGCTGATTATGATGCGAGTCTACAATCTACTGAGGATGATTTGTTGCTCAAAGACCCATTAAGCTATCAGAGACTGGTTGGGAAACTTATTTATCTCACTATGACTAGACCAGATATATGTTATGCGGTTCAAACGCTGAGTCAGTTCATGCATAGCCCCAAACAGTCTCATATGAATGCCGCATTAAAAGTTGTGAAATATTTGAAGAATTGCCCAGGACTTGGGATTCTTCTTTCTCGTGATTGCAACATGGAAATGACGGCTTACTGTGATGCTGATTATGCGACTTGTCCTATGAGTCGAAGATCTATCACTGGTTTCTGCATCAAACTTGGAGAATCGTTACTTTCATGGAAAACAAAGAAACAGTCCACTGTCTCTCTGTCATCAGCTGAAGCTGAGTATCGATCCATGGCCAAGACCGTATGTGAGGTAGTTTGGTTACGAGGCTTACTTTTGGATCTCGGAGTACAAGTCAAGGGATCAACATTACTGTTCTGTGATAATGATTCTGCACTTAAACTCGCGGCGAATCCAATAGTACATGAAAGAACAAAACACATAGAGGTTGATTGTCACTTTACTAGAGAGAAGATTCAAGAAGGGATAATCAAAACAAGAGGAATTGGGACTACCGAACAACCTGCAGATATATTCACCAAGCCTTTATGTCAAAGGCAACATGCATATCTCCTAAGCAAGCTAGGTGTCTTAGACATATACAAGCCACCAGCTTGAGGGGGAGTGTTGGAAGATATGCCGAAGATATGCACAGATTGTGATGAATATATTTTCGGAATTGTAATTGATTACCTTTGTATCAATCTAGGATTAGATCTGATATACTTTCCTTTTATTAAACATCCTCTGTACATTATTTAATCCTCTTTGTACATTGGAACAATCAATGAAGTGCACAGAATACATTGCTCTCTATTCTCTCTATTCTACTTGTTTTCACTCTGTTTTCTGACAGCTTTATTCAGGAAAGAGGAAAACTAAAAGCAAACCCTTGTTTTTTCTTTTTTTCTCGGACAGGGAGGCAATCAAAGTTTTGGTCAAATCTTGGATAGATATCTCTAACCACCACGAGGATAAGATCGGGTCAATAATTTCAATCCACATCATCCAATTTGGTTTGAGTTTTGCATCCGATTTAACCTCAAGACATAATTTATTAGAAATAACAACTCCAATTACTTCTAATTTTTCGTTTAGATAAAAATTGCGCACAAATTTCCATTATTCCATATGAGATTACCTTTTCTCTTTGTTGATATTGCTATTATTTTTCCACTCATAGCAGCGATAAAACCACCTTGCTTGCATGGAGTGTATCGGACGAGCATCTGCCACAATCACTGGCCGAAGAACTCCAGAAAGGAAACTCTTCGATGATCAAACTCAAGGTACTATAGGGGGCAGGACATATGCCGCAAGAAGACTGGTAGGCTTCTCCGAGTACTTACGGCGCTCTTACTTCTAGCCTTTCGTCTTTGGATTGTTTAGTTTTGACAGTTGCCATGTTTCTCAGGCCTGTAAAGGTCGTGGAAGCTTTGAGGATGTTCCCTGCTATGAAAATATTTAGTCTCGATTGTCTTCCCTGTTAGAACTTTTGCTCTTCCTAAAGGTAAGAAACTATTTTCCAAGACTTTTGCCGGAAATTGTATAATTGAGTCTCCGAAAAATGCTTTTTGTCACTATCGAAAGGAATCTTCTCATAAGTCCGCGGTAAAGAGAGATTCCATCACGATGCAAAAGCTGCATGAAAATTTGTGTTCTTAACTTTTGCTTTGACATGTGGCTAACCGTCTATTAGGGTAAATTGCTACATGTCTGCTCGGTTTAAAAAAAAAACAAAAAACAAGACACGTTCTTCGAGTGTTGGTGTATGCGCGGAATGGAGGCATTAGTCAGTCAACGGACAAATCAGATTTATATTCGAATAAGATTCCGAAGTTCTACACTCGACAAGTATCCATCCTTAAAAGACTTGTGCAGCGTGTAGCTCAAAAAATACCCACAGTGGGGCGAATTATTCATTCCACTCACTCTCATGGCATAACAATAATTTAGTGACTGCTGAGTTACTTAAAGAACGCATGCTCCGGAATCTTTTATCGAATGGATTGTTTCTCTTTTTAAATTAGGGATAAGAATAAGACAAATATCATAACTTTCATATGGTACTCACTTGATTGCTCAATTGCCAAATTATTTTAAAATCTTTCACTTAAGTATTATGAGCAATTTATATGGCTGGAAATCCAGCAGGACATTAATTTGTTACAAATAGACTGACATGGCTTGGAAAAATCCAACAAGCAAAAACCATAAGATATGATTTCGTTTTGGCCCTATCGATAAAAGAGAAATTAATAAAGGAAAACCAAAATAAGAAAAAGGAGAAGAGATATGTTGCTCATCAAATCCTCTATTTCTCTCTTTCTCTAGTGGTTGAGGCATGAAGATAATATAAATTGCAATCAAGAGTTTAAAAAAAAAAATTAAGCGGATTTGGTGGAGGGTTTTTTGCACTTTAAAACTGTGAACTGGGCAAAACTTTTGGAGAATATGTTCAGGGAAAGAGCTTTAAAAGGGGGAAACATGATTGAGAGAGGAAGCTAAAAATTGTGAAAGCTGAAGAGCGAAAAGGTCACGAAAGACAAAAGGGTCGGCAAAATAAGGAAAGCATTGTTAACATGTTAGTACAAAAGTCAGTGCCATCCAAATGTTTGTTAGAAATTTTGTGGAAAACCATGATCCCAATAATTAGGATCAAATGCGGAAACATGTAAATTTTGTATTAACCTTCAGCTATTTATGACATTAAGAACATATACACGGAACCTGAACAATCGTGAATGAGCGCTTCTAGCCAATTGCCCTCTTGACATTAATGGTATGTTCTCCGATTATCAAGTAATCATAATATTAATGATAATAAGAGGGTTTGGCTTAGATGACCTATTTATATGGCCATACAAATCCTAATAGATATAGTCTTCCATCAAGACTAACCCTAGTAGATATAGGCAATCTCCATAGTCATCAGCTACTAAATTTATATAATAAATCATCAATAAAATCTAATATGGGCAATTTTAAATTGAATGTGGGATCAAATTAAATAAAATTATAACATTCTCCCACTTGATCCCAACATTTCATTAAACGAAATATTTAACCAAATCTCTAAAACTTCACGCTGAAAATAAAATACATGAATCATGGAGATAAGTCCTCTTAGAATGAATATTATCTTCTAAGCATCACAATGTGTCTCACTAGCCCATATGTGATAACATAACATAATGAATAAACCTTACATTTATTCTAGGTCAAACATGATTACTTTTCTCATAAGGACTGAATGTATACAAATGTATTGAAAAAAATCGCAAATGGATAAAAGTTTCACAAATTCTTTCATATAAAGAAAAATTTACCTAATTGGACCAATGCACAATCCTTATAACTCAATAGTAGCATGCCTTTAGTTAAAGGATTAGCTATCATTAATTGAGTACTTACGTGTTCTATGACCATTTTCTTTTCTTTAACACGTTCTTTGATAGCTAAATACCTGACATCAACGTGCTTGCTTTGTCACACCCCGATTCTCGGGCATGCACCCATCCCTCACCTTGGTCGATTCCTAGCAACGTCCTAGGACGCATCGCCGACCCTTTCATTTTAATATGCATGCGGAAGCATATAATAATCCCCAAACAATAAAACAATGGGATATGAAAGTAGGACTAAAAACTAGAGCCTAAAAACCAACACACTTACTCAAACAAGTTTAACAGAAATAAGTCATCAAACAGGAGTGGGACCTCAGTCCTCGTTAGGATCATACTCCGAGTCATCCTCGGGGTCCTCCTCCGACTCCTCTTCAGCTTCTTCTTTAGGGTCCTCTTCAGGTTCCTCCTCCGGTTCCTCTGGGTACTCCTCATCCTCAACTATCGCTCCTTCCACATCACTCCCAATGGAATCTACACCCGATTGTATTTGAGTGTCAGGATCACTCTCGAGCTTAGGATCTTTGGCATCAGTCACCACTCCGTCCTTAGGATCTGCAGTCCCTTCTCCGAATGCGGCCTCTAAGACAAACAGAGGCACACCACCCTCCGGTACGGGACCCTCTCTTCGCCCACCATGGTAGTGACAATACCACGATCTATACTCGTGGGGCACCAAGGCTTCTTTGCCCACATCAACCTAGACACTGGACTTTATCAAAACATACTCTAGTCCTTCCGAGTGAGGGTGTATCAGAAAGTGGTACCCTATCTCGGTGATCTCTTCGGGTATGCCAAAATGCATGGGAGGACGAGGAGGTGGAGGTGCTGCCATCTAGGGACCTGAAATGTTGTCCCACAACCGGGATGAGATTACGTCTCAGCAAGTTTTACCCCCTAAGACTCAATTAGGAAACTAATACACTTTAGGGCTGCCTAAGCATAACACGAGTCAGATGACTTACCTCGGCCTCAGCTCCTTCTTGCAAGTCAATATATATCAGAGGTATAGGAAACACATCAATTCATGGCATCAAATCAAATCATTGATCAATCAACTTAGTCGATTACATGTCATCACGACCTTCCCCTGGTCGGTACATTCAATGCTATTTATAAAGTCCGATCTTAGTTTAGGACTGCTTACCCAAAGCTGAAAATAGATAGTATAGCTCACCCAAAACTGATAATATAGTATACTGTATATATGCTCGGCCAAAGCTGATTGATTAGGACTCCTAGGCCATCAAAGTATACTATATATGCTCACCCGAAGCTGATAATACATGCTCACCCAAAGCTGATACTATGGTATACTATTTATATGCTCGCCCAAAGTTGATAATTTAAGGCCCCCAGGCCAATATAGTATACCAATTTAGACATATAGTCAACTTCTCAGTTTTATCATACCTAATAAAAATAGTCGTGTGTGGGTACACGATCGACCTTAACCAAAATATGATAATCGCCTCTTCCACAATTTTCACCATTTTATATGGTCCACCAAAATATTTTTGGCGTTATAAACCAACGCTCGGTTAATTTCCAATCAATTACTGAAATAATTAATTTAGGAATAAAATCCTAAAAATACAATTAAATCATTTCAGCACAATTTAAAGCTCAATTAAATAAACGGACTGCACTACGATAATTAACATAAAATTCTGGTCGTCGATTATCCCAACCTAATTTCCAAAAATTAATTAATTAATTAATTAAACACGGAAATTATTAAATAAGTACAACAAATCCAATTTAGATCCGTAATGCCTAATTGGACACCAAAACGAATCCGGAAAATTTTCAAAATTCGTTCAATAAATAATAGAGTATATCTATTTGCTAACTACACTAAACATTTGCCTAACATGCATCGGTAAATCTCTAATTTAATTACTTTAATCTAATCTATCCACCTAATTTTACTTGATTAAATCTAATCAACCCCTAAGCATCATTAGCCTACTAAGTGAGGATTAGTGAGCAAAAGTCACCGGATTAATGAACGAGTCGGATTAAACTGACGGGAATGTCGCGGGGGTCGACTTTCCTCAAAGTGGGCTTAGGTTTCGAGGCCCGGAACACCTCCAAAATGGGCCTAGAAGCACCTCTGAAACCCACTAAAACCCTCTCTGTTTTGAGCTGCAAAATAGAACAAGTGAAGCTGGTTTGGCGAGGGAATGGCGACGGTGGATCGGTGGATGGCTTGGAGGGGTAACCGGTGGTGGAACGGCGAAGCACGAGCTCCGGCTGAGCTCCACAAGCTGCTGGACGGTGGCTAGGACGCATGGCAGGAGGTGGCTGGACGGCGTGAGGTGCGGCAAGGGTGACGACATGCGAGCAGGGCTCGTGCAGGCCGAAATGCTGACGGTGTGCAATAGCGGTGGCGTGGCTGCTTCCAGCGGCTTGCTGGCTTCCGCTAGCTTCTTGCTACTGCTGATGTGTCGAGCAAGGCAAGGAGGGGGAGAGGAAGGAGCTGCATGCTGGCTGGAGGAAGGAAAGAGGGAGAGATGAGGTTGGGGGCCACCTTTCCCAGCTTTTCCACAAGTTTGTCCCCCCTTTGACTCATCCTTAGCCAAGCTATCTTTCTTGGCTGTCCGTAAGCCACCAATGCTTATCTATGGACACTTGAAATGGTCCAAAATGGCTAGGGGAAGGGGTAATACGAATTTGTTACATTTTTCCTCTAATTGATCACTTACCAATCCTTAAATCAACTCAATTCGGCTTCGATAAATTCCTTTGTTGAGTCAATACTCAAATTAGTATTTTTCCTCACTACTTGAGCCATCTTGCATCCCAAATGTGAAATCAAAAACGGTCCCGGCATTTTTCTGGATAAAAACGGTCATATGCTGACTTTTTCCCAAAAAGTCTCGAGTTGTAGAAAAATCTTCTGAGATTAAATCGACGTTCCTAGAATTTATTGTGACATCAAAGAATCTTCAATTTCTGAAATCAGACTCAAATTCACGGCTAATGTCACTCAGACGTATTTTTAGTGTAACCTAGGCTACTGAGTAATTTTTAGAAATTTTTAGTGCAAATGACCCATGGTCGATTTTCTTCAAGCCACTATGAACCCACTCAACACATTGGTGACTCTCGGTGGTCGTGAAAATCTCGAGAATTCAAATACGGACACAGGGTACCAAAACAACAATAAAATCAGTCTAATGCCGGCCGACGAGAATTTTCCAATTTAGTGGTGTCACCCACGATTAGCCACACATCTCAGTCGAGTCGACCTATCTCTGATCTCAAATCGATTTTATACTGTGTCATACTGGCCTCTAAAAATGAGCACGGTTGAGAAGTCGATTCCTGACCGAATTCTCAAATTTATTGCCTTAAAATTTCTTAATAGCTTTCTTGAATAGTCTAGTTATCTCGAAAGTAATTAGCTTTGAGAGCAGCCCTATAGGCATATCAATGAAATGTCCAATTTATTTAGTAGACAACAATGTTGAAAATCTGGGATGTCACATGCTTTGACTACCACTTTTATGGTTTCTTAGCCATGAAGACTGTAGCTAAATTGTTGCAAAACATCCTTAATGGCCTAGTGATAGAATCCACAATTTTAAGCCTCGATATGAAACTTTTCAACCACGCACCATTAAGATAGCCTCAAAATAAGAAACAAACTCTACATTCATAATGGAAGTGGCAACCAAGGTTTGTCATGCACTCCTCCACAACACAGTTTCGCTAGCAAACAAAAAGTGTATCTCGATGTAGATTTATGGGAATCAACGCAGTCGACGAAGTTTGAATCCAAGTAACCAACTACTTCTAGGTTGTTAGTTCGTCTACACATAAGCATGTCTCCCTTTGTACTCTTCATACTTTGAAGGAACCTCATCATCTTCTTTATAGCTCTCTAGTAGTCCATGCCTAGATTACTTTGGTATCTTCCCAACATTCCTACAGTAAAGACAATGTTAGGTCGAGTGCAAACCTAAGTATAGATCAAACTTTCGATAGTAGAAACATGTGGGATGTTCTTCGAGCACTGGTTCAAATAATGGGTGCCATCTTTGGTGAGCAATCTTTCATCTGAAATCTTTGTAAGACCTTCTTAATATATATTTTTTAATATAGTCCTAATATACCTCGAGGTCTATCACTATAGATCTTTACGCCAATGACATAAGATGCTTCACTCATATCATTCATGCCAAAACTCTTAAAAGAAAATTTGTTTCACCTCATATAACAATCCCTTGTCATTGGCCACAAGTAAAATATTATCCACATATAGGACAAGAAAATAAATCATTCTCCCACTAACTCTCTGGTCTATACATCAATCCATAACATTTTCTACAAAATCGAATGAACATATGACCTTATGGAATCTCAAGTACAATTAGTAGGATGCTTGCTTCTAGCCATATAGAGATTTCCTCAGTTTGTACACCAAATGTTCACCAACACTAGTAAAAAATCTTTCTAGTTATTTCATGTAAACCATTTCTTTTAGTTTTCCATTGGGGAATGTTGTTTTCACATCCATTTAATGTAACTTCATATCAAAATGAACAACTAATACCAAAATAATACGAAGAGAATTTTTCTTAGATATAGGAGAAAATATCACCGTGTAATCGATTCCCTCATTTTGACTGAATCCCTTGACAACGAGTCTAGTTTTGTATCTCTCAATATTGCCCAATTAATCTTTATTAGCTTTGAAGACCCATTTACAACCAATGACCTCCGTACCATCAAGCAACTTAACTAAATCTTGGATCTCGTTAGATGTTATAGAACTCATCTCTTCCTTTATGATATTGTACCACAAATTGAATTTATCACAACTCATAACTTATGAAAACATTTCAAAATAATTTTTAGCTCCAACATTGTAGTTAGATTCTTATAAATACATAATGTAATTGTTAGAGATTGTTAAGTTCTTCATTTTGGTAGACCTTATTAATGTTGCATCAACACTCTCTTGAGAAGTCTATTGTTCAACTGAATGCTCAATGGTTTTTTGTAATTGCTAAATAGTTGGGTTTACTGGATAAATATTAGTAGGTTGTAGATTTTCAATGATTAGTTGTTCAACAGCTGGTTGAATTAAAGGGGCATTGTAAATAAAATCAATTCAGTACTTGAAGTGAAATATTGAGTATCTGAATAATCTTCTTCATGGATAAGGTTCATGAATTGATCACTCTCACTAATCAGGTCATTCTCAAGAAACTTAGCGTTTCTCGATTCCACAAACTTAATAGTGTGTCATGGACAATAAAACCTATATCCCTTAGACTTTTCAGTATATCCAACGAAATAACCACTTATAATCCTTAGGCCTAACTTCTTTTCCTATGAATTGTAGACTCTTACTTCAAACGGGTATCCCCAAATGTGTACATGTCGCAAACTCGATTTCCAACATTTGAATGACTCAAAAGGCATCTTAAAGACGACATTGGTTGGAACTCAATTTAATATATACATTGCCATTTTACGAACCTCAGTTCATAAGGACTTAAGAAGTTTGAAGCTACTGAGCACACTCTATACCATGTCCAATAAAGTTTGATTCCTTTATTCTACTACACCATTTTGGTTCAAAGAATCAAGTATAGTGTATTAGACAATAATTCCATACTCTTCAAAAAACTTTGCAAATGGACTGGGTGCTTGTCCATCTTTAGTGTATCTACCATACTATTTTCCATCTCTACCCGATCTCGTAATCTTTATTTACTTATTGCATTGTTTCTCTATTTCGGTTTTAAATAACTTAAAGACACCTAGCGCTTCGTGCTTATAACGAAGCAAGTGGAGATACATGAATAATGAATAATCATTTATAAAAGAGATGAAGTATCTCTAACCATTTGAGTCCATATTTTGACAAGAAATATATGTGTGTATGATTTCTAATATTTCCGTACTTCTCTTAATGCCTTTTTTTGACTTGTTGGTCTACTTTCTCATTTTGCAGTTCACATAAGTGTTATAATCAGTAAAATCTAGAATACTAAGTACTCCATCATTTATTAATCGTTTAATTCTATCCATAGAGATATGTCTCAATATTCAATACCACAACATAGAAGAATCCTTACACAGCACATCGCTTTTTGCCAACATTATGATGAATATGCAACATATTATAAATGGCATAATCTTGTAAATTAATTCAAAAGAGACCATTATAAAAAATACTACTCCTAACAAATTCAAATTTATATGATAAACTAAATGTTGAACCTAAAAATTCAAAAGAGTATCCCAATGATACAAGTCTAGAAAGTAAAATTAAATTCCTAATGAAATTAAAAATATGAAAGGTTTTTTTCTAAATTCAAAATGAAACTACTATTGAGAACTAATCTATATGTCTCAATAGCTTCCGCATACAAATGCATCTTGTTTCTTGCATAGATACTTTGTTCACTACCCACTAGTTTCCACCATTTTTGAAAACCCTGCAAGAAATTAGAAATGTGGATTGTAGAACCAGAATCAATCCACCAAATGTTGTGACTCACATCAACTATATTAGATTTATATCGAACACATGAAAGTAGGTTACCTTTCTTTTTTAGCCAAGCCTTAAATTTGACGCAATTCTTCTTCATTTGCCCCTTCCTTTTACAAAAGAAGCACTTAGATTCCTTCATAATGCTAGCTTGAGGAGGTATTTTACCTTTTCCTTTCTGCACGCCTACCCTTTATACTTGCTTGTTTTACCATATGAGCACTTTCCCCCTTTCCTTAAGCAGCCTCTCTTCTTCTTGAATACACATGGTCATGAGTTCATTAATTGATCATTTAGTATTATGTGTATTGCAAAAGGGGCCGTATGAGAGTGTTCAAGATATAATATACAAGAAAGGATTTTGATATCCCAACCGCAAGATTCTTCACCTAAGCTGCAATGTCTTTCATCTTCATGATGTGTTCACGCATATCTCTTATACTAGTAAGCTTCAATGATAAAAAAATTTATAATCAGGTTCATGGCATGCACTTTCTCTGAAGATTCAAATTGTGCATCAATAGGCTCGAGCAATTCTTTGGCATAGTTATGCTAAATAACTGAGCCACGAATGCTGATGGAAAGTTTTGTCTTTATGTACATTACACTGAGGCGGTTGGACTGCTCCCATTATACATAAAAAAAAATAATAATAACTTCAATCTGAGTGCTAGCCTTAGTAGGAGTAGGTGGTTCATTTGACCTTATAACATAATTAATATCCACTTACCCCAATTAGAGAAGGATTAATTCCCTCCTTTCTTTAAAGTTATCACCATTCAGCTCAAGAACACTTATATCATAACTAATTGTAGGTGGTAAAACGGCATTATAATCAAAAGGAAAACTTATGTATCATATATTTAAGGCAAATAAACTTAAATAATGTTTTACCAATATAAAACATGTTAAAAATATAAATCACATTGTCACGTCCCGACCCTCCGAGCATGTGCCCATCCCTGCTTGGTCAATATAATAGCGATGTCCCATAACGCATCGCTGATCCATTCATTTTAATATGTATATGCGGAAGCATATAATAAATCCTCATACAATAAAACAATAGAATAAGAAAGCAAAGCCATAAAATTTCAAACCACACTTATATACATTGCAAACCAATGCACATATATACAAGGCAAACTACTATTTCAAGATCCACTTAAACAAGCTCAGAAAACAAAGTCTGTAGACAGGGGTGGGGTTCTATCAACCACGGCTACTCATCATTTGTAAACTCTTCTTGCTCCACATCCTCATCTTCATTGGAGCCATCCACCTAGTACACTGGGGAGTCAGAATCACCCGCGAGCCTTGGATCCTTCCCATCCTCCACCGCTCCACCTTCAAGGTCTATTGTACCCTTACCAAAGGCAACTTCTAAAATGTACAAAGGTACATCAGACTCCGGTATAGGACCCTCCCTTCGCCCATCATGGTAGTGACGATACCATGACTAGTACTCATGAGGCACATGTGCAAGTCCACCCACGTCAACCTAGACGGTGGATTTCACCAATACATACCCTAATCCTTCAGGGTGGTGATGTATCGGGATATGATAAGTTATCTCCGAGATATCCTCCGGTATACTAAAATGCTCGGGAGGAGTGGGAGGTGTTGTCATCTACGGACCTGAAATGTTGTCCCACAACGAGGTGAGACTACGTTTTAGCAAGTTCTATCCCCTAAGACTCGATTAGGAAGCCAATGCACCCTAAAGGCTACCTAAGCACAACACAAGTCAGAGAACTTACCTTGGCCTCAGTCTCCCCCTACAAGTTAGTTCAATTCATAACTACTCATAAACATAACACCTAATCAAAACAGATCGAATCATTAATCAATCGACCCAGTTAATTACATGTCTTCACGACCACATCTTGGTCAGCCCATTCAATACTATCTATAAGTCCACTCATATTAGGACTGTTCACTCTAAGCTGATAAATAAATAGTATAGCTCTCACTAAGCTGATAAATAGTGTACTACTCTCAATCTAAGCTTACATACCGCTCGTATGCTAATATAGCACACTAATAATGCTCCCTCTAAGCTGATCAAGTATACTGGTCACAATCTAAGTTGACATATTAAAGCCCGTAGGATGATATAGTATACTGTTAATGCTCTCTCTAAGCTGATAGGGTATACTACTATCACTAAGTTACTATATCAGAGCCCATGGGTTGATATAGTATACCGATATACTGCTCTCAATCTAAGCTGATATATCGTCCGTAGGCCGATATAGTATACCATCCCAATCATCAATTCAATTTACCATTTTTATCATACCCGATAAAAATATACATGCGTGGGTACCTGGCCGGCCTTAGCCAAAATGCAAGGTTTTCACTTTTGAACCTCCCACTATTTTTAGCAATCCTAAAATAGATTTTTGGCATTGTAGACTAACTTTCAGTAATTTTCCACTCAATTACCAAAATTATTCAATTTTTGGAATAAATATCCACAACCACTAATTTCACTTAATTTGCACAATCAGGTACTCAATTAAATAAACAAAGAGCACTACTGCAATCAGCATGAAATTAAATCGCCGATATCCCGGTCTAATTTTCGAAAAATAAATAAATAATTAAATAATTATGAAAAATATTAAATAAATGCAATAAATCCAACTTAGGTCGTTATAGCTTAATTGGATGTCGAAACGGACCCGAAAAAATTCCAAGATTCGTTAAATAAATACTATAGTCTATTTGCTCGCTAATTGCATTTACTAACCACCTAACGTGCATTGGTAACTAATTTAATTTCACTAATTACATCTAACTAACCACCTAAACAATCTTAGTCTAATCTAATTAATCACTAAGTGTCATTAACCTACTAATTGAGGTTTAGTGAGTTAAACTCACCCGTTTATCGAACTGCTCAGTTCAAATCAACAGGGACGCAACGGGGACCGACTTTCTCCAAAGCAGGCCAAGGTTTCGAGGCTCGGAACCACCTCAAAATGCGCCTTGAAGCCGCTAAAAAACCCATTGTTTTCCCATCTATATTGCACTGCAATATGGAGAAACAAAGCTGGTTGGAGGCGGCAAGGCTCGGGGAAGGCTGCACGGGTACACAGCGGGCTAAACGGCAACTCTGGCGGGCTTCCACGATGACTCACGGCAGCTAGACAGCCTCTTGGATGCACGGGCAGAGGGTTGGAAGCAGCAAGGGATGTCGACTGGGCAGTGACACGGTAAGGCAGCAACGCGGGCGAACGACGACTGCAACGACATGCTAGGCGGTCCGGCGGTCTTGTTGGTTGCTCCGGCAACTTCCTTGGCTGCTGGTGGTCTTCGAATAACAAGAAAGGAGGGGAACGAGGGGTTTGACCGGCCAGACTTGGAGGGGAAAGAAAGATGGGGGAGAGAAGGGATCCACTTGCCATGTTTTTCTTGTATCTTGTCCCCTTGACTCATCCACGGCCAATTATGGCTTCTTTGTCTACAATTCCTCCACCAATGCTCATCCTACAACTCTTGAGATGGTCCAAAACCATAGGGGAAGGGGGGCATACGAATTTCCAATATTTCTCCTTCAATTGGGCTTAGTTTCTTACTCAATTCAATTCCATTTGGCCTCAATAATTTTAGTTATCGAGTCAATAATCAAATTGATATTTTTCCTCACCAATTGAACTATCTTACATCCCAAATGTGCAATAAAAAATGGTCCCTGGTTTTTTTTGGACAAAAATGGCCCTAGGATGACTTTTTCCTAAAAAGTTTCAGGTTGCAAAAAAATCTTCTGAAACTGAGTCGACGTTCCTAGAATTTATTGTGACATGACAGAACCTTCAATTTCTGAAATCGGATTTAAATTCGCGGTTAATTTCACTCCGGCGCATTTTTAGCGTGACCTAAGCTATCGGGTAGCTTTCAAAAATTTTTAGAGCAAATGACCCGTGGTCGATTTTCTTCGAGCCACAATGAACCTCTTCGATACATTGGCGACTCTCGGTTGTCGTGAAAATCTCGAGGTTTCAAATATAGACACAAGGTACCAAAACGACAGAAAAATCAAACTAGTGCCGATCAATAAAAATTTTGCAATTTAGTGGGATCACCCACATTTAATCACTCATCTCCATCGAACCAACCTATCTCTGATCTCAAATCGATTTATATATGTGCCGTAATGATCTCGAAAAATGAGCACGGTCAAGCAGCCGATTCCTGGTCAAATCCTCAAGTCTATTTGCCTTAAAATTCTTAATGGCTTCCTTAGATAATCCAGTTATCTCGAGTGATCAGTTCTGAGAATAACACATTTGGCGCGTCGATGAAATGCCCGATTAATTTAATTGAAAGCAAAAGTGAAAAATCCAGGATGTCACACACATAACATCAAAAACTGCATGTGGGCTAAGTTTCCAATTTAAATATATTCATAATTACTTCATGATAAAATTATCAAATTATATTCCCTTCCTCAATCCCCTTGGGTAAATTAAGAAAGATAAAATGATATCCATCCTAATTAATCATACTAATATATTGAAAATTCTTATGGGATAAAATTCATAATATCAAGGTGACTAATCGCAATTAATGTCTTTGACTATATGTGCTCCAAAGACTCTTAATTTATATAATTTAATATAATCAAAGATACCGTCTTCAATTAATTAAATATATACATATCACTAGACATTTAGTTACATGCATAGAACATTCACTAAATTGCAAGTAAGGACAAATTAATAAATCAACGCTAGCAGGGGCAAAACAATAAAATTAATTTGTCCAAGGATAGAATCAAAATTAATAGATAAGGGGCAAAATATTAAATTAAAGAAGACCAAGGGAAGAATTGTAAAATCATGCAATAGGATTGACGACACGTGCCTAAACCATTGTGTAGGCGCATGCATCGCACACGCTTAGCCTGCTGCGAGCACATGCATCACACGTGCTTGAGCCTTGCATGGGCGTGTGACCATACGCGCCCGTGCCAACTCGCGAGGTACACTAACCTCACGCACTTGAGGCATGAATGGGCACATGGTCGCACGCACCTGAGGCTTTCTTTGCACAATTTTGTTGTTCTTCTTATTGACCACGCCTTCCGCCGTCCGATTCTCCTCTGGTAGCCCACTTTAGACCAAAATAAGTGGTGGGTTACAAAGACCTCGCCGACGCAGCCACATAAGTCCAAGATTCGGCAAAAATAGGAAAAAATTGCTTGAAATCAAGCAAAATTCCCCAAAACGCAAACCCTAACCACCACAACATCTGCGATACAATTCGCCTTCGATGATCATCATAATGCCAAATTACCTTAAGTCTTTTGTTGCCCATGGCACTACAATGGTACTCATTCGAAGACGGCTGGTAACTTGCCCAAATTTTGCCGAAATCAACAATTTCCTCTCAATCAAATTTTGCCCAATTTTTTTTTTTTAATTATTCAATCAAAAAGCTCCACAAAAATCATCAGGGCAAAGATATAACAAGCTGTGATACCAATTGTCAGAAGTTTTGTGGAAAAACATAATCCCGATAATTATGATCAAATGTGGAAACGTGTAAATTTTGTACTAATCTCCAGCCATTGATGACATCAAGAACAGATACACAAAGCTTGAACAATCGTGAATAGGCACTTCTAGCCAATTGCACTCTCAACGTTAATGGTGTATTCTCCGATTATTGATAATCAGAATAGTAATAATAATAAGAGGGTTTAGCTTAGATGATATATTTATATGTCCATACAAATCTTAATAAATATAGTCTTCCATCAAGACTAATCCTAGTAGATATGTGCAATCTCCAAAGTTATTAGCAACTAAATTTGGATAATAAATCCTCAATGAAATCTAATGTGAGCAATTCTAAATTGAATGTAGGATCATATTAAATACAATTATAATAAAATTATGACATTTTCAATGTACTTTTTCCAACAAGGAAACGTCTTTATCTGTTTTAGACGTCAACAATATTTCCTCTGGATCTAAGAACTGTAATATCCTAGTCTGCTTTCTATTCTAAAGAATCATATTGTGCTTTACAAGATTGCTTATTGCAGCTCACATGGTTAACATGTCAGGCACTTGCAAAGATTTCAGATGAACTTAGCTGGTGCACTTTTTTCAACAGTTCGTGATGGCTTTACGAAGGATTTTGAGAATGAGTGCAATGTTACTCTTTGCCTCAAAGGAGAAGAACTGCATTAATAAAGTTTTTATCGATATGTAGATGAAATGTGGAAACGGAAACTCTCCAGTCAAATAATAGGTCAACTCCCCTTTATGGGGAAGGGCAAGGAGTCAATCCAATCAGGTAACTTCGCTTGGTTGTTACACACATCCTATCTCTGCCCAAATCACACTCAGCACTTGGTCAGCTAAACATTTTTTAAAATAAAAAGATTTTTCCAGTCAGAAGTGGGGGTTTGGGTTCGCTTCTTCTTCCTGCTGGTTCAATAGCTTAGGCCCCAGCGCTAATAGTTTCCTAGTTGGAGTTGGCACAAGTAAGCCTAGAGAGTGTCCTCTTGAAATGCGGTTGAATGAAGAGCATCGTTCTACTTTGGCTCCGTTGTGTCTGAAAATTCATAAAGTACCGTTAAATTCTCTCTCTTGTGTGGACACACGACATATAATTATCTGTCTTGCAGTTATTTTTTAAGGTAGAAAAGGCAGATGTCTACCGGCTGTCGTATTCGTCAAGCGGCGGACCGGGATTTGGTTCGTAACGTTTTTCTAAAGTTCTGAAAATCCTGGAAAAGCAAATGTAAGCTTTCATGAGAAATATTATATGATCCTGCGCCAAAGACCTTATTTTGGCATCAAATTGACATTTCTACAAGAGACATTCTCATATTCATTTGAATATAAAACATCCGTTCGAACCTTTCCGTCTGAATTGATTGACAAGAGAATAAATGCATCGTAAAATTTTCAGAAACAGAAAAGGAAAGTAATGGAATACCTGAAGTTAAGAAATTTAGTCATCAGAGAAATAACGTTATGAATGCCTGGATTAGTAGCCAATGTGGCAGGCATAATTCTAACTTCCAAGCCTCAAGTCTCTCCTCTCTTTTTTTCCTCTTATTACAAGCGTTCTCCAAGCTGCAATAGTCGACCTCACGGAAATTATTGTAAAATTAACGAAAATGTTAACAGGATCTTGTAATTAAATTAATGCAAAAAATAAACGAAAAACAATAAGAACATTAGAGATTTGTGTGATTTGGTTTGAATGTCGATATCTATACACATAGAGAGAACTAGCCATAAATAATTTATTATAATTGAAGAATCAAAATTACAATTATTCATACACTTGAATATTTCTCACATTTAGATTAAGTTTAAATTTAAAGTGTTTCTAAATAAATAAACACAAGTAGGACGAAAATTTCACAGCACAAAATCCTCGCGTTGACGTCCGTGCGGCCGAAAACCAAGAACGTGGTGCGTTGTTCTTTTTTCCTTCTTCGCGCGGCTCTGTCTCTTGAAAGAACGCACGCCTGCCTACTTTCTTGTTTTTCCCCTTGTGCGGCTGCTGCTTTTTCCAAGAAAGAGGAGAACTAAAAGCAAACCCTCGTTTTTTCCTAGGAAAATTTCAAAAAATAGCCCAAAATGCCATCATTTACTCAAATAAGGGTCCGAAGTAGATCTTATTTCAAATAAAAACCCGACCTCGCCGGTCGCCGGTCAGCTAAATTTTCCAACCAATTAAGGGAATTTTCATCCAATTTTTTTCTCTTTTTTTTTTCTTTTTTTTTCCTCGGCATCAATCGATGACCATTCCCAGCGCTCGGTAGCCCTCGCCAACCGTTGGGGAGGGTCATTGAGTCCTCGCCAGATCTGGTGAGGGTCAGCCTTGCCCCCAATCGATGAGGGCTAACCTCGCCAGCCTCCCCTAGGCGAGGGTCGCCTCGCCTATAGCTAGTGAGGGTGGCCCTCGGCGAATCAAACAAGGCCAAGCTTTGCCCAACCCTCTATGAGCATGTCAAGAAGAAGAAGAACCAAAAAAGAGAAGGAAAGAAAAAAGAAAATAAATGAAAATGATAAATGACGAAAATACCCTTGATTATCAGAAAGTTAGGCCCTTATTTAAAACAAATACAGTGATCAAGCTTAAGGAGATAGAGGGCGAGCGTCATATGCCACAAGAAGAGTGGTAGGCTTCTCGGAGTACTTATGGCACTCTTAATTCTAGCCTTTCATTTTCCTTTTTGACGTCCCCATGCCCCATCGACAGTTACCATGTTTCTCAGGCCTGAAAAGTTCATGGAAGCTATGTTCCTTGCGAGGAAGATACTCAGTCTCGATTGTCTTCCCTGTTAAAGCTTTTGTTCTTCCTAAAGGTAAGAAGTTACTTTTCAAGACTTATGCAGGAACTTGTGTAAGTGAATCTGTCAGAAATGCTTTTGTCCCTACCGAAAGGAATCATCTCATGTGCGCCCGTGGTAAAGAGACAGATTCTATCGCGATGCAAAAGTTTCATGTGAATTTGTATTTTTCGGTGGAACCAGTATAGTTACTAGGCTAAGTTGTCACATGTCTTCTTGGTAAAAAACAAGACACGTTCGTTGAATGCTGGTGAATGCGTGGAATGGACGCATTGGTCAGTCAACGGACAAATCAGATTTATATCCAAAAAAGGATTCCGAAGTTCCACACTCGACAAATATCCATACTTAAAAGACTTGTACAGCGTGGATCTCAAAAAATCCCCAAGGGTGGGTGAATTATTCAGTCCACTGACTCTCATGGCATAACTATAATTTAGTGACTGTTGAATTGCTTGAAGAACGCTTGCTTTAGAATCTTTTATCGGATGGATTGTTTCTCTTTTTAAATTAAGGATAAGGATGGTCTAAATATCATAATTTTCAAATGGTTCTGACTTGATTGTTTAAGAGTGCATTTGGTTTAGTATTTTGAAAGCCCAAAGCAGTTTAGCCTAAAGGACTTTAGATAAATGTAAATGCCGTTTGGTAAACTTATTTTAAGAAATAATTTTGAGAGAAATGTCGTTTGGTAGAAAACACATTTGAAAAGCTCTTTAGGTGATTAAAATAAGTTTTATTAATTTTATTTGTTTAAAATTGAAAAAAAATCATGTATGCAACTTTTTAAATATAAATTTTGGCAATTAATAAAAAAAATCGAATACATATATAATTTTTTTTAAAAAGACCAAACCTTTCATCGGAATTATTTTATTTTATTTTCTTAAAATAAAAAAATTATGTATGCAACTTTTTAAATATAAATTTTCACAACAATGCCAAAAAAGTCAAATAAATATATATGTAATTTTTTTAAAAGACCAAATCCTTGGTCGAAATTTTTTAGTTTTTATTTGTTTAAAATTGAAAAAATAATTTATGCAACTTTTTAAATATAAAATTGAAAATAATACTTAAAAATCAAATATATATATATATATATATATATATATATATATATATATAAATTTTTTAGAAGACCAAAAACCCTTCATCAAAATTTTAAATTTTTAATTGTTTAGAATTGAAAAAAAAATAATGTATGCAACTTTTTAAATATAAAATTTGACAATAATACTAAAAAAATCAAATATATATATTTTTGAAAAAGACAAAATCCTTCGTCGAAATTTTTAATTTTTATTTTTTAAGATTTGAAAAAATAATGTATGAGAATTTTTAAATATAAATTTGAAAAAAAAAAATGCCAGTAAATGAAATACATATATATAATTTTTTTTAAAAAGACCAAACTCTTCGTCTGAATTTTTTAACTTTTATTTGTTTAAAATTGAAAAAAATAATGTATGCGACTTTTTAAATATAAATGTTGACAATAAAACTAAAAAAATCAAATATATATGCATAAAAATCAAATATATAAATAATTTTTTTTGAAAAAGACCAAAATATATTTAATTTTTTGGGCATTTATATATTTTTTATTTTTTCAGTATTAATTTGGAATTTAAAGATAATAATAACGAGCGCAAAATCAAAAATTTGAAAATGAGTGAGAATAGTTTTGGAAGAAAAAAATAAATTTCAGCATTTAGTCAAATGCTGAAAATTCAAAGCTAGTCCCTACTAACATTGGGTTTTCAGCCTTCTCAATGCTAACTTTCACTTAAAAACTATTTCAAAATAGTTGCTAAATAGTCTAGCATTTCCCCAAGGGTCTTTGGAGGCTGAAAGTCCCTTGGAAATACTTTGAACCAAACGCAAAAGTGCCAACTTATTTAAAAATCTTTCACTTGAGTGCTATTGGCGATTCATATGGCTGGAAATCCGATAAGACAGTAATTTATTATAAATTTACTGATATGGCGCAAAAAAGAATTCAATAAGCAAAAATCATAAGACGTGATCTCATTTTGGCCCTATTGGTAAAAGAGAAAATATTAAAGAAAAACCAAAATAAGAAGAAGGGGAAGGGGAAGAGATATGTTGCTTGACAAATCTTCTATTTCTCTCTCTTCTTCTCTAGTGGTTGAGGCATGAAGATGATATAAATGGCAATCAAGAGTCGAAAAAAAATTAAACAGATTCTGTGGAGGGGTTTTTTGCACTTTAAAACCGTGAACTCGGCAAAACTTTTGGAGAAGATGTTCAGCAAAAAAGCTTAAAAAGGGGGAAACATGTTTGAGAGAGGAAGCCAAAATTGTGTTAGCTGAAGAGTAAAAAGGTCAAGAAAGACAAAAGGGTCGGCAAAACAAAGAAGAAAAAAGGAAAAAAAGCAATAGTGGCCAAGAAAAGATCTACTGGAGTAAGATGCCGGTGATTTTCCATTGATACAGTCAATCAGTTTCAACTTCTTTGCGATTTGCTCTAGTCCTGCATGGACCATGGCGATTTATGTCCCGAATCCATTAATGTCTTTTCAATTTGTCCGAATCAAGGGCACTCTCTGTGTTGGACTGTTAAGACTCGCCACCATCTCAAACTCACTGAAGCTAATTTGACCGGTTCCCTTTTTGGTATCCGCAAGCTCAGATCTCTCTACTGCTTATCTCATGATTGACCCTCGCCGTTGCTCAAGCTTCTGCAAGAGCATCCCCTCTCTAGAATTAAAGGTTATATTTTGAAATGAATTTGAGGAACAAAAGGGCCAAAATATAGATTATCCATGTTCGAATCAAGTTTCTTCTAGAAAAGCCACATTGCAATCAAAATTTAATATACAAAGTCATATAGTGATTCGACAGAATAGACACTTAAAATGAATGATTTTTTTTAATGGGATACTCAAGCGAGCATTATGAAAGTTATGATACTTACAGTGTCTTTATCGCCTTTAAATTGAAATATATGCACCTTAAGGTGCATATGATGTCATAATCTTCCGATAAGTGGCATATGCACTGAGAAGCATGATATTTGTGTTAGCGCCAACAGTAAAACGCTTTGTCAACACCAAGATTAGAACTTAGTATTCAAAAGCCCTTCCGTTACAAAATAAGGGCATAAGGACAAGAATCGCAGAGAGTACTGCCAACTCTCTCTGGCAGCCAAAGAACATGATAATCTTCATTCAACTTGCCAACTATAACAAAACAACTGTGATATTTGAAACTTGAACACATTGCGGATGTATCCAAAAATGTTTTTAATATCAAGCCATGAATATATATATGGTCAGAAGCCATGAATTAATTAATATGTTGAAGGAGTGGGATGGGGATAATGCCGAGGGAGGATTTGTCGCTACATAAGCAAGGTCTTTCTTTGTCTAAAACTTAGAGAGCACTTAAAATTTGAGGAAAAATTACTTTAAAAAGTCATAAATTTATTGTACTTTTGTCAATTTAGTCCTAAACTTTTTAATTGTACTAATTAAGTCATGAACTTTTTGACAATTTGTTAATTTAATTCTTAAGGCTAAATCTGGCTAAAATTGCTCACATAGATATTGATTGTTTTACGTGATATGGTTGATATTGACATGGATAATTTTAATAGATTTCTTTAAAAATAGAATTTTTAATTATTTTTAATCTTTTCTCTTCTTTCTTTTCCATTTTCCTTCTTCTTCCACTAGTCGTCAAGCCTTGGCGATGATCAGTGATCAGTTGGAAGCAAGGCTCAATCTCACTGGGATCAAGCGAGGCTCAATCTCACCGGGATCGAGTGAGGCTCCACCTCACAAGATTAGATAAGGCTCGAGTTAGCCTAGATCCAACAAGGCCAAGTTAGGCTCAATCTCGCCGGTGTGATGCTGGCAATGGTGACAGTTGATGATTAGGCATAGGTGATGTTGGTGAGGCTCGAGCCTCGCTAGCATCACCTATGGTGGGTCGCCAATTGTTGCCAAGGTCCAATGGCCGGTGGAGAAAGAAGGAAAATAAAAAAATAAAAAAAAAAAAAGAAAAGAAAAGACCAAAAATAATTCAAAAAATTCAAAATTTTTTGAAAAAATTGTAAAAATTGTTTATGTCGGCGATCGTATCATATAAGACTGCCGCATCTACATCAACAATTTTTGGTCAAATTAGGCTAGAAGAACTAAATTGATAAATTGTCAAATTGAATTGGCAAAAGCGTAAAATATTTAAGATTTTTTTGGTAATTTCTCCTAAAATTTGGATTGGACGGGCTTTTGTTCGAAAATGAGGAGCTTGTCTTTAATTCTACGAAATGTTGGATTTATCTGAGCCCCGAAGCCGGATAATCACAGTAACCTATGTTTCAAGTACGATGATCGCCACCCGAGGCCAGATAATTATCGAAGCATGTAACTCCTTAAAAAACTTATTATTATTATTATTATTATTATTATTATTATTATTATTATTATTATTATTATTATTATTATTATTATTATTATTATTATTATTATTATTATTATTATTATTATTATTATTATTATTATCATCATTATTATCATCATCATTATTATCATCATCATTATCATCATCATCATTATTATCATCATCATTATTATCATCATCATTATCATCATCATCATTATCATCATCATCATCATTATTATTATTATTATTATTATTATTATTATTATTATTATTATTATTATTATTATTATTATTATCATCATTATTATCATCATCATCATCATCATCATCATTATTATTATTATTATTATTATTATTATTATTATTATTATTATTATTATTATTATTATTAATTTATAAAATGGTCAGTCAATTCTTCTTCTTTTTTACATCGCTCTTTTGTTAACGGTAGTCATTCAGCTCAAAACGTAAGGGAGACTGCTGACGTGGCCGTTTAATAGCTATTCCAGCATCATAAGTGATATCCTGCCTTAAAAACCATAAGAATATAGAACCTTTCTAAATTTCAGAAAAACAAAAAAGAGAAAAAACAGAATAAGTAAAATGGAGAAAGAATAGGAAGCAAAAGCTAAAATAGGGGGTGTGACTGGTGCATATTAGGGGTGAGCAAAAAAACCCACCTGAATTAGGAATCACCCGAAGCAGCCGATTTTGGGTGGTTTCAATTCTTAAAAATTGGAACTAGTGAGTATGATCTGGTTTCAGTTCCAGGTGTGGTATCATCCACAAAGACCACTCGAAATTTGTATATATATATCTATATTTTAGTTTTTATTATAACAAATAAAAACCTAATGTTTAAAATTACCTATTCATTCACCTAGACCCCAATCTACTGTTGAGCCTGTTAATGGGACTTACGCAAACAATTGAGTTTTTTGCCTTGTATTGTTTGAGTTTGTGCTTGTGGAGAGATTCCGTGGATCAAGGTTAACCGGGGGCCTCTGCTGAATTATTTTCGGGGGTTAACCTCGTGGATCAACCAACGCAGAGGGAGTTTCGTTCACAGGGGGTCTCTGCGTCCCGTTCCAGCAATAAGAACGAGCTCCACGGATGTATTCCTGATTTTAATGTGCTAGTGTCCACATACTTAACCCCATTGTTGAGTCAGAATCTTTTTTTTATCCCAACCCTGGCAATATCCAAATTAATTTTTAACGATTCGTGGTCCAGTCGTGACATTTTAAGGACTTACCAATGTCTAACAAGCGAGTTGGTTTGTTTGTATTGTTTGAGTCTGTACTTGTAGAGAGATTCCGTGTGTGGAATCCTTTTTTTTTTCCCTTTCTTTCGATAGCTTTGCGATTTGTCAAATCTTGCTCATGGCTTCTTGCTGTTTCGTTGTTATAAAGCTTCATTGTGGCGGGGATTTCACTCCTATTGAGACCTCTTAACCTCGGATTTTCATTGCCCTAGGTCTTTGTTGGCGGTCAACATTCAAATGTTGCTCCTGTTGCGCTGTTAACACCTTGTGATTAAAGAGAGCTCTCAAAATTGCATGCACAGCCAACTCAGAATACGACCAATTCTATGAACCCACCCGAAATTCATATTGGATCGATGATCTAGTTCTCAAGTGGATTCAGAAAACAGTGTGCGGCTCTCAGTTTTCAGTTTGTGAAACCGATCTTTCGTGGGCAATTTTTGGTTTCAATGTGAAAAACGACTCACCTTGAAATCGGTCACCTCTAGTGCACATCAAAGTGTAAGAAGTCCATGTCGGGCCACCACTGTGGTGAGGAAGACCCTTGCTAGATACTCTCTCGTTTATATATTTGAGTTGAAGTTTTTCTGTCTTTTATTCCTCACTGACAATTAATCTAATTAAAATTGTGGTGGCACTAACTTGGAATTACACGTCAACATTTTCATTCGTATGTTTGATGGAAGACCTAACATGAAAGGAATTACATAATCCAAGAATCCAGTTGAATTAAAAAAGTATTACAAATTAATTGGATCATTTGCAACAATTTTGGCCGGTCTAAATAGACTTTTACTTACAATTTTTTTAATCTAAGTCATATGACTTATACTTTTTTTATTAACTTTTGTTAATTCAACCGGAAATTTCACATGTAAAGGTTCACACTTAGATTCGCATATAACTATTTCAAAGTTCTTTGAAATTTGAATATGAAAAATTACTTTCATTCAATTCAAAGAAACACACTGTCAAAGACCAACATGTCTTTTATTTATTGAAAAATTGGGTGACGCGTTTGTTGGAACTACAGGCCAGTGAAGGAGAATTTATACATATATATATATATATATATATATATATATATATATATATATATATATTATATATATATATATATATACATATATATATATATATATGCATATATATATATATATGGGTGTTATGGCTATTAAAGAGAAATTGCAAATCTGATAATGAGCATGACAACTAGTTAGCCTCACCAGGACACCAAGCGCACATTGGGCGAGGGCAACGCGAGGGCATATAATTATAGGGCTCGACTTAACTGACTAGGACCAATCCAAGCCTGACTAACATAGAATGGTGTTATGTATGTTTCTCGTCGGCAAGCGAATCTAAGCCATAATATTGGCCGGATGTGATGTCCCAATTGGATCCACGTGTTAATCACCTCAATTTGCAAGGGGCAATGGCATGTTCTAGATGACTCGTAGAGGTCTACCATCAAGGCCTAGGTAAAGTGAAATGTAAAGATTGAAAATAAAAATTATATGATTAAGACTCTATTCATTTCACAGAAAATAACTTCCAAAAAGAAAGTCTTCTAGATTTTTCAGTATTTGTTTCACGAAAAATGAACTAGTCAAAGAAAACATTTTCCGCTATTGGAAAAAACACATTCTAAGGTGTGAAATCTTTTTTTCACTTTTCACAACTCCTTGAGAAAATTCCAAATAGTAGTCCAAAGTATCCTCATTTGATCAAATAAAGGCCCGAAAAGGACCTTGTGTCAAATAAAGGCACGAAAAGGCCATGGTTGTTTCAAATAAGGGCTCGACCTCACCAATCATCGGCTAGCTAACTATTTTAATTGGTCAAAGGCATTTTCGTCCAATTATAATTATAATTTTAAATTATTTTTTATCATTTTCTTTTCTTTTTTTACTCTATGAAGGCTAGTGGTTGCCGATGAGGGCTCAACGACCCTCGTCGACCACCCTCATCTGTCATTGGTAAAGGCCAGCAAGGGGTTGCAAGCCTTCACTATCCATGGGTGAGGCCAACCTTGCTAGGTCTAGTGAGGGTTGACCCTATGTGAGGTGGCCTCCCCTAAGGTCAAAGAGGGCGGCCTTCACCTCACCCAAAGTGAAGGTGGCCTTAGGCAAGGCCATCCCTCACCGACCGTTGGCGAGGTGGCCCTCACATATCTAATGAGGGTCGAGTTGGCCAATGGCCGTGAGGGCAGCCCAGGCGAGGTTGTCCCTCATCGATTGTTGGCAAAGCAACCGTTGCCTAGATCAAGCAAGGGTTGGCCTCTTGTTGGCTGCAAGGGCAGCCTCTCCGGGGTGAGGGTTGTCTCACCCAGGCGAGGTCGTCCTTCGCTAGCGAGGGTGGCCCTTGTCAGATCAAGTGAGGGTAACTCTTGCCTAAGCCTTCTTGGCATCACCAATGGCTAGTTGGCCACTAGTGAGTGAAGGAGAAAGAAAACCGGAAAAAGGGAAAAAAAAAAAAAAGGAAACAAAAAAGGAAAAATAATAATAATAAGGGAAATGATTAAAATGCCATTATTAACTAGAAAGTCAAGCCTTTATTTGAAATAAAATTTCAAGCCCTTATTGAAAACAAAATTCACTTCAACCTCCCATTTGAAACAACCGTGACACTTAAGACTCTCATTTGAAACAAGGTTTACTTCATGTCCTCACTTGAGAAGATGAATATACTTCATGCCCTTATTTGGAATTTTCCTTAATTTCTTCAACTTCACTTTCTTTCACCAAACACAATTTTCTTTTTATTTTTATGTTTTATTTTTCTTTAAAAAACGAGTTTTTTAATTTTTCTTTTTTTCTTTTTTTTCCTTTCCTTTTTCCTTTTCTTCTTCTTCGTCCTTGGCCTTGGCCAGTTGCCGACTATAGTGACAGTTGGCGCCCAACCACTGGTGAGCTCCAGCCTCACCTAATCTAGAGAAGCCGAGCTCGTCGACTCATCATATAACATCCTCAACTTCAAGCCCTTTACATGGTAAAAGAGAAGTCCAAACTTGGTTTCACCGGTTAAACCCGATTGTGTCCGCTTTCTCCAATCATGTCTTAGGCACAAACCCGAAGCCAAATAAGATAGTCGATTGTGGTGAAACTTGATTAGTCCATGCTTGATGATAAGGCCTTCAAAATTGAGATATTCCAAATTGCATTTAACGCCCTCATCTTGTAGTTAATTAATGAGCATCGATTGAGATGGACACATGGCACATTAGGCCTTAGCCTTGGAAGATAAGTATGAAACTTGGACTAGTCAACATTTCTTAGAAAAACAAGTGTGAACAAATGTGAACTAATACCACCGCCCTCAGTGGCGCAGCTAGCTCGGGCTCTCTCCCCCTCACGAATGGGAGAAGTTCAAATCCCAGAGGCGTCGTTAGGGATTCTTACCTGGAGTACTGTGGTGGTAGGTCCTGCAGTCGCTCCCCCAGGGTTTGCTCGCCAGTTGTCGGCTTACGGGGTTCCCTAAGTTACAAAAAAAAAAAAAATATATGAACTAATGCAAACACATTAAGTGATGGGTGGAAAATGGTGTCCCTATAGCCTAGGCCTAATCATACCCTAAATACCTAAGTGTAAAATGTGGACTTTGGAGCCCATAAGGAAAGGGCCACACACCCAAGAGGAAAAGAGATAGAAGCCAAGTTAAGTTCAAACTTTGAACTTAAGATAAGTTCATATTAATATCTCTGGGAATTTAGCCATTTAATGAGCAAGATGAAGTGTCCAAACTAAACTAGGAATTAGTTGGAAACTTGAAGGATAAGGATTTCCACTAATTAATGCTTCTTGACCAAGTAGGACGCCACCTCTTTCCAATTAGATATGCAACATTTGATGTTCGAAATTGCTAGACCTTCACTATTTTCCAATTTTATAGAGCTTTTTTATGGTTCGAATTTGGAGAAGCTTCCTTCATGAAAGCTGTTCAAGACATCTTGATCTACAACATACATAAATTTCAGATTTTTCTAAAGTTAAATGGTTGGGAAGAAGGCCCAATCAATTATTGTATAGAACCTGCCCAGTATAGTGAAAACGATAACCAAGTTACTTTCTCAAATTTTTACAAAATCTTCCCTTTCAAATTTGAACATGTTTCATTCACAAAATTTTTAAATGACATCCGTATCTATAACATATTAAAATTTCAAAGAGTTTTGTGAAGATTTAGATTTCGAAATGAGTCTCTCTCTCTCTCTCTCTCTCTCTCTGACCGTTGAATCTGCTCGACGGAAGAATTTTTGGGTTGTGTTCAATGATTTGTTTCTCTTTCCACAAAATGAATTTAGCTTGGATTCTTTCATAAAAAAAAAAATTCTAAGTCTTCTCTACAACATATTAAAATTTTATAATTTTTCGAGCCCGTTTGATAAGATAATGGTACTGATTTGGAAAGTTACTCAAAACTATTTTCGCCTTAGAATGGGAGAATCACATGCCCAACTTGGAGGGGAAGGGGGCTGCACGCCTAACTTGAGGTGGAAGAAAATCTAGAGTCTTCTTGACTTGAAAATAAGAATGTATTAAATGCTTTTGGAAGCTAGCTATCTAATGAGCTTAATGAGTCACACACTCATGTAGTTAACTTAGAGAATAAGTTGTCCAAAATCCAAGTTTCTTGATGACCAAATCTTAGGTAAATCTTAGGATCTGATAGCCCTAGATTATAGCCTTGGTAAACAAGTCAAAAACTAGCCAATTAAAAGAGGACATGATGCATCAAAAGGCTTATGTGTCTCCTTAGGCACCATAGGCAATAATAAGCCTAGAGTGAGTCTTGGAGAGCAAGCAAATATGTGGACCAATCACAAGCCAACACCAAAGGACCTAGACGCCAATTCGGGAAGATAAGTAGGGCACTCGTCATTTAGGCGTAATCATGAGTTTGCATAAAAATCTAAGAGAAAGAGGCCTATAAATAGGAAAAGGCATCCTCACATTTTAAGGAGGAGCCATTCTCTTCTTTCCTTTCCCTTCCTCTCCTCTCTTTCACACCCATTTCTTCCAAGCCGCCCTAGATGCCGACCGACCACCAAAAAAGCATCTTGGAGCTAGGTCCAAAAAGTAGTAAGTAGACTTTCCTAACTCTTCGATAGGGCAATGTGCTATGCTTATCGATTTTAGGATCATGTCATCATTTGTTTGTATTGACTTTGTATTATTATACTTGTTGTATTTTTATTGCTTGTTGTTACATTAAGTAAGTTCAAGATCCCGCATGGGTGTCAAGCACACCCAGATGTCAAGGAGAAGTCTTGGTGACTATGGACAATACTAAAGCCTAAGTGAATGGTTCCAAGTTAAGGTCACGAGCCCGAATCGCATCCGACATAAGTTTGATTTAATAAAACACAAGAGTCGTTCATTAGTTCACCTTATATGGCACGCCTTCGGGCCTTTCATTCGGCTAAAAGTTTAAACATAAAATGAATCGGTTGATGCTTGAAATGCATTGACACACAATAGACTTATATGCTGACGCTGGGGATGTCAAGTCGTTGCTTGGGGTAAAGCTTCAGATGCCGTCACGATATTAAAATCGTGGATGATACCGGCCCTGGTGAGGCCAATACCTGGGGGTCGCCCTAGATGCCATCCTGATAATGAGATCAGGATGATGCTGGCCAAGGGGGGGACCAATGTCCAGTTGTTACTGGAAGAATTGATTAATTTCAACTAATATGATACTAAAAAAGAAAAATGAAAGTCCATGTGTAATGCTTGCAAAAGTTACGTTTGTTTGATATGTATTCTTAAGTCCTTACATTAATTTGAGCATACGTTTGAATTGGGTCACTTAGTGCTTGAATGTGTTTCATGAGATGCGTGCATCCCTTTTTGTGACCGAAATGATCATAAACTATGGATCTTTGGAAAGCTTGTTCATATGCACTAACTCATTATCTTTTATTCTTGAAAGCACATAAACGGTTGAGAGCCTTTCATATGCATAAGCAAGGCAAGGCACGAACCTTGCTATTGATTTGTCATCGACAAGTGGGTGGTGATCTTATATCCGACGATCAACGGCGAGATGTCCTCCTACAAGAGAATTCGGGAATTTTACTTACTGAATAATCGACTCACTCTTGTTGTTTTTACAATTTCAGGTTTGTAATGGGTGAACTCGGGTCCAAGAAAGGAATGAACATGGGGGCTGCTTTTGAGAGGAGTTAGGCTACCTCAACCTATGATGATTATATATGAAAACGAAAATAAGTAGCATGGAACTAGGATGGACATGTAATCAAAACAGCTTTTGATATGTGAATATGTATATGAATATGTTGTTTTTATTTGCTTGGCTTGTGTATGTCTTGCCCGACTTCCATGTTTGTTTGTACAGAGATTGTTTATGATCACTTCCGTATGTGCTTAACTAAAGATAAAAGACTTTCGGGACGTTCAATGTTACCTGGGGCATCGATGCTAACCCATCGGGTCATGCTCTCGTACTAAGGATGGAACAGGGGTGTGACACATCGGCCTCGGGGAAGCTCAAGCATTGCTCCGCCTCGCTGAAATTTGGCGAGCTCAAGTCTCATCGGCCTAGGGCGAGGCCAAAGCTCACCAATGGCTGGTCGCTAGCCATAGCCGTAGCTAGCGACCAACCAAGGCTAAGGAAGAAAAAAAAAAGAAAAAAAAAGAGGAAAAGAAAAAAAAGAAAAAGAAAGGAAAAATTTAAAATTGATTTTAAAAAATAAAACAATAAAAAAATTAAAAATGAGTGTATGCAAGAAAATATTTTCTTTGTCAAATGACGGAAGATATTTTTTAAGTTTATTTTCAAAATTCAGCCAAAAACTGTAAAATATGCTTATTTTTTTAGAAAATGATTTTTTAGAAAATAAATTTTAGAAACATCACATTTTTCACGAGGTGAACAGGGGCTTAAGGTGCATATGAGCCCACCGTATCCCAATCTTTGATGGGATTACGTCCAACGGGGGAACCGTGTGACCTATCAGCTCAGACGAACCAAATTCAGGACTGCACCCAACTTCTCGCGGCCGGCAGATAGATTCAAGAAAGCCGGCTTAAAGTTCGGAGTCGAGCGATCCGTTGGGGCCAATCCAACGGTGGAGGGACCACCGGAACAACATTGGAGGACGAGTCATGTGGGCCCCGTCCTTTGTCTTTGTTCCTTCTACGGGGAGCAGACCATTGTGCAGCCAATTAGTCCCCGCACGTTATCGTCCTCACTCTGGAGGCACAAAAATAAAGAAATAACAAATAACAAATAAATTGAAAATATTAAGAGAAAAAACACTATATTTAATCACATAGAGGCATTAATACTGCAATATAATATAAAAACATTCTCCTCACATGCCCATAATACTGCTCATTAACGCACTTTTCGCCATTTGAGCTTTAAAAACCCTCTTGATAAGGGAAGAAGTTAAACCCATAGAAAAAGATGAAAATCCAGAAAAGTAGTCACTATTGTATTACAAATAAATCAATTTGAGTTTTTAGTCGTAAATTCTTTTAAAAATCTAGCAATCAAGACAAAAATAATGTGATTACAAACATAGCAATTCCATCATGTTATCTTTATTGACAGGAAGGATTACTATTGGAGAGTGAGCAAATTTCAATTCCGTACAAGTTTCACTTCAAACCTGAAACTTACCTGTTATAACAAGGTTTTTATTTTTTAGAGCCTAGAACATATTATGTGTATCTTGGAACTTGGAACCTATCTTATCATAAATTTTAGGATTTATTCAAATTCCACCTATATTATTTATTAAACAATTGTAGTAAATCATCACTTTTAATTATCACCATTTGTTATAATACGCTAACCACAACTTATATTTAGACATACCAAGAATATAAAAATTAACAAAATAAAAGTTTTAGTCAAAAATGGAAGTTTAGACTAGTGGTTACAAATTATACACTCATCATCAAATGTCGTAAAATGCCACAAGATTGCGCGACGATAAAGATACAAAAAAAAAAAAAACTTATTTTAGATTGCACCTATCTAGAACTTAAAACTTACCCGTTAAAACAGGTTCATCAATTTTTTGAATTTGAAACTTATCTTGTATACCTTGGAATCTAAACCGCACATGTTCCCACTTATCCAATTATTCAATTCCACGTTCTACTTTGGAATCATGTTATCCCTAGTTGCTATGTGTATTGGACTACGCTTGGTTTTTTTCTGTTAGTATGAATTTATGTACTTGTTAATCACATAAAGCTAATGAAAATAGCTAAAATCTTTTTGCCCAAAAGTACAAGCCAGCTCAATGTGTATAAAAAGATATAGGTTAATATTGATAAATAATAATACATCACTCCAATTTAGACAGATGCGTCACAAATACACGATGAGATTGTACTCACTCTCGCTTCCACCGTCCGATTATCCTGCTCTCAAACGCCAGTCCGTCGCTTTTGCATCCGACGGACGACATCAAAAGGCCTGGATCTTTTACTGTCGCATGCACTTCATGAAATTCTCGCTACTTCCCCTCCGGACGAGCACACTCCCAACTTCACTTCCTCTCCCTCTCTCTCTCTCTCTCTCTCTCTCTCTCTCTCTGATAGGCGTCGAGTCCAGCGACCTAGTCCAGAGTTCCCGCAAGGATGGCATTGTTCCCAGCTCTCATGTCAGAGATCGCGATCCCAGTCTGTGCCATAATCGGGATTGCGTTCTCCCTGTGGCTGTGGCGCCCCTGGTCATGCAATATTGACAACCGGAACGCGCAGGGAAGACGGGGCGAACGTGTTAAGATAACGAAAGGCATCTCTACAGGTGACTTTATACAGATCCCGTAGCTTCACAACTTGTCTGCTTTATGGAACTTTTCCTTTTTGCTGCCCTCGCAATTAATAGTCGTGCATTCTCAAACATTTTAGGTGTTACTAGTGAAATACTATGGTTGCGATTTCCAATAAAGCTCGTAAGCTTTAAGCTCATGTTTGTTGTCCAAGAGAGAAAAAGGAAAAAGCCGAAGGCAGAGAATGAAGTACATTTGACTTTCTGGGTTGCGAGTCTTTCTTTTTCTGGGCATTGAGAGGTTGTAGTTCAACCCCCTTCTCTCTCACCCACACTGTCCATTAACAGATAGTTTCGGGTGAGTCTCGCATCAGCCCAGGCAATAGCAACAAATTCGAGTCTTGTCATCTGATGATGGCTCAGCGAAACGATGAGCTTCTGCTGCATGTGGGGCGTGTCATATTTAGGGTTTGTCACAGCTGCTAGAGCTTTGAGCGACGTATTTGAGCACAGTAATATAATATTTGCTCATGCAGATCTCTTATCAGGAAGATGGCTGGAATGATGTTGGTGGTCTTTGTCGTGTTCTTGGGCGGAGTGTTAACTGATGTAGCTCTTGTCCTTTTGGCTTTTGCCACACTTCTTATTTTCTCATCAAGGTCGCGCTTTGTTTGGATTAAGTAAATGCACGTGTTGTGCACGTCACGTGAATGTTTTCGTCTCTTTACTCACCAACTTAGCTGCAGGCTCTCATGGACTGGGAGGCACTTTATTTTATGGCATTGCACGACAAGAATGTTCATAATACAGCTGTTTCAAAAGTCTATTTGATTAAGGTCAGGGGATAGATAACCTACGAGCCATTACATGTTCTAAAAGATTAATTGATTTTTATGCTCAAGAACTGGTTTTGAGTAAGTCAAAATAGGTGTTGCATTTGGGCGCATGTACATCTGTAAGACAGATTGCATTCGACGAAGGTCTAAGGGTGCGCTTGTGTCAATGGAAAGAATTTCTGTGGAAAAGATTTTCTAAACTTTGCGATATTTGGAACAATCAAAATGATAAGTCGGTCGAAAAAGCATTTCCAATCAAAGAAACTACGTGTTTTTAAAATCAAGAAAAAGATTCCTCCTTCCTAAGAAGAGAAAAACGTTTTTTTTTTTTTTTTTAACTAAGTTTTATGTCATTTCATGTCACACAACATCAAAAAACTTCCACGAGCTTAGAACTTCAATGAAGTGCACCCTCTCAGTTCCCCCCCCCCCCTCTTCTCTCTCTCATCCTCATTCGCTTCCAGAATTCTTTTTTCTTTTTTTAATTCTTATTGATAAATCGACAAGTTATGTTCTCATTTATCATAAAATAATACATTAAATCCGTGATTTATGTCAAGTCGCCTGGGCCGAAAGAGTCGAGCAAGGATTAGCTTTGCTCATGCCAAATAACTAAAGCAACTGCTCCACAATCCTCCTTTTTGAGAAATTTCAAAAGTCCCACTTTTCCACTCCTTATCTTTAAGGATTTGACTTGAGGCATAATCTCTCTCTCTTAAGAGGAATTTCTATCTATCCTTAACAACAAAACAAATTTTTTTTTTTCTATTTTAGTTATTCCTAGCAAGCACCCCTCCCCATTATTCTACTAATTCAATTCACAAGGATAAATTTTGAGTCTCCAATGGAGTGAGGGGGTCAGTTTCTCGTTCTCAAAGGCTCTTTTCATGCTGACTCGAATAAGTTACTAGTTCTCATATCTCTCTTGGCATCGTGGCTCCCGCGTTCGATTCATCAGCAGCTAAGTTCAAATCCATTGAGACCTAGCCAGATCCGTAGTGACCGTGCTTGGTTTTAAAGTGGCTCAGCCCGAGAAGCCCCAGTTCCTGGGATTGGGACCACGGCGGTTGGGCCCACGTACCCAACGCTCAAGGTGCAGTACTAGAAATCGAGTCTAGGGTCCTGACAGTGGGGCTCGGGACTCTCAAAGCCGAGGCCAAGGCCTTGGCATCATGCTTGGCTCTTTGCCAGTCGCGCCCAAGTTCCCCACAGTTCGACTACTGAGCCCAGGTTGCCTTTGGCTGGGTTGAGGGCCTTGGCGCCTGACCCCAAGTATCCCAAGGCTAGGCCCTTGGCCTAACCGCTTGAGACCGGGTTTCATCAGAAAAAATTAGTTGTTTACAATTTATAAGAGTATTCAAGTTATGGAAATTTAATTCGATAAAACTATATTTAAAATTTGATGATATAGCACATGGAGCCCTTCTATCTCACAATTAATGCATTTTTTTTTTTTAAGAAAAAGAGAGAAAATTTTCATTTATAAATAATGGAAAATAATAGTCAGTTCGTTTCAAATTTCGGACAAAATGGGAAAATATTGTCATTTATTCAAGCACAGTTTTCAGAAATATCAAGCTGTCCTCGAAACAAATGAACCCTAGGTTTTTTTTTTTTTCTTCCAGCTGTTTAGTATTAGTTATAGGAAGCTTGGTATATGCCACTAATGACACAACGTCAACTAAATTAAAGTTAGGATAGCAATTTTTATACGTAACTGGCTTTCGTGGAAGCATATTGTATTAAAAAGGTGAATTGCTGAGGCTGCACAACCGTCAGTGAAAGTGTTTCAAGGGTTTTATTATCATACTTTGTAATTTGATGCACAACATTTCTCATTTTCGTGAGATAATCATTCTTGATTTGTCATACTTGTGATGAAACACTAACTCTATTGGATTAATTAAGAATATATAGGTAACGAGTTGTTCTTATATTTCTCTAAGGTTCTCTTTGATGTTACATTTTTGCTTCTCCTAACCAAAGTCCTTAGATGTGACAATGTTTCATACCTATTCCTTATATTCTGATTTGAATAATCTTTCGAACTAGAGCATACCTATTTCGCCGTAGCTATTTCACCCTTCTTCTCTTCTAGTTCTAACATATAAGTTCAGTTCTAACTTTAGTTCTGATGCTTTTCCATACTCTCGGTTTAATCTTTGGTTCTAACCTCCTGTTTACTATTGTAGTTCATTATCTGTTTCTAGTTTCTTGCTCGTTTATTATGCTTTAATTTTAAAGTAACGTTTAGATGTGTTTACAATGATATTCTGGGTTTTGGGAAGCTGTAATTAATTTTCAGTTCTTTGTATTGCATTAAGTACTTTGTAGAGCTGGCTACTTTCTTTCATCCGTTTTCCCATCTTGTCCTACACATTATGTTCCGTCACCCTTTCGCCGGTGGGATTTGACACTTTACACTATCCAGCTTGCCAAAGGTGGATTGTAATAGGCACCGTATCATGTTTTAAGTTACTCTTTTGGGGCGCTGTAGGTTAGGTTTTTCTTATTTCTTGGAGCTAGGTTGAACAAAACTAGGCAACGGAATGAAGTAACTGGATTCAACTGAATTATACCTTATTTTGTCACGCATAAGTAGAATCTCAAGAATCAGATTGTTGCTTTATTCCCTGGATAGAGAGGCTAAGTTATCGTTTGTGATTGTAACAGCTGCAGAATATTTTTGGCGCAAGCAGTGCTTGTATGTTGGAGCTTTCATGGCTGTTTTTGCGATTTTAATCTTCCCCTTCCTCTGCCTTGTTGAGAGATTCAGCACCCAAAGCTGGCCTAGCATATTTTATCCTCCAAACATGTGCAACCCTGCGGTTGCCATTGCCGTTTCATTCCTACTTGGTGCCGTCACATTAGCCCTCTCTGGTTTCCTTAGCATGAAAATTGCTGTAGATACTAATGCAAGGAATGGCTTTAATGAGGGAGATGGCCTTTCAAATGCTGCTTTCAGGTCTGGTGCAGCAATGGGACTTCTTCTTGCTGCTATCAGTCTTCTCGGGCTCTATATTGCTATCCAACTGTTCAAGTGCTGTTATGGCAATGATTGGGAAGGTCTTTTTGAGGTCATTACCAGTTACGGCCTTGGTGCATCTTCCATGGCTTTCTTCGGAAGAGCCGGTGGTGGAATTTATGCCAAGGCTGTTGATATTTATGTTGATCTGGTTGGCAAAATTCAGCCAGGTTCCCAAGGAGATCGAAACTTAAGTGTATGTACTCTCTTACCGTAGCTCTATCTCCTAAGTATATCATTCACTTTAAGTCATAAATGGGGTTGACTTTAATCATTCAGGTGATTCCTTATAATGTCGGTGATATTGTTGGGGATATTGCTGGTATTGGGACTGATCTTTTTGTCTCTTACGCCGAATCATCCTGCGCTGCCCTGATTGTTGCTTCCATCTCTTCTTTTGGAATTGATCACATCACTGCAATGCGTTATCCCCTGCTTATCAGCTCTACGGGTATTCTTGTTTGCTCGATCACAACTCTCATGGGGGAAATCATAACTGCATTGGAGAAGAAGACGCAACTTGTTATTTCCAGATTTCTAATGACTCTAGCTATTGTTAGCTGGATTGCTCTGGCCCCCTCATTTAAATTTAATAATGCGACGAAGTGGTAAACTCTCTGATGATCCTTGTCTCGTTCTGAACCTAAATGCTGCTTTCTTCTAATGTTGGTCATGTGACATGCTTTAATGTCAGCGGACTTTTACAGGATCAAGTCAATACGTTGAGCGAATGTAGTCGCTAATTATGGATATGATCTTGCAGGCAGCTGTCCTTGTGTGTTGGTGTTGGTCTTTGGGCTGGGTCAATTATATGGCTTTTAACTAAATATTACCCCGGCAATCCCATCAGGTGTTAAAATTGCTAAAGTAAATGAATGATATGAATTCTTACGACTGTTAATGGTCATGTGCTGAACACGTGATGATCCTTATTTCTGCAGATATCTCCCAGATGTTTTCGGCAGCAACGTAAGCGTTGTCCTTGCCTGTGTCTCCGCTGTCCATGCCTCTGTCGGTATCCCAAATTATGCCGACATTAGCATTTCTGTGATTTTCAGTTCTGATGCCACATATGGAATTGCTGCGGTTGCCCTGGGGATGCTAAGTACCATGGCGACTCAAGTGGCCGTAGATGCTTACGATCCCATCAGCCACTATGCTCAACGTATACCTCAGATGGCTAGCGAAAGGACCTTTCGTGCTGGCGATCGAGCAGCTGCCACTGAAACGGTAAAGGCAATCCTTGCATGCGAATATAGTATCGACACTGTCCCATTGTCCTTTTAGTAGCTTATTTTAATAAAATCCATAACATAGGAGAGGAAAGGGTGTCTGTCCGTAGAACCGTTCTCGAGATTACATTCATGTCTTCCAGAATCTGTGCACATTGTCCAATTATTTTCTTTTTCACCATAAATGACTAAATAATTCGGTAGTTATGCGAGTCCTTTTGGACTCTCGCCGGTGTGGCATGATGTTTGGCTAAAATGACCTTTCTTTGCTTTAGGTGCTGCCTTTCATCTATCATTCTCAATATTAGCCGTATTGGCAAATTCTACTGTCCTGTTGTTTGAATCTAATATTAGAAGGACCTCTTTTCGTATCTTATCTGTTATATAGGGACTTGCCATTGAATCAGCTGCCTTGGTGTCTGTCGCTCTGTTTGGTACATTTGTGAATCGTGCAGAAGTTTCTCTTGCTAATGCCCTGACAGTAAAGGGTGCCAGCGGCCTTGCCAGCGGTTTCGTCTTGGGCCGCTGGCTTCCTTACGGCATCTCTACTATGACCATGGAAAGTGTGGGACGTGTAGGATTGAAGATGGCTCACAAAGTCAACAACGCACCGCGTGCTAACGAACTTGAATGTGCTACACGCGTCGAAAATTCAATTGATGAAATTTTCAAAGGATTGACTCTACCTGGTGTTATTGTCATGTATACACCAGTTTTGGTCGGGACCATCTTTGGTGCAGAGATGCTGTGTGGTGTTCTGGCTGGCTCTCTCTATTCCGTTCTTCAGGTAATCTTTACCAAAATAATCAATGCCTATCTATTTTGGGGCTCAAGGTATGTTTCTTGATAGAATGCTTGTTAAACCGGGTTAAGAATTGTAGTTTCTTCAGTGTTGGACAATATTCGTGTTAGCTTAGTGAACTACTGAGTAATGCTCTCATCATCATACGTGGGAGCTTCCCATCGGTTGTCTCAAATTATTGTAGTGTTTTCCTGATGAAAATTGTTCGATGGGCTTGGTTTCGAACAGATTGCGAGATCGGCATCCAGGAATAATGGAGTATGGGACCAAGCGAAGGAGTATATTAAGGTATGCTGCTGCTTTAACTGCTCGACAGCTATTTTCCATCGATTGTATTCGTCTGTGGTGGTTCAGCGACCACGAAGAAAACTTGTCTGACTCGACAGATTTTTTTTTCCTTAATATCTTGAATTTGCTTTCAGGCTGGTGCTTTGGAGTATGCCAGGAAGGATGAACATAACCCTCAGTGGCTTCACCAAAAAGCTAGAACAATAGAGACCTTTGGCACTCCACAGAAGGACACTTCACGCCCACCGCTCAACATCCTCATACAGCTAATGGCAGTGGAGTCGCTCATGTTGGCTCCCTTCTTTGCTACTCACGGAGGTCTGCTCTTCAAGTTTTTCCGAGGGAGGGAACCGACGACTTCCCTTCTCTAGCAGCAGCAGAATTGTCATCAACTCAATTTGTACTTTAGCATTGATTTCCGTGTTGTTTGCATGTGCTGAAAAACCTCTCTAGCTCCTCAGCTGCTTTGGAATATTTGAGCTTTGAATAAGGATTTGGATTTTCCAGATTACTCGGTTTGATTTGAAAAAAAAAAAGAAAAAACAAAAACAAAATTAAGAACAAGGATGAGAAGAGGTGGTCTTGGCCATTCAAAGTAGAAATGCCACGTTATGATATTGATAAGTTGAAAGCTGCTTGAAAACTGGGGTGCTAAAGCATGTATGGTGCCCCATCTTCGCTAACTCCCCCCACGTAAAGGTGAAGAAGCATTCAACGACGACCGCGTATCAATCCAAAGTACACAAACCGGAAACCCTACTCTACTTTAAATATGGAGCAACGGTCTATCGGTGCTGATCATAGAGAATTTACGCGAGCCGAAAAAGCCGGGCCATAAAGACGGGTATCGACCGTGGAGGCGGGACTGAAGCTGACGCGGATGCCAGTGCCAATGATCCGGCCCACGAAGCACGCAGATCCATCTAATGGGATAATGTTGTGAAGTACCTGGTTGGATTATGCTGCCTTTAATTCTTTTTTTATTTTTGAGAATTATCACTCCCACAATCAATAGTTAATGTTGTTATTTCTTCAATTAAAGTCTACTCAATCTCTGAATTCTAAAAAACTGGACAAGAACAAATCAACCGCCAAATAAAGGAGTAGTAGTAACATGTTTTACGAGCATATCTTATGTCAAACTTCAACTTAAATCCAATCAGAAATTACCTAAATTCTCAATCCAAAGTAATAAAATTAACTATATATATACATATATATATATATATATATATATATATATATATATTATGTTGAGATAATAAATTGATCAAATATGTGGGTTAGGTGTGCCAGCCTTTTCGATGTAACTCGTCCTATCTCTTTTCTCATCTCTTTTTTTTTTTCCTTCTGTGCGCAATTTTAAGGTCAATGAGGAAAATTATGATTGATCAAGCAAAATCAGATTCATTTTTCTCCAACGGGAGTATAGAAGGATCCGAAACATTACTTTTTGGCCCTCATTGATTAATTAAGCAGTTGAACTACATTTTGGGCTGATAAGATACCTCAATTTAAGCAGACTCTCATTCATGCCCGAGCTAATTGGCCGTCAATTGTTAACTGGATCACTAGAAAAATCGCCTCATCTTACATAAATTAGTGACATGTGAATACATAACGAGATATTTGGTTGTATGTGGAAATTATTGATCATGTATTAACATTTTAATCTAATGATTAAGTTATTATTAACAAATTACTCCTCAAACTGATTATTTTTATATGAAATTTAAAGTGATTATCAATGTTGCTAAGTTAAGTGCATTTCTGCCGGGACTAATTATCTACTACTCACTTCTATTAATAACTTTTGTGCTTGGAATTTGAAAATAAAAAAGAATTATCCAAGTTACCAAAAAGTTATTATATGATTTTGCATGTCAATATTTGGATATAGAAAGATTTCAAGTAAAATAAAAGCCAAAGATTAGTTTGGCAACGCATCAAAAAGAATGAACAGATAAAAATTAGTTAATAGGTTTTCACATCCGGAACTAAATAAGAATATGATATAGAAAGTGAATTATTAATGTTGATTAGTCACTGCCTTCATTACAAAATGAAGTCACGTTTGTAGTGGGAAATAGTCTACTTGCCCATGTTTTAAAAAGTTTTATTATATAGACTCATTTTCTACTTAAACCCGTTCAGCTTATATGAATAAACAATATCTTTTCAGTGTTACAAGAGTGACAGAACGATCAAATTTAGATCATCAAAGAAGAAGTTATGCAAAAGCAACAAATATCGTTTACCATAAAATCAAATATTGTAGGTCTGTCTGTCTTGTATATTCACTTTGCACATATCAAGAAAATGTTAGTTCATATTTTACTAAAAATAAATTCATCATGCCCTATTTTTAATTCTAATTTGATACCACTGTCATCTTTAAGCGATTGTTATTTTTCAATTGAGTGAAATTAACCATAACACTGTATTTTACTAAACTTTTATATGCTTAACAAAAGTAATTTTATTTTATAGAATTGATTCATGCTAATAATTATTTATGTTTTCTGTATCACATGATAAAATGTGTATAGTATCGTCAATTATATATAATTATAGATTTTTTTTTTTCTATTCTTGATATAATGTTTCACACGGCATCAATTCTGATTTGATACCAATTCCATTGCAAGCCCAAAATCGATTTTTCGCTAAATTATGTTGTTAGCTTTCTACCACACCGTGCCCAAAGAAGTTGTTGGGAATAACGGATACCCAAAAAGCCGGATTCGACACTAAATCGAACCCCTAAACCAATGCGGAAGACGAGCCCGGGAAAACAACACGTATCACCGATCCTAAAGCACACCACGGATTCGAGCGTATCTTTTAAGCCACAGATTAAACACCGACGCCGATAGAGGAAGAGAAACTTGGTCCTGTTCGATCCGATGAAGCAAATTCGCCTTCGCGCTTCACTGTTTTTCCTTTTTAGGGAGAAAGCGAGAGAGAGAGAGAGAGAGAGAGAGAGAGAGAGAGAGAGAGAGAGAGAGAGAGCGGGAGAAAGGAAGACGTACGTACGTTCTATTTCCAAAAGGTGTCTTCTCTCTCTCTCTCTCTCTCCTCCCTTTTATACGTCCCTCCATCCACGGGCCCTATTCCCGTGGGCTGGGCTTTTTGGGCCCAACTTGGGCGGACGGGTCTTAAGCCCATCGCTAATAAAACCTTCATCTCCCACTCGCACATGGTGGGCCGAACAGGATTCTCTTTACCTCTCTTCAACATTCATACCGGTGAATAATCCGTGTGACCAGCATACTTTGAGAGCTCGTTGCTATACATCTGTTAGGAATATATAGCAGCTCATAATAGGCGTCACACTCTGAGTAGATTTAGTATGCAGTACCCTAGATCGATCGATCACATTTATATCTCTCTTGATCTCTTTTAAAACAATGATATATATATATATATATATTGTATTCACAATTATAATTATCACAAAGACAGTCATAATTGGTCGACTAGTGAATACAAAAGTACAATGTGATTCTCAAAAATCGATCTTCATTTTTCCTTCAAACTCTCAATTTCAGTTTAGCTTGCTTTTCTAGAAATGTCCCATTAGATCGAATCAACTCATGACCATTGACAACATCCTAAGATAGCAAACACTAAATAGAAATCTTGAGAATAAGTAAAAGTCATGAGGGGACGAAAAATTTGAGGAACTCTTTTCCTCGAGAGTCTCACACGTCATAAAAGTTGAGATCAAACTTTTTGCCACTCTTATTGGTCGTCTTATGCATACGTAGTATGAAATACGTATTACGGTATTAACTCCTTTCCCATGGAGCGTATGTCTATATTTTTCAATACCGTACAGATGATAGTTCAGACATACCCAATGTCTAACTTGAGTTCACGTATCTACTCATTCACAAAATTCATCAGAACTCACATCTGGCATCTTAGACAGATAAAGTAAAATATGTGGGGTATTTTACTTTCGGATATCGTAAGTATTATGTCCTCATCTTAACACTTAGTTAAGGCAACATGCGTATTTTAAGCTTGAGCTCTCGATTATCACCTAGATAATAAGCTTAAAAATAGTCTCATCTCTATTCATCACACAGTAAATAGAGGCGATTACCCGTGTGAGTGGGCTAATCTTTTATCTGTCCGACATACTTCCTCAACTTATAATAATACACTGAGTATTAAGATGCATAAAGATCATACAAAGATTCATAGGCATTAATCAATGAAAAACAAAATTTCATAAATGTGAACAACTCAGGGAAATTACAATCCAGTACATCAGACTCTACGCAATCCTAGAGATTTTACATGACCACAAAACACATCTCTAGGTATTGGCTTTGTCATAGGATCTGCTACCATTATATGCGTAGATATGTACTGTAAGTTCACATCCTTTCGTGCAACCATATCTTTTACAAAGTTATACTTGGTATCTATATGTTTGGTCTTGCCATGATACTTTGGATCTTTGGTGTACGCTATAGCTACTTGGCTATCACAGTTAACCAATAATTGATTTGCAGCTTTCTCAATAACACCTAAATGATCCAAAAATCTCTTAAGCCAAACTCCTTCTTGTACTGCTGCTGATAATGCCACGAACTCAGCTTCCATCGTGGACAAGGCTATACACGTTTGCTTCTTATTACTCCATGATATAGCGCCATTGCTCAGTAAGAAAGCAAATCCTGAGGTAGATTTCCTTTCATCTAAATCTCCTCCCCAATCAGCATCTGAATAGCCTTCAAGTCGCAGATCCTTTCCTTGGTAATTCAACTTGTAATCAACAGTTCCCTTCAGATACCTCAGTATTCTCTTAACGGCCTTCCAATGTGTTAGACCTAGATTGGATTGGTATCTACTCACCATTCTAACTGCAAAACATATATCGGGTCTTGTACACATCATAGCGTACATCAAGCTCCCAACAGTACTTGCATAAGGAACATGTTTCATTTGTTCCTTCTCTTGTGGAGTCCCTAGACACAGTCTGTGGCTCAATCCTTCACCTTTTACAATAGAAGTGTCTATGGGTTTACAATCTTGCATACGAAATCGTTCAAGAACCTTATTTATATATGTTTCTTGCGAAAGAGACAACGATCTCTTCGAACGATCTCTTGAAATCTTAACTCCAAGAATGTATGCAGCCTCACCCATATCCTTCATCTCAAAGTTGGAAGACAACCAACTCTTGACAGTCTTAACAAACTCCATATTGCTTCCGGCAATTAGTATATCATCAACATATAATGATATGATCACAAATTGATCCTTGGATCTTTTGATATATACACAATGATCCTCATCAATCATTGTAAAATCATATGGCATTATGGCATTATGAAAACGTATATACTATTGTCTTGATGACTGCTTGAGGCCATATATCGATCTCAAAAGTCAACATACCTTTTCTTCTTGGCCTTTCACTATGAAACCAGCAGGTTGTTCCATATATATTTCTTCCTCTAATTCTCCATTGAGGAAAGCAGTCTTTACATCCATTTGATGTAACTCAAGATCCAGACTAGCCACTATTGCCAGAATAATGCGAATCGAGGTAAATCTCACTACAGGAGAAAATGTATCTTCATAATCAATTCCTTTCTATCGAGCCATCAGCCTTTCGCTTTATTTTGAGAACCCATTTGTTCCCAATAGCTCCGCGTCCTTTTGGAAGATCAACCAATTCCCAGACTTGGTTTGATTTCATTGACTCCATTTCCTCTTCCATTTCATTAATCAATTTTTCCTTACTAGGGCAATTTAGAGCCCCATTAATATTTCTTGGCTCATCCTCATCTTGTGGAGCAACCATAAAAGTTTCCCCTTCAATGTCAAAACGTCGACAGGGAATACTTTGGCGACTTGTTCGCCGTGTGGGAGATTGTACACTTTGCACATCATTCCCCATCATGCTCCCACTTGGATTAGATAATGATGATGCCGTCTCATCATTTGGTTGCAATTGAGAATGAGTTGAATTCAATTCATCACTTCTCATATTACTCCCACTTGGATGAACTCCACTAATATCATTATCTTGATCCAAGGTTTCAAATAGGGAATAATCTTCCCCTATTTCTCCCTTTTTAGGAAATTCATCCTCTAAGAATGTGACATCTCGTGATTCAAATTCAGTTATACTCCCACTTTCCTGCTCACCTATGAACACATACCCTTTCGAGTGTTCTGAGTACCTTATGAAAATACTCTTCTTTCCTCTGGGACCCAATTTCCCAAACTTGTGAGAGGACTCATGTGTGTAGGCAGCACAACCCCATGGCTTAAGAAAACTTAAGTCCGGTTTTCTACCTGTCCATAACTCATATGGAGTGGAAGTAACTGATTTGGAAGGCACCCGGTTAAGTATATAGGCAGTAGTTAACAACGCATCACTCCAAAAAGTAATAGGTAAGTTAGCATGCGCCATCATAGACCTAACCATTTCCAGTAGGGTTCTATTTCTTCTCTCTGCAACACCATTTTGTTGAGGATTATATGGAATAGACAACTGTCTTTTGATTCATTTTTCATCACATAATTTTCTGAACTCATCAGATAAATATTCTCGACCTCGATCGGATCTCAATGCTTTTATTTTCTTGTCTAATTGCTTTTCCACCAGGTTCATAAACCTTTTGAAACAACTTATTGCTTCAGATTTATGAGAAATCAAATAGACATATCCAAATCGAGTGTAATCATCTATAAAAGTGATGAAATAAACAGCCCAATGCCTTCCTTTCACATTCATTGGACCACAGACATCAGAATGGATTAAATGCAGAGGAAATTCAGCTATTTTTCCTTTTCCAAATGGTTTCCTTGTCGTTTTCCCTTCTAGGCAATGCTTACATATGGGCAAATCGACTTTTTCAATGTTGCCCAACAAGCCCTCTTTGGCTAGTCTATTCATACGTTGTTGGCCAATGTGACCAAGTCTAGCATGCCACACATTCACATCATTATCATATGTATTAGGAGACGTGATAAGGGAATAGCAAACATTTGCATTAACATAATCAATATCTAATACAATGAAACCATTCAGAAAATAACCACAACCATAGTAATTTGTATCCAAAAACAAATTCACACCTCTACTATAGAAGTTCATATTAAAACCTAATTTAACCAACACTAATACAGACACTAAATTCTGACGAATCTCCGGAGCATACAACACATCATGTAGGAACAAAGTGCGTCCACCACGCATATTCAGTTGGCATGTGCCAATTCCTTTCACTTCAGCTCTGGAGTTGTTTCCCATATAGATCCACTTAGTTCCAGTTGGTACTCGTCGGAATTGCACGAAGGATCCTCTATTCTTCGCTACATGGTTTGTCGCTCCTGAGTTCACAGTCCACAAAGGATTAGACTCAGTTAAGAACACAGAACTCGACACAAAAGCAAAGTTCTGAAAAGTGCAAGGGGTGTTTACCTTCTTTGGCTAACGACAGTCGCGAGCATAGTGACCCTTCTTATCACAATTGTAACATTTCACCCTTGCAAGCTTCTTCATGCGAGGATGCTTTCCTCTATCATGTTGGTTAAACTTGGGTTTCTTCCCTGAAGGACCTGCTTCCTTGCCTTTCCCTTTATCAAACCAGTTAGGGCGTTTGCGCTTGGAGCTCGAAGCTCCATTTGAGCTAGAACTAGCATGATAGAGTTCAGCATCCGGCTTAGCCGCCAAGAGGCGGTCCTCTTCCAGCTCAAGATGGCGCACTGCATCCTCAAAAGTTTTGATATTTTCATTATGGGTCAGGTGCACCTTCATATGCTCCCAACTCTGAGGCAAGGAATGAATCACTACTTGCACCTGCTGCTTATCTGTGAGGACATGGCCAGCATCTTTCAGCTTATTTATCATGTTTGACATCTTTCTAAGATGTTGCTTCATGGTCTGACCATGAGGCTTCTTATAGGAGTCAAACATAATAGTGAGCTGTCTCAGTCTGGTCACCGAAGTATGACCAAATCTAGCTGCCAATGCCTCCCACATTTCCTTGGCATTGTCAAAACGCCTAAACTCTCGCATGACGTCATTTTCCATGCTGCTCAGCAACGTGATGCGAGCAAGAGAGTTCTTTCGTTTCCATGCAGCAAAAGCTTCCTTATCTCTTTTGTGCTGTGCAGTATTTCCTTCTTCAGATTCTACCATGGTCAGGTTAAGAGCCTCAAGTGCCTCTTGCTCTTCCAGCACATATTGGATTTTCATGTGCCATATCTCATAGTTATCACCATTGAGCTTTTCACCTTTGTTCAGCTCGGCAACTATGCTCTTTGTAGCTGAAGCCATTGATCTGAACACATCAGACATATATGCACGAATTATTAATGCCTATCATTTATGCATCCCTATTTGCATAGACCCATCATATTAATGAATAATTTCAAGTAAGGCTTCAGAATCAAAAGGTCACTATGTTTCCAATCATCCTCCAAAAATCCTAACTTAAAATTATCATTAATATAATTATCTTATACAAAGTAAATTCTATGAAGCTACTAAAACTTCTATAACTACCCACAAAGAACCAAAGAATAACGAAAAGCAACAAATAATTGATATACAATAAAACAATAATGCTTTCAACTAATACAACAAAGATATTGGTTGCTACATCAACAACAATTAGGTAGTAAACATTACATAATTATGTCCACAAAGCACACTTAACATAAATCAGCCAATACATCTAACACCAAGTCAGCACACGAACTGGGAAAGATCCTCTTTTATTCAATTTCTTGATCTTTTCCCTTGTAATAATCCAGTAATATTCATTTACAAAATCCATTACAATTTTCTTATAAGAAGCAGCTCTGTTGACATCCCATATTCGATTCAACACTCCTTGCCATTCAGGTGGAAGGGTGTTCAGGAAAAATCGCACCATCTCTGACTGTGGCATAGGACGACCATTCCATATGACCTTTTAAATTTTCCCGTTGACTTCAAGAACGTGATCAATTAAGTCACCACTCTCCCATCGATGATCAGTCAGCTCAGCTATCAAATTAGACAGTCTTTCCTTTTGTTCATCGGTAATTGCGCGAATAGGTGTGCGCAACCTAAGGGGAGGCATTTTTCGTGCAACAAATGCAGAACCGTCCCTGCAACAAATGCAGAACAAATAAGGGATCACAAATAATCCACATAGACTTAATTGAAAAAGAAACACATTTTTTTCCTCTTTTTTTTTTGTCAACAGTCAACGGTCAACGATCTTCGGTCAATGGTCAACGGTCGTCGAACCGGTTGCCGGTCGTCGGACCGGTTAGACCGGAAGGGTCGGTCGGACCGGTCGGGTCGGACAAACCGACCCGGCACGTGCCGAGCGCGTGCGCGGGCTAACGTCACGCAGACGTCAGCCGGCACGTGCACGGCATGCGCCAAGCGTCCGCGGGTCGGGTCGCCGGCCGGTGACCGCCCGGCCAATCGACGTTGGCGCTGACGTCGGTGATGACGTCATCCCAGCGGTTACCGACCGTTGGGTGATGTCATGCTGACGTCAGCACGCGTCGGTTCGCCGGTCGCCGGCGCGCACATGCCGGTTCGCCACCGGCGCGTGTGGCGCACGCGCTGGCCGATGCCAGCGCTTTGGGCGCGTCGCGCCCACGCGCAGCGGCTTCTGGCCGAGCATGTGGGCGCGTGCGGCGTCGCCCGGCGGCGCACAACCCATCGACGGACTCGTCTCTACGAGCCCTTTCACCCTATGCCTTCAGAAATTGATTTCGAGTTACAGAAACTCGAAAAAATGGACGAACAGTGCTCGGGTGTCGGGATTTTGCGCCCCGATCCGTGTCGGCCGAATATTTTTGCGAAAAATCAATCAAAAAACATGAAAAGGGTCAGGAAAACATGAACTAGGGCTCTGATACCAATGTTGGGAATAACGGATACCCGAAAAGCTGGATTCGACACTAAATCGAACCCCTAAACCAATGCGGAAGACGAGCCCGGGAAAACAACACGTATCACCGATCCTAAAGCACACCACGGATTCGAGCGTATCTTTTAAGCCACAGATTAAACACCGACGCCGATAGAGGAAGAGAAACTTGGTCCTGTTCGATCCGATGAAGCAAATTCGCCTTCACGCTTCACTGTTTTCCTTTTTAGGGAGAAAGCGAGAGAGAGAGAGAGAGCGGGAGAAGGGAAGACGTACGTACGTTCTATTTCCAAAAGGTGTCTTCTCTCTCTCTCTCTCTCTCCTCCCTTTTATACGTCCCTCCATCCACGGGCCCTATTCCCGTGGGCCGGGCTTTTTGGGCCCAACTTGGGCGGACGGGCCTTAAGCCCATCGCTAATAAAACCTTCAGAAGTCAATTTTACTTTTGTTTTAAGCATAATATTTTCTCATTCTCATGGAGTTTACCTTTACGACTTATTACTTAAATATTGTTAGATATAGATGATACTTATGACTACATTGATTTTTCTAGCATATTATTCTCCTAAATTTTTCTTGGAAAAAAGAAAAAGAAAATACAACTCTCTACCATAAAAATGCTGTACATAAGAAATGAAGGATGATAAGAAACCAAGCTCAAAATAGCATCAACGCTAGGAGAGATCAGCATCAGCGCTACAACTACAAAGCTCGAAATAACAATCCTGCATGATACAAAGACTACAGACAATTATTTCCATCGATTCATCAGACTCAATTAAAGTTAAACTCCATGATTAGTCTACAAATCACGGACATAATCTTGTGCTGCCTACCATGTAGATTATGAGATCTTACTAAGGTGATAGTATGAAATATAGGGTAATGATGATGGTGGGACTAGTTGATAACGAATTAATTCCCTGTATAAAGGCTTTAACCCACTTTATTCTTGGAGAATACACCAAACCGACCTATTGACACTCCTAGCCTTCTGAGAATGGCGGTGATGATAACTATTTAAATGTAAAGTCAAACATCGACTGCATGGCACGCGTAAAGGCAGAGTTTAGCATGTCAAGGCTCAAAATGTGCTCTAAGTGAATCGAGATAGACTTCAAACTTCCCATGAAACCCGACAATCTTTGAACTGGTTGACAGAAAAGAAAAGCACATCCCATCTTCTGCACCAAATGGCCCAAAAGTTCTTTCGTTGCTCTGAAATGTGAGGGAGCAAACAATAGTATACCGAAAAGATCTCCAAAGTACCCAGAAAATGAAGTCAAGTACTCTCGAGGATAAAAGAGTTTAATCTTGAAAATCATAAACACACATTTTATCCCAACCGCTGAACTGTAGAATCTTGCAAAATCAGCAGAAACAGAATCCTTCGGTTGATAAGTTGCATTTTGTTACACAAAAGATATAATAGCTAAATAGATAACAACGATGATCAATCATCAACCACGTACAGTCAAACCTTAACAACAATGCTGAAGTTATACAATTATAAGATTACGTATATGTCTGTCTGAAGGCCATACCTTGAGTTTGTTATGTCCTCCATCTCTGCCATGTTTAGGGCCCTGAACCACAGACCCTTTCTTATCATACTCAACAGTAATGGAGTCAATAGCTAATCCACCTTTGAAAATATTTTCTCACACCAATGCTATTTTCATCATCCCAAGGGCTGCCATCTTGTCCTCCAAATGGCCCAGTGGTTTTCAAGAAATAAAATTGGTTCAGAGTAGACTCCTAGTGCATCAAGCTGGACACCAGACCTTCCGTGAAAGCCAGTTATCTTGCTGCTTGTTAATCCTAAGCTGAAGAACCTTTTTCTTTACCAAAGTGTCCATGCCTCCTTATATTGCTTCTGAACGTGAGTGATTGAATGACAGAATAATCACGTCTGATATAACCTGATATTGAGTTTGTCCAAGTTAACCTGCAGAAAAAGCAAGTATTTATTGGATTTAACTGTCATATTGGTCTATATCTAATATGATAGATAGACTACAGTGCCCTAAGCAAACACCTTATCCATGTACAACCTAGAAGTTGATCCTAATCCAAGTATATTAAACTAATGTATAAATGGACTGTCATTCTTACATCATACTTTTAGGGTCACCAATCGAAGATGATAGACCATTAGGTTCTCAGAAGAACTTTGCTAACTCCCCTCATCTAGCATTAAAAAAACTTGTCATCACTCTCATGGAGTCCATCTCTTGTTATTACAAGAAAAATTCCAGTTAATTACAGGTGTCACGACCCGATCTCGCCGCCCCTCGAAAAGTATCCAAGGAGGGAAAAGGTCGGGTTTAGGGATACTTGATCTTAAGATCGCGAGCTCTCCCAAGCTCGTACCCCGCGTGACAGCGGATTTATTTATATGATCTATGTTTTTAACAACCTACAAAATAGACAGGAGTCGCCACTAGCCTCATTTTGGGGGGTCGGCTAGAAACCCAATCGAGGGTCGGGAGTATTCCCTTGATTCCTACGCAACCAGATATCTAGGTTCGGGGACTTGGGTTACGCTAATATTGCTATTAGCGCCCTTTCGGTACCTAAACAGTATGTTGTGTTTTTCCTAACATGTCCATGCATTTCTTTTTATATTTTCAGGATCATCAATTCTATACTAAATGATCATGCATGGTGGATTACTTTCATTCTATTCTATTCCTAAGAAATGAAAGGAAAACAATCAATAAAATTGAAATTGCAAGACATGAAGTAAACAATCAAGAAAAGCAGTAAATCTTATCATGCAAATCTAAAGGAAAGTATAACAGAGAAATATATGGGGAAAAAGAGAGAAAAACCCGCAACTCGTCGGGTTTTATACAACAAATGGAGCCCGAGACATATGTCGGGAAAATGGGTATTACATGAAAAAGGTCGGGAATGGACATCGACCTCCATCATCTTCACACCTTCTCCATCTTCAAGGTCCTAATCTAAATCTAATCTAAGAAATTTATGACTAGGTGCATACAAGTGAAAGAAACAATCATCACAACTAAAATCAAAGCAATGGGGGTAGAACCCATGTATGATTGGCTCTAAGAAAAAAGCACAGAAATCAAGCACTTTATAAAGAGCAACTTTCATGAATGGAATTTCCTGAGGCATATCAAGTTCAAGTAAAGTCAAATTCATGGCCGAAAAGCAACAATCGCTAAAGCATGCAAATCAATCATAATCAAATCAGAGAATGATGCATGATAACTGATTTGTTAAGCCACCTAATCAATGCATGAAAATCATGAAATTTGAACATGACGTAGGGTTAAATGTGAAGAAAAAGTTTGATTTAGACATTTAACCCTAAATCCATGTGCAAAAGGCCACACAAATCCATTAACATTGATATGTGACTTGTCATTAGGAGCAAAATGCATAACAATTTAAATTGCTACATGTCAACTTGAATTCTAAGGATACTTGACCTTAAAAATTCTCAAATTTTAGCATGGGATGAATATGGATATTATGGACAGCTTTCATTGAGAATTTATCCTCAAGATCATTATGTATAAGATCACACAAAATTGGTAGACAGTCAGGTTCATAGAGACAAGACAGCACTGCAGGTCAAGACAAATTCAGACTTCAAAACTTGATCTAAAAAAAAAAGAAAAGCAGGGCAAATGATGGCCAAATTGGACAAACTAGGCATCATTAGAAAGCTCAAGGTGTCCTTTACGAATTCCTATTAGGTGACAATTGCAATTCAGCTCTTTTTCTAGCTCAAGAAAAGCCATTTGTATAAGTGGTCAGATCAGATCATAACAAGCAGAACACATCAGCAGATTAGTGCTCTTTGCAAGAAACATCAGGCAGGGAAAATGATGGCCAAATCACACATATAATATGTCTATGGAAAGCTTGAGAAGTCTATTACAAATCTCTAGAAGACATTAAGTCCTAGTAACATCATCTACCAGTTCATATCAAGTTATTTACACAGAAGGTCATCCGAAACAAAAAGACAAACATTTGGCAGATTCTGGACCAGACTTTGGACAGACAAAAATCATATTAAATGAAGTCCGATTAGGGCATTCTATAGCTCATTGGAAAGCTAGACGAACCATCTTCAGCTCTCATGAAGGCATCGAGCACAGAAAACCACAACAACCAGCTCATATCAGGTCATTTGCACTGGATATGTATGTAATCCGAGAATTTCAATAACAAATCCTAAAATGGCTAGCTACTAAGTTCTGAATGAGAGGAAACGAAATACAAGTAAGGTCTATACAACAAAACTAATGTATCGATCAAGCAAAGGGAAGCTCTCAATAAGAATCTGAATCGAAACACACACTGATCTAGTTTAGGAATTTTATCAAACATGTGGAGGACATTTCCAGGTTATGGAGCAAATGGCACCAAACAGAACATCACAAACACGGCAATTATCATGAATGACACGCAAGCTAAAGTGATTTGGCGAAAGAAGCTAATGAAGGCATGCAACTTCAAAGATAGAAAGCGGATATAAGTACAAAATCAAAAGAGAAGAAGTAATCAATAGAAAGAACCTGATCGAGCCAGAAACAAAGAGCTGAACCGAGGCTTCCAACTCGGTCGTGGACCCGAACCACTGTATCTCGAGCTCCGGAAGGGCGCGATTCGCAATGAGGGCGTTGGATCCAACCGAGAGAGCGATTACCAGAGAAAACGAACGAGAGAGGGGAAGGTCAGAATCCAAGACCCGAACGGATTGAGGGAGAGAACGGAAACCAAAACCCTAACTGATCGAGAGGGATAGAAAGAAAGCTCACCGATCAAGCGAGCTCGATCCAAAGAGAAAAATCAGTCAAGCGTCGTTGTCGTCGCAACTGTTGCCGATCTTCACCGGGCGGTTTCGGATCAAGTTAAATCCGGTGAACAGAACCGCAAGCGTCGTCACCGATGTCACCAATCTTCGAAGGTCGGTTTCGGATCGAGCCTCACACCTTGCGCTCCTTGGCTGGTGATTGTTCAAGACGATTGAATGAGCGAATGTTCGATCTCCGAGAGCGATCCGCCACCGTCGTTGTCGTCACCGTCGCCGCCATCTCAAGTTGGCTTCGGATCTGAGCCCCGCACCTCTAATTCCTTAGCCGGCAGTTGCTCTGTCTTCTGGGGTCCGAGAATATCCGGAGGAGGAGGAGTGAAAACGGAAACTAGCCGCTCTCTAATTCCGGGCTGCAAGCACGACGACGAGAACCGGAAAGGTGTGATGATAGAAACGGAGGAAAAGGATTAGGGTTTCCCGATCTGCCGCAACCTTCGATTGAATCGGTGAAGAATCAACTTCCCGAGACGTCTGCCTTTCAACAATAATGAAATTGCTCTTCGATCTCGCTTCAAGGATCCTTGGACGTGAAAAATATCAAATCGACTCCAACACGGGAGCTTCGGAGATGTCCGCCATTCAATGATGTTGAAGCTGATTTCGTTATTGGAGCTTCTGGAACATCAAGAACGCCGAGCTTCGATGTGCTTGTGGGAGTCTATGAAGGAGAGAGAATGTATGGAGAATCTCAGCAAAAGTTGCAGAGATCAAAGAGAGAAAATCCTCGGAGAGAAGTAGCGGAGACGCTTTGATCCAGAGAGAGAATCCATGGGGATCCTTCTTGCGAGAGAGACCACCAGCGAAGAATTCCTTCGCTTTTTCCCTGTTCGACCGAATGCGGAGGGAAAAATCCAAGAGAGAGATGTAGAGAGAGAATTTTAGTCGGAGAAAACTAGATCTGAAAAAAAAAATGACCCCCCTTTCGCACGAGCGTTTCCCCTTTTTCATTTTGTTTATTCTTCTTTTTTTCTTTCTTTTATTTTTCTTTTTCTCTCCTTTTTCTTTTTCGTTTTCCTTATTTCTCTTTCTTTTTTTTTTCTTTTTCATTTCAATTCATTTTTTTTTCTTCTTGTTTTGTTTTGTTTTCTCTTTTTTTTTTGTTTTCTTTTTTGGCTCTTTATTAAATTTTTTTTTTTATATTTTTGCAAAATGGATGATTAAAATGTCAACGAAAATTTCGGGTGTCAACAACAGGATGGTTAATTCAGAAGATGTTGTATTCTCAAATTCTATCAAGGATAGAGATATAACAAAACATCAACCAAGGCATAAAAACTAATTACCATGACAAATGATCGGAAAAGAAAGCTGCAGGATGAAATAATACGAAAGGAAATGGAAATTTCATTGACTTCATTTTAATGTAAATCTTCCCAATCATCCCTCATTACAACAAGGAACTTGAACTTAAACCATCTCTAGTCATGATAGATCACTCATTCGGGCAAGCAAGTGGTACTGTTTAGAAATAGTTCAGCTTGCGACCTCCATGAAACAGGTTCACTTGAACAACTAATGATGAATTATTCACACTTCTTCCAGATTTGCATAAATGTCTTCTCAAACATGTTTAGACCCTGAATTCAATGCAAGAATTTCAAAATCAGGCAAAGGCCTTCTATGCTAAAGCAACTGATAATTAAATTAGGTTAGGCACCAAAGCATCTACCAAACTATTTATTTTTTTCATATATGTAAGAGCATATCATCAAATCATCTCCACCTCATACTGCTTTTTCAATCTTCCACTGTAATTTCCAGAACGTCAGGATGTGAATCATATAGAAAAGAAAAGAAAAACGGTAAGGATGAATTCCGCAGACATATTATTATCAAAAGAAAACTTCGCACCTCCTAACCATTCAAATCACAATAAGCCAAACAACCAGGTTTAAGAACTTCACAAGCCAAAGTGATTTACAGAGCGTGTAGAGAGGAACCACTATATTATATTTTTTAAGTATTTACCCAAGACATCAGCTATGACAAGCTCAACTACCATCAACCATACATTGCACAGTAAGCAAATAATTCACTCCTTCGATGTCATGAAACTCTATAGGAATAGCACTTGAGATGATGAGCATTAATATTTTCCATTCCACCAAAGGAATTTCTACCATACCGGATAAGCCCATCATTGCTAAAAATGGAGTCTTAATGCCAAAGAAATGAGTGCGTCCAAATGTGTCCACTTATTTTCTAGAAAGCAGTTTTATAACGTTCATGCATCTTAACATACAGATGAAGAGGACTTCTTCCATCATTATCTGGTGCACCATAATCAGCATGATACCTCACAACCTTGTGATTTAAGCAGGCCATCTTGCCGTGTCGGGCAGCAACATGAATTAGCTGCAGCGGAGAGGCTAGCCAATGAAGAATTGTCATCTAAAAAAAATAAAAAGATTGACACTAGAGGAGAAAACAAAAGGAATAACCCTTCTCCCTGAACCAAATGGAGAAATATAGTCAAACATAATAAATTACAACTTCAGAAGATTGAATTCCATGATCTCTGGCAGAAATAGTTTCATAGAATGGAAATGACCGCCACAGCAAGTGCCTGGTTGCATCATACATTACTGTTTATCAGTACAGCATAAAAGTCACGTATAAAAGTTAAAACGCACAAAATCCCTTTTCAACTCAAGACGAAACCTGCACGCCAATGCACAATAATCAAATCCGTTCTTTACTCAACTAAGCATGCCAATGTTACAATTCCTTTAACTACGGTAAGCAATTGCGAACAACTATATTTCAACGGCAAAAGGAGAGGATGAGAGAGTACCCGATACCCATTTTATATCAGCTGCCTCTACCCAAGCTCCACTTTCCAAAAGCACACCCGCAACTGCAAGGATCCACGAACGGCGGCCCAATGCAGTGCAGTCTGCCTCACCTTGCTCCACAAACTTCCTCAATTTCTTCAAACCGCCGTACGCATAGGCACAGACCCACATCTGGGAGGGTTTTGGGTGTTCGGCGCTCCAGACGACTCGGTGACTTCGATCTCCGACGAAGTCATACGAGTGTCCCCGCATATGAGATCACTGCGTAAGAGGTCGAATGGGGATTGCCGGAATTGCCGTTTTGTTGGGGGTTTCTTCCTAAAATCTGTCACCTGCTCGCTGGTCAGTTTCGATATCTGGGTCGAACCAGAACCCATCCTTCCATCTCTGCGCTTTTTTTTTTTTTTTTTTTTTTTTTTTTTTTTTTTTTTTTAAGGAAAAAAACTTTTTTACTTTAGCGCAGAAAAGAAGACGAGCAGACTTTAGAGAAAATAGAAGAAGTAGAAGAAGATAAGCAGAATTTATGAAATAGGCTTCGGATTCAGAATTTATTTTCTGACGATACCAAAAGAAGATTACCCATTTGGTTCGCATATGGTCCAATATTCTTTTGCAAAACCATAGAACTAAATCGGAGCCTTTCGCTTGCGAAATGGAACGGATGGAATAACTATTATATTGGCATAGAGTTGAGCAAGAATAAGAATAAAATATCCACCAAGTTAGGTTTGTGAGATCCATATCTATATAATAATTATGTCTTTTTTAAGGATTGCTACTGTGATTGACACATAGGATTATGTATCATTTGCAAGGGAGCAATTATTCTCCTTACATGATGTACTTTCTTACGCTTTCCACTCATTTTATTTCACATTAGTATTCACAATGAATTAATTATATATATGTTAAAATTACTCCTTTTAACAAATTCACTTCCAATTCATGAGTCAACGTGAAAGATGGAGTGTCGGATTAATTCTTGGATCTTTAAAAATAATCCAAGGATTATGTTGGGGTTGAGTAGCTACTAAGGGTGTGCATGGTCCGGGCGGGCAGTTCCCGACCTAGAACCTGAAACCGCTCGCTAGTTGCATGGATCCACCTGGGAATCGGATCGCCGGTCCGGTCCAGTTCTCAAGTGGATCCATAGAACCGGTCCAACCTCCACACATTTCCCTTTTCGCCTTCAACCGATCGCAACCCTCGCTCCGCTTCCATCCCAGCCACCACCACTATCTTGGCCACTGCCTCCACCGTCTCCCACTCCTCCCTCAAGACCGATAATGAGGAGGATGACGGGGACGATGAGCCATTCTTAGACCTAGAGTTTGCCCATCCCCAAAGATGAGGATGATGGGGAGAAGCCTGAGGAGGGGGAGGAGGAAGAGGAAAGGTAGAAGTGGGACGAGCCCAACAACGAAGAGGACGATAGTAATAGTGAATGCGGAGGTGGCAACAACATGGAGAGAGAGTTCAAGTTCAAGGGAGGAAAAGATAATTAACTCACTGTTTTGCCGAGTTCGAACTAGGACTCAAAGGAAGATGAATAAATCCGGAGATGAATCAGAGAGGAAGAGGGAACTCGAGAGATTTTGAATTGAAAGAGACAAGATGGAGTAGAAGAGTAGTTAATTGAGACAAGATGGTGATTAAAGATCTAAATTTTAGATTTGTTAATTGCAAATTTTTTTAATATTAAAAATTAATATATTCTTATAATATAATCGGTCCAGTTCGGGTGGGCAGATGGACGAGTGGGCAGATCCACCCATGGAACCGGGAACCGAACTGGTACCCACCAGTTCCCTTAAGAACCACCGGTTCCTGACGATCCGAGCGGGTTTCAGTTTTTTTGCACACCCCTAATAGCTGCTCTTTTTCCTCTCTTTTACAAATAGCTTTCCCATCCAAGCATAATCCCTCAAAGCATCTTATAGTTACTCATAAAATTAGGTGGAACTGTTGTAAGCAAAAGAATAGTAAGAACATTCAAAATTTGGAACAAGAGCACAAATAAAACTGGAGGTAACTTTTTATTGGAATGCAAATGTTGTTGCTTCGAGGGTGTGTCCACAAATCTGCACTTCACAACTTTTAATGGTGACTGGACGCACCCAAATTAGCATAGATGTCTGACAGCATTAAATGAAGAAAAACAAGGAAGTCCACAAAGTTAACGAAAGCACATAAACAAAGTCAAAACAATAAATGCATTTGAAGACAAGCTTAGCAATCCGTGGAGAACTCTTCAATGACCTTTGTTGGCATTATTTGTCTTCATACTTCAGTAACTCTCCTTCATTCAATAGAAATAAGATGTGATTCCCCCTTCTTTCAGAAGAAGCCACCGATCTCGTCATCACCATCTATTTTGATCCTATGTTCCTCCGACGCTCCACGAGTATTTGGGTAAGGCCCATAAGGTGGGGGGCGGGGCGGGGGGGTGAGAGCGGGTTTACTCTTAATTTCTTCCAAGTGCACTCCAATAGAAATAAGATGTGATTCCCCCTTCTTTCCGAAGAAGCCAACGATCTTGTCATCACCATCTATTTTGATACTATGTTCCTCCGACGTTCCACAAGTATTTGGGTAAGGCCCATAAGGTTCATCATGGGTATTTCCACGATTGGAAGTTAATTTCAGGTGGGTGATTATAGTTTTATCTCGATATCTGCCCTTCCAAATACTTATCGAAGTTAGACGCTCGAAGGGAGAATCCAGCCAGATCTGCAAGAATAGCAAAACGAAACATGTCGTTCATGTGAGAACAGAGGAAGTTTCAGACCATAAACTCTAACTCTACGACGCCAAAAGAAGTGCCTCAGTTTTCGATCAAAAGAAACTCGTGCTCCATGGAGCTCCCAACATTATGAAAAGCAACGCGTATTCAGGAAAGAGACGAAAGAGAAAACGAATAGAGAGAGGGATTGAGATACACGGACTAACCCATTCGCCTGAAGACCGGTCTCCTCCGCCATGTCGAAAGCCTTCGACCAAGAAACCGTTGTCATCGTACTTAAAAGTGATGGACTCAATTTTCTCTTCTTCTCCAGCCCCGTAAGTGGTAACCCGAAATGCCCTCACATTAGTATGCCCACCATCATCCCATTCAGCTACATCAGGGCCTTCATAGGGCTCAGGGCCTCCAAGGGGCTTTTCGAATTTAAAAGGATACATGTACGGTATGGGCTCCGCATAAACTCCTATGGAATTCAGAGTCTCCCCGCATCTTCCACGAAAACCAGTGATTCTACTCCCTGTCGATGGATACCAAAAGTACAACATCTTGTCGTCGTCCTTCACCTCGCCCCAGGAATCGATTCTTCCTTTATTACCGTAAAATGTGAGCGATTTGATGGTACCATCCTTTCCCATATAACCAGAAATCGATGTCAAGTAATCCAGAGGATGATCAAACGATATAACCTGCACAATCTCAAAAGCATCTCTGAAAGTTGGACAAGTGGTGTAAACAAGACCTATTTGTTGAGTTTAATTTACTAATCACATGGCCGGGCACATACCAAGATCATCTTGGCCGATGAGATAAATGTAAAAGGGCAAAGGACACTAACCTTTGCTTTCTTGGTGGGTTCTCTTTTATTGTAGTCACCATGAATAATTGGGCGACCTTTTTCACTACCATTGTCATACACAAATTTAATGTAATGGATAGCACTTTTGTCATCCGGTAGGTGAATTTCTCTCACACCGTCAAATTTATTGTCGTCCCAAGCCTCTCCATCTTGAAATGGCTCCCATTCATAATATGCTCCAATTCCACAAAGATATTTATTTTTTGGTGAATCTTCATCTGTTATCCACCCGTAAAATCCAACAATTTTGCCATCTGTTGCAGAAAATTTCTGAGTGATTTCCTCTTCAACACCAACAGTTTCAATTCTTTTTGTGTTAGTCAGAAACGTGAGAGATTTAATGCGGCCGCCTTTACAAGACCCGCATATTGAAGTCAAATGCTCATCTGAATCCTGCAAGAAAAGGCATAACCATCAAAGCTCATGATTTAATTTTTCAAAGAGTCTCCCACCGTCATCGTAGGCAATGCAAGTTTCATAAGAATTTTAAAAAGCTTAGGCCTGCATGGGGACATACAATTTCAATCACCTCCTTAACAAAATCGTTTCCAATCATGCGACCATGTGTCTCCAATGGCGACAATTCTCCATTCTTCTCTTCATATTGAAACTTGATTGATCGGATGATTTTACTCGAATCCAACTCAACAATGATTTTCCTCACATTGGCATGCTGATTGCCATCATCCCACTTTGACCCTAGGGCAACCCCGATCAACGGCAAACTCTTGACGCTGACGGGACGGAACTTCTCGAAGTGTAGCTTGACACGTGCTCCAATAGATGCGAGAGAACCATTTTTTCTGCCGAAAAATTCGGTTACTTCCCCTCCTTTTGATGGCGCGGAAAAGTACTTCATTTCCTTCTTTGCCCCCACCACCATGCCAATGGGTCCCAATATTCTTTTGTTGGTTCGAAATTTGAGAGAGTTAATTCCAAGGATAGCATTGCCTGACTCTTTGAAATATCCAGCAAATGAAGTTATCTTCTCTCCATTTTCCAATTTAACCTGCAAACAGACGACAAAAAGACGTATTCTACGTCAGTGACCATACGTTGCATCATTCGTTGTAGATCACTTTTCAATTACGATTCAGATCTATATAATAGATTATATGCTCAGATTTGTGTAAACCACATTTCCTAAAAAATTTCATAGGATATTTCATTTTGTAAATCAACAGGTAATTTACTTTTTGTTTGTGACTAGGGTTGGCTTTGCCTAAATTAATAGGGTGATGTTATAATTTTTTTCCGGTTGCTTTGCAAACAATCATACTGATTTTCATGTATCGTTGGTGTGAGATTTTCATGTCCATTTGTGAAGCAGTAGTTAAGAATCTCAAGACTTACGATTTTGTAATCAACTGATGTTATGACAAGTTAGAAAGGTGAACTTATGACATTCAAGTATAAATAGAAAAAGAGAAAAATGAAATTGTCTGGATACAACCTTGTAAGTCCGATACCCGGGTTGTTTGCCATGTTGCGGTATGTTTCCGATGGTATCCTCAACTTCAAAGGTAAGGGATTGAATGAATTCTGTGTACTTAACATCAATCCCGTTTATATTATCATAATGCCAGTGTCTTCCATCGTTGCGTCCAAAAGGCCCGAAGGTGAAAGCCTCCCCCAAATCTAGAGAATGAATCTCATTGACAAGGCGTTTGAATATCAATTTCATGAGCTTCGATTCATCGCTGAAGTAAAGTGTTAATACAAAAAATTTATTAGCAATATGTGGGACAAAATGAACATAAACATATACCGCCAAGAGACAACATATGATAAACATTGTACGCAAATTTCTTTGTGGGTATATGAAATACGAATAGAAAAGATCGAGCTTGACTAAATCACCGCAGGCATTGGCATGCGTAAGAAAGAAATGGTAATTAACTAAGCTTTACATCCTACGGCAGAGGGGGGCGCGTCCAACCATGCATATTGCATACCAGGAAACAACATGTGCTGTGACAACAGTAATTATTAAGAGTACATTTATTTCATGAAAAATTCAAGATTGAGAAAGTATTCTCTAAATATAATTATTTGTATCGCATTAATGAATAAAAAATATATCAATCATCTACAAAAATAGTTAGACATAAATTACCATAGAGTAAAAATACTTTTTAGTGACTAGTTTTTCTAAGCGATATCTCAAATTTTGAAAAATGTTTTTGAAATTTGAATTTTCTGTAAAACAAACTCACCATAAAAAATTAAAATAATAATAATAATAATAAATAAATAAATAAATAAATAAATAAATAAAAGGCATGCTCCTTCAATACTTTACTCAGCTTCTCGTATGTTATCATGTTTTTAAGCATAAAACACCAAAATTTGGCCTATAAAAGGTATGAAAACTTAAAAAAAGGGAGAAAAAAATGTTAGCGGAAGAAAAATAGCATACCCCATTATACAATTTTTTTTGCATACGTCGTCTCCTTTTATAGTTCTCATTTCTGTTTCCCAATTTTCAACGATATAAGCTACAAACTTGGGGAGTATTTAATACGACCCTTTTGCTTTGGCTTTCTTGATGTTTCACGGGGAAAATTTGAGCAAGCATCTTCAATTTAATTGAAATCAATTCAAATTAAATTTCATATCAATTTGCATCTTGAGTTTTGCAAATCGACTATTGGCATTCTGATTAAATCTAAGAGCTGGTCTTATCTGCCAGTTTGTCATTTTCCTTTCGATTTTTGCCTCTTCCACCATTTTCAAATTCACTCGACGAAAATTTACTTGCCAAAACCCTAACCCATCCATCCACCCACTGCTCAACTCCTCCCCACCTGGCGTTTGCCAATGCACGCTGTGGCGTCGCCAATGCACGATGTACCGTCGCCACCCAACACAAATCACCACTCCAGCTGCGCCACAACTCAAATCTATCGAGTTCGACTCAGATTTGAGTCTACAAATTTAAGTCGAGCTCAACGCCGACCGTGGGGAGAGAGAGAGAGAGATGCAAAGCGGATTCGGTAGAGGTTAGTGGCTGCACGGTGTCAGTAGGAGTCAGTGGTGAGAGCCCGCGACGGAGAGAGAAGAAGGGTGTGAGAAAGCCAGAGCAAGGGCAAGAAAGAAAGAGGGAGAACGGGGAAACGGTTTAAGGTTTGGATGAGTTAGAGGGTAGATTGGTCTTTTGAATTTGAGGATCCTAGTAAGAAGTGCAAATTATAGGTTTTCCAAACTCAAGAAAAAAATTGATATTGGAATGAAAAGTTGTGATTTTTGAAATTATTCCTGCTTTACATATAAAATCTTGAAATTAACATGTAAAGTCACATCATGTTTTACATAATTTTTCAAAAAATGCGATAAGAATTTTCAGGAAAGTCCAAAGAGACTTCTACTTGTTCTGTTTTCTTTAGAAAAATAATTCCGTCGTTTGTGCAAAAATTCCATCTACAAAGCAGACGCACCAAAGAAATAACATCAGAAAAAGACATATCACAGACTACAGTGGTAAGCTTCATCATGCAGTAAGAATCACGGGTACGTACGGAGAGGGGGGCCCGTTGGCGGCTCTCAACTCGTAACCCGAAATCTCCTCAGCCTCTGCTAGCGCCCTCCTCCATTCCATTTTCTTAGCATTTTTCTCTGTCTCCACCACGGTCTGGAGAGCTAGCGTGAATTCGCCATCACCCACCACGGCTGCCCTGTCCATGCAAAAGATGGGAATAACCACAAGTTTGCGGTACCTTTTGTGATTGAGGATCTCAACCAGCACGTCCAGGCGCCGCTTGGTGGTGTTGGCATAGCTCTTGGAGAACACGACGAGGGCGAACCTCGCCTTGAAGAGGCTTGCTGTGATGAGGCCAGCGTCCTCTGTGTCCTTGTGACAGAAGTAGCCAATCCCCGCCTGTTTCAGCTGTTCGAAGAGGCGAGATATGAAGCCCTCCGGAACATCATCGCCTATGAAACTCACGAATATGGGTGTCCATTGATTAGAAGAAGGAAAAGACATGGTTCTGTGTCTTGTTGATGCGTGGTATAGAAACTTTGATTGAGAGGCCGTATGTGAATGTGGCTTGAAAGGCATAAAGAGGAAAACCATGCCTATTTATACTTGAACGCGCATGTCTCCTCGTCATACAATAATTTACCAGGTAAAAATATATCTTTGGTAGGATGCAACTCTTTCACCAAAAACGTCAGTTAACTTAATCAGACACTTGTTCGTGATTGGTTTTAGGAAATCCGGCGCCTGACTTGGATTCACTTGACAAATTTTATGAGTTCTCACTGACCTACAAATAGTTTCTTTTCTTTTTGGTCCAAGGACCAGAATTGGTTAGGGAGCTAATGACCTTGGAATAAAGTGCGAGATGCTCAAATCGTTTTTTAAATGTTCTATTAAAATCATACTAACATTAAGCAGTAAACTTGTGTGAATTGAAATATAGATGCAATGAATGGTTACGGAATCTCAATACAAAAAGAAACATTAGACTACTATGTATGTCCAGCCCGAGAGAGAAAATAATGCTGACAAGTCACGTTTTCTTCCCGAGATCACAGAAAAATTTATTTGGATCCGGGTTGGCTGGGCTCTATTAATATCTATGGTTGATTATGTGGATCTTTTATTTAGGCCCACGTGAGACCCAACAGCCACGTCGAGCTCCCCATGTATTTGCCAATAAGGATCTATAACCTTGTAGATAGAATATAGCTACACCATATATGCGCTAAATCGCACAAGTTTTTCATGTGCAATTCTTAGCGTAGCATAGGCTACTCTTAGCGTACAATGTGATATTAAATGAAAAAAGACCAAATAACATATGTTGATATGGGGGTGTTCAAGAACAAAAATGGAATTAGCTAGGGCATGAGAATATCGCAAACAAACCGAGGAGTGCTCTACATACGACATCTACTCCTCCAAAATTATTGGGCAATATGGCAAAGACTGTTAATTGACATGATGATGATTAATTTCATATATTGGCATGTTCTAAGATTGATGGACGATGTACCCTTGAGCAAGCACATGACACCTAAAAGCGCAGGCACACTTGATCAACTCTAAAAAATAGTGTCCTATATGTGTGCCAAGCGAATCAAGAAGGGTTCCAATCCTTCAATGAAATCGACGATCTTTCCACTGGTTGAAGGAAATGAAAAGTACTTCCCTTTCTCGATGGCGAATGTTACATAAGTTCTTTCATTGCTCTCAAATGTGAGGGAGCGAATCACAACATGTCCAAAATCATCTCTCATGTAACCAGAATATGAAGTCAAGTACTTTCTGGAGTAAGCAAGCTTAATCTGCAAAAATTGAAAGGGAAATACTTTCAATCACAAGCTCTTCACAAACAAACCCCCACCGATTAACTGAGGTAGAATGACAGGGCACAAGACCCGAATGGAACATTTCAGTAGGTCCGATCCAGTGTATGACTTTTTAACATTGAGACAACATTTCCGCGTCTTTGTAGCTGTAGTCGTTAATCTCCTCCGGTTCCAGCCGTTTGAAGAGGTGCAATACGAAGGTGTTCCTCACGTCATTGCCACTGAAACTCACGAATCAAGTTCCCATTGAGAAGAAGTAGAAGAAGATGGCATGGTTCCCGTTTTGTTGATACGTGGAGTAGAAACTTTGATTGAGAGGCCGTATGTGTATTTGATTAAAAAGTCATTAAGAGGAAACCCGGGGCTTCTTCTTCGCGAACGTACATGTCTCCAAATAATTTACCGGGGAAAAACAATGATTGGTGGGATGTAATTCTCTCACCAAAAATGTCAGTTTACTTAATCAGAGATTTATGTGACAGATTTTATCAGTTCCCCCTGACATTTGTTAAAGAAAATGGACTGAATGGCAGGAGGAGAATCTTTTTCTTTCCGAAGAGTCTCCGTTCAACTTCATAGCCTGCAGAATCTCAGACAAAATATTTGCACCTAAACTGACAGCACCGAAACTAGAGCTGCAATACGATGTTGACAGTTCACCGTTGCCTTCCAAGAACGCATCATGCGGGTTCGGTGGACATTTTGAGAGCTTTTAGGGAGCGAATGATAACCAGTTCCTCTGGGTATGCTTCAAGCTTTTGAGGGAGAGATCGAGAGTTTGAAGTCCCTGCGACGCAAGTGATAGGGAGGCTAGTGGGCCATTAGGTGATTGACGCGTGTCGCCGGGGTGGTGGTTTCCCCACTAGCGACACCTGGGGGTTTACGTGGTGGCTCTCGGCCAAGACGGTTCCTCCAGCATAAAAAAAAAAAAAATGATAACCATTCTGTGATTTTCGAAAGAGAAATAAATTTTTCTATTTTTATTTTTGGAGGAGTTTTTTAAAAAAATACACGTTTGATAACGATACAAAATTTTTATTCCCAAAATAGAAATTCATTTGATAATGGCACAAAATTTCTTTCTTTTGGCAGTGACCACCGATTGCCAATCGTCGATGACTAGCGGCTGGCGACCAAAGACTAGCAAGCAGTAGCAGTGGTGGTAGCCAAGGATTGGCAACGACAGCCAGCGATGGGGAGTGGCAGCAACGGATGGCGAACAACAGCCAATGACGACAAATGAGCAACCAACTAATAATGAGAACAAACAAAGAAAAAAAATTATTTCTCATTTTTGTTCTAGAAATAGAAAAGTAAAATATATTTATTTCTTATTTCTATTCCAAACCTATTTCTAGAATAAAAATATATTATAGAAATAGAAAATGAAATAATTTTATTAAACAGATTTTTATTCCATAAATAAATTTGGAATAGAAATAGAATGGTTATTATGCACACCCTTAATGTGTCTTTCTCGTTGTTGTTTTTTGTTCGTATTTATGAGTAGAATTAAATGTGGTTCACCGGGATTCATAAACTAGAATTATGATGTGTTTGGTAATGCTCCTATTTTTCTATTTTTGTTTTTTTATTCCTCGTACTATAAATTAAAAATAAATCCATTTGTACAGGTTTTTGTTTCCAAAAATAGATTTGGAACAGAAAAAAAAAACAAAAAAAATTGCTTATTTGTTCCTTGGAATAACTCGAATCAAGCCCAAGTTTTTTTTTTCTTCTTTTCTTTCTTTTTCTCTTCCTCCTCTTCTTCCCTAGCTGGTCACTGGCCTTGACGATGGCCAGCAAGGCTCCCAAAGGCCGGCAACGGGCTAGAGGAAGAAGAAGAAGGGGGAAAAAAAAAAAAAAAAGAAAAAAGAAAAAAATGTAATAAAATTATTTAAAATTTAAAGAAATGGGAAGTCATAAAAAAATTTGAGAGTCGTACCAAACATGTTTCTATTTTAGAAATAAAAAATTTGTACAGTTACCGAATGCTTTTTTCTGCTCATAAACTTGTTTAGAGAATAGAAATAGAAAAAAAAATATTATTGAACAGAAATTGCTCTAGAAACAAAAATGCCACCATACACACAATTAGTTGTGGAGCTGAAGGACTTGAAATACAGTGTGAGATGCAAAAATCATTTTTAAAATGTCCTATTTTAACCACATTGTCACGTGAGTGAATGTTAAATAAAGATAAAATGAAGGGTTACAGAATTTGAATACAAAAAGAAACATTAGATTATCATGCCTGTCCAACCCCGGACATAAAATAATGTAGACTAGTCACGTTTTTCCCTTGGAGTGACGGAAAAATTCATCTAGGTCCAGATCAACAGGACTTGATTTATCTCAAGCGTTGATTACGGGAAGCTTTTATTTAGGGCTCACATGAGACCCAGCGGTCAGGTCTAGCTCTCCATGCATTCAGCAATAAGGATCCACAGGCTTGTAGATAGAAAATAGCTACACTATGTTTGCACTCATTCATACCCAATCTTTTCGCATGTGATTCTTAGCATAGGCTACTCCAAACGTATTTTAGCGGGGGGAAAAAAAGGCTACTCTAAACGTAGAACCTCATTAAAAGAAAAAAGAAAAAGACCAGATGCCGCACGGAGAAAAGGGGGTGTTCAAGAACCTTAGTGGAATTAGCTAGGGCTCAAGGATATCACAAACCAAACACAGAGGTCCTCTAAATGCGACATCTACTTTTCCAAAATTATGGGGTAATATGGCAAAGAACGTCAAGTGCTGTGACACCAAGTGCATATGCTGGCATGTACCAAGAATGACAGAATGTACACTTGAAAGCATGTGCATCTGCAAAGAATACGCGACATCAACAAAGACGGGCACACATAGTCAGCTCTCAATAATAGTGTCCTATATGTGTGTTGAACCATTGAGAAGGGCTCTAGACCTTTCATGAAATCCGATGGTCTTTCCACTGGTTGAAGAAAATGAAGAGTACGTCCCTTTCTCCATATTGAATGGTCCAAAAGTTCTTTCGTTGCTTTGAAATGTGAGAGAGCAAATAACAAAAGACCCAAAATCATCTCTTATGTAACTAAAATACGAGGTCTAACATTTACTGAGGTAATCGAGTTTAATCTGCAGAATTGAAAGGACGACATTTTAATCACAAGCTTTTTACAGTGGGATTGGAAAATTCTCGACAAAGAGAACACCCCCGGTTAACCAAGTTAGACTAAGGCACGAGACCATAGAAAAACATTTCAGTGCACTAAGCGGTTCGATCTTGTATATGAGTTTCTAACATGGAGACAACTTTGTTGTACAAGTTAACTCTAAGTTGAACTCTAAGTTGCAATGTTGCAGGATAGTTTGATACCAAACCATATGCAGTCAATTAACATGTGGCAAAAATTAAAAATGGATTGCAACAGAGAAGACCAGGATGGCAAAACTCAAATTTGAAGGCATTATAATCTATTATCAAAGAAGGAAACAAAATCCTCAATCAACATCTTCAAAAATCCAAAATCTTCCCATTAAATGTGCCAATTTTGACTTTTCCTTCTGCTGTCCGATTGATTCACTTAACTTAGTCAAGCCTGGTTCTAATAGTAATTAATACAAAACAATGATATAAATTGGACATTAGATTTACATGGCTCGGTTGGTGGCCTATGCCACGATGAGATCAATAAAGAATTCTAGTATAGATTAGATGATGCAACGAAGATAACAACCACTGAAATCACTTAAACACTCACTATTTTCAAAACTCTATATACAATGACTCCCATAGTGTTTAATACTCATAATTTCTTGCAAAAAAATATCTCAATCTTACGAAGAATACATAATTCGTACCCCAAGATTTATTGGCTTGCCTTTGATTACTTTATAGTGTAATTTACAAAAAAGTCACCTACTGGATGCTCTTCGCAAAAAAGACCCATTTTTTTTTTTATATAAACAAGAATTGGATCCATAATAGAAAGGCTCTCTTCAAGTAACTTACTCAAGCTAGGAACCCCACTCCAACTAACAAATCTATTCAAATTAGAAAAGTTTTTTCTTTTTTTTTTTGGGACTTAAATTTGAGACATATTTTGATACTAAGAATGATGGATAATGTAACACTAAAAACATCATATTGTGCAAAGTATATACGACACGGATAAACACAAGCACACGTAGTCAACTCTCGATAATAGTTTCCTCTATGCGTCCCAAGTGAATCGAGACGGGTTCCAAACCTTCCATGTAATCCGATGATCTTTCTACATTTGAAACTCATGAGTACGTCTAGTTTCCATTGATGAGAAGAAGAAAGATGAAAACACGGTTTTTGTCTAATTGATATATGGTGTACCCACTTCCATTGAAAGGCCATACGTGCATCTGGTTAAAACGACATCAAGAGGAGACCCATGGCTTCTTTTCTTGAACGTGCGTCTCCTTGTCGTACAATAATTTAAAAGGGAAAAATAATGATGGGATGTAATTCTTTCACCGTAAATGTCTGTTAACTTAATCAGAGACTTGTTCATCACTGGTTTCACTCTTTGAAATCTGGAACTGCAACTTCAATTTATTTTTATTTTTTTTTGACAAAATTTGTAAGTTCCCACTCATACTTGTTAAGAAAAATGGATTTAATGGCAGGATAAAAATCTCTCTCTCTTAAAAATTTTTAGAGAAAATTTCAAATAAAAACTGGAAACAAAGTCACTTTCTCAAAAAGATCCAAGAGTGTACTTTGTTTCAAATAAAATTCGACAAGCATGTGACTATTCTAGCCTTTGGAGAAGGGGTGCTTTCTTTTCTTTTTTAATTTTCTGTTTTCCCTCTTTCCTCCCCCAGCCATCACTAAACCTTGTCGATGGCCCCTTATTGATGGTTCGTGGAGGTCGCCGGCCTTGGTTGACTGTTGCCCACTAGATCCGATGAGAGCAATCCTCACCTTCGTGTGGCATTGCCAACCCATGCAAGGGCGGTGCTTGCCTACCAAGCGAGGGCAACCCTTGCCGAGACAACCCTGAGTTTGGCAACTTCTGTCAGCCAACGACGAGGCCTAGTGATGGCTGACGAAGGGAAGAGGGAAAATGTAAAAGGAAAAAAAAGTAAAATACTATATACCTAGAATTTTTTGGACTAAAATACCCATCTTCCGATGACCAAAATAGTCACATGCTCTCCAATTGGCCAAAGATTTGGCTGGCTGGCGAGCTCAAGCCATTATTTAAGATAATTTGGCCACTTTAAACTCTTATTTAAAACAATTTGATTACTTCATGTCCTTATTTAAAACAATGTTTACTGTGAAGTCTTTTTTGAGAAAAAGGCTCTTATTTGAAATTTTCTTCAAATTCTACATTCAACCATGGAGCATGCAGAACCTAATATAACATATTTGCACGTAAACCGACAGCACTCTGCAATACGATGTTGACTATTCACCGTTAGACTTCCAAAAACGCATTATCCTAGTTTGGTGGACATATCCAGGTCTTTTAATATTCTTTCTAGTTGTTCTTTTTCATTCGAATTTGTGAGAATAATTAAATGCAGCTCATCGGACTCATCATCGACCATAATTAATTAGGGAGCCAATGTTCCTGGGATTCAGTACGAGATGCTCAAATCGTTTTTAAATGTTGTATTATAATCATACTAACATTTAGCAGAAAAAGTGAGTGAATTTAAAATGTAGAGGCAATTAATGGTAACTGAATCTCAATGCAAAAAGGAAACATTGGATTACTATGCAAGTCAAACTCGAAAGAGAAAATACTGTAGAAAAGTCGCATTTTCCTTTGGGGATCTTGAAAAAATTTGTCTGATCTAGATTCACCGGACTTCAATTATCTCAAAGTTTGATTATGTTAATATTTTATTTAGGACCCATGTGAGACCCAACAACTGGTTGAGCTTTGCATGCTTTCACCAATATAGCCTTGTAGATAGAAAATAGCTACACCATATATGCACTTATTCAAACCTTACATTTAGGACTTCTAGTGAACATATCTCTTAGAGGCAATTAATGTCAACCGAATCTCAATGCAAAAAGGAAACATTGCATTACTATGCACATCAAACTCGAGAGAGAAAATATCGCTGAAAAAGTCGCGTTTTTCTTTGGGGACCACGAAAAAATTTGTCTAGATCTGAATTTGTCGGACTTCAATTATCTCAAAGTTTGATTATGTTAATAATTTATTTAGGGCCCACGTCAAATCCAATAGCCGGATCAAGTTTAGCATGCTTTCGCCAATGAAAATCTATAGCCTTGCAGATACAAAATAGCTATACCATATATGCACTTATGCACACCCAACTTTTTCGCACGCAATTCTTAGCGTAGGCTTCTCTTAGCGTAATGCTTGAGATTAAAAAAGAAGAAGAACAAATACCATAGGTGAATAAAGCGGTATTCAAGAATAGAAATGGAACTAACGAGGGCTTGAAGATATCACAAAACAAAGCAAAGGGTGCTCTACATGCGTCATCTATTTCTCCAAATACAGTGGCGATTACTAATTTCTTATATTGGCATGTTCTAATTGTTGTGAAAAACAAGCTGAACAAATAATAAACAAAAGGGATAAGTGTACCAGAAGTTCTCAAACGTCACGAAAGTATAATTTAGTCCTAAAACTTTTAAAAGTGCAATTAAGCCCTAAGACTTGTCATGAAAGTGCAATCAAGTCCTAAAATTTTCGAAAAGTGCAATCAAGTCTTAAAACTTATTACAAAGTGCATATGAGTCCTAAAATTTTCATAAAGTATTATCAATAAAATGACTTGATTTGACCAATTTGACAAGTTTTAAGACTTAATTGTACTTTTGTGACAAGTTATAAGACTTAATTGCACTTTTTAAAAGTTTAAGATTAAATTGTACTTAGTTAACAAGTTTTAGGACATTTAATGGACTTATCCCAAAACAAAATAAGGCAATGAAATGGACAGTAGATTTATGTGGCTCTATCGGTGTGACTTACACCGAAGAGTAGCAAAGAGTTCTACTAAAGATCAAGCGACAATCGAGACAACAAACTGCTTGAGTCACTCAAACGAAACTTGACAAATTTTGTGAAATTATTAAAATTGAGTTTGATTATGCATGAACAATTTAATGTACACAAGTATATGAATGCAAGTGTAAGATGAATATATCAAGTGCAATATGCTCCTCTCAACCAAGTACTTAAATGAAATGGAGAGACACAAAAGAGTTGTATGGGCATTTAATAGTGGTTGGGCCTAGATTATGCCAACATCTACTCTTTCATACTCATAGACACCAAGAGATTGGATTTGGCTAGCGGTTCTTTGAGAAATTACAACATAGCCTATGTTGCTTCTACTAATTCCCATGCACTAATACAACACCCGTTCACTTCTCAACAGAGACTACAATTAGTGAGTGAGTCACTCTCGGTAATAATGAGTTGCTTGCTCAATAAGCTCAATAATAAGAGTATGTGTATTTCAATTTGTAGACGTTCTTACAATCTGTGTCATCCTCAGCGTATGTTGAATTATTTTTTTTTTTTATTCTTCAAGATCCACACCTCTAAAACTCACGAATATGTCTGTGTTGCTGTTGATGAGAAGAAATAGAAGAACACGACATGATTTTTGTCTTGTTGATGCATGGTGTAGAATCTCTGATCGACACCCATGTCTTCTTCTTTTTGAACGTGCATGTCTCCTTGTCGCACAATAATTTATCAGGGAAAACCAATGATTGGTGGGATGGGATGCAATTCTTTTAACAAAAATGTCGGTTAACTTAATCAGAGACTTGTTCTGATTGGTCTTAGGGAATGTCGAATCTGCAACTTGGATTTATTTGACAATATCTCATCAGCTCCCAATGACATTTGTAAGAGTAAACGGATTGAATGGCAGGAGCAGGAATCTCTCTCTCCGAAGATTCATCGTTCAGCTTCGTAAGATGCAGAACCTAATAAAAAATATTGGCACGTTTATTGATGGCACTGAATCTAGAGCTGCGATACGATGTTGACAGTTACACCGTTGACTTCCAATTAGTGAGTAGAATTAAATGCGGCTCATCGGATTCTTTATAGACTATAATTAATTAGGGAGCTAATGGTCCTAGGATTAAGCACGAAATGCTCAGATTCTTTTTAAATGTTCTATTATAATCATACTGACATTTAGAAAAAAAAACATGAGTGCATTTGAAATGTAGAGGCAATCAATGGTAACCTAACCTCAATACAAAACGAAACGTTGGATTATTTTGTATGTTCAACCCGAGGGAGAAAATATCGCAGACAAGTCACATTTTCCTCTAGGGATCATGAAAAAAATTTGTCTGGATTTGGATTCATTGGACTTGAATTATCTCAAAGGTTGATTCAATCTTTAGGGCCCACATGAGACCTGAAAGCCAGGTCGAGCTTTGCATGCCTTTACTATGATTTAGTATAAGATTCTCAAATTGTTTTTATATGTTCTATTATAACCATACTGACATTTAGCAGAAAACTCGAGCAAATTTGAAATGTAGAGGCAATTAATGGTAACCTAACCTCAATACAAAAAGAGACATTGGATTATTTTGCACGCTCAACCCAAGAGAGAAAATATCGCAGACAAGTCATGTTTTCCTCTAGGGATCATGAAAAGATTTGTCTGGTTCTAGATTCACTGGACTTCAATTATTTCAAAGATTGAATATGTTAATCTTTTATTTAGGGCCCACATGAGACCCGATAGCTGAGTCGAGCTTTGTCTACTTTTGGTACGATTAGTATGAGATGCTCAAATAATTTTTAGATGTTCTATTATAACCATACTGACATTTAGCAGAAACATGAGTGAATTCGAAATGTTGAGGCAATTAATGGTAACCTAACCTCAATAATAATAAATAAATAAAAGAAACATTGGATCATTTTGTACGTTCAAACTCAAGAGAGAAAATATCGTAAACAAGTCACGTTTTCCTCAAGGGATCAAGAAAAAATTTGTTAATCTTTTATTTAGGGCCCACATGAGATCCAACAGCCAAGTCGAGCCTTGCACACTTGCAATATGATTTAGTATGAGATGCTCAAATCGTTTGTAAATGTTCTATTATAACCATACTGACATTTATCAGAAAACGTGAGTGAATGTGAAATTAATAGGCAATTAATGGTAACCTAACCTCAATACAAAAAGAAACATTAGATTATTTTGCATGTTCAACCTTAGAGAGAAAATATCGCAAACAAGTTGTGTTATCTTTTGGGGATCAAGAAAAAATTTGTCTGGATCTAAATTCACCGGACTTCAATTATCTCAAAGGCCGATAATGTTAATCTTTTATTTAGGGCCCATATGAAACGCAACAGCCGGGTCCAGCTTTGCATGCTTTCACCAGTGAAGATCTATTGACTTGTAGATAGAAAGTAGCTACACCATATATGCACTTATTCACACCCAACTTTTTCGCACACAATTCTTAGCATAGACTACCTTAGGCCTAATATTTAAGGCAAAAAAACGACCAAATACCATATGTGAGTAAAGGGGTATTCAAGAACAGAAATGGAATTAGCTACAAATTGCAGATATCATAAAATAAACCCAGGGCTGCTTAACGTACGTCATCTACTTCTCCGAATATACTGGCAATGACTAATTTCAAATATTGGCATATTATAAATGCTGCGAAAAACAAGCGATTGAATATAAAATAAACAAAACAAGGAAATGAACTAGATAGCAAATTTATGTGATTTGATCAGCGTGACTTACATCCATGGAGAGAGTAGGAAAGAGTTCTACGACAGATTGAGCGACAACGGAGACTAAAAACCACCTGAGTCACTCAAACGAAACTTAATAGATTTTGCGGAATTATTAAAATCAAATTTAGTTATGCATGAATAAGTTAATATATACAAATAAATGAATGCAAGTGTGAGCTAAATATATCAAGTACAATATGCTCCAATCAACCAAGTACTTAAATAAAATAGAGAGAGATAGAAGAGTTGCATGGACATTGTATAGTGTTTCGGCCTAGATTTTGCCAACATCTACTATTTCAAACTAACAGACACCAATAGATCCAATAGATTGGATTTGACTGGTAGTTCTTCGAAAAGTTACGATATAGACTATGCTGCTTCTACTAATTTCCGTACACTAATTCAACACTCGTCCACTTCTCAACAAAGATCACAATCAGTTAGTCACTCCTGGTAATAATGAGCTGCTGGCTCAATAACAAGAGTATGTATGTTTAAGAGAATAAAGCTTTCTCATTTTGTAGACGTTCTTGCAATTCGTGTCTTCTTCAGCGTATGGTGATCTTTTTATTTTTATTATTTTGTCTTCAAGAGCCACACCTCTGAAACTCACGAATATGTCCGTGTTTCTGTTGACGAGAAGAAGAAGAAGAAGACATGGTTTTTGTCTTGTTGATGTGCGGCGTAGAAACTTTGATCGAGACCCATGTCTTCTCCTTGAACGTGCATTTTCTCCTTCTCGCACAGTAATTTATCAGGGAAAACCAATGATCGGTGGGATGCAATTCTTTCAGCAAAAATGTCGATTGACTTAATTAGGGTGCGTTTGGTAACGCTCCCGGAATAAGTGTTTCTATTCATTTGTTTCCGAGAGTAAAAATAGAACAGAAACACGTTTAGTAAGTTTTTTGTTCCCGGGAACAGATTTGGAATAGAAACAAAAAACAAAAAACAAAAAAAACTTTGCTTCTTGTTTTTGAGAACAACTCAAGAAACAAGAATCAATAATCAATTTTTTTTTTCCATTTCTTTTCTTTTTTTTCTTTATCTTCCTCCAGTATTCCCTTAACTAGTCACCGGCTAGACGAGGCCCGGGGACCTCATCGGCCCCCAGTGAGATCACCTTGAGCTCCCCGGCCACCGGCGAGAACCCCCTGAGCCTCGTCGTGGCTAGGGAGGCTCCCTCGAGCCTTGGCTAAATCTGGCAAGGCCGAGCGTTGCCCAGCCACCACAGGCCTTGCTGAGGCTGGGCAAGGCTTGGGGTAACCTCACCAATGGCCGGCGAGCGTCCCCCGAGGCCAACCTTGCTGGCCTTTCTCTGGCTAGTCAGCGGCCAGCGACTGGCTGGAGGAAGGAGAAAAAAAAAAAGGAAAGAAAAAAAGAAAAAAAGTAATAAAATTATTAATGAATTAAAAGGAATTCTAAGTCATAAAAATATATTGGGTCGTACCAAATGTATTTTTCTCCCGCGAATAGAAATTTTGTGTAGTTACCAAATGCGTTCAAATACTTAGAAACTATTTTTTTTTTTTGGGTAAGGTAAGTATTATATAGACTTTAACCAACAAATGTACAGGAGGAGATCTCGGCACCACAAATACTCAGAAACTGTTCTTGAGAACAGAAACAGAAAAAAGTGTTTCTAAAAAAAAAAAAAAAAGAATTGTCCTCCATAACATATTCGTTACCAAACGTACCCTTAGAGACTTGTTCCTGATTGGTCTTAGGCAATGTCAAATCCGCAAGTCGGATTTATCTAACAACATCTTATCAATTCCCACTGACAATTGTAAGAGAAAATGGATCGAATCGCAAGAGCAGAAGTCTCTTCATCTCCTAAGATTCATTGTTTGGCTTTGTAGCATGCAGAATCTAATATAGAATAATGAAATAATTGCGTGACAGTTTTTAATCTAATGTTAAAATAACGGTCTATTCTATATTACAAAAATCGAATAACAAATAATTATAAAGTATTATAGAGCCCACTCCTTCAAGAATTTGTGGTTGATAACAAACTGTTATTCTCACGGTAGCACAAAAATTGTTTCGTTAACAAAGTCGTATAGAATACTTGCACGTTAATTGACGGCACTGAAACGAGAAACAGGACTAGAGATGCTCCAAGAACGCACCGGGTTTGGTGGACATGCCGACGGCTTCTAATATTTCCTACTGGTTTTTATTTATTTGTTTATATCTATTTTGTTCGAAACTTGTGTGTAGAATTAAATGTGGCTTATTGTTAAATCTTTTCTTCCTCAAAGTGGGAGTGCACCGGGGTTCTTTATGGACCAAGGGTAGCTAATGGTCTTGGGATACGGTGTCTGATGTGGGAAAATTACCAAACAAATCATTAATTTAGTATAATTGTGTTTATTCAGTCCTAAACAATTTTTTTTGGCTAATTGAGTCTTAAACCTTATGCATTTATGCCAATTTCAATAAAAAATTACTAACATGGAAGCTAACCATCCTATATTGCCCGATAGGTGTAAATGTAGAAAATTTTTAATAATATTTTAATATTTTTAGATTTATTTATTTATTCTTTTCTTTCTCTTTTATTTTCTTTTCTTCCATTATTTCTCTTCCTCTAGCTGATCGCTAGACCTTAGCGATTGGCTAGAGGTGAGGGTGGCGAGGCTCAACCCTTGCCAGCTTAGCGGGCATCTTGGGCGAGGACACCCTCGCGGCCTCTAGCAAGGGAGCTCTTGCCTAGCTATGGAAAGGCTTGCTCGAGGCCGACAAGGTCCAAGTCCTTAGCCCTTGACTTTGGCTGGTCACTAAGGAGAACGCTAAGGAGAAGAAGGTGAGGAAAAAATGAAAGAGAATGACAAGAATAAAAAGATAAAATAAATAAATAAATAATTGGAAATAATATTAAAATGTTATTAAAAATTATCTACTCCCATGCTAGCCGAGTCATGTAGGATGGCCAACGTTTATATCAACAATTTTTGGCTAAATTAGCTGAATGGATTGAATCAGTATAATTGCAAAAGATTTAAAACTCAATTGGTTAAAAGAAAGTTTTAAATTGGCACAATTACAATAAATTTAATTTTTTTTTTAGTAATTTTCCGGGCACAATGCTCAAATCATTTTAAATGTATTCTTAAAACCATACCGACATTTAGCACTGAACGTGAGTGATTTGTCAAGCAATTAAGGGCTACAGAATCCGAGTATAAGAAGAAACATCAAATTATTATACCCATCCACCCCGGGGTGAGAATAATGCAAACAAGTCACCTTTTCCTCCCATGGTCATACAAATATTTGACTGAATCCCAATCGAGTGGACTTGATTTGTCTCAATTATTGATTATGTGAACCTTTTATTTATAGCTCACGTGAGACCCAATGGCCAGGTCTGGCTCCTAATGCATTCGGCAATATATATAAAGAGACCAAATACCAAATCGAGATGAGGTCGTGTTCAAGAACAGAAATGGAATTATCTAGGGGTTGAAGATATCACAAACCAAACGGAGGGGTGCTCTACATGCAACATCAACTTATCCCAAATTATGGGGCAATATGACAGAGAATGATGTACAATTGAAAGCATGCGCCCCTGCGAAATATGCGGGACAAGAAAATGCGCAAGCACACATGGTCAGCTCTCAATAATAGTGTCCTATATGTGCACCAAGCGAGTCGAGATGACTTCCAAACCTACCTTCCATGAAATCCGACGATCTTTCTCCCTATTGAAGGAAATGAAAAAGTAATTTCCTTTCTCAATACTATATGGTCCATGAGTTCTTTCGTTGATCTGAAAGCGAGGAAGCAAATAACAATAGATCCAAAATTGTCTTTTACTGGAATACGAAGTCTAGTACTCTCTGGGGGCAATCAAGCTTCATCTTCAAAAATTGAAGGGTAGACATTTTAATCACAAGCTCTTCACTGTAGAATTGTAATAATGTCTACGGACAGAACCCACTGGTTAACCGAGTTAGACTAACACAGCACAAGACCAGAGTAGAAGCTTTCAGTGCACTAAGCGGTCTGATCTTTTGCATGAGTTTTTTACATTGAGACAACTTTGTTGCACGTGTTAACTCTAAGTTGCGAAATTCCAGTATAGTTTGATATTGAACCAAATTTAGTAATGTGACTATTGAGAAAATTGAAATGATACTGCATCTGAGAAGATCGGGACTCTAAACTAAAATCTGGAAAAGTTACAACGGAGAAGCAAAAAGAAAAAAGAAATCCATAACTTGTTGTATTCAATTAACATTTACTTGATCTACTTCTTGCACTCTCTGCAACACAATCCCATGTGAATGTGGACAGATCGGGTGAGGGTCGCCGGAGTGGTGGGGGTCAGCGCAGCCCTACATCGCCTGAGTTTTCCTTCTTCTTTTTTTGGGTTTTTTTTTGGCTTATTTTTAATATAGTTTTAGTGATAAATCGTATCTTTAGCAAAATTTAAATCCATGTATAGCTCCATATTGTCATAGTAGATTTCATGAGCACTCGGTTTATTTTAGCGTAATATAGGTCTTGGAAAATGTTATTTTGAATAGAAATGAAAAACGACCCAAGAAAAAAAAAATCTTAAAAAGAGAGAAGGGGTAAAGATGGCATTTAATAAAAAATTACGCTTTTAGGATTGTTCCGTTTCATATGTAGAGACATTTCACGATAGGGCTGCATCAAATGTTAGACATTAGAAATTATAAAAATTGGATTAACTAGGGTTAGTTTAATTCGTTACTTTACCATAGCATTTTTTTTTTCATCAAATATTTCACCACTTAAGTCTTTTTTAGGGGGCATGCATCCTTTAGTTAGGGACATGGACACGTTTGGTTTGGGGCTTAACTCATGGGATCCTGTGCGGTGCTTAATAACAAGGCTTTATTTACTTTTACCCGGATTTTATTTTCCCGTACCTTGTTCACTTATTTAGTTATGTTTATGTACTGTTTTGATTGCAGGCCGTTTATCTTTACTGCTTGCACAATCTTGCATAATTGCCTTTCGCATGTTAGAAGTCTAGGATTATGAAATTATTGAAGACCGCAAGTAAAATGCTTTCATACAATGAAAATGTATTGAAGGGGCGCTAGATTAACCAAGTATAACCAAGTCGCTGAACTCGTGAACCTCTTCTTTATAGAAATTAGACAGAGTCCCCTGTCTTATTCAAGTTTCTAAAATCCATAATTGGTTAATGGCAGCTCCCAAAAGGAGGAACAAATTTTCGTAATTAGCCAAATCAACTCCCGCTGCCATCGCCAGGGTTTAGGAGAATTCGAGCCAAATGTGAGCACCACCTCATAAGAGGAATCGGTCGCATTTACTTGGCAATCCGTTGACTCGAGGTCGCGCACTTTATATGTCTTGCCTAGAGAGGGTTTGGGACAATGCGAGATGTAGATAAGGAGGTCCTGAAGAACAAAAATATAATTAGCTGGGGCTTGAAGATGTGACGAACCAAACCAAGGGGTGCTCTATATACGACATTTACTTCTCCAAAATTAGGGGCAATATAGCAAAGACTGTCAAGCGACGTGACAATGACCATTACATATACTGGCATGTTTAAAGAGTGATGGATGATTCACACTTGAAAGCAAGCACATCTGCAAGTATACCCGACGCGTACAAGCGCAAGCACACATGGGTAGCTCTCAATACTAGTGCCCTACATGTGCACCGTGAAAAGGGTTCCTGACCTTCCATGAAATCCGACAATCTTTCCGGCAGTCGAAGGAAATGAAAAGTACTTCCCTTTCTCATTAGCGAATGGTCCAAAAGTTCTTTCATTGCTCTGAAATGTGAGGGAGCGTATCACGACATGTCCAAATTTATCTCTTATGTAACTAGAATACGAAGTCAAATACTCTCTAGGATAATTAAGCTTAATCTGCCAAAGTTGAAAGGGAGAAATTTTAATCACAATCTCTTCACTATAGAATAGTAAAAATCTCCACAAACAGAACTCCACTGATTAACCGAGTTAGATTAACCAGGCACAAGATCCGAATAGAACATTTCAGCGTGTCCAGTCTTGTGCATTAGTTTTTAACATCGAGACAACTTTGTTGTACGAGTCAACTCTAAGTTGCTCGACCAAAAAAAAAAAAAAAAAAAAACTTCTAAGTTGCAAATTTCCAGGAAAATTTGATATTAAACCAGATGTGGTCATTTGATCTATTTTTTGCACTTTCTGCATCACTCCCATGCTAATGTCCATAATATGACTTTAATTTATAAGTTCCACAAATATCTTCTGATAGATTACTAAAACAGTTCATAATTTTTTGAGTATAAACAAATGTTATACTTTCCAAAAACAATATACGGGTTCTCTTTATTAGCACGGAACGATATCCCCCTTTTTTTTTCCCTCCCGGAACCCTAGCAATCTGGTAAAAAAATGTGGAGCACTAACTTAAGTTTCTCATCTTCAGAAACGCCCTGCATTAAGAAGTCCCTTAGATTGCTGATATCATACCAGCAAGCGACATGTGCTCCTACTGAAGGATATAATGGCTTCAGTCAGCATGACATATGACTCAGTGCAATGTATGAAGCCAAAATTCAGGAGATCGTCGCCCGCAGCAGATGGACAGCGACGGTATATCCTCCTTGCCAACGGAAGCATGCATGGAAATGGCGCATTTAACTCGGGTGGTTATTTGTTTTGTCAGCCTGCATGAGGACAAAAAGGTGAGGAAAGTACAGTTCTCAAAGGCTCGACATATTTCGACCAAAAAAAAAGGCTCGACATATATTTAAGAACTAATATAGGGTAGTTAGTATGACAGGTATTTGCTAATTCAACATGCAGGGAAATATGAGGGTGTTGTCTGTATGTTTTTGGATGTTGGGAAAGAAGTTCATCAGGATTAAGCAATTTCTCCGATGATTATGCGGACAGAAACATGAAATTGAATTAAATACATGTTGGAGGTTGCGTGGAATGGCTATCGCATCAAACTTCTTGCCAAAGGTGTTTTGTAACATTAGGCATATTAAGGGTGCGTTTGGGAGAAGCTTTCGAAGGGGCTTTGGGCATTAAAAACCCCTTGGGCCAAAATAAGAGTGTTTGGGAAAAACTTTGGAAGCCCCTTGTTGGCAAAGCTGGCATTTTGTAAGCTGAAAGCCCAAGGCAGGTGAGGACGGGTGCATTTGGGAAGGCTTTTGGGGAAAGCTTTTGGGAAAATGCAAGGACCTTTGAGTTAAAAGGATTTTTCAAAATGCAAACTGTGTTTGATAAATTGTACTTTGAAATTCCATTTTGAAGTACCTTTGAGTAAAATGGTGTTTGGAAACATTATGTTTGCAAAAGGCTTTTGTTTTTCAAAAATTCAAAAAAAAAAAGAAAAAAGAAAATGAGAGTTGGCTGGCCAAGAACTAGTCGCCGGCGAGGAGCAGCTGGTCCGGCAAGGGCGGGCAGTCCGATGCAGGCCGTCCGGCAGAGGTAGGCAGTCCGGCGAGGGTTGCGCGACACTCGCCGGAGGGTCGCAGGCGACCGAATCTAAGGTCGCGACCCATCTGGTTGTAGATCTGGCCGCCGCTCGAGCCTCCGGCACCAGATTTGGTCGCGACCAGACCTGCGACCAGATGGGTTGAGCGGCCCCGGCGACCTCCGTGCGGAGGTCGAGGTGCGGCAGGCGACGGTCGCCGGTTGCTGCCCAGATCTAAGCCACGGCATCCCAGATTTAGGCCGTCGCGACTCGCGGGGGCGGCCTTTTGCCATGGTCGTTGAGTCGTTGTGACTCATGAAGGGTCACGGCGAGCGCCGCGACTCGCGGAGGTCGCCCGACTCTCCGACGACGATCGCCTAGGTTGTCGCGACCACGTCGGCGTCCCTCTAGCAGTCGCCGGCCGCTCGCAGTCAGGTAGAACGCCCGGAGAAGATGAACAGTGCTCTTACAAGGGCAAAAAACGGAAAAACAAAAAATTTGTGAGGATAATTTCGAGAAAAAAGAAAAAAGAAAAGAATGAACAGTGCGTAGGCATGCCGAGAAAGCTGAAAGCCCAAGGCAGGTCCTCACCTGCCTTGGGCTTTCAGCTTACAAAATGCCAGCTTTGCCAACAAGGGGCTTCCAAAGTTTTTCCCAAACACTCTTATTTTGGCCCAAGGGGCTTTTAATGCCCAAAGCCCCTTCGAAAGCTTCTCCCAAACGCACCCAACCCGTTCTTTGGTTGTCGTATCACTGCCGGCCTTGCTTTCCTTTAGGCTGCTAGGTGTAATCTCCCATGGCGCAATAGACCTTGGGCAGATAATCTTAGGTGGGCTATGACTTTACTCTCGGGTAAGGAATTCTATAAATGCATGGCCCAATTCTTCCTTGGAGCTCTTTATCATATCATTTGGAAGAACATGAATGACATTCTTTTTAGAGAGCAAACTCTTGCAGTCCTGGCCTTGAAGAACCACCTCTTTAAGGTTGTAAGAGACAAGGCTGTGACATTTAGGAATGTTGAAGACAATGCAAGGAACAGGAGATTCCAGCGTGCTTGGGGCATTGACCCGATTATTTTCTCTTCTGGTGAAGCCATTCCACCCGTTCTTTAATGCTATGCTTGAGCTGCATTGCTTCGGCGGTTGGTGGGTAGTTTGTGATGGATGTGCCTCCACCTCCTTGGGATAAGCTGGAAGCTTGGAGATTCCGCCTCCGTCTCTTGGCCGCGTCCTTCAATGGGCCGTGAATCTGGTTTTTCGAAGCTATGTAGCCATTGAAGTCTAGCTTGGGTGGCTTTGACTGACGTCCGTGGCCTTGCCTTCTTTTGTTTTTTGTTGTTTGCTTGTCTGCCGCTGTTTAGGCTTTCTTTGTTGTCCTGCTGCCTCGTGGCTTGTTTTGTTTGCTGCTGTAAGCTGTTTTCTTGTCTCGGCACCCTTCCACTCGCTATGATTTCTATTCGTTTTGAGTTTAAGTTTGGTGCCATGACCTTCTCTTGTATAGTTGGTTAAAGCTCAATATAATCTCTTACTTCTTACTGAAAAAATAAAATAAAATAAAATAACCTCCATCTTTACTAAATAACTGCATCTAATGCTTAATTGTAACAATCGGCAGATCAGGTGCATTTCCAAGCACTGTACAAGTATACATCCTATAATGTTCAATAGGACAGAGACTGAAGTCCCTCAAGACCCCGAATCTCTCTTTTTCAGAAGCTCGTATTTCTAGATATCGTAACCACTGCAGTTTTGAAATGTTTGGAAGTTTTTCAATGTCTTTGCACCAAGAAATGTTCCGCTACTCCAATGATTCCATCTCTTTGGACCCTTCAATCTCACGTGGACTTCTGCAACTTTCAAGATTCCTCCAGCTTTTCATAACGAAGAATGAGAACTCTTATCATTCTCCAATATCTGCTCAAGCTGTTTGATACCCCCCATCGACACTTGCAAATTAGAAAGATCATCATTTAGGATATTAGAGACCACTAAATTCTGTAAATATTCTAAGATCCTAGTGTTGCAGCAATGGCTCTCATATGTCTCTAACAAAGATATGGTATGCAAATGGTTCAAGAAGTCGGTTGTAACATGACCTTGGCAACATTAGTCTTACCTAATTGTTATTAGTCTTACCTTATTGGTGGTGGTTGTGGAGGCAATAGCAGTACAGCACGCTAGATTGGTTATGTGACATCATGGAATTTTCACTTCTGCTTTCAATTGAATTAGTCGAGCATTTCATTGACGTGCCTATAGTGCTGTTCTTATAGCTGATCACTCGTGGGATAACTAGACTATCTAGGGAAGCCATTAAGGATTTTAAGGCAAATAGACTTGAGGATTCGATTAGGAATCGACTCCTCGACCATGCTCATCTACCGAGATCATTACAGCATAGATATAAATCGATTAGAGATCAAAGTAAGTCGGTTCAATTGAGATGAGTGGTTAAACATGGGTGATCTCACTAAATTGGAAAATTGTCATCGACCGGCACTAGTTTGATTTTTCTATCATTTTGATAACCTGTGTCCGTATTTGAAATCTCGAAATTTTCACGACCATCGAGAGTCGCCAATGTGTCAAAGGGGTTCATTGTGGCTCGAAAAAAATCAACCACAGGTCATTTGCTCTAAAAAGTTTGAAAGTTACCCGATAGCCTAGGTTACACTAAAAATGCGCTAGAGTGAAATTAACCGCGAATTTGAATCCGATTTCAGAAATTGAAGATTATGTCACGTCACAATAAATTCTAGGAACGTCGAATCAGTCTCAAAAGATTTTTCTGCAACCCGAAACTTTTTGGGAAGAAGTTGTCCTAGGACCATTTTTGTCCAGAAAAAGCCAGGGACCGTTTTTGATTGCGCATTTGGGATGCAAGATGGTTCAATTGGTAAGGAAAAATATCAATTTGATTATTGACTCGATAACAGAATTTATTGGGGCCAAATGGGATTGAATCAAGAATGAAACTAAGTCCAATTGAAGGACAAATATTGGAAATTCGTACCTCCCCATTTGCCTATGATGTTGGACCATTTCAAGAGTCCTAAAATGAGCATTGGTGGCTTATGGAGGGCCAATGAAGTGCTGGTGGCTGAGGATGGTCAAGGGAGACCATTGAAGAGAAGAAATTGGCCAAGGTAGGGCCATTGTCCCCCTCCATCTTCCTCAAGCTGGCTGGCCATCCTTTTCTCCCCTTCACTTGCCATTTTCGACCACCACAGCTATTGAAGAAGATAGCCGAAGCCAGCCCCATGTCGGAGGAGTCTCGCCCGTCACACGCCCTCGCCGTCGCGTCGGAACGCCGCCCCGTCCACCTACACGCGTGTCGCGCACCACCACCCAGCCCGATGCCCCATCCAACCTGTCCCTGCATTCTAGCCTCCATTTCAGCCGATGTCAAATAGTTTGGCCCGCCTCCGACTTCCGTGAGTCCCCGTCAAGGCCCGGTTTGGCTCTTTTTAGCCTTACCCGAGCCTTGCCGCCCCCAACCAACTTTGTTTCTCTCTTTTGCAGCTCAAAACAAAGGCAAAGTGCAGTGGGTTTCCAGCGGTTTTGTGGCCCGTTTTGAGGTGGTTCCGGGCCTCAAAACCTAGGCCCGCTTTGAGAAGAATAGTCCATTGTTGCCTCCCTGTCGAATTGAACCAAGCGGTTCGATAAACGGATGAGTTTAACTCACTAAACCTCACTTAGTAGGTTAATGATACTTAGATGTTAATTAGATTAGGCTAAGATAGATTAGGTGGTTAGTTAGGTTTAATTAGTGATTTTAAATTAGTTACTAATGCATGTTAGGTGGTTAGTTATTGCAATTAGAGCCTACACAAGTTCTAGTATTCAACTAGAGTGGTTCGGTAATTTTCTGGGCTCGTTTCGGCTTCCAATTAAGCTATAATGGGCCTAAGTTGGATTTAATGCATTTATTTAATGTTTTCTGTAATTATTTAATTATTTATTTATTTTCCGGAAATTCAACCGGGATGGTCGGTGACTGGAATTTTGTTGGTGCTTTATGTTTATTTATTTGAGTACTTTGGATTGTGATAATTGAGTGAAATTGATAATTATGAGGATTTATCCCAAAAATTGATTAATGTGGTATAAATCTAAAATTTGGCGAGTGGGGCCATGATATCACTAAATCTCACCAAATCTAAGAATTGCTGAGTGAGGCCGTTGTGCCACTAAATATCGAAAATTGCCGAGTGAGACTGTGATGCCACTAAATCTAAGAGAATTGCTCGGTGAGGCCGTGATTACCACTAAAACTAGAAAAGTTGCCAGTGTGGCTGTGAATACCACTTAATTTAGGTTGTGCCCGTTGGGCCGCAATCAAGAGTTAAAACTGATTAATCGAAATGACCATGTAATGGTCTTGATGATATATAATCAACCGAGTCAATTGATCAATGAGTCGATCTGTCTGATAGGATGATGTGATTGTTAGTATTTATAAATTGACTGACTTGCAGCAAGGAACTGAGATCAAGGTAAGCTATCTGACTCGTGTTGTGCTTAGGTAGCATTTAGGGCGTAATTGGCTTCCTAATCGAGTCTTAGGGAGTAGAACTTACTGAAACGTAGTCTCACTCCGTTGTGAAACAACATTTCAAGTCCATAGATGGCAGTACCTCCCGCTCCTCCCGAACATTTTGGTAGAAATATTTTATAACATTCCGATACATCACCACCGTGAAGGATTGGAGTGTGTGTTGGTGAAATCCACCGTCTGAGTTGACGTGGGTGGATCCAAACATGTGCCTCATAAGTACCGGTCATGGTATCGTCACTACCATAATAGGCAAAGGGAGTGTCCTGTGTCGGAATTTGATGTACCTCGGTACATTTTAGAAGTTGCCTTTGGTAAGAATATAGCAGACCCTAAAGATGGAGCGGTGGAGGATGCAAAAGATCCCAAACTCGAGGGTGATTCTGATTCCCCGGTGTACTCGGTAGATGGCTCCAATGAAGACGAGGATGTGGAGCAGGAAGAGTTTAGTAATGATGAGTAGCCGTGAGTGTTAAACCCCGGCCCCTGTTTGAGAACCTACTATAGTGTATATGTTTTTATATACCTAGACCCACTTGTATAATATATGACATGGTTTGCTATATATATATGTATGGAAATGTGGCTGTGTGGTTTGAGATTTTATGGCCTTGCTTTCCTATCCCATTGTTTTATTGTCTAGGGATTTATATCTGCTTCCACATACGCATATTAAAAGTAACAAATCGACGATGCATCCTAGAACATCGCTATTATATTGACCAAGCAGGGACAGTCACATGTTCGCTGAGTTGGGACGTGATAGGCTAGCTAGCGGTGTGGTTAAAGCAGTGATAAACCACCGATGATGTGCTGTGTAAATGTCTTAGTCGTACTTGATAACAGCGACATGTCAAATGCAGATTAAAGCTCCTATATTGCTAAATAGTTGAATGAGATGAGATTCTATACGATATTACTAGATTACTAATTTACAATGACAAGGATCTCTTTACTAAATACATTCAAGCAAACCAAGCATGCATTCACAAGGCCAGAAAATAGAAATCCACAACATCATAAGTCACGCAAATTCATGAGTCAACAAATAACCCATCGACAATGTTCTTCAGTTCCCATTTTTCAATGATCCAACCACATCGAGATCATTTCTCCATCCTTGGATGGTCTCACAGTCATAGCGCTTCTCATCCTGTGAGATGGCCTTTTGCATAAGGTCCAGATCAGCGCCAAACTCATGGAGTGTAATTGAAGATAGCAAAGATTATTTCTTTCCTTTCTTCCCTACATTCAACCATTTGCTCCAACTCCTTGGGGGCACTTTCTACTAGAAAGATATTCTCTACTCTTTTAGAGAGAATGGGTACGAAGATCCTTTCTTGATGGCTTCTAAAGGATCAGGGGCAATCTCTTCTCCTGCACGGAGCTTCCTCATTGTCTTTGATGACCATGACAGCGGCATCTAAAAGGCCATCATAGAGAAAATCAGGGTACCCTTTGTGCGTATCCGATCCCCTCAAGCTAGAGAAAACCTCATAATCATATCCTGGTGTAGCAGAGACGCACAAATTGCTATTTACTAGGACAAGCATTACAGACAAGTCGCTATTGACTTGGGGTGCATCCAATTTGGCATTTTCATGAATGGATTGTGCCATTCTTCTCTTGCAGAAGTCATTTGAGAAATTGACGGAGAAGATGACTGAAATTACCGTCGCAACACAGGGAATCCACACTGACCAAGAAAGCAAGAGGTCACCACCGAAGTACATAGCTTTGAAGCCAATTGCGATCGGATGTAGACCGCGCGGCCCAAATGGCGAATAACAGAGTGAAAGTACAACCGACGATGGCACAGTTAAGTAAGGTGGAGATCTTTGCCTGGTTCCATTATTGCTTTAGTACGATGTTAGCTCCACTTCCACAACAGCCAAACCGGGGATTCCTCCTCTGAGCACCTTTCTGGTCGTTCCCACAAGTCTTCCTCAAGTTGATTGAGTTGTCGGGTCGATGATCCAAGCATGACAGGAAGCAGAGGTCAAATGCTTCACTTATTAGCCGCTCGAATCAAACCTCCCAGGGGCCAGGGGGATCGTCAAACATTTGAACCGTTTCCAATCGATTCATTTTTGCTTCATATTCAATACCCATCAATCGCTCTAGGCAGAGAACTCAATCAAAGGAAAATAAAATTATTGCCGAATCTAATTATGGTTCGTTTTGCCGATGAACATTGCCAATCAACAGAATTCAACGAACAAAACTCCATTTTTTTAAGAGGGTCAGAGAAAAGAAAGGGAAAGCGTGAGCAATGCAGAGAAAACACAAATCAACCGACCTCGGGTTGCCATGATAATTTCTGCATAAACATGTACAATCAATTGATCAAACGGACGTCGTGCACTCCAGTAACCACTCACTACTCTGCTCTTCCCATCCGAGAAAAGAAGGAAGAAATTGCAAAGCGAATAGGCACTTTCCCCCAACAAAACTATAACCCCAAGACACATTCACTTGTTCTCACCCAAGCCCATCAACCTCTTCAAACTAGGAAAAAACGCCGAATCGTCCGAGAAAGATGGCTTCTTTTCTCGCCGCAGGTGCTCCTCGACCATCTCCACGACGGACCTCGCGGACAGGGGATGGAAATCGGCGCTCCAATTCGACACGAACTCCGCCGCCATATCCCTCCGCTCGCCCTCCTCCATCCTCTCCCACCTCCTCCTCAGCTCGTCCTGACCCAGGGAGAAGTAGCCGCAGAGCTCGGCGAACAGGAGGGCCCTGCCCTTCCTCAGGGCCTCGTCCTTCTGCTTCTTCTGGGCGTGCACCCTCGCGACCTCCTCCGCCAAGGCGGACGCGATCTCGGCGTCGCCGGTGGGCCCCTTGGCCCTGCACGACACGGAGGCGGGGAGCGGCTTGCGGGGGTCGAACGGAGGGGGCGGAGGCGGCATTTCGGGGGTCAGGGCAGGGCGTGCAGGGGAAGGGCGTGGATTCTCAGCGCCACTGGAGGGTCGGACTGCTTCGGGGACGACGAGGATTCGAATGGAGGACGACGGTCGGGAAGGAGGATTTGGGGAGGGGAAAATCGACTTGAGTGCCGCCCTAAGGGGTTCTTAAAAAATAATTTGTAGATTTCTAATGAAATTAACTTCACATTCGAGTATAATTTTCATATTCCGACAAAAAAGAAAAAAAAGAAATATGGCTTTCGTATGATGTGCAAGATTGTTTCTGTGTTGTATGAAAGTCTACTACTGATCCCACCCACTGCGGTGGCGTAGTTAGCTTGAGCTTTGTGCCTCCCATAAAAGGTACCAAATTCGAATCCCAGCGGCATTACTTGGTGACTTAACCGCTGGCGTGAGTGTGGTGGCCAGCTTGCGTCAGCCCCAGGTTCTTCCCGCCGGCTATCGGCTTTCAGAATTTCCTGGGTCATAAAAAAAAAAAAAGTTTACTACCAATCATCATGTGAATGAATTCTGTTTGGCATGAGAGAGAGAGAGAAGTTCATCATCTAACGGAACTCTATTCCCCATTTTTATTTATTTCCGTCTGATATTTTTTTTTTTTGGGTGAAAATGATATTTTTCGTTTGTATTGGAGGGAAAAATTTGTGAATTCCTCCATTTTTTGAGGCCACCAAAATTTTATTCCCGTCCCTCTCTTGGGAATTAGGAAAATATTTTTTGATTTTTAGTTTCTTAAATTTACGAAAACATATATAATAATGCCCCCTTTGGAGTTAGAAAAATATTTTCCAACTTTTTAATTTCCTAAATTTACGAAAACTTGTATAATGAAGATGGAAATTTAAATTTTGTTTCATTGTGTCTTCGCAATCCTCTTGATACTCGGATTGTTTCACAAAAATAAATTGATTTTTTTATTTATTTATGATTGGCTAGATTTTTATCAGTGGAATGAAAAATACGATAAGTGTTATCAATTTAGTGAAGAGATATAGCAAAGGGAATATCGAAAGTAAAGTCGGCCCACGAGGATATCTTAGATTAATATGCGTATACTCACAAACCCTTCACTAGGCTCACAATGATATTGAGCATCCAAACTCATCCTCTAATCCATAAACAATCTCAAATATCATAGTACATTTCACAAATCAATCACGAAAGCTTTCGCAACTCAATCTCCAATAATCCACAACCAAATCCAAAAATCATTTCAAATATCCAATGAGTTTCCCAAACTAATTCAGAATCTATTTCACAAACCAATTCACAACTTAGGCATTCAATATATAGATATCAAAGCGCCTTTCAAAACCACATTTATAAATCTTAAACTTTTCAAGATTCTTTTATGCAAGGTTTCACAAAGCATTTATAGGCAATCATTTAAGTTGAAGTCAAACGATAACTTCCTCTTTCAAACAACAAAACAACAGTAATAGCTCGATCATGTTTTATACAATAAAATATTCTATTATTAACTTATAGTATGCTTAATCCATAATGTTTTTCAAAACATGAGTTCAAAACATAGAGAATAAATAGTATCATTCACTTAGGAAAAACCAAAAACCAACTTACAATAGTTCCTTGAGTTGATGGACTCGCATTCCTATCAACTTGTCAAAAAACAATATTAAAAACTAGATACCACACAACTCTAACGAACAATTCAACTAAGCCACATTCAACTGTCAACATAATGACTCCTAAGCACTATGAAGAAGCTCGTTTATGGTGTGTGTTTGTCTTTAGCTATTACGCATAACCCGCTTGCAAAATTTTAGAATTTCGTTATGAACAAGCCATACTTTGAAATCGGGTTTCGTCAAACCCCAAAACTCCATAACGTCTTAGACTATCATTTCCACAAAGTTGCAGCTCAAAACCTCCTCATTCAATGGTCATATTTCAAGATCTACATAGCTCAAAAGTTTGTGCACTAATTCCCAAAATTACTTTAATTAGACGAAATATCGGCTCGAATGCTTACCAGGCATCGCGAACCATAGTTGATTCGGCTAGTCGAGGTGTCTGGATCAAGAACGCGTGGAAAATCTCTCTCTTCCCCCTTTCTCCTTCTCACGGACGAGCCCCCTCTCTTCTCCTTATTTCTTATTTTTGTCCGTTGCTGCCTCATGTGAAATACCTAGAGAAGAGAAGAAAGAAGATGGGCTTAGGCCTAAGAGAGAGATGGGCTGGGTTTAATGGGCTATTATTACAGTTCTTCTCTTGTAGTTATCAAAATTCTACTCCCATGTTGAAACCAATCTCGATCTCCAGCACCAAAATACTCAATCTGGTCCTTCTTAGTGATGTCATCAAGAACCAGAAGGATCTTTTTTCGATGGAGTTTTTTTTTTTTTTTAATCACATTGATGTTGCTATTAAGATCATACATTTCTAGACTTTGTAGCTGCAGAACATCATGGAGAAGTCTCTTCTGAAGAAGCAAAAGAGTACCTCGGTTTGTATCTCCAACATTTTCAAGTAAGGTAACACCTTCAAATTTCCTAAGAAGGTGACCACAAATGACTTTGGCCACAGTTGTCTTACCAATTCCTTCCATCACGGACATCATCCTCGGACCCGATTTCTAGCGATGATATCACATTGTCTACAAAGGAATCCACTCCAATGGCGCAGGGGGAGTTAGCTCTGGGAATAATCTTGAAGAGACGTCCTACAATTTGCTCGATGAAGACTGCTTGATCCCTGTAGTTGCATGGGAAGAACAAGTTCAAACGTGACTAACTATAGCATAGAGAGGCGATCAGCATATAAGCAAGAAGCGCATGAGCTAAATTCAATCAGCAGTGGAATTCTGTTAAATTGATGATCCCTTTCCTAGAGTTTCTAAGATATTTTTTCTAAACTAGGACAATCTAAAAGATCCTAGAACTCTGTCGTAGTTAAGATTAGTGGCTAATAAATTTTCCATGGTTGAAGGATGCAAATAAAAGACACAATTGAACCAAATAACTCTCACAAGCAGAGATAACTTTCACATCAAAATCTATTCCAAACACTTACACCATAATCAAACAGATTCTAACAAGTTCAAATCAAGCACCGATATGATCTTTTGTGGTGATTGAGCAAATCAATCAAGAGCACCGATATGAGGTTTTGCATTACCCATTAGCATCTGTTGGAATTCGAGTTGGCGGAAGATGACTTACCTGATTCCGATGCGCAAACAGCAAATAGCCCCGGAACGAACGTTGAATTGTGAATAAATCACGAACAACACTTTCTCACGTTAGTCTGGATGCAATCACAAGACAAACACCCGATTTCCACAGTGTAAATGCCGATTGTTCTTGCAAAATTGAAATGGAACGCCTTGATCTTCTTTTGATGAAAATGGAGAGGAAATTTGGTGCAAATGAATTGCCAACCGTGCCAACGGTTGTGTTTAGGAGGCTTTTATACGTCTCCCTTCGTACCCCTCCATTAGTGACTTTCCATCGTAACGCATCAATACGAAACGGTGCATTCCATTCGCACCCCATCATGGACGTACCGGCTAAAGCTAAAGTACCACATCTCCCACTCGAACATGATGGGTTTGATAGCGCTCTATCAAGAATATAAGGCATTCAACATTCATCAACTTTACAAAACAATTCATACTGGCAAATAAACCGTGCGACCAGTGAGTACACCTGCACTTTGGAGCTCAAATTATGCACCTGTTAGGGATAACATAATGGCTACAATCCCGAAAAGAAATAAACAATGGATGTCTCACAGTGCCCCAGACATATTTTGTTACATCAGCCCAAGTATACCTATCCCTTTAAAGGTTATACTTGACTATTCTCAAAAACATCATGTATTTACAATTACATCCGCAACCACATAGGGCGATATAATTGGTCGATCAGTAAATACACGTGATAGATGTAAAACAACAATAGTCTTCCTTCGCACTCATATCTCTCTCAATTTCAGAACAACTGCTTTCCTAGACACGTCCCATAGGCCATATCTATTCATGACCGCCCGTAACATGCTAAAGTAGCAATATTGATCTTTCACTTCGAGAACATAGTCAGAAGTAACATAGGGCACAAAATTGAGGTAAAATATAAATTACCTCAAGGACTCACACGATGAGTAAATAGGGATAATTTTACTCATATTCCCTTATTGGTCGTATAATGCACATGTAGTATGAATTACATGCTATAGTGGATTTCTCTTTCTATAAGAGCGTATGTCATTTATTAACCATATCCACTATACAGATCTTAGCCTAAACATAGTCACGTGCCTCTCACGTACTCATATTTAGCCCGAGTGCTATATCAGCTCGCTTTCTATAGCGCCCAATTAAGTACTCGCATCCGGCATCTTACAGGCATACATGATTATGGGAATATCATGTTCGGTCTTATTATAAACAAAATCACAGACCTCATCTTGATTCCAATCAAGGTGACATATTTTATGTACCAAACTTGCTCTTCAGCATTTATTTGTACATAACGTCTCATCTCAACATGCTAACTACAGTACTTGAGGCGATTGCTCGTGTGAGTGAACCAATCATTGCCTGCTGACATACTTCTCAATAATATATGTGTGTTTGTGCTAGTCTCATAGTGGATTTGTACTTATTGATAAAACATCAGATCACTAATAAACAAACAAGTACAATACATCTGTCCACAAATACATAAACCAATGATCCTCTACAATAACAGATATCTCATTCTACGCAATCTTAATGACATCCTATGGGTCAAGAACATGTCTCTAGGAATAGCCTTCGTAAATGGATCAGCAACCATTTTATTGATTGAAATGTATTGCAGGATCACTTCTTTCTGCGCTATAATATCTTTGATGAAGTTATTCTTTATGTCAATGTGCTTTGTCCTTCCATGATACTTGGGATCTTTCACATAGGCAATGGCTGCTTAACTATCGTAATAAACTGTTACCGATCTTGGAACTTCAGTGACAGTGGCTAAATTTTCCAAGAAACGTTTTAGCCATACTGCTTCTTGCACTGTGGCAAAACATGCAATAAATTCTACCTCCATCGTAGACAAGATCGTGCATGTCTGTTTCTTGCTATTCCAAGAAATCGCACCTCCATTAAGCAAGAACACATATCTAGAAGTTGATTTACGTTCATCCAGATCTCCACCCCAATCGGCATCTGAATAACCTAATAGGCGTAAATCATTCCCTTGGTAACTAAGTCGATAGTCCATAGTGCCCTTCAAATATCTTAAGATCCTCTTCACTGCTTTCTAGTGTGCTTGACCAGGATTTGATTGATATCGGCTCACCAATCCCACGGCATAACATATGTCGAGTCGAATACACATCACATCATACATCAAACTTCCGACTGCACTAGCGTAAGGAACGGTTTTCATCACTTTGATTTCTTCTGGAGTCTTAGGACACATCTCAGTACTTAGGCCTTCACCTTGCATGACAGGGGTATCAATGGGATTACAATGCTGCATATTGAAACGCTCAAGAATCTTCATAATATAAGACTCTTGTGATAAAGTAACTGATCGATCTCTTTCGATCTTAATTCCTAATATATAAGCAGCTTCTCCCATGTCCTTCATCTCAAAATTGAAGGACAACCATTCTTTTATGGTGATAACCAAAACCTTATCATTTCCAACCAACTGAATATCGTCCACATAAAGTGATAAAATCACAAATTTATCTTTGGACCGCTTGACATATACACAGTGATCTTCTTCGATCATTGTGAAACCAAAAGTTATTATTGCTCGATGAAAACGAAGATACCACTGTCTAGATGATTGCTTAAGGCCATATATTGAGCGATTAAGCTTGCAAACTTTATACTCTTGACCTTTAGCCATGAAACCTATTGGTTGTTTCATATAGATTTCCTCATCTAATTCTCCATTGATAAATGCCGTCTTTACATCCATTTGATGTAATTCAAGGTCCAAAAGTGTGACGATGGCTAGAATAAGGCGTATTGAGGCAAACCTTACAACTGGTGAAAAAGTTTCCTCATAGTCTATACCCTCTTGTTGAGTATAACCTTTTGCCACAAGGCGAGCCTTATACTTTTCAATGCCCTCATTGACTCCATCTCATCTTCCAAAGTTTTTCTCCATTCTTCCTTGTCAGAGGATGAGAGAGCCTCTTGAACAGTCTTAGACTCGGCATCGTCATTTTGAGCAATCATAAATGCTTCCCCTTCAATCTCAAAACGACGACGGGGAATACTTTTTCGATTACTTTTACGCAATTGAATTTCTCTTGAATTCAATTCATCTGGCGATGCAACACTCCCACTAGATCTTGTGTGTTGAGGTAAATCTTCATTTCCCTTTACAACATTAGGGGGTGTGTTATCAGGATCTTCCATCTCATATAATTGAAAGTCCTTATCAATCTCACCTCTACTAGGAAAATCGTTCTCCAAGAACGTGATATCTCGTGACTCCATTTCGGTCACACTTCCATTAGCTTGTTCACCTATGAACACGTACCCTTTGGAGTGTTCGGAATATCTTATAAAGATACATTTCTTTCCTCTATGACCTAATTTGCCATATTTATGGGAAGAATCATGAACATAAGCTACACATCCCCATGGACGTAGACTACTCAAGTCTAGTTTCCTACTAGTCCATAATTCATAAGGGGTGGAAGTGACCGATTTTGAGGGCACACGGTTAAGTATATAGGCAGCAGTCAATAACGCATCTCCCTAATAGGAAATAGGTAAATTTGCCTGCGCCATCATAGACCTAACCATTTCCAATAGGGTTCTATTCCTTCTCTCAATTACTCCATTTTGTTGTGGAGTACTAGGAATAGTCAATTGTCGTACAATTCCCTTTTCATCACAAAGAGCCTTGAATTGCTCGGATAGATACTCACGTCCACGATCAGTTCTCAATGCCTTTATTATTTTGTTCAACTGATTCTCTACCATCGCTATATATCGTCTAAAGCAGTCTAATGCTTCTGACTTATGGTAGATTAGAAAGACATAATCGAAACGTGTGAAATCATCTATGAAAGTGATGAAATATGAAGCTCCATGCCTCGCTCTCACATTTAAAGGACTACAAATGTCAGAATGTATAAGATGCAATGGAAATTCAGCTCTAGTCCCTTTATCGAATGGTTTTCTAGTTGTTTTTCCCGCTAGACAATGTTCACATACAGATAGACTAACATTAGTGAGTGACCCTAAAAGGCATTCTCTAGCTAATATTTGCATTCTTTGCAATCCAATGTGACATAATCTAGCATGCCAAGTGCTTGCATCAATCTCAATGTTGTTAGAAGACGCAATTAAAGAAAAACAACCATCAACATTAATATTGTACTGATCATAGTCAATGTCTAACACTATAAAACCATTCGATACATGACCTGAACTATAATAAACTGTTCCATACAAAATGTCAACACAATCACCATGGAAATTTAATACATAACCTAAGCTAAGAAGAACAACTACAGAGACCAAGTTTCGTCGAATATCTGGAGCATAAAGGACATCATGCAGGAATAGGTTTCGACCACAACGTAAGATTAATTTACATGTGCCGATACCATTCACTTCAACTCTTGAGTTATTCCCAACATATATCCATCTTCTTCCAAGCGGTATTCGACGATACTCCACAAATGCTTCTCGGTCTCTAGCTACATGGTCTGTTGCTCCTGAGTCTACAGTCCATATTGGATGAGATTCAACAAGCATTACAGTACTAGAAACAAAAGCATTACTCAAAGTAATGGAGTAATAGGGTACCTTTTTTCGGCTCAGTGCATTCACAAGCAAAGTGACCCAACTTGCCACAATTGTGGCACTTCATCTTGGCCTTGTCCTTCTTCCCACCACGCTTCTTGCGTTAGAAGGTCTTAGCCCTCTTGGGTGCCTGATCAGTCATCTTTCCTTTGTTGTTGAACTGAAGATTTCTCTTGCGCTTGAAGCCCGAAGTTTTGCGCGAACTCGATTCAGCAACATAAGCATGGGTAGAGGATCTCGCAGCCTCTAGGCGCTCATCCTCTAATTCCAAATGACGTGCAATATCATCCAAAGTGACAATATTCTCATTATGCGTCATATTGATCTTCATATGCTCCCAATTGTCAGGAAGAGACCTTATAACAGCCTGAACTTGCTGTTCATCAGTAAGGGAGTGACCTGCTGACTTCAGCTCACGGATCATGTTTGACATCTCTCGAAGATGCTGCCTCATCGTTACATTTGGGCGCTTTCGAAATGTGTCAAACTTGATGGTGAGTCTCCTCAGCTTAGTGGCAGATATACCCCCAAACTTATCTTTCAAGGCAACCCATATAGCTTGAGCTTTGTCATAACTTTCAAACTCACACATGAGATCATCTTGCATACAGCTCAGCAACGTGATGCGAGCAATGCTATTTTTTTTCCAAGCTTGATAAGCTTCTAGATCTCTCCTGTGTTGAGCTGAAGTTCCATGCTCAGGTTCATCCATGGTATGGTTGAGGGTTTCCAAAACCTCTTGCTCCTCAAGGATGTACTGAATCTTTCGGTGCCAAATATCATAATTGTCACCGTTCAGCTTCTCACCCTTATTGAGGTCAGCCACAATGGTCTTGGATGCTGAAGCCATAATCAATTGCTATAACACATTGATATAATAAACGCAGAATCAATACTAGCACACTATACAGAGTAACACACATTTAATTTGCAGCAAAGACAAACTAAATTAATGATAATTCAACAAAAGACACAAAAGCAAAAGTTCACAATGTTCCCGATCAACTTCTAAGTACAATTGTTCTATTATCATTAATTAGTTTAATTTGCGCAAATTTTAAGTTCTAGGTGAGAACTCCTTTCAATTCTACCAACCTACAAACTCCCACTAGGAAAAAATAATTACATGACCTTATGTAATTTCTACATTTTTCCTTAACACAAGAACATAGCATGATAATAATCAACGTATAAATAACAATCATGCTTCAACTATAATTAAAATTGCAATTCAACATGTAATGGATTTCCTACCATTGTTCTTATTTTCGAAAATTGCAAGTATATTAAAATATATACATCATATCATTGAACCAAGCTCTACACAGCATATATAACATCATTTGCACACAAGTTAGCTACTGCATTTCCCTAATCACAAGAAAATACAAGCTACAAATGAATAAGTTGCATTAAACCCCAAAAAAATACGCATACATAGGGTTCCCAAAGCATTTTCATACATTTATAAAATTCAAAAGTATAAAATAATTATGCCATTGTGTAGAGGACACTCATATGAACCAAACGAGATCAACCACGCTCCAATCGGAGCTCGCACGCGCCCCCATGCGCCGCCTGAGTGCGCGGCGCGTGTGACGCACGCGCCAGCGAGCCAAACGGCTCTGGCCGGTCCGACCGGTCCGATCGATCCAACCGGTGACTGGTCCAACTGGTCTGACCGGTCCGACCGGTGACCTGTCCGACCGGTTTGACCGCTGGACAGGTTGACCGGTTCGACCGGTTTGACCGGTCAACGGTCGGGTTGGGTCGGGTCAACAGGTCGGGTCGCTTCTCGGGTTGGGTCGCCAGTTGGGTTAGGTTGGGTCGCCGGCCGGTGATCGATCGGCCAACTATCACCGGCGCTGACGTCATCGATGACGTCATCCCGGCAGTTAACGACCGTTGGGTGACGTCACGGTGACGTCGCCACGTGCCGGTTCACCGGCGGCGGGCGTCGCGCACGCGCCAGTTCGCCGACCGACGCATGTGGCGCCCACGCGCAGCGGCTTCTAGCCGCGCATGTGGGTGCGTCCGGCATCTCCTGGCGGCGCTCGACCCATCGTCGGACTCGTCTCGACGAGCTCTTTCACTTTGTATATTCAAAAATTAATTTTGACCAAAAAATTGTTTCGAAAAATGACCGAAACCTCACGGATCACGCGTCCCCGAACCCGTTCTTTTCTCCGGTTCAATTTCGAGTTTTTCATGGGACAATTCCGACTATCAGAGATCCAAAACAGTGTAGAATACAATCTCTTGATCTCAATATCAAATGGTAATCAAGAAAACTCGATGAAAAACAAGGCAGAAATCAAGACCGGGCTCTGATACCAATGTTGGAATTCGAGTCAGCGGAAGACAACTTACCTGATTCTGATGCGCAAACAGCAAATAGCCCCGGAACGAACGTTGAATTGCGAATAAATCACGAACAACACTTCCTCACGTTAGTCTGGATGCAATCACAAGGAAAAACACCTGATTTCCACAACGTAAATGCCGATTGTTCTTGCAAAATTGAAATTGAACGCCTTGATCTTCTTTTGATGAAAATGGAGAGGAAATTTGATGCAAATGAATTGCCAACCGTGCCAACGGCTGTGTTCGTGAGGCTTTTATACGTCTCCCTTCGTACCCCTCCATTAGTGACTTTCCATCGTAACGCATCAAGACGAAACGGTGCGTTCCATTCGCACCCCATCATGGACGTACCAGCTAAAGCTAAAGTACTACAGCATCATTATTCAAATGCCATCCCGATAAATTCCCGGCTTCTCTAAGCACATCCCTCCACTTCTGCACCAGCAAATCGACCATACGGGTGGCCAATTACCTTAAAAAACTATCCCCAAATCGCCCGCTCTGTTTCTGAACATCGCTTGGCTCAATATCACAGAAAATGGGCACAACCACATGACCCTGATGATCTCTGAACGTCCTGTTGCACTCCATGATTTTCACCAGCTCGTTCAAGCACCACCGTGAGTCTGCGTAGTTGGCGGTGAACACAACAAGAGAGACCCTGGAATGGTGAATCGCATTGAGCAGCTTGGGCTCGATGAAAATTCCGGTCTCTGCTTTGTCATTGTCCTTGAAATAGTGGATCCCGCCTGCTTCAGCGCATGGAAGAGGTGGGCTGCGAAGGTTTTCCTTATGTCCTCGCCTTTGAAGCTCACGAACACATCGTACTTCCATTGGTGGATTGAAGCAGAAGACGAAATGCGTCGCCTGATCTCTTCGCTTCCCATCAGCACAATAAGTGATTGAGTGAGAGACTGCAAAAAGGGTCGCAACTCTTCCGCCGGTAAGGTGTATTTGTAAACAGGAGACGCAAGTTGCGAATGAGAAAAGGGGATGAATGAAAGCTCCGCCATCAGGACAAGACTGCTTATTCAAGTGAATGTTCAGACAAGTTGCGGAGTGGAGTTGGTTTGGTTCCAAGAACTGAAGAAGCAACTCGCGCGCTTGAGGACAATTTGGTTTGAATTCGTCAAGTCAAGCTAAAAGAGCTTTGTTTCACGTGGCAGAGACATGGCTGAAGACGCAGACGTGGATTTGAAGCTTCATAGCACATGCGTTGGTAGAAGAAGATGCTTCGAAACAGTTAATCTGTGGAGACGCAAGTGGAATCGTTGTCCATGGCTGCATTCAAATATTAATATTTTTTATTTCATCGAGAACTTCTGCTCGCGTGTTCCTTTTTTTCTCTGGAAAGCGAAGACATGAGAGGCAGAAACAAAATTAGATCGTCATTGTTGAAAAGAAAAAAAGAGAGAGGAAAGAGTGGTCTGTCCGGTCTTTATGTAAAACCTATTTGATATCAAACTTGTTTTCGATTAAGAAAAGTCATGATTGGTGAAGAAGACTATTCACGCACGTCTTTACAAAGTGCAAGTCACGATCGATCAAATATTTTATTAATAATAACACAAATGAAGCTTGCTATTGACTTGGGAATATTACGAATCACAGGACTAGAGATTTTCCGGCCTCTCAAGATAATTTACGAGATAGCAATTACATAGGCTAATGGAAACTTACGATCCATCAGATAATATACTAAAAATAGAAAAAGAAGCATACCACACACTTAGGCAATTTACTATTTTTTATGGAATTTTAATAAATCACAGGACTTATAGAACTTGCAAGATAAAAGGGAAACTTGTGTCTTTGTGAAGAAATATTACGAAATGTTATATAATGATTAAATAACTTTTAGTGAGGAAAATTACGAACCATGAAATGTAAACAAGCGAAAAATATAATATGCAAAATCAATATGTATCATTTATGATACGATCAAATGTTGTAGGTTCAATTGTCTCATTTATAAATTCATTATACTTATCAAAAATCCTATATGTCCTATTTTACTAACATGAATTTATCATGCCCTATTTTTCTTTTTAATTTGACACCACTATCCTGTCATTTATGAGCAATCATCATTCTTTACTTAAGTAAAATTAACTCTAACACTGTATTTTACTACATTTCGTATATTCTTGAACCAAAGTAATTTTTGTGTTATAATATTGATTCATGCTGATGTGTATGGAATGATCAATTATACTATAATCAATTCTTTTTCCTATACTTGATATATCGTTTCATGTAGCGTCAGTTTTGTTTCGCTACAAATTCCATTACCATCCCGAAATCAATTTTTCTCTAGCTTAAATATATTCTCTTACCACATAAATGATGTGCCTAATTCATATTTATTTTCTTTCTAACACATAAAATGTCGTGCCTAATAAGTCAATTTTACTTATGTTTACAAGGCTCAAGCATAATTATTTTCTCATTCTCATGAAGCTTCCTTTTACGACTTATTACTATATATATGATACTTATGATTTAACATTTATAGAATATTTTTTCTCTTAAAGTGTTCTTGAGAGAAAAGAAAAGATTTCTCCCTACCACATTATTGTAGTACACATTTTTTGAATTAGTTGATTTTTCTTGACGTAAGGAGAAATTCATGGATACACGTGACTTCACAAAACCTTTATAAAATAGCCACTACATGTATCCTGACATCCGTCGAGTTTATAGTATTACATATAGGTGCAAGTTTATCAAATTATTCTCAATTATTTTTTAGGTTTAAACGTGATTAGTAACTCATGTAAAGTTTAGTAATTTGCTAGGAACTAAATTTTCAATATCAATAGCGATTTTGCCATGTGTTCTCCAATGAATTGGTAGTGAGTTTAGATATTTAAAATTATCAAAAGTTATTAACTCTTAATATAGAAAGTTTCAATATGTTTTAGAAAGTTGAACTTTTCACATTAACTAGTAATTTTCTTCTCAAGAAAGGAAGAAGAATAGCAACTTTTGAATGTGATTAGTGACATTTTGTAAAAAAGTTTGTCATTTCAACCAATTGGTAAGTTCCACAAATAAATATTAGTAAGCTATTGAAACAATCAGTACTTTTGAAACAATCTAATCAATGTTGGTACATAAACTCAAAATTTGGCAATTTCATATTATATTTGGTGACTTTAACACGTCGGTAAGCTACACAAATAAATACTAGTAAATTATTGCAAAATTTTGTAATATAACAAAATTAAATAAACATCCACAACTAGCTCAAACATAGTTGGTAGTTTCATATAAGAGCTGGTAAATTAAGTTCCACATATAGATATTGGTATATTGGAATAGTTGGTAATTTCGAAACAAATGATAAATTTTATACAAATTGGAAACTTTTAATCCATTGTTAAGTTCAAATAAATGTAGGTAAAATTATTTGAAGAATTGGTACATTTTAAACTATGAAATAAACATTTGTAAGTGGACTCAAATAGGAGTTGATCAATTTCGCATAAGAGTACTAGTTTTGTAAGTTGGTAAACTACACAAGCAATTTTATATAAATTTTTGGAAAAATTGGTAATTTGGACATAATCACATAAATGCCGGTAACTACCCAAATTAGAGTTGGTAATTTCATAAAAAATTGATCACTTAAGCTCCGCTTTCAATTGGTAAATTATAGAAACCTAAATAGGAGTTGATAATTATATGAAAAAAAAATGATAACTTAAGCTCCGATTTTGATGTTGGTAAGTTATTGGAATAGTCAATGATTTTTGTTAGTAATTTTGTGTCGAAGTTGGTTATTAATATGTTGAAGTGCTATGATATAATTGTTGGTAAATTATTGAACAATTTGTACTTTTGAAGCAATCAAACAAGTTAGTAAGTGGACTAAAAAAAGAGCTGGTAATTTCATATAACATTTAATGACTTTGATTGAGTTCTGCAAATAAATATTAGAAGATTATTGGAATAGTTAGCAATTTCGAAACTATCAAATAAACATAGATAACTAGCTAGAATGAGAGTACGTAATTTCATATAAAATTTGATAACTCAAGTTTCACGTATAAAAGTCGACAAATTAATGGAATAATTGGTTATTTTGAAAGAAGTTTGTAAATTTATATAACAATTAGCAATTTTAACACATTGGTAAGCTTGAATACTATGTACAAAAAATTGTAAGAGTTGTACCCTCCAAACAAGTTGTTCATATAAGAATTGGTATTTTTCATATAAAATCTAGTATAGTTCACGAATGAGTATTGCTAAGCTCCGGAAATATATATCTGTAGATTATTGAAATAATTAATAGGAGCTGGTAAATTTGCATGAGAATCAGTTACCTTTACACATGTTGGTGATCTCTATGAATACAAAATGGTAAATGGTGGGAATAATTCCCAAAATAACTAAATACAACTTGCTAAGTGACTCAGATAAGAGTTTGTGTTTCTTCAATTAGTTAGTAACTTAATCAAAGATATAATGGTAAAACACTCAAATTATAAATTGGTAATTTTGTTTAAAAGATAGTAACTTTAATACGTTGGTAAGCTCCAACAATAATATTGGTAAATTATGACAACCTTTAGTAATTTTAGAATAATTAGACTAAACTTGGCAAGCAATTCAAACAATATTTGTTAAGTTAAAATAGTTGTAGCCTATGATGTGTTTCTTTTTTTCACACTAAATCTATGATTTGAAAAAAAAATCTTGAAAATGATCACTTATATTGATTACAAAGTTAAATAAGTCAAAAATATTTTTATCATCCATGAAAATATTTAAGCATAATTTATTGTTGATAATAAACAAAAATTGTTTACTAATTATTCTAAGTGATAAACAATCTTTTTAAGGAAAACAATTGTCAAATCATTCATTTCTCCTGCAATAAAAGCACCATGGGAGAATGTCGCGACCTCTTTTTTTCGGCGCCCGCAATCGGGTACGGGCGCCTAAGGAGGCTAATGGCTCGGCTGAAATTAATTATGCCCGGACTCTCCCAAGTCCACCAATTCACGACTTAATGGTTCAAGTTTTTAACCTGTAAGTTGATTTTTAAAATGGAGTCGCCACTAATCAATTTGGGGTGGGTTGATTAGAAACCCAAGTGAAGTATCGGGAAAAATACTCACTCGTGCGCAACCAGAGAAATTAGGATTGGGGACTTGATTACACTAGTTAATCACTAATGCCCTTTCGGTACCTAATCTTGTTTAAACCCTGAGGTTTTTTGGATGTTCGAGGATTTTCCATGCATTTTTGGGAGGAAAAACATTTTTTAAGTCATTTTCTAATTTTTTGGACACAAAAGGGATTTTTGGCATTTTTTTTTGGAAAAATACAAGTCTTTTTGGCTTTTTCTGATTTTTTTTTTTTTGGCTTTTTCATGAATTTTTGGCTTTTTTTTGGATTTTTGGCATTTTTTTGGAAAATATGAAATTTTTTTGATTTTTCAGAAAATAAAATATTTTTTAAATATTTTTGGAAAATAAATTATTTTTGATTTTTTCTTGATTTTTTTTAGAAAATAAAAAAATTTTCAAAATTTTTTAAAATATTTTTCGATTTTCTGGAAATTAAAACATTTCTTAATATTTTTTGAAAATAAATTATTTATTAAAATATTATTTAAAATAAAACTTTAAAAAAGGAAAAGCCGACCCGGGTCGGATCCGTGGGCTGGGTTCGACCTGGGCCAGCCCGAAACGCAACGCGGGCCCGACTCAGATTTTTCTCCCTTTTTCCTTTTTCCAAGCCCATGAACTAACCCGGGCCCATATATGCATAAAACAGCCCATATGATCAGGCCCAGAGGGCCCGAACAGAGAGAAACCCTACCCGAATGGGGGTTTTGCCCAATCCGGTTCAGACCCGACAAGCGCCTCTCTTTGCTTGGGTCTTCGCGGCGCAGGTGAGGGTGGCTGAGGCGTCGTTAGGCAGGCCGGCGGCGACGACGACGGCGATGACGATGGTGACGAGCTGCTCAACGGCGTCGGGGGGCGGGGCGACCGTTCAACGAAGGTAGCGTCGATGGCATCGGGGGTGGACAACACGAGGCGTTTGACGGCTTGCCTCGGCGAGGCAACGCCGGCGGGGACGGCGACTCTCTCGCGGATTTCCAGATCTGCGCCCAAGTCTCGACCCTTCTTCCTTAGCTCTTCACTTACTCAGATCTGGACGGCGTCGGGGCACGGCTCGGTAGGGCGTCGAGGCTAATGCTCGGTCACAGCAACGACGTCGGGGGGACGGCAATGAGCTTTCGCGCCCAGATCTGGTCCTCTCTCCTCCTCGCTCAGCCCTTATCTCGCAGATCCAGAGCTCCCTCTTCTCTTTCGGCCTCTGCTGCTCATGGATCTGGCTTCGCTTGCCGCCGGCCTCCCCCGATGTCTCTCGGTGGGAGGTCGTTTAGCTTGCGACCCGATCCTTCGCTTGCTCTTTGATTTCCCCCTTGAAGTCTCTCAAGGGGAAGATCTTGGAGTTCGCTGTGCCCTCTTCGTCGACGGAGGTGCTCCTCTATTTATAGGCGAGGAGGAGGCCGGTCGACGGAGGTTCGGCCGTCGGCTCTCGCACGCCGACCGGCCCTGGGTGCGGCTGAACCGGCGTCAAATCTTCCCCCTTCCACGGAGGCATGCTCGCCTTCAATGTTGCGTCCTCTCAGCCACCGGCCTACGCTCCCCTCTCGGTTGTAGGTTGTGCTCGAGCGCGTCTTTGTTGCCGCGCGTGACCTGCAGAGGCGGAAGAAAGACGAAGGAAGAAGAAGATGGGAGGAAGAAGAAGAGAGGGGGGGGGCCGAAACTCAAAAAGACAAGGCTTGGGCTTTAGGCCCACGTGGAAAAGAAAAAGAGGGGAGGGGCTGGGCTTTTGTTTTCTTTTGTTTTTTTCTTGTTGTTTCTTTTGTTTTTTCGGTTTTTTTGTTATTTGCTTATTATTTCGAAAAAGACAAAATAGATAAAAACTTAATTAATAAAATAAACATAATAAAAATTGAGGTGTCAACAGCTGCCCCTCTTTGAAGGTGAGCTCGCAGAGGTTGCATTCAAAGACAGACTGATGCCTCAATTTTATGCATGCGTAGCAGATTATATTTTATTTGGGACCTATCATTCTATGCGGAAAAAGAGTAATATAACTTTACATATGCTAAGACAGATAAGAAGATACCTGTAGTTACTTACCGGGAGTGAGTGAGATAGGGTGTGAACCCCGAGTTTGGCAAGTATCAAGGCGTCATCTTACCTGGTGATATGAAGAGGTTGCTTTTCCAGGGCTCGAACCATTCTTCGGTTGCCTGTTAAAACAATCAATGATTTGTCTAGGACTCGAACCTTTCTTCGGTCGCCTTGACGGGAAATTGCTCCTCCAGGACCCAAACCATTCTTCGGTCGCCTGTTGGAGTAATCAGTGGTTTGTCTTGGACCCGAACCATTCTTCGGTTGCCGTGACGAGAAATTGCTTTTCCAGGACCCGAACCATTCTTCGGTCGCCTGTTAAAACAATCAGGGGTTTGTCTAGGACCCGAACCATTCTTCGGTCGCCTGTTAGAGCAATCAGTGGTTTGTCTCGGACCCGAACCATTCTTCGGTCGCCGTGACGGGAAATTGCTTCTCCAGGACCCGAACCATTCTTCGGTCGCCTGTTAAAACAATCAATGATTTGTCTAGGACCCGAACCTTTCTTCGGTTGCCTTGACTGGGGATTACCCCTCCAGGACCCGAACCATTCTTCGGTCGCCTGTTAGAGCAATCGGTGGTTTGTCTCGGACCCGAACCATTCTTCGATCGCCGTGACGGGAGATGCACCGACCTTTCTCAGGGCATCTCATTTGTGGGTGCCTGATTTGTATCGATGACACCAGTTGGTACCCGACCTTTCTCGAGAGATGCGCCGGCCTTTCTCAGAGCATCTGTTTTGTTGGGGTGTCTGACTTCTGTCAAAGACACTGGTTGGAACCCGAATTTTCTCGGGAGGATGCACCAACCTTTCTCAGGGCATCGATTTGTGGGGCGTCTGACTTCTGTCAAAGACACCAGTTGGAACCCGACCTTTCTCGAGAGGATGCGCCGACCTTTCTCAGGGCATCGATTCTGGAAGATACCTGGGATATTCATGAAGGTCCTTTTGATAATTGGGAATATCGAGGATGTACCTCGCATATTTGTGAAGGTCTCCCACCTCCTGGCAATTGGGGAATATCGAGGACGTACCTCGCATATTCTTGAAGGTCTCCCACCTCCTGGCAATTGGGGAATATCGAGGACGTACCTCGCATATTCGTGAAGGTCTCTCACCTCCTAGTAATAGGAATATTGAGGACGTACCTGAGATATTCGTGAAGGTCTCTCACCTCCTGGTAATTGGGAATATCGAGGGCGTACCTGAGATATTCGTGAAGGTCTCTCACCTCCTGGTAATTGGGAATATCAAGGACGTGCCCCGAATATTCGTGAAGGTCTCTCACCTCCTGGTGTGGGGAATATCGAGGACGTACTTGAGATATTCGTGAAGATCTCTCACCTCCTGGTAGTTGGGAATATTGAGGACGTATCTGGGATATTCATGAAGGTCTCTCACCTCCTGGTAATTGGGAATATCGAGGACGTGCCTCATATATTCGTGAAGGTCTCTCACCTCCTGGTAGTTGGAATATCGAGGACGTGCCTCATATATTCGTGAAGGTCTCTCACCTCCTGGTAGTGGGAATATCGAGGGCGTGCCCCGCATATTCGTGAAGGTCTCCCACCTTCTGGCAATGAGAATATCGAGGACGTACCTTGGATATTCATGAAGGTCTCTCACCTCCTGGTAATTGAGAATATTGAGGACGTGCCTCGCATATTCATGAAGGTCTCTCACCTCCTGGTAATTGGGAATATCGAGGACGTACCTGAGATATTCGTGAAGGTCTCTCACCTCCTGGTAGTTGGGAATATCGAGGACGTACCTGGGATATTCGTGAAAGTCTCTCACCTCCTGGTAGTTGGAATATCGAGGACGTGCCTCATATATTCGTGAAGGTCTCTCACCTCCTGGTAGTTGGAATATCGAGGACGTGCCTCATATATTCGTGAAGGTCTCTCACCTCCTGGTAGTGGGAATATCGAGGGCGTGCCCCGCATATTCGTGAAGGTCTCCCACCTTCTGGCAATGAGAATATCGAGGACGTACCTTGGATATTCATGAAGGTCTCTCACCTCCTGGTAAAGGGGAATATCGAGGACGTGCCTGGGATATTCGTGAAGGTCTCACCTCCTGGTAGTTGGGAATATTGAGGGCGTGCCCCGCATATTCATGAAGGTCTCTCACCTCCTGGTAATTGGGAATATCGAGGACATACCTGGGATATTCGCGAAGGTCTCTCACCTCCTAGTAATTGAGAATATCGAGGGCGTACCTGAGATATTCGTGAAGGTCTCTCACCTCATGGTAGTTGAGAATATCGAGGACGTGCCTCGCATATTCATGAAGGTCTCTCACCTCCTAGTAATTGGGAATATCGAGGACGTACCTGGGATATTCATGAAGGTCTCTCACCTCCTGGTAGTTGGGAATATCGAGGACGTGCCTCGCATATTCATGAAGGTCTCTCACCTCCTGGTAATTGGGAATATCGAGGACGTACCTGGGATATTCATGAAGGTCTCTCACCTTCTGGTAATTGGGAATATCGATGGCGTACCTGAGATATTCGTGAAGGTCTCTCACCTCCTGGTAATTGGGAATATCGAGGGCATACCTGAGATATTCGTGAAGGTCTCTCACCTCCTGGTAGTTGGGAATATCGAGGACGTACCTGGGATATTCATGAAGGTCTCTCACCTCCTGGTAATGAGAATTTGAATGAAGCACAAGCTTACCTGGATGGCCACAAGCACTCAAAAGGACTAGAACACCTGGGTAGCCACAAGTATACAAAGTACTGGAATACTTGGATGAACACAAGTATTTAATGATATGATCTGGGACCACTCAGGCAGGTCCAAGTATTATGATGATAAGAGAGCATACCTAGGTAACCGCAGGTGCACAACGCAGTGGAGTGCTTGGACAGCTACTATATCATTCGGGGACAATTCGGGCAGGTTGAGTGTCATGAAAAGGGGCTATCCGAACAATGGTCGATACTCGAAGACAAGAGGATACTTGGACAATCACAAGCATCCAAACTCAAGGGACGATTTGAATAAGTCGAGTGTCAAGAAGAGAGTACCTGGACAGTGGTAGGTACTTTAAGACAAATGGGGATAGGGATATGCTTACCTAGCAATACCTCTAATCTCTGAGAGTATGTCTGCTATTTGCACACATGATTGTATATGCTGTAAATTCATGAGTTCAAATGAGATTCATGCATGATAATTTTGTCAGTTTTGCATCATCTGATTTCCACTGGGGAAGATTTTGAAAGACAACCTTCATTTAGAATGTAGATGTCTTGAGCATGCCAAATGAGGGACTTTTAGTCTGAAAGGACTTTTCGCTCACTTTCATGGAAAAGGCTATCCTGACCATTGATGCAGGATTTATAAGGACCACACTATCTCACTATCATCATGTCAGCAGAGGTCCGAGTATTCTCGCAAATAGTACGACTTTACCAATATGAGAGGTCTTTGTTGAAATTGTGATAAAGTCTTGGTCAGCGGCTCATCAGAGGGGACCATCAAGGTCGAAGCCGATGGACGAAAATGTTGCACGATCATCTCCGGGTTTACAAGTCAAGAACCCTGCGAAAAGAGATAGAGTAATCTTGCTCGTACTTCTTCGAGCGATGCTTATGCACATATGAAATCCTACGTTAATTGAAGTGCCCCTAGTCTGAAGAGACTTTTTACAATGGGGATGTAACGTAGACTTGGCTCATATGTAAGAGGGTGAGAGTTGGTGACTGTCTTGGCATTTGTCACTAGTCTTTCTTGTCAGATGGAGGTTCTATGGACCACAACAGCAACTTTTCTTGGCTGTATTTTTGACTGGAGGGCATTGGCCTTGCTTTTACCAGGTACACTGCTTTTTTATGCCCCTAGTTTTTTGTTTTGTTGCTTGAGGAACTGATCTAGGCAAGTTCAATCGAAGCACCATTATTTAGACTCTTGAATCTTCTTCTTCAGCCGCCGCTTTAGGCTATGGCAATAACTTCTGCTTTGTCTCAATGTGAGGGTAAAATTACAGACTTGCTTGGGTTGTACAATGGATATGAGCGCGTAAAGAAAGAATTGTTTTTCATGACTCTAGGTCACTTAAATTAACGCGAGTGTTCATATGCAATAAAGACACTCAAAGATTGATGCAAGTGCAAGCAAGAAAATTTCTATCTCTCTTCTCACCTTGTGATGCTGCTTTGCCTCTGATCTGCCCCAGTGTGGGGTGGTTCTTGACGAGGATATGAGAGAAGCTTCACCAGTGTAAGGAGCTCAAAGGGGTGAGCAATGAAATGCCTCTCACTATTTTGGTTATCGTACCATTCGCGAGAGAACTCTTTACCCTGCAGTCATGGAATCTTCTGCACTCATCTCACAAGTGTATAGATGGGGGGATTGTGTGTAGGATATGGCTTGCCTTTCATCATTCTGACGTACCTCATCCAGCATGCTCAATCAATCTTGTATTTTTCACTTAGGGTGCGCATGGAAACACTTCTGTTTCTTTTTTGTTCCTGGGAACAGAAACAAAAAAAAGTGTTTCTGTTCCAGGGAACAGTTTTTGAACAAAAGAACGCGTTTGGTAAGTGTAAAAAAAAACTGTTCTTGGAATAAAAAAAGAACAGAAACATGTTTGGTAACTGCAGTCAATTTATGTTCCTAGAATAGAAAAAGAACAGAAACATGTTTGGTAAACGCAAAAAAAAATTTCTTTTTTTTTTTTAAAAAACATTTTTTTAATAAAGTTTAAAATTGATATTGAATTCTCATTCTTATGAAATGCTCATTAATTTTATTTTGTTCATGGTTAGTGAAGACAAACATTTTTAGCATGATCATATGGCATATTTCGTAGGAAATTTTGTAATTAAAGTTTGTATCAAATTTTTTCAAGTACTTTTTTATTTTTTAGTTTTAAAGCATATAACTTGATATTGATTTCTCATTCTCATTAAATGCTTATCAATTTAATTTTGAAAAATGGTGAGTAAAGAAAAATATTTTCAACATGGTCATATGTGTGTCCTTAAACGAAAAATTTCATACATCTCAACATGAACTCTTCCATACATGACATCACAATAATGAAGTAATATAGTTCATTGTTCAACTGCATCACAATGATGGAGATGGACCTGGCCATGGTGAGGGCGGCCGTGCAGCCGGAGACGCTGGCGGAGAGGCTGGAGCAGGCGAGGGCCCGCTGCCGGCAAGCCATCCTCGTTGCCAATTCCTTTTGACCGTCCCAGTCCCGACACAAAGAATTATGTTAGTGAGGTGGAATTTCGGATAATTCGTTTGTAAAAATATCGCGAATTTGAGGTTCGTGTCTATCGATACGTAGTTTAACATAGTGATTTCTCGATTACAATATGGAAAGATTTTCCTACTCTGATAGGCTCGTTATTCCAGGTGCCTCGGATGTGATCATTGCACGGAATATTTTTTTCTTACATGATCAGAGAGTTTGCACGAAAACACATACGCGTGATCATCATTAGGATGACCTGCGATCGTCACTTCCAAAGAAACCAATGTCTAAGTAATCATCCGTCCATAATGATCGCTTATTTAGTATTCTTTTTAAAAGAGTCGCTTCATCAAAATATATATTATCACAAGTTATGACTAGTGAAATTCGACATCGAACCACATTAGAAGAAGTTTGCTGCTCTGAATTTTTTTAATTGTCGACTTCGTCCTCCTCCAAACTATCGCAAAAACCCCACGTGTCATCATTTTCACATCTTTATTTCAGCAAGATTGCATATCATCTCTGAGAACACGAGCTTTCCAATGAGAGAACTCAAAACGGCCAAAATTAATTAAAGCGCCTTTTGAACAGAAAGACCACTAGTGACATTTTTTGCAATAAATACGATCCATCATTTTCTTTTTGTTGCTCGAATGTTTTCTTTTTACTGTTTCATTTGGTAAATCAGAACGTAGATTAACAAAAGTATAACTTCGAAAATCAGAACCGCTGACGAGTAACTTTTGCAACGAAATATTACATTTTCATTCCGTCCAATAATTGCATTTACTAGCATCCATTGGCAAATACCCCGTACCTTAGTAAATTCTCAGAATTATTACAAAGCATAGAGCTGCAAAGGTAGATGCTGAGACATGACAAGTTAGGTAAATACTTAGATATATTAATAACCTTCTTCGCTTCACACCATTAATTAATAAATTTCACAATGACTTCCCTTTTTTTTATGAAAGAACCAAAACGAAATTAATCATCAAAATCCGAGGACCCAATTCGTGAAAAAATAAATAAATAAATTCAAAGACGATATCGCACAAATGGAAGAAGTTAAAGATTTCTCATGCTACTATTCCCAGCATTTTGATATATTAGTAACCATTAGGTTAGATGAACGGGGAATCCCGTGAAAATTTGTCACAAGAGCGTTGGAGGATGATGATGCTACGCTAAAAACAACATCAAGGCAAACATGTACAAGAGGCTATTGACCTAGGAACTACAAAGTACTACAAAGTACTCGAACTGGAATGCAGTTAGTCCTCGCACTTTCTTTTTCGCCTTCGACTTTTTATGCTTTATTCCCTTTGTTTTCCGGTTTTTCTCCGTCTTTTTCTCAGATGCCATCTTGGCATACACCGTTTGGGATTCTTGGATGATGAGGCGCACGTGGGGATCGTCCTTGGGCATTTTGCTCAGCACAATCCTTGCAGACTTGAGGTCTCCTGAAGCCAGAAGGGCTTGATACATCCTACCAATGTTCATAAAGTAGAGACCCACGAGAATGTACTCCTTACACAGGAATTTTGATCGTTGGATCCTCAGACAATACAACCATTTGCTCCTGGATTCCTTGTAAGATTTCAGCAGCTTCACAGTCCATCAGACATTTGGCATGTTTTGGGAGTTCTATAAATTCAATAAATTGACAAGATCAGGGAGCATACCCAACACAGTAACTAGTCTAAACCAAACCTTTAAATTGACGAAAAGGTAAAGTATTATTCACACGTAGCATCATCACCAATATGCCCAATAAATTGAAAAATTCAATACAACTTTGCTCTTTGGCCAGAAGAGGAAAAACCACGACTCCACAGTCCAAAATGAACCTGCTGAAGTCCAATCTGTATGACTCTAGTAAGTCAGAAACGAAACAATCATAGATGTTGCCAACATGCAGACCTATGCTTACAAGCATGAGTCAATGATTGGGTAAGTTTATTAACTGCTAAAGGTAGACGTAATTTGTAAGGCATCTGTCTCTCCATTCGTATTAAATGCCTTCTTGCCACCTTCTTGCCAAGCTCATCTTGCTTGAACCCAAATTTTTCAAATAAAATAATTTAGGCCAATTACTGATCTCATTTGGATTTTCATACCTAAAACAAACCAATTCAAGCGAAGCTCCACACGTGTAGTTATACCCGACAGTCAGCGGTTGAAGCAACCCATAAGTAAGATATTCAATCTGCGCCGCTAAAAAAAAGGAGCACTATAGCTAAACACCTACCCTGCTCAACTCTGAGCTCCAGAGGAGGCTGTTCTTTGGGAGCGGAACTTTTGGCAGCCCTGCCAGTCTTATCTCCTTTCCCTCCTTTGCCCAAATTCACTAAGGAAAATACACAGATTGCCAGGACAAAATAATCAGCACGCAGTAAGTAGCAAATAACACATCGCAAGCAACCGAAGCCACATGGAACTGCCAAGCAATAAATCCACAGAAACAGCCCGAAAATGATGAATTTGGAGACGGACATTTATTCAACAAGCTGTCTGCTTTGCTGCCAGATGAAAACCCGAAAATTCCATCCCCGAGACCTGTGCAAATAGCCGCCCACAACAAAGAAACATCACCACAAGGAAACGGAGCGAAACCCGGATAGTCACAGAACCCACATCTCCAAACCACTTATAATCAACAACCACGAAAAAGAATCAAACAACCCAAACGCTATGCAAACCTTCGGAATCAAACTGAACCTTCCTCCCCTTCTTGGGTTTCCCAGAACCATCGTCCTTGCCCTACGCGGACGCTACACGTCAACACACACACAACCATGAAAAATTCTCTCAGCATAAACCCAAGAACAGCAAGAGAAGCCGATTGCCACAAAAACAAGAATGCAATCGAAAAACGAAGCAACGACGCGAGAATCGGAAGAAAGCGAAAATGGGTCGCGCTAACTTTTACCTCCGTTGGGAGTGGTGGACTTGAGCGAGGACTTGGCCGCTTTGCCGGGCAGCGAATGCCCCTTCCCTCCCTTCTCCGCCATGACCAGCCTCTGCAACACCCCAACCCAAGAAATCAATGCAAATTATAGCACGATCACGTCGAATCATGAAATGGGTGAAACCGGAACTAGCAGGCCGGAGGAGGCGAAGGGGGCGGTGCACGAGGCGGACGTACCTGAGGGGGAAGCAGAACCGAAGCTCGAGTTCGTCTCCTTGCTCTACCGCAGATCTGGGCGAGCAACGCTCGCCGAGGCTCGAGCGAGCCGTCCCGATCTGTCGCGCCGAAGGGGGAGCAACGCTGACCGGAGAAGGAGGAGCACCAGAAACGTACAGGTCGCCGGAGTGAGGAGTCGCCGGAGAGTCAGCCGAGTGGGAGCCGCCGGAGAGATGGGAGAGACGCCGGAAAAGGAAGAACGAAGCTTCAGCCGACGAGAGGAGCGACGATTACGCACGAAGGAGAAGAGTTCGTCGCCTTTGTTCCGATTTTGTTCTTTTGTTTCTTTGGTTTTTGTTCTTTTGTTCCGTCGAAGAAGTGTTTCTTTTCAAAAGAAACAACTTTTTTTTGTTTCTTTTTTCTGTTCCTATTTCGTTCCAGAAACAAAAAAACAAAAGGAACAAACGCAACCAAACGCGTTTGTTCCCTTTTTGTTCCCGGGCACACTTTCCGTACAGAAGTGTGCCGGAAACGTTTCTTAGAAACGTTTCCATGCACGCCCTTAGCTGTCTTTTCTAATAATCCTCAGTGGAATCAGTGACTTAGACAGGCAAAATCATCATGCAGAATTCATCTGGAAATGACATGCAACATTTCGAATATGATGGAGTTTGAACTCTCAAAACAAATGAATGGTTTTGACTCAAAAAAGACCCTATGGACAACTTTAGGGGCTAACATAATGGTGTTTCCAAATATGTTAGATTTTGAATATCAAAAGGGTTATTCGCAAATGGGTGTCGTCGATTGTCCCTATTGATTAGGGATATGACACATGAATGATCAGCCGATGATTGGGAATTCGATCAGGCATCTCTGTTTTTGCCCCTGCAGAAGAGAAGATGTACAAGTACATCAAGTAGTCTGGCCAAAATCAAAATGTCAGTTGAGGCCTGAAGATTTTCTGTCATTTGCTTTGACGATTACTCAGGACGCCATTTCATTTAGGAGAGTTTGTCATGCCTCTCATTGATTTATTATCCTTGCTTTTGATAGTCAAGTGATCCTGCAACAAGACATGCTTCTCGTTGATTTGTTATCCTTGCTTTTGACAGTCAGGTGATCCTGAAGTGAGAGGGGGACACGAAGTCCTATGTCCCTTGCTTCGTTAGGTCGATTATTCTCTGAATTGGCTCCTGGATGACGCATCCTTTTACACGAAGCCAGGTGAATTTGATGCGGGTCATTTCCACGAACCTCATTTGGCCAATATTGACCATTGAGTTTGCTTTTTGATTCCCAATGTTTCCTGTCAATAGGGAAAATACGTCAAAAGCGAGTTCAGATAGTGGGAGTAATGGAAACGATACCGAATTACCCTTCACTGGTTTGCAGATGATTGGATGGACTTGAAGTGCAAGTGGGACACGAAGTCCTATGTCTTTTGCTTCGTTAGGTCACCTGTTCTCTCATAATTTGCAAGTGCAAGGGAAGAAAATTTTTTTTATTATTTTTTTACCAAGCGGCTAACTGCCGCGTCGGGGATTCGAACCCCTGACTTCGGACCTTTTTGCTTCTTCCCGGATACCACTCGGCTAGAGGCGCCGACGGTGTCCGTAGGGCGCTGCCTTTTTTTATTTAACCGAACCGGCTCCAGGACGACACATCCTTTAATACCAAGTTAGGTAAATCGATATGGGTCATTTGATTTGTCCAAATTAACCTTTAAGCTTGTTTCTTGAATCCTATGCTTCCTGTCAATAGGAGAAAATATGTCAAAAGTGAGTTCAGACACTGGGAGTATTGGAAACGATACCAAATTACTCTTCTCCAAAGTTTGTATTTGCTGACTCCTAGGGATATTTGAATGTCGATGACAGCCTTTTCGTCTTGGCACAGTTTGACATTTCTTTCGATCGGCCTTCCTCACTCATGGCCATGTATGTATGATTGATGGTTGTCGATTTATCTTCAACGCCTTCCTTCTGTGGAATTTTTATTTTGTCTTTAACTATATGACCATTAGCAGCATTGAGCAAAGTCATGTACTTCAAGCTTCTATGGAATCTAAGATGGACAATCAAAACCTTCAATTCTCTTATGGCAATTACTTCTTGCGAGAATATGCGTCTGGAGTGAAGCTTCTAAATTCCAAAGTCATTGTCCAGGGTGTGGGGCTATAGATCGCCTTGACTGTCTAGATTTTCTCCCTGTTGACAGTAATCACTTAAAAGGAAGAGGAGGAACTCCTTCCTTATGTTGAAGTTGATACTGTAACATCTAGCCATTTGGGCGCGTCGTGCGACAAGATAGTCCTTTGGCTTAGGATGGAGCTGGGTAGGAGTGAGGCATGTCATGGATGCTTCGATTTCAACTGTATGCCTGAACCTATTACGTCTCACCTTTTGTATCCTGATGCGCTTGCTTCAAATGCCCTCTGTCACACTAAGTCAAAGGGGACGGGAATGATCTTCTGAGACATGAAGTGAATGAGTCAGAAAGACAAACATGATTAAATTTATCATCTTGTTTTAACAAAAACTTTCGGGTGATGAAATATTTTTTATTTTCAAAATACGTCTTTGGGGGAGAAAAAGCATGAGGAAGCCCAGCCCTCAGTATTCTCCTTGGACGATATTTTCTTTTCATGGTTGGATAACATCACTGGGCTAGTTTGGGGTACCGCCTCATGCTCTCTCAAAATATTTTCAACTTTATTTAATAAGTGGATTTACATTTTGGAAAAGTGTTTTCAAAAGTCAGTTCTTCAAGCGGAACTGATGTTGAAAATAAAACAAGCCAAGCTTAAGAAAGATGTACAAGTTCCCACGTAGGGGAATACAAAAGGAAATTAAAAAGGGTTCTACTCGAGCGGGCCTGCACCCATTTCCTCTTACGGTCCTTCATTGATGGTGTCCATGAAAAGGTCTCCAAACATGGTAGTCATATCATCTGGCCCTTCTTTCTTTATTGCTAAGGGTGGCACTTCATTGCCTGAATAAAACCCGGCCTTCACCAGCCCTTGATGAATGTCAGCAGTATGTGCTTCGACATTTCTGCTCTGACTATCTTCAGAATTGAATACCGCATTTACTTTGTCAGTGTGATCAGGGAGCGAATTGCTCTGGAATGAGAAAGCTTTAGTGTCTAACAGGTTCTGGATTCGACTCTTGAGGGCGAAGCACTCATCAGTCGAATGCCCCACTTCTTCCATGTGATAGTCGCATATCTTTGACGGGTCATAGTTGGAAAAACTTTCAGCGTTGGGTCGCTTTGGCTCAATCGAAAGGAGGTTCTTCTTCCGGAGGATTGCCAGTACCTGTGACGGAGATCTAGGAAGAGGAGTAAATTGTCTCTTGTTATTGTAACACTGGGATGGCTGACGGCTGGTGGTCTGTTGCTGTCTTGCACTTGTCTGAATTGTTGGAGAATGATTGTAGGTCGCATTGACATCTACCAGGGGTTCTTTATCTTTCTTCATGCTGAACCTACCCGTGGATGCAGGTTCAGTGAACCAACCATCCCTCAATCCTATCTCAATTTGCTCCCCTACTGGAATGAGTTGATTAAATGATTCGGCGATCGTGGTTACCATTCGATTGCGGTACTCGTAAGGGAGGGTTTTGATAAACATCTTTCTTAGCTCAAAATCGGTTGGTTCAGGACTGATTTGGGCGGCCAGATTCCTCCATCGGATAATATATTCTTTGAACGATTCATGCTTTTTCTTTTCGGTACGCTCAAGATCCTCACGAGAAGGGGTAATGTCCATTATGAACTTATACTGCTTGAGGAATGCCTCACTCACTTCGCTCCATGTTTCAAGGAGATTCATGTTCTTTGTAATGTACCATCTCAGGGCAGGGCCTATTAGACTTGATTAGAACAACTGGATCATTAATGGTGCATTATTAACGTATTGGGTCATTCGAACCAAGTACATTTGTAAATGAGCCCTAGGGCAAGTCGTGCCATCGTACTTCTCAAACTCAGGCATTTTGAATTTTTCCGGCATTTTGACATTGGAATAAATGGAGAGGTCCGTCAAAGTAGGATCTTGGAGGCCTTGCAGTTGTTTCAGCTTCTCCTCAAGCTTTTCGAGGCGTTTGTCATGCTCAGTTTTAGACAAACTGTCTGGCCTAGCTTTCTCGATCATGGTTGGGTGCGGATCATCCTCCAATTCGGGCATGTTATCGTCGGTATCTCCACCTTGATCACCCCTAGTAGATGATTGTGGCAACAATACCTCGATAGAGGCCAGGGCGGGAGTGAGTTTGCCCTGGATGGAGTCTATCTGCTTTGAAAGTTGTTGAAGCACATTGAAGACTTGCTTCATTTCACTTTCCATGACCGTAATACGGCTTGGTACATTTTCTTCGGCCATTCTTGCTCTTGCTTTTGAACGAGTCCGGATCGGCGAACGTTGACGTCCCGTGATTACCTAGTCATGAATAAACAAGCATGTGTGAATACAAGGCGTAGATAGGGAGTCAGTCCATGATGACGACCTAATCCTACTCATTTCGTTTATTCATGAAAAGGTAGAGGATTTCCTAAACATGGATTGAAAAAGGGCACATGACATGTTAACATGAGCTAAAAAGATATTCAATTTGAAAGGCGAAGAAAGCATGAGTTGCAACAAATTTTGAAAAAGATTTCTATTCCTTTTTTTTTTTTTTTTTAGGCAAATGAAAAATTCTTGCGGAAAAGAATTTTGTAACATGCTTGAGAATAAAAACATCAACCGAAAGTAGTTTTTTTGCACATTTTTTAAAAAAACTTTATGACAATTACTTCCAAATTTAGATGACCGTGATATTAAATCCTACACTAATCATGGACTACTCAATATATACAGGAAGGTAAGTAAATTACACGAAATAAAAACTTACTTCACACGAGAAAATTGATGGCAATCACATAGACATGCGCATGATATGTGCGGCTCGATTTCTAGCTGAGAAGGTTTGATGAGATTAAAAGGATATCCGCCCGTCGCAGTCTCGCGTTAGCAGCATATCCTCCTAACCTTGGCTAAGAAATTCGGGGAAAAGAAAGGCAACCTCTACATCGCAGTCTCACGTTCGAGGTCGTATCTTTCTTAACACAATCCTAGAAATCCTATGGCGACCCAGGTCCGGCGGCCGGGTTGTGTGTGCCATGTGTAGTGCTAAAACAGTAAAGCATGCATAGCGATTTATAATTACAAGACTATTTTAAGCAAAAATTAAAATAAATTTCTAGGCTTTTGACCTGCATAAAGAAAAAAACCTAAGTCAGTAAAGAATTTAAACAAGACAAAAATGGCCTAAGTCTTCAAAGTCCCCAGCGGAGTCGCCAAGCTGTCGCGACCTCTTTTTTTCGGCACCCGCAATCGGGTACGGGCGCCTAAGGAGGCTAATGGCTCGGCTGAAATTAATTATGCCCGGACTCTCCCAAGTCCACCAATTCACGACTTAATGGTTCAAGTTTTTAACCCGTAAGTTGATTTTTAAAATGGAGTCGCCACTAATCAATTTGGGGTGGGTTGACTAGAAACCCAAGTGAAGTATCGGGAGAAATACTCACTCGTGCGCAACCGAGAAATTAGGATTGGGGACTTGATTACACTAGTTAATCACTAATGCCCTTTCGGTACCTAATCTTGTTTAAACCCCGAGGTGTTTTGGATGTTCGAGGGATTTTCCATGCATTTTTGGGAGGAAAAACACTTTTTGAGTCATTTTCTAATTTTTTGGACACAAAAGGGATTTTTGGCATTTTTTTTGGAAAAATACAAGTCTTTTTGGCTTTTTCTGAATTTTTTTGGCTTTTTCATGAATTTTTGGCTTTTTTTGGATTTTTGGCATTTTTTTGGAAAATATGAAATTTTTTTGATTTTTCGGAAAATAAAATATTTTTTAAATATTTTTGGAAAATAAATTATTTTTGATTTTTTCTTAATTTTTTTTAGAAAATAAGACATTTTTCAAAAAATTTTAAAATATTTTTCGATTTTCTGGAAATTAAAACATTTCTTAATATTTTTTGAAAATAAATTATTTATTAAAATATTATTTAAAATAAAAATTTAAAAAGGAAAAGCCGACCGGGTCGATCCGTGGGTTGGGTTCGACCGGGCCAGCTCGAACAGAGCGGAAGGGCCGCGTTGCGGGCCCGACTCAGATTTTTCTCCCTTTTTCCTTTTTCCAAGCCCATGAACTAACCCAGGCCCATATATGCATAAAAACAGCCCATACGACCAGGCCCAGAGGGCCCGAACAGAGAGAAACCCTACCCGGATGGGGGTTTTGCCCAATCCGGTTCAGACCCGACAAGCGCCTCTCTCTGCTTGGGTCTTCGCGGCGCAGGTGAGGGTGGCTGAGGCGTCGCTAGGCAGGCCGGCGGCGACGACGACGGCGATGACGATGGTGACGAGCTGCTCAACGGCGTCGGGGTACAGCGGCTGACCGTTCAACGAAGGTAGCGTCGATGGCATCGGGGGTGGACAGCACAGAGGCGTTTGACAGCTTGCCTCGGCGAGGCAACAGCGGCGGGGGACGGCGACTCTCACGCGGATTTCCAGATCTGCGCCCAAGTCTCGACCCTTCTTCCTTAGCTCTTCACTTACTCAGATCTGGACGGCGTCGGGGCACGGCTCGGTAGGGCGTCGGGGCTAATGCTCGGTCACAGCAACGACGTCGGGGGGACGGCAGTGAGCTTTCGCGCCCAGATCTGGTCCTCTCTCCTCCTCGCTCAGCCCTTATCTCGCAGATCTAGAGCTCCCTCTTCTCTTTCAGCCTCTGCTGCTCGTGGATCTGGCTTCGCTTGCCGCCGGCCTCCCCCGATGTCTCTCGGTGGGAGGTCGTTTAGCTTGCGACCCGATCCTTCGCTTGCTCTTTGATTTCCCCCTTGAAGTCTCTCAAGGGGAAGATCTTGGAGTTCGCTGTGCCCTCTTCGTCGACGAAGGTGCTCCTCTATTTATAGGCGAGGAGGAGGCTGGTCGACGGAGGTTCGGCCGTCGGCTCTCGCATGCCGACCGGCCCTGGGTGCGGCTGAACCGGCGTCAAATCTTCCCCCTTCCATGGAGACATGCTCGCCTTCAATGTTGCGTCCTCTCAGCCACCGGCCTACGCTCCCCTCTCGGTTGTAGGTTGTGCTCGAGCGCGTCTTCGTTGCCGCGCGTGACCTGCAGAGGCGGAAGAAAGACGAAGGAAGAAGAAGATGGGAGGAAGAAGAAGAGAGGGGGGGGGCGGGCGAAACTCAAAAAGACAAGGCTTGGGCCTTAGGCCCGCGTGGAAAAGAAAAAGAGGGGAGGGGCTGGGCTTTTGCTTTCTTTTGTTTTTTTCTTGTTGTTTCTTTTGTTTTTTCGGTTTTTTTGTTATTTGCTTATTATTTCGAAAAAGACAAAATAGATAAAAACTTAATTAATAAACATAATAAAAATTGAGGTGTCAACAGAGAAAAATTGACGAATCAGTCAAATTAAAGTTGATAATTTCGTACGATAGTTTATAAGTTCCACAAATATCTTTTGATAGATTACTAAAATAGTTCATAATTTTTTAAGTATAAATAATTGTCATAAGTTCCAAAAACAATATGCAAACAAGTTGCTATTCAGTTAGCAATGCATTTGAGAAGTTACCAACTTCACGGAACGATATCCCCTTTTTTTTCCCTTCTGGAACTTAAGTTTCTCATCTTTAGAAACAGCCTGCACTAAGAAGTCCCTCAGATTGCTGATATCATGCCAGCAAGCGACATGTGCTCCAACTGAAGGAGATAATGGCTTCACTCAGCATGACATATGACTCAGTGCAATGTATGAAGCCAAAATTCAGGAGATCATCGCCTGCAGCAGATGGACAGCGACGGCATATCCTCCTTGCCAACGGAAGCATGCATAGAAATGGCATATTAACTAGGGTGGGTATTTGTTTTGTCAGCCTGCATGAGGACAAAAAGGTAAGGAAGGTACACTTCTCACTTCTCAAAGGCTTGACATATATTTAAGAACTAATATAGGGTGGTTAGTATGACAGCTATTTGCTAATTCAACGTGCGGGGAAATATCAGGATGTCATCTGTTGAAGTTGTTGATTTGACAATGATGTTTTTAGATGTTGGGAAAGAAATTCATCAGGATTAAGCAATTTTTCCAATAATTATGCAGACGGAAACATGAAATTGAATAGAACAGAACCAAGCGATTAGGGTAAATACCTGTTGGAGGTTGCGCAGAATGGCTGTCGCATCAAACTTCTTGCAAAAGGTGTTTTGTAACATTCGGCAGATTAAGTAACCTCCATCTTTACTAAATAAATGCATCTAATGCTTAATTGTAACATTTGGCAGATCAGGTGCATTACCAAGCACTGTACAGGTGTACATCTTGTAATGTCCAACAGTACAGAGACTTAAAGTACCTCAAGACCCTGAATCTCCCTTTCTCACATGCTCGCATTTCTAGATATCGCAACCTCTGCAGTTTCGAAAGGTTTGGGAGTTTTTCAATGTCTTTGCACCAAGAAATGTTCCGCAACTCCAATGATTCCATCTCTTCAAGCGCTTCAATATCACGTAGACTTCTGAAACTTTCAATATACTCCAGCTTTTCATAATGAAGAATGATCCAATTTCTGCTCAAGCTCTTTGATCCCCCCATCGACACTTGCAAATCAGAATGATCACCATTTAGGATGTTAGAGACCAGTACACTCTGCAAATTTGAGATACTGCGGAAAAGCTCAAAGCAGGTTAAGCGTATTTATGAGAGAGAGAGAGAGAGAAGGCGCAAATCGGGGAATGAGAAGAAACACAAATGAAGGCTTCGCCATCGGACACGTTCTGCTTCTTCATTGGACTGTCTGGACAAGCTGACCAGTGGGATTTCATTTGTGCAAAGAACTGAAGAAGACAGGGTGGCTCGAGGTTTGAATTCAATCAATGTGTTAAAGGTTTAATAAAATTGATTGATGTGTTGACAAATTCTCTGACAAAAAGAAATCAATGGACGTGATTTATGGTGGACCGTCTCTATGCGAAGACCTCATTTAGGAGACGCACGAAAAAGAAAGATGGCAAAGAGCTAAGCATGAAGATAAAGAATGTTAACAAAGGTCATTGAAGAGCTCCCCACTGATTGCTATGCTTGCCTTCATGTGCATTTACTGTATTTATGTGCTTTTGTTAATGTTGAATTATGACTCGAGTTTGAGTATTTACAAAAACGCAATTTACTGAATTTACAATAAAGGAAATATAAAATAAAATAAAATAAAAAAGTTTTCTCTTTACTGTGGAATCCAAAACGAGAAGATGAAGTCTGCACGAAGAATTGAAGGTGGTGGGCCCAAGGTCAAAAGTTTGACCTTGGGCACACATTCCACGCCGAAGGAAGAAGCCTCCTGCACGTAGACAAAAGAAGCAAGCGTTGGTGGGCCTAAGTCAACTATTTGACCTGTGGGCACCCGATTCCCTTCTTTGGTGTGCGTGAAGTCGGTTTAAAGAAAGAAAACTACATAGAAGACGCTGCTGAAAGCCTGAAACCCTACGGCCGCCGAAGCCTACGTACGAGCTGTTGCATGCCGAAGAGAAGCCGCACATCAAGCCAAAGATTGAAGCAACGCGCGCTTTATACTTTGATCCAAAGGGACGCGTGGTAATTTTGTGCCGTGAGTTTATGTTCAAGTGAGTTATTATTTATAAACACTTTGGCTTTGGGGTTAAATCTAGGTGTGGGAAACACTTGAGCGTTTGAGCGATTGTAAACTCTGATACTCCGATTATAGTGGATTATTTGCTGTTGGCTCTCCCCGTAGACGTAGGTACCGATACTCGGACCGAATTACGTAAATTTTTGGTGTCCTTATTTTTCTCATTTATTTCTCTGGTAATTTCGCGTTGACGTAAATTGCAAGATCCTGTCGTTTCCGCATATTATATCCCAACAATTGGTATCAGAGCTTGGGTTGGATTTCTTGATTGTGATTTGGAGCTTTTGCTTGTCTGATTATTATTTGAAAATTTCGTTACTGCAATTATGTTTGAGAGGAAATATGAAATTGAGAAATTTAACGGGAGCAACAACTTTGTGTTATGGAGCATCAAGATGCGCGCATTATTAACAAGACAAGGTTTAGTTAAGACACTAAATGGTGAAGATGAGTTGCCGATTATAATGAAAGCCTCTGAGAGAGTAGAGCTAATTGAAAAAGCAAAGAGTATAATCCTATTAAATTTGACGGATGAGGTCTTAATAGAGGTTGCTGAGGAGAAGGATGCCGTAGCGTTATAGGCAAAACTACAAGCACTCTATGTGAAGAAAGGTTTGAACAATTGCTTATACATGTTGAAGAAGATGTTTCAATTTAGATATACTAAAGGTACGTCTATTAGAATCCTCCTAGATGAATTTAATAAACTCATGTTGGATCTGAAGAATGTCAGTAAAATTTTTGATGATGAAGAACATGGCATGATGTTGTTAGCTTCTTTACTAGAGTCATGGGAGTACTTTACTGATTCGCTGTTACAGGGGCGTACTACAATTACCTTAGAAGAGGTAAAGTCTGCCTTATTCTCTAAGGAGTGACAGAAAAAGTTGCGAGATGACAGTCTGGCGAAAGGAGTAGAGCAAGCACTGATGATTCAGGGTAGAGAACAACATCGAGAGCCTAGTAGTTGCAGAGGTAAAAGCATATCAAAATCACGCCATAGAAAATCCAAGGGATGCGTAAAGTAGGGGTGTCAAAAAAACCCGACCCAACCCAATCCGACCCGACCCGAACACGACTCGAACACGAAACAAATATAATACATGTTTCGTGTTTAGGTCATGTTCGAGTAACAAATATGAAACAAGCGGAATACATGTTTCGGGTTGGGTTTAGGGTTGCAACATTGTTCGACCCGAAACACGTTAACACCCCTGTTCCAAACAAGTCACCAAACACAAACACTAAACACTAAACAGACGTGTTTTTGAAAACCCCTCCCCTTTGGCTTCTTCTCCAACGAATGCGCTTCTCATGGATTCCGTTACGCTGCCGCCCTCTAGTCAATGCGCCTCCGCCTCACTGTCGCCACCCCTCATCTCAATGCCGGAACCCTAGCCGCCGCTGAATCAATCGATCATCGTCGTCCAGGTTGTTGGAGAAATTCTTCTGAAATATTTTGAAGCTGACAAAACGTTTCCATCAGTCTAGTCTGAAGATTTGCAGACCCTACTATTTAAGGTTTGAAGACCTCCGGACTGCCAGACTCAAGACTCAAAGTTTATTCTCATTGACAGTTTCTAATCTATTGAAGAAAGGCTATCCAGAACTGGATGTTTCATTAAGGATTTAGCCTTATCAACTGGAGAAGATCTCTTGGCTGGATATGACAACGGAATCCTTTATTCGAATCAAGATTGATTAAGGATCCGATGATTGGCGAAGTATACTTGAAAGGTTCTACTTATGGAAACCAAGATCCTGATTGTATGGGCGAGCAGGATTGATGGGCTATCGACATGTTCCTTTAATAGCTTGAATGATCTTTCTAATTGATTCCGTCCAACGGGTAGATTGGAGGAATTCCTTTGGTAAGTGCCAACGGGTATGATGTCATAAAGGAGTATAAAAGAAAGACGTTCCAGTTGTTCGAAAGAGGAGCATGATAGAAGAATTTCAAAGTCTGAAGCTCCTTATTCTTAGTCAATTCATTTACTGAGCAAAATCTTATATACAAAAGAGAGTTCGTATTTTGAGATACCTTGAGGAAGTGTGGTAGAGTATCTACACTGTGGAATCAAGGGAAAGCATTGTTGTACCATCTTTTTTGTTCATAGTGGAATCCAGCCAGTGGGTTGTCAGTGCAGAAGAGTGGACATAGGCTTGGACTAAGCCGAACCACTATAAACCTTGTGTTTAATTTTCTCTTCTTTACTCTCTACTTTACTTTGATCTTAATTCGTTTTGTTAGCTAAAGGAGATCTTCCTTTCCATTGTCCGCCTAAGTATTGCTTTCGTATCTCGAAAAATTATTTTTACACCTATTCATCCCCCTCTAGGTGCTTATACTAGCTATATCAATTGGTATCAGAGCTCGTGTACTTACTTTGTTTGAAATGTTTTACTTCAGAGTAAAAGATCCATGGCTAGTATGCTAGCTCCAGGCTGGTAGAAGGGCAAAGTAATACCAGACCACCTTACTTTGATGGAAATGATTACAACATCTGGAAGAACAAGATGAAAGCATTCCTAAGATCAAAGGATCATCTGGAATGGGATGTCGTAGAAAGAGGAATCACTCCTAAAGCTGCATCTATCTCAGAGAGAAGAAAAGAAGCTGTTGAGTCTAGTGAAATGACTTAGGAAGAGATAATCAAGAGACAAGCTCTTGATGCAAAAGCAATTTATTCTTTATATTGTGCTTTGTTACCCACTGAATATAACAGAATATCTTCTTGTGTTACAGCGAAAGAAGTCTGGGATAGATTACACATTACTTATGAAGGAACAGATCAAGTGAAAGAGACAAGAATCAACATTCTCCTCAGTCAATACGAAGCCTTCAAAATGAAATTAGGAGAATCTATAACTGACATGTTTAGTCGTTTTACAGATATCGTGAATGGTCTTGAAAATCAAAGTTAACCAATTTTTGATCCCATGAAGGTAAACAAGCTACTGCGAGAACTCTCCAAGGATTGGAATCACATAAAGACCTCAATAAGAGAGACATAAAGAATCATGCCACTATCTGTCGATGAGTTGGTTGGGACTCTTCAGTCTTATGAAGTGGAGCGAATCAATGAAGATGAAGATCCTAAAGGTAAGAAATCTATTGCATTAAAATCTAATGATGATTCTGATGTTACAGATTCTGAAGATGATATGGATGATGAGGAGCTTGCACTTATGATAAGAAAATTCAGAAAGCTGAACAGAAAAGGAAGAAGATTCAATCCAAAGAAACGGAGTTTTCAAAAGCAACAGACTAAGTCTGTTGAGGATAATGAATCAAACAAAGATGTAGTCTGCTTTGAATGTAAGAAAAAGGGACAGATCAGACCCAACTATCCGCTTCTGAGGAAAAAGAAAGGAAAAGCTGAAAAGTATCGAAAGGCACTTAAAGCAGAAACCTGGAGTGATACAGATTGTGAAGAAAGTGATGATGATTATGTCAACATATGTCTGATGGCACAATCAGATTCAGATTCAAACTTTGAATCAGATTTAGATAGTGAATTCGAGGTAAGTAACTTTAAAATCCCTGTCAAAGTTTCTAAATACATTGATGGTTATGTTTTAATCTTAAGACTTCTCTTAAAAGGATTTCCGAACTCAAAAAGGAAAATTATGCTCTAAAACAACAGGAAAGTGTTTTGGAAGAAAATGTGAAATGTTTAGATATAAATGTTTCTTCTCTTAAAGAAAGCGAAGATAATCTCTTGAAAGAAAATGCATTTCTAAAAAATGACATTTCAAATATTTCAAAAAGATTTTCAATAGGATCCGAGAAACTTGAGAAAATTATTTCGGTTCAAAGACCGTATTTCAATAAATCTGGTTTGGGAATGACAGCAGAAACCATTCCTTTAATTGATTTTCCTAAAGTAAAGGAAAGAATTAAACAAAGACCCACAAGAAATGCTTACAAGGATCATTTCAAAAAGGTTTTTGTAAAACCAGTAGGACGAAATGCTCTCAGATGTTCAAAGTGCAATAGTGCAGATCATTTTGAGAAAGAATGTCCTATGGTTTGGAAACCCGTTAAGAAAATATGGGCTAAAATCGCATATTATACTAACACAAATTGACCCAAGAAAATATGGGTACTAAAGAAAGCTTGAGTCTCTTTTTCAAATGCAAGTCACTATCAAGAAGAAGGTAAAATTGTATCTGGATAGTGGATGCTCAAGACATATGACAGGAGATTCAAATTGCTTCATAAAGCTCGTTCAAGTAAATGGTAGTAAAGTCTCTTTTGGAGGAAATAGCAAAAGAAGAATTGTGGGATTTGGAACTGTAAAGATTGGAAACCTCACAATCAGCAATGTTTCATTGGTGGAAGGACTTAACTACAATCTGCTCAGTATTAGTCAGCTGTGTGATACTGGTTTCAAAATCAACTTTCAAGAAGGAATATGCTCAGGAATCAGTAAAGATTCTACTCAGTCATTCATGGGCCGAAGACATGGAAATATCTATCTCTTGGATGTGAAACCAGATAAATCGCAATGTCTGATCTCAGTTCAAGACGAAGCAAACCTATGGCACAGAAAGCTTGGGCACGTTAATATGAAGCAGATAGCCAAAATTTCAGCAAAGAAGCTTGTTCGTGGTTTACCCAATCTGTCATACCAAAAGTCTGATCTATGCACACCTTGCATATTGGGAAAACAGGTAAGAAATTCCTTTAAACCAATAAATCAAGTTTCCACTAATCGTGTACTGCAGCTTCTGCATATGGATCTCTTTGGACCAACCAGAACTCAGAGCATTGGAGGTAAGAAATATTGCCTAGTAATTGTGGATGACTACTCATGATTTCCTTGGGTATATTTCCTGGCAAGTAAGTCTGAAACATTTTCTTACTTTGAAAAGTTTGCTAAAAAGGTTCAAAATGAAAAAGGGTATGTTATTTCTAGTATAAGAACAGACCATGGAGGTGAATTTGAAAATCAAGATTTTACAAAATTCTGTGATGAATCTGGTTTTCAGCATGTGTTCTCCTCTCCATATACTCCAGAGCAAAATGGAGTTGTGGAAAGAAAGAATAGATCGCTTCAAGAAATGGCTAGAACTCTTTTAATTGAAAGTAATATATCTTCATGTTTTTGGGCTGAAGCAGTTTCTACAGCATGCTATATTATTAACAGAGTTTTTCTAAGGCCTATTCTGAAAAAGACCCCATATGAATTATTCAAAGAAAAGAAGCCTATTGTTTCATATTTTCATGTGTTTGGATATAAATGCTTTATATTGAAAAATGCAAATGATCGAGTTGGCAAGTTTGAAGAAAAGTCAGATGAAGGCATCTTCCTTGGATATTCAACCTCAAACAAAGCCTACAGAGTCTACAACAAGAAGACTCAATCTGTGGAGGAATCAATGAATGTCAGATTTCAATATTCTATGCAAAATGAATCTATTCAGACTCATCTTGAAGATTCTGAACCAGCTCCAAACTCTACAAAGTCTAAATCTCAAGAAGCAGCTCAGTCTTCTAAAGACTAGCATCAAATAATTATTGAAGATTCAAATGAAGGAAATGATCATCAACCTGACAAACCAACCAGTAACTGGAAGCATAAGTCCAGTCATCCCAAAGATCTCATTATAGGCGACATTAATGAAGGAATTCGCACAAGATCCGAAAGGCGCGAAGAGTCTAGTGCTGTGGCTCTTGTTTCTGAAATAAAACCCAAAAGCATAGAAGAAGCTTTGTCTGATGAAAGCTGGATTGAAGTTATGTAAGAAGAGCTCAGACAATTCAGTATTAATGATGTCTGGGAATTGAATCCTAAACCAAAAGGTAAGTCTGTTATTGGAGCCAAATGGGTTTTCAGGAACAAGATGGACGAAAAAGGAAAGATCGTAAGAAACAAAGCAAGACTCGTGGCCAAGGGATATACGCAAGAAGAAGGGATAGACTATGACGAGACTTACGCACCAGTAGCAAGGTTAGAAGCAATCCGATTATTACTTGCTTTTGCTTGTTATAAGAATTTCAGGTTATTCCAAATGGACATCAAGAGTGCTTTCCTAAATAGATTTATACATGAGGAAGTCTATGTAGAACAACCCCTGGGTTTGAAGACCCAAGGAAGCCAGACTCAGTTTTCAGACTGAAAAAGGCCTTGTATGGTTTAAAGCAAGCACCCCGAGCTTGGTACGACAGGCTGAGTAAGTTTTTAATTCAAAATGGCTTTATCAAAGGTAAAGTAGACACTACTCTGTTTATCAAAAAGGAAAATAAAAGTTTTATACTTGTTCAAATATATGTAGATGATATTATTTTTGGATCCTCTAATGAATATTTGTGCAAGAAATTCACTAAGACTATGCGTGATGAATTTGAGATGAGCATGATTGGTGAGTTAACCTTCATTCTTGGGCTTCAAGTGAAACAATTCCTTTGGTAAGTGCCAACGGATATGATGGCATAAAGGAGTATAAAAGGAAGACGTTCTAGTTGTTCGAGAGAGGTGCACGATAGAAGAATTTCAAAGTCTGAAGCTCATTGTTCTTAGTCAATTCATTTACTGAGCAAAATCTTGTACACAAAAGAGAGTTCATATTTTGAGATACCTTGAGGAAGTGTGATAGAATATCTACACTGTGGAATCAAGGGAAAGCATTGCTGTAACATCTCTTTTGTTCATAGTGGAATTCAGCCAGTGGGCTGTCAGTGCAGAAGAGTGGACGTAGGCTTGGAATAAGCCGAACCACTATAAACCTTGTGTTTAATTTTCTCTTCTTTACTCTCTGCTTTACTTTGATCTTAATTCGTTTTGTTAGCTAAAGGAGATCTTCCTTTCCATTGTCCGCCTAAGTATTGCTTTCGTATCTCGAAAAATTATTTTTACACCTATTCACCCCCATCTAGGTGCTTATACTAGCTATATCACAGGTCTCCATCTCTCATCTCAACACCGGAACCCTAACTGCCACCAATTCCTATTGCTTTAGTGGGAAAACGTTGGAGCTGTCGATTTCGATTTTTCCTCGGAGTCGGGAGAAATTCTGTCGCGACTTCTCACACGCGCGTTTACACGACGGCTTGATCCAGGGTCTTTAAATTCGTCGGCAGGCATCAGAGCTCTTCTTGTTCTTGGTAAGGTTTCATTCTTCAAACGCCATCTCTACTCCTTTTTTTTTTTTGTTTCTTGGATGCTTATCTTCAATTGGTGTTTCTTTCTTTCTTTTGGGTATATCGTGGTTTTGCGGTGTCTTGTTTGGTGCTCCGGTTCTTGGTGGGTCTCTCTGTTGATGGGTCTTTCTTGTTAAGTGCGAGTAATCTTATTAGAGTTAGTGATAGAGTAGACTAAGGCACAGAAAAAGAAAGATGCAAAACTTAAGACACTTAACGCACCTCCATCTCCTAATGTAAGCATTTTTAGAATTCCTATTGGCGCACTAGAGCAGCTATTGTCCAACTGAATGGCAACAACATCTTCTATTGCAGTTTTAAAAGTACCAACTTGTAATCCTAAGTTTATTGTATGTTCTTCCCTTGCCTCGTACGCTTGATTCTGATCCTCGTTAGAGCTAGGATCAAGAAGAGCAATTTGATGAGCATGCTCATCAGCATCTACAGGGACTCTCTCCGGGATCCCTTTTTGCCCAAACTCATCCATATGATCCTCGAGAGCTAATTCCTGATCAAGCAAAGAAAAACCTCGCTTATGCTTTCTAGTAATGTTGGCCATTGCCAACTCCCTGAAAAAGGACCACTGTCACTCAGCCAAAGGTGTATAATTGTTTACCTCAACACTTCTTGAATGAACATCTTCTTCGATATATACATGCTCTGTTTCTAGTTTATTATCCAAGCATAAGGGAGCATCAAAACGTTCATCTGCAAAACTGTGAAGTGAACACACTACCTACAGAAAAATGATGTGTTTCTCCAAAACCAAATGGGAACAACACACTTATCCAAGCTATCTAATTTCCGTGTGAGAGATGCATGGGTTCTTTTTTCTTTCTTTTATTTTTGCAATACTTGCTGTCGTTGTTGCTAACTTGCTATTGCTGTTTTGTGCTGCTGCTATTATTAATTTGATATCTTGCTTCTTTAGCATTCTATGTGCAGAGTGATGGTTTTTGCTTTGCTGGATTGTTTGCCTGAAGGATTAAGATGCTGATGCCCTGCCTCATGCTATTTTGAAGAAGACTCTAACTAGTTGCTCGAGATATTTTGGCCATGCCCATCTCGACTGTAGCATTGGAGGCGGCATTTAGCATGGGAGGTCGTGTGCTCGATGTGTTTCTTAGTTCCTTGACCCCAACCATGGCGGAAGCTCTTATATGTGCTCAAGATTGGTTACGATCCATGACACTTTTACGTTCGATTGAGGAGGACTTAGAAGATCTTGAAATCTTTGAGTCGGGTGAGAAAATATGATTATAGAATATTTATACATTTCTTTATTTTAATCTATATGTTAGTGTTCTCATTTTCGTCATGAATTTATTGTAGAATTGACAAATATGACCACGGAGTCAAGCTCGATGTTGACTTCTCTCGATGATTGATGTATTAGAGGTTAGTATTTTATAATATGCAACTTGTGTAAGTCCTACTTCTCTTTTTGCACTCCTAACAATGCTGCCCTTCCTAAATTTATTATTGGAAGCTTTGGACAGAAAAGGTTATCTTTTCACTTGAAGATCCTATGTGGCCAAGAACGAGTCTTTGGTCTTTAGGGTGGATTTGGCCTCTATAGTGAGGTTCAAGATCATGGTTTGGAAGACCAAGAGGTATAAGGTAATAGTGGGTGCTAATGTGACTCTCAATGATCAGGCTGCTAAGGCTGCGCATGATAAAATTTCTGAAACAGAAATTGATTTTTGGCCAGAAATCAATTTCTCAATTTCTATTCCCCAGCCAAGTTTCTGAGCAAAGAAACCCGTTTGATAACGACTCAAAATTTCTATTTCTGAAACAGAAATCCGTTTGATAACAGAAAAAAAAATTTCTATTTCTATGAATCATGTTGTCCCCATCCTTTTACCTCACTCTTCTTGGTGCTTATGATGGTAATTTAATTTGATAAAAGTTGATAAATCACTTTAATTTATATTGGTAATTCGATAGAGTAGTTAGGAACTTCAAAACATTAGCAATTTATGTAAATAAAAGCTAGTAATTAGTATAAAAAATGCTAATATGCAAACCATAAAAGATTTGGTATTTTCAAATGCTAATATGCAAATAGTGAATGTATTTATTCTCCTTATTCAAGATTCGGGTTTAAGTCACTACACTTTTTTGCATTCTTTTGAGACCACAAAGTGATTTTATGTTAGGTACTAGTTGACATGGAGGGAGGCGCAATTTGCGAGCAATTCGAAATTAATAAAATGAAAGTTGTGCTAGAAATAGAAATTGATTAGATAACAACATAGGAAATCCTCAAATACAAAATAATAGTCGAAATAATACTAATACATTACAAAAGTTGAAAATACAATTTCATGGAATTTCCGGCAGATTATTATCCCTTGCCATTTTATTGGCAATGGTTTTCCTAAGCATATTTATTTGGTTTCCCTCCTCGGTCAACTGAATGTTTGCAAGCTCATCCTACGTAGGTTCAGCCACGTACATCGGATCTCCATATAATGAAAAGTTCTTATCCATCTTGTCTTGATCGCGGATGTAATTATGGATGGCACAACATGCAATTACGATATATGCTTGCTTTCGAAGTGCAAATGAGGGCATGTGCCTCAAAATGAAAAAGCGATTCTTCAATGCCCCAAATGATCTTTCAATGACATTCCTTAAAGAAGAATGTCTATAGCAATAATATCATCATAATTGCAACTTAAAAACATAAATAAACAAAGTCTCAAATACATAAATCATGAAATGAAATACATAAGTCATGCATGTTTCTTAAACAAAGTCTCAAAAAAAAAAATTTCTATTTCTATTTCAGAAACAGAAAAGCTACAATTTCTAGCTTTTGATTTCTCCCCCAAAACAATTTCTGAAACAGAAATCTGTTTCAGAAATAGAGAAATCAATTTGCGTTACCAAACGGATTTCTGTTCTAAACCTGTTCCGGGGAACAGAGAAACAGAGAAATCAAGAAATAGAAATTTTATCATGCGCAGCCTAAGAACACCGGCAAGAAGAACAAGGATGTCAAACTAAAGTCTGGGGTGGGTAAGAATTTAGGGGGTTGTTGCTTTTGGCAAGTGGGGACTTCTGTTATTGCTTTAGCTTTCATTTTGCTTGACTAAGGGCTGAGTTGGACTCTCCCTAGTGTGAGGAAGGTTGAGAATGAGATTAATTTTCTGGTATTCCTGGATAGTGGGCGGTGCTGGTTAGTGTTTGCATTAGAAATGAGTGCTGGTTAGCGTTTGGATTAGAAATGATTTATTTAATGGAAGAAGGAAAAAAAATCATTGTTTTGGGATGGTTTCGTTGAATGAAGATTTGAATGAATCATGGTGTTTGGTTCTTATGATATGTAGTCCTTATCCTTCATTACATTGAGTTCTTCAGGGTTGTTCAGATTCTTGGTCTTTGCAAACATAGTGAATTTTGTTTGCCTTCTTAAAATTCTCACACGAAAAAAAAAAAAAAAAAAGGAGACTCGGAAACTCGACCCGACCCGAATTTCCTATGCGAGGTTAATGTGTTTTGGGTCGGGTCAGGTCGGGTCACAGTATGTGACCCGTATGTTTCGGGTAGGGTCGGGTAACATCAAGACCCGACTAGACCCGACTCGACCCGACCTGACCCGACCCGTTTACACCCCTAGCGTGAAGTGCTTTGAGTGTCACGAGGAGGGGCATACCGGGAGAAATTGTTCAAAGTGAAGAAATAAAGTTGATAAGCAGAATGCTACAAGCAATGTGGCAAACGTTGCTGAGGGGAGCACTAGTAATGCAGAAGTTGTCTTATGTGTGACTGCTACTTTGTCAAGAGACAAATGGGTGCTAGATTCGGGGTGTTCTTATCATATGATGCCTCATAAGAATTGGTTTACTACTTACTAAGCTGCATATGGTTTTAGGGTTCTTTTGGGGAATAATGCAGTCTGTAAGGCTGTGGGGATAGGGATAATTCGGATTCGGATGCACGATAGGGTGGTGCGCACATTGACAGATGTGAGGGCATGTACCGGAGCTCAAGAAAAACCGTATTTCTCTGGGGACACTCGATGACATCGGGTGTAGGTACACCGCTGAAGGTGGAGTACTGAAGATCTCTCGAGATGCTATGACAATGATGAAAGGGAAGAAAGTGAATACTCTCTATCATCTATTAGGAGAGACCGTGACCGAAACTGCTGTAGTTTCATCAGGTGAGTCAGACTCTAACTTGACTCAATTATGGCATATGCGTTTATGGCACATGAGTGAGGCAGGTATGACGATACTGAGTGAAAGGGGGTTGTTGAATGGCTAGAAGACAGGGAAGCTGGACTTATGTGAACATTGCATCTATGAGAAGCAGCACCGAGTTAAATTTACTACAGCTATTCATTTGACCAAATGACCAGTAGAATAGATTCATTCAGACGTCTGGGGCCCGTCTTCGATTCCTTTGAAAGGAGGTGCTCGATATATGCTAACATTTATCGACGATTCTTCAAGGAATGTATGGGTTTACTTTCTGAAGCACAAATATGAAGTGTTTGATCGGTTCAAGAAATTTAAGGCATTGATTGAGAAGCAGTCAGATAAACAAATCAAGTGCCTGAGAACTGATAATGGTATGGAGTTCTGTGGTAAAAATTTTACTGATTCTGCAAGAAAGAAGGCATTGTAAGATACCGCACAGTACCTGGAACACCACAGTAGAATGGCATGGAAAAATGGAAGAACATAACTTTGCTTAAGCGAGCTCAATGCATGCTTTCGCATGTAGGACTTGGCAAGGAATTTTGGGCCGAAGGAGTGAACATGTCGTGTTACCTGGTTAATCGATCTCCATCGTCTGCTATCGAGTGGAAGACTCCTGAGAAAGTATGGTCGGGGAAACCTGTTGATTATTCCGGATTATGAATATTCGGATGTCTTGCATATGCTCATGCAAGTGATGGTAAGCTAGAGCCGAGGGCGAAGAAGTGTATATTTCAGGGTTATGCACATGGGGTGAAAGGTTATTGGTTGTGGTGCACTAATCTTAGATCACTCAATTTTCTAATTAGCAGAGATGTGATTTTTGACGAGACTGCAATGCTTCAACAGAGGGATTCTGAGACAAATCATGGTGTCATAAGTGAGGTGGAGCTTCAAGTGGAGACTCCGGAGACCTCGAAGGTAATTGAAGTTAAGACTACAGATGAAGCCGCAGTTCCTGAAGTCAATGATAGTGAACAACCAGCAAAGTTGCAGCAGACTATAGATGCAGATAGACAGAGAAGACACATTAAATCACCAGTATGTTATGGTTATACAGATATTACTTATGCATTGACTGTAGGTGATGAGGTGGAGACAGATGGGCTTTTGTCTTGTTCTGAGGCGATGGCTAGTTCAGAGTCATTGTAATGGCTAAAGGCTATGAGTGAAGAGATGGAATCACTCCATCGAAATCAGACATGAGAGTTGGTTAAAGTACCCAAGAGTCAAAAGATTGTCGGAAGTAAATGGGTCTTCAAACGGAGAGAGGGCATTCCTGGTGTCGAGGCACCAAGGTATAAGGCAAGACTTGTGGCGAAGGGATATACATAATATGAGAGCATTGACTACAATGAGGTGTTCTCTCCTATGGTAAGACATACTTCTATTCGTGTTTTACTTGCCTTAGTTGCTTCGCAGGATCTCGAGTTAGAGCAGCTAGATGTGAAAACTGTGTTTCTTCACGGTGAGTTGGAGGAACAGATTTACATGAGACAACCAGATGGATTTACTATTTTGGGTAAGGAAGATCATGTTTGCTTGTTAAAGAAATCTTTGTATGTGCTGAAACAGTCTCCTAGACAGTGGTATAAACGTTTTGATGCTTTCATGGCTAGTCAAGACTATTCAAAAGTCATATAGATAGCTACATTTACTATAGGAGATTGGATAATGGTTCTTTGATTTATCTGCTCTTATATGTTTATGATATACTGATAGCATCTAAGAATATGTCTGATATTGATGTGCTAAAGAGGCAGTTAAATCCTGAATTTGAGATGAAAGATTTAGGTGCTGCAAATAAAATATTGGGTATGGAGATTTTGCATAACAAGACTGCAGGAGTTTTATGTATATCTCAAAAGAAATATATTGAGAAGATCGTAGCACATTTTAATAGGCAGTCGGCAAAATATGTAAGTACACCTTTAGCGAAGCACTTTAAACTTTCAGATAAATTATCACCGCAGACTCAGGAGGAGAAGGAGCATATGTCCCGTGTTCCTTATTCTAGTGCCGTGCGTAGTATTATATATGCTATGGTGTGCACTAGATCTGATATTTCACAAGCTGTGAGCATGGTTAGTCACTATATGAAGCATCCTCGTAAAGCTCATTGGAAAACTGTGAAGTGGATCCTCAGATATTTGAAGGAGACAACAGACGTGGGTATAGTATACCGGAAGGATAGTAATGGCAGTGAGACCACTGGTTTTGTAGATTCAGATCACGTCAGTAACTTGGATGATTGCAGGTCCTTAGCAGGGTACGTATTTACGCTAGCGGGTGGTGCAATTAATTGGAAAGCTATCACGCCCCAAATCTCAAGCGTGCCAACATCCCACCATGGTCATGCAAATGCGACATTCCTAGGTAGTGTCGCCGACCCCATTCATTTCTTATTGCACAAGCGGAACATATTATAAAGCCTTTGACAATGAAATACGAGATAGAAAAGCAGGAAGCAAAACCACAACCTAACACTTTCATAATTCAACAGAATTACAAACAGAGGTCTACGGCCAAAAGTCTACAAAAGACCGGCTCTTAAAAAGAAACTGTCCTACGACCTACAAGTCTGACACATTCTCCAATCCTTCTGACTTCACCTCTGCAACTCCTCAAGGCCAACCAAAGTTATCTGCCCGCTCCGTCCACCAAAGACTTGAAATTTTAATCCCACAATCGGGATGAGACATCGTCTCAACAAGTTTAACCCCCTAAACCCCTATTAGAAAGAAAATATGCCCCGAGTGGCCTAGCCACAACATCAAGAAGACTTACCTCGCATTAGTCTTCACCTGCAAGTTAGCACAGTTTATATAATTCAACCACGTGCAATTATGATAACCAAACAACTATGGCACAATCACATTATCATAACAATTCAATCACTTGGATCGTCTCAGCGATCAATCGACTCGGCCGATTACATGTCATTCTAGCAAATCAATCACTGCTTCCAATCATGACGCTATAGGAAGGTTTAACAACCAGTGGCAATCACGGCCCCACTCGGCACAAACTTTAAAAGGTGGTAGATCCCGGCCCGATGGGCATGACCTCTAATAAGTGGTAAATCACGGCCCGGTTGGGCGCGACCTTTATCAGGTGGTGAATCACGGCCCCACTGGATGCGAACTCTATCAGGTGGCAAATCACGGCACCATTGGGCACAACCTCTAATAGGTGGTTAATCACGGCCCCACGGGGCACAACCTTTAATAGATGGTTAAATACGGTCGTTCTTCCATCAAATTTTGACACTTGGGATTTTATAAAGAGAATCTTTATTTATCTCAATCACACTCCATTTGCCATAATCAATCATCAAATTCAAATTCTAAATACACAGCAGCGATCAACACCAAATTCTGAGAAAATAAAGTCCCAAAATAATTTTCGGAAATTGATTAAATAATTAAATTTATTCCGAAAATTAATTAAATAATAATATCTATATTTTTCACAATCCACACTCAATTTATAATATACAATCATCAATTTCAAAATTTGACTACACCGCAGCGACCGGCACGAAATTCTGAAAATTTAGGGTCCTGGCAAAATTTTCGAACTCGGAATTTAATAAATAATTAAATTTATTCCGAAAATAATTAAATAATGATATTTTAATAATTTTGAATAATAATGTATTATTAAATTATTTAATAATTTCAAGATATTTAAATAAATCAAAAGTAAATTCATTTATGTCAAATCAAGACTTATTCTAAATAAACCTACTTACCCTTAATTAAGCACACTTTAAATTAAAACACCACATTAGTCTAATCTACTCTTAAATAACCTAAACTGACAACCTAACAATACTTAACATAAACTAAACCTCCCTAAGCATAATTAACCCTCTAAGCGAGGTTTAGTGAGCTAAACTCAACGGATTAACGAGCCAAGCGGATCAAAACGACAGGGATGACGCGAGGATCGACTTTCCTCAAGGTGGGCCGAGCATCCGGGCTCGGGAAGGCGGCCAAAACGGGCCAAAATCGAGCTGAGAAACCCATTTTTCCAGCTGTTGCTTGGGGCCGATGGAGGGCCGCACAGCGGTCGGACAGGTGCGGAACAGGCAGCAACGAGCGGCGGCAGCTTGGGCAATTGAGACGGCGGCTCCGGCGAGACTCCCGGCGACCCTAGCAATGGTGACAGTGGCTGGACGGAGGGGAAGGAGCTCGGGGCCGGGCAAGCAGGGCAGAGCAGTGCGCGACGGCTGGCCGACGAAGCGACACGTGGGAGCGCGGGCTTCGCACACGGATGACGGCGGCGGCAGCGAGCTCCGGCGACGGGCATGCGGGCGTCGAGCTCGACTGGCTTCCGTTGGCTGCTGCACGAGTTCTCCCCCCTCTCCTCACGATTTGAACTCAAGGAAGAAGAAGAAGATGAAGTGGTGGGGCCCTTCACTTTTTGGGGATTAAATGCACCCCTCCACTTGTCAAGATCTCTACCAATTGGTCACCCACCATGACATCACCCCATGATGTCATCATCCACTAACTTATTTCCTCTACAACCTATTTCAATGGGTCCAAATCAATTTCCGCCGGGGTCCAATTCTTTGTACATCAAAGTCTTTAATTTCCAATCGATTATCTTCCAATTGAGTCCAATTAAAGTCCATAAAATTAATCCAATGTCACCACATTTCAATTCAGATCTTCACTTCTCCATAGAACTAGCTTAAGTCCTAAAAGCATGACCAAGGACGGGCCTACTAATTTCTCGAGCAAAATTAGCCATTCTTTGATTATTTTGCTGAAAAACACGGCTTATATGAAAAATCTTCCTAAGATAAGTTAATGATCCTAAAATGATTTGTGACACACCCAGACTTCCAATTTCTGAATTCGATCTCAATTCCACGGTTAATTTCACTATGACACAATACTAGCGCGGCCCAACCTACCAGGTAACCTTTAGAAATTTTCATGCATTTGACTTGTGGTTGATCATCTCAAGCCACGATGTACATCTTTAAAACATTGACGACTTTCGGTTGTCGGGGTAATCTCAAGGTTTCAAATACGAACACAGGGTACCCAATCGACTAAAAAGTCAGTCCAATGCCGATCAACAAGAATTGTGTGATCTGGTGGAATCACCCACACCTGATCACGTGCCTCTGTCGAGTCGACCTATCTCCAATCTCTAATCGATTTTTAATTGTGCCGTAATGACTCTTGCAGATTAACTCGGTCGAAAAATTGATTCCTGGTCAAATTCTCAAGTCTGATGCATTAGAATTTCTTAATGGTTTCACTAGATAGACTAGTTTTCACATGAGTGGCCGACTCAAGAAAAAGAACTATATGCGTGTCAACGAAATGCCCGTCTCAATTTATTAAAAATAGAATTGGAAAATCGGGATGTCACAAAAGCATCCTTACAAGTCACATTACCTTGTCTTCGATTGAGGCAGAATACATGGCATTAATCTTTGAAGCGAAGAATGCGATATGGTTACAAAGTTTGCTCTCGGACTTTGGGTTAGAATAGAAAAGTATGAATATATACAGTGATAACCAAGGTGCGATATATTTTGCGTATAATTCAGTTTATCACGAGCGAACGGAGCATATCAACATCAGGTACCACTTCATATAAGATGTCTTAACTAAAGGTAATGCTATTGTTAAAAAGATTGCTACAGTAGATAACTCGGCATACATGATGACTAAATCTGTTTCTTTGGCGAAACTCAAGCTCTACTTGAGCTATATTGGCGTATGTGGAGAGTGAGCGCCCTGTCGGGACGTTGGGAAAGAAGTGGATGATGAAGACTATAACTCTAAACTTCAAACATCGAAAGGTGGAGAATTGTTGAATTATTACTTGAGTTTGAGTATTTACAAAAACACAATTTGCTGGATTTACAATAAAGGAAATATAAAATAAAATAAAAAGGGAAAGTTTTCTCTTTGCTGTGGAATCCAAAACGAGAAGATGAAGTCTGCACGAAGAATTGAAGGTGGTGGGCCCAAGGTCAAAAGTTTGACCTTGGGCACACACTCCACGTCGAAGGAAGAAGCCTCCTGCACGTAGACAAAAGAGGCAAGCGTTGGGGACCCAGGTCAACTATTTGACCCTTGGGCACACGATTCCCTTCTTTGGCGTGTGTGAAGTCGGTATAAAGAAAGAAACCTACGTAGAAGACGCTGCTGAAAACCTGAAACCCTACGCTGTCGAAGCCTACGTACGAGCTGTTGCATGTACATGCCGAAGAGAAGCCGCATGTCAAGCTAAAGGTTGAAGCAGCGCGCGCGTTATACTTTGATCCAAAGAGACGCGCAGTAATTTTGTGCCGTGAGTTTATGTCCAAGTGAGTTATTATTTATAAACACTTTGGGTTTAGGGTTAAATCTAGGTATGGGAAACACTTGAGCGTTTGAGCGATTGTAAATTTTGATACTCCGATTATAATGGATTATTTGCTGCTGGCTCTCCTCGTGGACGTAGGTATCGATATTTGGACAGAACCACGTAAATTTCTGGTATCCTTATTTTTCTCATTTATTTCTCTGGTGATTTCGCGTTGACGTAAATTGTAAGATCCTGTCGTTTCCGCGTATTATATCCCAACAGTTAACTTTGTGGACTTTCTCGTTTATTGGCTTATTTGATGTGTGTTTTTGTGTCGACATTTTGTCCTTAGGATAATAAGCGTGAGATAATAAGATGGAGGTTTTGCACGTGTGTGTTAGCTGGTAGAAGAAGATATTTTTGAATTAACTGATGTTTCTTGACATAATGAGAGATTCGTGGCCGCCTGTGACTTCAGAAAACCTTTATAAAATATCCACTACATGTATCTTGACATCTGTTGACTTTATGATATTATATACAGGTGCAAGTTTATCAAATTTTTCTCAATTATTACTTAGGTTTTAGGTTTAAACGTGATTAGTAACATATGTAAAGTTTAGTAATTTGCAAGGAAGTAACTTTTCAATATCAATAGTGATTTTGCCATGTGTTCTCTAATGAATCAGTAGTGAGTTTGAATATTTAAAAATTATCAGAAGTTAGTAACTCTTAATATAGTCGATGACCTTTTGTACAAAAGAAAAGACCTAGTTTCGATATGTTTTATAAAGTTGAACTTTTCACATTGACTAGTAATTTTCTTCTCGATAAAGGAAGAAGGATAGCAATTTTTGAATGTGATTAAGGACATCTCGTAAAAAAAAGTTGGTCATTTCAACCAATTGGTAAGTTCCACAAATAAATATTAGTGAGCTACTGAAATAATCGATTCTTGCTTCCGCATTTGATTTTTTTATGTCTTACAAAATTCAACCCTTGATATTAAACAGTCATTTTATATGAACCCCGCATTACTAGGTTTCTTCTGTATTTTCAAACCAAGGACGTCATAATTTCGAAGCCTCGGGTGCAACGACCAAAATTTCGACGGAGAAGAGCTTGGGCCGGTCATTAACCGGCCCACCTAAGCCCATCAAGACCGGCCATTTGGGATCACTTTTGCTCATTAAAGCCGGCCTATATGGGCTTTCTCGCTGTCCATTAAGACGCTCACTAATCCGAGTGATTTTGTGAAAGTGACGTCTCTCTCTCTCTCTCTCTCTCAAAAGGGCTGCAAATAAGGGATTGAAAAAATTTCAACTCAAAATCTACTATTTTAATACCATAAAATATTTTGTGAAATCATTGTTAATTATTTTTAAAGTTTAAATTGTTAAATTGAGGCATGACTTAATATTTATATATTCTAACATAAAACAGGAAATTAAAGAAGAAGATTCTTACAATCACAAGCCAAAGAAAACGAAATAAAAATAAAAATAAAAAAGCTTCGGGGATGGGAGGGTGTTGAATTTAATATGGTTCCAAACGTGCTCCAATAGAATTAAGACGCGATCCCGCCCTTCCAAAAAAGCCAACAATCCTACCACCACCTGATGCTGACGGGATATGGAATTCCGTTAACCTTCCACGAGCATCCTTTGATCCGAATGGCCCGTAAGTGGTTTTCGTAGTATGTATTTTCAGGCTGTGGATGATGGTGTCGGGATTGATTCCATATCCGTTAGTGTAGCCTGATATCGAAACTAGACGCTCCTTGGGATAATCCAGCAAGAGCTGCAAGAATAGCAAAGCGAAACGTGTTTTACTTGTGAAAACTTATGGAGGAAATTCGAGATGCAGGATGCCAAACATATGGCCTCCCCCAGTCTTCGCTGAAAAGAAACGGTTGCTACACGAAGATAAGAACATTAGGACAAGCACCTTGTATACATAAACGACTCACAGACAGAAAGAGGATCAAAGAGGTAAAATAGAGAGGGGTGGGTTGAGATATATGGAACAAACCCGGATGAACGAAGGCTCTTTTGTTCCGCCATGTGGAGGGCGTACGACCGGGGAACCATTGTTATCGTACGTAATCCCGACGGATTGAATTACATCGCCGACGGTTATATCAAATGCCCTCACGTCAGTATGCACTCCATCATCCCATTCGGTTCCCCCGGAGCCTCCAAAGGGTCCGATGGTTTGGAAAGGATACAGGTGCGGTATGGGCTCCGCGTACACGCCTATGGAGTTGAGAGTCTCCCTGCACCTTCCGTAAAAGCCAATGATTCTGGTTCCGGTTGATGGATACCAAAAGTACTTCCCCGTCTCCTTACCAAATGGACCATGTCTCCCTTTATTAGTGTGAAATGTGAGCGACTGAACAACAGCATTATTGATGTCGTCATCCCCATTCGCACGCTTGTAACCTGAGATCGATGTCAAGTACTCTCGTGGATAATCCAATTTGACCTGCACAATCTCGAAAGTATCTCCTAAAATTGGATTGAGTGGCGTAAACAAGACCTATTTGTTGAGTTTAATTTACTACTTCACAGGACCAGACACATATTAACATCGTCTCGATCAGTGAGATATAAGTAATTAAATAGTCACGAATTAGAGAGGGAGAAAAACACTAACCTTGGTGATGTTGGTCATGTATTCTCCTGAGTGGCCACCGTGCATAACTGAGCAAACTCGTTCACCACTCTTGTCGTATACAAACATGATGTAATGGATAACGTTGTCGTGCATTACCTTAATTTCCCTCACACCGTTGAATTTCCCGTCGTCCCAAGCACATCCACCTAGGCCTCCAAATGGCCCAATTGATTTGATTGGGTGAAGATGCGAGATCGGTTCAAAATGCGCTCCAATTGCTTCAAGATGTTCACCACTCCACCCATAAAATCCAACAATTTGCCCACCCGTTGCAGGACATGAGAAGTGCCTTCCCAATTCACCACCAATAGGTCCGATCGTTTTTTTGTTTGTTTGAAATGTGAGAGATGTAATGCCGCCCATAATGTAACCTGATATAGAAGTTAGATACTCATCTGGATCATCTATTCTGATCTGCAATTATAGACAAACCACCAAACTCGTGATTTAAAGTATACAAAGAGTCCTGTCAGCATGGGCATTGTAAGTTTAATAATGATTTTACAAAGTATACGTATGTATGGGGACCTACAGTATGGATCTTGATGTCCCTTACTATATGGAACTTGTTTCCATGAATGCCTCCATGTGTCTCAGATTGCCACAATTCTCTATTCTCCTCTTCATACTGAAATGTGATCGATTGGATCAATGGCCATTTACTTGGTTCAAATTCAACAATGATTTTCCTTACATTGGTATGCTTATTGCCATCATCCCAAAATGATGCATTTGAACTCCCAAATAACCCCACAGACTTAAAGGGATAGAGCTTGCTAGAGTAAAGCTCAACTTGTGCTCCGATAGATTCAAGAAAATCACCACTTGTCCCGAAAAAACCTACAACTTTCCCAACTTCCGATGGTAAGGAGAAGTACTCCCCTTTCTCTCTACCAATGGGTCCCCATATTCTTTTGTTGGTTTGAAATGTGAGCGAGTTGATAATGCCGGTGAAGAAACCTGAAAATGAGGTTATAAACTCATCTGGGCAACCCAATTCAACCTGCAAATTATAAGTCACTAAACAAGATCATGTTGTGGACATGAATCACTGTATTTCAATTTTAACCAGTAAATTGGCTATTTAGTATTCTAGGGAAACGTGAGGCAAATTTATATAATCAATTAAAAAGGTTATACAGATCATCATCAACCTTTTTTTTTCCTGGCCGAGACTTTACATCCTCTATTTCAAACAGAAAAGGAAAAGAATTCATAGAAGTTTCTTCTCAGGTGGCATTATCTTCGAGGGACTGATTTCATTCGACAATCAAAATAATTAGATTCACTTATTGAAACCTTTATGATTCTGATCCTTACATTGAAAGATCATAGGAAATTGGTTTACCAACCTCATAGATATGTCCCCCAAGATTTTGACCATGTGTTGTGGATCGAATAGAACCATCCATGTTGACATAATCAAAATCGATGGAATAAATGAAGTCTGAGTAACGAACAACAATCCTCTTTATGTCAATGTATCTTCCATCATCCCAAGGATCTCCACCATCACCTCCAAAAGGCCCAAAAAGCTTGAAAGGATGAGTATGAGGAATTGGCTCATAAAAAGCTCCAATGGACTCGAGACGAGAGCCATCACAACTCCCATGAAACCCGATAATTTTGCCGCCGGTGTATGGAAATGAAAAACGCCTTCCTTCTGCTGTTCCAAATGGTCCATAACTCTTTACATTACTATGGAATGTTAATGACCGAAGAATGACAACTCCAGAATCTTTTTCCGTGTGGCCCGAGGCCGAACTCAAATACTCATAGGGATAGTCAAGTTTAATCTGGAAAAAAAAAAAAATCAAAGCTCAAGAAGGGGCCACAAAAGCAAGACCATAACTCAAGAGACGACATTCAATATATTAACATATCTCTAGGGATGACCGTTATATTCACTTTTCTTGGTTTTGTGAGTGTTTCATTACTTCTGAATTTTCCTTTTACTCATTTTGGCCCCATTTATTCCCGATAGCTTAAACAACTGCGGCTGGGCTATTCAATCCAAAAATTTTCGAGGACGAGGAGGAGGAATTACCCTATATGTTTTGCTTCCGCCACTTGTGCCATGTGTGAAGGGACCAACTGGATGTCCCCACTTATCGTACAAAACAGAAATATACGTGATTGCTGAATCGAAGCCTACGAAGATTTCCCTCACATCTGTCTGTCTCCCATCGTCCCAAATGTCTGTACCATAATCACCTCCGAATGGTCCCACGACTTCAAAAGGATATGCATGTGAAATTGGCCCAAAGTGTGCTCCAATTGAATCGAGATGGCCACCGCAATTTCCATGAAACCCCATAATCTTTCCGCCATCAACTTGTGGAGAACGAAAAAATTGCCCGTTTTCAGAGCCAACTGGTCCATATGTCTTTCTGTTGCTATGGAATTTGAGAGAATGAATAACCATAGAATTTCGGTAGTCACTTATATGGCCCGAGATTGAAGTCAGGTACTCATTTGGATAATCTAGTTTGACCTGCAACAAGTGTAAGAATCTTGTAAGTCACGTTATCTTTCAAGATTAAGAATTACATTTGTTTATATGTAGAACCTAAATTCTATATCTTTTTCCGTCCTTTTGATCTATCGCTCCACCTACTTGACTTCTTATCAACAATACCATGTGAGAGTTTATATAAATCATACGATGGGTTTTTGGTTCTTGTGTGGTATGCTAATGTGTGATTTGAGCACATAATTACTTCTAATCCATCACTTAATCATGATGATCCAGCATAAAATAAAATAAAAATAGTAACCGAGGAAACTTTTAAGACTAATAGGATACTCACCGTAAAAATTTTACCATAAGGACATCTGCCGTGCTCGAAAGAACGCACCATACAGCCGTGTTGATCATAATCAATGGTAATGGAATTGATAACCGACTCAACCCGGACACTAATTTGCCTTACACCAGTGTATCTTCCATCATCGTAAGCATCGCCACGTTGGCCTCCATATGGCCCGACGGATTGTATTTGGGAGGCCCAGTGAACTATCGACTCCAACAATGCAATCAAGATAAAGGCTTCTCACCAACTTGTCCAATGTTTTATGCCATTGATCTTTTGACTCATCCCTAAGGTAGGAACCTAATTTTCTGAGGGCCAATGGATGACCTCCTGCATAATGAATTAGACCTTCAGATAACTCCTCATAACCTTGTGTAGGTTCTGATTTCTTGAAGGCATGGTGACAAAAGAGTTGAAGTGCTTCGTTTGGACTCAATCCTTTGACGATGTACTTCTCATCTACCTTCAGAACTTTCAGTAAATTTTGATCTCTCGTCGTGATCAAGATTCTACTCCCTGGGCAAAACCATTCTCACTCTCCGGCGCCGAAATCGTTCAATTGTTTTTTTCAGTAACACCATCAACAACAAGAAGTATCTTTTTCCCTTTATCTTGTTGGTCTTGGTGTCGATGACGTCATAGCACTCCTGTCTTGTTTTCTTCATGAGATTTTGGAGTAACTTCTTCTGTAAGTCGGGAATATCACTCCAATTCGCTTCCCCAATTTTAGGGAGAAAGACAGAACACTCGAATTTGCCACGAATTCGATCAAATGCAACTCCAGCCACTGTTGTCTTACCCATTCCAGCTGTACCGCATATACCTATCGTGCGCACATCCTTTTCATGGCCATTATTTAGCAAGGAAATCACGTCGTTTGCCAAATGATCTACTCCAATTGCATCTTTCAGAAAGTAGGGAGGCCGTATTTGACGAATCCTCTCGGCAAGGTGTTCGACTATTATTTTAATGAGCGTCGATTCATTACTGATGTTACATGTCAGTACACAAATTATGAGTGATATGTATGATAAAATAAGCATACACATTCCCCAAGAGACAACATACGACAAACTTTGGATTTAAATTTCTATGATATAACAATAGAAGAAATGGAGCTTGACAAAATAACCATAGACATTGGCATGTGTAACCAAGAATAGTGATTAAATAAGTTTTACTTTCATTTGACAAAAACAAGAAGAAGAAAACGAAGCTTTATTTTCGATAGTAACCTCATCCACCCGACCACTGCTTAACCCCTCCCCTTCCAGCATCGGAGATGCCTGCCACCGACCACCAACCCAGCTGAGCCATGATTCGTTGACCTCGACCAGATAGATCTATGGAGGTCCACCGATGTCCAGCTCGATTCAGATATGTCGAGTTTGACTCAAACATAAGCCTATATTTCTAAGTTGAGCTCAACACTAACCATGGCCAAGAAGAGATTCCAAGGTCTATCCAGTTTTTATTTGTATTATTAATTGAACAACTGCAATTAATTATTACCTTTAATGACCACTACTTACTACTCAATCTATTGATCACAACTTATATTTATACACACGAAAAATATGAAATATTAATAAAATAAAAGTTTTAGTCATAAAATAAAAGTTCAAACTAGTAATTCTACACCATGGAGTATCGCAGGATATTGCGAAAACATATACCACAAAAAAAACTTGTTCCGGGTTCTCAATTTCTAGTTTCACATACCTAGAATCTGAAACTTACCCATTAAAATAAATTCTCCAATTTTTGAAATCTAAAACTTATCCTACATACCCTAGAATCTAGAACAGACAAGTTCTTATCGGTTCGGTTCTCAAGTTCCAAGTTCTACTTTGGAACCATGCCTAGAGAGAAAGAGAGAGAGAGAGATGCACAAAGGGCTCAATAAGAGCTAGTGGCAGTGCAGCATTAGTTAGCATTGATGGTGGGAGCCCACTCTGGAGAGGGAGAGTAGGGGTGAGAGATAGTGATTGTGAGGCCTCAATTCTTGACTCGATAAAGAGGAAGAAAGGAAATGGTTTAAGGTTTGGATGAGTCCAATGGTACATTGGTCTTTTTGAATTTGGGAATTTTGTTGGGAAATGCAAATTGCAAGTTTTCAAAATTGGTGATGCAAACTGATATTGGAATGAAAAGTGAAGATAATAATTTTTAAATTATTGCTATTTTAAATATGAAATCTTGAAATTAACATGAAGAATCACATCTTTTCTTTTAGAATTTTTCCAAAAAAAGGGGTGATAGTACAAAAAAATTCCTAAATAAATTATACTTGCACAAGTTCAATTATAAACCTTTAAATTATGTCAATTGAGTCATAAACATTTTGACGATTTACCAATATAGTTTATTTGATCAATTTTAGTTGAAATTTCTGACATGGACACTTGGGATGCGCATGAAATTTTTTTTTTTTTCTGTTCCACGAATATGTTTGAAATAGAAATCCGTTTGGTAACTCAATTTCATTTTTTTTTTCTAAAACAAATTTATATTCCAGAAGTAGATTTGAAGCATAAATTATAAGCTAAAATTTTTAGCTTTTCTATTTTTGAAACAAAAGTGAAAAATGAAATCTCTTCTCATCGTTCGCTCTCGTCACCGCCCACCCTATTGATGTTTTTTTCCTAGTTGCTTTGATGTTTTATTTTTCTTTTCTTTCCTTTCTTGTTCAGTTGGGACATCCAGATCGCTAGCCGTAGGTGAGGTTTGGGCATGGGCCTCTATGCCCTTGCTTGAATTCAGGAGAGGGCCGCGTCCTCCCCTGTTGACTTCCTCCACTTGTGCCATGTGTGAAGGGACCAACTGGATGTCCATACTTATAGCACAAAATGGAGATATACATGATTGCTTAATCGAAGCCTATGTGGATTTCCCTCACATCTGTATATTTCCCATAAGGGCTTCTTTCTCACCAATTTGTCCAAAGTTTTATGCCATTGATCTTACTTTTCTTCAACAATTGATCTTCACCGAAGCCAATGACAAGAGTGCTAATTTGAAAGCAAATATGAAGAACGTTCATAATACTTGATATACATTGATCTTACTTTTCCCCAATGCTCATAATTCTTTTCGGTATTAGGCCATCGCCTAAAGAATTCTCCGTCAATACTTTTCCCCGATTTTATTATGTTATCATGATTTGAAGTTTGAAACTCCAAAATTTGGCCCAAAGATGGTATGAAACCTCAACAAGGCATACTACAAACTTGGGGAAATTTAAATCAGCTTTTCGCTTTGATTTTATGGGGAAATTTTCAAAAGGCATCACAATTCAATCTTATGTCAATTTGCAATTTGCACCTAGAGTCTCGCAACCCTAGAGTTAGCATTCCAATTGCATCTACCATCCAGTCCTATTTACAAGTTCGTCATTTCCTTTCCATTTTGTCCCTCCCACCATTTCAAATTCACCAACAATGAGAACTCACCAGCCCAGAACCCTAACCCACCACCCACCCAATGCTCAGCTCCTCCCATCAACGACCGCAGTGCCGTCGCCACCTGCCACGACCCGTCCAGCTCTGCCCGAGTCAGATCTGACCCCAACTTGACTAATCTGAGTCGAGCTCGATGCTGACCATGGCCGAGAAGAGGGAGATGCCGAAAAGCATTGCGAGAAAGAGAGGTGCAGAGAGGGTTCAGTTTAAATTTTTCAGAAATCGGCAAAAGAATTTTCAGGAAAGTTGAATGGGACTTCTATTTATTGCATTCCCTTAAAAAACCAATTCCGTCGATTATACACAAATTCCATCTACAAAGCAGACAAACTAAAGAAATATCATCAAAAAGGGAAAAATCACAGATGGGTATACTAAGCTTCGACATGGAGCAAGAATCACAGGTACGTACCCATTGGCGTCGTTCTGCAAATGGAAGCCTGAAATATGTTTAGCCTCGGCTAGAGCATCCTTCCATATTTTTATCTGCTTATCATCTTTGGCTTTCTCACGCAACCTCTCGAAAGCTTGCCCGAATTTGCCGTCGCTTGTCAACTTCGAGACTTCGGCTGTGTCCACGCCATGAAAGATGGGAATAACCACGTGGCCACGGTTCTTGAGTTGCCTTCTGCACTTGAGGATCTCCACCAACTCATTCAGGCACCACTTGGAATCAGCATAGTTCGCAGAGAACACGACAAGGGCGAACCTCGCGTGGCAGATCGCTCTCAAGAGCTTCTCGTCGATCTCCTTTCCAGCGTCCTCTCTAGCGTCGTCGCTGAAGTAGTTAATCCCCGCCTGGTTCAGCTCGTGGAAGAGGTGTGATATGAAGTTCTTCCTAAGGTCCTGGCCTCTGAAACTCACGAAGACATCGTGTTTCCATTGATGAGAACACATGGATCCTGTCTTGTTGATATGTGGTGGCGAAACTTAGATTGAGAGGTGTTGTGTATATATGTTTAAAAGACATTAAGCGGAGACTTCATGATGACTTCGAGGAAATAATGCACTTTTTTACAATGAGATCAATTTGAACACGGATGTTGTTAAAAAATGTTGGCTGGGTCCGCCTCAATTGTGAGGCCCAGCAATAAGTTAAATAAAACAAAAAGAAGAAAAAGTCAAAAAGTAGAAAAAGAAAGAAAGCAAAGCTTCGTGCATGTGGATGTGCCCGCAAGTTACGCAGTGCCGGCACGGATCAGCGACACGCAACACAACACAACATGGCACGTCAACACATCATTTCTCAAAAATAAAAAAATTCTAACACGTTGAGACACGTTATATTAAATAAATATTTTTATTTTTTATGATTATTTCAAAAATAGAGACCGAGTCAATTTATTTAAATAAATCCATGATTTTCTACTATGACCATAATTTAACATTATTCAATATTCAATTCTTTTATTTCCCGAAATCACTTTTTAACCTCATCATTTATTTCACCCGTTTGTTTCTTCCCCATCACCACCCGTCACCTCCTTTTTTAAAATCACCCCCCATCCTCCCATCCCTCCAAAAACGAAAAGAAAATGGAAAAATCTTGCCAAATTGGATGGATACACCATTTTTAATTTTTTTTTTCTGCTCTTCCTTAGAAATTCAAACCCTAGCTGCCTCCTCCACCTCCTAGGCTCCTCCTCCTTGCACAACATCCTTATTTTTATTTTTTATTTTTTTCTGTTATTCCTTGGAAACTCAAACCCGAGCTACCTCCTCCACCTCTTAGGCTCCTCCTCCTTGCACAACATCCCCATTATTAATTTTTTTTTTTCTGCTCTTCCTTAGAAACCCAAACCCTAGCCACCTCCTCCTCCTCCTCCTCCCGGGCTCCTCCTCCTTGCAAGGCATCCCCATTTTTAATTTTTTTCTACTCTTCTTCCTAAAACTAAAAGAACAACCTTAGAAACCCAAAAATGCTAGCCACTTCCTCCTCCTCCTCCTCTTCCTCGCATGATCCTCTTCCTCTCGATCTCCGCTCTCTCTCAGTCGCCTCATCATAGTAACTCCCACCTCACCTTTGGCCCTCCCTCCTTCGCAATCGTAGACTCACCTCCTAGCCTCCATCGCAACACCACATTTGTAGCCCTCTCGGTCGTCTCAATCTTTGCTCTTCCTCTAGCCCTCACTTGCAGTCGTAGCCTTATTGTCATTTGTGACCTCGCTCTCGCTCCCTTGCCTTCACCTTCCATCGCCTTCTTCAACGATTCTCTCTCCCTTCATAGTTGCGGACCTGCCCCAGAAAGCCAACGTGGCTCTCACAATTCCGAACACACGTGTTGGGAAGAGTTGACCACGTGTCGGATTTTTCGACATGTGTTAACTGCAAGTTCGAGCATGTCGAACACATGTCGTAATGTCTGACACTACATGGAAGGTCTCAGAACGTGTCTATGCTTTGTAGTTAGCAAGAGAGGAGAAAGAACATAAAAAGGGTGCCCAAAAAGTGAAGATAAGAGGAGAGAAACTAGAGAGCTCCAAAGGTGTTCGTGGAGAAGAGAAAGAAAAAGGACCGAATCTTTGTGGTCTCTATTTGAAAGTCAAACATTGATGGAATTGGCTTAAATTTGAGTATGTTGTCCGTGAGACCGAGGCTACAAGTTGATGGTTTTTAGTTTGTCAGAACCGCCTCTAAATTCTCATATCGTAGTTAGGATTTCCTTGCTTCGAATCCATCTATGTGGTGAGAAAATATTGTTGTAATATTGATGTCGAGCCTCTAATATGTGACTAGAGAATAATACTTTGTGTATCTTGCTATTCTTAATGATTAGTAGATGTTTGGGGTGTTATGGCTATAACTATCACCTAAAGGGATAGATGATTGTGTGGAAATAAAAGAATTTTAACAAATATTACAGTGAGACAACTTATGATGAAGTAGTAAGATCTTACCAGTACACAATTATGTCACAATAAATAAAAGAGTAAGGGATAGAGAATTGCACACTCAAAATTATAGTGGTTTAGCTTTTGTAAACCTACATCTACTCTCCTATGCAACAACCTATTAGTTGGAATCCACTAATAAGAACTTATCAGAGGTTACAAGTCATAAGCTACAAGTAATCAAGTTTGTGTGAACAACTCCTCACATTCTTAACCTCTAAAGGGTTACACAATATCGCTCAGGCAAGACGAATGTGTATGATCAAAACACTCTTCAGATTTTGGAATTAAAAACTTCAGTTCTCATAAATGAGAGTTATATCCATTTAGGGTCAAGACCTCATCTTATATTCCTCTTAGTCCAAGCTGACCGTTGGACATATCTCTAGGAGGATCATCTAGCTAATCTACATGTTGGCGCTAGATCTAGTTGAGTGCTTCAGGATCTCTGAGGGTGAAGCTTCCCATATGTTCTACCGCCCATACAATAGTTTGGGTTTTCAAAAGTTGAGTGTCTACGAATAGAAAGAATGTTTCGTCTCTAGTAAGAAATACAAGGAAGGTTGAATCTCCGATAGATATTAGGAAGACTTTCATTTTGAAACTCTTTATAAGTATGGTAAGAAATCCAACCAATCGCCACTAGCCGCTATGCGATTGTATTTGACTCCTTTTAACGATTTGAAAGAATATGTAAGAATGATGAATAAACCACGACTCTGATTCCGAATTGATATCATCTTATCATATCCCATCAAACTTTCTGCCTGAAAATACATCTTATCATAAACAAAGTCTCTAAGTTTTGTCAATCATCGAAACCACTTAGGGAATGTTTTCTTAATGTTGGGGGGGGGGTCCATGGTTTATCTCGCATTGGTTTTTCCATGTTAAATCTTTGATATCGTTATTTACTCTGTCCACTTATCATTTTGGCATTATATTTGCATATTGTGAGGTTATATATTGTTGGTTGTTGCTAGGGGTTAAGAGAATTTCTGTTAATTTAGTTTCCAAGAGAAATTAACCCTAAATTTAGTTTAGTTTGTAGTAAAGTGTTGTCACCAGTTCTCCCTAACAAAGTGGTATTAGAGCTAAGGTTGAAATTCTAGTGTTAAATGGAAGAAACTAGCAACACCATATTTAAGTAAATGCCTCAAATTATTCTATTTGGAAATCTCAAATGGAATACATGTTATATTGTAAAGATTTGTTTGATCCCATTGAGGGTGACAAGGCTAAAGAAGATAAGGAAGACAAAGAATGTGAGCGAATGAATCGGAAAATGGTTGGGTTTATCTGACAATGGATTGATGATAATATGTTTCATCATGTTGCTCAAGAAACGAAAGCGGACACTTTATGGAAGAAATTACAAGATCTCTATGAGATGAGAACTCCATAAAATAAAGATTTTTTAGTTAAATGATTTGTAAATTTGAGATACAAATAGGGGAGTAGCATGTTAGAACACTTAAGTGAATTTCAAGATGTTGTAAATCAATTGACAATTCTTAAGATTGACCTTGGTGATGAATTGTAAGCATGTTGTAAATCAATTGACAATTCTTAAGATTGACCTTGGTGATGAATTGTAAACATGCTTTTTACTTGGTACTCTTTCGGATAGTTGGGATGCTTTTGTTGTGGCGTTAAATAATTTAGCTCCTTCTTTCTATGGGCATTGTTAAAGAAAGCTTATTCAATGAAGAAACAAGAAGAAAATGCATGCTCCTCATAGAAAATAGGGTGAGAAGTCAATCAAAAATGTTTCAAAGAAATGACAACCAGGGCAAGTCAAGAAGAAGGTTGAAATCAAGGTCGATGAGGAGTATAAAGTGCTATAATCGTGGTAAGATGGAACATTATGCCATAGTATGCAAGTTACCAAAGAGAAAATAAATCCCACAATAGAAATGAAGATCGAAAGAAAGAAGAGGAGCAAGTTATCGCGGCGGTTGCTTCCAATGGTGATCTTCATATGCGACGATGGTTGTGTGAACCTTACATGTCAAGATTCTAGCTAGGTTGTTGATTCTACGGCTTCTTTTCATGTCACTTCAAGACTTGACCACTTTACTTCCTATCGCAGAAATGATTTTAGTTGTGTTAGGATGGGAAATAATGGTGTTTCCAAGGTTATTGGCATGTGAGATATTTATTTAGAAACTAATGTTGGATGTAATTTGTTTTTGAAAAATGTGAAACATGTTCCCGATATTCGACTTCATTTGATCTCACGGATGGTTTAGATTATGATGGTTATTGCAATTCTTTCTTTGATAGCAATTGGAAATTGACTAAAAATTCCATGATAGTGGTTAAGGGTAAGAAGAAATGTTCTCTCTACAACATGCAAGTCAAGTTGATCAAGGATGAGATAAATGTAGTGGAGGACTTCTCAGTTGACCTATGGCATATGAGACTTGATCATCTCAATGGGAAGGGGTTTGACACTCTTGCTAAAAAGAACATTCTACCTTTCAAGGAGAGAAATTTGAAGGAATGTATACACTACCTGACAGTTAAGCAATAGAGATTCTCATTTCATACTTCATCTCTACACACAAAATCAAATTTATTTCATTTAGTTCACTCTAATGTTTGTTGTATGGATGTTAGAACCCTTGGTGGTGCATTATACTTTGTGACATTTATTGATAATTATTTTAGAAAAAGTATGTGCTATTGTTTTGACATCTAAAGATCATATGCTTGTTGTTTTCAAAAAATTTCATGTCAATGTGGAAAGAGAAACTGGGAAGAAGCTGAAATATGTTCGAGCTAACAACGGTGATAAATATAGAGGCCAGTTTGAATACTATTGCAGGGATTATGGTATCAAACTTGAGAAAACTATTCCAAAAAACACCACAACAAAATGGAGCAGTGGATAGAATGAATCGGATAATTAATGATCGGATTTAGTGTATGCTTTCTCATGCGAAGTTGCCTAAGTCATTTTAGGGTGAAGCAATAAGAACAGCAGTAGATTTGATAAATCTTTATCCATTAGTTCCTCTAAAGGAGATGTTCCACAAAAAGTTTGGAGTGGGAAAGATGTTTCCTACAATCACCTAAAAGTGTTCGATTACGAGCATTTATACATGTTCTAAGAGATGAAAGGTTCAAACTTGGCGATAGGTAGTGTATCTTCTTAGGTTATGGATATGAAGAGTTTGGTCACAGGTTATGAGATCTAATTGCAAAGAAAGTCATTAAGAGCTGAGATGTGGTGTTTTGTGAGCATCAAACTATTGAAGACATCAATAAGCTAGGGAAACCAAAGAATGTAACCTAACATTCTGTTAGTTTCAGCACAAATCCTTCTACCATGGCTAGAAATTATGGGGGAGAAGTGCATGAAAATCATGAAGATGGTGAATCCTCACATAATGTTGATTCTTCAGTTGAAACCAGTGAATTATATTAGCCAAAACAACTAGTTGAGCAAGAGCAGCAAGTTGAGCTAATTGAGCAAGAACATACGGTTTTATCTTTAGTTAGAAAATCTGAGACAGAACGTAGATCTTCAAAAAAATATTTGCTACATGAGTATGTGTTACTCACTAATACAGAAAAGCCAAAAACCTATGAAGAAGCTATGTCATGCGATCAAAAGAATGAGTGGCATAAAGCCATGCAAGAGAAGCTTAAATCCTTACATGAGAACCACACATTTTAGTTAGTGAAATTGCTTAAGGGTAAGAGAACACTCCCAAATAAGTTGGCATACAAGTTAAATATGGAAGAAAATAGTTTTCAACCATGATACAAGGCTAGGCTTATTGTGAAGGGCTATCACCAAAAGAAAGGCATTGACTTGGAAGAGATTTTTTCACCAATTGTAAAGATGCGTTCTATTCGAGTTGTTCTTGGGTTGGTTGCCACTTTAAATTTAAAAATTAAAAATTTGATGTAAAGACAGCATTTCTTCATGAAAACCTCGAAAAAGAAATATGTATAGAGCAATTAGAGGGTTTTGAAGTTGAAGGTAAAGAGCATCTTGTATGTAGATTGAGAAAAAACTTATATGGTCTCAAGCAAGCGTTAAAGCAATGGTACATGAAGTTTAAATCATTAATGGAAGAACATGGATACGATAAGACAAACTTCAATTCTTTTATCTTTATGAAAATATTCTCAACTAATGATTTTCTTATCATCTTATGTTGATTGTTGGGCATGATGCTAAGAAAATCAAGAGCTTGAAAAATGAGTTGAGTAAAGCTTTTCTAATGAAGGATCTAGACTAGCCAAGCAAATCCTTGGCATGAGAATTACTCTTAACAAAAAGAACAAGAAATTTTGGTCATCTCAAGAGAGGTACATTGAAAAGGTACTTGAAAGATTCAACATGAGCACATATAAACCAATAAGTATTCCACTTGCATGCCATTTCAAGTTGAGTAGTAATGAGTGTCCTACAAGTGAAAAAAGGAAGGAAGAGATGAAGAAAATTCCTTATGCATTAGCCGTAAATAGTTTGTTGTATGACATGGTTTGCACAAAACTTGATATTGCTCACGCACTTGGTATTGTGAATAAGTTTTTCTCAAATTTAGGTAAGGAACATTAAACTATTGTCAAATGGATTCTGAGTTATCTTAGAGGCACTTCCAGACTTTGCTTGTGTTATGGAAATGGAAAGTCTAAGTTGCATGGCTACTTGGATGCGAACTATGCTAATGATGTTGATTCTCGAAAATCCACATTAGGTTATATGAAGACTTTTGCAGGGAGTTGTTTTGTGGCAATCAAGATTACAAAAATGTGTTGCTTTGTCTACAACTGAGGTGGAGTATATTGCTATTATTGAATGAGGTAAGGAACTCTTGTGGATGCAAAAATTCCTACAAGAGTTGAGCTTGAAGTAAAAGGAGTTTGTTTTATATTGCGATAGCATGAGTGCTATCTATCTTAACAAGAATCCGATATTGCATTCAAGATCGAAGCATGTTGATATGAAGTATCATTGGATCCAAGAGAAGTTAGAAGAAAAACTTTTCTTACTTAAGAAAGTCCACATCGACAACAATGGACCAAAGTATTGCCCATGATAAAGCTTGACTTTTGTAAAAGAAAAGCACGCATGATGGATCTTCCTACATGAGGCAGAGGGGGAGACATATTGGCTGGGTCCGCCTCAATTGTGGGGCCCATCAATAAGTTAAATAAAACAAACCAAAGAAAACAAAACAAAAAGAAGAAAAAGTCAAAAAGTTAAAAAAGAAAGAAAGAAAAGCTTTGTGCGTGTGGGTGTGACTGCAAGAGAGAAGAGATAAGAGTGAAGAGAAAAAGGGTGCCCATAATGTGAAGACAAGAGGAGAGAGAGGAGAGAAACTGGAGAGCTCTAGAAGGTGTTCACGGAGAAGAGAAAGAAAAAGGATTGAATCTTTGTGGTCTCGATTTGAAGGTGAAACATTGACGGAATTGACTCAAATTTGAGTATGTTGTTCGAGAGATTGAGGGCTATGAGTTGATGGCTTTTCATTTGTCGAGAACCGCCTTTGAATTCTCTGGTCATGATTATGGTTACTTGCTTTGAATTTGTTTATCCACTATTGTGGTGAGAAAATATTGTTATAATGTTGATGTTGTGCTTCTAATGTGTAATTAGAGAAGAATATTTTATATATCCTATTATTCTTGACAATTAGTGGATGTTTTGGGCGGTCTGTGATTTTTTCCGCATTGGATTTTCCATGTAAATCCTTTGTGTCGTTATTTACTTTGTCTATTTATCATTCGTATATTGTGATGTTATATTGTTAGTTATTGCTGAGAATTAAAAGAATTTCAGATGATTTAGTTTTGGAGAGAAATTGATTCTATATTGGATTTAGTTTATGGTGAATTATTGTCCCCGGCTCTACCAACGAAACCAATCCCTGATGTTTTTGTCCGACTAACGTCTTTTTTCCTTTCTTTTCTGAAATCTCCTTCTCGAACAATAATTTACTGGGTAAAGAAATTGATTGATGGGATGCTTTTCATTGACCATTGTTCATGATTGCTTTAAGGAAATGTCGAGTCTCCGGCTCGGATTTATTTGACAAATTTTTCGGTTCCCGCTGACATTTGCAAGAAAAAATTATGGATTGAATGGCAGGTGTAGACACACACTCTCTCTCTCAAACCCACGTGATAGTTTGGTATGTCTACCGAAGCTTGGACGTTCAACTTAGAATATTACTAAATCAAATGTAGAATATTTGCACGGAAATTGACAGGGCTGAAACAGAGCTGCAAAAAGGATGTTGACAGTTGACAGTTGGCCTTCAGGAACGCGTCCTACGGGCTTGGTGGTTAACTCAACGCCTTCTAATATTTCTTTCTAGTTCTGCTTTCCTTTTGTATCATTTATGTGCTACTCCCTGAGCGGAATTGGATGTGGCTCATCAGCTAGCATACGTTTTTTCCTTTACAGACTAATACTTATTAGGGAGCTAATGGTCTGCGGATACGGCACAAACTCAAATAGTTGTAAATGTTCTCTTAAAACCATACCGACATTTTGCAGAAAATGTGAGTGAATCTGAAATAATCAAGGGTCAACGAACGAATCTATAACAGTAATAATAGCAATAATAATAATAATAGTAACAATAGTAATAATAGTAATAAAAAATAAATAGTAAAAATAGTAATAATAGTAATAGTAATAGTAATAATAGTAATAGTAATAATAGTAATAATAGTAATAGTAGTAATAATAATGGTAATAGTGATGATGATGATGATGATAAAATAGTAGTAGTAGTAGTAGTAGTAGTAGTAGTAGTAATAATAATACTAATAATAATAGCTTTTGGCTCATCTAGAGCATCATCGTGATAAGTTGGGCCAACTAGTCCTCCATCTTGGCTATGCACGTGTTGGTGTCCTCATTCTCCATCTTGACTTTCGAGTGAGTGTGAATCGAGGATTTTTGCTTCGCCGTGTCAACAATCGACAAAAGGCAACCGATTGGCTAGTACCTAAGTTCCTGGGAGATAGTGGTGGTCGATGTCGGTCAGGTGGCTCACCGGCGATGGCTAGACGTTCTGGGGGCGCCTCGTCTCCTTGGCTCACCTCCACAAACTTTCTCCCCTCTTTTCCTCCCGTTTTTCTCCCTATTTTTCTCTCTCCCCTCTCCCAATAACGAGCCAGCCCTCTTATCCTGCTCCCTCTCTCCGATCGGCAAGGATGTCCTTGCTGGCAACCGTCCTTGCCGTCCTTGCCTCGTGAGCCGCTCAATATCCCCTTGCCTTCTTGTCCTTCCATCCTTCCCTCCGCTCATCCGCTGCTGTCGTTTTTCTTCTTTCTATAGGTCGGGCGTGTGAAGGACGCCAGGGAGGAAGAAAACAGATTGGGGGTGAGGTTGGGCTGAAGGAGAAAGGCTGGGCCACGGGAAAAAAGGAAGAAAGAAAAGAAAAGGGCCTGGGCCCACGCGGGGAAGGGAAGGAGAGGCGGGCCGGGCCAAGGGCGGATCAAGCCCAACCCAGCCTCTCTCGACCCCCTTTTTTTTTTTTTTTAATATACATTTGAAAATAAATAAATTAGGTGTCAACAGTTTTTTGTCTTAAAGTTTTCTTGAGAGAAAAGATTGTAGTACATATTTTTTACTACATAAAGAAAAATCATGAGATTTTCCCTATCACATGATCTTTCCCTAATGAAGAGACTTGATTATACTTATTTGACAAGATTTAGACTCGATTGCACATTTCAAAAGCTCTAAAATTTGATTGCACTTGCAACAAGTGTTAGGATTACCAGTTCATATTTATAAGAAAAAATTAAGGAAGGAAATTTAAATAATCAAAAAACAACTTCAAACTTTCAGTATATTTAAATGGCTTTGATTTATCTCAAGATGCTTTCCACGCCCCAAACGTTGTCCTTGTCCATTATGTATACGTGTCAAGAAATGTTAATGCAACAAGTCGAGAAGCAAAAATGAGAGGTGACAATGCTTAGTGTATGATCCACTCTCTTGATGATTGAGATGATAGTGCATGATCTGGAAAACAGTAGATTATCTTGCCTACTTCAGCATCATTTCAACATATATTAGATGAAATAAGAAAAACGACAACCCGCGAATCTTTATTTTGTGGCAAATTGATAATTCGAAAAATATCTTCCTAAAATTGATCAAGAGTATCACTTACAAATATGAATTAACAAAGAGATTTTCATCATCAATAAGAATATTTAGAAATAATTTTTATGGATAGTAAAATCTGTGGACTAATTTTTATAAGAGATATAAATAATTTATTTTATGAACATGTCTTCCAAATCATTAATTTGCCACGACAGAAACGCACTCAGGTTGCTAACGGAAAATCTTGGGCGAGTCCTTGTAAGTGCTCTTTTGTCAGGGAAGAACTCATTGTTGGAACAATTATGCCCAGAGAAAATAACTAGATTTGGTCCTACCGACCAAAATCCATCTGCAGAAAGTCCGTGAGGAAGAAAAACAGTTGATTCACTCTCCTTTATCCACCGTTTTCAAATGCAAAACTTAAAAAGTGTTCGATTTATGATGGCTTTTTTATGACGGCATTTTCGAACAAATCCTATTTCTATAAAAACTTGCTTCCCATTGATGGCGCCATCCCTAAGCCACAAGGTTAGTTGATGAAGATTTGATTCACCGGAATAAATGCTTTAACACACTTTATTTGTAGAGGATACATCAAATAGACCTATTCATGTTACCTAAAGTTTTGAGGATGTCCAATACTGCGACCTCTCTTTTCAACGCCCTTATGTATGGGTGCATGTGGAGGCTAATTGCTCACTAAGTGTTAGGCTTAACCCGAACTCTCCCAAGCCCATCAATTCACAACTTATGATTCGAGTTTTAATTTACAAGTCAATTTTATTTAGGAGTTGTTACTAATCGATTTGAGATGGTCGATTAGAAACCCAAGTGAAACTCAAGCGCTAATGGAGAAATTAAAATCAAAGACTTGATTACATTAGTTAATAAGTAATGCTCTTTTGTACCTAATCTTGTTTAAACCCTAAAGTGTTTTGGATTTTGAAGGATTTTCCATTCATTTGTGGAGAATAAAAACCATCTTTCAGGCTTTTTTCTGATTTTTTGGAAAATGTAAATCATTTTTAGATTTTTTATTTTTTATTATTAATTTGTTTAATATTAAAATTATAAAATTATAAAATAAACGGACCCGGGTCGGGCTACCAAGCCCGATCTGGCTCGGCCCGACCCGGACTGACCAGGGCCTACCACACTGGGCCCATGTCTTGAGTTTGGCCGGACCGGGCTCCATCAAGAGCCCAGTTCGAATTAATTCTTCTTAGGCCCAAATTTTACTTGAAAGAAAAGCCAGGCCTATGACCTTACAAGCCCATGCACACCCAGACCCAGTCGGCCCGGACGAACAAGACGCTACCCGAATACGACCCGTGCCCGACCCGGTTCACGACCTGGCATCGTGCCTCTCTCCTCTCGTCCGCAGCAGCTTCGCCGCGACGGACACAGCCACGGCGAGCAGCGCCGCTCGCCTCCGTCTGGTTGAGGGCCGCCTCCAGCCGTCGACTTCATTGGCTCGATTTCAGCCGCAACAGGGAAAGGGAATCAGATCTAGTTGGGGCGTTCTGTCGAACGAGTGATGTGCGATATCGAACGGGAGGCTTTCGGCGCCAACGAGACTCGAACTCGAGCCGGCACTCTCGACAATCTGTATACAAGATCACAGGTTCAAAACGCAGGGGCGATGTGGACCGGAACTCGCGCTGGCCAGACGGCTGCGAGCGCCGGTCCAGGGTCGCCCAAAACAGGGCAAACAGAGCACGTAGACAGGGTGGTCGGCCGCGGATCCCCTACGCGGCTCGCGGTGTCGGACGGCGGACGAGCTCGAGGGTCGAACTGCGTCCGTCCGCCTCGCGCACCACCGAGTCGAGATCCTTGGGGAGCCGACCCTGAACTTGAACAAAACAAAATTAAAAAACAGAGCACCACCCACCAAACGGCGGCTCGGGAAGGGGAGGTGACGCCGGTGAGTCCGGCTGTTTCTTTGAGCGTCTCGTCACCGGAGAGCACTCACCGACCCTCGACCTTTAGTTGGGCTCGCTCTCTCAGGTCTCTCTCCCTCGAGGCCTCTCGGATGTCTCTCCAAAGGCCTCCCCTCAGATCTCTCTCTCTCTCTCTCTCTCTTCGTGTGTTTTTCCTTGGCTCGCGGACGTCCTATATATAGGCCGAGGAGGTCGGTCAACGGAGGCTCCGGCCGGCCTTGGTGCGGCCGAACTGGCGTCCCCTCAACCGCCCCACCTGCTCTGCTTTGCTCCTTAGCTCCGCGGCACTGAAGGCGCCTGCTCCGTAGCTTCGCGGCATTGAAGACGCGTCCCATCCATCCGGGTTTCTCGCCGGCCTCGGCGCTGCTCCTCTCCTTCGCGCGTGCGTGAGTTACAGAGGAGGAAGGGAGGAAGGGAGGATGGAGGAGAAAAGGGGAGGGGGCCGAAGAAGATGACTCCCCCACTCTCTCTCCCCTTTTTTATTCTCCTTCTTTGATCCTTTTTTTCATTATTTTGTCCTTTCTCAAGTCCCCCTTCTCTTTTATTTTTTTATTTTCACTTTCTTTCGTGGGCAGAGCGCTTGCTCTTCTTTCGTGTATATCAACAAGATCGAAGAGAGAGAGACCATTTCGTGTCAGTTCATGTAAAAGAATTTTTTCAATGAATAATAACTTTTTTATATTTACCCGAAATGCAATAATAAAATTAAAAATAAAAATAAAGCTCAGTTGATACAAATAACAATAGTGCTTACTTGATGCAAAAATCCATTTTGTTAAGACCAAATTGATCCATAATTTTCTATGTAATATTTAGCAAAAACTTAGATGTCAACATTCGAGATGATACATATTTACATGTAAACTTAAACATCAACTGCAAGGTGCACATAAAGGTGGAGCTTAGCATGTCAAGGTTCAAAATATGCTCCAAGTGAATCAAGCCATACTCCAGAACTTCCATGAAACCCAACGATCTTTTTACCGATTGATGGAAAATGAAAGTGCTCCCCGACCTCCTCACCAAATGGCCCATAAGTTCTTTCATTGCTAAAAAATGTGAGTGAGCGAACAATAATATACCCAAAAAAAGATCCAAAGTGACCAGAAAATGAGGTCAAATACTCTCGAGGATAATCGAGCTTAATCTGCAAAATTGGAAAGACAAACATATTTAATCCCAACCCCCCAACTAAATAATCCTAAAAACAACATAAAGAGAACACTTTAGTTGATAAGTTATATTTGGTTAAACAAACAATGTAAAAGCTGAATAGATAATCGGCTGCATCTAGAGCATAAGACCTATTTTGGTCCGCCACATTATCAAATCATTCATCTATAAAACAAAAGGCAATTGATTATTAAAAAAAAAAAAATGCTTTGGCAACTCTTTGAGAACAGTTCCCATATTTTAGGAAAGTTATTCTTAGACTTAAAAGTCATAAAGTTAAAAACCTTTTAATATTATTTTTTTGCCCTTTTTCAGAGGCTGTACTTTTCTGTATGTATTGAGTGATCTCATCGTAAATGGAACCGAGGAAGGTTGGAAGAGTTTTCCAGGAAAACCGATGAGAGGTTTCTTTTCTGGTGTTGATATTATATCATGCCCCAACAGTTCTCAGAAGTTCCCATTCTAGATAATTTGCCAATCTAAACTCAAAATCTACGGACTGTTCTTATATCTCACTTCCACCTTTAACTTCTATTTATAAGATACTATCACACTCATGCATAAACGTGACCTCCAAACCACTTAAACACCAAACCTTAGCAATGACATAGAAGTTGCACGTTCATAAGATTAAGTAAATGTTAAAGGCCATACCTCGAATGTTAGATGTCCTCCATCTCCACCATGTTTAGGGCCCTGAACCACAGACCCGTTCTTGTCGTACTCAATAGTAATGGAGTCAATAGCTGATCCACCTTTTACAATTATTTTTCTCACACCTGTGCTATCTCTGTCGTCCCATGGATTGCTACCTTGTCCTCCAAATGGCCCAATGGATTTCAAGAGATGAAGATCAGAAATTGGTTCAGAGTAGACTCCTAGCGCATCAAGTTGAATGCCAGACCTTCCGTGAAAGCCAATTATCTTGCTGCATGCCAATGCACAGCTAAAGAACCTTCCTTCTTCCTTACCAAAGGGTCCATGCCTTCTTATATTGCTTTCGAACGTGAGTGATTGAATAACAGAATTATCATGTCTGATATAACCTGACACTGAGGTCAAGAACTCATGAGGGTAGTCCAAGTTAACCTGCAGAATTAGCAATTAATTGTCATATTGATCTATATCAAAGATGATGGACTGCAGTGGCCTAAGCAAAATCTCATCCACGAACAACCTAGAATTTAAGACTTAGACCCAAGAATTTCTTAAAACTAATGTATGGATGGACTACTATTCTTACGTCATACTTTTATGGTTAGCAATCGAAGATAATAGACCATTGGGTTCTCTAGCGCACTTTGCCAATTCGCTTTCTTTAGTATTAGAAAAACTTATCGCACAAGGTCACTTTCATGGAGTCCATCTCGCATTAAGCATATTAATGGAACTTTGTCTAATTTACAAAATAAAAATCACCGGAAAAAATTCAAACGATCAAAAGACGATTTCAATCATTCAGTACATTTGGACGGTTTTCATTTCCCTCTAAGAAACTATCCACAACCCATACTTTATCATTGTCCATCATGTATACAGGTTACTATCACTCACAATTTACTTTGATAAAGGTTCTCAAGTTTATTAGAAAACTAATACTCGATCTAATGGTGGCGCAGGGCAGTGGGAGGTGCCTAAGATCTTCACCAAGATCTTCTCCGTACCTTACCGAACTACATAAAAACATTCCTTCTAAAGTAGCTATTAATATCAATAAGAAAAACTCTCATTATAGTCATTTCAGTACATTCAATGTGCTTATAGAGAATACATAACATGAAAGTAGTAAATAAGAAATTGAAAATTTTCATTGAAATTATTTGTTTGCAAATTTTCTTAAAGGATTATCATAAGTTCGTCTTTCCATCGAAACAATAGGGCTGTTATGCTTGTTACTAAACTTATGGAAGAGATAAAATATAATCAAGGTATATCTTTCTTTTTCTTTTCTTTTTTTTTCCATCAGAAGTTGGATCAATCATTAGAGGAAGGATTAGGCAAAAATTAGGATATATTCTAGGAAAATAAAACTTCCAATTGAAGATAAGCAAATGAAGGGCTTTCACAAAAGTTCTCCTAGAATCGATAAAGAGGTTTGGGCAAGTGCGTGCACGTGAGAGAGAAGGGGAACTGTAATATGAACAAAAAATATGCAATGAACTCACCATATGGATATCTCCGCTACCACTGTGACCATGGGTAGAGGACCAAATAGATTCACCATTATCATCATACTCAAAGGAGATGCAGCTGACAACATCTTCCAACATCATCTTTATTTTCTTTACACCATTAAATTTTCCATCGTCCCAACGGTGTCCACCTTGGCCTCCAAATGGTCCAATAAACTCGATCGGATATAGATGAGAGATTGGTTTGAAATATGCTCCAAGAGATTGAAGATGGGAATCAGAACTCCCAAAAAACCCAATGATCTTTCCCCCGGTGGCGGGGAATGAAAATTTCCTTCCGGTTTTAGCGCCAAATGGCCCATATCTTCTTTTATTGCTTTGAAACGTGAGTGAATGGATGATAGTAGAGCCAAAATCACTTGTTATATAGCCCGAAACTGAAGTTAGATACTCACTTAACCAGTCCAGAATTATCTGTAATAATCATTAGAATGTAAGGAATAGTCAATGCAATAACTTGTAAAACAAAAACATTATGCATGATAGTAACAAGCACGTGACACCAACTTCTAAATAGTCAGGTAAATGTGCATGAGTGGAAAAATATAAAATAGATGATCTTTCGTAATTCACCGTAATGTCATATATCTCATATAAAAAGTAGACACTCTTTGAATTGCACATGAGATATCATTGGTAATATTGTGTAATTCTGAGATTAACTCATCACTTGAGTTTCATAAAACAACTCATTAGAATAAAGATATACGAGAGGGACAGTTAATTATTCCATAAGTCATTATGGAAACAACTCATGTACGCAAAACAACATTCACAGGCATAGAAATCACCAATTTTCAAAAACAAATAAATCGTGTTCGAATAGTTTTTCAATTTTATTATGTTATACATCCTGCTTTTATATTTCCCAGATGAGTTATAATTATGGCGGTTCAACTTGGCCAAGTTTTAAACATTAGCGAATAGCGACTAATGATTTCTATCTTGCATCACGTCTTCAGCACGTGCCATTATGGGCTGCACGAATCAGAAATAAAAAGAGTAGCTTTCATCTAACACCAAGATCAACAATTCATTACTCGAGTAGAACCAGTACCTTGTTCGTTGTGCCTCCCCCACCTGTACCGTGTGCAAATGAACGACCTTGCTCATAAGTAATAGTTATCGACTCAATTGCAGAGCCAGAGACGACATCAATTTGTCTAACGTCTGTATGCTTCCCGTCATCCCATCGGTCTTCATAATTACTATTTCCAAATGGGCCTACGACTTCAAAGGGATATGCACGAGAGATTGGTAAAACATATGCTCCAATGGAATTAAGACAACTGCCACACATCCCAAAGAATCCGACGATCTTCCCAGCAGCCGGTGGGAAACTGAAAAATTTCCCCATCTTATAGCCAAATGGACCATATGTTCTCCTATTGCTGTGGAAGGTAAGTGACTGTATGGCGACAAATCTGGGATCGTCCATAAAGTAGCCTGATACTGAAGTCAAGAACTCATTTGGATAATCTAGTTTTACCTGCAGGCAGCAGCACAAATCTTGCATCCATCACCTTCAAGAAATGGATATTACCAAAACTAAGGATAGTGGATACTTTTGAGGACTTAAAAAGTACTTCAAGAAGAGGATATTGCATGAGCACTGAGAAAATCAATTTGTTAGTCTCACTAAACTCATTCAACTCATTCAACTCCATCTTAGCCCTGATTTTTGCATAAACAGATGGAGTTCATGACACTCTATGTTGGGAACATCAAAGCAAAATCAAAATCTTTGATAAATCTAACATCAAGACAAGTATATAAAACCAACACAACTCTTTCTTTTTCTTTTTTTACAAACATCGAGAATTTGGGAGATCATGAAGCATTGTGGACCAACCCCGTTGAATCCTTTTAAGCAATTTACCTTCGATGTAGACTCTTATTTTCTAATGACCGAACAGTACCTCATATTTTGATGTGGAGCACAGCATTAGTAGAAATAAATATTTATATATAGGCAAAGGTCCACCATGTCTTGGCAAAAATATTTACAAATATATGCCATAGCATACCATAACGGTGGACTCACCGTGCATATTCTGCCTTCTGTAGGTCCACCATGTATTGGCGAGTGGACCAAACACCCATCCTGATCATACTCAATAGAAAAGGACACAATCCCTGACATTACGACTACAGTTATTTTTCTAACATCAGTGTATGTTTTATCATCATAAGGACTCCCACCAGGACCTCCAATTGGCCCCACTGATTGAAAGGGAAGAACAGAGGAGAATGGTTCTAAAGGCAATCCAACTGAGTCAAGATGAGGGTCTCTCACCAACTTCTCCAATATCTCATGCCACTGATTTTCTCTCTTCTTAGAAAGGAAGGAACCAAATCTTTTCAGAGCTATTGGAAGTCCACCCGTGTAGTGGACAAGCCTCTTTAACAACTCTTCATAGCCTTCTTTAGGGTGGTCTTTGCGGAAGGCATGGTGACTGAAGAGTTCGAGCGATTGTTTATGAGTCAATCCTGGAAGCATGTGCTTGTTATCTACTTGGATATCTTCCAGCAACTGCTCATCTCTTGTAGTTATCAAAATTCTGCTCCCATGTTGGAACCAATCTCGATCTCCAGCTCCGAAATACTCAATTTGGTCCTTCTTTGTGATGTTATCGAGGACTAGAAGGATCCTTTTATGGCAGAGCTTAGCTTTTATCTCGTTGATGTTGCTGTGAAGATCAAACGTTTCTAGACCTTGTACCTTCAGAACATCGTGGAGAAGTCTCTTCTGAAGAAGTAAAGCCTTATCTTGGTTGGCATCTCCGACATTTTCAAGTAAGCTAACACCTTCAAATTCCCTAATAACACGATCGCAGACGACTTTGGCCACCGTTGTCTTGCCAATTCCTTTCATTCCCCATATTCCAATCACACGGACATCATCCTCTGACCCAATTTCCAGCGACGATATCACATCCTCTACAAAGGAATCTACCCCGATAACATTTTTGACCAAATAGGGGGAGATTGCTCTAGGACTGACCGTGAGGAGATGTCCTACGATTTGCTCGATGAAGTTTGATTGAACCCTGTAGTTACATGGGAAGAACAAGTCCAACATGAGTAACTATAGCATAGAAAGGCTATCAGCAGATGAGCGGTAAACCCATGAACTAGACTCGATCAACAGCATATTTCAAATCGACCACTAATATGAGCTTTTTCAGGAGTGAACTTATTAAATGCTTTACCCATTAGCATCATTATTCAAGTGCCATCCTGACAAATTCCCAGCTTCTTTAAGCGCATCCCTCCACTTCTGCACAAGCAAATCGTCAGTGTGGGTGGCCAAATTTTCGAAACCATCCCCGAATTGCCCGCTTGTTTCCGAACGTCCCCTGGCTCGACATCAAAGAAAATGGGCAGAACCACGTGACCCTGATGATCTCTGAACCTCCTGTTGCACTCCAGGATCTCCACCAGCTCGTTCAAGCACCACCGCGAGTCGGCGTATTTGGTGGTGAACACGACGAGGGCAACCCTAGAATTGCGAATCGCGTCAAGCAGCTTGGGCTCGATGAAAATCCCAGTCTCCACTTTGTCATTGTCCCTGAAATAGTAGATCCCGCCTGCCTCAGCGCATGGAAGAGGTGGACGCGAAGTTCTTCCTTATGTCCTCACCTCTGAAGCTCACGAACACGTCATACTTCCATTGATGGATCGAAGCAGAAGACGAAATGCGTCGCTCGATCTCTTCGGTTCCCATGGGGACAGTGCGTGATTGAGTGAGAGAATGGAAAATAGGCTGCAAACTTTTCTCGCAGGTGAAGGTATGCATGAGAGAGAGAGAGAGAGAGAGAGAGAGAGAGAGAGAGGACAGGATCTACACGGAAATAGCTGAGTGTGTGATTGTATCAGTTGTTTTGAGTGTAGTATTTTGATAGCTGCATGAGAGTTTACTTAGAGTGTTATACTTGTACTGCAATTTAGTGTAACAAGTGTGTTTTTTAGTTGTCTATTACAATTTTCTCATGTTATCACAACAACACTTTCGCATACCTCATAATTGGTATCAGAGCAAAGCTGCTCACTCTGCAAATGGTATCAAAGTGTAAAGGGTCGCATACCGTACAATTGGTATTAAAGCCAGTTGCTTAGGGAACATATTAGAGCCAGCAGGCCAAAGACCATATCAGAGCTAGCAGTCTAAGGACCTTATCAAACTGAGAGCAAGCCAGGGATCAAAGTGTCAGAGCAAGCTAGGGATCAGAGCATCAGGGATCAAATTAGAGCCAACAGTCAGGGACCCTGAACCCAGACCAAGGTGTCAGAGATCATGAACTCAGAGCCAGCGACTGGGGACTATATATCAAAGGAGCACTCAAGAAGGGGGAGCTTCTTGAGATCGCGTTGATGAAATCCAAGCTTCACAAAGACTAGTCGAAAGTCGCAGCTGCAGAGGCAACTAAAGAAGACGAATACCAGATGTCATAGGAGAAGAGTATTAGGTGTTGAGGGGGAGTGTTGGAGTCAAATATAATAGAAGATGCAAGAATAACAATGATCTATAAAAATTACTTCTCGCATGAAAGGCAAGCATCTCCCTCTCTCTATTTCCCTTAGAAGGCGCATGTTGCTGGAGAAGAAAAGTCAACATTGGTGTGCAACTCTTGTCCATATTCAACAAGTCAAAAGAAGAAAGAAAGCTCCAGGATCATCTTCTGGAGGAGCTTTGATTTTACCATTGATGCGGCCAAGTTTCGAACAGCCACCGAGAGCTGTGGTTACAGCTCATGACCAAGGAAGGAAATTCCTTTCGTTCAGAAGCGTGTTGATGAGACTTTGGCCGTGAGATTCTTAGAGAAGGCCTTTGGTTGAAGGAGTTGTAGTCGGCAATTTCTTGCCGGCATCTTGTTCTTCCACGATGACAACACAGCAACAAGGTAACTAGAAAATTGGCCAAAACAAACAATAACAGGTTAGGCTTGAACCCACTCGATACCATGATAAATTTAGAGACAACGAATGCAAGTGCAATTTAACAAGGTTTGGCTAAGTAATACTACATCCTCGAGAATCCTCTCTCAAAGTTTTGTTATGAATTCTTTGAGAGATGGATTGTCTTTTTATTGATAGATGTTCATAATTATTTGCTGAATTACAAGGAATGTACAAGGTAACAATTGAACAAGGAAAGAACACCAAATCAGGAGAATATCCTATAATCTTCTCCTACCAAGATAGGAGGATCCTCTCGATTTGGTCAACAGAAACACTGCAAGCTGTCACATTGGTATATATACTTTCTATTTTCGCATAACGCCTACAATCAAAGTATCCTAATACAAGTATTATATGGATTTGCCATTTTCTAATCTACCTTGTTTGATGCTCTTCTCATTCCGACATCGGAAGGATTATCAGTGACATGAAATGTCGCAGATTTAAATGTCCTCTTAATTCTACACGCATATACAAGCACGGATGAGCTATATAATTTCTTTGGTTATATATTTCTGCCATTATACTGCAAATCATCTTAAGAATATTTTCCGGTGCGTTTTAGTGTCTAAATGGTTAAAATTTACGTTGCTGATTTTTTAGGTCCCGGTTGCTCCTCGCTCGCCTATGGAGCAATGCAGAAACTCGGACCATTCCGAGTTTACAGCGGCGGGAAGACTCTTTACAAAATAAATTTGCATGGAATAATGGTGAAGTATATAAAAAATATAGTGTAGTCTTTTCAAAAGTATTTCACCTTTTCTTGTAGCTGACAAAGCGGAGTAATTATTTGTTTTGCGAGGCCAGCTGCAAACGTGCTCCTCCTAGAGTCTCCGGCGGGCGTCGGTTTTTTTTTATATATTTTATTCTAACACGACGGCGGACTATAGCTCGAGCGGAGAACAGCAAAACAGCTGCGGACAATTATGTATTCTTGCTAAATTGGCTGGAGAGGTTTCCCGAGTACAAGGACCGGGATTTTTACATTTCAGGCGAGAGCTACGCGGGTCATTACGTGCCTTAGCTCGCTCGCAACATCCTATCCAACAACAAGAAGGCAAACAAAACCCCTCAAAGTGATTATAATAAGTTGTTTTCATAGATGGCATGGTCTTTATCTATATTGAATATTGAACGATGCGTGTTTGACCATTAGAAACACCTAACGCCTATACATTCACGCCGAGAGTGGACTAACCACGCCTGCAATGCAACATAAAGGACAATGAGAAATAAAATAAAAAAAAAAGGAGAGAGAACGAATGAAAAGGACATTTTTTTTTTTAGTTCCACTTCTTTTCCTCTCAAGAAAAAAAAAGAAAGAAAGAAAGAAAGACTATTAGTCACCCATCATAAAAGTTTATGTGCCTTCCATTAAAAATCTTATGAAAATCATATGCTACATCTTCCCGTTGGCTTGATCAATACTGCGATTCTTATTTTATCTTGCAAACTCCAGCCTATATGGAGTTGCCATCCCATTATTCTGAATATGACTTAATACTTACTAAAGGATCACGATAAATAAAGAGACTAAATTCGTAGCGCGAGTATAGAGGCATTTCGCTTATCGTGTGTATTCAAACATGCGAGACTTTTTATAAGGAAAGGAAAATGTCGGACGCCACAAATATGCACGCGATGAATTGACATAATATTCCTTTTTTTGTCTTTTTTTTTTTTTTTTGGTTTATGGCTTTTGCTCATGCATGCAAGGCAAAAATAAAGTATTATTTATTGACTTGACAGTTGTCGTCATCAAATTTTTTTTAGGGAAAGTGTCAAAAAAAGTCTCAAACTTTTTGTATTTATGTCAATTTAGTTATAAACATTTTATTTGTACTAATTTAATCATAAACTTTTTGATTTTGTGCTATTCCAACTAATTTTGGCCATATTTTACTAACATGAACACTAATTGACTAACGTGACATAGCCGATATTGATTGGATAACTTTTAATAATATTTAATATTTTTTTGAATCTTTTATTTTGTATATCATTTATATTTTTTTTCCTTCTTCTCCTCCTTCCTTCAACCAATTATGGGACCTCGGCAACTAGTCAAAGGCAATGGTCGACGAGTCGAAGTCGACCTCGCCAGAGGCCACAAGGTCATGTATGCGAGGCCTCGTGAGGGCTGAGCAAGGTCAAGCCTCACCAACCCAACGTGAAGATGTCCTCATGGCCCGGGCAGCCTCAAGCTAGCCTCACTAGAGGTTGGGCAAGTCTCCAACTCACTAAAATCGACAAGGTTGGGCCTTGCTGATGGCCAGCTAGGTTTTGACCCTTGCTGCCCAGTGTGAGGCCACCCTTGTGACCTAGGGGAGGCTTGACCTCGTGGGATTGGGCAAGGACGGGCCTTGTCCATGGCCAGCAAGGCTGCCCTCATGGCCTGGACAGCCTTGAGCCAACCTTGCCAGATGCTAGTTGAGGCTTGACCTAGCCGAATCTGTGTTGAGACTTAATCGCCATCTTCTTTTTCATCCGATCTTCTATATATACAGTTAATTCGAATCCAATTCAATTAAGCTCTCTCTGTCTCATGGCTCAAAGAGGAAGAAGCTGAGAGCAAAGAGAATGGAGAGAAACTCCAAATCCCACTCCTCTCCTTCTTTTCTCTTTATGTATTCTGTCATCCCTAGTTCAAATCCAGGAAAGGAAGCTAGGAGATGTTCTTGATTCTCTATACATATCGAAGTTGGAGAAGTCAGGATTGACACGAGCCTCTTTCAGGCAAGCAATCATCATGGAATTTTCAACTCTAGAATTTATCTTCAAGAAGGACTGAGGGAGAAAGACAAGATCAAAAGGTTGCTTGGACAACCATTGGTCAAATTCGATCATTATGGTGGATATTTCACTACAGATGAATCGACCGGTTGAGCGTTTTATTATTATTTTGCCAAAGGAGTGAGAAATGAGGAGTTGATGCCACTTCTTTTTTGGCTTAACGGAGGTGTGTGCTTTGGTTTTCCCAATTTCGCTTGATCTCCAGTGTCTTTTTCTGATTTAGAAAGCAATGTAAAGTTTTCTTCTCTTTCAATGCAAGTACAGTGTTCTCTTTACTTAAGAACTCATCACGGGTTTTATAGTCAACGTCGTAGTTTCACGGTCATTTCAGACTGAAATGAAACTCGGTCATTCGATATACGTACTTTGTCACGAAAGTTAAGCGTGTCTCTATTTGTTGTGGTTGGCTATTTATCACTTTGGAAACACTGCAAGCTGTCACATTGGTACATATGTTTTATATTTTCACGTACCGCGTACAGTCTAAGTATACTAATAGAAGTTATTATCAGGATTTGCCATATTCTAATCTACCTTGTTCGATGCTCCTGTCATTCCGAATTGGAAGGATTATCAGTGATATGAAATGTCGCAGATTTAAATGTCCTCTTGTTTCTACATGCATATACAAGCACAGATGAGCCATGTATATCATTTCTTTGGTTATGTATGTATGTCATTGTACTGTAAATCATCTTAAGAATATTTTCCGGTACGTTTTAGTGAGTAAATAGTTAAATTTACGATGCTGATAGTTTAGGTCCCGGTTGCTCCTCCCTAGCCTATGAAGCAATGCAAGAACTCGGACCATTCCAAGTCCACAGAGACGAGAAGACTCTTTACAAAAATAAATTTGCATGGAATAATGGTAAAGTATTTAAAAAATACAGTGTAGTCTTTGCAAAAGCATTTCAACTTTTCTCGTGGCTGACAAAGTGGAGTAATTGTTTGTTTTACGAGGATAGCTGTGAACACGTTGTTCCTAGGGTCTCCAGCTGGTGTCGGTTTTTCTTATTCCAACACAACGGCGGACTATAGCAAGAACGGAGACAGCACAACAGCTGTGGACAATTACGGATGTGTTTGGTTTAGTATTTTGAAAGCCCATTGAAAAAATGTAAAGTAGTTTAACCTAAAGGACTTTAAAATGCATTTGGTTTAGTAAACTATGCTTTAAAAAGCAATTTTATTGGTTTAGTAAACTATGCTTTAAGAAGCAATTTTGAGAGAAATGCCACTTGGTAGAAAACATATTTGAAAAGCCATTTGAATGAATTAATATTATTTTTTTAAATGTTATTTGTTTAAAATTGAAAAAAATAATGTATGCAACTTTTTAAATTTAAATTTTGACAATAATACTAAAAAAAAAAAAAATCAAATGCATATATAGTTTTTTTTTTTAAAGACCAAACCCTTCATTAGAATTTTTTAATTTTTACTTGCTTAAAATTGAAAAAAAAAATTATGTATGCAATTTTTAAATATAAATTTTGACAATAATACTAAAAAAAAATCAACACATATAAGTAATTTTTTTAAAAAAAAAGACCAAATCCTTCGTTGAAATTTTTAAATTTTTATTTGTTTAAAATTGAAAAAAAAAATAATGTATGTAACTTTTTAAATATAATTTTTAACAATAATGGGAAAAAATCAAATACATATATATAATTTTAAAAGAAAAAGACCAAATCCTTCGTTGAAATTTTTTAATTTTTATTTGTTTAAAATTGAAAAAATAATGTATGTAACTTTTTAAATATAAATATGAAAATAATGCTAAAAAGTCATATATATATATATTGAAAAAAAACCAAACCCATCATCAGAATTTTTTAATTTTTATTTGTTTAAAATTGAAAAAAATAATGTATGCAACCTTTTAAATATAAATGTTGATAATAATACTTAAAAAATCAAATACACACACACACACACACACACACACACACACACACACACATATATATATATATATATATTAAAAAAGACCAAACCCTTTGATGGAATTTTTTAATTTTTATTTGTTTAAAATTGAAAAAATAATGTATGCAAATTTTTAAATATAAATTTTGACAATATTGCTAAAAAAATAAAATCTATAAATAATTTTTTTTAAAAAGACCACAAAATATTTAATTTCTTTTAGCATTTATATATATTTGATTTTTTATCATTATTTTGGCATTTTAAAAATAATAAGGAGGGCAAAATTAAAAATTTGAAAAATGGGTGAGGATAGTTTTGGAAAAAAAAGTTTTAGCATTTGGTCAAATGTTGAAAGCTCAAAGTTAATATTTACTAGCATTGGGCTTTCAGCCTTCGTAATGCTAATTTTTTTGAAAGCTATTTCAAAATGGTTGCTAAGGACGTATTTAGTTACGATTCTATTTCCGAGAATAATTTATAAGTATTTTAAGCCGTTTGAGACTATTTGGTTGGTAACCATACAAATAACTGACTGATTATGATTTTTTTGTTTCTAGGAGTAGTTTTGGAATAGAATCGTGTTTAGTAAAATTTTATTCCCGGAAAAAATTTTCTATTTTTATTTCTTTTTTGTTTCCGGAAGTAAATTTGGAATAGAATCAATAATAATTAAAAAAAAAATTGATTCTTGTCCTAGGAACAAATCTAAGAATCAAAACCAACTTTTCTTCTTCTGCTCCTCCTCCTCCTCCTCCAAGCTCGGGCGAGGTTCAACGAGCTCGTTGGAGGCAATCCCAACTACTGGAGAGGCTTGGTCGACGAGGGCTGGCCTCGCCGAGGATTCGTGACCCTCCTCTCGCTGGAGGCTTACTAGGCCAGGGCAAGGTCCGACGAGCTCGTTGGAGGTAAGCACAACTATCGGCGAGGCTCGATCGACGAGGGCCGGCCTCGCCGAGGGTCAATGACGTTCTAGTGAGATTGCCAGCCACTTGAAGAAGAAGAAGAATAGGCGAGAAAGGAAAAAAAAAAGAAAAAAAAAAGTAAAACAGTAAAAAAATTATTTAAAAATTAAAAGAAATTGATTCGGAACATAATCAATAAGCACGGTACCAAATGTAATTCTATTCTAGAATTAGAAATTTTGGATAGTTACCAAACGGTTGAAAATGCTTAACAATTATTCTTGGGAATAAAATAAAAAAAACAATAATTTCTAATCAGAATTTGTTCCCGCGAACATAATCGCTACCAAACACGCCCAAAATAACTGTCCAAAATTTCGATTCTAGAATAGAATTGCATTTAAAAGATCGTGTTGAAAATTTCTACTCCAAATAATTTTCTTTTAATTTTTAAATAATTTTCTTTTTTCCTTTTTTTTTCCTTTCTCTCTTCTAATCTTCTTCTTTAAGTGGTTGGTTGCCGAAGACGCAGAGCCTTGCCGACAGCTGGGCAAGGTAGGGCTGGGCGAGGCCCACTTGGCCACTGGTGAGGCTCGGCCTCACCGGTGGCTGGGCTTGCCTCTAGCGAGCTTGCCAGACCTCGCCTTGGCTTGGTGAGCTTGCCGAACCGGTTGCCGACAACCGGCGGCAATGGGCAGTAGACGGCAACCGCGGATGGGGGTAGATGAAGAAGAAGAGAAAAGGGAAGAAGAGAAATTTAGTCTTGATTTTTATATTTGTTTCCGGGAACAAGAATCAACTTTTTTTTTTTATTCTTGATTTTGTTTCAAATCTATTTCCGGGAACAAAAAAAAGAAATTTGTTCCTGGGAACAAAAATTTTACCAAATGCAATCTATTCCCAAACTGGTCCCGGGAACAAAAAATCAGAATCGGATATTATTTGGATGATTAACAAACAGGCCTTAAATGGTCCAACATTTCCCCAAGGGGCTTTGGAAACTGAAAACCCCTTGAAAATACTGAACCAAACGCAACCCTACGTATTCTTGTCAAATTAGCTAGAGAGGTTTCTTGAATACAAAAAAGGGGATTTTCACATTTCAGATGAGAGCTAGCGAGTCATTACGTGCCTTAGCTCGCTCACAACATCCTATCCAACAACAAGAAGGCAAACAAGACCCTTATCGACCTCAAAGGGATTATGATAAGTTGTTTTCATAAATGGCATAGTCTTTATCTATATTGAATATTGAATGATGCGTGTTTGACCATTGGAAACACCCAACACCTATACATTCACATCGGGGGTGGAATAACCACGCGTGCGATGCAACAGAAAAAAACATTGAGAAATATACATACATACATACATACATATATATATGCGTGTTTGACCATTGGAAACATCTAACACCTATACATTCACGTCGGGGGTGGAATAACCACGCGTGTGATTCAATTCTCAACATCTTTTTCTGTTGCATCGCACGCGTGGTTATTCCACCCCCGACGTAAATGTATAGGTGTTAGGAGTTTCCAATGGTCAAATACGCATATATAGAATAACCACGCGTGCGATGCAATAGAAAAAGATGTTGAATGGATTGCACGCATGGTTATTCCAACCCCGACGTGAATGTATAGGTGTTAGGTGTTTTCAATGGTCAAACACGCTTATATAGAATAACCACGCGTGCGATGCAATAGAAAAAGATGTTGAATGGATCGCACGCGTGGTTATTCCACCCCCGACATGAATGTATAGGTGTTAGGTGTTTCCAATGGTCAAATACGCATATATATAATAACCACGCGTGCGATGCAACAGAAAAAGATGTTGAGAATTCTCAACATCTTTTTCTGTTGCATCGCACGCGTGGTTATTCCATCCCCGATGTGAATGTATAGGTGTTAGGTGTTTCCAACGGTCAAACATGCATATATAGAATAACCACGCGTGCGATGCAATAAAAAAAGATGTTGAATGGATCGCACGCATGGTTATTCCACCCCCGACGTGAATATATAGGTGTTAGGTGTTTCCAATGGTCAAACGCATATATATAATTCTCAACATCTTTTTCTGTTGCATCGCACGCGTGGTTATTCCACCCCCGATGTGAATGTATAGGTGTTAGGTGTTTCCAATGGTCAAATATGTATATATAGAATAACCACGCGTGCGATGCAGCAGAAAAAGATGTTGAGTATTCCACCCCCGACGTGAGTGTATAGGTGTTAGGTGTTTCCAATGGTCAAACACGCATATATAGAATAACCACGCGTGCGATGCAATAGAAAAATATGTTGAATGGATCGCACGCGTAGTTATTCCACCCCCGACGTGAATGTATAGGTGTTAGGTGTTTTCAATGGTTAAATACACATATATATATAATTCTCAACATTTTTTTCTGTTGCATCGCACGCGTGGTTATTCCACCCCCGACGTGAATGTGTAGGTGTTAGGTGTTTCCAATGGTCAAACACGCATATATATATGTATGTATGTATGTATATATATATTTTTCAACGTCTTTTTCTGTTGCATCACACGCATGGTTATTCCACCCCCGACTTAAATGTATAGGTATTAGGTGTTTCCAATTGTCGAACACGCATATATATATTGATTGTCCACAAAAAGTCAGGAGTAGGGTCATAGATGAGACTGTGCAAGGAGCTAGAATGTCTTTCTTGGTTTGGCTGTGATGGCCTTTCTTTCCTATCTAGTTTTTGCTGCCCTGACCTCAAAGTGAGGGGACTAGTCTAATCAAAGTGAGGGGACCAGTCAGCCCGAAGCAGGTCCATCTAATCAGACCCTCCCTGTGGTCCCCTATCCATATCAATCGGATGAAGAAATTGGGCCGATTAATATAAATATAAAGAAGAGAACTAGAAAGGGACAATTTTTTTTTTATTTATTTTTAGTTCTCACTTCTTTTCCTCTTGAAAAAAAATAAAGAAACATGAGAAGGGGCCCCCGATCATAAAATTTTATGTGCCTTCCATTAAAAATCTTATGAGAATCATACGGTACATCTTTCCGTTAGCTTGATTAATACCACGATTCTTATTTTATCTTGCAAACTCCAACCTATATGGAGTTGCCCTCTTGTTATTCTGAATTTGACTTAATACTTACTAAAGGATCATAATAAATAAAGGGATTAAATTCGCAGTGCAAGTATATTGGCATTGCACTCATTGTGTGTGTTCAAACATGTGAGACTTTTTATAAGGAAAGGAAAACGTCGGATGGCACAAATATGCATGTGATGAATTCACATAATAGCAACGTATAGCAATTACGCTCTTCCTTTTTTTACCTTTTTTTTTTTCTTTTAATTTATGGCTTTTGCTCATGCATGCAAGGCAAAAATAAAGTATGATTTATTGACTTGATGGTTGTCATCATCATAACTTTTCTCTGAAAAATATGAAAAAAGTCATAAACCTTCTAACCAATTTTGGCCAAATGTTGCTAACATGGATACCGATAAGTCGATGTGGCACGGCCGATGCTAATTTGGACAAATTTTAATAATATTTTAATATTTTACAAATATATTATATTATATTATATTATATTATATTATATTTTTCTTTTTTATCTTCTCCTCTTCCTTCCTCCAGCCAGTCGTCGGGCCTTGACAATTGGCCAGAGGCGACGACCGGCAAGGTTGCAACTATAAGGGCTTGAGAGGGCCGGCCAAGGGCAAACCTCACCAACCCAGTGTGAGGCTACACTTGCGGCCTAGGCAACCTCTAGCTAGCCTTGCTAGAGGTTGGGCAAGACTCGACATTGCCAAATTGAACATGCCAAATTTGGCAAGATCAAGCCTTACCCATGGTTAGTGAGACTTGACCCTCGCTGGAGTGAGGACAAGCATCATCATCCAGCACGAGGCCACCCTCATGGCCTGGGTGAGGCTTGACCTCGCTAGATTTGGGGAGGTCGGGCCTTGCCCATGGCCAATGAGGCTATTGTTGCGGCTTGGACCTCCTTGAGCCAACCTCACTAGAGATTGGTTGAGGCTTGACCATCATTAGCCATCACCTCTAGCTAGTCGTCAAGGTTCGGCAACTAGTTGGAGGAAGGAGGAAGGAGGAGGAGAAGGGGAAAGGAAAAATAAAAGAAAATAAAAACTAAAAAATTCGATAAAATATTAAAATATAATTAAAAGTTGTTCATGTCAAGTACAAGTTCTATCACATCAATTGATCGAACGTTGAGTCAGCAAAATCCAGTCAAAATTAACTAGAAATGACTGAATTAATATCAAGTCAAAATGTTTAAAATTAAATTGATACTAAGTTTAAAAAAAATGTTTATAACTGAAGAGGTTTATAACCGACATTAATAAAATGTTTATGACTTTTTTGACACATTTGCAAATTTTCTTCTCTATATATAGATATGTCAATATATTTTAAAGATCGTATTGACATTTCAATGCCGTGTCGTAGCTCTCTTTTGGCCTCTCTACGTTAATTGAGCGTGCAGTCATGTTGCGAATGCACCTCTTGGAGAAAGCAAATGGTCGGATACCGAGCTCGCACACTTGACATGATACTTGGCCATTAATCTATTTTCCACATTTAACATCATCGACACGTAGAAAAATCTCTTTAGGTGTCATAATGAGGAGAACAAGTGTCTTTGTTGGTTGTTTTCATCATTGGAGTTGCTAGTTCTTCAATTGTTCTATTTGCTATAATGGATTTTAACTAACAACTAAGCATGTGCTTATTATCGTAGTCAACTCGAGGAATATTTGATACCAATGCCGCATCTTTTAATAAAAAAATAATGTGGATGCTGCATCGTCATTGCTGTAGTAGGTTTTGGACTGTAAACTAATAGCGCCATAAAACGCACCTCATGTGATGCTTTTTGTCTTTCCTTTTGTCTTTCCAGCGTATCATAATTTAGAATTTGAGTTCATTGAATCTGGTGCTTCTAAAAATTTCTCTGTTACTCCATCATTCTATGGCCAAATGGAGCCCTTGGGCCTAGAGAATGTATATGGATTAATCGAACATGCGTGCAGATTGAAATGCAGTAATCAATGATAAGACGGACCAACGCGAGATGTTCAAGTACTTCGCTACGCATGCATTGATATCGGATGAAACAGAATATGCAATTCAAAAAGTATTGCAACTTCTCACCAGATGCCACCAGTCAAGTAAGCCAGTACCTTTCGCAGGATGCGAGTAACGACGTTTTTCACCTTCAAATTTACAACATCTACGCCCCTTTGTGCTTCTCTTCCAAGCTCACATCTCATCCCAAGAAGACGACCAACGTGAGCTCAAATCCATCTGCATTTTTTGGTTCCCTCAAACTTTTGCACTTTTGTAGGACAATTTGAATAGCCTCACCTTAAATTTACATTGGTCATCCATTTTAGGGTTGCGTTTTGTTTTCTCAGATCATGGACTTAGACCCGTGTGGTGACATCTATGTGTATGCCTGCATGAATAGAGAAGATGTGCAAGAGGCACTTCATGCTAACGTGACGAAGCTCGATCACGACTGGGAAGAGTGCAGCGAAATTGTTATCCAGACCTGGGGAGATAGCCCTTCCACCGTCCTCCCTCTCCTCCAGGAATTCATGTCCAGTGGACTCCGTGTTTGGGTGTTCTGGTGAACAAAAAAACAGAACGACGCGCGTTGATTGGCGGAAAGAAGATTCTACGAAGAATAAATCCACATTTGCTAAAGAGCACGAAATCTCACATGGCTGCACGTAAATACTAGTTTTTCATTTCATCGAAAACTTCTCTTCATGATCTCTTCCCCTTTTCTAGAAAGATACATATTAAAAATTCCTCTTCATGTTTAGTCACTTTTAACTTAAAAAAGCATTTTCAAAAATAAAAATAAAACTTAAAAAAGCTATTTCATTAGCTAGTTTTAAATTTTTAAACCTAGTGAGTAAATTATAGAGAAAATTTCAAATAGGGGCTTAAAATGAAACCTTTTTTTTTAAGGTCTAAAGTAGACATTATCCCAAGTAAGGATCTTTACTTGGGTCTAAAGTGATTAGTTTAATATTAAATTAAGCCCTTAACTCACATGTGTTCCTCATATGTCACTTTCAAGTCATGCTTGGGGGCATTTTTCGTCCAAGAGCATCCTTCTTTCTTTTTCCAATTAACCCAAGGTGTATTTTTTTCTTAGTTTCAAAACAATCAAGAAGAAGATGCAATAGAAAAGAAGGGAAAATAAAAAGAAACAGAAAGAAAAAAGTGCTTGAATGAAAATGCCCCCGATCATAGCTTGAAGAGTGACAAATGAGATGCACACAAAGCTTAGGCCCCTATTCAAGACAAAATCCACTTTGAATCCCCTTCTCTGGAAAAAAAAAAAAAAAAAAAAGAAGAAAGTCCCACTATAAATTTTTATTTGAAATTTTCCCTAAATTATATAGAGTTTAGTAAGTTGCAAAGAGTAAATTTCCCATGTCGATTAATAACTTTCTCTTTCATAGAATTGAATTTCCTCTACATTGACCCATGATTTTCAAATATAAGTTCAAACTTAAAGTTTGGAACTCTATAATTATCAGAAGATAGTAACTCTTAAATGCTGTTGTTAACTTTTCATGCAAAAGAAAAAAAATGAAGCAAGTCTCAATATGTTTTAGAAAGTTAAAACTTTCATGTTAATCAATTATATTCGTTATGGAAAAGGAAGATGATAATGACTTTTCTTAGGGGTGAGCACGCACCTTGAGTAGAACCAGAAATCGGACTAAACAAGCCCTAGAAATTGGTTCGGTTCCTAATTCCTAAACTCTTGGTCTGATTCCCAGATTCATAATTTTTGGAACCTATGCTATGCAGTTAGGTTCCCTAGTAAAAATTAGATTGCGAATAGTAGAACTGTCACGCCCAAACCAAGAGCATGCAAACATCTATCAGCAATTGATTATATTATGATGTCCTAGGACACGTCGCCAACCCATTCTTTTTATCTTTCGATGAAACGCATGTGGAAGCAACTCAAATAAACGACACCCAATCAATCATAATAGTAGGGATAGTAAAACATAACAAACAATTTCCAAGAGTGGTGATTTATTTATCAACTTGTTAACCCTAGGAATTTAACATGTACATGCCTACAACAAAAGGTAACTGTTACATGACCTATGAGCAAAAAGGGTCAAAAAAGTTAGGGTAAACTTAAATTTCACTAACGGCAAGCCCAGCCAAAAAGTTTCACATCTCGTGCTCACCACAACCATACTTAGCAATTCTCCATGCTACAACCTTGAAAATAATTAACAACAATGGGGTGAGAAAAATCTCCATAAGTCAACTTCCTAAATCTCGATTAGGAAGCAAATTCTCCTTGGAGATAGTCTAAACACGCAACGGCATACAATCTTACCTCGCCTTGGCATACTCCTGCATATTGGTACACCTCACATGGCAATATTAGTGCAACACATATAAATAATAATCATAACACATTTGAAATATTCCAAGCATATTACCAACACCTGTGTTCTAATTATTACGATTCCTTGGGCCATGGCCAACACAAGAGTCGTCGGTCTTCCGGCATGAACGGGCATCATCCCACCCCATCAAATACAGTATCGTCTAGAACCCCCACCTATACAACATTCCATAAAGGAGCATCGATCCGGCTTCAACCACAACTCGACATTCAAACCCTTGCCGTGCATCCAATAAAAATCGGGCATCGCCTCCAAACTCCTATTGGATGACGGGTTCGATTAAATGACCACTCAAACACATCAATATTCAAACTGATTCTTATTGCCATTAATTAACCAAGAACAAAAGAGTTTGTTTTCAAATAATCAACTTTGGCAATTTTTCATACTTAAAAATCCCAATAAAATATTCATATTTGGTCATGTATTTAAAATCAATCCATCAAACTTTGCACGCTTCTATTTTAAAACCCCATTATTTTATTTAACATGAAAGAATTTGGCGTCCAAACCCGACACCTCAAAATTCTTTATTTTCTTGCCCATAAAACCCTTTTTGAAAATAAAATCTATAATTGGGCAATCAATACATGACATCACATGTGCAAATGGTCAGAATGATGCACAAACTCATTCAGAAAAATGGGCATAAAATTTTACTTAACGTCTAATCCGTCATTAATTACACTAATCGCGATAAAGTAATGTCTTCTTCATCATTTCATCCACTCGGGATAATATCTTTCACGTCAACGAAGAAACTTGGTGGTGGTGTGAACTTCACCTTAATGTCATATTTACCACTTGGTTGGCCAAGGATACCAACAATTTCACCATTTTCATGAGCTTTTCCTTTTTGGAGACAGACTGGTGTGTAGAGACTTGTAGGTTAACTTGGTTTGTTTGTAAGGTACGGTTTGTGTTAATTAGCTATCCTACTTTTTACTATCCCATATGTTTGTTTGTTGGTTAGGTAATTATGAGTTTGCTTCCACTTGTACATAAAAAGAAATGGTCAGCGATGCGTCCCAGGAACATTGCAAATTTTAGTCAACCGCCGAGGGATGTGTGTGTGCCCGGGGTTCGGGGTGTGACATCCCTGCCCGAAGTGTTATTAGAGCTGGTCAATGTCTAGAGTGATAAGGTGCGATGGGTCATAGGATAGTTAGCTAGGAAAGATATTTTCCTTATGCTGATGCTTGTGATTGATCGATTGTCTTGTGCGGGTTGTTCAAATTTCCGATTCCTTTTGAAAGGCATGTTTCTATAAAGATCATGCAAAATGAGCAATCTTGAGTAGAGAGCCCCTCGAAGACAGGCCGTAGTAGCTCTGACAAGTGCCAGGAGAAGGGCGCCGAGACGAGCAAGTACTAGAGGTAGAGCATCAGCTCAGGTTAGTACCGAGGATAGAGTACTGCCTTAGGCTAGTGGTAGAAGAGGAGCACCAAGCGATCCTAGGTTGGATGGGATCGTTCAAGTGCTAGAGACTCTAGGGAACAGAAAATGGCCGAGTTCCAGTGTCTTCATTAGAGTTAGATTTATGTGGACTAGTACGAGGTGAAGTTTGCAGAGTTGTCCAGGCATGCACCGAGGTTGATTGAGGACTCAGTGGACAAGGCAAGGATGTTCAGACCATTTATGAAGCCAATTTGTACCCTTGAACCTGAAGGATAAGCAAGCTTAGGATAGTGTACTACTAGGATGGATGACATTCTAAAAAGTGCCTACCTATGCGCCAAAGGATAAAACCGTGAGGCTTAATATAGGATAGGCCAAAGCGGACAATATCTTTGTGAGTTAGTCCCTATAGAAATGAGAGCCCTTCAGTAGATGTGTAGCTCGGGGACAAACCAGGCGAAAGCTGGTGGGCTTGTAATGACCCGGTCCGATGAGGGCCGGAGTGATCGTTGAGGCCAAAGGGCTTGGATAAGGCGGCTCCTGGTAGGCTTCTAAGATGGCAAAGGGGGCAAGAATGAATCGGACTATGCACCGAACAATGAGGGTTAGTGTTTTTAGGATAATTTATTGGAGTGGCATAGTGGAAGTATGGTTAAGCTTGTAGAACTTTGGTTTATTGGAATGAAGTCGGAGAAAGGAGGAGCATCTTGCTATAATGGATTGTTATTGTGAAGCAATTCAGTTTAACCTGTTGGTAGGAGGTAGTTTTGAATTTATTGAAAATCAAGGAGGACCCTCGATTACTTTGATTTCATTTATTGAGGCAACTTAGTTATAGGATGTGGGTTGCCAAGGTTATTTGGTAACCTTCGTGGATACGGCAATTGAGGAGCCAAGGATGGAGGACATCGTTGTATGATAGGATTTGCATTGGACAGATATGCTGAATTGTACGTGCGACAAAGAGTTCGTCTTCATGGAGCGCAAGTAACGATCACGTCTTATCGAGACTCGAAGTTCACTGTAGCTTGTTGGAAAAGGTTACAAACTGCCTTCGGAATGAAGCTTCTCAATGAGGTGCCATCTAGGCGGAGGATGCTAAACGATGCGTTTGCAAATAGATTTCGAAACGAAGCTCCTCAATGGGGTGCTGTCTAGGTAGAGGATGCTAGATGATGACATTTGTGAATAGATTTTGAAACAAAGCTTCTCAGTGGGGTGCTGTGGCCATTGGGCCATAATAACTGGAACACACCTGAGTGGTTGTGATAGTCGTGCCTGATTATGGGGAAAAATTATGTGGCACAGTATAGAACATGTCATAACGATTTTACCTTATAATTGGGACCTTGTGATTGTTTGCAAAATGAAATGATGTGTTCTAGTTATTAAAAACGCATGTTGTACTCATATGATTTATATGTTGTGCACTAATATGTAGGGATGTGATGATGCGAGGTAAGTTTGTGTGTGACGCCTGTTTATGCTGCCTCTGAGTGAATTTGAGTTCTAATCGGGGTTTAGGGTTTTGACTTATTGAGATTTTATCTCACCCTGTCATGGTTAAATATTTTCAGGTCCCTAGAATGGAGAACCCGGAGTCCAAGGTAAAAAGGTCTAGAGCATAGGTGGTCTAGTAGTTTTTTTTTTTTGGTCAGACTTATATTTATAGATCTATAAGACTAAATTGGTATGTATATAAAGTGTGGTTTGTAAAAATGCGTTAGCATGTTTTAACTGTCCCTGTGTTTGTTGATTGTTCGGGTGTTTGTTTAATTTGCTTCCGCATATGCTTAATTGAAAGATAAAAAGAAAGGGTTGGCGATATGTCCTATGAACGTCGCATTTCAGTCGACCATTGAGAGATGTGCGTGTGCCCAGGATTTGGGGCATGACAGAAGAAGCTCATTTATGGTATGTGGTTGTCTTTATAATAACCCGCACACAAAATTTCAGAATTTCATTTTGAACAAACCACACTTTGAAATCAGATTTCATCAAATCCCAAAACTCCATAACATCTTAGACTATCATTTCCACAAAAGTTGCAGCTCAAAACCTCCTCATTCAATGGTCATATTTCAAGATCTACATAGCTCAAAGTTTGTGCCCTAATTCCCAAAATTACTCTATTAAGAAGAAATATCGACTTGAATGCTTACTAGGCATCACGAATCATAGTTGATTCAACTAGTCGAGGTGTCTGGATCAAGTACGCATGGAAAATCTCTCTCTCTCTCTCTCTCTCTCTCTCTCTCTTCCCCCTTTCTCCTTCTCACGGACGAGCCCCCTCTCTTCTTGTCATTTCTTATTTTTGTATGTTGTTGCCTCATGTGAAATACCTAGAGAAGAGAAGAAAGAAGATGGGCTTGGGCTTAAGAGAGAGATGGGCTGGGTTTAATGGGCTATAATTACAGTTCTTCTCTTGTAGTTATCAAAATTCTACTCCCATGTTGAAACCAATCTCGATCTCCAACACCAAAATACTCAACTGGTCCTTCTTAATGATGTCATCTAGGGGTGAGCAGCGGTCTAGGGTCAACCATGGACCAAACCTGGATCGATCCAACCTTGCCGGTCCTGGTCCGGTTCCCAAGGGGATTGGGTCGGTCATTGGTCCTGAAATTCCAAGACCAACACTGTACGGGTTGGTCCACGGTCCTAAGAGTTTTGGGTTGGTCCAACCTTGGACCAACCCTATATATTATATTATATTATTTATAATTCTTTTATATATTCAAACCTAAATAAAATGTTTATTATATTATATTATATTGAGATGTTCTATCAATAGCACTAATAGTAATTTCAATTTAAAACTTTTGTTGAGTATTAATTATATGTTGTTTGTTTTGTTTTTAGGTGTTTAGAAGTTCAAGTGAATTAACAAGATATGAAGTTATATATTCATGGTTTATATTAAGTATTTTGAACTTTTTATGCTTTAATTGTATTTTATTAATGAATTTCAGCTGCACTTTGCTTTTCAATTTGTGTCAAATGGTAGAAGTTTTTGAAGAGTAGAGTAGTATTGCAGTTTCTACGGTGATTTACTAGTCAAGTGGTGTGAAGCTCATTTTTTGGTTGAGTGGACTCTACATGATCAAATGCAGGAAAACACTTTTACATATGGTGTTATGAATATTAAAGATAGATGATTACAAGAGCTTTCCATCTTGTCCCATATCTCGATGAACAATTAGCATGTACGAAATTTCCATTATTGTGTCATCTTAAATTTGCTAAATATGTATTGGTATTTAAAGTTTAGTTGCACACTGCCGCATTGTTGATGGATGTGTAATTTGAATTTGTAGGTTTGCTTTTTTAGGGAGTATAAAAAATAAGACGAAAAAAATTATCGATCGGTCCCGGGTTGACCCTGGAACTGGACTGAACCCATTGGGTTGGTCCGGTCCTTGGTCCCAGGCTCAATAGGATCGGTCCTTGGTCCTAAAAATTGAGGACCAATACTGTACGGGTTGGTCCCAAGGTTAGGGGATGGCCGGACCAACCCGGACCATGCTCACCCTAATTGTCATCAAGAACCAGAAGGATCTTTTTTCGACGGAGTTTTTTATTTATCTATCACATTGATGTTGCTATTAAGATCATACATTTCTACACTCTGTAGCTGCAGAACATCATGGAGAAGTCTCTTCTGAAGAAGTAAAAGAGTGCATCGGTTTGTATCTCCAACATTTTCAAGTAAGGTAAGACCTTCAAATTCCCTGAGAAGGCGATCACAAATCGCTTTGACCACAGTTATCTTACCAATTTTTTCCATTTCCCATATTCCAATGACACGGACATCATCTTCTGACCCGATCTCCAGCGATGATATCACATCGTCTACAAAGGAATCCAATCCAATGGCGCAGGGGGAGCTAGCTCTGGGAATAATCTTGAAGAGATGTCCTACAATTTGCTCGATGGAGTTCGCTTGATCCCTGTAGTTGCATGGGAAGAACAAGTTCAAACGTGACTAACTATAGCGTAGGGAGGCGATCAGCATATAAGCAAGAAGCGAATGAGCTAAATTAAATCAGCAGTGGAGTTCTGTTAAATTGATGATCCATTTCCTAGAGTTTCTAAGATATCTTTTCCAAACTCGGACAATCTAAAAGATCCCAGAACTCTGTGGTAGTTAAGATTAGTGGCCAATAAATTTTCCATGGTTGAAGGATGCAAATAAAAGACACAACTAAACCAATAACTCTCACAAGCAGAGATAACTTTCACATCAAAATCTATTCCAAACACTTACACCATAATCAAACAGATTCTAACAAAATCTATTTTTTTAATTCATCAAGAACTTCTGCTCGCGTGTTCTTTTTTTTCTCTGGAAAGCGAAGACATGAGAGGCAGAAACAAAATTAGATCGTCATTGTTGAAAAGAAAAAAAAGAAAGGAAAGAGTGGTCTGTCCGGTCTTTTTGTAAAACCTATTTGATATCAAACTTGTTTTCGATTAAGAAAAGTCATGATTGGTGAAGAAGGCTATTCACGCACGTCTTTACAAAGTGCAAATCACGATCGATCAAATATTTTATTAATAATAACACAAATGAGGCTTGCTATTGACTTGGGCATATGTTATGATTTTGGTGGAATATTACGAATCACGGGACTAGAGATTTTACGGCCTCTCAAGATAATTTACGATATAGCAATTACATAGGCTAATGGAAACTTACGATCCATCAGATAATATACTAAAAATAGAAAAAGAAGCATACCATACACTTAGGCAATTTACTATTTTTTTATGGAATTTTAATAAATCACAGGACTTATAGAACTTGCAAGATAAAAGGGAAACTTGCCTTGTGAAGAAATATTACGAAATGTTATATAATGATTAAATAACTTTTAGTGAGGAAAATTACAAACCTTGAAATTTAAACAAGCGAAAAATATAATATGCGAAATCAATGTGTATCATTTATAATACAATCAAATGTTGTAGGTTCAATTGTCTCATTTATAAATTCATTATACTTATCAAATATCTTATATGTACTATTTTACTAACATGAATTTATCATGCCCTATTTTTCTTTTTAATTTGACACCACTATCCTGTCATTTGTGAGCAATCATCATTCTTTACTCAAGTAAAATTAACTTTAACATTGTATTTTACTACATTTTGTATATGCTTGAACCAAAGTAATTTTGTGTTATAATATTGATTCATGCTGATAAATAAATTTTCTCACATAACATAATGTGTATAGTATAATCAATTATACCATAATTGATTCTTTTTCCTATACTTGACATATCGTTTCACATAGCGTCGGTTTTGCTTTGTACAAATTCCATTACAATCCCAAAATCAATTTTCCTCTAACTTAAATATATTTTTTTACCACATAAATGCTGTGCCTAATTCATATTTATTTTCTTTCTAACACATAAAATGTCGTGCCTAATAAGTCAATTTTACTTATGTTTACAAGGCTCAAGCATAATTATTTTCTCATTCTCATGAAGCTTCCTTTTACGACTTATTACTATATATATGTGATACTTATGATTTAATATTTATAGAATATTTTTTCTCTTAAAGTTTTCTTGAGAGAAAAGAAAAGATTTCTCCCTATCACATGACTTGAGATTTGATCATACTAATTTGATAAAATTTAGACTTGATTGCACTTTTTAAAGACTTTAGAACTAGATTGCACTTTGCAACAAGTTTTAGAATTACTAATGCACTTACATAAGAAAAATTAAGGAAGGAAATTTAAATAATCAAAAAGACAACTTCAATGGTTCAGTTCATTTGAATGGTTTTGATTTCCCAATTCTACATTACGTATACAGGTAAACTCAACATTGACCGTATGGCGCATATAAAGGTGGAGCTTAGCATGTCAAGGCTCAAAATGTGTTCCAAGTGAATCAAGCCATAATCCAGACCACCCATGAAACCCGACGATCTTTTTACCGATTGATGGAAAATAAAAGTAGTTCCCGGTCTCCTGACCAACTGGCCCATAAGTTCTTTCATTGCTCTGAAATGTGAGGGAGCGAACAATAATATGCCCGCAAAAAGATTCAAAGTGACCAGAAAATGATGTCAAGTACTCTCCAGGATAATTAAGTTTAATCTGCAAAATTAGAAAGACAAGCATAATTAATCCCAACCCCCAACTACAGAATCTTGAAAATCGGTAAAAACAGAAAACTCCGGTTGATAAGTTGTATCTATTTAAACAAACAATGTAATAGCTAACTAAATAATTCCGCTGCATCTAGAGCGTAAACCTATTTTGGTCCGCCACAATTAGGCAATTGCTTAAAAAATGCTTTGGCAACTCTTTGAGAACAGCTACTAAAATTTGGGAAAATTGTTCTCAGACTTAAAAGTCATAAAATGAAAATAGCTTTCGATATTCTTTTTCCCCCTTTTTCGGAGGCAGTACTTTAGTGAATGTATTGATTGCTTTCATCGTAAATGGAACCGAGGAAGGTTGGAAAACCAAAGAGAAGTCCCTGTTCAATAATGATATAACATCATGCCCCAACAATGACTTTCTCATTCGAGATCATTTGTCAAACTCAAAATCCAGATTGTTCTCATCATCTTACTTTTACCTCCACGCTCTGTTTAGAATACTTTGTTCATCTGCATAAACGTGACCTCTAGACCACTTAAAACTAAAACCTTAGCAACAACCCATAAGCTGCACGTTCATAAGATTAAGCAAACGTCTAGAGGGCCATACCTCGAGCGTTAGATGTCCCCCACCTCCACCATGTCTAGGGCCCTGAACCACAGATCCGTTCTTGTCGTACTCAACAGTAATGGAGTCAATAACTAATCCACCTTTTACCAATACTTTTCTCACACCCGTGCTATCTCCATCGTCCCATGGACCGCCACCTTGTCCTCCAAATGGTCCAATGGATTTCAAGAGACGAAGATCAGAAATTGGTTCAAAGTAGACTCCTAGTGCATCAAGCTGGATACCAGACCTTCCGTGAAAGCCAATTATCTTGTTGCATGTCAATGCACAGCGAAAGAAGTTCCCTTCTTCCTTACCAAAGGGTCCAAGCCTTCGTTTATTACTTTCGAACGTGAGTGATTGAATAACAGAACAGTTATGTTTGATATATCCTGATACCGAGGTCAAGAACTCATGAGGGTAATTCAAGTTAACCTGCAAAATTGAAACATATTTATTGCATTTAACTTTTATATTGATCCACATCAAAGATGATAGATAGATTATAGTGGCTTAAGAAAACACTGGATCCACGTGCAACCTAGACCCGAGAATTTCTAAAGACTAATATTCTTACATCAAACTTCTAGGGTCAACAATAAGATGATAGATCATTAGGATTCACTGGCGCCCTTTGCTGATTTGCTTCATTTAGCATAAAAGAAAAAAACTTATCATACCAGGTTATTCACATGGAATCCATCCTGCATAAAGCATATTAATTGACCAAAAGCTTATGGTACCGGGTTGCTCTCATGGAATCCATCTCACGTAAATCATATTATTCACCTTCGTGTAATTTATAAAATAAAAAGGGATGACTATATTAGAAGTTCTAAAACTTGTTAAGAAAATATAATTGAGTCCTAAAGTTTTCAAAATATACAATAAAATTCTAAAACTTATTGAGCTACTGCAATCAAGTTCTGAAATTCGAGCTTGTGACCCTGGCCTTTCGATCTTCATCGAGCTTGGCCCTGGCCACTCAAGCTTCTTTAAGCTGCCCAAGATTCATTGAATTCGGCCGTGGCAGCTCCAGCTTCTAGGCTTCTTCAAACTCATGCCCAGGGCTAATTGAGCTTCAAATAGCTCAGCCATGACCGCTTGAGCTTCTTCGAGCTCACAGCCATGACAACTTGAGCTACGTCGAGTTTGGCCATGGCTGCTTGAACCTCGTAGAGCTCGGAAACCAAATTCCAGTGTTATGAAATTTTTTGCGTGTTTTTCTATTGAAACTTGGCAGATCTTCTGCATTGTGCTAGGGATCATGTTGTTTTTTGCTTATGTCTCTATCATAACTATGGGAAGTGTTCAGTATTTTATGGCAACAAATTCATTGGATCGTTTCCTATTAACAGGCATTTATATGCTTAGGTTATTTCAATGGATATTTATATGTTTTTCGATTATAAATTGGGCAATTTTCAGCTTTGTCCTTCAAAGTGCGATTGCTTTTGGCTGACTGTGAATTTGATAAAAAGATAGTTCCAAAGGAATCTCTGATCCTCTATTCTTTTTTTTTTTTTCTTTTTTTTTTTTTATTTTCAAGTTTCTTTCTAATGTGGTACTTTGTGGGTGCCCCATGTCTTAAGAAAGTAATAATAAAAAAAGGGGTCAGCATTTGGCCATAGCCTAATTGGACGAATCTATTGAAATTACACCAATTTAATAAAATTTAGACTTAATTGCATTTTTTAAAAACTTTATAACTCGATTGCATTTAGCAATAAGTTTTAATATTTTTGATACACTTATCCAAAAAGAAAGAAAGAAAGAAATTTATATAATCAAAAAGACAACTTTAATTTTTCATTACATTTGAACAGCTTTGATTTCCCTCTAGGGTGCTTTCCACACCCCATAGATTATCAGTGTGCATGGTGTATGCGGGTGACAATCACTCATAACTTACTTTGATAAAACTTTTCAAGTAATTTTGAAAAACTAAAACTTGATATAATAGTTGCACAAAAATAGGCGTGTGCGCGACTGTGCGGCGCGTGCGAGAGAGAGAGAGAGAGAGAGAGAGAGAGGATCAAAGGTAGTATGAATGGAGAATATTCAATGAACTGACCATATGGATACTACTTCCATCTTCGTTACCATGTGCAGAGGACCAAATAGATTCCCCTTTATCATCATACTCAAACGAGATGCAGTTGACATCATCTTCTAACATCATCTTTATTTTCTTTACTCCATTGAATTTTCCATCATCCCAAGAGTGTCCACCTTGGCCCCCAAATGGTCCAACACACTTGATCGGGTATAGATGAGAGATTGGTTCCAAATATGCTCCTAGAGATTCAAGATGGGAACCAGAACTCCCATATAATCCAATAATCTTTCCACCAGTTGCTGGAAATGAAAACTTTCTCCCGGTTTCAGTGCCGAATGGTCCATATGTCCTTTTATTGCTTTGGAATGTGAGTGAATGGATGACAGTAGAACCAAAATCATTCACAATATATCCCGAAACCGAAATAAGAACTTCAGTTAGCCAGTCCAGATTTATCTGTACCAAACACATAAACGGTAAAGAAATGTCAATGCAACAAGTTGAGAAGCAAAAGCATGGTAGATGACAACGACTAGTGTGTGATGCTCTTGATGATCGAGATGATAATTTATGATCTGGAAAATAGTAGATTATCTTGCCTACTTCAATATCATGTTAACTATAATAGATGTAATAAGGAAGACAACAACCAGGGTGCATTTATTTTGCAAAAAAACAAGGATTTGGAAAACACTTTCCTAGAATCGATGAGTGTATCACTTACAAAAATGAATTAATAAACGAATTTTCATTATTAAAGAAAATGTTAGGAATAAATTGTTGTTGGTGATACATATTAATTAATGTTTCTATGTAATACAAACAATTATTTTCAGAAAAATATTTTTCAATTCATTGATTTTCCATGAAACAAATGCACCATTATTGCAAACATTATCTCTTCAGTGCTCATTGTCAGGAAAAAAACTCATCTTTCGAACAACCATGCCTAGAGAGAATAACTAGATGTTATCCTACCAACCAAAATCTATATGCAGAAGGTCCATAGATATCCCTTATTGACTGTTTCAAAATATAAAAATTTAAAAAAGTGTTCAATTTTATGACGAATTGTTTTAACAAATCTTTTTCCAATAGAAACTTGCTTCCTGTTGATGGTGTCAACCTAAGTTCCAAAGTTAACAGTCTATCACTTTCACCCAGACGCCATCTTCAGCAATGGCAAGATAAGAATCATTGAAAATAAGGGGTAATGTTTATCAAACATCGAGTTCCTACTAGAGTAGTGTACCGTATTTCTTTTGCCACCATGAGCTGTACCGTGTCTGAAAGGAGGACCCTCCTCATAGGTAAAACTAACAGATTCAATTGCAGAACCAGAGACTACAACAATTTGTCTGATATCTGCATGCTTGCCATCATCCCATCGGTTTTTCCCATTTCCAAATGGCCCTACGACTTCGAAGGGATATGAATAAAAGGCAGGGCCAAAATGAGCTCCAATAGAATCCAGAAAACAGCCACACCTTCCATGAAAACCAATGATCTTTCCATTAACTTGTGGAAAACTGAAAGACTTCCCTTTCTCCTCGCCAATTGGCCCATGTGCCCTCTTATTGCTGTGGAAGGTAAGAGAGTTGATGACATGACAAGAATCTTCTCTAGTGTAGCCTGACACCGAAGTCAAGTATTCAGTTGGATAATCTAAATGTACCTGTAACAATTGCAGAAGAGCAAAGTGAGTATCGATCACCTTTGAAGGGGGGAAAATTCAATGCTCTCCAGATGCATTATTTAGGTTAACTTTTCCCAAAACAAAAGATATCTAATTATTGGGACGACTGGATTCCTTCTCTTATTTTGTAGCACAGTTTGCCTTGTTCACTAGTCTTGTGCCATAACTATTGAACTCCATCTAGATTCCCAATGCTTTGCTCCATAATTAAATGACATTCTTGATGCTCTATATTGACAATGACAAGCACTGGAGTAATCTCTGATTAACTGTAACATCAGAGTAGGCAGATGACGCTAGTGTAATTTTTTTTCTTTTTGGCGCCCTAAAAAATAATAATAATAATCTTAGCAAGGTACAACAAAGCCATCAAACATATTGAGAGACGATCAAGCATCGAAGAAGTACCCAGTTGAAATTTATCGGGCAAGTCCGTCTTTTATGACTTTATGACACCACTTTTTCTCAACCCCCATTCCACAAAGGAACGGTAACTGACAATTTCATAGAGAATAACATAATTAGACGTAAATATTGCAAATTAATAAAGCAAACCGTAATGATGGACTCACACCATATGTGTGCTCTCCCAAAGATCCACCATGTCTTGGCGAGCGCACAAAACACCCATTCTGAACATAGTCAATAGTAATGGAGCTGATCGCTGTTCCAAAGACAACCGCTATATTTCTTATACCATCGTATGTTTGATCATCAAAAGAATCTCCACCATGGCCTCCGAATGGCCCTACAGACTGATGAAGAGAGGAGAATGGATCTAAAGGTAATCCAATTGAATCAAGATGAGGATCCCTTACCAACTTCTCCAATATGTCATGCCACTGATTTTTCCTACTAGAAAGAAAGGAACCGAATTTCTTAAGAAACGCTGGCAGGCCACCTACATAGTGGACAAGACTCTTGAACAACCCCTCATACCCTTCTTTAGGTCGTTCTTTGCCAAAGGCATGGAGACTCATGAGTTGGAGCGATTCTTTAGAACCCAGTCCGGGGAGCATGTACCTATCATCCACTTTGAGATCATTCAGAAGCCATTCTTCTCTTGTAGTTATCAAGATTCTACTCCCAAATTTGAAACATTCTCGATTTCCAGCGCCAAAATACTGAACTTGGTGCTTCTCAGTAATGTTATCAAGAACTAGAAGGATCCTTTCCCGACAGAGCTTAGTTTTTATCTCGTTGATGTTGCTGTCAAGATCATACATTTCTAGACCTTGTACCTTCAGAGCATCATCGAGAAGTCTCTTCTGAAGACGTAAAAGAGTATCGTGGTTCGCAACTCCAACATTTTCGAGAAAGCTAACCCCGTCAAATTCCCTAGAAACACGATGGCAGATGGCTTTGGCCACCGTTGTCTTACCAATTCCTTTTATTCCCCATATCCCAACCACACGGACATCATCCTCTGACCCAATCTCCAGCAACGATATCACATCATCTACAAAGGAATCTACCCCAATAGCATAGGGCGAGCTTGTTCTCGGAATAATCTTCAAGAGACGTCCTACAATTTGCTCGATGAAATCCGCTTGATCCCTGTAGTTGTATGGGAAGACCAAGTTCAAATATCAATAACTATAGCCTGGAGAGGCCATCAACACATAAGCAAGAAACCCATGAACTAGATTCAATCAGCAGAAGAGTTCAAATCGAGCACCAATATGAGCTTTATACGCTTAAAATGAACATAAGTTTCTTGTGGAAGACGGTACATTACCCGTTAGCATCATTATTCAAATGCCATCCCGATAAATTCCCAGCTTCTTTAAGCGCATCTGTCCACTTCTGCACCAGCAAATCGTCCGTGTGGGTGGCCAAACACCTTTGAAAACCATCCCCAAATCGCCCGCTCTGTTTCCGAACGTCGCTTGGCTCAACATCATAGAAAATGGGCACAACCACGTGACCCTGATGATCTCTGAACGTCCTGTAGCACTCCACGATTTTCACCAGCTCGTTCAGGCACCACCGTGATTCCGCGTAGTTGGTGGTGAACACGATGAGAGAGACCCTGGAATGGTGAATCGCATTGAGCAGCTTGGGCTCGATGAAAATTCCAGTCTCTGCTTTGTCGTTGTCCTTGAAGTAGTAGATCCCTGCCTGCTTCAGCGCGCGGAATAGGTGGGCTGCGAAATTCTTCCTTATGTCCTTCCCTCTGAAGCTTACGAACACGTCATACTTCCATCGATGAACCGAAGAGGAAGAAAATGGAATGCGTCCCTCGAAATCTTCGCTTCCCATAAGGACGATGCGTGAATGAATGAGAGACTGCGAAAAAGCTCAGAACTTTTCCTCGCAGGTGAAGTGTATATATATATGAGAGAGAGAGAGAGAGAGAGAGAGAGAGAAGGCGCAAGTCGGGGAACGAGAAGAAACGCAAATAAAAGCTTCGCCATCGGACACGTTTTGCTTATTCATTGGACTGTTTGGACAAGCTGTCGAGGGGGATTTCATTTTTGTAAAGAACTGAAGAAGACTGGTTACCTAAAGGTTTGAATTCAATCAGAACAATACCGTCAATGTGCTAAAAGTATTAATACAATTGATTGTTGTGTTGACAAATTCTATGACAAGGATTGCTACGCCTGCCTTCATGTGCATATATTTTATTTGTGTGTTTTTTTTCTTCGTTCTTATTCTATTCCTATTCTAACTCATACTTTCAGACTTTTGCCATGTTGCCTTGAAGAGCGACTATCTTATTCTATTCCTATTCTAACTCATACTTGCGCTTTTGTATTTATGTGCTTTTGTTACACACCCTTAATGTGGACTTTATCATTGCTTCATGACTATTGGCTCATTTAATGTGTGTTTTTGTGTCAACATTTTGTCCTTAGGATAATAAGTGTGAGATAACAAGATGGAGGTTCTACAAGCTTGCGTTAGTTGGTAGAAGATGATTCTTCGAATTAGTTGATGTTTCTTGATGTAATGAGAAATTCATGGCCGTATGTGACTTCACAAAACCTTTATAAAATATCCACCACATGTATCCTGCTGTCAACTTTATGATATTATATATAGGTGCAAGTTTATCAAATTGTTCTCAATTATTACTTAGGTTTCAGGTTTAAACGTGATTAGTAACTTATGTAAAGTTTAGTAATTTGCAAGAAAGTAAATTTTCAATATCAATAGCGATTTTGCCATGTGTTCTCTAACGAATCGGTAGTGAGTTTGGATATTTAAAATTATCAGAAGTTAGTAACTCTTAATATAGTCGATGACCTTTCATACAAAAGGAAAAGACCAAGTTTCGATATGCTTTAAAAGGTTGAACTTTTCACGTTGACTAGTACTTTCCTTCTTGAGAAAGAAAGAAGATAGCAACTTGATTAGTGACATTTTGTAAAAAAGTTGGTCATTTCAACCAATTGGTAAGTTCCTCAAATAAATATTAGCAAGCTATGGAAACAATCAGTACTTTTGAAACAATCTAATCAATGTTGGTACACAAACTCAAAATTTGGCAATTTCACATTATATTTGGTGACTTTAACATGTTGGTAAGCTATGCAAATAAATACTGGTAAATTATTGCAAAAGTTTGTAATTTAAAAAATGAATAAATAAATGTTAATAACTTGCTCAAATATAGTTGGTAGTTTCATATAAGAATTGGTAAATTAAGTTCCGCAAATAGATATTGGTATATTGGAATAGTTGTAATGTTGAAAAGAGATGATAAATTTTATACAAGTTGAAAAATTTTAATCCATTGTTAAGCTCAAATAAATGTAGGTAAAATTATTTGAACAATTGGTACTCTTTAAACTATGAAATAAACATTTGTAAGTGAACTCAAATAGGAGTTGATCATTTCGTATAAGAGTACTAGTTTTGTAAGTTGGTAAACTACAAAAGCAATTTTATATAAATTATTGGAAAAATTGGTAATTTGGACATGATCACAGAAAATGCCGGTAACTGCCAAATTAGAGTAGGTAATTTCACAAAAAATTGATCACTTAAGCTCCGCTTTCAATTGGTAAATTATAAGAACCCAAATAAGAGTTGATAATTATATGAAAAAAAAAATGATAACTTTAGCTCCGCTTTCAATGTTGGTAAATTATTGAAATAGTCAGTGATTTTTGTTAGTAATTTCATGCTGAAGTTGGTCATTAATATGTGGGAATGCTATGAAATAATTGTTGGTAAATTGTTGAACAGTTTGTACTTTTGAAGCAATCAAACAAAAGTTAGTAAATGGGCTGAAAAAAGAGCTGGTAATTTCATATAACTTTTGATGACTTTGATTAAGTCGTGCAAATAAATATTGGTAGATTATTGGAATGGTTAGCAATTTCGAAACCATCAAATAAACATAGAGAACCAGTAATAAGAGTCGGTAATTTCATATAAAATTTGGTAACTCAAGTCAACAAATTAATGGAAGAGTTGGTTATTTTGAAAGAAGTTTGTAAATTTCATATAACAATTAGCAATTTTAACACATGGGTAAGCTTGACAATACCATGTACAAAAAATTGTAAGAGTTGTACCGTAACATCCCAATGTTCGACCTACGAGAAATGGCTATGAATCTAGTGTGCCAGTGGCAAAGATAGGTCGTGGATCATTCCAAGAATCAGCCATTATCGATCACGGATCGATTAAGGGAATGGTTGTGGACCAATCTAATGACCACGTTAATGGACCCAAGTAGTTCGGTCAATAGACAACTACCCAACCATAAAGATTGATTGAAATATGGTCACGTCCACCATGAATCAATCAATGATCATGAATCAGTCCCAAACAATCATGTACCAATCGTGATGACCATGATTCAACTCGGTATGACTATGTGTCAGGTACGGATCTGAACAATCTTGAACAACCATATGACAATTGGGAGTCGGCTTGGATGAAGCCTAGGGCCAATCCAAGATCCGATTCGCTTGGCCAAAGTCGATCCAAGGGCCGGTCATTGAACTCATCCCTAGGCCACCGATCTAGCCAAGAAGGCCAACTTTGCCTACGACAACCACATCGAGGATGGCTTTGCCATGAACCTCGGGTGTGTGGGAATGGTCGTTAGGGGATATACACGAAAAGCCTTTATCCCGTCCTGAATTGCACTTCCAATGACTTATTTCCCATGGTTGTCATATATTACTTGGATATGGACAAAAGAGAAATCTCTAGAACACCCTAGCTTCTTCATGAAGGAATGTGACTCACCATTGCACCTAGATTTTTCTAGATTTGGCCATGATTACCAATGATTCACCTCGGGGATTAAGCAAAGAATCTAGGTCAAATGTCCCAATGAAAATGAGACACCTTGGAGCACATTATGACTAGCCTCTATCCTTGATGCTATCTCATCTTTTTAGGGTGCCACTTATTCATGATGACTTGTCCCTTAATAACAAGTTAAGTGCTCATGTGGCCCAATAAAAAGGAGACAAACAAGCCTTCATATGATTACATTAGGCCATTAGATCTCCACCTCATAAGCATAGGTCTACACTCGAAAATTTGGTAATGATAGCTTGAGATTTGCCTTGGAGAAGAAGTCAGTGACTCAGAAGCTTAGAAGTCCCTTTAGAATATTAGGATATGATGAGCCTAAAGTATAGCCTTGGAGAACAAGGCAAGAACCAACTAATTAAACTAATTAAGAGAGGACATTAGGTATCACAGGGACTTACGTGTCCTCTAGGCACCTTAGGCAATAATGAGCCTAAAGTGAGCCTTGGAGGATAAACAAATAGATGGATCAATCATAAATATACATAAATAAGTATAGGCGCCAACTAAGGAGGTTAGATAGGCCAACTCGTATCTTAGGCCTAATCATGAGTTTGCACCAATAATTGAGGATGGGGAAGCCTATAAATAGGAGGAGCCTCCCATTCATTTCCATCACTTTAAGCCCTCTTGTCATTCACGCCTACCCTCCTCCTCATTTTCATTTCTCTTGGCCTTGCACCACCAACCCATCAAGCTATCCAAGCTAGTTCTTGAGATTTGCCAAGGTAAGTAAGGTTCCTCTTTCTCCTCTAGAAAGGTAGATGAGGCTAGCTAAATGCTTACCCATCAAGCTATGGGTAGTATGTGATATCTTTTATTTGATTTTGCTTGCAATTGTGCTTGGCCATGTGCTTGAGTCGTTCACATTCAGAATGAAGCCAAGGTTCGCTCGAGTTGAATTCATCGCAAGGCAAAGTCGCCCAAGCCATAAGGCCTTGGATCAGCATAAATAGGATGCCAAGTCCAAGTCTCGCTTGGTGTTGGGATCGCCCAAGGCCACGAGATCTTTAATCGACATTGAGGCATGTCGATTTTAAGCCTTGATTGATACGGGGATCACTCAAATTGACAAGGTCTTGGTAAGGCATTAAAGTGTGCTGGTTCCATAGTTTAATTTGGTATGGGGACTTTGCGTTTAGCGTTGAATCAAACCACAAGTTGAGGGTCATTCACGGCACAAGTGTTCACATCAGTCAAAACCGAGGTTTGTCAAGCTTAGGATCTTCACTAAAGCGAGGTGTACCCAAGCCTCATGGTCTTGGATCGGCATTGAGGTGTGCCGTTTCCGAGCCTTATCCAGTGCGGGGATCGACCCTAGATGATTGGTTCAATTCACGGACTAAAGATCATTCCTAACATGTTTATTAGTATAGTACAAAAATTCATGGCACACACATATGGATGAGCACACCTTTGGGCCATATATGTATCGGCTAAGAGAAAAGATAAGAATCATATATGTGCGTACTTAAAGAGGAAAAACGCCCATTGCCACACAGCGTTGGTAGCAATGCCTCGTTCATTGACCAAGATGTCTCGGTTGAGCTAGAATGCCCTAATTGAGCTAGGATGCCTAGGTCTTGAACTTGGAAGCCTCAGAAAGCCAGTTTCGAGAAGCCTCGGTCGAGCTTAGATGCCTTGGTCGAGCCAGGAAGCCCAGCCAAAAGCTAGAAGCCCCAGTTGAGCCAAGAGGGCCTAGTCGAGCCAGCACGACGAGTAAATGAATCCACATGATATGTGATGTGTTCATTGTTAAGTTGAAGGTATCTTACTAACATCATGTATTAAGTCAAGGCATGACAAGTAATTTGCTATTGATCTGTCATCGATACTGTATTCGAGTATTGTACTTGCTAGGCTTTGATGATGAGATGCTTTCTTAGTAGAGAATTATAAATTTTACTTACTAAGTTCCCAAGATTGACCCCCTCATCTTTCAATCTTGTAGGTATGGAAGTCTCACGTCAATTTTGGAAGCTGTAGTCATAATAGAGGAGATAGGAATTCCCCTAACTTATGTGGAAAATTATAGTGTGATGTAAAAAGGAAAAATGGCTCGTAGAGAAAAATGGCATATAAAAAGACTGTTGTAATATAAAGTAATGTGTTCTATGTGATGTATGTCCCAGTCTTTCAGCTATTGTTTGTCTTGCGGAAGTTATTTATTCACGTTTCCGCATGTGCATGATAATAAGATAAAAGGAATCGGGGTGGCGACGAGTCTAGAACGTCGTGAAAATAACTCTTGCTGCTCAAGACCCTAGAGATGGAGTTGGGGTCGCGACATGTACTATCCAAACAAGTTGTTAATATAAGTATATATATAAAGTCTAGTATAGTTCACGAATTAGTACTGCTAAGCTCCATAAATATATATCGGTAGATCATTGAAATAATTAATAGGAGCTGGTAAATTGTATGAGAGTCAGTTACTTTAACACATGTTGGTAATCTCCGTGAATACAAAATGGTAAATGGTTGGAATAATTCCCAAAACAACTAAATACAAGTTGCTAAGTGACTCAGATAAGAGTTCATGTTTCTTCAATTAGTTAGTAACTTAATCTAAGATATATTGGTAAAACACTTGAATTATAAATTGGTAATTTTGTTTAAAAGATAGTAACTTTACTATGTTGGTAAGCTCCAACAATAATATTGGTCAATTATGACAACCTTTAGTAATTTTAGAATAATTAGACTAAACTTAGCAAGCTATTCAGATAATATTTGTTAAGTAAAAATAGTTGTAACCTATAATTTTTTTTTTTTGCACTAATGATTTGAAAAAAAAAAATCTTGAAAATGATCACTTATATGAATAAAAACTATTTTTATCATCCATGAAAATATTTAAGCATAATTTACAGTTGATAATAAACAAAAATCGTTTACTAATTTTTTTCAAACGATAACCAATCTTTTTAAGGAAACGATTTTCAAATCATTCATTTCTCCCAAAATAAAAACACCGAAGGAGAAAAATTGACAAATCAGTCAAATTAAAGTTGATAATTTCGTACAATAGTTTATAAGTTCCACGAATATCTTTTGATAGATTACAAAAACAGTTCATAATTTTTTAAGTATAAACAAATGTTACATTTTCCAAAAACAATATACGGGCAAAACAAGTTGCCATTCAGTTAGCAACGCATTTGAGAAGTTACCTACTTCTCTTTATCAGCACAGAACCATATCCCCCTTTTTCCCTCCCGGAACACTAGCAATCTGTTCAAAAAGATGGAGCACTAACTTAAGTTTCTCATCTTCAGAAACACCCTGCACTAAGAAGTCCCTAAGATTGCCGATATCATGCCAGCAAACGACATGTGTTCCCACTAAAGGAGATAATTACTTCACTCAGCGTGACATATGACTCAGCGCAATGTATGAAGCCAAAATTCAGGAGATCGTCACCTGCCCCAGATGGACAGCGACGGTATATCCTCCTTGCCAACGGGAGCATGCATGGAAATGGCACATTCAACTCTAGTGCGTTGAGGAAATATGACGAACAATCCGGATAAACAACGAAATCAGATTTTGAGGCGTGATATAATTTTCTTTAAAGAATTATTTGCCCTACAACGTTGCTAATAGTCATCAGCAAATTTTCTCCAAGATATAACAAAGTCTCGATTGAGTATACTAGATAGCAATTCTAGTATTTCTCTAGGGTCTCTTAAGGGAAACAATTAAAAAGATGGCTGTATATCTTAGGAAAGAGAATTGAAAGTTGTGTAAAGAATTGAAAACAAATGTTGAATAAATATTTTGAACGGATACTACCTTTCAAAGATGAAGAAGTTATTTCCGAACAAGCACAACCTTCCAAATGTTGTAAGAGTGCCTAATAATTGCTAGGCAAGAATAATAAATTCGAAATTAAATAAGTAAAAAATAACCGTCACTCTGTTATGAATAGTCATGCCATTTAAATAGGATACAATGGTTATTTTATAATTATTCATTCGAATTTTAATAAATAAATATAATGATCCTTAATTAGAACCAAGGCTCATCCGCTTGCACACTCATAACCTTTTGATGTGGGACAAGATACCACTTAGTTTGTTTGTAAAACAAACTACCAACAATCCCTCACTTTATTTGTAAAACAAAACAAAAACAAAACAATAAAAAATATACATTAAAAATTTTCATGAGATTAATATACATACATAAAGGTCTCTTTCGAGTTAAATATTTACTTAGTATAAGTATCTCAAAACTCTATCAAAGTGACAAGTAGCTCGGCTTTAAATTTGTACTTTTAAATAATTGAATCAGACATGCCGCACATACACTAAACTCTTGTTTCAGTAAGAAATTCTATATTACTTTGCACTATTATGGTCTTGTGCTTAACCTGTTTCATGAGTCCTCTAGAAAGGAATCCTAACATTCATAAGAAGTAGCATCACTTCTAAGCTTATATAGGTGGAGTATCTACCATGTATTTATGTTACTATTAACATATTACAAATTTGTACTATACTTCATTAAGAATTCAATTTAACCTACAAAATGTAACAGACAATACTGACTTCTCATATTAGAGCTAACGTCAATATCAAGCAATCACATTCAGTAATTTGTTCTTACCCATTAAACCTTGTAACTAGTAATGTTTTGGAAAAATGTAGGATTACCATTATTGGTGATTTTAATTAAAAGGTTTCAACCCCATTTCTCGTAGGGTCATTTTTACCATGTCTCTTGGTAAAGCTTTTGCCAAGAGATCAACTAGGTTATTGCTTGACCCCACGTAGACAATTGTTATAGTATCATATTTAATCAATTGTCATACATACTCATGTCTTAGACTAATATGTCTAGACTTAACATTATAGGTGTTACTATAAGTTCTTGCCAAAATGGCTTGACTATCACAATAGATAGAAATAGGAGACATAGGGCTAGGCCATAATTTCATATTGAACAACAAATTCCTAATAGATTTAGCATCTTTCCTAATTGCTGCTAAAGCAACGAATTCAAATTCCATCGTTGAGTGAGTTATACATGTTTATTTCTTGTTCACCTAAGATACAGCACATCTACCTAGTGTAAAAATCCATCCAGAAGTGGAATGTTTATCTTTTACACTTGTAATCCAACTAGTATAGGTGTATCCTTCTAATACATTTGGATAATTATTGTAGAACAATATTAAATTTTTAGTTCTCTTAAGATAACAAAAAATTTTGGTAATAGCTTTTCAATATTCTATATTTGGATTACAAATATATGTACTTCACTTATACAAGGAATAAGCAATATTGGATCTAATACAATGCATTGCATACATTGAAGACCCTATAGCACTCACATTAAAGACTCTCTACCAGGAATCAAATGAATACTCATATCTTTGAAACCAAGATGTTTAAATTTATTTAACATCTTCTCTATATAGTCACTTTGGCTCAAAGAATAACCCTTGCTATTTTTTTAAAAAAAAAACTTTAATACCCAATATAGTATCCACTTCACCAAATTGCACGCAAGAGCAAAACTATAAATTAATGCATAAGGGCAAAACTGTAAAATCATAATTCCAAAAGGGCAAAACCATAAATTTAACATCCAAGGGAAAAAGGGTAAATAATCAACCAAGGCGGAATAGTAATTATCCAGCAAGGAGCGTAGGATCGTAAATAATCATTGGAGAGGGTAGAGACATAAATAAGGAGTGATGGCAAGAGGTGCGTGCTGCGAATGTGCCTTGATTGTGGCAAGGGAACGTGTAATGCATGCTCCTTTATTCCCACTAGTCTGAGGCGTGTAGACTCCACGTGCTCAACCCTCTAGCGTGCATGAAGTGCATAGGCATGTGTCATGGCCAAGAGATTTCGGTAGCTAAAGGGTTGTGCCTTGATGCGGAGGACCTCCTGCAATTGCTTGGATTCTCGACAAGTCTTCTTGCTGAACTTTCCAAGGGCGGGCGATATGGTAATTGAGCTACCAAGTTCTAGAAGTCTCTATCTATTTATGTCGGTAGCTAATAGTTGTCATTAGTGTCAGTAGTTGAGGTGATGCGATCTCATCCGCGGATGAACTCTAGATCAATAGATGTAATTAGAGGACCTCGAGTATAAGAATGGATGCCCTCCTCCTCATTTGTATCCATCCAATTCTTTCGACAATATTAAACTTATTTCTTTCTAGAGCTTCTCTCTCTAGAGACTTTCTCTCTCTACGATCCGGGTGAGCAAGCTAGTGAGCATTCGATCCAGCAAGGCTTGGCTTAGGCAATCCAAAAGAGCCTGAGTCGCCGCGCGGTCACGATCCCAATGGATCGGCCCATGACAAGTGGTATCAGAGCAAAGGAGAGATCAATTTCAAGAGATCGAGGAGCACCAAATATTCGAGAGAATGTTGAGCCAAGATGATGTCATGGATGGAGAGGCCGTTCAAGTCAAGGAGACTCACGGCAAAGCAAAGAAAAGGGAAGCCTCGATGGACGTCGTAGCTGCGTTGGATGAGAAGCTTGTGCAGGTCCGAAGTGCCATGGTTAAGTTCATGGAAGGTCTTGATGATATGCGAGACCAGATCATGGAGGTTGAGACCTCGCTCCGTGAGGACTTCATGACCGGCCTCAATGAAGCTACAGCCCCGTTGCACAACAAGGACGAAGCCCTTGAAAGCATCGATCGATGTGCTAAAGGAGCGCGTCCAAGTGATCAAGGAAGTAAGCCCTTGTAGGGACGAGGTCGAAGCCATGAAGGCGGAGATCCAAGAGCTCAAGACTGAGCTTGCCCTATGCAAACTGAACATCACCAATGGAGCGATGCCCACACAAGCGGTGCCCAAGCTTGATGTGCTGAAGCCTAAAGAGTTCAAAGGCGACCGATCCGCCAAGGAGGTGGACAACTTCGTGTGGAGCATGGAGCAATACTTTGGCACTATCAACGTACAAGACAGTCGATCAAGGTAAGAACTGCTTTGATGTTCCTTTCCGATACCACAATGCTTTGGTGGCACAATAGGTGCGACGAGATGAAACGCAGCACCGATCCCATGGACACATGGGATGACTTCGTGAGGGAGTTCCACGACTACTTCTTCCCCAAGTTTGCTCAACAAGAAGCCCATAGCAAGCTCCATCGCCTTGAACAAAGGGACGCAATCTAAGAGTACATGAAGGAATTCATGGAGCTCAAACTCCAAATCCACAACCTAAGTGAGGAGGAAGCTCTCGGAGCATTTATGGATGGATTGAAGCCATGGGCGCAACTCGAGCTCAAGTGAAGAGATGTGAGTACTCTTGCGAGAGCGCTAAGCGTGGCCGAGTCTCTCGTCGACCTCACCAAAGCCGAACCAAGGAGTAGAGCAAGAGATTAGAGGTTGGATTGATCCTCCAAGGATGAAGCTGGAGACACTCCCCGTGCGCCGAAAGATCAATGCGGCCGAGTCAAGACATGGGGAGAAGGAACTTCCAAGCTATCCTTCCAAAGGGGTCGACCACCGACAGACTACACGACGAGTAAGTTCGATCAACCCCTGCCTTCTCTTTGCTTCATTTGCAAAGGTCCGCATTGGACCCAAAAAGTGCCCGAAGAAGGGAAGGATCAACGCCCTCCTTGCCATCGAAGAGGAGGAGGAGGAGCCCAAAGAAGACAAGTGGCAAATCCGACTTGGAGCCATGAAGGTTGTCAACACTATTCAAGCTCAGTCGCCATCCAAAGAAGAAGAAGCTACCTCAAACTTGGACATGTTCTTCGTGGATGTTGAAGTGTGCGGCCGAACACTTTATGCTTTGGTTGACACAGGTGCGTCGAACATGTTCATGTCGACCGAGGTGGCGAAAGCCTTGCGACTTCACGTGGAGCAGACCGGGAATTCGTTCAAAGCCATCAACTCGGATGGGCTCAAAGGCATAGGATTGACTCCCAACATGGACGTCCAAATCGGCATATGGAAGGGCAAGATGGCATTCGAGGTAATCCCTCTCGACGATTATGATCTCATTCTTGGTATGCAATTCTTCCATAGTGTGAGATCCATGATCAACATGAGGACCAAGTGCATTGTGATCCTCGATTCGAAATACCCGACGACAATCCCCATGATAAAAAGGGTGGTCGACACCAAGACCATCGCAATGATCCGGCGTCTCGACAAGAGTTTGAAGGCCGTGAAGTGCATGAACAAGCCATCCGTGGAAAAGCCAAAGGAAGAGTTGGATCCTACTCCAACTCATGCCATGCCGATCCAAGCACTCTTCCCCGAGGTTGAGTACTTGCCGCATGCTATGCCCAAGCCAAAGATGGAGCCATGTGCCATGCCCAAGCTGAAGATGGAAGGGTGTGATCCATCGTTCATGACCGTCTGAGTGAAGCAAAATCAAAAGAAGAGAGCCCGTGCTTATGCGAGGAATGCTGCCCGTCGAGCTATGAGCGACGAGGGCGTCGCTCGATTGAGTGGGGGAGAATGTCAAGGTCAAGAGGTTCCGGTAGCTAAAGGGCCATGCCTTGATGCGAAGGACCTCCTACGATCGCTTGGATTCTCGACAAGTCTCCTTGCTAAACTTTCCAAGGGTGGGCAATGCGGTAATTGAGCTACCAAGTTCTAGAAGTCTCTATCTATTTATGTCAATAGCTAGTAGTTGTCATTAGTGTCGGTAGTTGAGGTAGTGCGATCTCGTCCGCCAAATGAATTATGGATCAACGGATGTAATCAGAGGGCCTCGAGTATAAGAAGGGGTGCCCTCCCCTCATTTGTATCCATCCAATCCTTTCAACAATATAAAACTTCTTTCTTTCCAAAGCTTCTCTTTCTACGATCCGGTGAGCGAGCGAGTGAGCGTTCGATCGAGCAAGGCTTGGCTTAGGCGATCCAAAAGAGCCTGAGTCACCGCTTGGTCACGATCCCAATCAATCGGCCCATGACACGTGTATTCCATGTGCATGGACCGCATGTGGGCATGTGGATTCACGCGTCTTCTCTCCTTTAGCACATTTTTGTCAATTTTCTCTATTTTTCGCCCCATTTTCCATCATATCACATTTGGATTTCCTCCGACAACCCTCTCCAAAAATATTTCAACAACATGCAATTGCCATGAAAAAGACCAATATCATTTGATGAATCTCCATCCATAAACCATAATTTTCAATAATCATAAAAAAATAATGAGATTCTAAACCATACTCTAACACTAACTGTAAGCAGATAACATATTCTTAAATGCGGAAATTTAAAGCCAAGGGTTTTTAATCTTCAAGATTTTTCACAGTAAGAGAGATAAAGACGTACCTTTATCCATAACAAAACTTTAAAAAGAACGATTTTTGAAGAATTTGAAGCAAAGGAAGAAATCAAATTTCTCTCCCTTGACCAACTCTTCTCTAACATATTTTATCTTATCTGAAAGGCACATCACAATGGGGAAGAGAAGAGGAAGATCCACGAATGACATCTCGAGGACTGCCTGATACTATACTTTCTCCGGCTTTGATTCTATTGTTACACATAATTTCTTCAAAAAAAAAACGATATTACACCTTAAAATCTGATTTCATTGTTCTACTCAATTGTTCCTCAAATATTTTTCCAACAGGGTGGGTATTTGTTTTGTCAGCCTGCATGAGGACAAAAAGGTAAGGAAAGTACACTTCTTGAAGGCTTGACATATATTTAAGAACTTATATAGTGTAGTTAGTACGACAGCTATTTGCTAATTCAACATGCAGGGAAATGTCAGGGTGTTATCTATTAGAGTTGTTGATTTCACAATGATGTTTTTGGATGTTGGGAAAAAAATTCATCAGGATTAAGCAATAAGCAATCTGTCCAATGATTATGCAGAGAGAAACATGAAATTGAATAGAACACAACCAAGCAATCAGGGTAAATACCCGTTGGAAGTTGCGCGGAATGGCTATCGCACCGAACTTCGTGCAAAAGGTGTGTTGTAACATCCGACAGATCAAGTAACCTCCATCTTTACTAAATAACTACATCTGATGGTTAATTGTAACATTCGACAGATCAGGTGCATTTCCGAGCACCGTACAAGTGTACATCCTGTAATGTCCAACGGTATAGCGACTTAAGTAACTCGACTATGAATCTCCCTTTCTCACATGCTCGCATTTCTAGATATCGCAACCTCTACAGTTTCGAAAGGTTTGGAAGTTTTTCAATGTCTATGCACCAAGAAATGTTCCGCAACTCCAGTGATTCCATCTCTTCAAACCCTTCAATCACACGTAGACTTCTGCAACTTTCAAGATACCTTCAGCTTTTCATAACGAAGAATGAGAACTTTATCATCTCCACTTTCTGCTCAAGCTCTTTGATCCCCCCATCGAAACTTGCAAATCAGAATGATCATCATTTAGGATGTTAGAGACCAATAAACTCTGCAAAATTTGAGAGTCTGCGAAAAAGCTCAAAACTTTTCCTCGCAGGTGAAGTGTATCTATGAGAGAGAGAGAGAGAGAGAGAGAGAGAGAGAGAGCGGAGAATAAGAAGAAACACAGATAAAAACTTCGCCATCGGACACGTTGTGCTTCTTCATGGGACCGTTCGGACAAGCTGACGAGTAGGATTTCATTTGTGCAAAGGACTGAAGAAGACTTGGTGGCTTGAGGTTTAAATTCAATCAACGTATTTAAGTATTAATAAAATTGATTGATGTATTAGACAAATCCTCTAACAAAAAGAAATCAACGGAAGTGATTTATGGTAAACTGTCTCTATACGAAGACCTCGTTAAATATTAGCAGACACATAAAAAAAAGAAGAAAAAAAAGACAGAGAGCCGAGTATGGAGATAGAGAATGTTAACAAAGGTCATTGAAGAGCCCTCCATTGATTGCCACGCTTGCCTTCATGTGCATTTATTGTATTTGTATGCTTTTGTTAACTTTGTGGACTTTCTCGTTGCTTCATGGCTATTGGCTCATTTAATGTGTGCTTTTGTGTCGACATTTTGTCCTTAGGATAATAAGCGTGAGATAATAAGATGATTGTCCTACGCGCTTGCGTTAGTTGGTAGAAGAAGATTCTTCAAATTAGTTGATGTTTCTTGACGTAACGCGAGATTCATGGTTGCGTGTGACTTCACAAAACCTTTATAAAATATCCACTACACGTATCCTAACATCTGTTGACTTTATGATATTATACATAGGTGCAAGTTTATCAAATCGTTCTCAATTATTACTTGGCTTTTAGGTTTAAACGTGATTAGTAACTTATGTAAAGTTTAATAATTTGCAAGAAAGTAAATTTTCAATATCATAGTGATTTTTCCATGTGTTTTCTAACGAATCGGTAGTGGGTTTGGATATTTAAAATTATCAGAAGTTAGTACCTCTTAATATGGTTATTACCTCTTAACATAGTCAATGACCTCTCATACAAAAGGAAAAGACCAAGTTTTGATATGTTTTAGAAAGTTGAACTTTTCACATTGACTAGTAATTTTCTTCTCGAGAAAGAAAGAAGGATAGCAACTTTTGAATGTGATTAGTGACATCTCATAAAAAAGTTGGTCATTTCAACCAATTGGTAAGTTCTACAAATAAATATTAGTAAGCTATCGAAACAATCAATACTTTTGAAACAAGCTAATCAATATTGGTACATAAACTCAGATTTTGGCAATTCTGTATTATATGTGGTGACTTTAACATGTTGGTAAGCTATGCAAATAAAGATTGGTAAATTACTGCAAAAATTTATAATTTAAAAAAAAAAAACGTCAATAACCAGCTCAAATATAGCTGGCAGTTTCATATAAGAGTTGGTAAATTAAGTTCCACAAATAGATATTGGTATATTGGCATAGTTGGTAATTTTGAAAAGAGATGACAAATTTTATACAAGTTGGAAATTTTTAATCCATTTTTAAGCTCAGATAAATGTAGGTAAATTATTTGAACAATTGGTACTTTTTAAACTATGAAATAAACATTTGCAAGTGGACTCAAATAGGAGTTGGTCATTTCGTATAAGAGTACTAGTTTTGTAAGTTGGTAAACTACACAAGCAATTTTATATAAATTATTGGAACAATTGGTAATTTGGATATGATCACATAAATGCCGGTAACTACCCAAATTAGAGTTGGTAATTTCATAAAAGATTGATCACTTAAGCTCTGCTTTCAATTGGTGTCGCGACCAATTTTTTCGGGGTTTAGACCACCTAGGGTTTGGCTAATTGATTGTTAAGCCTAGACTTAACTCGGGCTCTCCCAAGCCCATACCAATTCGTGACTTAGGTTTGAATTTTTTAACATGCAATTGAATTTTAACTAGGAGTCGCCACTAATCTATTTTTGGTGGGTCGATTAGAAACCCTAGTAAATTAACGGGAGATTTACTTTACTCCTACGAACCAGAGACTAAGGATACGGGGACTCGGTTATGTTAGATTTCTCTAACGCCCTTTCGGTACCTTTCTTTTTATTTTTGAAAAATATTTGGCAAGCAATTTGGATTGATTTTTAAATCTATTTCCCTAACATATGAGGTGTTCATGTAGGTGCGCAAACCACCAATTTAACACCCAAGAAAGCAATTAAATGATGCAGAACTTACCTCAAAGCAACGAAAGCATCTGTAGTGTTAAATTAAAATCCACATCAACAATCCTAGATATGGTTTCTAATTAACAAGCAATTACTCAATTTTTGTTTTCTCTTTTTCAACAAAAATATAGTCCATATGCAATGCAATGCTTCTAATCTAATATGAAATGATATTGCATGATAACATGTCCTAAACTCTATGAATAAATTTTTTTGTGATTTCTTAATGAACATGCAATTATTAAATATGCAATGACTTAATTCTAATGACGTGTGATGTGATGCAATGCGATGACATGCAAAATTATTTTAACTAAAATGGCATGCGGCATACAATTTAATATGCGAGCTATATGTCACGTGACATTTTATTAAATGACCTAATCTAATGACGGGCAATTTCTAATTAAATGAACTTAACAACAATCACTAAATGACGTGCATTTTATGAATCTAATCTTATATGACATGCAAATGACATATTTTATTTTAAGAATGCAATCTATTCTAGATAATGAAATGAATTTATTCTAAGACATTTTTTGTATTTTTCATGGAATTTGAAATTAAGAAAAATGCAAAAATTATTTATCTAGATTAAGATTTTATCCAGCTTATATTAATCGTGTCAGACTAAATCCTAATTAAAACTAAGATATTATCTTAACCTAGCAATCTCTAACCTAAGATGCAATCTATCTAGAAAATTAATATGAACTTAAAATGAAACGTGCAATTTTATCTAATATGCCATGACATACAAAGAGTGCCCTAATTCTATATGACATATGCATGATGACTTTTTTTTGTGTTTTTTTTATAAAATTCGAAATTAAAATTGCCAAATAATTAAACATGCAATTTAGATTTAAAACTAACATGCTTTCTTTTTTTTTTTTGGTTTTCTTTTCCATGGTTCAAAATAAAGTTTTTAAAAAAACTAATCCTAATTCAACATTTTTGGATTTTTAAATTTCGAAATAAGATTGCAATTTTAATCCTAAACAAGAAATATTCTAAAGCAAATCTATTCCTAACTCAAATATTTTTTGGATTTTTATTTTGCGAAAATAAGATCGACTCAACCAACTTGATCGATAAGAAATCAAACAAGATAAGATCGACATCCAAAAAATCGGCCAACCATATCTCGCACGTTTAAATCGGGTTGGCCATTAATTTTAAATTAAATCGCTAATCGAATCTTGAGGCGAGATTTGATTGTCGATTTTGTAAGAGATTGCGAAGTCGATTTTGGGCGCGAAAATCGGATCATCAATCCCTAACTTAAGGGACTATTTCATGTTGGAATATCAATAATATATTAAGGAACAATTCCACTAAAACATAATATTAAAAAAAAGGTTAAAATAAAAGAAAAGAAAGACCACCTAATCAGATTTTCTTTTTGTTTCTTTTTTTTTCCTTCCTTTCCACGCACAGCTGTGGATCTCCAAGGGGAGCCGGCTGATCAGTCCGGCGAAGGGGATTCGGCAAGGGCGGCTGCAGGCGACTCGGGGACGTGGAGCGCGGCTACTGGGCGTCACGAACAGGGCACCTAGTCGTCGAGTCACCGATCTGCTGCTCGTAAAGATTCGAGCAGCAGGGGGAGCGGAGCAGATGGCGAGATCGGGTACGTCTGGGGCTCCGGGTGCGGGAGTCGCGGATCGAGCAGGACCAGCGTTGGGCGGATCGGCGTCGGCAGAAGCTCTGGGCAGCAGGGCACAGGGATTCGGCGGTAGCGTCGAATCGCGAGGTTGAAGCCGAGGTTGGGCGAGGGGGCTCGTGGGCTTCTGAGCCAACGTGCAGGGACGGAGCCAACGTGTGGGTGTCGGTGCGGCGTCCGACGAGCAGGAACGTCGGGTCTCGGCGCGGCGGAAGAGAGGCGCAGCAGTGCGGTGGTGGATTGCGCGGTGATGCGGAGGCTTGGCAGCTGCAGGGGCGTCGGAGATGGAGGCGCTGCAGGCACGTCGGGCTCTCGGAGCAGCCACACGGGTGCGGTGAACGGCGGGAGTCGCGTGGTGAGGCGGAGGAGCTCCGGGTAGTCACAGATGGAGCAGCAACGCGGGGGCAGCAAACTTGGAGAGACGATGAACAGTAGGGGTCAAATCACCCCCTTTTTCTGCTTTTCCGCTTCTCCTCTGTCTCTTCCTGTCACTCTCCTTTTCACTTCTCACTTTTCTGCCTTTTATTTTTCTGCTTTTCAGAGAAACCTAAAGCTCGAAAACTCTAGCCTCTCTTCTGAATTTTTTCTTTTGAAAATCGAGAAAGAGCCCCCCTCGCGATTGATCCGTACGTATCCTTTTATAGGCGACGCAAAACAGAATCTTTTTTGTTAATAATTTCATCTCCCGAATATTACTTATAACCTCTTGATCACAAAAATTCTTATCTCAAAAATATTCTCCCCAAATTTCATCATCTATTGATAAAAAATAAGATTAAATTGATATCAACGTGCGCGATTTTTTAATTTTTCAAAAATCATAATATCGTCATCAAATCTTAATTTTTCGCAAAGATAATCAATTAAAAATAATCGCTTTGGGGTTTTTGGTGAAAAATAAGATTACAATGCGATTTTTTAATTTTTCAATTTATCCTTTCAATTTTTCAAAAATCGAGCCGATAGGCTTGAATTTATCCTTTCATGGGCCGAACTAGAGCTTAAAAACATAAAATTTGAGCTCATCCACCACCGTCCTAAAAATAAAAATGCAAACATGTAAATTAAAAATAAATGCACCTAAAAAATTATATGCTATGTGATTGAATTATAATATTTTTTTTAGGAGTTAAAAATTAATCCCCAATTTTTATGCAATAAATGACTAAATGGGTTGTCCAAAATTTAGGTGTCAACAATTAGTAAATTATAGGAACCCAAATAAGAAATGATAATTATATGAAAAAAATGATAACTTAAGCTCTGCTTTCAATGTTGGTAAATTATTGGAATAGTCAGTGATTTTTGTTAGTAATTTCATGTCGAAGTTGGTCATTACTATGTTGGAATGCTATGAAATAATTGTTGGTAATTTATGGAACAATTTGTAATTTTGAAATAATCAAACAAAAGTTAGTAAGTTGACTAAAAAAAGAGCTGGTGAGTTCATCTAACATTTGATGACTTTGATTGAGTTGTACAAATAAATATTGGTAGATTATTGGAATAGTTAGCAATTCCGAAACTATCAAGTAAACATAGAGAACTAGCTAGAATAAGAGTAGGTAATTTCATGTAAAATTTGGTAACTCAAGTTTCACATATAAAAGTCAACAAATTAATGGAATAATTGGTTATTTTGAAAGAAGTTTGTAAATTTCATATAACAATTAGCAATTTTAATACATTGGTAAACTTGACAATACTATGTACAAAAATTTGTACGAGTTGTACTGTCCAAACAAGTTGTTTATATAAGAATTTGTAATATTTATATAAAATCTAGTATAGTTCACGAATTAGTACTGCTAAGCTCCGTAAAAATATATTGGTAGATTATTGAAATAATTAATAAGAGCTAGTAAATTTGTATGAGAGTCAGTTACTTTAACACATGTTGGTATTCTCTATGGGTACAAAATGGTAAATGGTTGGAATAATTCCCAAAACAACTAAATACAAGTTGCTAAGTGACTTAAATAAGAGTTCGTGTTTCTTCAATTAGTTAGTAACTTAATCGGAGATATATTGGTAAAACACTCAAATTATAAATTGGTAATTTTGTTTAAAAGATAGTAACTTTGATAAGTTGGTAAGCTCCAACAATAATATTGGTCAATTATGACAACCTTTAGTAATTTTAGAATAATTAGACTAAACTTGGCAAGCGATTCAAATAATATTTGTTAAGTCAAAATAGTTGTAACCTATGATGTGTTTTTTTTTTTTTTTTTTCACACTAAATCTATGATTTGAAAATAAAAAAACTTGAAAATGATCACTTATAGTGATTACAAAGTTAAATGAATGAAAAATATTTTTATCATTCATGAAAATATTTTAGTATAATTTACTGTTGATAATAAACAAAAAGCATTTATTAATTATTCTAAGTGATAACCAATATTTTTAAGGAAAACAGTTTTCAAATCATTCATTTCTCCAAAATAAAAACACTGTGGAAGAAAAATTGACAAATCAATCAAATTAAAGTTAATAATTTCGTACAATACTTTATAAGTTCCACAAATATCTTTTAAAAATAGATTACTAAAACAGTTCATAATTTTTTAACTATAAACAAATATCATACTTTCCAAACACAATATTCGGGTAAAACAAGTTGCTATTCAGTTAGCAACGCATTTGAGAAGTCAGCAACTTCTCTTTATCAGCACGAGACGATATCCCCTTTTTTCCCTCCCGGAACACTAGCAATCTGTCCAAAAATGTGGAGCACTAACTTAAGTTTCTCATCTTCAGAAACACCCTGCACTAAGAAGTCCCTTAGATTGCTGATATCATGGCTGTATATTTTAGGAAAGAGAATCGAAAGTTGTGCAAAGAATTGAACACTAATGGTGAATAAATATATTTAAACGGATAGAACCTTTCAAAGATGAAGACATTATTTCCGAACAAACACAACCTTCCAAAGGTTGTAAGAGTGCCTAATAAGCATTAGGCAAAAATAATGAATTCGAAATTAAATAATTAAAAAGTAATTGTACTATATTATGAACAATCACACTATTTCAATAGGATACAATGGTTAGTTTATAATTATTAATTCAAATTTTAATAAATAAAAATTAAACATCGTCTACGCACGCACTCTCATCATTTTCATGTGGAATAAGACACCTGTTAGTTTGTTTTACGAACAAACTACCAACAATCCCTCACTTTGTTTGTAAAACAAAATATAAATAAAATGTTAAACAAATTTGTAGCCAATTGGGGAATGAGAACAATTTGAAGCAAATGAAGAAATTCAATTTCTCTCCCTTGACCTACTCTTTTTAATGTATTTTATTTGAAAGGCATGTTGTGATGGGGAAGAGAAGAGGAAGATTTGCGATCCACAAAAGACATCTCGATGACTGCCTGATCGTGAGCCACCACAAGCCTATACTTCCTTTGGCTTTGATTACATTGTTATATATATAATTATTTTAAAAAGTGATATCACGTCTTAAAATCTGACTTCATTATTTTACCCAATCATTCGTCAAATATTTTTCCAATAGGGTGGGTATTTGTTTCGTCAGCCTGCATGAGGACAAAAAGGCAAGTAAAGTACACTTCTTAAAGTTGTTCAAAAAAAAAGTACACTTCTTAAAGGCTTGACATATATTTATCGACTTATCTAGTGTGGTTAGTATGTCAGCTATTTGCTAATTCAACGTGCAGGGAAATGTCAGGGTTTTTTCTGTTAGAGTTGTTGATTTCACAGTGATGGTTTTGGATGTTGGGAAAAAACTTCATCAGGATAAAGCAATTTCTCCAATGATTATGCAAACAGAACATGTAAATGAATAGAACAGAACCAAGCAATCAGGGTAAACACTTTGTTGGAAGTTGTGCGGAATGGCTGTTGCCTCAAACTTCTGGCGAAAGGTGTTTTGTAACATTCGGTAGATCAAGTAACGTCCATCTTCACTAAATAACTGCATCTGATGCTTAATTGTAACATTCGGCAGATCAGGTGCATTTCCAAGCACTGTACAAGTGTACATCCTGTAATGTCCAACAGTAGAGAGACTTAAGTACCTCAAGACCCTGAATCTCCCTTTCTCACATGCTCGCATTTCTAGGGTATCGCAACCTCTGCAGTTTCGAAAAGTTGGGAAGTTTTTCAATGTCTATGCACCAAGAAATGTTCCGCAACTCCAATGATTCCATCTCTTCAAACCCTTCAATCTCACGTAGAATTCTGCAACTTTCAAGATACCTTCAGCTTTTCATAACGAAGAATGAGAACTTTATCATTCTCCAATTTCTGCTCAAGCTCTTTGATCCCCCCATCGAGACTTGCAAATCAGAATGATCACCATTTAGGATGTTAGAGACCAGTCAACTCTGCAAATATTCTAAGACCCTTGTGTTGCAGTGATGGCTCTCAGATGTCTCTGAGAAAGATATGGTATGCCAATGGTTCAAGAATTGGTCGTAACATGACCTTCGCAACATTAGTCTTACCTGATTGGTGGTGGCTGCAGAGGCACTGGCAGTACAACACGCTACATTGGCTAGCTAGTGGTGGTGGTTAAAGCAGTGATAAACCACCGATGATGCGCTGCGTAAATGTCTTAGTCATACTTCTAACCACATCGAGATCATTTCTCCATCCTTGGATGGCCTCACAGTCATAGTGCTTCTCGTGCTGTGAGAAGGCTTTTGCAAAAGGTCTAGATCAGCGCTGAAATCGTGGAGCGTAATAGAAGATTGCAAAGATCATTCGTTTCCTTTCTTCCCTACATTCAACCCTTTGCGCCACCTACTTGAGGCACTTTCTACTAGAAACATATTCTCTACTATTTAGAGAAAATGGGTGCGAAGATCCTTTCCTGATGGCTTCTAAAAGTTCAGGGGCATTCTCTTCTCCTCGACGGAGCTCCCTCATTGTCTTTGAAGACCTGGACACTGGCATCTAAAAGGCCATCATAGAGAAAATCAGGGAACCCCTTGTGAGTATCCGATCCCCTCAAGCTCAAGCAAACCTCATAATCATATCCCGGTATAGCAGAGACGTAGAAATTACTATTTACTTGGACAAGCAGGACAGACAAGTCGCTATTGACTTGTGGCTCATCCAATTTGGTATTTTTACAAATGGATTGTGTCCTTCTTCTCTTGCAGAAGTCATTCGAGAAATTGATGGAGAAGATGATCGAAATTACCATCACAACACAGGAAATCCACGTTGACCAAGAAAGCAAGAGGTCACCACCGAAGTACATAGCTTTGAAGTCGATTCGCAATGGATGTAGACAGCAGGGCCCAAATGGCAAATTACAGAGTGAAAGTACGACCAACAACGACACAGTCAAGGAGCTGGAGATCTTCTTTGCCTGGTTCCATTATTGCTTCAGTACGATGTTAGCTTCACTTTCACAACAGCCAAACTGGGGATTCCTCTTCTGAGCACCTTTCCGGTCGTTCCCACAAGTCTTCTTCAAGTTGATTGAGTTGTCGGGTCGATAATCCAAGACATGACAGGAAGCAGAGGTCAAATGCTTCACTTATCAGCCGCTCAATCAAACCTCCCAGGGGCCAGGTGGATCGTTAAACATTTGAACCGTTTCCAGTTGATTCATTCTGCTTCATATTCAATACCCATCAAACGCTATTGGCATAGAACCCGATCAAAAAACAAAATTTATTGCCGAATCTAATTATGGTTCGTTTTACCGATGACCATTGCCAATCAACAGAATTCAACGAACAAAACTCCATTTTTTTAAGAGGGTCAGAGAAAAAAAAGGGAAAGCGTGAGCAATGCAGAGAAAACACAAATCAACCAAACTCGAGTTGCCATGATAATTTCTGCATAAACATGTACAATCAATTGATCAAACGGACGTCGTGCACTACAGTAACCACTCACTTCTCTGCTCTTCCCATCCGAGAAAAGAAGGAAGAAATTGCAAAGCGAATAGGCACTTACCACCAACAAAACTACAACCCCAAGGCACATTCACTTGCTCTCACCCAAGCCCATCAATCTCTTCAAACTAGGAAAAAACGCCGAATCGTCCGAGAAAGACGGCTTCTTTTCTCGCCGCAGGTGCTCCTCGACCATCTCCACGACGGACCTCGCCGACAGGGGATGGAAATCGGCGCTCCAATTCGACACGAACTCCGCCGCCATATCCCTCCGCTCGCCGTCCTCCATCCTCTCCCACCTCCTCCTCAGCTCGTCCTCCCCCAGGGAGAAGTAGCCGCAGAGCTCGGCGAACAGGAGGGCCCTGCCCTTCCTCAGGGCCTCGTCCTTCTGCTTCTTCTGGGCGTGCACCCTCGCGACCTCCTCCGCCAAGGCGGACGCGATCTCGGCGTCGCCGGTGGGCCTCTTGGCCCTGCACGACACGGAGGCGGGGAGCGGCTTGCGGGGGTCGAAACGGAGGGGGCGGAGGCGGGATTTCGGGGGCCGGGGCAGGGCGTGCAGGGGAAGGGCGTGGATTCTCAGCGCCATTGGAGGGTCGGACTGGTTCGGAGAGGACGAGGATTCGAATGGAGGACGACGGTCGGGAAGGAGGATTTGGGGAGGGGAAAATCGACCGAGTGCGGCTCTAAGGGGTTCTTAAAAAATAATTTGTAGATTTCTAATGAAATTAACTTCACATTCGCGTATAATTTTCATATTCCGACCAAAAAAAAAAATATGGCTTTCGTATGATATGCAAGATTGTTTCTGTGTTGTATGAAAGTCTACTACTGATCATCATGTGAATGAATTCTGATCATATTAAAAATCTTAATTTTTCTTCATTGAGAAATGAGAATGTTTAGGCTATGAAATTACTACTTTTAAACATTTAGTAACTTTTAGAGAGTATGTACGAACACTTGTTGCTATTAATTATTTAGACATGATTAGTGAATTTTGATGAAAGGAATAACGTTCCACCATTAATATTTGTAATGATATATACAATAATTGATGTTCTAACAAGAAAAATTAAGAGTCTTTTTCATTGTGGCTAATATCATGAGGCATGAAAATAAGTATAGACCTATATTTGTCTACTTTTTTCAAAATAGAAAGTAACTTTTAACAATTTAGTCACGCTTGACTTATTAGCTAGTTTTAACTCTTCACAACTTATATAAAACAAAGTATTGGTTAAATTTCCAAAAATTGAAATAATTTTGAGGGGCAGTGTATTAATTTGGGAAACATTTCAAAATATTTTGATTTAAATACCAGTGAAAATGTTGATTGCGTAAAATATTGTAAAAGTCAAAAATCAAAGTAGAAAACCCATATTGTTGCCTCTAGCAGAGAGAGTGTTTAAGTATTGTTTTACATCACTTGACGATGGGTCCTCAATACTCTACATATTCATATGGTCTCTTCCTCCACTTATTAATTTAAGTTTTTGGGTTAGACTTTTAACATAATATCAAAATTAGTGTTATTCCTTTCGCGAATATGCATAGTCAAAATTCCATTCACATGCCGCCTATGATCGGGCATGCACATGATAAGGGTTGTTGAAGTATTGTCTTATCATGTACTATTGTCTCACATTGCTATGAACATGCATGTGAGTGGTGTTATTGAAGTATTGTCTCACATCGCTTGACAACAGTAAGTATAATGAAGTTATTGAAATATTATCTTACATCACTTGACAATGAGAAGTATTGTCTCACATTGCTAAGAGCATGCACATCAATGGGATTGTTGGAGTGTCGTCTCACATCACTTGACAACGGATTGTAAATGCTCTGTTGTTAAAGTATTGGCGTGCACAAGAGTTGGATCGTCAAAGTATTATCCCACATCGCTTGACAACTAATCCTAAAAGCTCCATTTATTCATGTGATCTCCCTCCACTTGTTAACTTACCATTTTGGGTTAGACTTTCTAACAAATAAAAATTCAAATAGATCAAGGCCATCAGAACCATTGACAATATATATAACACACGAATCTAATTGCTGCAATCGCATAGGGCCTCCAACCGGGGTCCAAAATTCCAAATAGATCCACCCCTGTGATGCATGTGTACTAACATACGACATAGTATCATATCAATCTACCCAAGAACCTTTCACATCGCACCAAATCATCTCACCATGCATGAACATTGAACGAAAGAATACACTATGCTCATCTATTTCTTAATTCAAATGTCGTCTTTACACAATGGTCGTGTCGGAGAGACCAACCCGGATATGTCCCCTTTTTTTCACCCACCTCCCCACTAAAACAAGAAAGAGAATAGCTCATCTACAAGGAAGAACAAACTTCAGATCTATGAGCCATAAGCTTTAAAAAATGACCGCCATGGTTAAGGCAAGCACACCGGCAACAATGAAGACCTTGGATTCGGGTTCCTAACATGTTGCGATTGAAGTGTCTCGATGGTTGACTGGTAAAGCTTGTCGCTAGCTATGAAGCAGGAACACTTCACTTTAAAATTGTCAGTTCCGAGTTCGTCGCAGGTCATGGAGCAGCTGTAAGTCTACCAGCAAATAATTTAAGAATTTCAAAGATAGTTTCACATGATTAGGTGTGAAACCCCTTCTCAAAATTCAACCATCTAGCTTCATCACCATCTTCAACAGTCACCATCGCATGATGCTTCCTAGTTCATCACTGTCTCTCCAAGCCATGACGGATTAGTTGGGACAAAATATCGACCCATGTATCGGGCACACCTGGTAAGCACCAGTGCATGCAATCTTGGCCCCAAACAGCTACTGCATCCTTCTTTCCCAACCAAATTGCTGGGTGGGCATCAGCTCTGTATTCACTCAAATGTGTCAAATCCAGCAACTGAATATCCGATCCCCGCAGCGTGCCTTCAATCAGATCATTCAGCAGTCTTGCTTCTTTATTCACCCCATTGTTGCTGGGATCAAACCACATATCAAGCTGTCTAGTTGTTAGTTCCCGATCCCAAGTAAGAACTGATCTTATTATTGCGATTTTAAGAGAAGTCTCAAAGTAGCTCAATAAAGAGAAACATCCAGAGGCAGAGCAAGCACAAATTTATGGAAAGTATTTACTTAAATGTGTTATTTGACATGCAAGATATCTTTAAGTATGGTACTTGATCAGCTAACATGCTGGAACAGAAGCATGAAAGAGCAGGGTGGCACAAATAGGGCAAAATTCTATTTTCTTACCTGAGAATCCAGGAGTGGCTCATTGAACAGGCAACTGCCGTTCTGATTCCAGTCTCCACCATGAAAATGTCTCGGCGACTGTAACCGCCAGAACTTGAGGGTCTTATTGGGGATTTTCCTCTGTATATGCAAAACCATATTCTCAAGAACAACTCTGAGTCCATCCAACATCTTGAGTGGTGGGAAGATGGGGTGTCCAGCCTGATAAAAGACTAGAGGTGTCTCTTCTGGGAACTTATCAGAACCCCACCTATAAAAGGAAAAAGGGTTCCATATAAGAAATGTTCAGGGAAAGGCTTATACAGGCAAGAACAAGTGACTAATATTAACAGTTCTTAAAGAGGCTATTAGTGAAATGGCGGCAATTCAGATTCATGAGAACCACAGTGTAAAGATTGGTGGACACTTTTGACTATTTTCCAACCTATATTATCTCAGTTTCCTTCTTCAAAAAACCACCAATGTGAAATATAATGCTGAGTTTAACTTTTCTCCTAAGACTTCTCTTATTTCTTTCCTTTACTCTTGTCTTCTTCAGATACCATACTCACTAATCTCAGCACTGATCCAACCTGACAATAAGGCTTCTTAAACCACCCATTTAAGTACTCACAGAGTTCAATTTAGTTCATAAAACTAAAAATAAATATGGCATAACTGGAATACACCAGTTGATCCAACCTGACAAAGTTAAAGATAGCATAAACAGTTACCCTACACATCAGGACACACAAGAAATGACATGAACTAACTTAGAAATGAGGAGATGATGGTTTTCACGGCAGACAAAATCCTAAAACTAAGCAGAGTAATCATGTATCACCTACACAGCCTAAATGTTTTAGATATTTAAAGGGCAAAGCCCACACATTTCATTAGAGAATGCAAGGAAAGAAATGAAAGCATTAAGACACCAAGGATGCAAAAGCATCAAAGAGATTGATCTTAGTGAACAAAACTAAGCAACAGAGGGAAATTACCAGTGACCAGTATTGAAAACAAGGACATCATAGAAGTCATTGATGTGGGCCCAATCATCAGCAGGTATGTCCACATCTACTCGATAAAAACCTTTTGATCCTTGTCCTTCAGCCAGAGTGGGCTCTTTCGGCTGCCACCTTCAATTAATCAGTTATAAGCATGTGAGGTTGCAAGTACGATGCAGATTGATTTAAAAGAAAATAAGCAACATTGATATTTTATACACTAGGTGATCAATAAAAATTAACACTTCCAGTTCCAGCTATCAGAAAGCAAGAGATCTTTATAGCTTAATTGCAGATTCTTGAGTTAGACTCAGCATCAATTAGCAACTCTTCCAGATTACGGCATTGCAATCTGCTGGTTTATGCTGGTCCATCAATCGCATACCCCTCAGGCTTTTCTAGCACATTCTCACAACAATGTTGACAACTACCTCTAAGAAAAAGTCAGAAGCTCTCTCTCGAAATCTTTACACTTGTTAAACAGCAGTTTCTACAAACAAAGTCTGTACATAGGAATAAGGTGCAGAGGCACCACGTGGTAACCAAATTCCATTCCAGAAAATTGATAGAAGTTCTGATGGAGAAGAAGCTTGTCTGATGAAAACAAAAGCCACTGGGGATGAGTATACTTGGGAGCTTTGTTAATTAATTAAATATGCAACAGACATGAACATTCATCAATAACGGTCTATTACTTGAAAACATTCATCCCATAGAATATCAAAACAATGGCCACATCAATCACTCAAGATCATCTCTTCAACAATGCAACGAGATGAACAGAAAAAAACAAAACCACTGACCAATAAATGGTCTTACTCGTATTTAGCCAGCAGCACCGCCCTGTGGTAAGCAACCGTGACATTAAACTTGGGAAAATGAGCCCCTCTCCACGCCCCTTTCCTCTTCCACTTCTTGGCGCCCGCATCGGCCGCCCTCAGTATACAAAGGAACGAAACCAAGAAGTTCTCATTCAAAGAGTCCCCCACGAACCCAATGTTCTTGTTCCTCATCAGACCCAGGAACCGAACCGGGTCGATCCGGTCCAAGCTGCAACCTTTGGGGACCCATCTCCAAGAATTGATCGTGACCATGTTCTCTCGCTGGTTCCTCAAGCAGTTCCAGGCGTTCCGGTGGAACGGGCACGTCTCGTCGTACATGGGTTTCCGGGTTTCCGGGTCGCGGACCCATCGGCCGTCGAAGAGGTTGCAGGATCGGGAGACCTTCTCTTTGGGAGGGGGAGGAGGAGGGGAGGCAGGGGAAGTGAGGAAAGTGGAGGAGAGGAAGAGGATGATTAGGGTTAGGAAGACGGCGTACGGGAAGAGCGAGGAAGGCGACTTGAGAGAAGGCGCTTCCCTTTTCTTTGCAGCATCGGGAGAAGGCATGTCGGATCTCTCCCCGAATTCCCCTCAGATCACTCAGAGAGAGAGTGAGAGAGAGATATGGAATAGCAAGCAGGAGAAGATCCAATTACTAGGACTTTCATATAACAGTTATGTGACAGTTATATCATATGGTTTGGTTTTGAAAAATGTCATCCTTTTGATCAATTTTTTTTTACCTGAAATTTAAATTTTTTTACCCCTTTTTTTTTCCAAAAATCCCTTAATATATTTGTGAAAAGTCAAAAATGTTTTTCTTATCTTACTTTGATGACGTGGATGAATGAAAAGAAGAATTATGACATGAAAGCTTATATAAGTTTAATATGTTGAAAATAGATTTGAAATAGATCAACACAAATCAAAAGATTTCATAAAAACAACTAGCAAAATGGAAAAATTAAGAACAAATAAAGTCCTAGAACTGCTAACACAAATGACATTGCTCACTGCCTCGAGCTTGAGCATCCATGGGCATAATAATCTCGAAGCTCAAGCAAGCAACCATGCCTACCTACCTTGAGCTTCGAGCTTGAGCTAAGCATCCAAGGTGGTTGCAAGATTTCAGATCAAGTATTCATGGCCATGAGACTGGTCCTGAAAACCACTTGATCATCCTCCCCATTAGGACATTGTAATCATATTGTCATTATCATATTTATCGGGCAATAGTGGCATGAAATACTTGCCTTTTTTCCCCTTACACTCTTTACCTCTTAATCTTTCTGTATATGTTAGTTTGTCCCCAAAGGTAGGTAGATATCAACATGGTAAGTATAAGAGTTCATGTGCGAATGGATTCTATCATCCATTGGACCATAGACATTATAAGAGGTCAAGTTAGCCACTAAGCCACAGAGCATCACAAGCCAAAACAACAACAATAATCACTCAAAGCATCGCCACCATCATTGCGACAGGCTACCAGTCTACCACCAGCCGACGTTGGCTACTAGACATCGTCACAAGTCGACACCCCTGCCAACATCTTCGGTTAGCTGTCAGCACTGATGCCCCTGCTCCTTTCATCACCGCCTACTGTTGCCGCTGAAAAATAGCTGTGTTTTCGGTTTACATATCAAATATCTCACAATTTGAACTGGGAAACGAGAATTATATGACCACCTTAGCAGTAACCATGCAAATAAACAACAGTGAAACCGTGGATTAATTGAAGAATTGACATCTTTGAGGGAAAGTCATTGTCTATAAACGATTTATCTGATTAAAAGCGAATCTTCATATCGTAATCAAGCTTTAGAAAAGCCAAAATCTAGCCACAAAAGTATACAAATAACTAAGTCCTTTCCGAATCGACATTAAAATAGAGAGGTCTCTGCTAAATCAGGAGCAATTAAGTCACTGCAAAGATCTCCCCACGTGCTTGAGAACCCATACTATCAGCAGGAGAGAAGAATCAGCAATAGGAGCTAAGCCGGATTCAGCTTGTCTTCAGAACATCATAGAATGATAGAGGCCTCTTCTTAGATCCAAAGAGTTCGTGAAAGCAAGAGAAAACTAGGCAAGTGATAGCATTTGTCTCTCAAATTGCTTGAAGAATTGGCGCGTGAAATGAAAAAAGATATACCACAACTACAGAGCTAGGCGCAAAATTGAAGCTTCACCCCATGGACGGCCCATTAGTTGCAAACCAATTGGAAGGCCTTGCCTATCATACCCGATCTGTAATATTCACAACAAAAGTGATGGGATGAGCTATATATAACTGTACTAAAGTTGATGAATAGAATGGCTTAATGCAGTAACAAAGGGTGCCAAGGCTAGTGCAATTTGTTCTTCAGCTGGCTCAATGAGCTATAGCTCAATTTCTTGGCATGATGTTAGCTATCAGCAGCCTAAAGTGAATTTTTGTGCAAATGAAAAATAGAATTCAGGGCACTAAATCACATGAAATTGCATACAGAAAACCCAGTGTCACTCACCGGGACAGAAATGGTAGGGAGACCTAGAAGATTTGTAGCAATGACGAATCGCATGAGGTAACCTGAAATAAAGAGAGAGTGCATAAACTACTCAAGAATTTTCCCTGTGAAGAGTGTCACATTGAGTATCTGAAAACTTGTTATTGCAACTAAAGCAAACATGTGCACGAAACTTACTGTTTCAAAGCAATTTGTGTGAAAAGATGGTTACTGTCAAACTGGAGATTAATAATGCAACTGACAAACCTGTAACCCGCAAATCCATTTCCCCATGTTTAAGGGCACTAGGAGGTATTTTAGGTGCTGTCATTCTGTAATAAACAATTTTTGTGTCAGTTGAAAATCTATAAGAAGAATTAAGCTAACATTTGCGATTCCGATTCAGTCTGCCAGGCCATTGAACAAGAGATCACAAATTTAAATCCAATTATGCATACTACCAGCTTGCTCCTCATCAAACTTGGATGATTGAAAGGACAAAAACTATGCTTATATCAGGCTTGCCAAGTCCAATTACACATCATCAAGCATTGAAACTGTATCCTCCAAGGGAAACACCAAGTTGAACTATTCGCACTATGACATAACCAGTAGTTGGCGTCACTATGACATCATCTTTCTTGAAGATCTCCATATGATGGTACATTATTCTTCTCCTGAAATTAGATATCGGCATTACCACCATGTCTAAGACTAATTTAAGAACGAACTGAATGAAATAGCGAATGCATTTTCAAATGACCACATGGAAGGCGTATACCTAAACTAAATAAACTAGGTTCAACGGTTGCAGCAGCTTCAGCTATCATATACTAATCTAAAAACTAGACATGAATAAGTACAGGTTTCAGACTTCTGCCTAGTTAAAGACAGCGGGAGGACATGAAATAGTTACATGATGGGTGCAAAAATCTCATGTCGAGAATAACATGCAATTTCTCTTTTATTTTCCTTTTTTGACCCCTAAGACACTGGGCAGCAACATAATCTGATGAAGTGAATAACCGGAACAGTGCCACGCTAGTCCGCAAATCATAAGACAGCGGGAGGACATGAAATAGTTACATGATGAGTTTGTGTATTTTTTAAGTTCATGTAACTCTTTCTTGAGTTCATGCATCACTTTAGTTCATATATCTTTTTGTACATGACTTTTCAAAACTCTATAAATTTGTTTGAACTATCTTTCATTCGAAGAAGAAGATAAACCTCACATCTCTTCACTTCAATTTTATCTAATTGTGCCGGTTTTGAAAAGTGTTTGTCAGATTTTATCTACATAATGCTAATTCAAATAGATTTGAGGTGTCGTATCTTGGGAAACATAATTCATTAAGTTACTTAGCATCATTGGCAAAAAGTAATCACCTTAAAGAGATTTGGTTACCTGCAGTTGACCTTTGATTTAATTTTGTTAAATTTTTAACAATATTGCAATATTTTGGTTTACATTGCTAGTCTATATTTTAGAGTTTTATCACTTATTAGAGTTTTTCTTAGTACAACAAGTAGTGTCATGTATTTTCCTCTAATATGTTATATTTCCAATAGCTGAAGCCTCAGCATGTGCGCATTGGATGGAGGAAGAAGATTCTTCAAATTAGTTGACGCTTCTGGACGTAACGAGATATTCATGGCCACGTCTGATTTTGCAAAAGTTTATAAAATATTCGAAAAAGACCACCACAAGGGCCATAATTTCACGGTGCTCATTTAAGTATCATAATTTTTTTATTATCATTTGAGTGTCCTTACTTCTAGAAAGTGTTCATTTAATTGACATAATTTCTAATTTATCACATGATTATCATAACTTTTTAATAACATTTACCCAAATACTAGAAATTCCATATGGCATAGCACTTGTAAGGAAAAATTACCAAAAAAGTTGTAAAAATATTATACTTTTATCCTATTCAATCATAAATATTTTAATTATATCAATTAAAACCTAAATGTTTTCACGGTTTTTTGTTAATTAAGATAATTCGACCAATTTTGATAGGAAATCACTTATGTAAATGTCGATTATTTTATGTGGCACAACTAATGTTGATATGTTTTTTTTTTTAAAAAAATTGAATTTGTTATTTTTGCTTTTCTTTCCTTTTTCCTTATCCTAGCCAGCAACCCTACTCACAAGTGGTACTAGATTCTCTACAAATTCCATTGAAACCTAAAATCTATCCGTTCAAACAAATTCATCATCTTACAGAATTTGGAATTTACCCTGCATACTTTAGAACTTAGAATGTATTCTATTAGAGGTTCCAAAGTCTACTTAAGTTCCACCTATAATTAAATAAATGATTATAGTGAATTAAAACATTTAATGATCATCACTTATTGCTATAATTTGTTTACCATAACTTATATTTAAATACATAAAAAATATTAATATTAATAAAGTAAAAGTCTCAATCATAAAATGTAAAGCTTAAACTAATACTTTCATATTATATGCTCATCATCAAACTACGGTAAGGAATATCACAATATCACATGAAAATATGAAATTAAAAAAATATTAAAACTTATTTCATATTATAGGTTATAGGTTATAGGTTCCAAGTTCCTCAAATTAAAAATTTGAAACCTATCCATCAAAGAAGTATTTTATTTTTTGAAACCCGGAATCTACTCTGCATACTTTAAAACTTAAACTTACAGATTCCCACAGGTCCGATTTTTAGGTTTTAGGTTTTATCCTAAAACCATGTTTACATCTTTTGGCCAAGGTTAAAGATTCGAAAGGGAAAAAATAAAATATTTAGAAAAATTTTGAAAAAAAAAATTATAAAATTTTCAACGTGAGCGAAGAAGGGTTAGGAAGACGGCATATGGGAAGAGCGAAGGATGTGACTTGAGAGAAGGCGCTTCCTTTTTCTTGGCGACATCGGGAGAAGGCATATCAGATCTCTCCTTCAATTCCCGTCTGATCACTCAGAGAAAGTGAGAGAGAGAGAGAGAGAGGAGGAGAGCTGTAGAAAGGAGTGGATCCAATTGCCAGGACTTTCATGAACAGTTATATGACAGTTATATCATATAGTTAGGTTTTGGAAAATGTCATCCTTCTGATCATTTTATTTTTGACCTGAAATTTAAATCCATTCCCTTTATCCCTTTTCTCTTCCGAAAAACCCTCCAATATATTTTTGAAAAGTCCTACTATTCGTACTCCTATTAATCTCTTAATCTTTTTTTGGACCTATTAATGCTAACGTAAATTATCAAAAGAATAATTGGTGATAGATAAATTAAAATTGAAATAAATTAATTAGATCACAAAATTTCATGAAAACAATATGTAGAATGGAAAAGTTAAGAATAAATGAAGTCCTCAACCTACCGTCGCAAATGACATTGCTTGCTACCTCAAGCTCGAGCATCCATGACCATAAAAATCACAAAGTTCAAGCGGACATGACTACCTACCTTGAGCTTCAAGCTCAAGCTAAGTATCTGAGGTGGTGGTGAGACTCTGGATCGAGTGTTCATGGCCGCAAGACTCTGGTCCTGGGAGCCACTCGATCAACCTCCCCATTAGTACACATGAATATTGTAATCAGATCGTCATTATCTCATTAATTGTGCGATAGTGGCATGAAATGCTTACCTTTTTTCCCCTTGCTCCCTTTACCTCTTATACTTTCCACACATGTAATTTGTCCCCGGAAGGTAGGTAGACATCAACATTTGGTGAAGTTGAGCTGTCCTTTAAACATGTGCGAATGGATGCTATCAACCATTGGAGCATAGACATTATTTGAGGTCAAGTTACTTGCTAGAAGTTCATTTCATTTGGCAGTGGGAGGTCACTAAACTTCTGCTAATCCTCGCCAGTGCCACAGAACATCACAAGCCAAAACTACAATAACCACTCAAAACATCGCCACCATCATTGCCACAGGCTACCAGTCTACCACCAGCCGACATTGGCCACTAGACTTCGTCACAAGCCGATGCCCCTGCCAACATCTTTGGTTACCTCTGAGCGCTAATGCCCTTGCTCCTATCACCACCGCCAACTGTTGCCGCCTGGAAATAGATTTGTTTTCGGGTTACAGATCAAATCTCTCACAATTAAAATTAGGTAACGATAATTATCTAACAACCTTAGCAGTAACCTTGTAAATAAACGACAGTGAAACGGTGGATTCATTGAATAATCAACATTTTGTGGGGAAAGGCATATCTTTAGAAAAGCAAAGGTCTAGCCACAAAAGTAGACAGATAACTGTCCTTTCCTAATTGACATTAAAACAGAGAGGTCCCTGCTAAATCAGGAGCAACAAAGTCACTGCAAAGATTTCCCCGCATGCTAGAAAACCCATACAAGCAGCAGCAGAGAAACATCAGCAACAGGAGCTAAGCTGCATTCAGCTTGTCTTCAGAACATCGTAGAATGATACAGGCCTCTTCTTAGATCCACAGAGTTCCTGAAAGCAAGAGACAGATAGGCAAGCTATAGCATTCGTCTCTCGCATTACTCAAAAGAATTAGCGCTTGAAATGAAAAAAAGATATACCTCAACTACAGAAGCAAGGCGTAAAATTGAAGCTTCACCCCACGGACGACCCATCAGTTGCAAACCAATTGGAAGGCCTTGCTTATCATAACCAATCTGTAAAATTCACAACAAAAGTAAACAGGTGAGCTAGAGATAACTTTACTAGAGTTGACGAATACATTGACTTAATGCAGTTGCAAAAGGTGCAGACGGAAGGCTAATGCAACTTGTTCCTTCAGCTGGCTCGATGAGCTATGACTCAATTTCTTGGCATGAGGTTGCTGACAGCAGTCTAAATTGACAATTTTTGTGCAAATGAAAGAAAGAATTCCCAACACAAAAATGAAATTGCATAAGTAAACCCAGTGTCACTCACAGGGACAGAAATTGCAGGGAGACCAAGAAGGTTTGCTGCAATGACAAATCGCATGAGGTAACCTGAAACAAAGAGAGTGTGCATAAACTACACAAGAATTGTCCCTTGCGAAGAATGTCACATAGAGTATCTGAAAACTTGTTATTGCAATTAAAACTATGCATGAAACTTATGGTTGCAATGCAATTTGTGTAAAAGATGGTTACTATCAAACCGGAGATTAATAATGCAACTCACAAACCTGTAACCTGTATATCTGTTTCGCCATATTTAAGGGCACTAGGAGGTATTTTAGGTGCTGTCATTCTGTAATAAACAATTTTTGTGTCAGTTGAAAATCTATAAGAAGAATTAAGCTAACATTAAAGCACTGCAAACCCAAAATTTGAATAGAGTGTGACCCTGATTAGGTCTGCCAGGCCATTGAAGCAGAGATCACAAATTTAAATCCAATTATGCATACTACCGGCTTGCTGAGTGATTGAAAGGACAAAAACTATGCTTAGATTTTGCTTGCCAAGTCCAATTACACATCATCAAGCATTGAAACTGTATCCTCCAAGGGAAACACCAAGTTGAGCTAGTCACACTATGACCTACCCAGTAGTCGGCGTCACTATGACATCAACTTTCTTGAAGATCTCCATATGATGGTACATTAATCTTCTCCTGGAATCAGATATCAGCATCACCACCAGGTCTAAGAATATTATATAAAAGAACTGAATGAGATTGCGAATGCATGTTCAAATGACCACATGGAAGACATATACCTAAACTGAATAAACTAGGTCCAAAGGTTGCAGTAGCTTCAGCTATGATGCACTTAATCTAAAAACTAGACATGAATAAATACAGATATTCAGACTTCTGCCTAGTTGACGACGGGGAGGACATGATATATTTGATGGATACAAGTATCTCATGTTGAGAATAACATGAAATTTCTTTTCTTCTTCTTCTTTTCTTCTTCTTTTTTTGGCTCACCTAAGACACTGGGCAGCAACATAATCTGATGCAGTGAATGACCGGAAAATTGCCATGCTAGTCCGTGAATCATAATTCAACTCTGTACCTTTCCTGAGAAAAGTGAGAACAGGATATTCAGTCCCAAAATGAAATATCAATTACAGAGAATGAACATAACCTTCGTGTCCATTTCTAGGCAGACAGATGATGATGCTATTTCAGGTAGATTATAGCGGCAGACTTACCCATCCTCACAGTCAGGATTCAATCCATTTAACATAGCAGATCCAATTGAAACCAGATGAGCAGTGCGCATCTCATGCAGCTCAGGTATAACAATCTCTACCACCTTGTACACATATAAGTCAAATTAGGAACTCAGCAATCCATATGAACAAAAAGACAGAATTTTCCTTGTGCAGTGAAGTCAACAAGAGAACAAACTCATTAGAAGGAAAAAGAGAGTGGGAGAGAAACACGAGACAAATATGGAGAGACAAGAGTTACTTTAAGCTTTAGAGACATGCAACTCTATGGAATAATCATGTAACTTTGGAAGGGCTATTCAATTGAAGCAGAACTTACTTCACAACCATGGGTCTTGGATAGCTGATTCAGAATATCCTCACATTTGTCGGAGATGTCAGTTGAATGAACATCATTGAACCACTGCAAATATTAATTTGTTCATGTCATTGGAAAGGGGGAAAAGGAAAAAAAAGAAAAGGAAACCTTCTAACATATAGGAATCTGCTATTACTGGAGTATATTTTCCGAGACGCAATGACCCCACGGCATTCAAACTTTCAATAGATGGAAAATTTGGCAAGCAAGGCGGTGACTGCAAGAGCTGGCATAGGTTAGTAGTATTATGACAATTATCATACAAAAGAGGTTTAGTCTGCTCACAACCTACATAAAAGAAGACTTGACAGTAAGAGATCAATCGAGTTAGTAGCATTAACATGTACTTCTTCAAAGTGCATGTCATAAATCAGGCATAGCTGCATTTTTTGCTAATGAAGATATTACACTTACAGGTTTCAAAATATTTCTGTCCATAGGATTGGATCCCAGGATTGCAGCATACCTGATGTAGCATTGCCAAGATGAGAATTATATGATAAATAAGAGAAATTAAAGAAGTAATTGAAGTTACACAGTAAGGACATCAAGAAAACAGCCGAAAACTCAAGCCACAAACATGATGTTGTTAGAGAGATCTCTGTGTGATTGTTGCTTCTACTAAGGTAGATGAGCCCCACTGTTATGCCTAAGGACTACGTCATATGGTCCTTTTGGCGGTTGAGATTGCGGGAGAGCTATAAATAATGGCAAGTGTGACCTGCTAGAGGTCGCTGGATGAAATCTCATAATGAAGCAAAAGTAACTGTGAAGAAATTCAGATCTTCAATTGTAAGGACTTTATACAATTACATGGAACAGAAGTCACTTTAGCTTTTTAAATTCCAAAGAATCCAAATTAATCCTTTACCGTTCCTTTCTTTTACAGTTTGAACTGTTACTACAAAGTCAGAGAAATCACATGTTTCCCAAGTCAAATAATGCTCCCCATTGTTGGGATTCAAACTCAAAGGTTTCCCTGAACAAACTCATCCCCTAATAAGTCAAGACAAGCAGTAAAGAAAAAGTGCCCACAACAATAAATTGATGATCATTTCAATGCCTACAACCACAAAAATTGTTGATTTCCACATTGAGATTATAAACATTAAAACTCTGTTGAGCTGAGTGAGTAGCGCCTAACATCCAGCTAACAAGTACAGAATACTTACACTAGCATGACATCTTCCACTGATGATGCAAGTGGTCCAATAATTTCCACAGTCCCGGACTCACAGAGCGAACTGCAAAGAATGGCAGAACTCTTCTAATGAACACAATATCACCATGATTCACACTTTTGTGTACTGAACCCTATACTAGGTCCCTAACATATAAAAGGAAAAAGTTCAAATCTAACCCTCTAAGATCTGTTCGCCCATATGTTGTTTTCAGTCCAACTACTCCGCAGAGGGAAGAAGGTATTCGAACTGAACCTGTCTTGTTATGTGAAGTCAGTGTCAGCAAATAAAAAAATGGTAAGCACAAGCTAAACAGTAGGACCCTAGTACAACCTCCACCATCTGTCCCGAGTGCAGCAGAACAAATTCCAGAAGCAACAATTGCTGCTGGTCCAGAGGAAGATCCACCAGTGTACCTTTCTGGATCATGAGGGTTCCTTGTGGTTCTGCAGAAACATAACCAATGAATTTTACGTTAAAAGTTTGCAAATAAGAACCAAATAAGAACCATAAATGCAGTGTGTACGAATTGAGAAATAGACATGAGCCAATTCGTATATATGAAAGAGGGAGGGTAACCAAATGAGATAAATCAAATTGAGTGGTGGGTATATCATTTGTTTTGATGAATAAAAGATGAGAAGGATACGCCATTTCATGATCATTTTGCACCCAAAAAAAAAAAAAAAAAAAAAGAAAAAAACAGAGGAGAGGAGTGAGAAGGCAGACACATTCTCACGAGAAGAAAATTATTATAATCCCTAGGATGAGCAGTATTATCATTGACCAATCATGTGGAACGTGAAATGAATTCTTTTTTATTCAAAAATCAGCGTGTGTGACATATCCAAACAATGCAGGTATTAACTTGTAGTTACATAGACTGATAGGGAGAAGTTAAAATGAAATGGCTTTAAGTATGACAAGGTCAACATAAGCAGTCTCGAAGCACTTCAGAATTCCTTCAGAAAAAGTCACCTGTAAAAGAAAGTTCCTCTGGAAGATTGACTCACATCAGACACATACATTGACAACACCTCTACATTCAATGTAGTGATCTATGTAATTAATTCTGATGAAAGATGAGGGACAATTTCTATGGAATGTCAATTTTGACAAGTTCATGATACATCAGCAACAAGCCAGCACAGCAATTGGTGAAATGAATTGGCTGATTTATAGAACATCAACTGAATTAAAAAAATCTCTTAAGACTTTCTTGCCCCATGCCTCGTACTTAGCTTGTGAATTACAAAATTTCCACATAATAAAACTCACCCATAATTAGGATTGTTTCCAGTTGTACCCATGCCCAACTCATGCATATTTGCTTTGCCCACAAAGATCACACCACAGCTACGTAATCGAGAAACGCAAACTGCATCTTCATTATTCGAATTAGTTTCATCCTTCCAAGTTGTTGCACCTGTCAATAGAAATTGTCATATATACACAGACTAAAGAGATGGTGAACATTTTTTGAGAAACGACAAAGACATAAACCAATTTTTACCCTTCATTATATAGGGATAGCAACCTATGTCATCCTTTATTGCCATGAAAATCCCATCCAAGATAGATAATGGCTTCCCTGCATCAGAAATGCCAATAATTTATCAAGCCTCCCCTCCACCAACTAATGTCAGTGCACTGCACACCAAGCAGGAACCATACTTTGAAGGTCCAAAAACAACCATTTCAATGTCTTAAGCTCATGTTCCAGTAGATTGACCTACCTTCCTCAAACCTCTTTGTGGAAGCAGCAGCTTGTTTCCTGACTTCCTCAGCGTCAAAAGAAACTAGTAAAGGAGCTGGAGGTTTCTTATGGCTAAACTCCTCGATGACAGTAATAATCCGCTCTGCCACCTAATAATTGACATTAAGACTTCGTGTCTTGCTCTAGCTGATTATAGAGTGCTATTATAGACTCCTCATAGGTATCAATAGGGACTTACCATGGATGGGGTTACAAGTTTAGAACGATAACCATACACATAATCCCGTATTTTCCAGTAGCGAAATTGACTGAGATCCCCATTCCAGGAGCTGGCAGGATCATAGTCCGGAAGACATTTCAATGCTAATTCTACTCGGTCTTCAGGATTTCCATCTTCATCCAATAAGATGGTACCAGGCTCCGGATCTAGACATTAATAGATTGATCATAACTCATATTTTTTATGGGAAGGATGCACTCTACTTGAATCAATTCTGAGTTGCATGTTATCTGCAAATGCCCAGTGGGCCCTCTTCTTACTCTCCCTATACATTGCATTTGCCTGCACTGAATGCACTGCAAAGCATGCATAGGCTGAAAATTATATGGGAAAGAAAAGCAGGGGAGAGCAAAAAATTACTTCAGAAAATGCCTCTTTTAAACTTATATGGCTTTCCGAAATAGTCAGAAAAGTGATGGGAAGAGAGGGAGGGAGAGAGAGAGAGAGAGAATAGTAAAAGTACAAAGCATGCCAAAAGGAATTTCCTCTAGGTTTTCAATTAAAAAAAAAAAAATGTTCAGCAAACTTATGGTTTGCTCAGCAGCAAGAAACATTTCCACTAAGCTATCCTGAGTTCAGTTAAATAGATTAGTTCCCACCTGTTTTATCTTAGCACACAAGAAAACCACTAAAGCTAACTAGTTAAGGGGAAAAACCTTGGGGAGGAAATTCAGGTTTATACATTGGTGGCTCTGGTATCACAGTACTCCTAAGAAACTGCCAATCACAAGAAAAGCCCAGTCACATTCAATAATCCAGCATTAAAGAAAGAAATTTTGCTCGAAGAATGCATTGTGCAAGACGAAACAAAACCCCACCTCAATCATTCGGTTCTTTTTCTTCATGTAAGAGATAATAGCAGCGCCAATTAGTGGTGCCTCAAGTATCTTGACAAACAGTCGGAACGTCAGACCGGTCAGATGTGGAGCTGCAACTCAGCCAAAAGGACTCATCGAAGTTAGAATTTTGGCAAAACTCATTTTTCAGATGACCAAAAACTCATAATTTCGGTTTGTAGAAATTGCGAGGATAAGCATCAACACTTGAAAGGAAAATGTGGTAGAATAAGGGACTGACCGTCAATAACTTCAGGCTCATACTTAACCGTAGACAAGTCGAGTTCCTCGGCTGGTAACATTACACGCTTCTTGCCCATGTCGAAGTAATTCTACTAGGAGGAAAAAGGGAAAGACCCAACGACTAAAACAATGTTAGTAACCAACGGATCTTGGGGTAGCCATAGGAAACATAGGATCAATCATAGCTTCACACTCCATTAATCTGTTTAATGAAAAAATAAACAAACCAAGACGTGAATTCTCGACCAGACAACCAACTTGCAAACCGGTAACCGCGGAGAAGAAGGACAAAAAATGGGGCCGACAGGGGACACGAAAGTGCTCGTTAGTCAAACGAGCAAATGATCAAACACCCATCACACACAAGTTCGCGATCAGTTCTCCAGCAAGACAGACATCCCTCGCGGACCAAAACCACGCACGATCGCTCTACTCGCCTCATGTACCTCGAAAGAAGAAGCCACTCAACGGCGCAGAGAAATCCCGGGTTACTCTGTTTCTCTCGCCAGATGTGGAAAGAGGTTGGGAAATTCCACTGGGAGCGAGGCTGGTGTAGAAATCGGACGAGGTCAGAGAGAAAGAACCAATGCCGAGTCTCGCGATCGGCGATGGCGTCAGGCGTAGGCTTTACATCGCCGTATTAAATTCTCGTTTTAGGTGGGCCTTCACGTCCGAACAAACAGAAGAGCGAACTGCGACTCTGAAGTCTTCGTCCAATTCGAGCAGTCCCGTCCACTGCGTCCCTTCGATCGGATCGACCGTCATTGCCGCGTGATTCGAGGAACGAATTCATTGGGGGAGGTGCGGGTGGGTGTGTGGAACGACGCTGGATGACCGTCGGGCAGTAATGATTCCACGAGTTCAAGCGTTGACTCCGAGCGCTCCGGATGACGAACTGAGAAAAAGACGGGCTACAGCATCGCCAACTTGATGATTTTTGACCGGAGCGTAATGTCTACGATAAAAATTAAATGCCCATGTGAAATGATACGACATGCGCACGCGTTTCTTGTCATGTAAACGGAATGGATGAGCCGCATGAGCCATCACGCTTGTCTGTAAAGGAATTTTGTAAGGGAATTGTGTTAGGATGCATGTATGAGTTGATTGAGAAATCTCATATGAAATAGTATAATCTAGAGCAATTAATATATATCCTAATCGGTTCATAAATTTTTGAGTGAATGTAAGTTTACCTTGATATATTAATGAGTTTGGACTTAAGCTCCTTCTAGATGATCTCCTCCAGTGAAGGTATGAGATTTCTACAAAACCTATGATTGACTTTATTGAGAGCTACTCCCATTATAGAGAATGACACTTGGCTTTATCGAGAATTAACTCCAATTATGAAGACCTACACTTGGCTCGGCTTGATTGAGAGCTACTCCCATTATAGAGATTAACACATGGCTTTATCAAGGTCTACCAATTTTTCCAGGTTGAAGGACCCCTCGGGCCCGCTTCTTTATTGTTACGTTCATTATCACATTAACCAATGCTCAGCCCATTCTTTGAGCATACGTCTAAATCAGGTGGTTGCCTCCGACGACCGCTTCAGGATGGTTGGCATGGTACCTGACGAAACGATGCCATTCTGCTCGTCAACCGCCTCCAACCTCAAGGAGAAAAGATTGCTCGGCAAGGATACTGAAATTGTTTTGTGACCCGTACACTGCCATGCCATATTCTTAACTGATGGAATGCCACTCATTTTCGGTTTTAGTAGAACAGAAAGTTGGACGGAAAACAGAGGAAAGGGACAAGATTGTAGTTCCGGGTTAGGTGAGCAGAGGGCGGTGCTCATTAAGTCAAGGGCGTTTCCGCAAATTCATAGCTCGTCTACCGACACTCAACGAGTGCCACCTAAAGTTAGGAATCGGATGAACCAAAGCTGGACATCTAAAAGATTCAATTTTTTTCCTTGAGTACATTTCCTCTTTTTCTCTTTTCATTAAAGTTTGGGAAAAATCTGTTGGTTCACTTTCGATGTCATTTTTTTCTGGAAATTGTTGAGCATTCAGAGAATGGAGAGGATACTCTGAATTTTCTCGCGATTGAGCCGTGCGAAAGGGGGAGGAAGCCCTCGAAGTATATTCAAATGCAAATCCTATTTAAGTGACTTCCTAAATCTAATGCCTCTGTTCTTATTTTACTTCATTTATTAAACTCTGTGGTCTCTTCGCTTCTGACATCCGTGTGCTTGCCTATATCCATCCTGAATTGTTCAGAAGTTGTTGTTCAAAGGAAATCAGAGTGCTGGTCCTGATGTTCTTGTCTTCGTCCCAGATTATTCCTGTAATCATGTCATATATGCTCTGTCATATCTAGTGCAACGTACATAATGTGAAGCCACTTGATTGGTCCAAAGAGTACGATGTGGTTATTTAAAGCCCACAATTAATGGTCACAAATGGGTATTAAATTTAAAAGATGACATACTAATTCTATTTTTAAAACAAGTAATTTACACCAACACTTATCCACAAGCACTTATCCACAAGAAGCTACAAAAATCTTAAAATAGTTACCTATTGTTTAATAACACTTATCTAAGAAAAGTTACAAATCCAAAATATCACTACCTTGAAGATCCATGTCCATGTCAATGACTTCATTATAGGTTCTCATCAATAACTTATGTTTTCTATTGATAACTTCCTTAGCAAGTAGCAGCGCTTTTCAAGTTGTTGACTATTCTTTTAATCAATTACGACAGTTATCCACCACTTTCTATTATTTTCAACTAAATCTGTCATGCGTCCTATCATCACCGCCTACCATTGCCGCTTGGAAATAGTTTTGTATTTGGTTTACAGATCAAATATCTCACAATTAATACCAAGAAAGAAGAATTATCTAACCATTTTAGCAATGAACATGTAAATAGAATATAGTAAAACTGTGGATTCAATGAAGAATCAACATTTTGAGGGGAACGTCACTTTCTATAAACAATTTATTTGATAAAAGATCGAATCTTCATATCATAATGAGGCTTTAAAAAGCAACATCTAGCCACAAAAGTAGACAGATGACTAAGTCCTTTCCGAATTGTCATTAAAACAGAGAAGTCTGCTAAAACAGGAGCAATAAAGTCAGAGCAAAGATCTCCCAGCTTGCTCGAAAACCCGTACAATCAACGGCATAGAAACATCAGCAACAGAAGCTAAGCTGCATTCAGCTTGTCTTCAGAACATCTGATGCAAGCCTAGGGAGGCTTTCTCAAACAATAGGATCGGGAGAGTGACTCGCGCACAAGAAACGGGACGAACAGTCATTTCAGCACTGCGCAAGCTCAGGAGAACAGTCGTATCTTTGTCGATACAGATCGGATCGACCTGATTCCAAAGCCAAATTAACAAAGACTTCTGGATCTACAATTTCTGTGTTTTGGGTTTTCTGAAATAAGCACTGTAGGATAGTCGAAATTAGGTTGGAAGTAACGAACAGAACAGGAAAAGATAGGAACTTCGTTGGTTGCTCTTCTAGGCCTCCAAGGAAGTTGAGGGGGGCACCGATTCTTCTAGATCGATGACTGCAACTCTTCAAGGATGCAGATTTCGAAAGCTCCGACTCTTCAAGGACGGAGTGAAAACTCTTCTAGGTTTTCAAGGGTTGAACTCTTCAAGGTTCATGATACTTGCTTCAAGCAAAGTTTTCTTTCATTCATCAAAAGCTGTCTATCTTCTACAAGGGATTGGCTTATATCATCAAAGAAATAAAAACATAACGTTGAGACTAGGAGAAATAAAGACAAAGCGTTGAAAACTAGGAGAAATAAAAACGGAGCATTGAAAATAGGAGAAATAGTAAAGAGCATGGAAACTATAAACTAATAAAAGCATCACGCGAGCTTCCAAGTGTCTTTCAAGCTTCCGGGATGGACTCAAGATGTCGTTATGGCTTCTCGGTTTCGTCGAGCTTTAATGCGGGCCGATTTTCTTGGTCGAGGGAGCCGGTCTTCAATGTGGGCTGCATCATCCTCCCCATCTTTAAAATAATTCGTCCTCGAATTCTTGTCATCATCATCAGAAGAATCTCCCACCCTACTAGGTGCCAACGTAATCTTCTTGCCTCCAAATTCAAAAGAATATGTATTTCGATAACCATCATGAATAGTCCTTCTATCAAATTGCCATGGTCGACCAAGAATAATGTGACTAGCATCCATCGGTAGAACATCACACCATATCTTGTCACTATAAACAGAACCAATGGACAAATTAACAAGGCATCATTTTGAAATAGTTACCTCAACGCCTTTCTTCAACCACGACATTTTATAAGGCATAGGGTGCGTTTTTAATTCCAACTTCAACTTGTTTGCTGATACTTCAGAAATTATATTCTCACAACAACCAGAGTCAATAATTAATTGACACACCTTTCCCATGATTGTGCAAGCAAAATGAAAAATATTGGTATGCAGCCACCTCTCTCCAGTGTCATCTCGAGGAGTAAGAAAAATTTTCCTCACCATAAGAAGTTCGCCAGTGTCAGCATGCACTATTTGTTCATCATTCGCAGCTTCTTCATCATTGTTCAACTCCTTTTCAAGTGGACCCTCAGCACTCTCATCAGAATCATTATCCACCAAGAAGGCTTTACCGGCTGGTCGATTTTTATTGATTCGACAATTGCTAGCACGATGACCCAACTCCCCACAAGAATAGCAACGTATTTCGGACGTGGTAGGTTGCTTTGAAACATGGGGTTGAGTAGAAGGCTTACTAGCAGATTGCTGTCTCCGAGAATGAGAGCGCTCCATTTTGAGTGCCCGTTGGTGTGCATCTCCTAAGTCCCAAATGTCGAGGACTTCCAAGGCGTCTTGAATGTAAAATTGAAGACCGTTCAAGTATTTGTTTACAAGCACATCCTCTGGGTCCTGGATATTGTTACGAATCACCAACTCATTGAATTCATTGGTGTATTGGTCCACCGTTCGCATACCTTGGTTTAGATTTTGGTACCGTTGGTAGAGCTCTCTCTTATATCCTTTGGGAAGAAAATATTTTTGAATCTTGCCCTCCATCTTTCTCCATGAAGTGACTTGTGCTTTGCCAACGGCTTGGCGAGTTTGTTTTTCACATCTCCACCAAGCAATCGCCTTGCCTCGGAATCGCATAGCAATGATCCCAACGCGACGATTCTCCGGAACATTTCGATGCTCAAACACCTCATTCACAAGTGTTAGCCAATCAACAATTTCATCAGGAGACTCATTACCTGTAAATTCTGGAACATCTTTCTTGATTTCCTTTTCCCAATCTGGCTCACGAATATGTTGTAAACGATGTCGAACATGCCTCCGACCGTGAATAGATTGAACACTCTCCGAAGAGGAAGTCACCATGGGAATTTTCAGTCCTGGAATGGGGTGGAGAATCATTTGCTTCAGCCCTCAAACGCTGAACTTCTTGCGTCAATTCATCAATTTGTTGTTGCATATTCTCAGCGAGTGTGTGCAATTCATTGAGGGGAACGGTTCTACCGCCACGACGCCTAGCTTGTCTTGGAGGCATTGTCCTCTCCTCCAAAGCTCTGATACCAAATGATGCAAGCCTAGGGAGGCTTTCTCAAACAATAGGATCGGGAGAGTGACTCGCGCACAAGAAACGGGACGAACAGTAATTTCAGCACTGCGCAAGCTCAGGAGAACAGTCGTATCTTTGTCGATACAGATCGGATCGACCTGATTCCAAAGCCAAATTAACAAAGACTTCTGGATCTACAATTTCTGTGTTTTGGGTTTTCTGAAATAAGCACTGTAGGATAGTCGAAATTAGGTTGGAAGTAACGAACAGAACAGGAAAAGATAGGAACTTCGTTGGTTGCTCTTCTAGGCCTCCAAGGAAGTTGAGGGGGGGCACCGATTCTTCTAGATCGATGACTGCAACTCTTCAAGGATGCAGATTTCGAAAGCTCCGACTCTTCAAGGACGGAGTGAAAACTCTTCTAGGTTTTCAAGGGTTGAACTCTTCAAGGTTCATGATACTTGCTTCAAGCAAAGTTTTCTTTCATTCATCAAAAGCTGTCTATCTTCTACAAGGGATTGGCTTATATCATCAAAGAAATAAAAACATAACGTTGAGACTAGGAGAAATAAAGACAAAGCGTTGAAAACTAGGAGAAATAAAAACGGAGCATTGAAAATAGGAGAAATAGTAAAGAGCATGGAAACTATAAACTAATAAAAGCGTCACGCGAGCTTCCAAGTGTCTTTCAAGCTTCCGGGATGGACTCAAGATGTCGTTATGGCTTCTCGGTTTCGTCGAGCTTTAATGCGGGCCGATTTTCTTGGTCGAGGGAGCCGGTCTTCAATGTGGGCTGCATCAACATCGTAGAATGATACAGGCCTCTTGTTAGATCCACAGAGTTCCTGAAAGCAAGAGAAAGATAGGCAAATGATAGCATGCGTCCCTCAAATTACTTAAATAATTTAGCGTGCAAAATGAAAAGTGACATACCTCAACTACAGAAGCCAGGCGTAAAATTGAAGCATCACCCCACGGACGGCCCATCAGTTGCAAACCAATTGGAAGGCCTTGCTTATCATACCCGATCTGTAAAATTCACAATAGAGCTGATGAATAATAAGATTTAATGCAGTTGCAAGAGGTGAAGTTGGAAGGCTAATGCCATTTGTTCTTCAGCTGGCTCGAAGAGCTATAGCTCAATTTCTTGGCATGATGATAGCTATCAGCAGTCTAAAATGACAGTTTTTGCGCAAATGAAGAAAAGAATTCCAGACACAAAAATCACATGAAACTGCATACGCAGACTTAGCATCACTCACGGGGACAGAAATGGCAGGGAGACCTAGAAGATTTGCTGCAATGATAAATTGCATGAGGGAACCTGAAACAAAGAGAGTGAGCATAAACTTCATGAGAATTGTCGCCTAGGAAGAAGGTCACATTGAATCTCTGAAAACTTGTTATTGCAATTAAAGCAAACAGTACACGAAACTTAACGTCTCAATGCAATATTTGTAAAGAGATAGTTACTATAAAACCAGAGATCAATAATGCTACCGACAAACCTGTAAGCTGCAAATCCATTTCCCCATATTTAAGGGCACTTGGAGGTATTTTAGGTGCTGTCATTCTGTAATAAACAATTTTGTGTCAGTTGAAAATCTACGAGAAGAATTAGGCTAACATTGAAGGGCTGAAAACTCAAAAGTTTGAGTAGTGTGATTATGATTAGGTCTGCCAGGCCATTGAAGCAGAGATCATAAATTTAAATCCAATTATGTGTACTACCAGCTTGCTCCTTCTCAAACTTGGATGTGATTGAAAAGCCAAAAACTATGCTTAGATTAGGCTCGCCGAGTCAAACTACAATTCATCAAGCATTGAAACTGGATCCTCAAAGGGAAACACTAAGTTGAGCTAGTCACACTATGACCTACCCAGTGGTCGGCGTCACTATGACATCAACTTTTTTGAAGATCTCCATATGATGGTACATCATTCTTCTCCTGAAATCAGATATCAGCATCACCACCATGTCTCAGAATGTTGGAATAAACAACTGAATGAGATTGCAAATGCATTTTAAAATTACCCCATGGAAGGCATATACCTAAACTGAATTAAATTAGGTTCAACGATTTTATTAGCTTCAGCTATGATATAGCTAATCTAAAAATTAGACATGAATAAGTACAGGTATTCAGACTTCTGCCTAGTTGAAGACAGTGGGAGGACATGATATATTTACATGATGGGTCCAAGTATCTCACGTCAAGAATAACATGCAATTTGTCTTTTCTTTTTCTTTTTTTGGCTCACCTAAGACACTGGGCAGCAACATAATCCGATGCAGTGAATGATCGGAACAGTGCCATGTTAGTCCGCGAATCATAATTCAACTCTTTAGCTTTCCTGAGAGAAGAGAATGTGATATTCAGTCCCAAACTGAAATATCAATAACAGAGAATGAACATCACCTTCGAATATTCCCTACTCAGTTGTGTCCATTTCTGGTCAAACTGACGATGATGCTATTTTACAGGTACATTGGAGCGGCGGACTTACCCATCCTCACAGTCAGGATTCAATGCGGTTAACATCTGGGATCCAACTGAAACTAGATGAGCAGTTCGCATCTCATGCAGCTCAGGTATGACAATCTCTACCACCTTGCACACATATAAGTCAAATTAGGAACTCAGCAATTTATATAAATAAAAAGACAGAATTCATGCCTTGTGCAGTGAAATTGACAAGAGAACCAACTCATTAGTGCGAAAAAGATAGGAGGTAACACGAGACAAATATGGAGAGACTATAGTTACTTTAAGCTTTAGAGACATACAACTCTATGGAAGAATTATTTAACTTTGGAAGGCCCATTCAACTGAAGCAGAACTTACTTCACAGCCATAGGTTTTGGATAGCTGATTCAGAATATCCTCACATTTGTCAGAGACATCAGTTGACTGAACATCGTTGAACCACTGCAACCATTACTTTATTCATGTAATTGGAAAGGGGGAAAAGGAAAAAAAACAAAAAACAAATACGAGGAAACCTAATAATATATAAGAATCTGCTCTTACTGGGGTATATTTTCCAAGACGCAACGACCCCACGGCATTCAAACTTTCAAGAGATGGAAAATTTGGCAAGCAAGGCGGTGACTGCGACAATTGGCACAGGTTAGTAGTATTATGACAATTATCATGCAAAAGCAGTTTAGTCTGCTCCCAACCTACATAATAAGAAGACTTGACAGCAAGAGATCAATCGAATTAGTAGCATTAACATGTAATTCTTCAAAGTGCATGTCACAAATCAGGCATAGCTGCATCCTTTGGTTAATGAAGATAATAGACTTACGGGTTTCAAAGTATATTTGTCCATGGGACAGGATCCCAGGATTGCAGCATACCTGATGTAGCATTGCCAAGATGAGAATTATTTAATATATAAGAGAAATTAAAATTATGATTGAAGTTAAACAATAAGGTCATCAAGAAAACAGCCGGAACTCAAGCCACAAACATGATATTGTTACAGAGATCTCTATGTGATTGTTGCTTCTACTAAGGCAGAGGAGCCCTACTGTTATGCCTAAGGACTACATCATACGATCCTTTTGGTGGTTGAAACTGCAGGAGAGCCTTAAATAATGGCAAGTGTGACCTGCTGGAGGTCATTGGGTAAAGTCTCATAAAGAAGCAAAAGTAATAGTGAAACATTCAGATCTTCGATTATGAGCACTTTATATGAATACATGAGATAGAATTCACTTCATCTTTTCAAATTCCAAAGAATCCAAATCTTCCATTAAGTTCCTTTCTTCACGGTTTGAACTGTTACTGCAATGTCAGAGAGAAATCACATGCTACCCTAGTCAAATAAGTTCTTAACATGTCTTTATTTCTGCAGCTTTATCCGAAAGTAAAAACTAAACTTGCATGCTAACCAGTTCTAACCTATGATACGACAATCTGATTCCTACGATAATGGTTATAGGAAGAAAAAATGCTCCCCAATGCTGTGATTCCAACTCATAGTTTTCCCTAAACAAGCTCATCTCCAAATAAGTCAAGACAAATGAAGCAAAGAAAAAGTGCCAACACCAAAAATTGATGATCATTCAATGCCTATAACCACAGAAATTGTTGATTTTTATATTGGGGTTATAAACATTAAACCTCTATTGAGCCGAGGGAGTAGCGCCTAACATCCAGCTAACAAGTACAGAATACTTACACTAGCGTGACATCTTCCACTGATGATGCAATTGGTCCAATAATTTCCACAGTCCCGGACCCACAGAGCGAACTGCAAAGAATGGCAGAACTCTTCTAATGAACACAATATCACCATGATTCACACTTTTGTGTACTGAACCCTGTACTAGGTCCCCAACATTCATAAAAGGAAAATGTTTAAAATCTGACCCTCTAAGATCTGTTCGCCCATATGTTGTTTTCAGTCCAACTACTCCGCAAAGGGAAGAAGGAATTCGAATTGAACCTGTCTCGTTATGTAGAGTCAGTGTCAGCATATAATACATGGTAAGCACAAGCCAAACAGTAGGACACTCGTACAACCTCCACCATCTGTCCCAAGTGCAGCAGAACAAATTCCAGAAGCAACAATTGCTGCTGGTCCAGAGGAAGATCCACCAGTGTACCTTTCTGGGGCATGGGGGTTCCTTGTTGTTCTGCAGATACATAGCCAATGAATTTTCTGTTAAAAGTTTGCAAACAGAAACTATATAATGCAGTGTGTATGGATTGAGAATTCATATATATATACGAGGAGGGTAACCGAATGAGATAAGTCATATTGAGTGGTGGATATTGGTGGGATGTTGTTCATATTCCCCATCGACAGGTGCATGGTGCTGATTATAGTGGAATCCTTTACTAGATGTAGTCCTAGTTTAAGGGTAAACCAAGTTAAAACCTTGTGTCTTGATTTCTCTCTTGCTTTTACTCTCTATTTCCTTGTGATTGCACACCTAATCCTAATAGATATAACATTTGTCTTGATGCATAGAAGACAAGAAAGACGAACCATTTCAAGATCATTTTGCACAAGAAAATAGGATAGGAGTGAGAAGGAAGACACATTCTTGCGAGAAGAAGAATACTGTAATCCCTAGGATGAGCTCACTGGCTGATTATGCAGAAGGTAGAAATACATTATTTTTCCTTCAAATTATTTAGTAAAAAAAAATGAAACGGTGTCAAGCATGACAAGGTCCACATAAGCAGTCTCGAAGCACTTCAGAATTCTGCCAGAAAATGACACCTTTAAAAGAAAGTTCCACTGGAAGATTGATTCACATCAAGAACAAAATATTGACAACACCATTCCACATTTAATGTAGTGATCTATGTAAATGATTCAGATGAAAGATGAGGACAGTTTCTATGGAATGTCAATTTTGACAAGTTCATGATACATCAACAACATGCCAGCACTGCAATTGGTGAAATGTATCTGTTGATCCATAGAACATCAAATGCATGTTTAGATGCTCTTTAAACTTTCTCCCTCGCATGCCTGGTACTCTAGCTTGTGAATAGCTTGTGAATTACAAAATTTCCACGTAATAAAACTCACCCATAATTAGGATTGTTTCCAGTTGTACCCAAGCCCAACTCATGCATATTTGCTTTACCCACGAAGATCACACCACAGCTACGTAATCGAGAAACGCAAACTGCATCTTCATTATTCGAATTAGTTTCATCCATCCAAGTTGTTGCACCTGTCAATGGAAATTGTCGTTTACACAGGCTAAAAAAATAGGGAAAATTCTTGGAGAAACAACGAAGACTTCAACCAATTCTTTTACCCTTCGTTATATAGGGGTGGCAACCTATGTCATCCTTAATTGCCACGAAAATCCCATCCAAGATTGATAATGGCTTCCCTGCATCAGAAATGCCATCAATTTATCAAGCCTCCCCTGTACCAACTAATGGCAGTGCACCGCACCCCAAGCAGGAACCATTCTTTGAAGGTGCAAAAACAAATGTTCCAATGAGTTAAGCTCACGTTTCGGTAGATTGCCCTACCTTCCTCAAACCTCTTTGTGGAAGCAGTAGCTTGTTTCCTGACTTCCTCAGCGTCAAAAGAAACTAGTAAAGGAGCTGGAGGTTTCTTATGGCTAAACTCCTCTATGACCATAATAATCCTCTCTGCCACCTAATAATTGACGGTAAGACTTCACGTCTTGCTCAAGCCAATAGTAAAGAGACTCCTCACAGGTACTGATATGGACTTACCATGGATGGGGTTACAAGTTTAGAACGATAACCATATGCATAATCCCGTATTTTCCAGTAGCGAAATTGACTGAGATCCACATTCCAGGACTTGGCAGGATCATATTCCGGAAGACATCTCAACGCTGATTCTACTCGGTCTTCAGGTTTTCCATCTTCATCCAATAAGATGGTACCAGGCTCTGGATCTAGACATTCATAGCTTCGTCATAGCATTTATTTCTTATGGGAAAGATGCACTTTACTTGAATCTATTCTAAGCTGCACGTTAATCTGCTAATGCCCTGTGTGCCCTCTTCTTACGTAATGAATGCACTGCAAAGCATGCATAGGCTGAATATACTAGGGGAAAGTAAAGCAGGGGAAAGCACGAAATTACTTAGAAAATGCGTCTCTTTTAAACTTATAATGGCTTTCCGAAATAGTCATGATGGGAAGAGAGAGACAGAAAAGAATTCTCAAGGTAAAGTAGAAAGAATGCCATGAATTATAACGAATTTGCTCTAGTTTCTTGGTTAAAGAAAAACGGGATCATTGCATTGAAAATTTTAAAACTTATTGCAAAAGAATATTTCAATCCTAAAACTTACAAAAAATGCAACAAAATTCTGTTGTGATTTTTGGTCCAATTTTGTTGATGGGAAATACTAACGCAATTATTTTTTTCTCTATTCTATGTGATAACAACGTAGCTTATATGACATATTTTTGGTCCAAATTTGATTTTTTATACAAATTTTATTTAAATTACATTAAAAAATAACCAAAGTTTAAGAGAGAGACAGAGAGAGGGAGGGAGGGAAGGTGAAGCCCTTGCCGCCACCGTCTTACCATCACTCGGACAGGCTAGCGATGGAGGGGGATGACCAGCGACACTCGCTGACCGCAGGCGATGTTGGGCAACTCTTGCTCAATTTGGAGAAGTCTTGATTTGGGCAAGGGCCTGCAGGCCTCGCTTGAGGCCAGCGAGGGTTGTCAGCCACCAGCCATCCCCCCCTCCCAAACAATCACAGCCCTTCCCAGCCATGTTCCGGTGGGGGCGGTGAGTCCTCTCTCTCTTTTCGTTTCATTTTTTTTTTCTTTTTTTTTTTAGGTTTTTTAATTTAATTTTAATAAATTTTGTATTAAACTTACGGTTTGTTCAGCAGCCAGAAACATTTTGACTGAGCCATCCCGAAAATTCAGTTTAATAGATTGGTTCCCAACTGTTTTACGTCAAAACACAAGACAGCCACTAAGAAGCTAACCAGTTAAGGAAAAAACCTTGAGGAGGAAATTCAGGTTTATACATTGGTGGCTCTGGTATCACCGTACTCCTAAGAAGCTGCCAATCACAAGAAAAAGCCCAGTCACATTCAATCGTCCAGCATCAAAGCAAGAGAATCTGCTTGAAGAATGCAGCATGCAAGACAAAACAAAACCGCACCTCAAACATTCCGTTGTTCTTCTTCAAGTAAGAGATGATGGCAGGGCCGATTAGCGGTGTCTCGAGTATCTTGACGAACAGCCGGAACGCAAGGCCAGTCAGATGCGGAGCTGCAAGTCAGCCAAGAGGGCTCGCCCAAGTCAGAATCTTGGCGAACTCGTTCCATACATGTTCCGAAAACTCACAAGGTCGATTGGCAGAAACTGCTGGGAAAAGCATCAGAAAGGAACATGTAGGAGGATATGGGACTGACTGTCAATAACTTCAGGCTCATACTTGACGGTAGACAAGTCGAGCTCCTCGGCCGGTAGCATCACACGCTTCTTGCCCATGTCAAAGTAATTCTACCATGAAAAAAAGGGAAAGACCGAAGGACTAAAAATGTTAGCAACCAACGGATCTTGAGGTAGTCATAGGAACATAGGATCAATCATGGCTTCATCTCTGTTGCTCTGTTCAATGAAAGTTAAAAACCAATTAAGAAATGAATTCTCGACCGGACAACCAACTTGCGAACTGGTAACTGCGGAGAAGACTAACAAAAATGAAGCCGACAGTGGACGCAGAGTGCTCATCAGTGAAACAAGCAAATGATCAACACCCATTACACACGAGTTCGCAATTAGCTCTCCAGCAAGATGGACATCCCTCGCGGACCAAAGTCACGCACGGTCGCGATGCTTGCCTCGCATACCTTGAAAGAAGAAAAACTCAAAAAGGCACAGAGAATTCCCCGGTGCTCTGTTTCTCGCGCCAGATGTGGAAAGAGCTCCAGAACGAGCGAGTCTGGTGCATGAATGGACGAGGTCAAAGAGTAAAGGAGAAACGATGCGGAGTCTTGCGATAGCGATGGCGCCGGGCGTTGGCCTTCGATCACCGTATTAGATTATTTTTACGGGGCCTTCCCGTCAAACCGAACAGATGGGACTGCGACAGTGAAGTCATCGATGAAATGACAAGCGGAATCAGAATTCGAGCAGGCGCGTCCATCGCGCCCCTTCGAATTGGGTCGAGCATCATTGCTCGCCACGCTCATGGCCATCTGATTCGAGGAACAATTCGTTGTGGGGCGGCTGTGCGGAGGGAGGCTGGACGACCGACTGGGCAGTGATTCCGCGAGTTCAAGCGTTGACTCGAGCGCTCCGGACGGTAAATTGAGATTAGGCAAATTAAGGCATCGCCCCCGTTGACCTGAGCGTAATATCTACCGATTAAGTTCAATGCGCAATTGAAACGATACGCCACACGCACTCATTTATGTCATGTGACGTGATTGAACGAGCCACATGAATCATCTTGCTTGTGTCACAAGCCGGCAGTTCGTTAGCCACGGAATAACCCACGTGATGCCTAAGCTGTTGACTCTAGGCCAGCATTTATTGTCTAATCGTTTTAGAGAACAATATGGCCAATACCAATCACACCATGCCTAATTTAGCTCGGATGTTCAATCCACCAAGCAAGACAGCATATCACTTTAGGTTCAACAGCTGATTTCAACCTATTATGACCTCATCAGAGAAGGGCATCAGCTAAAGTTAATCTAAGATTCAATTTTTATCTTTTTGGCCGGAGTATATTTCCTCTTCTTTTGTCATTCAAGTTCATGAAAAATCCTCATCAGTGAAGCCACTTGATTGGTCCAAAGAGTTTATTATTTAAACCCTACAATTAATAATCACAAATAGTTATTATTTTTTAAAAAGATAACATGATAATCCTATTTTTAAAATAAATAATTTCCTAATCCTATTTGTAGTTAGAAAAAGTTATATGTCAATGTCAATGACTTCATCTCGAGTTCTCCTCAACAACTGCTATTTACTATCGATGACTTCCTTAGCAAGTAGTAATTCTCTTCAAGTTTTTGATTTTTCTAATCATTAGTCACCAAACTCTATTATTATCAACCAAGTCTTGTCCTACCATCACCGCCTACTATTGACACCTGTTAATAGTTTTGTTTTCGATTTACAGCTCAAATATCTCACAATGAATACCAAAAAACGAGAATTATCTAACCATTTTTTGCAGCGAACATGTAAATAAACGATAATAAAACCATGGATTTAATAAAGAAAAACAGAAAGTCACTGTCTATAAATGATTTATCTAATAAAAAAATCCAATCTTCATATCGTAATTAGGTTTCAGATAAGCCAACATCCAGCACAAAAGTACACAGATAACTATGTCATTTCCTTTCCGAATTGACATTAAAACAGAGAAGTCTCTGCTAAAGCAGGAGCAATAAAGTCACTACAAAAATCTCCCAGCTTGCTTGAAAACCCAACCGATGAGTCAGCAACAGAAGCTAAGCCTAAGCTGCGTTCAACTTGTCCTCAGAACATCGTAGAAAGACACAGGCCTCTTCTTAGATCCACAGAGTTCCTGAAAGCAAGAGAGAGAAAGGCAAACGATGGCATCCTTCTCTCAAATTACTTGAAGTGCGCAAAATGAAAAAAAGATATACCTCAACCACAGAAGCCAGGCGTAAAATTGAAGCTTCACCCCACGGACGGCCCATCAGTTGCAAACCAATTGGAAGGCCTTGCTTATCATACCCAATCTGTAAAATTCACAATAAAAGTAACAGGATGAGCTAGACATGACTGTACTGGAGTTGATGAATAATATGTCTTAATGCAGTTGCAAAAGTTGATGAGCTAGACATTTGTTCTTCAGCTGGCTCAATGAGCTATAGCTCAATTTCTTGGCATGATGTTATCTGCTGGCGGTCTAAAGTGACGGTTTCTGTGCAAATGAAGAAAAGAATTCGAGACACAAATATCACACAAAACTGCATACGCAAACCCAGCGTCACTCACAGGGACAGAAATGGCAGGGAGACCTAGAAGATTTGCTGCAACAACAAATCGCATGAGGGAACCTGAAACAGAGAGAGTGTGCACATAAACTAGATGAGAATTTTCTCTTAGGAAGGATGTCACATTGAATATCTGAAAACTTGTTATAGCGATTAAAGCAAGCATGTGCACAAAACTTATGGTTTCGATGCAATTTGTGCAAAAAGATGGTTACTATCAAACCAGAGATTAATAATGCAACTGACAAACCTGTAACCTGCATATCCGTTTCACCATATTTGAGGGCACCAGGAGGTATTTTAGGTGCTGTCATTCTGTAATAAAAAATTTTGTGTCAGTTGAAAATCTACGAGAAGAATGAGGTAACATTGGATGACTGAAAACTCAAATTTTGAATGGTGTGATTCTGATTAGGTCTTGAAGCAGGGATCACAAATTTAAATCCAACTATGCGTACTACTGGTTTGCTCCTTCTCAAACTTGGATGTGATTGAAAAGACAAGAACTATGCTTAGATCAGGCTTGCAAGTCCAATTACGCATCATCAAGCATTGAAACTGTATCCTTGAAGGTAAACACCAACTTGAGCTAGTCACACCATGACCTACCCAGTAGTCGGCGTCACTATGACATCAACTTTCTTGAAGATCTCCATATGATGGTACATCATTCTTCTCCTGAAATCAGATATCAGCATGAACACCATGTCTTAGAATATTATAAAAAAGAACTGAACGAGATTGCGAATGCATTTTCAAATGACCACATGGAAGACGAATACCTAAACTGAATAAACTAGGTTCAACGGTTTTGTTAGCTTCAGCTATGATATAGCTCATCTAAAAACTATACATGAATAAGTACAGGTATCCAGACCTCTGCCTTGATGAAGACAGTGGGAGGACATTATATATTTACATGATGGGAGCAAGTATTTCATGTTGAGAATAACATGCAATTTTCTCTTCTTTTTTTGGCTCACCTAAGACACTGGGCAGCAATATAATCTGATGCAGTGAATGACCGGAACAGTGCCATGTTAGTCCGCGAATCGTAATTCAACTCTGTACCTTTCCTGAGAAAAGAGAACATGATATTCAGTCCAAAATAAAATACCAATAACAGAGAATGAACATCACCTTCGAATATTCCCTACTCAGCTGTGTCCATTTCTGGTCAGATCGACGATGATGCTATTTCACAGGTACATTAGAGCGGTGGACTTACCCATCCTCACAGTCAGGATTCAATGCGGTTAACATCTCGGATCCAACTGAAACTAGATGAGCAGTGCTCATCTCATGCAGCTCAGGTATAACAATCTCTACCACCTTGCACACATATAAGTCAAATTAGGAACTTAGCAATTTATATGAGTAAAAAGACAGAATTCATGCCTTGTGCAGTGAACTCTACAGGAGAACCAACTCATTAGTGGGATACGGATAGAAGGTGCGAAACCCGAGACAAATAAGGAAAGATTAAAGTTGCTTTAAGCTTTAGAGACACAGTACTCTGTGGAAAAATTATGTAATGTTGGAAGGCCTATTCAACTGAAGCAGAACTTACTTTGCAGCCATGGATCTTGGATAGCTGATTCAGAATATCCTCACTTTTGTTGGAGATATCAGTTGAATGAACATCATTGAACCACTGGAACCATTAATTTGTTTATGTATTGGAAAGGGGAAAAAGAAATACAAGGAAAGCTAAAAACATATAGGAATCTGCTACCACCGGAGCATATTTTCCAAGACACAACGATCCCACGGCATCCAAACTTTCAAGAGATGGAAAATTTGGCAAGCAAGGCGGTGACTGCAAGAACTAGCACATGTTAGTAGTATTATGACAGTCATCATGCAAAAGCAGTTTAGTCTGCTCACAACCTGCATAAAAAGGAGGCTTGGCAGCAAGAGACCAATTGAATTGGTAGCATTAACATGTACTTCTCCAAAGTGCATGTCATAAATCAGGCATAGCTGCATTCTTTGGTTAATGAAGATAAGAGACTTACAGGTTTCAAAGTATTTTTGTCTATAGGACAGGAACCCAGGATTGCAGCATACCTGGTGTAACATTGCCAAGATGAGAATTGTACGATACATAAGAGAAACTAAAGATGCGATTGAAGTTAAACGATAAGGACATCAAGAAAACAGCCAGAACTGAAGCCACAAACGTCATATTGTTACAAAGATCTGTGTGGTTGTTGCTTCGACTAAGGTAGATAAGCCCTACTGTGATGCCTAAGGACTACATCGTATAATCCTTTTGGTGGTTTAGACTGCGGAGAGCTTTAAATAATGGCAAGTGTGATCTGCTGGAGATCACCGGGTAAAGTCTCATAAAGAAGCAAAAGTAACTGTGAAAGACATTCAGGTCCTTGATTATGAGGACTTCACACGATCACATGAGATAGAATTCACTTCAGCTTTTTAAATTCCAAAGATCCAAGTTTTCCATTACTTTTCTTTTCTTCACAGTTTGTACTGTTACTGCCTAGTCAGAGAGAAATCACATGCTACCCTAGTCAAAGAAGTTCTTAACATGTCTTTGTTTTTGCAGTGTTATCTGAAAATAAAAAACTAAACTTACACGCTAACCTGTTCTAACCATTTGACCAGAAAAGAAAAAAAAAAAAAAAAAAATCTGTTCTGACCTACATGACAACAATTGAACCCCATGACAATGAATATAGGAAGAGACAATGCTCCTAATGTTGTGATTCAAACTGAAAGTTTCCTCTAAACAAACTCATCTGCTAATAAGTCAAGACAAGTGGCAAAGAAAAAGTGCCAACACCAAAAAATTAACGATGATTCAATGCCTACAACCACAAAAATTGTTGATTTCCATAATGACATTATAAACATTAAACCTCTGATGAGCTGAGGGAGCAGCACCTAACATCCAGCAAGTCCAGAATACTTACACTAGCATGACATCTTCCACCGATGATGCAATCGGTCCAATAATTTCCAGAGTCCCAGACTCACATAGCGAACTGCATAGATTGGCAGAACCCTTTAACAAACACAATATCACCATGATTCACAACTTTGTGTACTGAAGCCTGCACTAGGTCCCTAGCATTCGTAGAAGGAAAAAGTTTGAAATCTAACCCTCTAATATCAGTTCGCCCATATGTTGTTTTCAGTCCAACTACTCCGCAAAGGGAAGAAGGTATTCGAATTGAACCTGTCTTTTTATGTGAAGTTAGTGTCAGCATATAATACATGGTAAGCACAAGCCAAACAGTAGAACTCTAGTACAACCTCCACCATCTGTCCCAAGTGCAGCAGAGCAAATTCCAGAAGCAACAATTGCTGCTGGTCCGGAGCTAGATCCACCAGTATACCTTTCTGGGGCATGAGGGTTCCTTGTTGTTCTGCAGATACATAACCAATAAATTTTATGACAAAAGTTTGCAAACAAAAACCATGTAATGGAGTGTGTGTGGATTGAGAACAGACTTGTGCCAATTCATATATATTTAAGAAGGAGGGCAACCGAATGAGATAAGTCAAATTGAGTGGTTAATATAACATTTGTTGATGAATAAAAGAGAAGAAAGATGAACCATTTCAAGATCATTTTGCACAAGAAAAAGGAGAGGAGTGAGAAGGAAGACACATTCTTGCGAGAAGAAAAATACCGTAATCCCTAGTATGAGCGGTATTATCACTGGCTGATTATGTGGGACGTGGAAATACTTTCTTTTTCCTTCAAATTAATTAAAAAAAATAAAATGAAACCACGTTAAGCATGACAAGGTCGACAATAAGCAATCTCGAAGCACTTCAGAATTCCGCCAGGAAAAGTCACCTTTAAAACAAAGTTCCACTGGAAGATTGATTCACATCAAGAACAAAATATTGACAACATTACTCTACATTCAATGTAGTGATCTATGTAAATAATTCTGATGAAAGATGAGGGACAATTTCTACGGAATGTCAATTTTGACAAGTTCATGATACGCCAGCTACGTGCCAGCATAGCAATTGATGAAATGATTCTGCTGATCCATAGAAGATATCCTGATACTCTTTAAACTTTCTTGCTCGCATGCCTGGTACTCTGGCTTGTGAATAGCTTGTGAATTACAAAATTTCCACGTAATAAAACTCACCCATAATTAGGATTGTTTCCAGTTGTACCCATGCCCAACTCATGCATATTTGCTTTACCCACCAAAATTACACCGCAGCTACGTAATCGAGAAACACAAACTGCATCTTCATTATTTGAATTAGTTTCATCCATCCAAGTTGTTGCACCTGTCAATGGAAATTATCATATACACAGACTAAAAATTAGGGAAAATTTTGGAGAAATGACGAAGACTTCAACCAATTTTTTTTACCCTTCATTATATAGGGGTGGCAACCTATGTCATCCTTAATTGCCATGAAAATCCCACCCAAGATTGATAATGGCTTCCCTGCATCAGAAATGCCATTAATTTATCAAGCCTCCCCTGCACCAACGACTGGCAGTGCACCGCACACCAAGCAGGAACTGTTCTTTCAAGGTGCAAAAGAAAACATTTCAATGAGTTAAGCTCACGTTTCGGTAGATTGCCCTACCTTCCTCAAACCTCTTTGTGGAAGCAGCAGCTTGTTTCCTGACTTCCTCAGCATCAAAAGAAACTAGTAAAGGAGCAGCAGGTTTCTTATGGCTAAACTCCTCGATGACCGTAAGAATCCGCTCTGCCACCTAGTAATGGACAGTACGACGTCATGTCTTGCTCTAGCTGAAAATAAAGAGACTCCTCATAGGTACCGATATGGACTTACCATGGATGGGGTTACAAGTTTGGAACGATAACCATACGCATAATCCCGTATTTTCCAGTAGCGAAATTGACTAAGATCCCCATTCCAGGAGTTGGCAGGATCATACTCCGGAAGACATCTCAACGCTAATTCTACTCGGTCTTCAGGTTTTCCATCTTCATACAATAAGATGGTACCAGGCTCCGGATCTAGACATTAATAGCTTCATCATAGCGTATATTTCTTAATGGGAAGGATGCACTCTACTAGAATCAATAGTATGTTGCAGGTTGATCTGCTAATGCCAAGTGTGCCCTCTTCTTACTCTCCCTATTCAGTGCATTTGATTGCCAACGAATGCACTGCAAAGCATGCATTGGCTGAAAATAATAGGGAAGAGAAAAGCAGGGGAGAGCACGAAAATTACTCAGAAAAGTGATGGGAAGAGAGAGAGAAGAATTTTCAAGTAAAAGTAGAAAGCATGCCATGAATTAGAACGAATTTCCTCTAGTTTTTCGAATAAAGAAAAATGAAATAAACTCACTAAAAGTCCTAAAACTTATCACGAAAATATAATTTAATCCTAAAATTTACAAAAAGTGTAATCAAATCCTAAAACTTGTCAAATTAATAAAATCGAATTCTTTCGCTAATTCCGTCTTACTTAATTAACAGAAAATAGTAATGCGACTTTTTTTTAATTATTTTCTCTATTCTATATGGCAATGGCGTGGCTTAAACAACTTTGTTTTGGTCTAAATTTGATTTTTAATACAAATTTTATTTAAACTAAATTAAAAAAAAAACAAGCAAAATTTTTAAAAGATCTTTTTTGGGGAGGGGGAGGGGGAGGTTAGAGTCCTCGTTGTCATCGACCTACCATTGCTAGAAAGGCTGGCAATGGCAGGGGATGGCTAGCGACACTTGCTAACAATAGGTGATGGTTGGCAACTTTTGCTCGATCTAGAGAGGCTTGTGACCCTCATCTTGATTTTGGCAAGGGCCTGTAGGCCTCTCCTGTAGTTGGCAAGGGTTGCCAAACACTGGCCATCCCACACTATCGCAGCCCTTCCTAGCAACGGTAGGGTGGCGGCAGCAAGTCTTCTCTCTTTTTTTCTTTTCTTTTCTTAATTTTATTTTTTAATTTAATTGATATAAAATTGGTATTAAAAATTAGATTTGGAACAAAGTGAGACGTTTTAGCTTTATTCTTCATGTTTTAGCTATGATATTGTTATGTAAAATGAATATTTAAAAAAAAAAAAAAAAAAAAAAAAAAAAAAATCGACATCGGTTGTTAATGTTAGTCAAATTGAGAGGAGTTAATAGAAAGATTCAATTGTATTAATTTGATGAGTTTTAGGATTTGATTACACTTTCGTAATAGGTTTTAAAATTTCCAATATACTAATCCCACAAAAATTTACAGTTTGTTCAGAAGCGAGAAACATCTTGACAGAGCTTTTCCCAAATTCAGTAAAATAGGTTGGTTACCACCGTTTTATGTCAACACACAAGGCAGCCACCAAAGCTGACCAGTTAAGGGGAAAAACCTTGAGGAGGATATTCAGGTTTATACATTGGGGGCTCTGGTATCACAGTACTCCTAAGAAGCTGCCAATTACAAGAAAAAAGCCCAGTCACATTCAATCGTCCAGCATCAAAGCAAGAAAATCTTTCCAAGAATGCAGTATGCAAGACCAAACAAAACCGCACCTCAACCATGCCGTTCTTTTTCTTCAAGTTAGAGATGATAGCAGGGCCGATAAGTGGTGCCTCGAGTATCTTGACAAACAGCCTGAACGTGAGACCGGTCAGATGCGGAGCTGCACGTCAGCCAAGAGGGCTCCCCCAAATCAGGATTTTGAAGAACTCATTTTTTGCATGATCCGGAAACTCACATATGTCGATTTGCGGAAACCACTACGAAAAGCATCAGAAAGGAAAATGGAGGAGGATAAGGGACTGACCGTCGATAACGTCAGGCTCATACTTGACACTAGACAAGTCGAGCTCCTCAGCTGGTAACATTACACGCTTCTTGCCCATGTCCAAGTAATTCTACCAGGAAAAAAAGGGAAAGACCGGACGACAAAATAATGTTAGTAACCACCGAATCTTGTGGTAGTCATAGGATCAAATAGCTTCATACTCTATTAAAAGACATGAATTCTCGACCAGAAAACCAACTTGCAAACTGGTAAATGCGGAGAAGACGGACAAAAAAGAAGCTGACAGCGGAGACAGAGTGCTGGTCAGTCAAACAAGCGAATGATCAAACACCCATTACACGCAAGTTGGCGGTTAGTTCTCCAGCAAGACAGATATTCCTCGCAGACCAAAGTCACGCATGGTCGGAAAGCTCGCTCCCCTTTCATACCTTGAAAGAAGAAATCACTCGAAGGCACAGAGAAATCCCGGGTCCTCTGTTTCTCTCGCCAGGTGTGTAAAGAGTTCCACAACGACCGAGCCTGGTGTGGAAATGGACAAGGTGAGAGAGAGCAAGAGAGAGGGAAAAACAATGCCGAGTCTTGTGAAAGCGGATTGGCGCTTGGCTTTTGACCACCGCTTAAATTCTTTGTTTTGGGGGGCCTTCACGTCCAGACAAAAAGAAGGGACTGCAACTGTGAAGTCGACGTTGAAATTGCCGGCCGCATCAACAATTTGAGCGGTCTCGTACACTGCTTCCCTTCGAATTCGACTAAGCTTCCTTGTTCTCAATCATTGCTAGTCGATTCGAGGAACAACTCACTGGGGGGTTGTGGAGTGACGGTGGACGACTGTCGGGAAGTGATTCCTTCGCAAGTTCAAGCGTGCGTTGACTTCGGGCGCTCCGGATGGCAAATTGAGAAAAGACAAGCGACAGCATCACCAACCATCAACCCCGTTGGCCTGAGGCGTAACCTCTCTTCGTTAAATTCAATGCCCAAGGGAAATGATACGACAAGCGCCCTTGTTTTCGTCATAAAAAATGATTCGACGAACCACATGAATCATCATGCTTGCCTCAATCTCCATTGTCGAAGTCCCACGGTGAACAACAGCACGAGGATCGAGCAGCTACTCTCAATGTAAAGACATACATTCGGCTTTACCGAGGTCTCCTGATTGTTTGGGATCGAAGTACACCTCAATCCCGCCTCTTTACTGTTACTTTGCTTATCATAGTAAGCAGTGATGAGCTCGTGATGACTGAGCGTATGTGTCTACTCTAAGCACCGGCGGCTGCCTCCGAGGATCACTCTAAGGGGCTAGCCGTGATATTTTCTCGTACTTTCTGAGGACCGGTTTGGGACGGTTGGGGCGGTACCTGGTGATGCCATTTTGCTCATCGACCGCCTCCAACCTCAAGAATGAAAGATTGATTGGTGACGATACTAAAAAAATTTTCGTTAGCCGTACGTTGCAATGCAATATTGTTGACATACTCTTTTCGGAAACTACGGAACGCTTGGAAAATGGAGAGTATAGTCCAATTTCTCTCGGCATATCGAGCCATGCGAAAGGAGGGAATGTGCCCTCGAAGTGACTTGCTCGATCTACGTCCTTTGTTCTTTCTCACTTCATTCGTTGAACTCGTCATGGAGTTGGACCTCTCGCTTTTGGCATCCGTATGCTTCCCTCGATCTATCCTGAATTGTTCAGAAATCATTGCTCCAAGGAAATCGAGTGCCAGTCCTGATGTTCGTCTTCTTTATAGGTAGATATCCTCCATTCATGTTGATACATATGTCGTTCTGGTTAATACAATGGATTGATGTTTTAATTTTTCCCCCTTCCCCTTGGGTTGACGAGGGTTACCAGCCAACCCTCGCCGGCCACAAGTGAGGGACACAACGCCCTCACTGGCTTTGGACACGGGCCACGACGCCCTTGCCAGCTATGGTGTGGGCGCTCAGTCCCTCACCCAGATCTCGCAAGGGGGTCTGGGCAGGAGCCGCAACGGCCCCGACCAATCTGGTCAAGCGAGGGCAGATCGGGTGAGGGTGTTGCGGCCCTCACCCAAAGCAGGCAAGGGTGTCTTAAGGGAAGGGGAAGGGGAATGAGGAAAAAATAAAAGGAAAAACAAAAAAAATTATTTAAATATTATTTTAAAAATGCTACATCAACAGTGTCACGTTAGCGCCAGCATGCTAAATTTGGCCGGATGACTCAACTGGCATAAATATAAAAGATTTAGGATTGGCTTAGCACAATTATAATAAATTTAAGATTTTTTTTAATTCTCCTCGAAAATATCCTCTTATCTTGTATAACACAACTCCACAAGGGAAGATGTATTTGACGTCCGTTCTTGGATATGCTATTTAGGTTTAAATATGTACCATTTCTTATGTCGCCTCTATGTCTCATTAATCTCCTCAAAAAAAAAAAAAAAAAATTCGAGCCGTGATAGGGGGATTAACATGGAGACTGGTAACAAACTAATACTAACTCTTGTACGCAATACGTACCAGTATTTGTATCCGCGCTTTGCGCGGGTTTCTTTACAAAGAGATGATTAAGTGAATTTCGATGCATAATTTTACTAAAAATATATCAAAGTTAGACTGATTAAGTACGCGAATTTTGATATCCAATTTCGTTTACTGCCAAGATTCTTGGCATGAGTTGCGCAAAAATATATCTTGCCAAGAAAACTAATTCTTTTCATTCGATCGGTTTGTTTTTTCAGGCGCGGCCGGATAAGAGTTAAATTATTAATTATAGAAAATAAGTTCAAATCATCATCAATGAACTTTCCACAACACGTCAAAATGTCAAAGGTCAAGGCATAATTTAGTTTCCGGTATCTATGGCAATTTCTTGGTAAGATGATTGACTATTAAAGAAAAGCACCACTCTCTATGGAGATATGGATCTCATTGCATTCAATCGGAAGACCACAACATCTTAAATAAAAGCTATTCTACTTACAAAATCGATTCTCGTAAAACTTGAGAGTAAGGCGGCATCATTAAATTGTTTTTCAAATATCTATTCATCATTATAACTTCGAAAAAATTAAAGTAAATATATCAGTTATACAGTTAAATCCATGCCACGCGCCCATATAAACTTACATTCAATATAAGACCTAAAACCTGCAATTCTATGAGAATCTAAAAGGGAACCGGAAAAGGAGAAACGTGACAAATGAACGTTTTTTTTATATAAATTTATCCACACCCAATCACGGACAGTGCAGTTGGTGTGTGTTTTCTTCCTCATTGCCAAAATTGAGAATTTGATCTCTCTCATTGCTAAAGTGTCTTAAGTGGGAAGCCTTAATGTTGGAATCCTGGGCTAAGGTACTGACATCTAAATAGCGACTTGCGGGGAGACTAGCTGGTGCCACCGGGCACTGGTGGGTTGTGTGAACTCAAATAGAGTAAGTGAAAGGGAGCTCCGGTGGATCCTGGATATCATAAATAAATTAATTAATTAAAAAAAAAAAAAAAAAACATAAATGTTTCCACAATGTGTCAATCACATATGGGCTGCCTTCAAATTAAGAGTTTACTTTCTGTTTGAGAAATCCCGTATTAAATATGATGCTTAGAAGCACATCGGTTTTTCAATATAGCACCCCAAAATAGTGGAGGCACAAGTCGTTTTTTCCAAGCATAACACATAAGTAAGGCAAATTCATGTTGCTATATTTGATGCCGGAGCATTCCAAGACAACATTGATTATATGAAAGTGTTACTGATCGCATAGTTGCTGATACTTTAGTAACCATACCGATACTTCGATAGCCACGCATTTGAAGGGTGTCCACATTCATTGGATCAAGTAAGTTTTGGATACCTACACCCAACAACATTTATTTATTATATTTTCAAGATTTAATAAATGTTGTTTAAAGTTTCCGAAGTCCTTATTTAATTGGCGATTCTCTAAGTAATTTTGTCTTTTGAAAGAGTCTTAGTAATTGCTAATGCTTGGAGGGTTGTTCCAAGCGCCCCTATATAAGCATGCTATGATGAATAAGAAAGTAGACTTGATTTGAATGATAATTCATTTAGCCTTTAACTTGAGAACAAGAAGGATTTTTTTATTGTGCTCTTATCTCTTAGATTGATTCCTGCAAGTAACTAGTGACTTATCCAATTTAGTTCTTACTTATTTTACCTCCTATCTTTCTACACTTTCTCCGACATTAATGTTATTGTAGAAACATTTATACTATGTAAAATGGGATGATTAAGTTTTTTTCTAATTAATATAAAGTAACACGTCTAATTAATTTTAAGGGAAGCGAGAGGTAAGGGAGCGTCGAGACGATGTCACTATACATCGGAATTCCATTCTACCAGACTTTATTATTTATTAATGGACATATGTACGATAAATTCGTCAGCAATATAGTAAGCGAAAAGGAGTAAATAATGAAACGTGGGGGGAAAGAATAACCTCACTGAAAGTGCCATCGCATGTGGGTCCCGGAGAAAAAGTGCGACCCTTTGGGAGCAAGGCTTAGAACTTCCACAAGAAGCTCCAAAAAGATTTCTAGTCATTATATTTTCCACATGTGGACAATGGTGGTCTAATTTCGATCATTTTTCCCTTTCAATAATAATAAAATAAGACCATAGGATAAGATTCCTCGTCTGATGGAACAAAAGCGTCCATATAAAATTCTAAAAACGTCGGCATACCATACCTTAAAGTTGAGTATATGTTCATGCATGCATTTAAGGACGTCTGAACTTTGTTAGTGTCCCAATTGGATTAATCCCCACTCTAAAGGGTTATATAGCTGTGACAATTCGTACTTACTAATCTCAATTATCTAATGAAAGAAATGATCAGAACCCTAGTTTTGATGGGAAAATTATCAAAAAAAGTCATAAACCTATTGTAATTTTGTAAATTCAATAATAAATTTATTTTTTTGGCCAATTGAGTCATAAACCTTTTATAATCGTGCCAATTTAGTCATTCCAGCCAAAATTGGTCAAAATTAATGTGGCGATGGCTGCACTAGTAACAATTTTTTAAATAATATTTTATTTTTGAATTTTTTAATTAATTTTTATCTTTTTTTTTTTCTCCTCCCTCCTTCTTCCTTTGGCTTCAGTGACTGGTCGAGCGTTGGTTAGTTGCCAGACTAAGGTGGCCAGGCAAGCTTGCCTCACTATCACTAGGCAAGGTGAGTTCCCTCGATCACCACTGGTGGGGCGAGCCCTCACTAGATCTAATGAGGGGGTCTTACCGTCACTGGTCTGGCAAAGCGAGCCCCTATCGAATCTGGCAAGGGGGACCTCATCATCAGTGGACCCAGTGACAATAGGGCCCCCTCTTTAGATCTGGCAGGGGCTCATCTTGCCAGTTGCTAGGCGAGCTCACCCTTGCCATAGACGACAAGGTGAGCTTGCCCGACCACCCTAGTTGCAAGGGGGAGGGAGGAGAAAAAAAAAAAAAAAAAAAAAAAAAGATCAAAAATTAAAAATTTTCTTTAAAAAAATTATTAAAAATTTTCTTTAAAAAAATTATTAAAAAATTAAAAAAATTAAAAAAATTATCACATCAACACCAGCCGACTAATTTTAGTAAAAAAACTAAACTAAAGACAATTGCAAAATATTGGACTTAATTGATCAACAAAATAAGTTTATAATTAAAATTGATATAATTATAATAAGTTTAGGATTTTTTGATAATTTTCCTTACTTTTGATTCATGGGCTGAGAAAAAGATTCATGGATGCCGAGAAAGAGGAGGTTGATTGGACTTTGGCATGTCGTATGAACGCTCTTGATCATGCATATGGGGTCCAGCAATCAGCTTCCTGAAGTATGCTAAAAGATATTCCCACGTAGGACGAAGTGGTCCATTCATCATGAACAGTGTGGTCTTGCACTTCTCAAGCAAGGGAGACAATTTCACTTCTGAAGGAAGGCGAACATTAAAAAAATAAAAAGAAAACGTAAACCAAGTGATGCCAGTCAATGAGTCAAGGCACTATTCCACCCTATAAATTCCCCGCACTCGGCCGATGTTAATCCTACCGCTCTCCAAACCCACACACAAAATCTCTGTCCTCTGGTCTTCTTCTTCTTCTCTCTGCTTGCACGAGTTGGGAAATCCAAATGGAAGACACGATCTCAGAAGTCATGAGCTTACTCCCTCCAGGTTTCAGATTCCATGCCACTGATGAGGAGCTTCTGCTCCTTTACCTAAAGCCCAAGATTCTAGGGCAGCCCGAGGAACACTACTCCAACATAATTCCGGAGATCGATGTATGCGAATCAGAACCATGGCAATTGCCCGCCATGTTCGATCGCAAGTTCAACAGGAAGGAGCTGTTCTTCTATTGCCGTGTGAAGCGCAAGTATGTGAACAGCAGGCGCTCCGACCGCACGACCAGAGCCGGTTACTGGAAAGTGACCGGCAAGGAACGCGCCATCGTGAGTGAGGACACCAACGAGCAGTTAGGAATCAAGAAGACGTTGGTGTTCTATGAAGGTCGCGTGCCTCAGGGCAAAAGAACCAACTGGGTCATGCATGAGTATCACCTAAATTCCAAGTGTTTGGGCGGTAATCACGCCAAAGGCGAGGTAACAATTTTGGCTCTCATTCCTTTGCACAGCGCAATTGATTGTAAATAACATTTGAGAGATGCTTTCTAGTAATGGTTGTTTTTCTGTTACTGATGTTGCTGATGCATATATTTGCAGATGCTACCATATGTGGCATGTCGGATCAAGAACAAGAAAGACAAGAAACTGACGATGGGGCATGCTCCGGCAATCAGCCCAGAAGTCTATTCAAGTAGCCCTCTCACATGCGCTAGCAATGTATCAGACCCCCTGTGAATCAGGAAGGGGACTTGCTGAGCTTCTGCAACACCCCCAACGATGAAGTTGTTGATAACCAAGGAGCTGCTGATAGTCAACCCGAGGTGAGATACACCTGTTTTATTCTTTAGAACTTATCTAGGATCGGATTTAGTCCCACTGTCCTATAGGGCATATCAGAGTCACAGAGACTCATTCGTTTTCTATGGCCAAAATACTAACGATTGCACTATCACACAAGCAACATCAGTGGGACTGAGTTTATTTCATACTTCAAGATCGTTTCTGTAACAAAAAAAAGAAAAGAAAAAGAAAGGGAACATACTTAAGATGAGTTGGTTTATATAATCTACATGTTTTGAATGCAGATGTCAATGGGAGAAATTATGGATTCATTATACCCAATTCAGCGACTGGACGACCGTTTACCAGACTACAACAACACTCCAACCTTTCAGCCACAGGCCGGAGCAGGAGCAGAGGAAGAGGAAGTATGGTCGTCCTTCTTTGATTTCTCATATGACAACAACGGGAATGAGTTCGACTATGGACGCATCCTATCTCCATGCAGCAACTCAGCAAACCTTTCCGGTTGGGCTGCGGAAATGTATGAAGACTTCTCCACAACATCCTACAATGGTGGAGCATGATTTGGAAGGAGTGTGCGTGAGCGTGCGTTTTTTTTTTTTTACTTACTTCTGATGTATCAAGTATTGCGAGTGTAGCTTCTGAAGTAAAGTGAAACACGTAGTTTCACAATTCGTGCGAGTCCTGGCTTCAGGTCGTGCTTCTTCTTTTGTTTCAGGTTGATGGGGATGTAACATACTTAAATAAAATGTGTTATGTTATTCAGGGTATTTCTTTAATTTTTGTCCTCATTGATGATGATCCTAAATTGGTGGATGTGAAGGTGGATTGTCTGCTGATTTGATGTAATTGGTAGAACGATTAATGCTGTGGAATCTGGTAGTGGGAGTGCGACAGGTGGGACCAATCAGAAAAGGCCAAGAAAGAAAGAAAGTGAAATCTTTTTGACTTTGGTGGGATAGAAAATTCAACTTTCTCCAAGCCTTCCAAAGGAAGGCCTTGAAACTTGGGTGACAAGTGTGAACATAGACTTTGGCAGGATAGAATCTGAACACCAAGACCTTCCAGAGGAAGGCCTTTGAAACTTCCTCCGCAAGTGTGAACATTACATACATGGAAAGAAAGGCCAACGATATATTGATATTTCCCACTCAATAGTAATGGCCACGGCTGTGCCAAGGCGGCCCGTGAAGGCCTGGCACTTTTACAAGTCGTGCCAAGCACGACCTGTGATGATGACTGGCTATGTTAGCTAACGTTGTGATATATTTTTTTGTTTTTGGTAAGGTAAGATTAGTATTAACTTTTAACCAAATAGAACTTCACAAGAAAGAGATCTCGGCATCAAAAAGCTTATACTCTTGGAGACAAAAGAGTCAAAAACAGTGAAAGGGTGCCGAGGGTGCCGAGAGTAAAAAGGAAGGGGGGAACCAAAAAAGAGGCAACCCTCAATCAAACTTTACAAATAAAGATCTGACACATCAGAAGAAAAAAAAGAGGGATCGAGCCCCCAACTTCTTTGAATCCTCCTGTTCCTTGGCGTGTTTGCAACAAGGCTGAACGACATAGCCTTGTCCTTCACGGCTTTAATGAAATGCTTCTTCAAAGTAGGCACGAACAGGACTTGGTCCCGAAAGAAGATGTTCCTCGTCTTCCATATTAGGTGACACAGGGCCCCAAAAGCAAATTGAGCAATACACTGAATTTGTTGGCGCAATTTAAATTTTCCAGCCACGAGCTATTTTGCCAAGGGAGTTTACACCAAGCAACCCAAAAAAATATGAGGCTAGCAGTAACATGGCAACCAAAAAATAGATGGTCAACAGAATCTGGTCTTAGATTGCAAAAGGCACAAAATCCCTTCGCAATCCTACCATAAGAGAGTAGAAACACCTAAGTGGGCAACTAGTTTCTAGTGATAAGTCAGAGGTGAAAACGGTAGCGAGGGGATAGTGTCTTGTTCCAAACGAAGGAGGACCATCGGACCGGGTTGCGCTTCAGTCGAATAGCTTCCCATGCCGACGCAATTGAGAAGGCCCCTGAGGAATGCTCCAGTCAACGGAAATGATCGTGCTGCGAGAGGACATGAAGAGTACATGTCCAAGAATCTATGATGGCCTTAGTGGCTTGGCCTTGACCGGAAAAGATATCCGAGACCGTAGCCTGTCTAGAGAGTCCCGAACGGTAAATGAGAGAGTCCATGAAGAAACAATTCAGGGGGCCTCGAGGGTGCCACGGGTCAAATGGAAGAACATTTAATTTCTTTTTATTATGATTTTTTAAAATAATTTGAAATAGAATTAATAAATGGAAAAATAAAGAAATGTAGATGGTAATAATTATCCTACATCATATTTTCATAGGAAGACAACTGGTAGGAATAATTATGCAAAAAATTAGTAAATGCAAAAGATAGTACGTAAGACTCAAACTTGGACAAATATACTAAAAAATTACTACTTAATAAGTAAAAACACCGTGCCGAACAAAAGCAAACAAACGCACCTTAACATTGAAGACTCAAACAAATAAATCTTAAAAGAAAGGTATAAATGTCAATGTCCTCTTATAGTAAAGGCAGAGGAGCTCCCCTGCGCTTGACCATTTCAGCGGGATGTTTGCGTTGATGTCTCTTCAAGTAACCCGTCCCATCACTAGATTTCAAGTTTAATTTCGTAGTGCATATCGTGCAAACGGCCTTCTTCTCGCAGGTTTATAACATTGAACATCTTTCAAACATTAGAATTTGTCAAAGAAAATTCTTTGGAATTGGCATACCGTATGGGAAATAGATTGGGTGTTGCCACTTATTTGCATTCATTGCGAATTTGAAGACTAGAACTATCATATACACTAATTGGGATTTTTTGAAAAGTTATAAGAGAGGTATAAGTAAGCGAAAATGAATGAGTGGAAACGAAAAGAAGGAGGAGGTGAATTACGTCGCCAAGCCGTTGTGTATAATGTGACCAACTGTATATTTCACCAACTTAATGGAAAATTGAAGCGTGTGCATTAGTCCAACGAGAAAATATTTGTAATGAAAAGAACATTCAATTAAAAAATTGTCATCAGTTCGTAATAAACAAATTACCAATTGATGATAACATTTAACTTAATATTATAATAGTAGAAGAAGTTGACATCAAGCACCATAAGTTAAGGATAACCGCAATTTACGTTGATCATATACTTACACAAAAAGCAATCCTAAATTCTCATTCATTTTTTGCTTATATGTAATTACCTAGGTATTCTCTACTCTCAAAAAAATTTCATAGGTGCATGCAATATGAAGTAATAGTAGATATACAAAGATCAAAATTGATATTTGTTGACATGATCATTGAGTCATTGAATTTGATAGAGCTTGCTCAGTTTTACCTTAAATCGGGTCATAAGATTTCTTTATTAGGAATATTAATCCAATGATCACTATTAATGATGGCTACCTACGTCTTGTTAACCACGTTAGCACCATCTTTTCTGAAAAAGATAAAAAGCTCCATAAATCTTTGCGGGAGAAAATGGGAGAAGAAGAACAGTGGGGGGATGCGCGTCGAAAGCAGCCCACGAGATCAAGACTTCGTCTTTTAGCTTGCATCTTTTGGTTGTTTCGAAATTCGTGACGACCCAATATGATCCCTGAATCACTCGTCAATCTTACTTGGGATTTAGTTATGTCCACGCCATTTCTTGTGGAAATCACAAGTAATGATTGACGAGTCCTTCATGGGTCGTATTCTCCCAAGATCCAAAATCGAATCTTTCTTTGCCGGTGTCTCGGTGGGAGTTGCAGCAGTTGCAGGTATAAGTCAACTCCGATCTTTCTCGTTCTGGGCTTGTGCAATTTCCCCAGTCGGGTGGAGTGAGTTTCCGGATCTCTGCTTTTCTAGGAAGGTTTCTGTTTCGTGTGCTTGTGCCGGTACCTCCAAGTCTGCATTGGAACTAACTTGCACATTGCTGTATGTTCCGAAAATCTAGACAAGATTGCAAATTTTACCTTGGAACAGATGAAACTTGAGATGTTATATCAAACCCGAATTATGAATCAACATTCCTCGTTCTTTCTGCTTTTTTTTTTTTTAAAAAAATTTGGACCTCTTGATTTGTTTTAAAGAAAAGAAAAACTGTAAAAGTATGTCGGGCTTTTGATAATCTTAAACTTCGCTTGAGATAGCCACAACTGATCTTTGGTTCTTATGTAACAATTCCTTTAGATGCTACTGTTGCTGATGGCTCTTGAAGACTGAAATTTTGTTCCTTTTCCAAATGGTTTCGACTCGATTGCACCTTTATGTTTGGAAATTGTGATACTGAGCACAATCCAAGTAGGTTGTGATTGGCTCCTCTTCCCACGCCTTCTTCCCTCCCTCTTACATACTTGGGAGGCAGATGACACAATTCTTGTCACCTTAAATCCTTCTTGGAAAATTGACATGCTCTGAGCTGTTTACTATCACAAAATCATGCCTGCTCTATGGTGAATCTGCAGGCGCATTGCCTTCTCTACGTTGCATAAAGCAAACATTGAAACGAAGGGGGAAAAGATTGGATGGGTGATGTATCAATCCACCATGAACACGATTCAGACATCTCTCAATACTTCAACACGAGACTTTTATAGTTTCAGCTCTAGTGTAATAATTTGTACCCTGATTGCAGCATTCGTTTGAAGAAATGAGGGAATCACTTCCCCAAGCACAGCAACTGGCCAGCCTCCTTTTATTTCGCAAAATGGCTTGGTTGGAAAAGGTTAGCATGACAATGACTCTGGTGACGAAATATTTCATCACATAGGAACACTTTTTTAGACACCCAAACCATCGGAAGTTTGAATTGAAGCCGATTGGTTTGAATGTGGCTTCTTTATAGTTTGCACTCTTTCCGTGGATGCTATCCTATTTCAGATGTCAAGTTTAATGGAGCATGCTGGTTTTAATTATCTGTATGCTATGGAGTAACTAGTGGCTTTAGGATATAAAAGCAAATTGTTGAGACGATGTTTGGTTATTCTCAAATCATATTGAACTTTAAAACATAAGAAAATATGACTTATCGAATGTAGCATTATGCCTAGATTGTTTCGTGGCTTTGTCCTCTGTTCTTGTTTGAAAATTACATTATTCTGTATCAGGGTGCTTATGTGTTGATTTGTAGGAGCGCTGCGTCACAGGCACATGTATTTAAGTCCTGAAACCTAATGAACTCCTATTATGCAGTACACAATTCAAAAGATTAAGAACTGAGCATGGATCACGAGCAATCTTGATTAATTCAGGCCTGAAAATTTTAGTTGAACTCCTAAAAGATAAGTACTCTTCTTACTGGAAGTTTGAGTGGAATTAATGCGTGAGGGAGCTGAAGACAACGACCTTGAGGGAATGACTATATATATATTTTATATATATATATATATATATATATATATGCAAATGCTGGCAATCTCCAATTTTCAACACTGCTCAGGTTTGAAGAAAAATTTGGTTTTCATAAAACGTCACAGTCCCAAAAATGCCCAGACAAGATGGGTACTTCATGAGTACCACATAAATGCCGATCTTATGGGCAACACCCTTAATGACCAGGTACTCAATCTTCTTGCTATGAATGAACGTTGATAAACGAATGTTCTCCATTCCATGAGCTTTCATTTAAGAGGCCTCAATTTATTTCCTTGTCTGACTTAAGTATCTGGAGTTTAGACTGAGCGTCTTACTTTTAGTTGCTCTGAATTGTGCTTGTTTGCCCTGAGATGAACTAAACTCTTAGTTAAACTTCTATTTATTGGATTTCAACTATAATAATCTTGGAAGGTAAAAATCCCTGACTTTTTTTTCCCCTTCTTTTTTTCGGCCAAATCTTGCTGTTGCTATAGCACCTTCCACTCTATTTCGAAGCTCATCAAGGAGTCTCTTTCTGAAAGGAGTCCTATGAGTTGAATGGAGTGTTACCAAAGTTGTTATATTTATCCTAACCTTAGCTCACTCAATTGAAGGAGGCGGAGCAGTGTTTCTTGTCTCTCTTGTTCATGTATCTGGTCATTGGAAAACAACCGCACGCTCATTGGGATTGTGAGGTCGAAGGAGGCGGAGCAGTGTTTCTTGTCTCGTCTCTTGTTCAGGACTTGAAACAGTAGTAAGTATGACCGACAAACTCCTTCTGGTCATTGGAAAACAACCGGTCAAAAGAATAAGATCTATGAGGAATTTAGTCTTCATAGAAAACAGAGGGTTCAAACGCGAAAGAGACGGTATGGGTAATGCATGAGTATCACCCATATGACTGCAATCTCGGGACCAACTTTCTTGACCAGGCACCCAATATTACATCATTCTCTCTTCAACTGAAAGTTGAACAGTGAAATGCTCATGCTGCTTGCTTCTATGGCTTTCGATGGAACTTCATTAAAATCAGGTAATGAGCTAGTGTTGTTTTGATGGGGGATTGTGCGGGAAATGGAAGGCCTTTTAGTTCAGATTCTTGTTTGCTGAGGTCACATTTGGACCCTGGTGCACCTGTTTGAACTTATACCTCACAAGCTCTTGTAGTTGATTAGATCGGAAGATTTGGCGCCTAAATGATTGCTTTTAAGCCAGAATTGGCCATTATTTTATGATTACCACAGCCGGCTGTTTTCTATTTGTCTCGATATTTCTCAACATCCTCTACCGACCTTTGTCCATCTTCCAGTTCACAAACTTGCCGATCTGTACTGGAAAGGCTACGCTTTCTGGGCATGTGAGTTCCGTAATTTAGGTAACATTTCCTGTTGTCTCTTGGAAATGTTCAGCAGAATATCGTGCTTCGCCAACTTATAAACAAACGAGACATCATGCTATCACGGCTGTTGAAGTTGGATCGATGCCATCGTTCATGATCTTGGACAATGACAACACTTGGGAGTAACATTCCAGAGGTCCAGTACCAACATGCCTTGCGGTCTGCTTTAAGTGTAAAAACTCATCCAAATGGAACTGATAACCGAACCTCTCCTGTAATCAATATCTCGTGGACATGGGTGCTCCACCTGACATCCATATCACAAATGACAATCAATTTGACTGGCTAAAATATGTGGTAGATAGGATTGAGAAGGATGGATCTATCGAAAGTTCTTAGATGCTTTTAATTGTAACGTAGATGAAATTTGCAAGGGAGCGGTGTAACTGAACGTAAGACTATAGGGAAAAAATGAAAAATATTGAGAAAATTTAATAAAAATTGCAAATTTCATTTATGTTGGCATTGACCATACCATGGTCAGCATTGACTAGACCATCACATTAATAATTTCTAGTTGAAATTGGTTAGAATGACTTTATTCACAAATTATTAAATAGTTTAAAAGTAAATTGGCAAATCATTAAAAAAAAATGTTACAATTAAATGGGAAAAATTGAAAAGGTTGAGATTGAATTAACCACGGTATAATAAATTTAGGATTTTTGGGACAATTATAATTTGAAGTCTCAAAGCAAATTTTTTCTTCAATACAATACCCTGGACTGTAGACCCGCAAGTTGTTTTCCCAAGAAAACACGAGACAAATTTGATGTTGTTATTTTGAAATGAGTTAATTAAATTTTTCTAGTTATTATAAAGGAACATGTCTAATTAATGTTAAAAGAAGTGAGAGGTAAGAAAGCGTCGAGATGATGTGATTCTGTCGCAGAATCCCATTCTACCAAACTTTATTATTATTTATAAATATATCTATTAGAAATTCGTAAACAAAATATAGTAAGCGAAAAGGAGTGAATAATGAAACCCTTTTTTTCTTTGGGGGCCCGGGGGGACCTAACTGAAAGTGCCACCGCATGTGGGTCCGCGGAAAAAAGTGCAAACCTTTGGGAGCAAGGCGTAGAACTTCAACAAGAAGGTCCAAAAAGGTCTTTGTAATTTATATTTTCCATAAGAGGACACTGATGGTCCAGTCGCAATCATTAAAGTGTGCCCCATTGTTTTTCACCATCAATATTAATGAAATAAGACCGTAGGATAAGATTCGTTATATGATGGAATGAGAGCATCCACATGAAATTCCAAAAACATCTACATATATCATACCTAAAAAATCAAGTATATTTTCATGCATGCATGATAGGATGTGGGGGACTTCATTTATGTCCCAATAGGATTAATCCCCACTCTAAAGGATGCACTAACTTTATGATCCTATAGCAGTTGATATTAATAGTTACTAATCTTGATTATCTTCAATTATTAGAGACCAATCACAAGATCTCACAATAAAAAATGCTGTTTATCTAACAGAAAAAAAAGATCAACTAGTGGTGAAGACTTGATGCCAAGTATAAAAACCCTAGTTTTGATTTACTCTTCCCAAGCAAGCGAGACAACTTACTTGTGGAGGTAGACGAACACAGAGAAGAAAAAGAAAAAAGTGTACAAAGTAATGTCAGTCAATAAGTCAAGGCACGATTCCACCCTATAAAGTGCGAGCACTTGGCCACTGTTAGTCCAGCCGCTCTCCAAACCCACACACAAAATCTCCGTCCTTTGGTCTTCTTCTTCTTCTCTCTGCTCGCGCGAGGTGGGTATCCAAATGGAAGACACGATCCCAGAAGCCATGAGATTACTCCCTCCACAATTCAGATTCCATGCCACCGATGAGGAGCTCCTCCTTCTTTACTTGAAGCCCAAGATCCTTGGACAACCTGGCCACCTCTACTACAATATAATTCCTGAGATCGATGTATGCGAATTTGAACCCTGGCAATTGCCCGATATGTTTGATCACAAGTTCAACAGGAGGGAGCTGTTTTTTTATTGCCGTGTGAAGCGCAATCACTTGAACAGCAGGCGCCCCAACCGCACGACCAGAGCCGGTTGCTGGAAAGTGACCGGCAAGGACCGCGCCATCATGAGGGAGGACACCAACGAGCAGATAGGAATCAAGAAAACTCTGGTGTTCTGCGAAGGCCGCGTGGCTAACGTCAAAAGGACCGACTGGGTCATGTATGAGTATCACCTAAATTCCGAGCATTTGGGCGATAATCACAACAAAGGCGAGGTAACATTTTGGCTCTCATTCATTCGCACAACGTGATTGGTAGTGAATAACATTTGAGACATGCTTTTTAGTAACGGGTTGCTTCTCTATTACTGACGTTGCTCACGCATATTTATGCAGATGCTGCCGTACGTGGTATGTCGGATCAAGAACAAAAAAGACAATAAGCCGATGATGCGTCATGCTCCAACAATAAATCCGGAAGGCTATTCAAGCAGCCCTTGCACATGCAACAGCAATGTATTAGAACCCCCTGGGAATCAAGAAGGGGACTTGCCGAGCTTCTGCAGCACACCCAATGTGAGAGACGTTTTATTTTGTAGAACTTATTTAGGATTGGATTTAGTCCCAAGTCCTATAGAGCATATCAAAGTCACAGAGATTCATTGGCGCCCAAATACTAATGATTGCATTATCACATAAGCAACATCATTTTCATTTCTTACTTCAAGATTGTCTTTGTAACCAAAAAAAAAATTACGAAAATATACTTAAGATGGGTCGTCTTATATAATCTACATATTTTGAATGCAGATGTTAGTGAGAGAGTTAATGGAGTCGCTCACACTGGAAGACCGTGGATTAGACTACAACAATGCTCCAAACTATCAGCCACAGGCAGCTGTTTTTGCTCAACCAGAGGTGAGAGACATATGTTTCATGCTGTAAAACTTATTTAGGATCGGATTTAGTCCCAAGTCCTATAAGCGTATATTGGTTTTCTATGGCCAAATTCACAAATGATTGCACCATCACATGCGCGACATCTGTGAGACTATTTTTGTTTCATACTTTTAAGATTATTTCAGCAACATAAAAAGAAAAATACTTAAGATGGGTTGTTTGATATAAAATACATGTTTTGAATGCAGATGTCACTAAAAGAGTTAATGATTTCTCTACCTCCATTGAACGCACCGGATGACTATGTATCAAACTACATCAGCTCTCCAACCTATCGACCACAGGCAAGGAAGGATTGTCGTTCTTTGAGTTCGTTTTTGGCTGGTACAATGTCGGAGGACTTACTCTCCTACAACGTATGACAACGGTCGGTCATAATTTGGAAGGGGCATGTGTGAATGTGTGAGTTTTTACTTGTGATGTGTTTAGTACTGAATGGCTTCTGGAGTGACATGAAACCTACGTAGTTTCATAATTTGATTTCAGGTTGTATTTTCTACTAATCAAGAATATTTATATAACTAGCGTTATGTTATTCAAGGCATTTTCCTTACTTTTGTCCTCATCGATGATGGTCCCAAATTGATGGACACGAATAATTGGGGTAAATGGCAGAACGATTAACATATGCTGTGGAACCTGGAACTGGGGAGTGGGACAGGTCGAATCAATCAGAAAAAGCAAAGAACGAAAGAAAGAAAGCGAAATCTTTTTTTTTTTTTTTTTTGGTAAAGAAGAAAGCGAAATCTTTTGACTTTGGCATGACAGAAAATTTACTTTTCTCCATGCCTTCCGAAGGAAGGCCTTGAAACTTGCGAAATAAGTACGAATATTTTCCAAAACTCCCAAAGCAAGGCCTTTGAAACTTCCTCAACAAGTGAGGATCTTTCATGGAAAGCCTCTCGAGGTATTAAAAATTCACGCGATTAGAAATGGCCACGAACGTACTAGGGCGTCCCGTGAAGGCCGGGCACTTTTATGCGTCATGCTGGGCATGACCTATAGTAATCACTGACTTTGTCAGCCAACGTTTGATTTCTTTTCTTATAATTCTTTTAGCTAATTAAGAATATAATTAATTAATGAATATAATTAATTAATGAAAAAAAGAAAATATCAATAGTAATAAATTTTTCCTACATGTTTTTTATTTCTTAGGAAGTTAACAAGTAGGGATAATAAATAAGACTCAAGACTTAGACAAATATATCTCAATAAAAATTACAACCTAAGCTGAGCTGTCCGAGAATGTCATGCACAACACTTATTATTTCCGAATATTTTAGCATGCGGAAGTACAATTAAAATTTTCACAACATTCCTTACAAGAAATTGCACGATTTTATTAAATATTCATATGTTTCTTAATATTAACACTAAATATGTTACAAAAGTCCAAGGAAGGGTCAGTTCACCTAAAATCATCATGCCAATCTTTCACCAAAAACTTGCCTATACAAAAGTCAAGATATTGTCTATGGATCAACCGCCAAATACTTGCAGTGGTAGATGGTGATCCATCCTACAAAATTGAAAAATAAGAGGTGAGACGAAACTCATTAAATGAAATCTCAACTTCAAAGTATTCCAATTCATGGGACATCTCGATTCCCGAGATATCCCAAACACTCATTGGGATAGCGGTGTGCAAAAGAACCGAGATCCGCCCGGACTGCCCGGAACCGGCAGTTCTTGAGGGAACCGATCCAATTTCCAGTTCTAATTTATGGGAACCAGTGGATACTGGTCTAATTCCCGGTTTGATGGGCGGATCCGCCCGCCCACCCATCCAGACCGGACCAATTAATTTTTAATATTAAAAAACAATTACTAAAACAAACCCTAGATCTCATCTCACTGTCTCTTCATCTTCGATTCTCTCTCTCTCTCTATCTCTTCCTCGGTTCCTCCTATCGCCATTTCGATTCCTCCCCGAGCGTCAACGCCGCCGCCACTGCTGTCCGCTCCCTCGCGCCAAGCACCACAACCTTTGCTCCACCCAGCAATGATCCGCGACGCCACAACTCGCCTCGCGTCAACCACCATGCCAGCAGCCGCGAGCACCCTTCGCTCGCTTGTCCATCACCGTGATCGCCTTCGCTTATGCTGCTTTCCATCCGAGCACCACCACCATTGCTTCTACTCCGGGCCCCCTCCGCCAGCAATCCGACGTCGTTGCAGCCCCTACAGCCATGATGACCGACTCTAATAGATCCCAACCGGTCGCTACGCCTCCATCGCTGCTCCGCCGCCCCTCCATGTGATCCCCGCAACCCATGCGACTTCGGTTTCCCCTATCCATTGCTGGTTCACCTTGTTGCTGACACCACAACTCCACCGGTCTCCTCACCGAAGCTCCACACCAGCATCCATCCAGCACCTCACCGCCGCTTTTCCACCTCACCAAATTGCGACACCGACCAACGAATTGCTACCCCGCACAATGGAAGTCTTTGCCTCGATGAGCCTCTCTCCTCACCGCGTGGATGCCTCTGACGATGACGTCGATTTTGCCGCCGCCCTGATTCGGGAAGCCCAATAGTAGCAACGCCGAGCTTGTTCTATTTTTCCTTCGTGCTGCAATAACTCCTTACTTTGGGGACACTGCTATTGTCGACGACCTTGCCATGACCAACCAAGCTGACCGGTTCCACGGATCCACCCGAGATATCTTAACTTGGATCTCGGTTCCAATTTTTTGGAACCGGTCCTTAGCGGGAGTTTCCCGGTTCTAGGTCGGGAATCGCCCACCCGGACCATGCACACCCCTACCTTGGGATATCTTAACTTGGAGGCATTGTTGCCACTAATATGTGAGCAACAGAAATATTTTTATAACACTTTCCATATTTAATCACGTAGTAATAGTGTACATGATAATCTCATAATCACGTGATCACCCTCGCATCAACAACAAAATCAACAATCATTTCAACAATCCATGTCTAGTACACAACATCTTTTTATGCATGTCGTTACCTTACCCTTTTAATGACCACATAATAATGACATACTTACCTCCTTTCATTTCTCATGCAAGGAATAATGACTTATTCTGAAAATTGACAAATGGGCATATTAAGCAAATGTGTATATTTGGCAAGTGGTTACACTCGGCAAATGGATATAAGTAATAAGTGGTTATATTTAGTGAGTGGATAAAAGTGGTGAATTGTCATATTCAATAGGTGGATATAAATAGTAAGTAATTGAACTCGACAAGTGAATATAAATACTGCTCATATCCAACTGCTAGATATAGTTAAGCAGTGACATAACCACTTATCAAATTCTTTTCACTTAAACCATTCAGACTTCTCTCACCTATGTGCCCTTAACACAAATACCACAATTCAACCTCCCAAATATATGCATTCGACATCTCTGCGACAAAATCCGTGACTATATCACACTAAAGCTTGTATGGGCACTATGCTTGATTTATCTCATTATTACAAGGACACCTTAAACAACTTTCAAAACTCCACCTTTTGAAGTATACTAACATTCAGCCAAATTCAAAGAACTCAAATAATTTGATTCTTCTTCAACTCTAAAACGTGTCTCACTCCAATCAATGTCCACATGATACCATCATCTATTCTAATTTTGACATTACCAATACTCAAAATATTGCACTTAGCATGGTTCCCCAATTACACTTTACCATTATCCATGCCTTGATATGTAGTAAATCGGTTCTCGTTTGGTGTCACATGAAATGAATAACCACAATCCATAATACATTTGTTAAATGACGAATTCTAAGTGACAAACAAAAAATAAATAGCACCATTCGGATTATAGTCAACTATAGCTACAAAGTCATGAACAGATTTAATTTTAATTCCTTTACCTTTCTTATTCTTCAACTTAAAGAAATACTTTCTAGGATGCCCCATCTTGCTACAACTCTAATAGACAACACCACTAGTCCTAAACTAACTACATTTGTTCAAATTCGCATTTACAAGAATACTAGTTCTTCCTCTACCTTAACCGACTAAAGCAATAGGCATAAGTTCATAAAATTATCTTCTATGACGTCATCACTTAGAAACAAATCGTGAACCTCATCAAACATCAAGTTTCTAAACCTATAGAAATTGCTAACAACAACAATGGTAGTGTTCCAACTATTAAAAAAATGAGGATAATAGTATCAAAGAGTGTATCTCATCTTCAAAGTCAATATCAATCAAACTCAACTGACTAACAATCACATTAAATTCATTATAATTTAGCAACCAACGCCACACTGTTGATAAACGTATTAAGTATACCTTGTTGATAAATACAACATTACGAGTCAACATTAGTCCAATAATATTCAATGCCTATTTATCCAGTAATTCCCAATCAACTTATTTCGATTAAATTTGGTTTTCTCTAAACATTGGTAAGTGCAAATTCTCTCATAAAGGTAATCATCAACCTACATCTTCTAAAAATAAAATCATTCCCATCAATGTCAATTTTTTATTACCATCAATTCACTTCATACCAATTTCTACAGAAATAGGCAATCAAATAATAAAATAAATAGAACAATAAAATAAATCAAACATCAAATTTATGTGGTTCAGTCAATGTGACCTTAGTCTATGAGAAGAGTAGCAAAATTCCTCAATAGATAAAACAATACAACAAATATTACAACCACACTTGAGTTAATTAAACACTCAAATGTTTTGCAACCCCAAATTTCCCGGCTAAATAATATTATTGGATTACTTCAGGGTGTAATTCACGAGAAATGACCTATTGGATGCTTTTCATGAAAAATATCCTCTTCTTGTATGGATAATAATTATACCCAAAAACAAGGAACCTACTCAAATTAGGTAATCACTTAAATAGGAAACCTACTTGTGTTGGGAACTCAACACATATTCTCAACAATGAACAATTAAGGAATATTGCCAAGGCAAATATCCTTGACAAAATGACTATATGTTTAAGAAAAGTACCACTCTTTATAGAGATATGAATCTGATCACATTCAATCGAAAAATCCACAACATCTCTAATTAAAGCGATTGTAATTACAAAATTGATTCTCATAAAACTTGAGAGCAAGACCACATCATAAAATTTTTATAAATATCTATTCATAACTATAACTCTGAAAAAATAAAATTTAATATAGTATTTAAATTATTAAATCAATGCCATGCGCACATAAAAAGTTATATTCAATATAAGTCTTAAAACCTACAATTCTATGAGAATTTAAAAGGGAAATGAAAAAGGATAAACATGACAAACGAAAGTTTACTTAGCAATAAAAATAAATATATAAATTGTTCCATGCTATTGTAGTCACATATGTGTTGCCATCAAACGTAGAGCTTAGTTTTAGTTTGAGGAATCTTTACTTTATGTTTTTTGGTTGGTAAGGAATCTCATATTTATGCAAGGTAAAGTTGTCCAAAAAGTCCTACTAATAGCCAATTCAATTCTAAATTCTTCAATTTAGCCAATCTAGTCATAAGTATTTTGAGAATTTGTCAATTTAGTTATAAACCTTTTGAAAATTGTTAATTTAGTCTTTTCAACTGATTTTAATCTGAAATCACTATTGCGAATGTATGCTGTGATGATGTGGACAATTTTTGTGATTTAAAAAAATTCTAAAATTTTATGTTTTTTTCTTTTTTTTTTTTCTTTTTTTCCTTAATCGTACTTCTGATCGGCCACAAGTAAGGGTGCAAGACATCATGTCCACAATGGCCTTACCTAGTTTGAGCAAGGGGGTTTTGGTCCTTGCTGGCCAATAGCCAAGGGCCATTACCCTCTCACCTGCCAAAAATCCAATTAAGAAAAAATAGAAAAAGAAAAGAAGAAAAAAACATTCAAAAAATTTAATAACAAATTGTAAAAACCGTTTACAACAGCACTAACCATCCATGTTGGATGGTCGGCACTGACTAGATCAACAAGTCAGCGATTTCCAACTAAAATTATTTAAAAGAATTATATTGGTAAATTGTTAAAATTTTTAATATTAAATTGATAAATCGTCAAAAGATTAAGACAAAACTAGTAAAATTGAAAGACTTTAGATTAAATTAACTGCAGCCCAATATGTGTAGGGTATTTTTTGGACAATTAGCCCATTAATATGAAGCCTCGAAGTAAGTCGATTCTCCAATACAATACCTAGAACAATGGACATGCAAGTTGTTTTCTCAAGAATAACTCATAAGGAAAATTCGATGTTGCCATGTTGTTCTAGGAATGTTATATTAAGTGAAATAAGATGATAATTTTTTTTTTTTTTTTTTTGCAATTATTATAAAGGAACATGTCTAAAAATTGTTAAGAGAAGTGAGAAGTAAGAAAGGGTCTACAAGATGTGACTCTACCACATAATTCCATTCTATCAAACTTCATTATTATTTATAAATATATGTGTTAGAAACTCTCAAAAAATATAGCAAACGAAAAGGAAACATGTGGGGGAAAAATCTGACTGAAAGTGCCATTGCGTGTGGATCCAGGAAGAAAGTGCAACCCTTTGGGAAGTAGGCTTAAAATTTCAACAAGAAAGTCCAAAAGGTTTTTGTTATTTATAATTTCCTTATGAGGGCACTAATGATCTAGTCTCGATCACTAAAGTGTGCAACATTGTTCTTTCCACCGTAGGATAAGATTCCTCATTTGATGAAACAAGAGCATCCACGTAATTCCAGAAACTTCTATATATCATATCTTAAAATCCAATATACGTTCATGCATGTGTCTTAGGATGCCGGAACTCCGTTGATGTTCCGATTGATTAATTCCCACTCTAAAGGGTTTGCAAAACTCTATGATTATACTGCAGTGGCCATCGATACTTACTAATCTTGATTATTATTATTATTAATTATTAGTGACAAATCACAGAATTTTACAATGAAAAAATGCTCCGTTGATGCGAAATATAGATGCCTACTTTTGATGTATGGGTTGAAAAGATAGACTCATGCGTGCCGACAAAGAGGAACCTGATTAGACTTTGGCATGTCGGATGAACGTTCCTCATTATGCATGGGGTTCGGCACTCGACTTTATAAAGCATTCTAAAAAATATTCGAACATAGGACGAGGGGTCCATTCGTCACTGAACAGTGTGGTCTTTACTCTTCTCAAGCAAGCGAGACAACTTCACTTGTCAAGGAAGGCGAAAAAAAAGGAAAAGAGAGAAGGAAAACGCATACACGGTGACGTCAGTCAATGAGTCAAGGCACGATTCCCCCCCTATAAATTCCCCGCACTTGGCCAATGTTAATCCTATCTCTCTTCAAATACACACACAAAATCTCTGTCCTTTGGTCTTCTTCTTCTTCTTCTTCTCTCTGCTTGCACGAGGTGGGTATCCAAATGGAAGACACGACCTCAGAAGCCATGAGCTTACTCCCTCCAGGATTCAGATTCCATGCCACTGATGAGGAGCTTCTGCTCCTTTACTTGAAGCCCAAGATCCTCGGACAACTCGACGAACCCTACTACAACATAATTCCGGAGATCGATGTATGCGAATGGGAACCGTGGCAATTGCCCGCCATGTTCGATTGCATGCTTAAAGGGAAGGAGCTGTTCTTCTATTGCCGAGTGAAGCAAAAGTACTTGAACAGCAAGCGGTCCGACCGCACGACCAGAACCGGTTACTGGAAAGTGACGGGCAAGGAACGCGCCATCATGAGCGAGGACACCAACGAGCAGATAGGAATCAAGAAGACGTTGGTGTTCTACGAGGGCCGCGTGCCTCATGGCAAAAGGACCGACTGGGTCATGCACGAGTATCACCTAAATTCCAAGCATTTGGGCAGTAATCACAACGAAGGCGAGGTAACATTTTTGGCTCTCATTCATTTGCACAACACGATGGGTTATAAATAACATTTGACTCGTGCTTTTTAGTAACGGGTTGTTTTGCTATTACTGATGTTGCTGGTGCATATATTTGCAGATGCTGCCTTATGTGGCATGTCGGATCAAGAACAAGAAAAACAAGAAAGCAACGATGTGTCACGCTCCAACAATTAGCCCAGAAGGCTATTCAAGAAGCCCTCTCACGTGCACTAGCAATGTATACCCCTCTGTGAATCAGGAAGGGGACTTGCTGACCTTCCGTAACACCATCAACATTGAAATTGCTGATAACCAAGGAGCTGCTGACACTCAATCCGAGGTGAGATACACGTGTTTAATGTTGTAGAACATATCTAGGATCGGATTTAGTCCGAAGTACCATAGAGCATAAGAAAGTCGCGGAGACATTGGTTTTCTATGGCCAAAGTACTAATAATTGCATTATCACATAAGCAACATCTGCGGGACTATGTTCATTTCATACTTCAAGATTGTGTCAGTAACAAAAAAAGGAAACATACTATTTTTTTGGTAGGATGGGAAATATACATAAGAAGGATTATTTTATATAATCTACACGTTTTGAATGCAGATATCACCAGAAGAGTTCATGGATTTGCTAGCTCCATTTCAGCCACAGGATAACTATCTGTCACGCTACGACAACGCTCCAACGTATCAGTCACAGGCAGAAGCAGAGGAAGAATGGTTGTCCTTTCTAAATTCCCCAGTCAACAACAATGGGGATGAGTTTGTCCACAAAGACAATCCCGTGAATGAGGACTTCTCTACTGCGACGTTTGACAAGGATTGGACCGATGTCTGAGGACTTCTCTACTGCGACGTTTGAAAATGATTATTGTGATTTGGAAGGAGTGTGCGTGAGTGTGTGGGCTTTACTTGTGATGTATTTAGGATTGCGAGTGTGGCTTTTGGAGTGAAACAAGGAAACATATGAAGTTTAATAATTTGTGCTTGTCAAGTTTGAGAGACGTGCTTCTTCTTGTATTTCAGGTTGTGTCTTGTGCTAATTAAGATGTAGTACTTCAATACATATTGTTATGTTATTCAGGGTATCTCCCTAAGTTTTATCCTCATGGAAGGTCATCCCAAATTGGTGGACTGGGAATTAGACTGTCAAATGATTGATGTAATTGGCAGAACGATTAATGAATGCTGTGGAATCTGGCTAGAAGTGGGAATTGGACAGATCGGATCAATCAGAAAAAGGCCCAAAAAGAAAGAACTAAAACTCTATTGGCTTTGGCAGGATAGAACCTTACTTTTTGCAAGACTTCCAAAGGAAGGCCTTGATACTTGCTAGACAAGTGCGAATATTTCATCTTGGGACTTTGGTAGGATAGAATAAAACTCCAAGATTTCCAAAGAAAGGCTATAAACTTCCTCAACAAGTGCTAATATCTCATCTTTTAAGGTTTAAGATTTAGGGTTTAGAATAGAATCTAACTCCAACACTATCAAAGAAAGGCTCTAAAGACTTGCTTAACAAGTGAGAATATTTTTATACATAGCAAGTCCAGCGATGTGTTGAAATTGTCGATCGTTAGAGATGGTCATGGTTGTGTCTTGTAAGGGTGAGCATGGTTTCACGGTAGAATTTGGAATTGGAGAATCGGACTAGCAGGAACCTATAGATTCTAAGTTTTAAAGTATGTAGGTTAAAATATAAGGAAGCTATTTCGATAAGTAGATTCTAAGTTCTTAGTAAACCTAAAACTTAGAACCTATAACTTGTAAACTAGAACTTGGAACAAGTTTTATTAGGGAGCTCTACCACGTTAAACATCTTCCAAAAACATTGGATCATCACCTAAGAAACGTCTTTGCAAGTGGTTGGGTGTTACCGCTAGTTTAGGTCCCCTGCGAATCGAAAATTTGAAAATATTGTAAATAGAAATGGGTCATTTTTTAGAAGTTATAACTAAGGAAAAATGGATGAAAGCGAAAATGAAAGGAGGATTTGAATTATGTGGGACAATCAAGTAAAATTATAAATTATACTTACTGTGACACATTTCTCCTATTTTTTTTTTTTTTATGTAATATCAAAAATCTCAAACTTATACCCATGTGGCACATTTATTTTCTATCAAGGATCTTGTCAACGAAAATAGTTAAAAATAGGGAAAAAATCACCAAAAACCTCAACCTTTACTCAAAGTAACAAATTTATTCCAAACCTTTTTTTCGGCAAAAGATCGCTTCAAGTGCCAAAAATTGGCACAAAAAGACACTTGAGTGCTACATCCGATGAGCTTGCCAGAAATCCTACGTGGCATTTTTTTTATTAATTTTTTCGCTTACGTGGCTCACCGAAATGCCGAATCAGCAAAACATACACAAAAACGATGTCATTTTGGCATAATTTAAATTTTAATATAATATAAAAATTAATTAAATTAAATTTAAAAAAATAATAATTTATATTTATATTTATACTTATTTAAAAAATAAAAAATAAAGGAGGAGGAGGAAGGCAACCGGTGCGGGGTGAGGGCTGAGCCCTTAGCCACCAACTACCTCCCTCCTCCTCCCCCCCCCCCCCCTTCTTTTTTTTAATTAATTAATTAATTAATTTTGTAATATTTAATTTATTAATTATTATATTAAAATTCGAATTATACTAAAACAACGTAATTTTGACACTGTTTAGCCACATCAACATACAAAACGACGTCGTTTTGTGTGCAGCTCGCCGGAAAATTGCCACGTTAGCATTTTGATCAGATTTTCTTGCTAGTGGCACTTAAATGATCAATTTTACTCCGATTTTAGCACTTAAATGTCCATTTGCATCAACTTTTAGCACTCTAGGGTCCGGGTATCTTTTTTTTTTTTATAACATGAAAAACTCCAAATTTACCAACAATGAAACATTTACCTCAAACTTTTTTTCATGACACAAAAAATCTTGAACTTTTATCCTTGTGACATTTTTTCGTCTTTTACTTGTAAATTTTTTTTTCTTTTTTTCTTCTTCTTCTCTCTTCCCTCCACTGGCCATAGCGGAGGGAAGTTGGACTCACGTGAGGGCGGGCGAGGGGTGCCCTCGGCCGACCTAGCCGAGAGCCACCCTCGCCCGACATCGGCGAGGGCGACCCTCACCTAAGTCCGGCTTCCCTCTACCATGGCTGGTGGAGAGAAAAGAGAAGAAGAAAAAAAAAAAGGAAAAACATTAAAAATAATAATAATAAATAATAAGATGAAAATGCCTTTGGTGGGGTAAATGTGTCACAATTAGCAAAGTTTGGGATTTTTCCTGTCACAAAAAAAAAAATTGGGATAAATTTGTCACTTTGGACAAAGTTTTGGGTTTTTTGTGGTCTTTCCCCTTAAAAATATGCCACATGAATGCTAGAAAGCAAACAATATTGACATTCATGTACCTTAAGCAAACAATATTGACATTCTTGTACCTTAAGATTGGATGGGTGATATATTAATCCACCATGAAGGTGATTCGGGCATCTCTCAACACTTCAGCGCGAGACCTTTATAGTTTTAGCTCTGGTGTAATAATTTGTCCTCTGATTGCAGCATTCGTTTAAAGAAATTAGGGAATCACTTCCCCAAGTGCAGCAACCGGCCGGCCTCCTTTTTTTATTTCGCAAGATGACTTTGTTGGAAAAGGTTAGCATGACAATGACTTTGGTGACGAAATATTCCATCACATAGGAACACTTTTTTAAACACCCAAACCATCGGAAGTTTGAATTGAAGCTGATGGGTTTGAATGTGGCTTCTTCACAAATTGCACTCTTTCCGTGGATGCTATCCTATTTCAGATGTCAAGTTTAATGGAGCATGCTAGTTTTAATTATCTGTATGCTATGGAGTAACTAGTGGCTTTAGGATATAAAAGAAAATTGTTGAGACGATGTTTGGTTATTCTCAAGTCATATTGAACTTTAAAAGATAAGAAAGTGTGACTTATTGAATGTAGGGTTATGCCTAGATTATTTCGTGGCTTTGTCCTCTGTTCTTGTTTGAAAATTACAATATTTCGTATCAGGGTGCTTATGTGTTGATTTGTAGGAGCGCTGCGTCACAGGCACATGTATTTAAGTCCTGAAGCCTAATGAACTCCTACTATGCAGTACACAATTCAAAAGATTAAGAACTGATCATGGATGACGAGCAATTTTGATTAATTCAGGCCTGAAAATTTTAGGTGAACTCCTAAAAGATAAATACTCTCCTTACTGGAAGTTTCAGTGGAACTAACGCGTGAGGGGGCTCAAGACAACGACCTTGAGGGAACGACTTTTGACTGGGAAGTTTCTTGGTAGGGTCGGAAATAAAACTTTCCAACGAAGTTTTGAAACTTGGAGAACAAGTGTACAATTTTTCAAGTGAGAACAGTTTTTTTAGACTTGGAGAACAAGTCCGAAAATTCAGTCTAGAACAGTTTTTTTCTCCTTTCGGCAATCCCCAATATCTTTACTATAATTCTTTTTGTTTGTATGCCAATGCTTTCAAGGCTTGCGATGGAATTTTATGCGTCTTTTTTCTTTTTCTTCTTCTGCTAAGCTCTGAACATTTTATTTGTTAATATAAGTCAAACCAAGTGGAAAAAAAATTAAGAGTTTTCTGCTTCCTCCCTCCGCTCTTTACCCCCACTGTCCTTGTTGATCTCGAGCGGAAGTTAAGATGTGGGATCCACCAATCAGTCGAACAGCTACCTTCTAAGGGTAGACCAAGTGGAAAGCAGGAGTTTTAGCTCATAGCATCTCTAGTATAAATAAGCATGGATATAACTCCGGCATGAAGTAATCTGAAGCAAGTTAGTATTGCTGTGTTCAAATTTCCTTCTCTTTCCCTTAGAGTTAGCATTTTAGTTCGTTTTATATTTTGAGATGGAAAGCACAGACATTTCATTAGTTGATCTGCCGGTGGGATGCAGATTCAAACCAACAGAGGAGGAACTTGTCAATCATTACTTGAAGTTGAAAATACTTGGCGACAAAAAGGTCGAGACGATAATTCCTGAGGTTGATGTCCATCGATTACCACCTTGGGATTTACCCAGCAAGATAAATGGTAAGACACCGTCAAAACTGTCCAGTTCATCCTTTCAAAAATGTGATAAGTTCATGGTTGGTCAATGATATTCCCTTTTGGGATTCTGTGTCTGTTGGTTTGCTTCTGTATTTTGAAGATTTTCCGCTGTGGAATTGTGCAGAATTATCAAGTATAAACTCAGATGGTGATGGATGGTTCTTCTTTTGCCGTTTGCAAAATAGATACCCTCAAAGTAAAAGGACTAGAAGGACAAATGATCATGGCTCTTGGAAGCTAACCGGAGAAAATCGCAAAATTAGGACACGAGACAAAAAGAACATTTTAGGTTTGAAGAAAATTTTGGTTTTCAAAAAACATCAAAGTCCCAAAAATGCCCAGACAAGATGGGTACTTCATGAATATCACATAAATGCTGATCTTATGGACAACACCCTAAATGACCAGGTACTCAATCTTCTTGCTATGAATGATTAACGTTGATAATGAATGTTCTCCATTTTATGAGCTTTCATTTAAGAGGTCTCATTTTATTTTCTTGCCTGACTTAAGTTTCTGGAGTTGAGACTGAGCATCTTACTTTTAGTTGCTCTGACTTGTGCTTGTTTGCCTTCAGATGAACTAAACTCTTAGTGAAACTTCTATTCACTGAATTTCAACTATCACAATCTTAGCAAGTAAAAATCCCTGACCTTTTTTTTATTCTTGTTTTTCTTCTTTTTTTTGGGCCAAATCTTGCTGTTGCTGTAGCACGAAGCTGATCAAGAAGTCTCTTTCTTAAAGGAGTCTTATGAATTGAATGGAGTGTTACCAAAATTTTTATATTGACTGATATTTAATTCTTTGAGGTCCTTTTTTCTTTTTCTTTTGGGATTAAATCACAAATTACTTTCAGAGGTCAGTGATTAGACTTGAACAAATTGTTAACTTGTCTTGTCTTTCTATATCAGAGTGACTTTGTTCTGTACCACTTGAAGCAAAACCTTGATAACCAGGGTAAGACAAATTCAAAGACCAAGAAGACCAAAAAAGGTGTTTCCGTTATACCTCAAGAAAGCAACAGAAGTAGCTGTCATGCACCCGATGAAGTAAACGAAACAAGTTTCTCTATTATGTCTCAAGAAGGCAGCAGAAGTATGTGTAACACAGCCAATGAAGTCAACAACACAAGTTGCACCAACCCATTGGTAACTGCCAAAAGCATAGTACCTCGAGAGATTCCAAAGGTTATAAGAAACCCTAAAATGGTGCCCGTTAAAGATCATTATGGCATGTTAAGAAACTAATGTTTCATTTTGTTTTTGTTGTGACAATAGGAATCTTCAAAAGAAGATATACAGCAACCACCGATGCCAATTCTCTCACCAGACTGCAACTCTTCAGGGTGTGATTTCTCCATAACTCCACAGCCATCCACAGCGACCGGGGAGCAATTGACTAATGATCCGTCATATCAAGATTTGGAGTCTTATTTTGCTGATGACAGACATCTCGAAGATATATTTGGGATGTTGAACTCACATGGCTAGTTCTACCACGACCACTCTTAAGAAAGCATTACATAAGCTTTTTTCAGCTAGGTAACTGGTTGGATGCACACTCTTCAAGCGGTGATAAAGAGTGTGCCCATGCTGTGTCGCCGGAAAAAAATATTTTCCTTTAAAAAAACAATGTACATGGATCAAATGCGTCCATTGATGTACATTATTTGTTTTATGAGTCCTTTTTACGAGCTGTATGCTGAGTTATTTGTTATAGCAGTATGTGAAATGCCTAACGCTGAATTTGCCAAAAAATATACACACAGTTGTTTGGCTTTCTTCCCGTTGGTTGTTTCACATAAACAATGTCTGTATAAACGAGGTGTATGGATTTAGTATTGGATTCATGCCCATTCAGTTGACTGTTGTTGTGATGGGATTGGATTCATTCCTTCCAATTTTTTTACCCTCTCGCGCTGTTTTGAGTCTGACAAAAATAACAGTATGGAAAAGATAAAGCGAGTAGCGTTACCACCCAATTATGAAACGTTGACAATTGCAAGAGCGGCCTCAAACCTGAAAAATGAAAAATGGCTTTGTGCAGTCCAAGCATTAACATATGCAAAAAACGAGAAGAAATAGTAGTTCAATTAATATCACCACTTGCGATGACCGCGATGATTAAAGCTTTCTCCCTCACTAAAGGGGGAGGAGTTTGATCCACAACTTATCTGTGGCTAGATCTGCGGTAGTAGCTTAGTTCGTCTTGATTTTATTCTGTCAGCTATTGGTTGTACGAAATTTTCGGATAAAAAAAAAATAGTTCAGTTAGTGAGATGCAGTCAGGCAATTGCTAAAAGGAAATTCAAGTCTGGCCACTTGAACGCTTGCACGAAGACAAACCTGTCAATCTCAGCTACCTTTGTCAAAATCCCTCTATTTGCCACTTTACAAAAAAGTTCTCTTCTGAAGCATGGGAAGGACTGCATAAAGACACTGTTCAGTCAGGGAGTCAAGTCAATGCTTTTCGGGATAGCTTCTGGAAACACCATCTATAAAGCTCAAAACATATATTTTTTAAAAGTCACTCTGCTTCTGGGGATTTGCGCTTTGCTACCTTATAAACAAACGAGATGAGTTTTTACCAAAAAAAAAAAAAAACAAACGAGATGAGTTCATTAATGCTTCAGCCTCCGTTGAAGCCGGATCATTGTCATCATTATCGTTACTAATATGGCGATCTAATTAGTGTCATACATGTCATTATTGGAAAAACAACTTATGTGTATACCGCCTAGAATAATATATTGAAGAAACGATTTGCTTGTAGATTTCATATTATAATTATCTAAAAAGCTTTAAAAATATTATACGACAGATAATTTAATTCTAAATATTTTAATTTTATATATTTATTCTTAATATATTGATGATTTATCAATTTAATTACATTTAATAATTTTTCAATATAATCATTTGGGTTAATTTTAACTGAAAATTAATAATGTGACAATCTAGTTAGTGCCGACCGTCCTACATGTTATGCCCAATGATGATGTAAATGGTTTTTCACAATTTTTTATAAACTTTTCTCGATATTTTTCATTTTTTCCCTATAATCTCAATTTCTTTTCCATTGCTTTTTTGGCAAATTCCATCCACGTTACAGCTAATAGCATCTAAGAACTCGTTGATAGATTCACCCTTTTCAATCCCATTTACCATATATTTTAGCCTCTCAAATTGATTGTTGTTTGTGATATGGATGTCAGATGGAGCCCCTATGTCAACGAGATACCATTTTGGCCCTCATCAATTTGCACTACGCAATTGGTTATAAATAACATTTGAGACATGCTTTTTAGTAACAGGTTGTTTCTCTATTACTGATGTTGCTCATGCATATATGTGCAGATGCCGCCTTACGTGGTATGTCGGATCGAGAACAAAAAAGACAAGAAGCCTATGATGGTTCACGCTCCAACAATCAACCCTGAAGGCTATTTAAGCAGCCCTTATACATGCAATAGCAACGCGTTAGACTCCCCCGGGAATCAAGAAGTGGACTTTGCCGAGCTTCCGCAACACCCCCAAGGTGAGAGACGTTTTATTTTGTAGTACTTATTAAGGATTGTATTTAGTCCCAAGTCCTATAGAGCATATCAAAGTCACACACTCATTGGTTTTCTACGGCCAAATTACTAATGAATGCATCATCACATACATGACATCTGTGAAACTATTCTCATTTCATACTTTCAAGATTATTTCAGTGACATGAAAACAAAAATACTTAAGATGGGTCGTTTGATATAATATACATGTTTTGAATGCATATGTCACTGAAAGAGTTAGTGATTTCGCTCCCTCCATTGGACACATCGGATGACTCTGTATCAAAGTACATCAGCTCTCCAACTTATCAATAACGGGTAGGAGCAGAGGAAGGATTGTCGCTCTTAGACTTCGTTTTGGGCTGGGACAATGCTTGAGGACTTCTCTACTACAACGTATGACAATGGCCGGTCATGATCTGGAAGGAGTGTGTGCAAATGTGTGGGTTTTTACTTGTGATGTATTTAGTGTTGTGAGTGTGGCTTCTTTAGTGACGTGAAACCTATGTAGTTTCATAGGTTGATTTCAGGTTGTGTTTTCTGCTAATTGAGGTGTAATATTTATATAAATGTCGTTATGTTATTCAGGCATTTCCCTAACTTTTATCCTCATCGATGATGGTCCCAAATTGGTGGACATGAAGTTGGACTGTCAAATGATTGATTTAATAGGCAGAACGATTAACAAGTGCTGTGGAATCTGGAAGCGGGGAGTGGGACAGGTCAGATCAATCAGAAAAAGCCAACAAAGAAAGAAAGAAAGTGAAATCTTTTGACTTTGGTAGGACAGAAAATTAACTTTTCTCCAAGCCTTCCAAAGAAGGCCTTGAAACTTGCACAGCAAGTGTGAATATTTTCCAAGACTTACGAAGCAAGGCCTTCGAAACTTCCTCAACAAGCCTGGATATTATATCCATGTTAAGCCTATCAAGGTATTAAAATTTCCCACAATTATAAATGGAGACGACCGTATTAGGGCATCGCGTGAAGATTGGGCAATTCTATGCGTCATGCTGGGCACGATCTATGATAATCACTGACTGTGTTGGCCAACATTTGATTTCTTTTCCTATATTTTTTTAGCTATTCAAAAATATAATTAGTTAATGAAAAAACAAAGGAAATATCAATTGTAATAAATTTTTCCTACATCATGTTTGTTTCACAGGAAGTCAACAAGTAGGGATAATTATGCAAAATATATATGTATATATAAAAGACAATAAATAAGACACAAACTTAGACAAATCTATCTCATACAAAAATTACAATCTAATCTGAAATGCCCAAAACATCATGTGCGACACATATTCTTTATGAATATAACTCATAATCATATTTAGCATGTGAAAGTACAATTAAAATTTTTATAACATCCCTTACAAAAAAAATCGCACAAGTTTACTTTATATACTTATGTTTTTTCTTATATTAACACCACTAGTTACCGACACATATAATACATTACAAAAGTTCTAGGAAGGGTCGGGTCACCTAAAACCATCATGCCACTCCTCCACCAAAAATTTGCCTATTCGAAATTCAAGTTATTCTCTATGGATTGACCACCAAAAACTTGCAGTGTGGAGGGTGATCTATCCTACAAAATTGAAGATAAGGGTGAGACGAAGCTTGTTAATGAAATTTCTAAATCTAAGATAGGAAATTATCTTACCACTCAACTCGGTACCAATAAACAATGTGATTTCAAGACAATACAAAATAATCATGTATGCCAAATGCACAATAGCTCTATCTTTACTTCATGAACAACATTGCATAAAATTATTCAATCAAATGCAAGCAGATGGTATAACATATTATGATGCATGATTACCACTACTTAGTTCATTCATAGACATGTGTGAACATGTGCACATAAACAATCACAATACTCATTATTGGCATTTCATTTCATCCCGACTCTTGGTGCATCCCAATATATGGGGCATCTCAACTTCAAAATATCCCGACACATAGGACATCTTAAGTCCCAAGGCATCTCGAATACTCCTTGGGACATCTTAACTTCAGACAACATTGCCACTAATATGTGAGCAATAGAACACTTTCCATATTTCATCACACAATAACAGTGTACATGATAACTTCGTAATCATATGATCACCCTTGTATCAACAATAAAATAAACACTTATTCAACAATCAATATCCAGTACACAACATCTTTAAAGGATATCATTAGCTTACCTTTTTAATTATCACATAATAATGACATGCTTACTTGCTTTCATTTCTCATGTAAGGAATAATGACATATTTTGAAAATCAACAAATGGGGCATGCTCGGCAAGTGTGTATATTCGGCAAGTGGTTATACTTGGCAAATGGATATAAGCAAGGTTATACTCAACAAGTGGATATAAGAGGTAAGTGGTTATACTCAATAGGTGGATACAAACAGTAAGCAATTATACTCAATAAGTGAATATAAATAGTAAATGGTTAGATCCAATAGGTAGATATAGTTAAGCAACAACATAACCACTCAATAGATCCCTTTAACTTCAAACATTATGATTTCTCTCATCCATGTGCCCTAAATAGATATACCATAATTCAGCCTTCCAAATAGATGCATTCAACGTCTTTGTGATAAAATCTATGACTATCTCACGTGAAAGCTTGTACAGGCCATTGTGCTTGATTCCTCTCATTATCATTAGAGCACTTGAACAACTTCCCAAACTCCACTTTTTAAAGTATATCAACATTCAGCCGAATTCAAGGCACTCAAGGAAATTAGACTCTTCTTCAACTCTAGAACGTGCCTCACTCCAGTCAACGTCCACACAATACCATCATGTATTTTAATTGTAACATTGCCAATACCCACAATATCGCATTTAGCGTTGTTCCTTAATTGCACTTTATTACTATCCACGCATTGATAAATAGTAAACTAATTCTTATTTGGTGTTACATGAAATGAATAACCATAATCCATAATACATTTGTTAAATCGCAAATTCTTGGTGACAAATAAGACACGGTTAGCACTATTTGAATTATAGTCAGTTATAACTACAAACCCATCAATAGATTTAACTCTTATTCCTTTATCCTTCTCATTCTTCAACTTAAGGACATCCTTTTTAGGATGCCTCATCTTATTACAACTCCAATAGACAACACTGCTAGTCCTAAACTAATTAGATTTGTTCAAATTCACATTAACATAAGTGCTAGTTCTCCCTCTACTTCTAGTTCTTTTCAACGATGTCCTCACTTAGAACCAAATTGCAAGCCTCATCAAAGTCAAGCTTCTTAACCTAGAAAATTGCTAACAGCAATAATAGTAGAGTATTTCAACTAGTGGAAAATGGGGATCATTGTATCAAAGGGTGTACCTCATCTTCAAAATCAATCTCAATCAAATGCATCAAGTAGACCTTGTTGATAAATACAACATTATGAGTCGATGTCAGTTAAGTAACATTCAATGCCTAATTATCTAGTAATTCCCAATCAGCTTATTCCATTAAATCTAGTTTTCCCTAAACATGGTACATGGAAGTTCTCACATAAAGGTAATCATCAACCTATATCTTCCAAAAATAAAATCATTTCCATCAAATACATCGACTTTCACTTTTCTTTCTTTTATTACTAGCAATTTGCTTCAACTCAATCAATTTAGGCCTGGATACCAATTTCTACGGAAACAAGTAACCAAATAATAAAATAAATAAAATAAGAAAATAAATCATACACTAGTTTTACCTAGTTTGGTCAAAGTGACCTAAGTCTACAAAAAGAGCAGCACGGAATTCCTCTATAGATAAAATGATACAGTGGATATTACAACTACAGTCGAGTCACTTAAACACTCAAATGTTTTGCAACCCCCATTTCCTAGCTGAATAATACTATTAAATTGCTTTAGAGTGTAATTCACGAGAAATGACCTATTTGATACCTTTCATGAAAAATATCCTCTTCATATACACCAAAACAAGAAAACCTACTCAAATTAGATAACCACTTAAATAGGAAACCTACTTGAATTAGGAACTCGACACATATTTTCAACAATGAACAACTAAGGCATAATGCAGAAAAGTACCACTCTCTATAGAGATATAAATTTGATCGAATTCAATCGAAAAACCCACAACATCTCTAATTAAAGCTTTTCTAATTACAAGATTCTCAAAAAACTTGAGAGCAAGACCGCATCATAAAATGTTTTCAAATATCTATTCATACTTGTAACTCTAAAAAAATAAAATTTAATATAGTAGTTAAATTATTAAATCAATGCCACGTGCACATATAAAGTTATATTTAGTATAAGTCCTAAAACATGCAATTCTATGAGAATTCGAAAGGGAAATGGATAAAGAGAAACATGACAAATGAAAGTTTTCTTAGCAATATAAATAGATATATAAATCGTTCCACCATATATGTGCTGCCATCAAACGTAGAACTTAGTTTCTATTTGAGGAATCTCATATTAATACAAATCGTTGAAAAATCCAACGCCTATCATTGGCGAGGGCTGCAACCCTCTCACCTGCCAAAAATCCAATTAAGGAAAAATAAAAAATAAAAGGAAGAAAAAATGATAACGGAAAAATTCGTAAATTTTAATAACAAAATTGTAATGGACAGTTGGTGCTAGCTAAACTGTCAAATCGGCGATTTCTAACTAAAATTGGTTGGAAGAATTGTATTGACAAATTGTTAAATTTTTTAAGACTAAATTAGTAAATCGTAAAAATGTTATGACAAAACTAGTAAAATCAAAAGATTTAAGATTGAATTAATTGTGGTCCAATATGTTTAGGGTTTTTTGGACAATTATCCCATTAATATGAAGTCTTGAAGCAAATCATTTCTCCAATATAGTACCGGGATAGTGGACGCGCAAGTTGTTTTTCGATGAATAACACATAAAGAAAATTTGATTTTGCTATATTGTTCTAGAAACATTATATTAAGTGAAATGAGATGATGATTTTTTTCTAATTATTATAAAGGAACATGTCTAATTATTGTTAAGAGAAGTGAGAAGTAAGAAAGGGCCGAAAGGATGTGACTCTACCATAGAATTCCATTCTACCAAACTTTATTATTATTTATGAATATATGTATTATAAAATCGTAAACAATATAGTAAACGAAAAGGAGTTAATAATGAAGTGTGGAGGGAAATATCTAACTGAAAGTACCATCGCGTGTGGGTCCGGGAAGAAAGTGCAAACCTTTGGGAACAAGATTTAGAGTTTCAAGAAGAAAGTCCAAATGGTTTTTGTTATTTATAATTTCCTTATGAGGACACGAATGGTCTAGTATCCATCACTAAAGTGTGCAACATTGTCCTTTCCCAACAAATTTAATGAAACAATATGAAACTCAGACCGTAGGATAAGATTCCTGGCTTGATGGAACAAGAGCATTCATATAATTCCAGACACTTCTACATACCAAACCGTAAAATCAAGCATATGTTCACGTATGTATGTTATGATGTCCTAACTCTCTAAGGTTTCACAAAACTTTCTGATTCTATTGCAGTGGACATCAATACTTACTAATCTTGATTATACTTTAATAATTAGAGAAAAATCACAAAATCTAGCAGTAAGAAATGCATCTTATCTAACAGAAAATTGCTCCACTAATGCAAAATACATAACTCTAGTTGTGATTTAGAAATTGAAAGAAAGATTCATGCATGCCGAGAGACAGGAGGCTGCTTAGACTTTGGCACGTCGTATGAACATTCTTGATCATGCATGGGGTTCGGCACTCAACTTCATAAGGTATTCTGAAAAATATTCAAACATAGGACAAGGGGTCCAGTCATCATGAACAGTGTGGTTTTGCACTTCTCAAGCAAGCGAGACAACTCAATTAAAAGGAAGGCGAACATAAAAAGAGAAAGAGATAGCATACAAAGCAATATCAGTCAATGAGTCAATGCACGATTCCGCCCCATAAAGTACGCGCACTTGGCCAATGTTAATCCAATCGCTCTTCAAACCCACACTCAAAGTCTGTCCTTCGGTCTTGTTCTTAATCTCTCTGCTTGCACGATTTGGGTATCCAAATGGAAGACACGATCTCAGAAGTCATGAGCTTACTCCCTCCTGGATTCAGATTCCATGCCTCTGATGAGGAGCTTCTGCTTCGTTACTTGAAGCCCAAGATTCTTGGACAACCTGATGAACCCTACTACAACATAATCCCAGAGATCGACGCATGCAAGTTCGAACCTTGGGAGTTGCTGCACATTTTCGGTCACATGTTCAACAGTAAGGAACTGTTTTTCTATTGCTGTGTGAAACGCAAGTACTTGAAGAGCAAGCGCGCCAACCGCACGACAGTAGCTGGTTACTGGAAAGTGACCAGCAAGGAACGCCGCATCATGAGTGAGGACACCAACCAGCTGATAGGAATCAAGAAGACATTGGTGTTCTACAAAGGGCGCCTGCCTGAAGGCAAAAGGACCAACTGGGTCATGCACGAGTATCACCTAAATTCCAAGCTTTTGGGCGATAATCATGAAGAAGGCGAGGTAACATTTTGGCTCTCATTCATTTGCACAACACAATCGGTTATAAATAACATTTGAAACATGCTTTAACGGGTTGTTTCTCTATTGCTAATGTTGCTCATGCACGCAGATGCTACCTTATGTGGCAAGTCGGATCAAGAAAAAGAAAGACAAGAGTCTGATGATGGGTCACGCTCCAACAATCAGCCCTGAGGGCTATTCAAGCAGTCTTTACACATGCACTAGCAATGTATTAGGCCCCGCTGTGAATCAAGAAGGGGACTTGCCGAGCTTATGCAACACCCCCAACCATGAAGTTGCGGATAACCAAGGAGCTGATGATGCTCAACCCCAGGTGAGAGACACATGTTTTATGTTGTAGGACTTGATTAGAATCGAATTTAGTCGCAAGTCCTATAGAGCATTACGAAGTCACAGAAAGTCATTGGTTATCTATGGCCATAATACTTTTGATTGCATTATCAATAGACAACATCTGTGGGACTATGTTCGTTTCATACTTCAAGATTGTTTTTGTAATAAAAAAGGAAATATACTTTTTTTGGTAGGATGGGAAATATACTTAAGATGAATTGTTTTATATAATTTATGCAGATATCACCGGGAGAGTTTGTGGATATGCTAACTCCATTTCAGCCACTGGATGACTATCCATCACACCACGACACCGCTCCAGCCTATCAGTCACAGGCAGGCGCAGAGGAAAGATGGTTGTCTTCTCTAAATTTCTCAGTTAACAGTGATGGGGATGAGTTTGTCTATGGACCCATAGACAATTTAGTGAATGAGGGCTTCTCTGCTACGACGTTTGACAATAATTGGAGCAATGTCTACGGACTTCTTTGCTACGACGTTTGCCAATGATCGATCATGATTTGGAAGGAGTGTGTGCAACTGTGTGGGTTTTTACTTGTGATGTATTTAGTATTGTGGGTGTGGCCTTTAGAGTGAAGGAAACATATGTAGTTTAATAATTTGTGCTTGTCAAGTTTGAGAGACGTGCTTCTTCTTGTATTTTAGGTCGTGTTTTCCGCTAATTAAGATGTAGTACTTCAATAAATGTTGTTATGTTATTCAGGGTATCTCCCTAAATTTTATCCTCATGGACGGTGATCCCAAATTGGTAGACTGGAAGTTGGACTGTCAAATGATTGATGTAATTGGCAGAACGATTAATGAATGCTGTGGAATCTGGCTAGAAATGGGAATTCTACAGATTGCATCAATCAGAAAAAGGCCAATAAAGAAAGAACTAAAACTCTATTGGCTTTGGCAGTATAGAATGTAACTTTTTCCAAGACTTCCAAAGGAAGGCCTTGAAACTTGCTAAACTAGTGCTAATTTTTTAACTTCCAAAAAAGAAAGAACTAAAACTCTATTGGCTTTGGCATTATAGAATCTAACTTTTTCCAAGACTTCCAAAGGAAGGCCTTGAAACTTGATAAACAAGTGCAAATATTTCATCTTTTGGCTTTCGTAGGATAGAATCAAACTACAAGACTTCCAAAGGAAGGCCATCAACTTCCTCAGAAAGTGTGAATATCTTCCTTAAGGTTTAGAATTTAGGATTTAGAATAGAATCTAATTCCAAGACTCCTAAAGAAAGGCTCTAAGTACTTCTTTAACAAGTGAGAATATTTTGATACGGTGCAAGTCCAACAATGTGCTGGAGCAACAAATTCGCAGACATGACCGCAAAATGGGTATCGCCAGACAAGAGCTCCCTAAAGCATAACGTGGATGCATCGTGGACTGAAGAACAAAGGACGGAATCGGTTGCCCGAGATCTGCAGGGATGAAAACATAGTCCTCGGAGACGGCTTTGCAGAGAAAATCGACTACGACTCAGCCATAAAAATGGAGGCTTTAGCCCTACGTGTGGCTCTATCGAAATTGGTGAAGACAAGAAAGAGAAAGTGCCCTTCCACACTTCAACTAAACTACAAGACGAAAGTACAATCTGACAGCAAATCTGTGGTAGAGAGCTTAATGGGCTTAGCACCGAGCCCATGGATGGTAAAACCAATTTTAGAGAACTACAAAGTATTGCTGGCCATCTCAAGAGAGTCTCGGTATCTTATGTGCCTAGAGAAGCCAACAAACCTGCTGACTGGATCGCAAAAGCTCATTGAGACAACCACCTTCCTCACAATTGGATTTTATATTCTCCTCACCCACTATGGGAGTTATTATGTAATGATTCAAAACTTAGTTGCGTCTCAATAATGAATTCGTAATGAAAATTATCTTTCGACAAAAGAAGAAGAAGAAAAACGGTCCAATAATGTGTTGAAACTTGAAATTGTCTATCGTTAAAGATGACCATGGCCGTGCTTGGGGGAGCCTATGAAGGCCCAGCTCTTTTATGTGTCATGTCAAGCACGCTTGCGACATAATTGTTCTTACCGGCCCACATAACAGATCGAGCATAACATGCCCAGGCTAGGCTTTTAATAAATTAAAGACAAAATAAATAAAATCTCATATAATCATTTTTACCCCCTATCAAAAGTTCTGAGAACAATTAAAAATCTACCTGCATTGATGCAAAAACGCAAACAATATTGATATAGCATCCATGTGCCTTGAATGAAAACGATGTTATGTTAGCTGAAAAATCATATAATAGAAACTTAATAGAAGATAAATATGTCACATAAATATAAATTTAAGGTATTTTATGTCACAAGTTTTTTTTTATGATAAGTGTGTCACAAGTTTTTTCTTTTACTACCGCCTACGGTGGCCTAGTTGGATAAGTGATCCTATGATCCTTTGAGAGAGGAGAGGAGTTCGAATCTCGCTGGCCGCACGAGATCTTAAGTGTGATGTCGGGGTGGTGGGTCCTCTACTAGCGTCGCCCCAGGTTTACCCCCGTTAACCCGGGCCTGTCAAGCTGTCCGTATTGGTACAATGTGCGGGGTTCCTTAGGTCATAAAAATAAAAATAAAAAACAGTTTGGCGTTTTTGATATATCAAAGGGAAAATGTCACAAATAGTCCATATACTATTACCTAATGTGCAATTTGGTCCCTGAACTTTCAATCGGCTCAATTTGGTCCTTGAACTATTGATAAATATCCGATTTGGTCCCTGAACTTTCAATCGGCTCAATTTGATCCCTGAACTATTTGATAAATGTCTGATTTGGTCCCTGAACTTTCGATCGGCTCAATTTGGTCCATGAATTATTGATAAATATTCGATTTAGTCCTTAATTACTGTTTGATAAATATTCGATTTAGTCCTTAATTACTGTTTTTCCTTTTTTATTTTTTCATTATTTAATTTTAAATTTTAAAATTTTAAAATTTTTTATTGTTTTTTTTTGCTTATTCTCTCTTCCCTCCGCCGCTCCGGCGAGGGTCGCCCTCGCCGGACGCAGTGAGGGCGGCCCTCGCCGGCGTCGAGCGAGGGGCTCCCTCGCAGATCTGGCGAGGGAGCCCCTCCCCGGCGTCGGGCGAGGGGCTCCCTCGCAGATCTGGCGAGCGAGCCCCTCGCCCGACACCCGCCGCGAGGGCTCCTCGCCCGACGCCGGGGCGCGAAGGAGCCCCTCGTCGGCGTCGGCGAGGAGCACCCTCGCCGGCGTTGGGCGGGGGCTCCTCGCCCGGATCTGCGAGGGCGGCCCTCACCGGATCTGCGAGGCGGCCCTCGCCGGCGTCCGAGCGAGAGGCTCCTCGCGGATCGGCGAGGGAGCCCCTCGCCGGAGTCGGGCGAGGGAGCCCCTCACCAGCGTCGGGCGAGGGAGCCCCTCGCAGATCTGGCGAGGGAGCCCCTCGCCCGACGCCGGGTGCTCCTCGCCGGCCGACGAGGGGCTCCCTTGCGGCCGGCGGCGGGGAGCCCCCTCGCTCGACGCCGGCGAGGGCCGCCTCGCTTGCGTCCGGCGAGGGCGACCCTCGCCGGAGCCGGCGGAGGGAAGAGAGAATAAGTAAAAAAAAAAATTAAAAAATTATTTAAAAATAAAAATTAAAAATTAAAAAGGAAAAAACAAGAACTGGCGACTAAATCGAACGTTTATCAATAATTTATGGGCCAAATTAAAGCCGATCGAAAGTTCATGGACCAAATCGAACATTTATCAAATAAACTAGTTCGACCAAATCGTTCGATCAAAAGTTCACACCAAATCGATATTTATCAATAGTTTAAGGAATTGGCACATCGTTCGATCGAAAGTTCGCGACCAAATCGCATATTGTAATAATATAGGGACTATTTGTGACATTTTCCCTATATCAAACATAGTTTGAGAATTTTTTTTGACATCTTCTCTTTTTCTAGAGAGTGACTCAACAGACACTTCACTGAATTTAGGGGAAAAAAAAAGGTTCTTCACTATTAAAAAATAAGAATGGTCCTACCTACACCTTGTTAATCACGTTGCCCATTATTGTTTTCCGAAAAAAAAGAGAAAAGGCTGTATAAATCTCTGGGGAGGCAATGTGGAGAAGAAGAACAGTGGGGGGATGCGCGTCGAAAGCAGTCCGCAACATCAAAGATTTCATCTTTTTGCTCGCATCTTGTTCGTGTTCGAGATTCGTGACGACCCAATATGATCCCTGAATCACTCGTCAATCTTACTTGGGATTTTGTTCATGTCGACGCCGTTTTTCTCGAAATCACAAGTAATGATTGACGAGTCCTTCATGGGTCGTATTCTCCCAAGATCCAAAACGGTTCTTTCTTTGCCTGCGTCTCGTTGGGAGTTGCCGCTGCAGGTAAAAGTCGACTTCGATCTTTCTCGTTCTGGGCTTGTGCAGTTTCCTCACTCGCGTGGAGTGAATGTCCGGATCTCTACTTCTCTCGGGGGGTTTCTGTTTCGTGTTCTTGAGGCGGTGCCTCCGGGGCTGAATTGGATCTAACTTGCACAGTGCTATATGTTGCGAAAATCTAGAGAAGATTGCAAATTTTACATGGGTTTGGAAGTGCTGCTTTTTTGTCATCGTTGGACCTCTTGATTTGTTTTAGAGAAAAGACAAACTGTAAAAGTATGTTGGGCTTTTGATAGTCTTGAACTTAACTTGAGATAGCCGCGGCTGATCTGGGGTTCCTATGCAACAATTCCTTTAGATGCGACTGTTGCTGGATGGCTCTTGATGACTGAAAATTTTTTTCCCCTTTTCAAAATGGTTTCAACTCTTTCGCGCCTTTATGTTCGGAAATTACGATATTGAGCACGATCCCACTAGGTTGTGATTGTCTCTTCTCTTCCCACTCCACCTTCCCTCTCCCTCTTACGTATTTGGGAGGCAGATGAATTGTTGTTGCTTCAAATCCTTATTGGAAAATTGACATGCTCTGACTTGTTTACCATCAGAGATTAATGCCTGCTCTATGGTGAATCTGCAGGTTTATTGCCTTGTCTATTTGCATAAAGTGAACATTGAAATGAAGGGGAAAAAGATTGGATGGGCGATGTATTAATTCACCATGAAGACGATTCAGGAATCTCTAAACACTTAAGCACGAGACTTTTATAGTTTTAGCTCTCATGTAATTATTTGTCCCTTGATTGCAGCATTCTTTTAAAGATATCTCCCCTCGTGTAGTAACCGGCCAGCCTCCTTCTTTTATTTCACAAGATGGCTTTTCTGGAAAAGGTTCGCATGACAATAACTTTGGTGACGAAATATTTCATCACATAGGAACACTTTTTTAAACATCCAAGCCATCAGAAGTTTGAACTGAAGATGATTGGTTTGAATGCGGCTTCTTCACAGTTTGCACTCTTTCTGTGGACGCAGTCCTATTTCAGCTGTCAAGTTTAATGGAGCATGCTGGTTTTAATTATCTTTATGCTATGAAGTAACTCGTGGCTTTAGCAAATAAAAGAAAATTGTCAAGACGATGTTTGATTATTCTCAAGTGATGGCAAATTTTAGAAGATAAGAAAGTACAACTTATTGAATGTAGGATTATGCCTAGTTTTTTTTGTGGCTTTGTCCTCTGTTCTTGTTTGAAAATTACGCTAATCTGTATCAGGGTGCTTATGTGTTGATTTGTAGGAGTGTTGCGTCACGGGCATATATATTTTAGTCCTGAAACCTAGTGAGCTCATACTATGCAGACGATTCAAAAGAATAATAACTGAGCACGGATAATGAGCAATTTTGATTACTTCAGTCCTGAAAAGTTTACTAGGACTCCTAAAAGATAAATACTCTCCTTATGGGAAGTTTAGCTGAAACTAACGCATGAGGGAGCTCAAGACGACTTGCTTTTAGCTGTAGACCTTGAGGGGATGACTTTTGACTCGGTAGTTTCATGGTAGGGTCCCAAAAGAAGTAAGCTTTTCAATGAAGTTTCGAAACTTGGAGAATAAGTCTGCAATTTTTCGGTTGGGGACAGTTCTTTTAGAAGTAAAATTTCCAAAGAAGTTTTGAAACTTGGAGAAAAAGTCGGAAAATTTTCAGTTTAGAACAGTTTTTTTTTCTCCTTTCGGCAATCCCCAATGTCTTGACTATAATATTTTTGCCCGTATGCAAATGCTTTCGAGGCTTGTGATGGACTTTTATGCTTCTTTTTCTTTTTTTGCTAAGCCAAGGGCATTTTATTTGTTAATATGAGTCAAAACAAGTGGAAAAAAATTAAGAGTTTTCTGCTCCCTCCCTCCACCTTTTACTCCCACAGTCCTTGTTGATCTTAAGTGGAGGTTAAGATGTAAAATCCACCAAACAGTCGAACAACTTCATTGTAAGGTTAGACCCAGTGGAAAGCAGGGGTTTTAGCTCATAACATATCTATTATAAATAAGCATGGATGTAACTCCGACATGAGGTAATCTGAAGCAAGTTAGTATTGCTCTGTTCAAATGTCCTTCTCTTTCCCTTATAGTTAGCATTTTAGCTAGTTTAACATTTTGAGATGGAAAGCACGGAAATTCCATTAGTTGATCTGCCAGTGGGAGTCCGATTCAGACCAAGAGAGGAGGAACTTGTCAATCATTACTTGAAGTTGAAAATACTCAGTGACAAAAAGGTCGAGCAGATAATTCCTGAGGTTGATGTCCATCCATTGCCACCTTGAGTTTTACCCAGCAAGATTAATGGTAAGACACCATCGAAACTGTCCTTTTCATCCTTTAAAAAACATGATAAGTTCATGGTTGGTCAATGTTATTCCCTTTTGGGATTCTGTGTCTGTTGGTTTGCTTCAGTATTTTGAAGATTTTCCGCTGTGGAATTGTGCAGAATTATCAAGTATAAACTCAGATGATGATGGATGGTTCTTCTTCTGCCATCTGCAAGATATATACCCTTAAAGTAAATGAACTAAAAGGACAAATGATCATGGCTCTTGGAAGCCAACCGGCGAAACTCGTGAAATCAGGACACAAGACAAAAGGAACATTTTAGGTTTGAAGAAAATTTTGGTTTTCAAAAACATCAAAGTCCCAAAAATGCCCAGACAAAATGGGTACTTCATGACTATCACATAAATGCTGATCTTATGGACAACGCCCTTAATGACCAGGTACTCGATCTTCTTGCTATGAATGATTAACGTTGATAAACAAATGTTCTTTATTCCATGAGCTTTCATTCAAGAGGCCTTCTTATTTTATTTTGTTGTCTGACTTAATTTTCTATAGTTGAGACTAAGCATCTTACTTTTAGTTGCTCTGACTTGTGCTTGTTTGCCCTGAGATGAACTAAACTCTTAAACTTTTATTGATTGGATTCCAACTAACACAATCTTAGCAAGTAAAAATCCCTGACCCTTTTCTTTTCCTCTTTTTTCTTCTTTTTTTTTGGGCCAAATCTTGCTGTTGCTATAGCACCTTTCTCTCTATTTTGAAGCTGATCAAGGAGTCTCTTCCTGAAAGGAGTATTATGAGTTGAATGGAGTGTTAACGAAGTTGTTATATTGACTGATATTTAATTCTTTGAGGTCGTTTCTTCTTTTTCTCTTGGTATTAAATCACAAATTACTTTCATAGATTAGTGATTAGACTCGAACAAATTGTTAACTTGTCTTGTCTTTCTATATCAGGGTGACTTCATTCTGTACCCCTTGAAGCAAAACCTTGATAACCAGGGTAAGAAAAATTCAAAGACCAAGAAGGCCAAAAAAGATGTCTCCATTATGCCTCTAGAAGGCAACAGAAGTAGCTGTCACACGCCCAATGAAGTCAACCAAACAATATTCTTTATTATGCCTCAGGAAGGCAGCAGAAGTATCTGTACACACCTGATGAAGTCAATAACACAAGTTGCACCAACGCATTGGTAACTGCCAAAAGCATAGCACTTGGAGATTCCAAAGGTCAGACGAAACCTTAAAATGGTGCCTGTTAAAGATCATTCTGGCATGTTAAAAAACTAATGTTTTTTTTTGTTTTTTTTTTTTTTTTTTTTTTTGTGACAATAGGAATCTTTAAAAGAAAATGTACTGCAACTACCAGCGCCAATTCTCTCAGCAGACTGCAACTCATTGGGATTTGATTTCTCTGCAACTCCATGGCCCTCCTCAGCGACCGGGGAGCAATTAACTAATGATCCATTATATCGGGATTTGGAGTCTTATTTTGCTGATAACGAACACCTTGGAGAGATATTTGGGATGTTGAACTCGTATGGCTAGTTCTAGCACAACCACTCTTCCGAAGGAAGCATTACATAAGTTTTTTGTTTCGGCTAGGTAATTGGTGTGCATCCACTGGCTTGGATGCACACTCTTCAAGTGTTGATAAAGAGGGCACGTTGGATGCACACTCTTCAAGTGCTGATAAAGAGTGTGCCCATGCTGTGTCACCGGAAAGAATATTTTCCTTGTGGAAAACGATGTACATGGATCAAATGTGTTCATTGATGTACACTACTTGCTTAATGAGTTTTTCTTATACGCTGTGTAACGAGTTATTTGTTATAGCAGTATGTACCATTGCTAATCCCGAATTTGCCAACAAATAGTTGTTCGGCTTTCTCCCAGCTGGTTGTTTCCCGCACACGTTCTTTGTATAAACGAGGTGTATGGATTTAGTATTGGGTTCACGCCCATTCGACAGACTGTTGTTTTAATTGGATTTGATTCTTTGTACAAAAATAACAGGATGGAGAAAGAAAAGTTAGTGGCGTTACCAACCAATCATGAAATATTAACAGTTGCAAGAACGGTCTTGGATCTGAAAAAGGAAATATGACTTCTTGTGGTCCGAGTATAACAGATACAAATAACAAGAATGAGAAGTTCGGTTAATCACATGTATTCAAGCCATTGCAAAATGGAAATTCAAGGCTAGCCACTCGACAGCTTCCACGAAGACAAAGTTGTCGATCTCAGCTATCTTGTCAACGTTACCGTATCTTTCAGGTTACAAAAAGTTCCCTTCTGAAGCAAGGGAAGGACTGCATAAAGACACTGGTCCGTGGGGGTCAAATCAATGCTTTTGGTGGAGCATCCGGAAACACTATCTACAAAGCTCAAACTAGTGTTTTAGAGATCACTCTGCTTCAGATTCAGCGACTAAAGTCACTAAAAATTGAGTTTGAGAGTGAAGTTGTCGAGACTCAAAAATGCCCTGCCTCATTCCCGTTGATGTTTTCTATGAACATATAGATTGTTTTCTGCCTGTAGGATACAGGTTTCGCCCCACCGATGAGGAACTCATCAATCATTTCTTGAGACGACACGTCCTTGGATATAGAGATGACCCCTGCATTATTCCAGAGACCCCTTTTGTGCACAAATTCGATCCTTGGCATTTACCCCGCCTATTTAGAGGTAAACGTGACATTCTCTTCAAGTTACTTTGTTGTTTGAGGGTGATGAAATCTTGGTGTTTATAGCATGGTGACTAAACTAGGTTTGAAGGTCGAGATTGCTTCGTTTTCTGACTTTGAAATGGCTCGTGTACTACTGTCTCGTGCAATGGGAAAAAGAAATGATCATTCAAAGACAATTTGATGGCTTTTCCTAGTTGGCATTAATTTTCAACACTGCTCTGGCCTTAAGCTCACTGACCTCCGTGTATCTGTAGAACGCTCAATTGTGAGGTCGAAGGAGGCAGAGTGGTGGTTCTTCTCTCGTCTTTTGTTCAAGACTCGAAAGAATAGTAAGTACGACCGACAAACCCCGTCCGGTCATTGGAAAACAACCGGTCAAGAGAAGAAGATCAATGCCAAAAGTACTAATAGGTTGATTGGGAACATGAGGAATTTAGTTTTTATAGAAAACGAGGGTTCAAGCGCCAAAGAGACAGTATGGGTAATGCATGAGTATTGCCTACATGACAATTATGGAGCCAACTTTCTTGACCAGGTACCCAATATTACATAATTCTCTTTTGAACTGAAAGTTGAACAGTAAAATGCTCATGATGCTCACTTCCATGAGTTATGATGGAACTTCATAAAATCAGGTACCGAGCTTGTGATGTTTAAATGGTGGGATTGTGCGGGAAAGGGCCTTTTAGTTGAGATTATTGTTTGCTTAGGTTGCATCTGGACCCTGGTGCACCTGTTAATATTTTATGCCTCGCCAGCTTTTGTATTTGAAAAGATGGGAAGACTTGGCACTTAGATGATTGCTTTGAAGCTAGAATTGATCATTGTTCAGTTACCATTGCTGGCTGTTTTCTATTTGTTTTGATTTTTCACATTCTCTTTCCACTTTTGTCCACCTTCCAGTTCACAAATTTGCCTATGTGTACTGGGATGTCTGTCGCTTTCGTGGCATGTGATTTCTGTAATTCAGCAAAATTTCCTATTTTCTCTTGGAATGTTTAGCAGAAATTTGTGCTTTGCCACCTTATAAACAAAAGAGATGAGTTCATCGATGATTCAACCTCTGTTGAAGCTGGATCAATATCATTGTTAATGAACTTAGGTGATGACAAAGCATGGAGTAACATTCAAGAGGTCAGCACTAATATGCCTTGTGGTCTGCTTTCAGTGTGAAAACTCATCAGGTGGAGCTGATAACAAATGTTTACTTCGTTGATAACAGAACATTATGGAAGCCACAATGGATCAACTTGCAGAGGCCTTACGCCCACCAATGAATCTGAACCTCTCCTCTAATCCACATCTCGTTGACATGGGGGCTCCTTCTTATGTCCATATTGCAAATGACAATTTGGATCAATCTGACCAGCAAGGAGATGTGGTCGATAGGATTGAGACGGATGGATTAATCAATTATATGTTAGATGCTATTGACTGGAACATGGATGAAATTTGCCAACAGAGTAGTGGAACAGAACCTGAGACAGATAATGGACAGGTAAACTTTCTTTTGGGTCTTTTTGGGAAATGTTATATGGATCTTAGGTAATGTGGATTGGACAGTTAGTATCTTCTGAATTACTCTGATAGCATTCTCAACATGCACTATAGCATCATGTTGGACTGTGTGTGCCTATGTGGAGTGTATCAATGGGAGTTTATCGGTTTCTTTTCCTGCAACAAATGTACTTTCCTCTCTGGTTAATTGGATCATTGGATTTCCAACCAAAAAAAGAAAAAAATTGGATCGTTGAATAGTCAGGTGACAAGAACTCCAGTATTCAATTTGATATTAACTTCTGTATCACCATTGTCCTACCAGGGGTGGGGGCTGCCTGCAGACAGACCGATTGAGCAAGGGGAGCATGCTGACAGGCTGAGACAACCTACCATCAGACTTGTGGACGATAGGCCTAGGGAAGAAACAAGTATTCATGGTCAAGACAATTCACAGGAACAAAATATTGCTCCTATTTTCATGTTTCAACCAATTGAAGAATATCCTGAGATCAACTGCTTGACATGTGCTCCTGTACCCACCCGAGCTTCTAGAGGTCGAGACAGAGTCCAACTACATAATGGACATGGACTGGCATCCAAGGCCAAGGTGACTGGATTAGTCGAAAATTATGGGGAGATCAACTGCTTAACACGTGAGCCAGTAACAATCCAAGCTTCTAGAGGTCGAGACAGAGTCCATCTACAAAATAAACCATCTGTTAGACTAGTATCCAAGGTGAAGGACAAAGTGAGATTTGCTTATCTGTGTGTGTCTTGATTTGCGCTTTTCGTTGATATGCTTCACGCCTCATTTTTGTTTCTTGTTCTTTATCAAGGATCTCACCTGAAGAGATAAACATTGTATTTGCAGGAAAGCAAAGGTGAAAAGGACAAAGCTGCTGCTAACATTTCCAAGAATGTCTTCTCTATGAGAGAGCTTAAAGCATGCTTGGAACAGACTCAAGAAATCGAACAAAGTAGCAAATCAAAATCATCTGTTTTCCCAGCGAGCAGTGCAAAAAGTCCTATTATGGCGCCTGATAAGTGCTCGCAGGGTTCTGTTTCAAGTGCAAATTCAAACCAAACCAAACATTTCAAATCAAAATCCTTCCAAACTGAAGCCAAGCCAAACCGGAAAGTAAAACCCTCAAGCAAAACCAGATAGTTGGTTTCATCTTCAACTGGTTTGTTGCTGAGTTTGTGACTTTGATGGATGTTTGCTAATTAATGCAGTCTCTCTTTTTTATTTATGATAATCAGGTTCATGTCTGAATTCAATAGCGAGCACTTCATATCAGGTGAATTGGTCGGTGCATGTTTGCTAAAGGAATCTAACACTTTTTTCACTGTATGGACGAGTGTGTTGAGATACAACAAGAATGAAAAATCTGACATGGCTGTTATTGTGCTGCAAAAGAAAACGTATGTCATTGCTGATTCATATGCCAGAATCCGTCTGTTTTCTAACTTGGCTAATAGTTGTACCCCTTTCAGGGAACTGCTTTGAGTTAATATTTGCCTGTTAATTCTTGCCCTCAACTTGCTGATGGTAAACTTGTGAATTTTTCACCCATGATAGGCCAGATTAGAGATGATACTACAAAAGAGCTAAGCAACGCAGAATTGCTATCTTATTTTGGATTTAAGCATTACCTCCTCAAAATATTTGCAATCAAGTGTGAAGAAACCATGAACTCAGTTTATCAGTAATTTAGAAGTTTCCAGAAATGCACCTATTAATTGAGCTCATTAAATGTGGCAGTCCATGTCTGAAAGCTGATGTGCAAAAAGAATGCTAGAAATAATTTACTTCAAGTACTGGGTACTAATAAGAGCAAATATTAGCTTGCTAAGTAGGCAGGTTCAAAGAAATACATAATGAAGTTCATAAACAAATAGAGTGACTGCTCGCTCGCATGTTTCAAGGTTCAAACAATCAACGAAATAAAGGAGCATGGTTGAACATGGGATGATAATCTGACTAACTTATGAAGGGCCATAGAAAAAAAAAGATTGCCGTGAGAACTGGTGTAAGGAAAAATAACAATGCTAGTCTAAGTCAAGAACGGACTAAATGCAACATTAATAAATCAAGTGTTGCAATGTGATGCATTGTAAAGAGTCACATATACATTCAACATCGGATGAAAAATTATCCTATCGTTACATGCAGATTTTCGTAAATTAGTCACGATATGTCCTCCGAAAGCTGATAAACAATTGAGTCGAGTACGCTCTCTTGCAATATTTTCTAAAAGGGAAAGAGAGGGGCAGTTCAGCTGGCCCTTCAAAGCCCACACGCAGCTCAAACGCGTCTTCATCATTCATGGCTTGGACTTCATTTGAGTTTAATGAGTTCAGCACTTTTTTTTTGCTTACTTTTCATTGTTTCACTTGTACAGTTGCAATCTGCATAAAAAAACCTTCACACAGGAATTGACATGTGAAAGAGAGAATTGCTTATTTCCTAACAATGGAGAACACCAAAGCCCTTATAATATGTTTCGAGTTCTCATGATGATGAACATGCTGTAAAGCCTTAACTGTAGAGCCATCATTCAAGGTTTAAAACCCATATCTCTACTCACTCACATCCCTTCAATTTGGGCTTTTTCCCATGATAATGGCAAGTGATGGGTCGGGTGTTTAGCATACTCTTAACCTTAATGGTCCTCGCATTAATCTCGGAACACTGACAAATCACATATTGGGTCTCTTTGCTACGAAGAGACTTGGCAACCCCATATTTTGTTTAATACCCCATTCAGTAACACCATCGCATAAAAAGGTGAAACAAGATCTAGCATAGATAGATGGTTGACGACTTCAATTGCAATAAAATAAAATTAAAAAGCTAAAGAAAGCCAGACCAATTTTATGCTCCAAGAAGGTAGCAGAAGTATCTGCAACACCCCCAATGAAGTCAACACAAGTTGCTCCAATGCATAAGTAACTGCCAAAAGCACAGTAACTGAAAAGATTCTCAAGGTCGAGGAAGCATCAAAATGGTGCCCGTTAAAGATCATTATATCATGTTTAGGGAACTGATATTATTCTGGTTTTTCTTTTTTTTCTTCTTTTTTTTTTCTGTGACAATAGGAATCTTTGCCAGTTCTCTCACCAGAATGCAGCTCATCAGAATGTGATTTCTCTGCAACTCCACAGCCACCCACAGCGACCGGGGAGCACTTGACTCATGATTCGTCATCTCGGGATTTCGAGTCTTAATTTGCCGATTATGAATAAGTATAAGAGATATTAGGGATTTTGAACTCGTACACCTAGCTCTAGCTTGACCACTCTTCCGTTAAAGCATTATATAAGCCTTTTTTTTTTGGCTAGGTAGTTGGTGTGCATCCCCTGGCTTAGATGCAGATGCACGCTCTTCAAGTGCTGATCAAGATTGTGCCCATGCTGCGTTGCCGGAATAAAAACATTTTCCTTGTGGAAAACTCTGTACATGGATCAAATGCGTTCATTGATGTACATCATTTGCTTGATAAGTCTTTTTTTCCCTTTATAAGCTGCATAATGAGTTACTTGTTGTAGCAGTAGGTGAAGTTTCTTTTGTCAAATTAGCTAGAAATGTACGAATAGTCCTTTATAGGATTATTGCCAACTATTTTAAAAGTTTAAATTTTTATTTGAAGACATGATTTAATAATTAAATATTCTATTATTCCCTCTCACGGTTGATTTGATTTTTTTTTATCTACTATTAAGCATGAATATATTTAATTAGATAAACAAATGAGATTTAGGAAGATTTAAATTTGGAACCTCTTACTCCGGTACCATGTGAAATTTTATAAATCCATTGTCAACTATTCTAAAAGTTAAACTTTTAAATAAAATGTGTGGTTTGGTATTTAAATATTTTATTAAGATAATGGACAAGTAAACTTCATTCAATAGTCAAGTGACGAGATCACTGACATTGAATTTGATATTAATTTCTATATCACCATTGTCCTCCTAGAGACGGCGGTTGCCTATTGTGAAACCTATTTAGCTACAATATTGACTTATGTATCACCATTGTCAATTTCTATATCACCATTGTCCTCCTAGAGCTAGGGGTTGCCTATTGTCAAACCTATTGAGCTACAATATTGATTTATGTATCACCATTGTCCTCCTAGGGCTATGGTCACCTGTGGTAAGACCTATTGAGCAAGGGTAGCATTATCACAAGCTGAGACAACCTACTATTTGATACCTTCACGTGAGAAGAAAGTCGAGAGAGCTCAAGTTTGAATCTGTCAATATATTTAATTTGACCAATTTTCACTTAAAAGTTAAAACTAATGAGTTATTGATCAACTATGATATATTAATTGTTTTACATCATATCAATTCTCCGATATAGGACTTCTCTAACATAACTTACATGCGTGTATCTTAACAATTTTCTTCTTACATGTGTGCTCAGTGTTAAGTCTTCTCCCCTTTAATTTAGGTTTCTTTCTGCATCAACTATCTGAAGTTGAATCCCTACAGGCCTGCTATGTTGCACCATAGAGCCTACTTGCCCGAAAACTACAACCATCGATTATGATACCATTTATTGGGAGTGCACAATAGAAGTCTAATACCTTCACGTAGATCAAAGGCCAAGACAAAGTCCAAGTCTATATTAACAAGCTTCACTTAAAAGCTTTGGTTAATGATTATGGGCCAACTAGGATATATTAATTGCTCCACACCATAATAATTCTTTGAAATGAGACTTTTCTAACACAACTCCACACACTTGTATCCTAATAAGACCTCCACACAATATGCCTAGGGAAGAAACAGGTTTTAATGCTCAATAAGTCGAATATGATCCTAAGATAAACTGCTTGACACATAATCTTGTACCAACCTGAGCCTTAGAAAGAGTCCAACTACAAAATAAATGAGTGTCTGGATACCTTAAGTATCAAAACTTAACACGGGTGGACATATAAATGCCAAAACTTCCAAAAGGTGTACTTACATGCCAAAATTGGAGAAGAAATGAACACTTAAATGCCAATAGCAAAAATTTCTGATCAAATGGCTCGTGTGACTTTTTATAGCAAGATTTTTTACTAACGTAACAATTCTTTTGAAAAAAATTATCCATGCGGTGTTGACGTGACTAAATAAGGTCAAAACAACTTTGGTTTGCCCCCAACTTTGAGTTTTAATATACATATTGATTAAATTAAATTTATAAAAAAAAGAAAAAAAAAGAAAAGGATGTAGCGTTTAGCAAGGGTTTCCACAACCCTTATTGCGGCCGTCCCACCATCACCGAAAAGGGTTGGTGACAATGGGGCGAGGGTTAGCCAGGGTCACTAGGCCCTAGCTAGTGGCTAGCAACCCTAGCCAACCAAAGGCCTTTGCCTAGATTTAGGGCAAGAAATCACAGCCCTCCCATAGATCCGGTGAGGCTTGTTGACCCTCGCCTAGGCAGGCCAAGGGCCACCACTTGCTGGGGTGAGGTCGTTGCCTAGCCCTTCCACAACAAGTGGTGACCCTTGGCCCCTCTAGGCAAGGGTCGACAACCATCACCGGATTTGGGGGAGGTCATGACCCCTTGCCTACGGTTGGCCAAGTCGATGACCTCAGCCGACCCATGAGGCCCTTTCCAACAATGGTGGGGTGGCGACGACAAGAGCGGTGAGGCCTTCGTTGAATGTTGCCTTCTTTTTTTAATTTAGGTTTTTAATTTAATTTAATTAATGAATTTGGGGGGAAACCACGTCATTTTGTACATTGATTGTTGAATGAATATTCTGGCAAGCCACGTAAACCATTTTTATTATTTAAAAAACATCACATAGAATTTTTGAAATCTTGGCATTTAAGTGTTTAATTTCCAAAAAAAAAAAAAAAAAAAATTATACTTAAGTATATATTTTGGAAATTTTGCCACTTATATTTCACCCGTGTCAAATTTTGATACTTGGGGTGTACTTTCCCTGGCAAACTGGCATCCCAGGGGAGAGTGACACCATCAGAGAAGCCAAGCCGGCTTTGCCTTGTCATGTGGGTTCGAAAGCATTCCGCTTCTGAAGCAAAACCTGCACAACTCCCCTGTGCCAGTGAGGTTTGACCACCAAATCCAGTCCTTCCACCCAAATTCATATTCCCACCTGCCGACAATCGCGTACATTTCTCCCCAGGGGCAGAATTCGCTGATAAACATGGCAAATACCGCCATACGCCAAAAGTTCGGTAGAAGCTGTCTTAAGCTGGCATTCCGGGAACGCACTTGCCCAAAACAAAATTCTCATGTCTATTTACTCGAAGATTTCAATAGTCCAAGCTAAACTGGACCATGTTGACCAAAAGTTTTAAGACAGCGGTGACAATGCAGGAGTTACTCTTCTCCCAGCAGAAGCTACTCAACTACATAAAATAAGCACAATTGAGCAGCTGCACTGGTCCGGCAGTATCCAATCTTCACGGTAAGATTTGATTATATGTGTTCGCCTTGATCTCCACTTTTCCATATGCTTCCACCTCATTTTAGTTGCTTGTTCTTAATCAAGGATCTCACCTGAAGAGATAAACATTGCATTTGCTGGAAAGGGAAGGTGAAAAGGACAAAGCTGCTGCGGACATTTCCAAGAATGTCTCATATATAAGAGAGCTTAAAGCATGCTTGGAACTTACTCAAGAAATCAAACAAAGTCGTAAATCAGAATCATCTGAATGCACAGTGAGCAGTGTAAAGACTCCAGGCGTGGTGCGTGATAAGGTCTTGCAAAATTCCAATTCAAGTACAACTTCAAACGGAAACAAACATCTCAAGTCAAAATCCTTCCAAACTCAAGCCAAGCCAATCCCAAAAGTAAGACCCTCAAGCAAGGCCAGATGGATCGCTTCGGTTGCACTTTCATTTCGACTTCAACTGATTTGTTGCTAAGTTTGTGACTTTGATGGATGTATGATAATCAATGCTCTCTCTCTTGGTAATTGATCAAATCATCATTGTTCTTGTCTGAGTTCAATAGCCAGCACTTTCATATCAGGTGAATTGATGTGCCGAAGTTTTGTCCGTTTTCTTGCTTGGCTACTAGTTTTACTCCTGCAGGAAACTGTATGATTGATATTTGCCTGCTAATTCTTGCCCTCATCCCTGATGGTAAACATGTCAACTTTTCCCCCTCAGTGGGCCGGATCAGAGATGATTCTACAAATCCTTTAATTTACCAACTTGATCAGAAAAGTCATTAATGAAATAATAAGAGTCGGTAACGCAAAACTGCTAGCTTATATCCAAAATTACCATCATCTCCTTGAAACTTACCAATCACACCCAAAAGAAATGCACCTACCAATTGGAGTTCATTTAACCCTATAGTCCGCGTGTGAACCAAACGTCCCTTAAGTGCTAGCTACTAAAAGAAGGAGCAAAATATCAGCTGCTAAGTAAACTGATTCAAAGTAAAGGTTCCTTTGTCAAAAAAAAAAAAAAAAAAGAAAACTAATGAAATTCATAAACAAATATAACGACCGCTCGCTGGCGTGTTTCACAGTTCAAAGTTCAAACCTTGCAGCAATAAAGGAGCAAGGTTGAACATGTGATGATTGTCTTGACTGACTTATGGAGGGGCCAAAGAAGAAAAAATTGCCGTGGGAAATGGTGCAAGGAAAAAAAGAACGATGCAAGTCCATGTCAAGAACGGACTACGACACTCGTTATCAAGTGTCGCAACGAAATGCACTGCGAGCGAGCTCCTCAACGGATCTTATCCTACCATTACAGACAGATTCTCATAAACTAGTCTCGATACGTCTTCCAAAACCTGATAAACAATTGTTCTCCTGCGATATTTTCTAAAAGGGAAAGAGCGGGGGCAGTTCAGCTGGCCCCTCAAACCCCGTACGCGGCTCAAACACGCCTTCATCATTCTCGTCGTGGACTTCGTCTGAATTTAATGAGTTCCTGCACTTCACTTTGATTCCATATTCCATCGATTCACTTACACAGTTGCAAGCCTAAAATGGAACAACCTTCAAACGTGACATCGATAGCACTTCTAATACGTTTCGAGTTCTCATGATAATGAACATGCTGTAAAGCCTGAACTGTAGAGTCATCATTCAAGGATTGAACCCAAAATCTGTAATCACTCACATCCCTTCAATTTGGGCTTTTCCCCCATGATAATGACGGTGTGATGGGTCGGTTGTTTAGCATGCTCTTAACCTTAATGGTCCTCGCATTAATCTCGGAAGACCGACAAATCACGTGTTGAGTCTCTTCGCGATGAAGAGACTTTGCAACCCCATATTCTTTTTAATGCCTCGGTGCACTAACAACACTGCATAAAAAGGTGAAACAAGATCCAGCGTAGATAGATGGTTGACAACTTCAATTGCAATAAAAAAAAGAGAAAAAGAAAGCCAGACCCATTTTGTCAGAGAAAATAATGACACAAATAGTACCCAAATTTTTGACTCCACGTGTAATGCGATCTCTAAATTTTGGTCCAATATTGCCCCCTTAATAATATTAAATATCTTCATATAATTCTAAAGTTAAATTAAACATGTATAAAATTTCAGAGATTATATCAAATAAATTAAAAATTCAGAAATCACATTGCACGTTGAGTTAAGATTCAAGAATAACATTAAATAAATAAAAATTCATAGACCACAATGCATATTAAGCAAAAATTTATGGATCATTTGTGTATAATTTTCCACTATATAAAATGATGTTCGCGAGGCACGAGAGCACACAAACTACTTTACATCCCATGAAACTAGTTTCACATGTGCATGGCCCCAGAAGGAAGGGCCATTACTGCCTGAACAAGTGAGACAGCTAGCTAGAGCTTGGTCAAATGGAACATGCGCTCCATAAATAACTTGACGACGACAGTGGAAACATCTGTGTCATCGCCTGTGATTAGTACGAAGACAGCTAGATCCTCGTCGATCACTGTGCAAACCTCTCCCCTCGCGGTCCTTCGAAGTCAATAGCTTAGCTTTGTAGTACCTACTCAGCGCTCGACTAATCTCTTCTAACCTCTCTCCATCCATCTTCTAATAATAAAAAAATAAGGTTACAATAATCATGATAAAATAGAGAATCCGCACTATTGTTAGTCAAGCCGGTAATCTTGAGGGAAAAGCAATCTGGTGGGCCTGTATTATCGCCAAAGCCGAAGAAATATCATTAGGGTTTGGTTGATCACTGTCAAGTAGAGATAATGCACAAAATTCTTTGGATCAACCTATATATTAAATCGGATTCTTTTTCTTGTACGTGACCATCAGATTTCAGGCCAATCTGGGGTTGCCGTGGAAGCAACGAGGATCTATAGTGCATGTAGAAACCATTTGAGAAATGAAACATGGGGACAATAGTTGAAAACTCTCAGATATAAGTCAAGTTGGCCATCATTCTTGTCTTTGTATGTATGTTGAAGTGAAGCAATAACGTTCATAAAGCTTGAAGATATGAATTGAGAGGAAATCCCATCACGGTTCTTGTCTCACCGGACCGTGAAATTTCGTCCGCGAGCGAGATAACGACTTTATGTTGTTGTCACTCGATTGGTGTAGCTGCTTGATCGATTGATTGGATATTGGTGCAATCAATCAAGCCAGAAAAATGCCGAACGGAAAATTTTCTTTTGTGAGTTTTTCCCCAAGTCTAATTGATTGAAATGGGAAACCCAATTCGATTCCATCATATTTTAATTGAAACATTCAGAAAATAAACACTACGGTTGATAATTTTTCGTGAAGTTACAGATCATACACACACATAGCTCATGATTGCGTTCATGGAAGGTATGTCGTGGAAAAAGTAAACTTAGTTTTCTGTGCTTTCTCATTATCCCTCATTGCTCGAAAAGCTTCATTTTGTTTACTTTATTTATGGATTTACATTAATAACTCGTTAGTAATAAAGAAAACTGTATTGAGCTCTCTTACACATAAACTTGAGATGAACCAAGTGTAAGGTGAGATTTCACTTTAAACAGAACTTTTATTTTTGTCTCGAAATACCATTTCATTTTCTACTCCTTGCCTAGCTAGGCCGTGCTTCCAAGTTTTTTACAAATACGGACCTGCTTTTTGTTGTTTTACGCAAAAAAAAATAAATAAAAATTATTTTGTGCTCAAAACACTCTCTATATATACACTAGCTTTATATATTTTCACGATTCTGCTATATTCAAATAGTGCGGTACACACTAATCGGAATTCTTGTTAAATTTTTTCTTAAAATAACTACGTCTTGTGTTATCTAAAAAGCCAGATTTTTTTTTTTAATACAGTGCCTGCACGCCTTAAATATTTGGGTAAATTCTCGGAAATTGTTACACAACCGCACAGTAGGAATTTTGGAAAGAGAAGACTCCTTGGAGCCCATGCGCACCAACTTCGAATTTGTCCTATGTAATCAATGACTATTGTCCAGACGCGATGATTAAGACTTCCTCTTTGCGTCTATTTTGGGACGCACGCACCAATCTCTGAAAAAAATCATATTGTTTCCTTTGTCCTTTGTCCTTTTTCCTTAGGCATTACATGTTTCATGTGAAGAAATTCATAGTTACATTCACGTTGGTGAAATAATTTGTTCACAGAAAGTCTTCATCAATAACCCAGATTTTCCTTTTATGAAAATGGACTTATGGCATGATCGATCGCATTGTACTGCTTGCCGCAAAGCTTACAGCTCTAGCTTTTCCTCCTAAAATCCAACGTCTCTCAAATTGCAACATTCGACTTTTGTTTTATCATGGGGGAGAAAAGCAAGATAATTAGTTCAAGGGAGAATTTTGAAACCAGTGAAAGTAAGAATATACTAATAATGTTAGGAACACGAAGAAAAGATATGATGCCTTTGCCTAAAGAGATCAAGAAAATGAATTTTAAGTTTGAATTTGTTAATTTGTTAATATATTCAATTGGATTTACTTTGCACTTAAAAATTTAAGCCAATAATGAGTTATAAAATAACTCCATTATATATGATTTGACATTTATTCTAACACGATTCGTATGTGTATCTCAACTCCTCAAGTGTGACATCGATATTAGGTTTGCTTTATCCAAATTCATGCATGTAGCGGAGTAATTATTTAATAATTATTTATTAGTTTAAGTTTAAGTGAATGTGAGTTGAATTGAATTTGTTGACGAGTTTAGACTTGAATTTCCTCTTTACAATATCTTATCTAGGTATCGGATTTCCACTGCGTGCTCTTTTTTCAACGAATCACACTCCCTAAAAAGAAAATGAAAATGAAAATGCCCCGAGCTTTTCTGTCTTTTTATTTATAATCCGATTGCTCAAGACGGTGGGACCCACTGGGGCCCAGAATTGGGGAGAAAATTCTGGTTGGTGGCCCCAAATACGACTGGGCCCAACCGGGAACCGGGCATTCCCGGTTGCGTTCACACACGGGAAGAAGAGAATTTCACGACACGAGAGGGCAAAGATCCCTCCAGGCCTCCCCCTTTTCCTTAATCCTTAGTGCAAAAATCCCAGTCAGCCCACGTCTCTCCTCTGTGGAGGGGGGTCCCACCACTTTGCCCCAAAAGTCACGGCTAGTCCCCCTCATCCGAATGGAGCTGCGTCCGCCGTCCGATCCAATCTACGAATCCATCTGGGTGACGGTGCTGTGTCGTAGGATACGGGGAGGGGCTACCCCCATGATTTGACCCGCGATAATTTGGGTACGTGGGATCGGAATAGAGGCGGTATCGCCGCATCTAACCCTCTAATCTACCTTCGGTTTAATGAATACGCCGACATGCATAATTCTTACGGACCGTATAAATTTGTACGTGAGGACTCCCTTCTTCTCACTTTCAGTATGCGGAATAGCTAATAGTAACTCTCGAGACCGTCTTGTCATGTTTTGTGTGTATGATCTCAACTGATGGCATGGCTCTTGAATCTTCAAATCTCGATGCATTATTTGAGGCCGGTGTGCATAATGATAGTTCTAACAATATATATAATCGATTTTGTATCTATACTTTTTCAAATCGCATCTCATAAGATATTTCTATGCATTTTACTGGTGTCCATCGCTAACGGCTTGAACGACGCTAAGACTCCACTTAATTGTGCAATGAATGATCGAAACTAAAGATCCCATTTATTTTTTTATTTTTTTTTTGGCACCGCATTTCATTTATTTCTTGCCAATCGTTTTCGGTGAAGAAAATTCGGTCAGTTGCCTGCTCTGACCTTACTTCCCACGCCCCCCCTCCCCCAACTCCGTCCAATCATCGATTCATCCACGTGTCTCGAACCCACTTGGGTGGCGAAAACGCATCCACGAACCGTCCCCGTCGTTTTATCATTGCCCGAAAGAAAAGGCAAAAAAATATATATATATATATATATTTCAGACAAGAAACGAGGAAAGAAAAAAAATTAAAAATAAAAAAACATCTTCCTCCTCTCCTCCTGCTCATCTTCATTTCCATTCCTTCTCTCTCTCTCTCTCTCTAAAAGCAAGCAAGCAAAGCAAGAAAGTGAAGGAGGAAGAAGAAGGAGAGATGGATGCGTATCCGGCATACCCGTCGTATCCGGACTCCGGCAACTCCTCGCCGCGATCCCGCGAGATCGACTTCGACGCCGCCCCCTGGGACGACCAGCAGCCCAACAGCGGCGGCGGCGGCGGCGGCGGCGCCGGGGCCGGCGGGGGGAGCTACAAGGCCAAGTTCATGTGCAGCTACGGCGGGAAGATCCACCCGCGGCCGCACGACAACCAGCTGTCGTACATCGGCGGCGAGACCAAGATCCTGTCCGTGGACCGCCACATCAAGCTCTCCTTCTTCCTCTCCAAGCTCTCCACCCTCTGCGAACTCCCCGACGGCGTGTCCTTCAAGTACCAGCTCCCCGGCGAGGACCTCGACGCCCTCATCTCCGTCACCACCGACGACGACCTCGAGCACATGATGCACGAGTACGACCGCCTCTACCGCGCCTGCTCCCGCCCCGCCCGCATGCGCCTCTTCCTCTTCCCCGTTCAAGTCAACAGCCCCCACCATCCGGCCGCCGCCGCCGCCGCCGCCGCCGCCGCCGACCCCAAGTCGGATCGGGAGCGCTTCGTCGAGGCCCTCAACTCCGGTCCTGCCGTCCAGGAGCCCGCCAAGCCCCCGCCCAGTAATGTCGATTTCCTCTTCGGGCTGGACAAAGGGGTGGTCGCCGGCGCCCCGCCGGCCGTGGCAGCGGCTGTGGCGGACCCGGTGGTGGCAGCCGTCCAGGAGGGTCGCGTCGGGATTCCCCGCGATGAGCGGGTCGTGGCGCCGGATCACGGGGTGAACCCGCTCGAGATACAGCGCCAGTTGCAGGAGCTGCAGCGGATGCAGATCAGCTGCGGCGGAGGCCCAGCGCAAGAAGCCGCCATGTACCGAAGGAAGAGCGAGGACAACGTGGGGAATGCCGGTGGTTATGGAGCTGATAATTACTACTTGCAAAAGCTGGCGCAGGAGAAAACGCAGCAGATGGCGATTCCGGCAGCTGTGCCGCATGCTGCGACGGCTCCTCCAGGGTATTGGCAGCAGGAGAAGCAGCCGTCGGGTGGTTTCCCAGCGGCTGTGACGGGTCCGCCTGAGCAGCCGATGTACATGATCCCTGGTCCTGCTCCGGGAACCATATACCACGCGCCACCGCAGATGGTGCGGCAGATGGCGGCGGGTCAAGGGTACTACACCCTCCCGCAAAGGGTTTCTCCCGACGTCTACCGGGACCAGCCCGTGTACAACGTCGTCCATCCGCCATCCCAAGCGCCGCCGCTGTCGGCAGCAGCCCCGCCTTCTCTGCCGCCACAGACCCAGTTGCACAGGGTCGCCGCGGCCAGCTCGGAAGGGCTTGGCGTTGGAGCCATGAGGCACGGCGGCGGCGGTGGCGGGGCGGACACCGTGGCCTATGCGCAGTTGCCTTACGACAGCGGTGTCGGGAGGCAGGTGTTCTACACGGCGGCCGGAGGGATGGTGGTGCCGCCCCCGCCGCAATATCAGGGGATGGCAGCGGTGAGCGCCGACATGAGGCAGGGTGGTGGTGCCGTATTGAATCAGGAGGGTAAGGTGATTGGTACGAAAGTTTCACAAGGCTCACTGTGATTCTCAAGAGGAAAGGTATAATGGATCATGTCTTATGGTATGTAATCAAGAACCGTTGTAAGTTATGCATGGTAGTAAGAGTTACTGATGTCTTCTTGATATTTATGGTATATTTCCTGGGTTTTTGTACGCACTGGTGCAGAGATCGGAATGAGCTTTTTACTCTGTTGATAATAGTCTAATAATCTCTCTATTTTCGCTGGTTTCTTCTTGCTAACTTTTGAATTCTGATTCGATCCGGTGGAAGCAGCTTAGTGCTTAGATCTCAAATCTACCTGAGCATGATATGCCCTCAAAAACCGCCTCTGAGTTTGTGCCTGTCAGAAACCTTGTTCGCCTTTTCCTGTGAGTAGATTCCACAACCAAGAAAGCGCACCAAGAGCATGAAAAAAAAATTGGTTTTTAAGATGAATCAGCTAACACAAGCCTGGAATTAAGCACCAACCCTTTGATTAACCCACCTGTGGTTGATCTTATCAGAGGTGGGAAAAAGTCAAATGGATTGGATAGGTTTCAGAGAGAGAGAGAGAGAAACCTAGTATTCTGCTTTGCTTGTGGAGACCCAGTGGGATGCAATAATGCATGTGCAAGACAGAAGACTCCTCCCCAAGGGATCATGGAGGGCTGATTATTACCAAATTTGAGGACCTAATTTTTCCAATCCTGGTCCCACCACTTCCCCATTTCTTAATTCTCTCTCTCTCTATCTCTCTATCTTCCATGGCGATATTTTCAATTGTTTAAATGTGACTGCCGAATAGTTGCACTTCCATGTTCATCTTTAGGTGCCTCAAAGTTACCCAACTTCCCAAATATGGTGTAGGTGGCGGCTGCTGACAACGGGCCTTGTCAGGTTTCTGGTGCATGATTTGCATTTCCCCCTAGTGGGAAGATCAGCAACATTATCGCCAAAAGCCAAAAGGTCAGATGAGGAAATAGAGGCTGAGTCAGGTTGCTTCAATCAAGAATCAACGAAGGGACAGAATGAGTTGGGTGGTTGATGTATCGTTAGCAATGGACCTGTTATGCATCTACAGACCCCTACTAGATAGGTGCCAGGCCCTGAATGGGAAGATGAGAGTCCTAGTAGTCACATAAGTCAAAAAGTTCGTCTCTCTCTCTCTCTCGAGCTCTGTTAACAACAGATGAAACTTCATGCTGATGTTAACTGGGGATCCAATGAGGCAAAACTACAGGAGAAGAAGAAGCTTCTGGTCTATGAACAGGGCACGGAGTTTATTTACCATATCATTTGAAACAAAGCTTCAGCTTTCATCCTGATAAAAAAGAAAAGCTTGAGCTTTTCATAAAGAGCCGTACAGGAATTCAATCAAACTAATCTCCCTCCTTGGTCATTAGCAAATTAGTAAGACTGTCTTTTTCGAGCCAACGTCTGATCTGTACCGGAAAGCCACACAAGAGACAGAAACCTCCCTCTCAAAGATCTCCCATGTTGATCCTTTCCTTCCCGCGATCAAATATCTTTTCTTTACTCTCTTGCTCCGAGCAAACGAACAAAGAGCACAGGATTAGAAATGCGCTATCTTTTTCCCCTGCATTTGGTGGCACTTGATGCTGTCTGCTGGTGACGGGTGTGCAGCGGATTGGGCAGCAGTTGCATTCACTTAAAAAAAGGAGAGATTCAACCCCGTGAAAAGGAGAAGGCTTCAGCACCATGTTTTTTGGCAGCTCAAATATTCCCCCATCTCCACGTGTAGCCATCTTTTTCGATGGTTTTGCGCTCTTATCACCTCCTTTGGATCCCCACCACCTTCGTCATCGAAAACCCCCCAAAAAAAATACAAAAACAAAAGAGGAGGAAAAGGAAAGACGACAGCGTGAGGGATGGGAGTCGTTTTCCTTAGGGCGATGCGCTACCGAATTGATTAATGAGCTTGATCAGTCGTCGCTGTTTCGCTTACATGCTTCGCAGGAGGCGTGGCGCCCTTTTGTTGGGGTTAGTTCGCCTGGAGTGACCACGCACGGTCGCGATCGTTACATAAAAAATTTGCAAGAAAACTCTGCCTGTCGAACATTCATTCGAAGTAATTGATCAAACAATTGATTGACCGAATATCTTCCAAGATCAGGGGCTAAGTAGAATACATCCACAGGATATTTATATCTTAATACGTCCGGCTGAGTGATTCCAAGACGGAACATATCTTTTTACTTGTCAATCAGGGTATTCTGCAAGCAGTTGGCACGATCAGTAGATAAAGAAATGATAAAGAAAGAGACTTGCTCTTCCGTTTGGGTCAAGGAAAAGCTGCTTTTTGCTTCCTTTTCTTTGTCCTAGACTCTTGTCACCATCTGGAGCTGATCAAGTTACTAATGGGCTTCTTTCTCCGCCTTTCATCTTCCGAGCCTTTCATTGAATGCTTGGGCCAGTTTGGCCCCTCCCATTTGCATTTCCTAGGGACACGATCGCTCGGTGCATGAAGCGGTGGGATCAAGAAATGCACTGACCGACAGGCAGATAGGCGAAAGACTCGTGTACAATGATGCCCACCATTTCACTTCAACCACGGCCGACCCATTTCAGTTCGCAATACGACTAGACTACACTGAGGCCAGGACTTCGTTTTGAATTTTTTTGATTGGTATTGGTTCATCTCTGTCCCATGCTTGCGAAGAAGTGCACTTGATCATTACCCTTGCCAACCCAAGAAAAGAAACCGACAATAATCACAGGTCGGCGGTCTCGTGGATCCCTCTGGATTCCTCCTGTCCCGATATACTCTTCAAGCTTCTGGATCGAGTTCAGCATATATTAGGACGGGCTGTTCACCTTTCAAGAGACCGACTTTGGCCAACGCTCGCGAGGATGAGGGACATCAAATACGCTTATCCATATCCTGCTTCAGGTCTCATCAGTCTCTATCGCCTTCGTGCTAGTTTTGCGCTTTCGTATTGTTTTCTCAGCACCCTAGAGATCAAGCCTCGAATTTCGTTAGCCATCGTCAAATTATTAATGGTTATACATCGTGGTTGGTGCGCAGGTGTGTATGGTAGACCTCCGGTGATGGCGCCGCCCCCGTATGCTTATGGGGCTTATCCGCCGCCAAGGACCGATACCGGGTTCCTAGACGCATGGTAAACTAAAAATCAGGCCCTGCGATTTTCTTGAAGTTGTCTATATGTTCTTTTATTTATTTGGCGTTTATATCTATCTATGTATATGGTGATTTCCCATTTTTTCTAAAAATTTTGTGTGTGTTGAGAATACAGTCTTGCAGCATTATGCTGTTGTTGCCTGCTGGATACGTGCTGCTGGCCTTGGGACCCCTTCCTCTTCATGTAGCAGCAAAGCAAAACACACAAGCGGTGAACGACCAAGTCCTTTCCTCGGTCGAAGACCCCCTTAGTTTTATTTCCTTCCCTTCGTCTAGACCTCTTTGTAAAATATCTTTCTTTGTAGAAAGCAACTGTACCTTTCTCCCTTGCCAATGAAAGCGAGTTCCCAAACGATTTCATGTGACTTTGGGTATTATCAATCGCATCAGCAAGTAGAAAATAAAACAATTTTAGATCAAAGCGATCGGTTAATTAATTTTTCTTTTCTACACGTAAAGTTTCCTTTTTTATCGCGTTGGAATCCACCATTATTTATCGGCAAATATAAGCTGAAACAGCGATAAAAACATACACTCTTTCAGCAATGACAAAAGAGAGGAGAACGTCCATTTTGCACGTCCTGCTGATTCTTAGATCACCAGAACCCCGACAGCAAGGCTCGATTGTCATCAAGGAACGACAAGGACTGAAAGTTGGAATGCCGTGTGCGTTCTTGAAGGCTCGGAAAAGGGGCATTCAAGTTACGGTACTGCAGAAATGAACCTGGAGATGCATTGAATATGCGAATGAACATAGTGATTTTATAACCTCGCCGTAACGTATTTTAATTAATCAGTTGCAAGACAACAAAATGAAAGTCGTGCTGACGACCTCGTACAAAATTTGGCAACCAAAAAGTTCCAACCTCGATGGGACTCAGAAAAGCTTAATGCACAGAAAAAGTGAAGTACAAAACCATAACCAACCACCACTAGACTGCGGTGAGACGCTGCTGCGACTTTTCAAATACTCTATTGGGAGCGATGAGGCTTGAGGATACACGAGTACCGCAGCAGGCAACAAGGCTTGAGGATATAAGACTGCTGCCGCCAAAAATTGGTGCCCATATTGATCAAACAGCCGAAACTCGTGTGTGCTTATATGTTAGCATCAAGTACAGGCCTGGCGAGTGACAGATTATTTCTCCAGGTATCTGCTATGAACTGATTGTATGAATACCTGCTAAAATGCCTTCGGTTACCGTTCTATCTTTCTGAAATTGGTGAACAGCTCACTAAGTTGAGATTCACAGGCAGCTTGAGCCTCAGGGGCCAGATCCTTTAGAAAAGGCTTTGTTAGGTTAAGGGTCGACACGATTTGAAAGACCCTGCTACAAAACTTGCGGACTTCAGCACGCCTTGACTGTTTCTTCGGCATGTTCTTTACCATCTCCCCTATCAAGTGACCAAGCTTCTTCAGATGGCTTTTCACTAATTTCTTTGACCTCTCCTGCTGCTGTTCATCTGCATTTGGATGTACCATTGACCGCAAGATCTCGTGTATCAGATCAAGGGCCTCAACTCGGCGAAAATCTGATTTTGCAGAGCTACATTTATCAAGAAGGAAGCCGAGAAGATTTTGCCCTATCCATGGCCTTCTCCTGAATATTTCTTTCAGAAATTCAGATTTTATCTGTGACTTTTTGCTGTCAAGGAAACCAACCATAACACCACGGAAAATATCCAGGACCTTCTGCAGCTCAGATTCTTGAAAGTTTCTTCCATCTATTATTTTCAATATCCAATACGTTGAATTCTGTGCAAGGGAAGTAACCATTTTGTGTCGATTCCGCGAGGCAGACGGCTTCTTGGATGGGTTACCAGCAGATTTTCTCTTAAAAGGTTTTGAAGCCAATTTCAAGTTCCTTTCCAACAAAGACTCGAGAGAAGAAAGCTGTATGGCTTCACCTTTCGGATGATCCTTAGCTTTGAAAATTTTCTTTTGCAAAATTCCCCATATACGTTGGCCAAGCTGATCACTACCTTCCACATTATGAAGATTGACAAATGCTTGAGCCAGATTTGAGTACACCATCAGAACTTGAGGTTTACCTGCACAGCCCAGACGATCAACAGTTACATAAGATAATGAAATCATTTGTTTAACAGAATGATGCCTTCAACATCAATGATAAAGTCCAATGTTCCTGTCAACTTCTCTAACATTTCACCTCCATAAGTTGGGGTAAGTGATTTCCATACCATAAATAATAGCATTAAGGAAAACATTCTGACTGATTCATGTTTCTTTTTCAAATGACTGCAGCTATTTTTTCTCCATGTATCCATTAAATAACAAAGAAATTCACCGCCTCATATGATTCATCTCTTGAACCATGAGAAACTCCTGTTTCCATTTAAAGCACGTGCTGAAAATGCTGATAGCAAAAGGTTGCAAAAAGCCCTCTGAGCACGTCTTGAGGACTAACCAAATTATTTTCAAACCTATAGAGGATAGCACTATCCTTAAATCTACCATTAACAAAAAAGAAAAAAAGAAAAAGAAGGAAACGAAAACCTTGCTCTTCTGCAGAAACAACATTAACAATACATATTCTGATATCTGTCTTGCTTGTTCGTGTACATTACCTGCATTTTCATGAAGGTACATCTCCAGCAAGGACAGAACGCGCAATTTGAAGAGAACAAGTTGGGAATGAGCAGTTTCGCCCCCAGCATGATTTTTTCTCTCCTTGAAAATCTGAGCAAGATAAGTATCCATGCGGAACATCGCGTCGTCGTCCATTCCTCCATCAGACTCCTCAGAATCTTCCAGAATTTCCCTACCACTTTCCAAATCTCCAACCACTGTCTCAGAGTCATCAGTCTCAGCCGTTTCACCTGTCTCGGCTTCATCAACTTCCTCATCTTCCTCAATCCCAAGAAAGTCTTCATCCTCATCATCATCATCATCTTCATCCTCACTCTCTACATTCCGATGTCTGGCAGGCTTTATATCTTTCTTTATGACCCGTAGCATCCGCCGCAAGCCATCATCGGTGACATCAGAGCAGAAATGTTTGAAAACCTAAAAATTATATCAAAAGCAAATAAGAAGCAAGAATTCATATGTTTTACTATCGCTGACAGCTATCATTAACTGGCAACGTGAATGCTTTTCTGGCAAGAACTATGCACACTTCAAATTTTTTCCAATCCGATAAAGATTTCAAAAACTAAATCAGAGGAAAAAAAAGAAAAAAGTCCCTCCTCAATTTTTTCTTGACCTGCATTTCACATTATAATGCACCGGTGAATGTCTTGAGGTTTCTCCATTGACCCCTACAAGTTTTTGCAATCCCCTAGGTCCCATGCATATAATTTAAATAGAGGAGTACACACAGAAGCACACAAGTCTGTTCTCCTGGTTTGAACCCAGCAGAATACGCAGTGAAGGTCTTTTTAAAGGCTCAAGGTGCCAAATGTAAAAATCTATAAATATATGGCTCAAAGCATAGATTTTGAAACTAGATGATGCAAATTGCAATTGAAGGAAAAGCTAAGAATTATTTCTAGATTTCCGTGAGAAAGTTAACAGGATGATTTGATGAGATATTCAGGACAGCTTCCCAAGCCAATGTATAATATCATAGAAGCATAAAAAAGAACAAATAATGAACAGCTGGTATCCAAAAAATAAGTCTCACCTCAGCTGACTCTAGGGACTTCAAAGGGAGAACAATAATGGGAAAAGAAAATTAACCAACAAAAATCTACGAATAGATCACCCACCTGCTCTATTGCAGCCCTCATTGGCGCTGTTGATTGAGGTAGCAAAGAAAGCAGTGTATCAACAAGCACATCCAGCAATTCAGGCGCTCCATCACCACCACTCATCTCATCATCTCCAGATGATTCAAGCAGATCAAGACTAGAAAAGGCCTTCTTACAGCATATAACAAGTTCCGAAGCAGCTTCCGCAAATTCTCCAGGCCGAAGAAGCAATTGAAGGAGTAGCTGGATAAGCAAGTACCTCAATGCATGCAATTTATGTACATGAGGGCCTGATCCACTGCTCCTTTCCTGCCAAGACCAAAGCATTCAAAAGATCTGCAATATGAGTACCAATGGGATGAACCAACAAAGGATATAATTGAATTTCATTATACAAATAACAGCTAATTTGATATTAAATCGCATGAAGGATCTCAGAGAGCATGTGTGGCCTTGTTAGGAGATATGATGAAACTCTAAGTCTCACTATAACATCTTTTGAACAATGTTAAAATCAAACTGATTCAAGAAAAGTTCACTACCTCTCTAGATAGCCTAGTTTCCATTGTCTTCAGCTTTTTGAATGCCTTCTCGTCATCATCGCTCAAAGTCCGGAAGAGTGAAACAGAAGGAATGTTACGTAGGGTGCAAAGGAACCAAACAAAGTAAGAGCCTAGATCACTTGGCTCAGCAGCATTCACTGAATCGCGTGAGCCATCCCCTTTTTGGGCGGATGCCAGCAACAACTGAAGCTGCTCAATACACATTCCGCAGAGAGCAGTTGAAGTAGCCACTTTTGGCCATCTGAACTTCTCTTGCAACTCAAAAGATGTCACTTCAGAGCCAAGAGATGCAGTAAAAAGGCCTTGAACAGCTAGAAACTTCAGAATTTCTATCTGCACCTGAAACTTCGCTTCGGAATCCAGTTTCAAGTACTTCGATATACCAGGGACAGATTCAACAATCCAAATCTTCAAGGAATCTGTGTTTCCACCAGCAAAAATAGAATCTTTATCCTCATTTGATCCAATCTCTGAGTTGTCATCAGTTGTTTGACTCTGATCTGAGGGTTCCTCAGAAGCAGGACCATCATCCACGAACATATCTGTTAAGCTCTGAATAAACAGCTCGCAACCTTTTTTAGTTTGGAACTCAGCCAAAAGATTTTTGACTGTCCTTGTCTGAGTAATTATATCAAATTTCCCATTGCTATGCTTCTGCAGAGCCACAATAACAGCAACCCTCTTGACATCGTCAACATCGTTATACTTAACCCAGTCAGAGAGTTCCTTAAGAAAATGCTGTGCAACCTTGTACAGCCATGAGTCCCTTGTTGAAAGTATATCCATCAAACCCTGCACAATCTTGTATGACAAAACAAGTGGGATAAAAGATGCTGGCATCCTTGGGAAGAGGAGGAGGAGGACATCAAATGCCAAGTGTTTACGATCATGTGATGACAACATAAGGGATCCTTCGATCACAACTTCAATAAAGCACTGCAGGTTCTTTGCAGTGTCTTCGTCAGAAGCACTGGACTTGCGGCCCTTTTTCTGCTTCTTTAAGGAGCCTGAGAAAGCTGCCGCATCTTCATCCTGCAAAACCGGGTCAGGCAAAAGAAGTTTCACCAGCACAGGCCACACACTATGAACACGAGGTTGGCAAAATGTAGATTCCTGCAAGATTGAGCACGGAAAGAACCTAAAAGGATCAATAATGATGATTTGAATTATCCTGTACATTTTCTAAGGACAAATTACACATCTGAAAATTACCTTGAAGCAATTGCTTAGATAAGACAAATGTTCTGAAGTAAAAAATTTGCTGGCACTAAATGGATTTGGCAGAAGTTTTCCATATACTGGGTTATCACCAGAAATTCTTTCACGAATTTTCAGCGCTAGAAGCAATGCATCAGGATTTCCACTTTCAGTGGCCCCTGCAAACCATTCATGAATGCCTGGAGCTCCAACAACATGACTGATCACGGCCTCAGAAGGTAACTGTGTGACAACAGTTAGGCAATTAAAACATGAGAGAAAATAGGTGAGGCTCCAGGCAACACATTCCATTTCTACCTCGAGGAAATTAATCCAAAATCACTAAGAAATACATGAGCCATGTGTGACACCTTGTTTTCACTCCTCGACTGAATAAAACCCTCCATCCAGCACACGTGGTTTCTTGTCCACTCCCACAAAGAGAACAGATCAAAAGAATTACCCCAAGCAAGAAAACATACTAATAACCCTGAAGCTGCATAGGCTCAGGGGCCTTTCTTTGATGCATGGAAAAAAAATGCATAGAAAGTTTTAGCAAATGCCCAGTGATTAGGAAGGGGTCCAATGGGACAAGGTCTGTCGGCAAAGTAACAAGTGAAGATGAAAACAGTCCAAAAGCCAAGGCCTATAACACCCCCCCCGGGCCCCCCACGGCCCCCTCCCTCTTTCAGAAAAAAGAAAAAAAGAAAAAGAAGAAGAAGAAGCTTTCCCTAGCTATCTATTATATATGATAATATCATATTCAACAAGATAATGGAAACAATCAACAGCAAAAGAACTTTATCCGGCTCTCTAAATATTTTATCCACTTGCAACCTGCCAAGCGCAAGATGCCAAACTTAGTATCACGTAATGTAAAGTGACTACAGTTCCAAAGTAGTTAGTTGCCTAGTACACCTAACCAAGGGGAATTCAGTAATATAAAAGATCTGAGAATGCCAGGGTAAACAAGCACATACACATGCCAGTGCAGACATTCATTACCAACGATAGATACACGATTCTTCAGAAAGTGCTGATTGACATCAGTTTGCTTTACACGGTGATGTTTAGATTGACAACAATTCATCAATAGTGTAAGAACAAATGGTTCCAAAAAATCTATAAGCTATAAGAATCTTGAGTAACTCATTAGCTTAAATTACCTTTTCAACCAAGTCCAGAAGAACACTGACCGATGGTTCTTGCAGATACCTCTTTTTGGCTGAAAGGGAAATAAGAAGACCAGTGAATTCTCTGATATATGGAGTACTTTTATCAGAAAGCCACTCCTTGACTAGTCTTCCAGAACGAGCTAGGGCTCCATAAGCAAATAAACGGCCTAAAAGGCAATCCCTCACTTCCTGCAGTGTGAATGAAGGATGTTACGTTTTAATGGAAGGAACATTGAATCCATCAAAAAGAATAAAAAGGACAAAGTGCTACCTGACCCTTCATCGACGAAGGAACTTCTAATAAGTCAACAGAAAGTTTCAACAAGGATTCCACCCGAATGGTAGGAACAGTACTGACTAAGAGAGTCAAACCCAAGGAAAAACCCTGTCTTGCGCACTGCATTAACACACCGAAATCATGTGAGGGATAATAATCAGTATTATAGTCGTCAAAACATCGGACTGACAAATAATATTGTGGAAATAAAAAGTTTGTTTATTGTGCCCCAAAAGAAGTATGTTCGCAGATTGATTTCATCAATTGACAGCCAGACTAATATGGATTCAAGAGAAACGGCTATCAGCAATATGAAGCCTAAATAAAAGAGGGCAAAGTCCTATCTTACTGAAGTATATGCGATGAGAAAAAGGAGAAGAAGGTTTAGAAAAAACACATCAGATCGTCCACTGTCTGAAAGGAATGACAGGAAGAAATGGAGCTACACAGCTAAAGGTATGTCTTTTAAGTTCAACTATAGAAAAAAGAGTCGCCAAACGTAACAGTGCATCTACCCAGAATTCAGATTGAAACATGCGCTGCATCGCTTTGGAAACGAAAGACGGACTGAGAAACTTCATTCATAGATTTCAAGTAGTCACTCAAGAATTCTAATTTCGTGCAAAGCATACCTATTCAAACAGACAGAGTAGTTAAGATACGAAAAAAAAGGGCACTTTGTGGATTGATACATGAGCAACTACTCGATAAAAAGTAGAAAAATTCATCAACTCCAACCTCTCTCGACGAAGAAACTCCGCGAATGAGCCTCCGCACGGCATATTTCACTGAAGGCGCGCAGTCCTTCAATCCATCATCCTTTTCAGCTTCCAACTTCGCCCCAACATCAACCAGCTCCTTCTCCTCGAGCCTATCGTACGCCTTCTGAACCGCCCGCAGCTCCGTCACCAGCGTCTCCACCGCCGCCTCCCGAACTGAAGCGTCCGCGGACGCCAAGTCCCCGAAAACGCTAATGTGAAACTCGGGCAGCGGATTGCCGCTCGTAGAAACCGCCGCCGCGGCACCACCGCCACCACCTTCTTCTTCACCACCTCTTTTCTCCGCAGCCACCACTTGCTTGGGCCTCGGCTCCCCGTCATCCGGGACGGCGCGGTGCCGCTCCTTGTCGAGCGCCTTCCTGTTCTTCCTCCTCTCCATGGGCTTCACCGAGCTCGGCAATGCGGCCGCGGGGGCAGGCGAATCACCGCTCCCCTTGAGCTTCTTTTTCTTTGTCTTCGACGGTTCGGCGGCGGCGGCGGCGGCGCCATTGGCGTCCTCCGCCCGGTCGATTACTGCCTCCTCAACACCGCTCGAGCTCCGCTTGGTGCCCATCGGAGATCAACAATCTGCGAAGAAGAAGAAGGAGGAGAAGAAGGAAGCTTTCGTTGGAGCTGGTGCTGAGTTTTCCTCTTTGAGGGTTCTTGAGAGTTTTGATTTTAGGGTTTTAGGGGACCATTGAATTTTTGAAGGAAGAGGCTGCAAATTCTTGGGAGGGAGGCGGGGCGCGTGGATGGATCATTTGAGTCCGAAAGGATTTCGGGTCCGCCACCGGCCCATGAATTCTGGATGGGGGGTGTGGGCCGGACTTAGTTACTGAGAGTCCGGCCCGTTATTCGGAGCCGTCCAGTCCAGTCCATCCTACAATTCTAGGCCATACCTGGACTTTTTTTTTTTTGGGTCAGATTCATACCAGGAATGTGCCTGAAAACCAAAGAGATGATGACACGTCTTCTCGACTGGCTGATGAGATTTTTCTGTCATGGATAATACGCTTCCACATATATATTTTGCCGATATACAAGGATATTCATATTTTCCAATGTGTAGATTAAATTGGAGCTAAGAAACATTTAAATTATATTAGATTAGAGCTTAACAACACCTAACTGGAAAGAAATTCGTGATGAATTAGCAGAAATTTACGAGTCCATTCAAATAAGTGAATTGATATATGCTTGACATTAGCCTAAATCTTTACCAATCCTTTAGATAGAGTAATCTGCACAAAGTTAACATGACAATGTTAACCCTTTTAGACTCCTTATCAAGAGCCGTGATTAGCAGAAAATGCCAATCTCATTACACAATGGAAAAAGAGAAAAAAGATCCAAAGTTTCTAAGCAAGGTGTCCGCCACCTCTTGCCCAGCAAATATGAGAGAACTGCTTCCTTTTCACATCCCCAATGCCTTCAATTTCGTACGCAAATTAGTACCTCCTCCTTGAAGAATGATCGGATGACCACCCATTTCATTCTAAAAAATAAGGGGAAATTCCAAAAAGGCACCCGAAGTACCCTCTTTTTCTCAAGCAAGGGCTTGAAATGGACATTATTTCAAATAAAAACTTAAAGTGCCTTCATTTTCTCAAATAAGGATTTAAAGTGGATATTATTTCAAATGAAAACCTAAAGTGATTATATTTATTTTAAATAAGAGCTTGAAGTGGCTATGTTCGTTTCAAATAAGGACCCGTCTTTCCAGCAATCAAGGGTATTTTCGTCATTTGCCCTTTTTTTTTTTTTTTTTTTTTTGTTCTTCTTCTTCCTCTTCGCCAATGGCCAATTGGCCATTGGCAATACCCACATAGGGCTGGGTGAGGGATGGCCTCACCTAGGTATGGCAACCCTCACCTTGGGGCCATCCGCGAGGTCGACCCTTGTCGAACTTGGGAGGGTCACCACACTCAAGCGATGCTGTCCCTCACTTAGCCCTTTGTGGGCATCAACGGTGGCCGGTCGACCACTAGCAAAGAGGAAGAAGAAGAACCAGAAAAAAAAAAAAAAAAAAAAAAAAGGTGAAATGCAAAATGACAAAAATACTCTTGACCGGTCAAAATTTTTTACCAATCGACGATCGCGAGGTCGGGTCCTTATTTGAAACAACCAAAGCCACTCCAAGCCTTTCTTTGAAACAACTAAGGCCACTTTAGGTCCTTATTTAAAATAAAATCTACTTCGAACCCTTATTTGAGAAAACAATAACACTTTGGGTCCTTTTTTGAAATTTTCCCAAAAAGCAATAAAGAGGATTGAGATTCTAATTTTAGGCAAATTTAGCCATCTTAGATTTGGGGTTGGACACATCAGCTGTTAAGCAGCTGACTAATTAGACAGCCCGATTCAATCGTCCTCATTGTTTTTCCTCTCTCCCTTTCTTCAGTATTTTCCCTCTTCGCAAATGTTGCCCCTTCGGCCCGCACGACCTGAACCGCGACCTCCATTGGGCAACGGAGCCACACCAAGCCGCCAAACCCCACACCCCACGGCGCAGCCCGCCACTCTCACTGTCAGCTCGTTGCAAGCTCCCAGCACTCGTCGGCTGAGAGTGGGAGAGAAAGGGAGTGGTCTACTATGTAAATTCCTCCAACGAATAGCCTACTTTGATTTAAAGGGTAACTTTTATATGGAAAATTTACCGTCCTAGGCTAGAAAGAACTCCAATCCTAGGCAATACACGAGATGCAACCAACTTCAAATAGAACCTTTACCGAAGGGCACTTGCCCAGGTGGCCAAAATAAACTGCTGCAGAAGCAGGTACTATTGACTGAATCAAAAGATCCCTCACAATCCGCGCAAACAACAGAATTGAACAGCCAGTGGCAGACAAGGAATTCATCTTTCACCCCACTAGCCTCGGAACGAAAAAGATCATCGACCATGAAAGCCTAGACACCGAAAGTTTGCTCAGTAGCTTGAACATGTAAAGGCTAAAAGGCCACCAAAACCCTCTGCTCTACACACGCAAAGAAGAGTTTTACCACATTAAGCAAATACAACAGGTAATGAGAATTTAATGACTTTCACTTTCTGCAGAACAATGAAGTGCGGATGTGGTGGTTATTTCCAATGTCACCAGTCCAAAATTTCCTAAGCTTTTTCCTCCAACATTTAAATACAATACCTCAATAGAAAATCACTTCCTTAAAAAGGAGATGGAGATTAAGTCCAAAAAAAAAGAGATTTCACTTCTTGACCTCCTCATATTCGGCCTCCGGAGGAGCCTGCTCGCCACCCTGAGCACCTCCGGCTGCTGATCCACCATCTGAACCACCACCGGTCATGTGCTGTCCAATCTTAGAAACGGCCTTGTTGGCGGCATCGAGCTTCGACTTGATCTCATCAATGTTATCACCTCCGATGGCTTTCCTCAAATCTGCAACCGCATCCTCAATCTCCTTCGCAACTTCGGCAGGGATTTTCTCCCTATACTCATTCAAGCTCTTTTCTATGCTGTAAATGGTAGTATCCGCACTGTTCCTGATGTCTATCAGAGCTTTTCTCTCCTGATCACGCTGGGCATGCAACTCTGCTTCCCTAACCATCTTCTCAATCTCGTCTTCTGACAGACCACCGGATGAACGGATGGTGATTTGTTGTTCTTTCCCAGTGGTTTTGTCTTTGGCAGAAACAGTCACGATACCGTTGGCATCAATATCAAATGTGACTTCAATCTGAGGCATGCCTCTAGGAGCAGGTGGAATGCCCATGAGCTCAAATTCCCCAAGAAGCTTGTTGTCTGTTGCCATTTCACGTTCACCTTGAAGGACCTTGATACCAACTTGTGTCTGGTTGTCTGCCGCTGTGGAGAAGACCTGCAAGAACAGAAAGACAAAACTTCAATACACTATTTATTACACTTGAAAAAGAATATGTCAATTGAAACCCTTCATAGTAAAACAAAGCCCCAAGCATTCTTCTTCTCAAAGTGCCTAAAAGAGAAAATATTGCAACTCAAGGCACTCTGAGCTATATGCATGTAACCTGATTCTTTGGAATCTCACCTGACTCTTTTTGGTGGGAATAGTTGTATTCCTGTTTATGAGTCTAGTGAAGATACCACCCAATGTCTCAATACCAAGAGACAAAGGAGTCACATCTAGAAGAAGCAACTCTTTAACATCACCGCGAAGAATACCACCTTGAATTGCTGCTCCTAAGGCAACAGCTTCATCCGGATTAACCCCTTTGCTTGGGCTCTTTCCAAATATTTCAGAAACAATCTCTTGTACTTTAGGTACCCGAGTCATTCCACCAACTAGAAGAACTTCATCGACCTCTTTGGTGGATATGCCAGCATCCTTCACACAATTTTTGCATGGGTTCCTAGTTCTTTCAATCAGGTGGTTCACCAAACTCTCAAACTTCGATCTAGTGAGAGTAATATTCAAATGCTTAGCCCCAGAAGCATCAGCTGTGATAAATGGCAAGTTAATTTCAGTCTGCGACGTTGATGAAAGCTCAATTTTAGCTTTCTCCGCAGCCTCCCGGAGCCTTTGCAAGGCCAGTCTATCCTTGGCAAGATCTATGCTTTCAGTTCTCTTGAACTCGCTAACCAAGAAGTCCAGCAATGCATTGTCAAAATCTTCTCCACCCAAGAAAGTGTCGCCATTTGTAGCTTTCACCTACAAAAAAGTATGAAAGTTTCACCACAAACCCCTGGCTTATAAAGGCAATTGAAAAGTATAAACCATGTCAAAACCACTCATACCTCAAAAACTCCATTGGATATCTCCAAAATGGAAACATCAAAGGTTCCACCCCCAAGATCGAAAACAGCTATGAGCCCCTCCTTGTTGTTCATTCCATAAGAAAGTGCAGCTGCAGTTGGCTCATTTATAATTCTCTGCACGTCGAGACCTGAAATTCTGCCAGCATCTTTGGTTGCCTGTCTCTGGGCATCATTGAAGTAAGCTGGAACTGTGATAACAGCTTTCGACACTGTCTTCCCCAAATAAGCCTCAGCTGTTTCTTTCATCTTTGTTAGAACAAAAGCACCAATCTGACTTGGGGAATACTGTTGTCCATTTGCTTCAACCCACGCATCTCCATTGGGGGCCTTCACTATCTTGAACGGAACCATCTTCATTTCTTTCTGGGTCTGGGCATCATCAAAACGCCTTCCAATCAACCTTTTGGTACCGAAAACAGTGTTTGCTGGATTGGTGACAGCTTGACGTTTGGCCGGAGTTCCTACGAGCAACTCTCCTTTCTGGTTGAAAGCAACCACCGATGGTGTGGTCCTTGCACCTTCAGCATTTTCAATCACCTTGGGATTCTGTAGGAGCGCAAAACAATTTTAATAGTCCGAACATCGAACTAAGATATCCAGAAACGAAGAAAGATCATAATTTATAACCAGCAAGCTAATTTTCATCCTCAGTACTTCTGGCTCTTACCTTTCCCTCCATGACTGCAACACATGAGTTGGTTGTACCCAAGTCAATGCCAATGACATCACTCCCTGCCGGCTTTGAACTGTAGAATGGGCAGAAAACAGGATGAGTCAATTTCTTACTCGCTTCACAGCTCAAATGTTACACAGCAATGTATCCATACCTGAATGCTCTGCACAAACTTGCCCAATTCTGACCTGTATGGCAGCCGGTCCATGATGATTTGGCATGGCCAGTCAACTGAAAAAAGAGATGCCATGGGTGATTATCATATCGTTGAAGAATCCTCAAGTCATGCACATATAAGACTCGCCATGCCAGACCAGGACCACCCAAGACGCAAGGTAGAAAGAGCATGCCACAACGAACGAATGCATATTCCACTCATTTTCTGTTCATGATTTGGATGGAAGATCACTGGAGTGCAACTTGGCCTCACAGTCCCATGCACAATGGAATGTCTTTAATGATGACATAATTGTCCTGTTTCTAGCCCAGCAAGATTACCGTAGATAAATGCATCAAGGATTGTAAAAAACAGGAAACACGTACCATTCAAAGATTTCTAATCAATCTAAGATGAGGAAATCACAACCAGACTAATTCGAAACAAGCCATTCGACCAATGGACAAACATAAAAACAATAACTTTAAACAAAAATAGGGCTTGAGCTCTTCTGTCCAAAAAACGGAGAGGATACGGAGTCACGGAGAAACGAAATGCTTAATCCGACTCTCATGAAGCACGGACATCAGCTGAAAGCTCCCTTAATATCATCCGTGTGGTGGTGTGCAGGCACATAAGGATTTATGCATGCAATCGTAAGCGTGACAAAACCATCATCTTTAAATCAAAACGAATTCACAGATGAAAAACGCCATAGACAAAGATCATCCCACGAAAAATCTCCATGCATCTCCATCAGGAAAACAGACAGTTAAAAAAAAAAAAAAAAAAAAAAACAAGCTGACGCAGAGATATAACCACAGCAAGATCAAAGAACCATCCCCAGACGCTCAAGCAGCAACGATGAAGAAGAAGAAGAAGAAGAAGAAGAAGGAAAAACAGAAACAGCAAACGAAGAAACGAAAATCCATTCCCAGAAAGCCTCGGACTGATTAGTCACCTCGACATTCGATCTCAGCTCAACAACTCCCCACCCGAAATCGAATTCAAGCGCACGAAATTGACAAAAAAAAAGGAAAAGAGAAAAAGAAGGAACAGCAGAGAGACTTACGGATCTGTAGGCGGAGAAAGGAGCGGAGGCGACGTCGCGACGCCGCATGGAGCGAAGAAGAGCCGCGGTGGCCATCCCTCCCTCTCTCTCTCTCTCTCTCTAGAAAGCCGAACTGACGGGAGGAAGAGGAGGGGGAGCTTCGTGGGCGGAGCTGCTGGTTCCTCTGCTAGGGTTTAGGGTTTAATGGCGGAAAGAGGAACTGCAGCGGCCCTTTTATTCGAGAGCCCGACGGGTGGCGAGAAATGGGGATCGAGCGGAAGGTTCTAGACGACGCATCCTGTGCGCGCACGCTCGCCCGTGCGTCGCCGTTCATCTCGACTCTGATCGAGGAGTTACGCGCATCCGACGGCCCCGATCGATTCTCGGACCGATGCGGCCCCGCGACGGCCCTGATTGGACGACGGCGGCGCGGGGTCGTTTTGGGGGGGGGGGGGGGGGTGCGAATTTGCGTGATCGTTTTGGCCTCCACGACGCTGTTTCGGCGGGTCAGTGGCGAAAATCGGCTTCTTTCTTTTTTTCTTTTTCTTTTTTTTTTCCTGTCTTGGCCAACAAGCAAGAATTTTCCTTTTTTCTTCTAAGCCTTTTGGGCCAACGTCATGTTTATCTCATCCAATCAATTTGAGAGAGAATTTATTAAAAGAACACAAGAGAGAACTTTATAGATGTGACAACATCCTCGGCCAGATTAAATGAGGATAAATTAATTTGATAAAATACACTACTCTTAACGAGATTAAGATAATAGACCCGACTCTATATGAAAATGTCTACAGATGAATCGGTTTACACAAATAAGTAAACCCAACTCCTTATAATCAACAAATGGTGAGGTTTGATCGGTTGATTGAGAGATCGGTTAATATGATGACTCGGAGGACATAGGAAACTCAACTATTACATGACATGGTCATCGACAAAAGATTGATTGGTGACAAAGCTTATGGGCGATCAATTACCATTTCCGGTACTTTTTACTTTCGAAGCTTCACTTTAACACCAAGCAATTTCCTGTCCATAATCTAACATAATCAACGAGGAACCCATTTCATAAACCAAAAGATCAATTCTTTTTGGCAAAAGATTTTCGCTTTGCGGGCAAAAATCCCTTTCGAGAGAGACAGGATTTTATATATCCATGCTTCCAAGTGATGAATGTGAAGAATTCACTCCATACATTCAACAGGGTCATGATGATTAAGAGATTAGGTAAGAACAATATTAGTTAAAAATCTGTACAAGAATGACAACTACGGTCTATTAGCACCAATCTCAAGTTCAATTTCTGGAAAGTTGCCCGACTTAGCTCTAAAACAATGCAATGAGCAAGCAAAGTTTCTCTTCAAACCCAATACTGTGTTCTCATCTTTATCAAAAGCAACAGCTTTGCCTTGTCAAAGAGCATCTGGCGAAAACATGACATCCGATACAAATCGTTTTTTCTTACTTTTTCAATGGCCCCGGCAATACAACCCAATTTCCTTACCGGGAAAAAAAAATTGAACTACATTTGTGGGAAAAGGAGACACTGTACAATCTGTCGACAAGGATGCAACCAATAGGTTAAGTTTCCCCACAAGAAGGGGGGAAAAACTCAATTAAAGAAATGATTCAATAGACCTAAAACTTCACTAAAAGGATGTAGAGAGCAACTAAGGAGGGACTTTCCGTGTTGTTTGTACTATGTTTGAGAACCCATCCGAGGAAAACTGATGAGAGAAATGATAGAACAGAAAATGATGAAAACTGGCAATTACAAACAGAGAGAGGAAAACCTCTTGCCAAGTATAGACAAATATGTACCGCCTTATATTAGCAGCGCCGCTCGAAACTTCCTTTCATATTCTCAAATAACCTCCTCTTTCGTCGTGCCTGTGGGTTCTCTTGAGAAACGACTTCCTGTTGAGGGACCAACTTCTCTGCATCACCCTCTTACTCTGCCATTGGGTCAAGCGTTTATACAAAGCAGGGAAAACGAAGCAGAGAAGCGCGAGAAATAGCAATCCCGCACAAAGCAACATCACATTGCGGAACCCGTCCTTCAATGCTGGGTTCCTTTGGTCTGTCCATGGAACTCCTCCCACGTTCATGCCAAAAACTGTGGTAAGAAAAAAGGGGGTAGAAAAAACGAGTGAAAATCTTCTCCTTAAGGTCAATGATTGAAATACTTCAGATGATGAAAGCAAACTTAACACCAGAATCCTAGTATAGAGCTTTTACCTCCGGTGATGATTGATAGGGGAAGGAATATTATGGAAAGGAATGATAGATAATATAGCTTCCTATTTATCTGCTCAGCCTGCCAGCTATCTAGACCAGCTTGGACAGCCGTCACGCGGTTTGCTATGAATCCCACGTTCTCCTTTAGTCTTCTCAGACGTCCAATTAACTCTTCAAGAGAGCCGATATCTTCGCTGGCAAACCACACTTTCGAAGAACATTTTTCTTTCACACGGGGGAATACCTGCTCACCATGGGCGATCACCTACACAAATTCATGTATTCCAATCAGAAAAAACTGAATCATGTTCTCCTTACCAGCCAAAAGATTGTGAGGTTAAGTTTTAACTGGTCCTATATGAGATAATTTCATTTAAGTTTGTATTTGGACTTTCAATGACCTTTCCTGATATTCATTTCCAGTTCCTTTCCTATTTGTGAAATTTATTTCTGAGAAATGATTACAAAGTATTGGCTTGGCTCCATGGAAAGACTAGATAATGGCCTTCCACTTCCAGCAACAATAGTTCACATAGGAATTCCGTGTCTGGTTTCAAGATGTTAAGACATACATACTGAATGGAAGATGGAAGTACCTGCAAGAGCCGCTGCAAATCAAGATGCATTTTTGGAAATCTCCTATTATCCAGCATTTGTTTCTTCAAATTCGAACCACCTGTGAACAAGTAAATTGAGTCCTGTCTCTCAAATTAAGTGGAAAATTCCAATTATGTACAGTACAAACTAGCTCCAGAACTGAAAATACAGCAGCAAATCATCTAAAGAGAGCATCTTGAAAAGAGGTCCCCAATCATTTCTTCTCTCAACATCAAAATGTTCATGACCAACAGGAAAAGTTGTGGACGAACTAGGAGTAGAGGCACACGTCTGCCTTGATCTAGCTTTCTTGACAATTCCACCACAGCAACTCAAACTTTAACACTCAGAACAGGTATAGACAATTCCATGCTGTTAAGATGCTGCATTCGTTAATTATCCATTTCATAAGGTTTCCCATGACAGCAGAAGATGTTAGCATTTACATGCACATATTGAAGTGAGCTACTGCAGTACTAGAAGTCACTTTAAATGTGAGAATCTTTAATAAACAGAGCATCGCATCTTACAACTTTGGAAAGAATGCGGTTTGTACGGACAGAACTATGCACATAAATTTTGATCACAGCACCACAAAATTGAATCAATTCAGTTAAGAAACTTTATCAATAGCAAAGATGCGAGAGGATGATTCACATAGATTAATCATCATATCTGTCAACTAGATTTCAGTGAGATAAAACTGAAGTTATTAAACAACTTCAGGCATTCAGCTAGAGAAAAGCACCCATCAAACTGCAAACCTTCACTTCATGCATGCATCTACTAAATTCACATTTTTGCAGCCTTTTGAAGTCGATGTTCGAATGTCTCAAATGTCCCTAATACTCACAGAGACTGAGATACGTTTCACTGTAATATTTTATTGCTGTCAGATCTATACTGCATACCACCATGAGATATTTGTCAAAGCTATATGAATTAAGGATGCAAGACAATTAGAAACTTGTGGTAGCACATGACGCAACCTCTGTCGCCATCAAGCCTACTATTTGATATAGGCAGAAAAAAATGAACCCTCACGCACCTAGGAAAGCGGCTTGTATTCGAGAGAGATGAATCATCAACAAAAACTTTAATCTCTAAGCTTAACTTACCTTTATCCAATTCAAGCTCCACTGAATCCAGGTCTATCTCGAGTTTGGTTACTACGTCTTGCAATTGATCCACATGCGTATCCAGAATGTGAATAAGGAGATTCGAGACGGATTTTGGCACTGGGTTATCAGCCTCCTCAGAGTGATTCATTGTTAACAAGAACTCGAGGACATGCTCCTTTATCACAATCCCACTCCCTTCCTTCTGCTCATCTCTGGCGAGAGAGGGATTTTCTATGCTAGGAATTTCTGAGAGAAGAGATTCACCCATCCTCGAGAACCCCAAACGAGGCACACGACCTAGAGACACAGTAATAACCGAGTTCTCCGTAACCCTAGCAGCAATTCTGAATGTAAAGTTGCTAGATGGTGGACCAGGCGAGTTAATCCTAAAAACAAGCGCCCCATCAACGTGTCCGCAAAATGGTCCATTACTCACTAGCGACAGAATGTCTTGCAGCTTCAAAGGTGGGCAAAGAACATCAATCAGATACTGCGCGGATTGCGACAGCTTCTGGTTTCCTTTCGGGAGTTCCACATGGTACCAACAAAATTCATTGCCACTTCCTTCAGCTAGATCCCACTCCTTATTATAAAACCTCCCCTGCCCATCAAATATATAGGCCCTTTGCCTCACAGCCCCCGGATAATGGGTTCTATAGAGGGGGGTGGTCTCTCTAAGAGGCGTGTCTGTGGAGGTTTCTCGATCCATTTCTTCTACATCCCTAAAACTGATTGTTTCCTCTCTTGCTACGTCCATTACCAATATAGCTAATCTCTAAATAACCAATCAAAATGTCCAACCATGCAACGTCGCACCTAAATTCAGTCCAGAATATATTATCCTGCAAATTGCAAATGGCAGATCAGACACCATTTCATCATCCCAATATCGATGGAACAGAAATGGAAAGAAAGAAACAGATCCCGAATTGCAGAAAACCATGCACAATCGAAACTTTGGATCAAACCCATCAGTCAACGTTCGAAAAGAACCAAGAAACGATCGGCAATCGGGCCAAAAGCAACTCAGCAAATCCGAAACGAACCCTGGAAAGCACGGAAACCTTTCGAAACCCATTCAATTTGCACCCAAAATGCTCATAGACCAAGCAGAACAGAACGAGAAAAGGAAGGCAAAAACAGAGAACGAAAGACAACAATTGCATTTACCTCGTAGAAAAAGCCGAGGCCTTTCCAAGATGGGCAGCGTCAAATGTCACCAGGAACCCCGCGTCGAGCATCAGAAACCGATTCCAAACCCAAAAGAGAGAAAGAACGCGCCCGAAAAGGGAAGAACTTATTCGGTTTTTCTTAAAGATCGAGTCTTTTCTGGCCACACGCCACAGCCCAAAACCCGAATTAAGAACAATACAAACCACGAGGTGGGGGAAATGGGGAAAGCAAAAAAGAAAAAAGAATGCTGTCGTAGAAACCCAAGATGAAAGCCGGGAGCTTAGCTAGAACCCAGAAGACAAAACGTCGCAACAATTGGGAAGTTTCGAAGAAACATCCTTCCCACCCGTTCCCAGAGGGGAAAGCCCGTTGACCGTTTATTAAAAAGGGGCTTTTGAAAATGCTGCAAAAGTTGACGATGCAATTGTCATCGAGAAAGATTCGTCGAGGACCGACATCGTGCGAGTTCGTTTCAGAGGATATGACCCAGTAAGGAACCGCCGCTACCTGTCACGTCCCTGTCTGACAGAAAATTCATAAACATTTGCTTCTTCTCCAGTTCGGTCTGGTCTGGTCCGTGCTTGGGGTAGGCAAAGACAATTCTCTTCTTCTTTTTCTGCTATAACATCTGACGAGCTCGAGACGTGCTGACGCCCGATGGAGGGATCTCGACTGTTTTTGCTATGTCGAGGAATTCACCTTTCGAAGAAAGATTATATTATGTGGGCACGAATTGCCAATTACCTCCTTAGCCTCTTGATGTTGAGAAAAGAATTAAGTAGTGAGAAGATCGATTACCACTCCTTATATCTTGAATTAAAATCCTCCCATCCAATTAAGGCCGTTTCAAGAAAGATCAAATTTCTGGATTGCGAATATTGTTGACAGTCATATTAGACAAAATGCAAGCTCGGATGAGGATTTTGAATTTAAATCTTCACCATAAAAGTTTTTTTTCTTTATAATCCCCATATTATAGATAGAATTTCGATGTGAAATTGTCAATATAATCGTTACGTAATTTAATAAATCTCTCGCATCTTGATTTGAACTTTGCTGTATCTCATCTTATCATTATGCAAAAATCATTTTGTATGATAGTTCGGATATGTAAAATCCTTTATTTCTCTCTTACTCAAACGAGGGCGTGTTAGAAGTGGTTTTTGACTTCTTGTAATTTGATTTTTACGTCAACGAAAATAAAGTGGCATCATCCTTGTCATAATCATTAATCTGTGTCGTCCTTAAAGTCAATGCCTGTTATTGATCAAAGGGTTGATACCTTAATTTGTAATCATGACATAAAAATCCAATGAATCGGATAAAATAACAAATCTCAATTTCCATAACACCACCCAACCTCTCAAGCTCGACCTATTAACCCAAACCCAAAATGGCATGTCCGAGCAGACTAGCCCAACAACAGCACAATCTTAGTGGGCTAATGGGAGAGACTTACCAGATAGGCCCAATACAACTTTGGGGCTAAAAGGATCTATTGGGCCTATTTTAAACAAGTATATTGAAAGACAGACTAGCACCATTCAATATATGTGTGTATATATTTATTTTGTATACGCATTTATGTATGTACTTATATTCCGCGTTGTGCGTAATTTTTCCGTGGATGCAAAGGGATTGTTAAAGAACTTTTAAAGGGGAAATAATTTCAAAAAATGTTGAGAAAATATTCCCTTCATCCAACTTCAATAAGGGATTTAGTAAAACTATCTCATGTGATATTGCACCCTCACAAGAGAGATGTAATTGAAAAGCTGCTAAAAATGTATATGAGTCATTCCTCAACTTAATAAAGGGGAAATGACATGAATGATCCACAGATTTTTATTTAATATGTAATGTCGTCCATGTACTTTTAATTTATTTGATGTGATCCTTGAGTTATTAGTAAATGTTCCTAAACTATAAGGAGATGTTTAATGTCATCTTTTCATTAGTACAAAATCATGAAATTTGCCATTGTAACTTCCAATCATATGAAGTTTGAATGGCGGACAAAAGAAAAGAAGTCACGCGTGGATTATGCAAATAGAATATTCATCTCAAATTTTGATATAATAATCAACGTCATTAAACAATATTTGACATATCGGCGCCTTATTTTTTTTTCTTTGTCATTTCCAAAGTAGATGGGTATGTTAATTTGACCCATCGTTTTAAGAGTTCAACTCAATATATGTTAATCCACGTTATTGATAGGGGTGTGCAACCGGATTGAGTTTACCTAGAAACTGGATTGGACCACCCAAAAAACAAGTCCTGGAATAGATTCATGTTTGAACCAATCCGGGAACCAATTCCATTTTTGGGAATTGGTTGGAACTAGTTTAGCTTCTAGCTACAAAAAAGACCTAACTCACTCAATTGCCTCTCCCCCACCCCCCCAAGTCTCTCTCTTCGTGTGATCTTAACTCGCTCGATCTTGTTGATTTTTCTTTATGTACGAATTTTAGGTCTTTGTTAAAGATTTTGTACCACATGGATTAGCTTGCCTAAGGAAGAGTTATGCTTGTAATAAAGATTTGTTAATCATTTTAAATAAATGAACAACTTCTCGTAGTAGTTGTGGGAATGCAACTAACATTAGATCCATATTTGTTGCTAATGTTTATGCAATGTTAGGATTTTTGTTTTGCCTTATGATGTTTGTTTATGATAATTAGCTTCGTGGATCCTTCGTTTTCGTTTAGTTAAAAAGTTCATATACTTATTAAAAACACGTGCTTAATATTTCAATACAAATTAGGAAGATAACGTTGTTGTTTTCTCACTTGCTTATATAAAAATTCGAAGTTGTATAAGTTATTGGTTGGTTGCAAAATAGGTGCAAATATGATAGAGCTTGAAACAGGACTGCAATAACATGGTAGGTTCTAGTGCAAACAGGTAGGGTACAAGGTTAAAAAAGGAGAACTGATTATAACAGGCTAGGTTCCAAGTTTCAATTCTAGAATTTACTCACCTTAGAATAGATCACGCCTAGTTATCGTATAACACAAGAATTCAAGGCCGAAGTTGAGAAACAAACAAGAAAATATATTAAGGCTCTTCGATCATATCGAGGAGTGAATACCTTAGTATTGAATTCTTGAACTATCTTAAAAGGAATGACATTTTATCACAATAGACATCTCCTGGAACTCCATAACATAATGGTGTATCTGAACGAAGAAATCGTACTTTATTAAATATGGTGCGATATATGATGAGTTACACCGATTTGCTAATATCCATTTGGGGATATGCCCTTAAGACAGCTATATATATACTGAACAGAATACCATCCAAATCTATTCCAACTACGTCCTATGAGACATGACATAGTAGGAAACCTAGTCTTAATCATATTAAGATTTGGGGTTGTCCAGCTTTCGTGAAAAAACTGAAAATGGAAAAATTGGAGACGAGATCTGAACAAGGTTGCTTCATTGGATATCCAAAGGAAATTCTTGGATATTATTTTTATTTTTATTCAGACCAAAAATTTTTGGTAAGCAAGCACGCTTCTTTTTAGGATAATTAGTTTGTCCAAGAAGGTGGTGTTAGGCATAAAATAGTATTAGAAGAAGAAAATAATAAAATACCAAACAACTGAATTTAGATACCAATATCTGATTCAGTGGGAATTTCTAATACACAACCTCTTAGGAGAAGTGCAAGAACGTCTCACCCACTTTCTTGTTATAGACACTCGGTTAATCATATTGAACAATTATTTATTATGGATGATAGCGATCAACCAGGTGATCCTAAACCCATGAGGAGGCGATGTTGGACATCGATTTTGGTAATTGGCTAAAAGCCATGAAATCCGAAATTGATTCAATGTATTCCAATAATGTTTGGACTTTAGTTGACCTGCCTGATGGTATTATACCAATTGGTTATAAATGGATAAATTGGAACTTACAAAGCACGGCTAGTGGCAAAAGGATATCGTCAAAAAGAATGAATCGATTATGACAAAACTTTCTCACCCGTGACCATACTAAAATCCATTCAGATTGTGTTGGCTATAGTTGCACATCTTAATTATGAGATATTCCAAATAAATGTTAAAATGGCTTTTCTAAATGGTTTTCTTGAGAAGGACATCTATATGGAACAACCACAGAGTTTTGAATCCAATGGTGAAAATCAGAAGATATGTAGGCTTAAGAGATCTATTTATAGACTCAAACAAGCCTTCAGAAGTTGGAACATTTGTTTTGATGAGGTAGTCAAATTGTTTGGCTTCATAAAAAATCCAAATGAACCTTGTGTATACGAGAAGATCAGTGGAAGTGCAATTGTGTTTCTAGTTTTGTATGTCAATGCTATACTTTTGATTGGGAAGGATGTACCGATGATATCATTGATAAAACTATTATTATCACAAAAAATTCTCCATGAAAAATTTATGAGAGGCAACCTACATTTTAGGTATCAAGATCTATAGAGATATATCAAGATGATTGATTGGCCTCTCACAGTTTGTAAACATAGACAAAGTGTCAGCATGTTTTAACATGCAATGTTCCAAGAGAGGATTATTGCCTTTTAGGCAAGGGATCCGTCTTTCTAAGGAGATGTGTCCCAACACTCATGAAGAAAGAGAGCGGATGGCGAAGATACCATATGCATCCGTTTTTGGAAGCATAATGTATGCTATGCTATGTACTAGACTTGATATTGCGCATGCTGTAAGTATTACTAGTAGATATCAATCTGATCCAAGACAAGAGTACTGGATAGTAGTCAAAAATATTCTTAAGTACTTGCGAAGGACTAAGGATTTATTCTTGATATATGGAAAATGAGAATTTAAAGTTATAACTTATACAGATTCTTAATGATTATAAGTCTACATTTGGTTTTGTCTTTACATTCAAACAAAGCATAACTGCCAATTCCGCCACTAAGATAGAGTATGTAGCCACTTCTGAAGAAGCAAAGGAAGCCGCTTGGATGAAAAAGTTTATTTCTGAACTTGGAGTTGTTCCTTCAATTGAGCAACTGATTATATTGTTTTGTGACTACAATGGGGCGATAGCTCAAGATAAGGAATCAAGGTCTCACCAAAAGTCCAAGCACATTGAGATCAGAGAAATTATTGGGAAATGTGATATCGCATTGCAGAAAATTTCATTAGCGAAAAACGTGGCAGATCTCTTCACTAAGGTCTTACCTCAGTCTTCTTTTAGAAGACATATTGACAAAATAGGTTTGAGATACCAGATAAGTTGGCTTTAGTGCAAGTGGGAGATTGTTGGATGTATACCTAAAGCTACTATGTAATAGTTCCATGTTAGGGATTTTGGTTGTACTATCATTATTATTATTTAATTAATGGCAATGACATACTCATAATTTGTCAAATTATTTTATATTTATGAATAATTCTATAAGATCAGTTGCAACTAAACTTATTCTTGAGATGTTAAGAATATATGTGATTGATTCATAGTTAGATTGAATCTTTAAATCGTTCCCAGTCGATAGATTATTGAGTGGATATTAGTAATCTTGTTGAGACCGGTGTGTTCATAAATTCACCATTGAGTATTGGATACTTAAGGAAATAATGAGTCACAAGTCATTGGGTATTGTGATGCTTGAGTTAAGAACACGAGTGTTTGTATTAGACAAGTTCACCAAACTTGACGCATATGGAACAATTAATGATGTGGAAGCTTTTAGCGTGGTCAATGTCTAATTGTTCATGCTTTGGTATTGTGTAAATAATCCTTATACCTGAGACACAGTGTTAACTTGTATGTCGAACAACTATTGTTCACAGGTGCACGTAATGCCAGGTTATTGATCCGTCTTTATACCTGATAGTCATAGTTTGTTCATATACGAAGTTACACGTGTGCGCAATATGGAATCTGTCTCCTTGTTACATGCAAGGTATAATAATGATGTCTTATGTAATCTAATAATGAACTGCATTGAAATTCTCGACCAGGGTTGTAACCAAGAATAAATTGTTTATGTCTCGGATAAAATGCACGTCAATTAAATTTGTACATATGATTAAATTGGTGACTTGACAAATATTCCATGGTCTTTGTTTGATTGGGACATAGTAAGACAGAGGGATTGAATTACATTGTAGCAAAAACTGACAGGTTCATTATGTTCCTAAAGTATTCACACTATCTGGGTAGTCATGACATATTACTAAATGTCAATCATAGCTTGTAGGACCCAAAGATTAATTGGGACAATTAATTCTTTTGAGATTACTAATGTGTTAGTACAAGTATTACTATCAGCTTAGTGATGAACTTAAGGATGTCACACACCATAAACAATTAGGATAATGTGGAATAAGAGAGAAATAATATTGCAAATGTGTTTGTAATTACTGCAAACAAATTGTATTATAGTTATGAGCCTACGTGCATATGATGCACACGCATGCCCAAAGTGAATATATGTTAATATATTCCAAATGCACACATAAAGATTATGTCTTATATATATATATAGGGGACTTCATGCACATGCATCGTGCATGAATGGTCGGCAATTGCTAACCAACTGCTCGTGCACGATGATCGTGCATGAGCAAATGATCAGCAACTGTTGCTGATTCAAGAATTTTTTTATTTAAAATGCTGTATAATTGAGGACAAAAAACGGTTTGCCGAAAATAGAGAAATGAGTGTATTTTGTGTCTTCGAGACGCGTTCATTTGGGTCGTGGCTAAAAATATCAAGGATGCGGAGGATTGTCTCCACGAGATTGCTAGCATGATTATAGTGATGATTATTCAAAGTTCTCTTTTCCATTCGACGTCCATTGTTGGTGTGTTTGAACTAGAGGCCCGACGTTTGTGGGGCTCGAATTGTAGAACATTCGAACTAATTTGTTTAAAGTGCTCTTCGAGAGGTAATTCATTTAACTTCCTTTTTATATTCAAATTTTTTGATTAAAATGCACGAAAAATGCCTTCGGAGAATCATGTATAGAAATATATCATATTTATTTCCGTTGTGTTTTTATTAATTTTACCTATACATGATTCATGAAACCCTAACACAAGGCTCGCCGGCTTGTGCCTGTGCTTGGAGCTTGGCCGAGCTTCGGTGGACAGAATCACTACAAAGGGAGGTGAGGTTGTCAAAGATGGTAGTGATGGCGGTGAATAGGAGGAAGGGTTAGGTGGAGAGGCGGCTGGGAGAGAAGGACAACAAGGAAAAAAATAAAAAATAAATATTTATTTAAAAAAAAATTATCTGAGAGAAAGCATTTTCTAATGAGGTCAAACAGGAAAGAACGTTTCAATGATATATACCAAACAAAAGAAAACTACTTGTATTATTATAAAGTGTTTTTCAAGAAAATATTTTCCTTAATCATTGAGTTTTTCATGAAACAAACACACCCTAAGTTCTTGAATAGTCAAAGAGGACTTACTATTCCTAGGCCATTTGATTACAATGGAGGAAATTGCTCTCTCTCTCTCTCTCTCATTATTTGATTTTTCGGTTGGACTTGGAGTTGCTTATCGCTAACTACCGACAAAAGCATGGCTCTGCCATCATGGTAGCCACAGACGATTTCAATCTGTCCATTCGATGTGAAAAAAAAAAAATCATCACATTTGGAATTTGATTTTCTTCATTCGTCCTTTCATGGTTTTCACCCCAATTTATATTTTTCATAGTGATGTGGATTCGAGTTATTGACTCACTATGTTGGTTTAACTAGATGGAGAATCTAAATCATAGAAACAATCGAACTTCATAGACATTACGAGTGTGTATGGTAACGTTTATTGGTCGGGGAACGGTTTCTTTTCAAAAATAGTTATTTTCTATTTCTACTATGAGAAACAATTTATGAGTAAAATAAGGTATTTGGTAACTACACAAAATTTATATTCTTGAAATAGAAAAATAATAGAAATGTGTTTGATACAACTTTTTATTTTTTGCTACAACGGTAGGTGGCCGTGTCGGCGGTCAGGCGTCGGCGACAACGGTGGCCGGCGATCCTGTGGCGGTGGCTGGCGGTCGCAATGGCGGTCGGTGGCGATCATCAACGGTCGGGGGCGGCCGGTGGGCTGTGGGCGGCAGTGACAACAATCAGACGATGGTGGCGATGGGGCGGTGGTTGGCCGATGGTGGCCACGGCCGGCCGGAGGTGGCTGGCAGTTGGCAAGCGACATAGCAAGCAAGAAAAACAAAAGAAAAAAAGAAAAGAAAAAATTGGCTTATTTCTAGAAATTGTTCCTGAGAACAAAAAGTTACTTTTTTTTTTTTTTTTTTGTTTATGTTCCAAATCTGTTCCCAAGAACAAAAAAATAGATTTTTTGTTTCCAGGAATAAAAGTTTTACCAAATAGATTTCTGTTCTTTTTTTGTTCTGAGAACAAAAGAACAAAATTTGAGAGAAACAGAAACGTTACCATGCGGTCCTACGGGATCGGACCAAAAAAGTAACTAATTTGTTCGAGGAAAATGGTACAAACTGATTCTTGGATATTGTCAATGTTTTTCATTGTGCTCCAAAGGAGCATATGCTACGGGAAAAAAATTAGAAGACTTCATATATTACAAAAATTTAGATGATATGAAAATTATAATTGTTGGAAATTTGTTGAAAAAGATGAGAAAATAGGCATGCAAACATCGTTTTTAAGAAAAATTTCGCTCATTGGAGTATGGAATTCGGTGTGATAAGCTCTAATAGTTATTCTCCCAATATATAATAAATTTCTTCTGTACTTCATATGGAATAATAGTAATAACGGAACCACTGCCTACGGTGGCTAATTAGATAAGTGCTCCCATGATCCTTTGCGAGAGGAGAGGAGTTTGAATCCCGCTGGCCGCACGGGATCTTAAGTGCGACGTCGGGGTAGTGGGTCCTCCACTAGTGTTGCCCTAGGGTTTACCCTCCGTTACCTCGGGCCTATCGGGCTGTCTATGTTGGTATGGTGCGCGGGTTCCCTGGTCAAAAAAAATAATAGTAATAACAGGAATAATTAAATTGTATGTATAATCTGGTAAAAAAAGAAAAGAAAAATGAAATAAGAGTAGAGATTTTATCGGCTTTGTATGTCACTTTTCAATAACATGCAGAGTAACAATTGTAAGTAAAAGAAAGAGGATGCTATTTTCCACCATCAATTCTTGCATTAAATTGAAAATTGTTATAAAGTGATTGCAGATTTACTCAAAACTATTTTTTTAACTATAAAAAATCCCAAACTTGTACACCTGTGACAAATTTACCCCGACTAACCATAAAAAACTCTAAAGTAGTACATTTATGACAAATTTACCTCAAACTAATTTATTCAACCACAAAAAACCACAAACTAATAAATTTGTGACAATTATACCCTCCAGTAAATTGGATTAATACCACAAAAAAATCACAAAAATTGTAAACAGTGACAAACGTAGTGTAAAATCCCAAATTGGTATACCAATTAACTGTTATGTGTCATTTGATTTAATTAAAATTTAACGAAAACTAACACAGGGTAAATTTATCACAAGTGTACACGTTTGGGATAAATTTGTCAAAAATGTACCAGTTTGGAGTATTTGGTGGTTAAAAAAATAGTTTGAGGTAAATTTGTCACAAGTGTATCAGTTTGGGGTTTTTCAGAGTATTAACCCTACTAAATTATTATAAAACGTTACGTAATTGATATGAAATAATAACTTTCATGGCTCCCATAATTTCTATGAAAGCTATTATGAAACAACGACATTCAAATTTTCAAAATTATTGAAATATCCAACATCATAGATGCACAAGATAAGTGTAGCATAACTCTAAAAGGATATCACAACATAGAGATAGATCGATACATAATTGTTGAAGGATAATTTGAACACGAATTGATCTACAATTTAGTTTTGTGATCGAGAAACTAATCAAACGATTACTTAAGTGCGATTGCTTGCAACATCCGAAATTTTCTATATTCGATAATAATATTTAGGATATAGAGTTAAGTATTAAATAGCTTGGAGTTTCGAGTAGCACATATGAAATCTTAGGAGTGTCATTAATTTTGTTACTGAAAGTATGAAGGATGTTTTTCTGCAACTGTAGTCACTTGGAGTGCAATGCTTTAAGATTTAATCAATAGATGTTGACATATAAGTTGATTGAGTAGAGTGGTAGTGATTAATGTTTGGCCATGGTATTTGTTAAAGAGGACCGATATGTCAAAGTTTCTAGAGTCCTTATTTATGAGTCCGGTGTCTTCCCAAAGTGTCTTAGTAATTACTCATATTTGGAGGGTTGTTCAAAGTTCGTTTTATATAAACATGCGATGATGAATAAGAATGTAGACTTGTTTAATTGATAATTTATTTAGCCTTTGACTTGAGAATAAGAAAGATTTCTTGTTGTGCTCTTATCTCTTAGATGGATTCCTATGAGTGGCGAGCGACCTATCCAATTTACTTTTCACTTGTGTTACCTCCTACTTCTCTACACTTTCTCCGGCGTCATGACATAAGCCTCATTCTCTCACTTAAGTAGCTTGTATCGTAGGATTATCTTTTGTCTCGTTTCAAAAGTGAGAGACACATGGTCTCCTGGATCATCCGTGAGAACTAATACCGAAATAAATCTTGCAGAATTTCCCTTCTTTGATTTCCTGGTCTTGCGCCAAAAACTTGTGTTTCGGGGTCAAGACTTTGGATTTTCCCAGTTTTCTTTAATTGCATGAAATGGATGGGACTCCTCGCATGCACCACCAATGCCCCCCTCCATAAAACTTTTTTGGCTCCATTCTATTTTTCCGCAAGAGAATATCCTTTTCATGTCGTAGGATCATCGTCTCTCGTTTCAAAGGTGAGAGAGACGTGGTCTCCAGGGTTATCCATGAAAACGAATACCGAAATGAATCTTGCATAATTTCCCTTCTTTGGTTCCCGGATTTGGCACCGAGAACTTGTGTTTTGGGGTCAAGACTTTGGATTTTCTTAGCTTTCTTTAATTGCATGAAATGGATGGGACTCCTCGCATGCACCGCCAATGGCCCACTATATAAAACTTTTTTTGGCTCCATTCTATTTTTCCACAAGAGAATATCCTTTTAGCTCAATCATTCAACATCTTGCATCGATACACATGATTCCGCACTCTTGTACTGTAATCACCCTTACATGACATAAGCCTCATTCTCTCACTAGAGTAGCTTATGTCGTAGGATCATCGTCTCTCATTTCAAAGGTGAGAGAGACATGGTCTCCTGGGTTATCCGTGAAAACTAATACCGAAATGAATCTTGCAGAATCTCCCCTCTTTGATTCTCCGGATCTGACGGCGAGAACTTGTGTTTTGGGGTCAAGACTTTGGATTTTCTTAGTTTTCTTTAATTGCATGAAATGGATGTGACTCCTCACATGCACCGCCATTGTCCCCCTCCCCAGAAGTCAATCGCCATTGAAATATGAAACCAGACCTACCCGACACCTTGACGCCGCTGCTGCTACCGCCATTGCCACCCTCGTCTCCCACTCGAGTGCAGTTTCTGCCATCCACAATCTTGGGCACACTGGAGCTCCAACCACCACCCGCCCCCAGACTATCTAAACTCGACGATGCCGTCAACGAGGAGGACCTCTCACCTATTAAGGAGGTCCGCCTCACCGTGACCAACACCGATGACCTGACCTTGCCTTTGTAGACATTTCGCATATGGTTCTCGGACCTCCTCTCGTGTGGCTTCCTCTCTTTCATCAACCAGTTCTTCACCTATTGGACTAAGCCCCTCATTATCACGCAGATCGCAGTCTAGGCCGCCACACTTCCCATCGGCCACTTCATGGCCATGTTGCTACCTGAGGCCAAGTTTCGGATCCCTGGGCTCCTAATCATGTTAAGTTAAAAATGGTGGGCAAAAGATAAAAAAAGTCACGCATGAATTATCCTAAAATCATGATATAATAATCCATGTCATCAAACAATATTAGACATGTTAGCGCCCCTTCTTTTTATTCTTTGGTCATTTCCACAGTAGATGAGTATGTTAATTTGACCCATTAGTTTTAAGGTCCAACTTGGTGTATTATAATCCACGTTATTAGATAACACTTGATTTGTTATTGGAACAAATAGAATAACTACATCAAATATTTAATAATAATTCCATGGACCATATGATTAAATTAAAAGTTAGGGACGATATTGCGTATTTAGCCGAAGTTCAAAGAATGATTCACATCATCTTTACCTTAAATGAACCCTACACGGGATGTATGCATACCCACCTATGCTTGCCTAGAAAAAGCCGGTAATTCATTGAATGCATTCAAATCCATCTTCAATCGGCACGAGTTCTCCCATCACGCGCAATCGACATGCCATGATCCGACAAAGGACATTTCTATTTAGCCAAAATTAATAAAGGTGGAAAATGAAGGAGGTAGGCGGGGATCTCTCGTCAATGCACCATCACCACAGAGATTGCCAGAACATAAGGAGTGTAATTTTATCCTTCGGAGGACAAAAAGCCATGGGCTCCACCACCATTATTGCAGCGATAAGCAACTTCCAATCTGTCATTTCAAGGAGTTCGAAAAACATTATCGCGACTTTTTTTTTTTTTTGGACAAACATTATCACGACTTTGGATTTGATTTTTCATCACCAATTGGGTCTTTTTCGTGGCGATATACAGATCCGGCTTATTAGGGCCTGTTTGGCAACTTGCCCAACAGTGCCAGATTCTGATTTTTTGTTCCCAGAATCAGTTTGGGACGAGAATCGCGTTTGGTAAATTTTTTGTTACCGGGAACAACAAAATTTGTTCCCTTAACAGTTTTGGACAAGATTTGAGAATCAAAAAAAAATTTGATTCTCGTCCGAGAATCGAGAAAAAAGAATCAAAACGATAAAACCTGTTCTTCTCTTTCAACATCTCGGTTGCCATTCGCCATCGCCCGCCACCGTCCGTTGCCGCCGGCCGCCGGCCGCCACCGCCGCCGGTCGCCGTCCATCGGTCCGGCGAGCTCGCCGGAGGCTCGCCAGGCCAGGGCGAGGTCCGGCGAGCTCGCCGGAGGCAAGCCCAACCACCAACAAGGCTCGGCCTCTCTAGATCTGGCGAGGCCCAGCCTCGCCGGTGGCCAGGCCGGCCTCGCCCAGCACCGGCGAGGCCGACCTGGCCACCGACGGGGCTGGGCAAGCCTCGCCGGTGGCCAGGCGAGCCTCGCCGGCAGCTGGGCGAGGCTCGGCCTCGCCAGATCGGGCGAGGTCGAGCCTCGCCGGTGGCTGGGCGAGCCTCGCCCAGCTGCCGGTGAGGCTCGCCTGGCCATCGGCGAGGCTCGCCCAGCCCCGCCGGTGGCCAAGCTGGCCTCGCCGAGGCTGGGCGAGGCCAGCCTGGCCACCGGCGAGGCTCGGCCTCGCCAGATCTGGCGAGGCCGAGCCTCGGCGGGGCTGGGCGAGCCTCGCCCAGCTGCCAGCGAGGCTCGGCCGACGAAGGCCGACCTCGTCGAGGGCCGGCGACGCTCCGGTGAGCGTCGCCGGCCCTCGTCTGGCCGGTCGCCGGTCCGGCGACCGGCCAAATGAAGAAGAAGAAGAATAGGAAAAAGGGGAAAAAAAGAAAAAAAAAAAAAAAAAAAAAAAAGGAAAAAAGAAAAGAAAAAAGTAAAAAAGTAAAGAAATTATTGAAAAATTATTTAAAAATCAAAAGAAATTATTTAAAATTTATTTAAAAAATCAAAAGAAATTAATTTGGAACATAATCAATTAATACTGATGCAAACGCATTTATTCCGAATCAAAAATTTTGAACAGTTACCAAACACGTGTTTTTCTTTCAGACCAGTTAACGAATCAAAAACCGAATGGTTGATCGAATCGCCCCGTAATCGAATCGTTACTAAACGCGTTCCTTAATGTCCGTTTGACTCTAGCTGAGCGGGAGAGGTAAACCACGAACGGCTCGGATTCAACCACGCATAGGAATCGCACTTGTATTTTTTTCTTTTCTTTTTTGTTTTTGTATATATTTACTGTAAATCTCATTTATCTTGGACTTATTTCATTTAAATTTAAATTATGTTTAAATATTCTTGATCGGTCGGAATATTTTGTCCGCTAGATTAAGCTATTATTTAAAATAAAATTCATTTGAAATATTTATTTGAAAAAAATAAAAACACTTCATATTTTTATTTAGATTTTTTTTAATAATAAAAGCCGATCCGGCTGCTCTAGTCCAGCTGGGAGAGCCCCACTTCTAAGAAGTCAACAGTCTAAAACCAATGGCAAAACTAGTGCTCGAGAGTAGAAGAAATAATCAAAAGGTGGGGCATTTATACTCACATCGCAACATGGAGATTGATCAAGACATAATCAATAAATTTTATAACACACATGTGAATCGATCTAAAAAAATTGGTACTAATTCTCGCCTAAAAACGACATCCGTGACTTCTTTTCGTACCGACAAACAGGATTCCACTGTGCTCAATGAATGCTTCTCCTCGCTCACTACCTAGTGGCCCTTTGCACTCCTTGAGTCATTTTCTCGAGACAATAAATTCAATCCAATTATCATGATGTAGCCATGGACTTAAATACCAAGCCGAATCTTGCAAAAAAGAAATATAGAATTTGCGTGTATGATGTATGTTGAAAAAAAAAAAATACTTGAGTCTGTTCAAGGTATCGATCGAGACATGCAAAAAAAAATACTTGAGTCTGTTCAAGGTATCGATCGAGACATGCACAATTAAAATATGCACGCTTAAGTTTTAAAAGAATTATCAAACATATCTAATTATCCTCAAGAGAATTCCTAGTTTGATTCATTGGATTTGCGATGGATAATTTGTATTTTTTTCAAAATTTTTTAATCACAAAAATTGCGGTCGGTTTGTCGTATATAAATATATATATATATTTTTTCCCTACCAGTGAATATTCCATTGGACTCCCTTCTTCAGCGTAGTCAGACTCCATGATTCTATACTTACACTCATGAAAATTATATAAATATAAATAATATATAAGTGAAAAAATATATAAAAATAGTGAATCTCGGAATCTTTGCTACCCCTTCCACACCAAAAGTCAAGGACGAAGCACCATGAATTAAAAAAGAAAACCAGACGTACTCGAGAGCTTCAGCTCCATCACCCCCCCAACCATCCTCTCTCTCTCTCTCTCTCTCGGTCTCTCTCAAAGCGGGCTTGCTGCCACCCGCAATCATGGGCACACTGGAGCAACCACCGCCACCCACCGCCGCCGCCGCCGCCGCCAGACCATTCGAACTCGACGGCACCGTTGACAAGGACGACGTCTCGCCCATCGAGGAGGTCCGCCTCACCGTGTCCAACACCGACGACCCGAGCTTGCCCATCTGGACCTTCCGCATGTGGTTCTTGGGCCTCCTCTCGTGTGCCCTCCTCTCTTTCCTCAACCAGTTCTTCGCCTACCGGACGGAGCCTCTCGTCATCACCCAGATCACCGTCCAGGTCGCCACGCTCCCCATCGGCCGCTTCATGGCCGCGGCACTGCCCGAGGCCAAGTTCCAGATCCCCGGGCTCGGCCCCCGGCTCTTCTCGCTCAACCCGGGTCCCTTCAACATGAAGGAGCACGTGCTCATCTCCATATTCGCCAATGCCGGGAGCGCGTTCGGATCCGGGTCGGCTTACGGGGTCGGGATAGTGAACATCATCAAGGCGTTTTATCACCGGGGCATTTCCTTCTTCGCCGGGTGGCTTCTTATCATCACGACGCAGGTAAAGTCTATTCATCCATTCATTCACTTCTTTCGAAATCCTAAAAATAAATCTTTTGTTGACTACTCCAGTGGTGATCATTCAATATTTTGATCTCTCTTTCTCGCCCTTCGCAACAAAGTAGTTGAGACAAGAAAGATGTTGGACGATTTAGCTTATGACTGTCATAAATGTTGTAACTTGATGCATACTTCAATTGGCTGTATTGATTTCATTGCGCACTTTGAAGTGAAGATTCAAACAACTGAACATATCCCGAGGAGCCCGCCTTATCTGTTGGTTCCTTGGAAACTGTCTCGATCCTCGTTATTGGAATTGTTAAACGGCACACCGATCTTGAACGCTGGGGTCGATTTTGAAACTTAGACGTAGAGAATCAAGGTAGCAACTCGTGAAGTGGAGCTCGAGATGGGTGGTGAACCCTGTTAATGGTGGATCTGGATATATGCAGGTGTTGGGATACGGATGGGCGGGGCTGTTGAGGAAATACGTGGTGGAACCAGCTCACATGTGGTGGCCGGGTACCCTCGTCCAGGTCTCCTTGTTCCGGTAATCACACTCTTTTGCTTCCCCTTGCTTGCTTATCAGATTTCACGTGAAAACAGAAAGAGATACGACTGGTGGGAGTGAGTATTCTATGGAGATGTTAATGGCAAGATAGCATAGACAGAGACCCAACGTGAGTTACTATACCCACCAGGCATTGAATGACCGGAGCTTAAACTCTCTTTTTTCTCGCCCACAATTCCAAACCATACCATGAAAACGCGCATGTTGTTACCGTGAGAAGCTGCCCGCGATCTGTGGCTTTAGACAAGACAAGGACTTTTTAGGATGTCTACTTTGCTTAAATCTAGGCGTTAAAGTCGAGGACGACTTGCTTTAGACACCATTGGATCACTTTTTTGTTTTCTACTTAATTCTATTGACCTGTCACTGCAACTTGAACATGTGGGCCACATGCAGTATAGCTAGCTCATCTCTCTCTCTCTCTCTCTCGGTCATAAGAAATCCGTAATGTTTACTCCAACGACTGAAAAGTTCAACGGGTTTGAGTAAAGTTCAGCTGATTTGAGTAAAGTTCAGCTGGTTTGAGTAAACCCCATCTCTCTCGAGAAAAAGTTAGTTAGATAGGCACTAGGGACCCACAAAACCATGTCACTTAGTGTGGAAATTGAGGCTATACGAGTTCAGCAATAAAAAATTTCACGGTGTTTTCACCCCCCACACAAAAAGACTCAGGAAAATCTACTTTGTACAGAACGATAAACCAAGAGCTCTTGATCAAACTACAGACCCCACCAAGCCCTCTTCAGGCTCAGTTTCATAAGATCCCATTCGCTATTTCTACTTCTTGCTGCTTCTGGTACCTTGAAATTGGGAGGAACTAACTACATGCACCAGTTAGCCCCCACCATTTAAACTATTATAATGCTCTCAAGTACCCCGTGTTCCAAGGACAAACTCGAACTATCTTAGCCACGAGACTAATGGAAATACGGATTGTAACATCCGCTCTCTTTCATCCCCTGCTTTAGGATCATCGGATGAAAGCGCAAATCCTACCAGTTGCGTGGCGTAGCAGGCAGGGTCGCAACTTAATATGGAAAAATCCAAAGCCGTCGCTCTTGTATTGGACATCTTTATAAACAACAAATTGTCATTTATCTGCAGGATCTGAATAGTTTCAGAGGATACACTATACAAATATGAAAGTTGATCGCCTTGTCCTTCCTTCTTGTCAATCGATGGACGCACAAAATAATATGAAAATTTCACAACTGTCCCAATGTATCCACAGTTTGCACATAATGTATATAATTGGTGCACGAGCTGAAATAGGCCAATCTATTCAAATTGATGCAGGGCTTTACATGAGACGGATGAACAGCGCATGTCGCGGGCAAAATTCTTCCTCATTGCACTGATCTGCAGCTTCACATGGTATGCTGTCCCTGGATATCTCTTTTCCACGCTCACAAATATATCATGGGTCTGCTGGGCGTTCTCCAACTCAGTCACCGCCCAGCAGATCGGTTCAGGTATGCGAGGCCTTGGACTTGGAGCCTTGACGCTCGACTGGACAGCAGTGGCATCGTTCCTGTTCAGCCCCTTAATCTGCCCCTTTTTTGCCATAGTTAATGTTTTCGTGGGATATGCATTGATAATCTATGTCGTAATCCCCATAGCCTATTGGGGGTTTAACGTGTATAGTGCAAATAGATTCCCCATTTTCTCCTCACACTTGTTCACGGCGCAAGGTCAGACGTACAATATAACGGCAATCGTAAATGACAAGTTCGAGTTGGACATCCCAAAGTATGAGGAGCAAGGTCGAATTCATTTAAGCATGTTCTTTGCTCTCACCTATGGCTTTGGTTTTGCCACCATTGCATCAACACTAACTCACGTGGCCTTCTTCTACGGCAGGTACTGTCTTCTCACCTCAATGCGTTTATTAGACCAATTTATCTTGAGTACTTGAGAAGGACAAGCAGCATGCGGAAAGAAAAAAACCAGGGCAAGATTGTAAAGGTCTTATAATGGAACCTTGGAAGAATTTGAACTTAACATTTTCAAATAAATTTTCTGTGAACCAAGGTTATCCTTATAACTAATAACACAGAAATGCAACGACTAGATACTGAAGAATGGCCTTATTTTTCCAGTTAAGTACTTAATCTTGTTGAATTCATGAGACATAGAGCCACTGATGTAATATTACCTTATAACAGAGAAATCTATGAGCGCTATCGTGCTTCTCACGAAGGGACGGCAGATATCCACACAAAATTGATGAGGAGATATAAAGACATACCCTCATGGTGGTTTCACTTGTTGCTTGTTGTAAATCTGGCTGTATCTCTTCTTCTATGCATCATAATGAATGATCAGGTCCAAATGCCATGGTGGGGGCTTCTCTTTGCTAGTGCCCTTGCATTTGTATTCACCCTTCCCATTAGTATCATCACTGCCACAACAAATCAGGTATGAATCCAGAGTTATATAACATTTATGCTCTACTTAATTTCCATTGTAAGAAGACATTATATTTAACGATCATCTATTTCTATCTACAGACACCGGGATTAAATATAATCACAGAATACATAATGGGCGTAATATTGCCAGGAAGACCTATAGCAAATGTTTGCTTCAAAACATATGGATATATTAGCATGGCTCAGGCTGTTTCCTTTCTTAGTGATTTTAAGCTGGGACACTACATGAAGATACCTCCAAGATCGATGTTCCTAGTTCAGGTACTTTTGACTTCTCTTAACCATTTGATATTGTTTATCAACTATGCTAAAAGTAAGCCAACCAAACTCAATACAGATCCACCGACTTATCTAGTGCTACTGATGCCATTCAAAGGAAACAAATTTAGTGCTACTGATATGGACAACCTATATATAATTACTAACTACTAGTAACATATTTTTGTTCATAAGTTTTAGGTATCATATTTATAATAATAAATTGGAGGAAAATAACCAGAGAAGCAAATCGGTCAATTTCCTTGCTATTTCAAAATTATTAATTGTTCATCAAACCTGATGAAAAACTGTGACTGAATCGTGATAGGAGAGTATTAACTTGAGAATTCATTCGTGATATTTACAGTATACATTACTATAATTAGAGATCTCCCATCTTCGGGATAACTCTTTTCACTCTTCTAGGAAGACGATTTTGAGTGAAGAAACGTCAAATACAAAACACAAAACTTTCTATGGTCAAAGATTTAAGCTAGCCTTTCCATTAGACAACAAAACTAAGATGAAGCTGTCAGCATTTTCGAAGAAGCATGTCGCTTATGGCAGCATCATATATCATCCAAAGTGAGATCAACATCCTAGGCACTTGCAAGAAAGAAATACTCATAGAAATTATAGACGTGAGTAGAACTTAGTGCATAGTTTGGATCTTTTGAAATGACACATTTACAAGAGCTAGCAATCAAATCTTAGTAGACTTAATTGTCAACTATCGTCCCTCTTGTTGCTACTTATTAAATAAGTATGTGTGGCATCTAGTAATTCCGAAATGACCTTAGTACTCTATCCTTGTGTCCTCACAGTTCATAGGTACAATTCTTGCTGGAACCATCAACATTGCAGTGGCATGGTGGCTGCTAAACTCTGTTACCAACATATGCCAAGATGATCTCCTTCCACCGGATAGTCCCTGGACGTGTCCAGGTGATCGGGTTTTTTTCGATGCATCTGTTATATGGGGGTTGGTTGGACCTAGGCGGATCTTTGGAACACTCGGTAACTATCGACAAATGAACTGGTTTTTCCTTGGAGGTGCAATAGGACCTATCATAGTATGGCTACTACACAAGGCGTTTCCCAAGCAATCTTGGATTCCTCTCATTAATCTTCCAGTCTTATTAGGGGCGACAGGAATGATGCCACCAGCTACGCCATTAAACTACAATGCCTGGGTTCTAGCTGGAGTAATATTCAATTTCTTCATCTTCCGATACCGAAAGCAATGGTGGCAGAGATACAACTATGTTCTCTCGGCAGCCCTGGACGCAGGAACGGCATTCATGGCCGTGCTTTTATATTTTTCGGTGGGCATGGAGAATAGAAGCATTACTTGGTGGGGAACAAATGGAGAGCACTGTGAACTAGCAGCATGTCCAACAGCCAAAGGCATAGAGGTTGATGGTTGCCCAGTCAACTGATGCATGAAGCTCTTTCTAGATGTATTACTTACAGGGAAAAAGTTAGCCTTGATCAGTGTGGCTCTACATTAGTTGTACAGACTATTCCAATCACTCGACAGTTTTAGGCGTTTCAACAATTCTGTTTTCTTTTAGTGGTGTCAGATTTGATGATTGTGACTTATCAAGATAATAGTATGTTACTCGTAAGAAATAAGATTGTATTATGTGGTAAGGAATCGCCAAGTACCCGTCAGTCTCTTGATATCGAATTACTTCTTCTCAAATCTTGTACTAAATAATTCAATCCAATTAAAGCCATCTTAAAAAAGATTTGGTTTTGATACACATTACCTTGCAATCTTCAAACTATCTCAAAGAATGTGTTGGATATACTTAACCAGAATTTAAAATTACTTATAAGAATGATTTGATATGCATATAGAGATTACATATATATATATATAATATGTTTGTGTGTACGTGTATTCCCCGTGATGTATGCATTTCTGTGGGTGAGATAGATATTTTACTAACTTATAAAGGGGAAAAAGATTTTGGAATCGTATTGGGAAAAATAATTCAATCATCCTACTTCAATTATGGATTTTATTAAAGACATCCCATTCTTCGCAACCTTGAATTTACTAGTAATCACAAGAGAGAGGTAACAATTGGAAGTGCGCAGTAGAAATCAAATACTTTCACCTAGGGAGATCGCTAAGAGAGAGCCTAAATTTGAGCCTGTTAATATATACTATTTGTTGAGAAAAGAATGATATTTGCGAAGAAGGCCCAGATAATTTTCCCACTACTATTTCTGTGAAAAGTAAATAGGATAAAATATTAGATGAAAGCGATATAGATGAATAGTAAATAACATTAGAATTTTAACGTGGAAAATCCTCCGAGGCGAGGGAAAAACCATGGGACCGTAGTCCACTTTAAATTTCACTATTATAAATGGGATAAAACTTCATCCTAAGGTGGATCTCTCAGTATCTTAAATTTGTGAATCTTATCTTCTCACAAATTAAATAACTTACTCAAAGATAGCTCTCTTGGAAGAAGAAGACTTTTTCTTCCGCTACGCTATGTTACTATGATATTCTTGCTTTTTTGTATGTTCTTCTCCGTTGAGAAGGACTTCTATTTATAGGAGCAAATGCAATCCCACTTGGAATTGTATGATATGAAAATCATGTTGATTTATTTCCTAATCTCTCGTGATTTTCTGGATGTGGGAATATCAATTTGATTTGTTTCTTGATCTTTCTCAATTTGCTAGATATGAAAGATCATGTTAATTTATCTTCTGATATCTCTTGATTTTCTTCCCCCCCCCCCCTTTTTTTTACACACTCACTACTACACATATTCTACTACAAATATACATAATTGCATTGGCCTCTCCAAGTGGGAATGACCTACTTAACAAATGGTATTAAAAAATGGTATTAGAGCGCATGGTTGCAGTTTCCGGGCAAGTAGATGTTATCGTGTAGCAACGCGGGCCTATAGGAAATTGATGTAGAAGGATGCCTGAATTAAGGAGGAGCAAACCTAACACTAAGTTTATATGTGAGGGAGAGATTGTTACGATACACGTGTGAGTAAGTTGTATTAGAGAAATCATAAATAAGAGAATTGATATGATGTAAATCAATTAATATATCATAGTTGGCCAATAACTTATTGGCTCAAGCTTTTGAGTGAAAGTAGATCCAACTAAATATATTAACGGGGGGAAAAGTGCCAAAAAAGTCATAATATTTTGTCTTTGTGCTGATTTAGTTATAAATCTTTTTTTGGTGCCCATTTAGTCCTAAACCTTTTTACGTTGTGCCAATTCAGTCATTTCCAGCTAATTTTGGTCGGATTTTGCTGAATGGACACTAGTCGGTTGACATGGCTTGATCGGTGCTGACGTTGACAACTTTTAATAATATATTAATATTTTATTATATTTTATTCTTTTTTTTTCTCCTCTTCTTCCTCCAGTTAGTTGTCGGACCTCGGCGACCGGCCAAAGGTGATAGCTGGCGAGGTCGAGGTCGACCTCACCGACCACCTCGCCAGTGGCTGCGAAGGTGGCCTCGCGCAAGGTGGCGAGGCTCGCCCTCACCAGATTCGGTAAGGGCGAGGCTCGCCCATGGCCGGGGAGGCTCGACCTCGCTAGATCCGGCGAGGGCGAGCCTCGCCTGCCTAGCCTGAGGCCGCCCTTGAGGCTTGGGCGGCGAGGCTCGCCCTCGCCGGATCTGGCGAGGGTCGAGCCTCGCCCATGGTCGACGAGGGCAAGCCTTGCTAGCTTGGCGCGAGGAGGCCAGCTCGATTCGATTAGCTCCCGAAGCCGATTCCCGATGGAGCTGACAGCTTTAACCCTAGCCGAATCCACTGATGCCGCGCTGGAGTCGGTGCTCCTCGAGGATCTTCGGCACCTGATGGCTCCGCCCCTGGAGAGCGCCAGTTCCTTCATGGCGCTCCTCGAGCTCGCCTCGACCCGAGCCATTGAGCTCCTCCACTCACCTTGGCGGCAGCGGGGGCAGCTTCGCTTTCGTTGCAGATTCCGACCTCGTGGTAAGGTACCCCACCTTCTTCAGAGAGAAGAACGACTTCCTGGAGATGAGCTTGTAGAAGGTGAAGAGTGAGCCGTTGATGGAGTTCGATTCGAACCCCAACTCGTCGCTAGATCCGGTGAGGGCGAGTCTCGCCGCCTAGGCCTCAAGGGCGGCCTCGCACCGGGCGGGCGAGGCTTGCCCTCACCGGATCTAGAGAGGTCGAGCCTCGCTAACTATGGGTGAGGCTTGACCCTCGCCGCCTCGCGCGAGGCCACCCACGCAGCCACTAGCAAGGTGGCCGGCGAGGTCGACCTCGACCTTGCCGACCGTCACCTTTGGCAGGTTGCCAAGGTCTGATGATCGGTTGGAGGAAGAAGAGGAGAAAATAAATAAAAAGAAAAAAAAAAAATATTAAAATATTATTAAAGTTGTTAACGTCAAATGGGTCGGCGTTCGATCGCAAAAATCCGGCCAAAATTAGCCGAAAAGGACTGAATCGGCACCAAAAAATGTTTAAGACTAAATCGGCACCAAAAAAATGTTTAGGACTAAATCGGCACAAAGACAAAAGGTTTAGGACTTTTTTGGCACTTTTTCCTATTAACGGGCTCGAGTGTGGGCTTCCTCTTAGCGATCTCCCCAAATGAAGGTATCGCATTTTTGCTATGCGCTTCCAATAATAATTGATAAATTGCTAGAAAGTGTAAGGGTTGTTTCTTTCATGACTTAATGAACTAAACAAGAGACATACACGTTCACATTACGCTTTGCCGAAATGTTAGATAATTCATCGATTCATTTGAAAACTTGAATAGGTGCACTATAGAATCTCTTTCAATCATTATAGATTCTTCCATTTTAGGCTGTTAAACATATATCGATTTAGCAAAAGGAAAAAAAAAGAAATAAAAGCAAAGATCTCTTTTTCAGGTGGGGAGCTCTCATTTATGCATCATCAGCGTCACAAAATGGCAAAGAGAGGTATATTCTAAGAAGGAAAAATTTCCAAAAAATAATAATCTGAAACCTATGAGAATTGTGTTAATTCAATTCTAAACCTTTTATATTTGTATTAATCCAATCCATTTGGCTAGTTTGAACCGATTAGCTCCGATGTGGATGCTGACTGACATCGATGTAGACGCTAGTCGGCCCCGACTATCCGATCGACGTTGACATGGCAAATTTTTAATAATATTTCCTTTTTTTTTTGAATTTTTTATTTTCCTTTTCTTCCTACTTTTCTTATTCTCTTCCTCCATAGTAATTGGTGAAGGTTGTGAAGGCCTTGCCCAGATTTGGGCGAAGGCAGCCTAGCCATGGCCTTGTTGGCCAGGAGCTAGAATGGTCTCGCCTTCGGCTGGGGATTCCATGGCCACCTTCACTTGTGGCTAGCGAGGTTGGCCTTGGCCCCAACCTGCAAGCCTTCACAAGGTGCCTCATGGTCCTACCCCTTCATCTTAGGTGCCCTCTCTCTCTCTCTACCGATGGTTGTTAAGCTTGATTGAGCCTCGCCGCCACACTTCAACCTTGATTTGAGGCGGCCAACCTTACCATGACCTTCCTATTATGAGTGAGACCTTTTTTTCTGCGGTCGATGAGGTTGACTCACCTACAGCCCTAGGCCTCGCCCATAGGCTGAGAGAAGAGGAAAGGTAGGAAGAATTTTGATTTGAAATTGTTGCAATGATCAATACAAAATTAAATAAATCTCTGGCGTCTCAATTTGAACTTTACTATATCTTAACTTATGATTACACAAAAAATATCTTTAAGATGGTTCGAGTACATAAATTCTTTGTTTCTCTTAGACTCAATTGAGGGCGTGTTAGGAGTAGTTTCTAACTTTTTATAATTTCACTTTTATGTCAGAGAAAATAAAGTGGCATCATCCTCATCATAATCAATAATCTATGTCCAATCTTAAAGCCAACGCCTCTCATTTGTCTAAGAGTTGATGCCTCAATTTGTAATCATGACATATGACAATCCAATCAATCGGATGAAATAACAAATCTTGATTTTCATACCCCCACCAACCTCTCAAGCTCAGCCCATTGACCCAAATTAAAAATGGCATGTTTGAGCATATCGGCCCAACAGCAACACAATTCGATGGCCTAATGGGAGATACTACAAGATAGGCCCAACACATCCTTTTGGGCCCAAAAGGACACGTTTGGCATACTTAATGAGTATTTTGAAACACTGACTGGCAATGTGTGTGTGTATATCTTTGTATATGCGTATGTATGTATGTACGTACATTTCACGTTTCACGTCATTTTCTATGGATGCGAATAGATTGTTTAATAGCTTATAAAGGGGAAAGAATTTCATAAAAATCGCGAGAAAATAGTCCCTTCATCCAACCTCAGCTGGGGATATTTGTAAAATTATCTCATGCGACGTCACACCCTCATGAGCTGCTAGAAAACGATACGAGTCCTTGGGGAAATGATGCAAATGGTCCATGAAATTTAGTCTAATGTGCAATGTTGTTCATAGATTTTTAATTTGTGTAATGTTGTCTTTCCATTAATACAAGTTCATGAAATTTACTATCATAATTCCCAATCATGTAAAGTTTGAATGGTGAGCAAAAACAAAAAGTCACATGTGAATTATCCAAGTAAGATATTATCTCAAATTATGATATAATAATTCACATCATTAAACAATGTCGGACATATTGTCGCCCATTTTTTTTTTTTGGGTCATTTCCAAAGTAGATGGGTATGTTAATTTGACCCATTAGTTTTAGGAGTTTAACTTAGTCCGTGTTAATCCACGTCATTGGATAATGCTTGATTTGTTGTTAGAGCGCATAGAAGGATTATATTGGATTTTTAGCAATAAGTTATGGAGCACATTGATCAAATTAAAAGTTAGGGTTGGCGTTGTGCATTGAGTCAAGTTTAACAACCATTTGATAACATATGGTCATAAAATCAAGCAACTAGATCTCTTTCGCCTCTCTCGAAATTCAAATTCAAATTCAAATTCAAATTCAAATTTTGAACTTAAAATTCTTTCCTCAATTTGAGGATTCTTTCCTTGATTTAAAGAATCAATTTTGATCTCATCATGTAATTGTATATCTATTTAAACTCATTTTGTATATCGATAGAAGCATCAAGGAAAATCAAAATTTAAAGCTTCCTTTGCAGTCTTTATGGTATCAAAGTGCTTTGCATAATATCATTACTTATGATTCTGCTTCTTCTTCCTCATGGCTCTCTCCACCCATTCTGAAGTACTAGCATTGTTAATACCCTATTTCAATCCCTACCTATCATGATTTCAAACATTTCTAGACCTTTGGCCAACCCCTTCCTCCTCCTATTAACAATCAACCTGTCCCTCCTTCCACTCATCTAATGCAAAAAGATCTAAGTCCAGTATTATCAAATCAAAGGCCATTTCCCACATTTTGCTTGCACTTATTGCCAATCATATCTCGGAACCAACATGTCACTCCCAAGCAGTTAAGGACCTTCAATGGCACAAGAGTTTACCTCTCTTCAATGGCAACAAACATATGTTTAGTCCTTTATAATTCTACTATGAACATAGTGGGTTGCAAATGGATATTTTGAGATAAACAAAATCCGGATGGCTCTATTAGGCTCCGTTCAATAATGTTTGTATTTCTTCAAATTTCTGTTCGTTTATTTTCCATAACAAAAAATGAACAGAATTCCATTTAGTAACATTTGCTAATTTTTCTATTCTTTGAAATAAAAAAATAGCTAGGAAATATATTTTGAATAGAAATAAGATATAGGAATAATTTCTAGAATAAGTCATTATTTTCTCTTCTTATTTTTTTCCCTTCTTCCTTTTCTAATTGGGAAAATCCCAAGTAAGGACCCAAAGTGCATACTTTTTCTCAAAATAGGACCTAAAATGGAGTTTGTCTCGGATAAGGAACCAAAGTGGTCATTTAGTCTTAAAAAAGGACCTCATTTGCCGGCCGGTGAACAGATGCGTCTCCAATGCATATTCCAGTGACCTGATCAGGGGTATTTTTGTCCATTTATTTTAAAATTTTCGGTTTGTTCTGTTCTTTTTTTTTTTTTTTGGTCGATGATTGTATTGTTCATCATCTTCTTCGTCCCCTCTTCATCTTCTTCTTACCCATACCAAGAAGATCGGACTTGGGAAGGGGCGGCGAGGGTTGGATGCCCATCAAAGAGTCACATGCTTTGAGGTCTTGCAGAGAAAAAGGCAACACCTCCTAGCACCACCACCAGTCACTTCCGCACATTGAATAAGCATTCAACATGTAAAAGCAGAAATCTGATGAACCCAGGGGAAGAACGTGATGATAAACGCATAAGCAAGCGACTTTGAGGAATCAGCTCTACTCAGAGAGATTCGTGAGTCATGAAAGTACCGTTTTCATTTGCTTAGCTAACAGCAAGAGTTTTATCTTATTCCAGCTTTCACCGACTACAATGATGCTTTAGTGAATCGAACATGAGTCGGATTAGGATTTTACAAGTTTCGCTTCAAGCGTGGAAATATTGATTTCCACTCTCCCTATTCATCTTCTTGCCCATATCAAGAACACTGGACTTGGGGAAAGGCCGGCGAGGGCTCAATGGCCCTCACTCGCTACCAGTGATCGCTCGCTACCGGCGATGGGCGTCAAGCCCTCACTTGCTGCCAGCGATGGGTGTCAAGCCCTCGCCGGCCTTTCCTTAAGTCTAGTGTTCTTGATCTAGGCAAGAAGATGAATAGGGAGAGTGGAAATCTTTATCAAATTTTCACTTTCTTGTCGGTTCATTCCGACTCCTTTGCCATTCTAGGTGACGATGTTCGAAAACCCATTCCTCAGTCTCTTCTAAAATCTTGAGAACATATCCAACTCCATCCAGACCCATCTCTCTACCTTCATCGCTTGTCCTGCTAACCCGTCATAGACCGATAACAATGCTCTCTCTTCGTCTTGAGCTTGCCCAAAATGACCGCGACGAGCGCAAATTTCCAGGCTTTTGGACTAGAAGAGGTGCTCAAGAAGGTGGGCACTTCATTTTCCTTCCCCTTTGCTTTGTGTCATTACCATCTCGAGTGAACAATTCAGGGTTCTGCGTGTTTTGGATATAATGGTGTGTATGCTCGGTCGGTGTTTGTTGGTATTCCTAAGTGAAGGCAGCAAATGGGTGCCTTTCGAAATGTATAATTGCAGCGTGTTGATTCATGGGGGAAATCAAAGTAGCCATGCCCTGAAGAAGACGATGAACAGGACAATCAAAAATGAAAAAAAAAAAAAAAAAGGTTGGACGAAAATACCCTAATCAAGCCACCGGAATATGCATCGGAGATGTAACTATTTACCGACCGGCGATTGAGGTCATTCTTTGAGACTAAATGACCACTTTTGGTCCTTATTTGAGACAGATTTCACTTCAGGTTCTCTTTTGAAAAAATGAGGGCACTCTAGGTCCCTATTTGAGATTTTCTCCTTCTAATTGGTCATTGCTGTTGATTGTTGCTTGCTTCTTGCTACCGTTGCAGCCACCAGTCATCAATCGCTGGTCGCCGAGCCATTGACTAGAAGACGAATAAAAAAAGAGGAAAAAAGAAAAAAAAAAAAAAAATCTAAAAAAATTATTAAAAAATTAAAAAGATTTACATCACAAAAAATTTGTGAGTTGTAACGCATTCCCGTTATTTTCTATTGCAGGAATAAAAATTTTGTATAGTTACTAAATGCGTTCTTTTACTAAAAAACTATTGTAGGAAATAAAAGTAGAATTTTTCTTTTTAAAAAGAAATTGTTTCCCGGAATAGAAATATTACTAAATGTACCCTTAATCGCTACATGACTGGCCTTGTTGCTAAGGACTTCATCAGCAGCCAAGTGTTGATTTTATTGAAAACTTCAGTCTTTTGGTGAAACCTACCACTATTCAAATCATTTTATCTCTTATGGTCTCTCACAATTGGCTACTTTGAAAATTGGATGTCAAATGTGCATTTTTAGATGGTGATTTGTAGGAAATTGTGTTCATGTCCCAACTTCTAGGCTATGTCGATCCGTGCAAACCTAATCATGTCTATTATATGAAGAAATTCATTTATGGCCTCCATCAAGTCCCTTGAGCCTGTTATAAAATGTTTAATTCAATACCAATGATTTTGGATTTACCATCTCCAACTTTGATCCATCATTGTTCATCTTCCAACAAGGACACATAACCATATATCTCTGCCTATACGTTGATAATATTATATTCACTAGACAATGATACTTTAGCATTGCAATAATTAATTTCATATCTTGGTTATCATTTCTGCATAAAGGACCTCAAACTTCTTTATTATTTTCTTGGTGTTAGGTAACACATAATTTCAAAGGCATATACAACTCAATCAATTGATGTATTTATGGATGTTCTGAAGTGTGCAAATATGGAGGGATGTAAACTAGTCCCAATGCCTATTGTATCTCAAAAGCTTGGCCAAGTTGATGGCCCTCTATTGTCGGATTTCATTCTTTATTGGAGTCTTGTTGGAGCATTGCAATACGTTACTCTGACGTGTCCAGACATTTCTTTTGCCATCAATTAAGTTTGTCAGTTCCTAGAGTCACCTACTGAGGTTCATCTTGTGGTAGTCAAATGAATTTTACGTTATTTAAAAGGCACAATCATTCACAATCTTCACTTTCGTCTAGGCCAACAGTAGCTCACTACTCACTATGATGTCAATTAGGCAAGTTGCTCCATTGATCGATGCTCTACCGGTGGGTTCTATGTTTTCTTTGGTTTAAACTCCATTTTCTGGACTGCTAAGAAGTAGGTCATGGTGGCATGTTATTCATTTGAAGCTCAGTACCAATGTCTAGCTCGCACTACAACTGAATTAGTTTGGTTATGCTCTTTGTTATGTGAACTGCATTGCCCACTTTTTATGCCACTCACCATCTGGTATGATAACATTTCTGCAATCTCTATCGCCTACAATCTAGTTCTCATCGCATTATATTTTTGTAGACCAAACTTCACCTTCAACCAACCGTGCTCAGCTTGTGAGGGGAGGATGACATATCGTCCTAAAATTAAGCAACTTGATCAATTCCGCCTCACTCAAAATTTTAAATTCAAATCCAAATTTTGGATTTAAAATTTTTTCCTCAAATTAAGGAATCGATTTTAATCTCATCATGTAATTGTATATCTATTTAAACTTATTTTGTATATCAATGGAAGCATAAAGAAAAATCAAAATTCAGAACTTCCTTTACAATCTTTACCATTCACGCTATCTTTTTTTTGAATGAATTATACACGAGAAGTGTGCATACCCATATATGCTTTGCAAAAAAAGAGTTGGTAATTTGTTGAATGCATTCGAATACATCTTCAATCGGGACGAATTCTCCCGTTTCGCGCAAATCAACGAGGAAGGAAAAAACATCATCGCGCCTTCGAATTTAATTTTTCTTCCATTCGTCTTTTCTTGGTTTTCTGTTTACTCATTTTTGTGCTTTTTAACTCTAGCTGAGCTGGAGACACAAACTACAAACGGCTCAAATTCAACCATACGTGGAAATCGCATTCGTGTGTGTATATATAAAACATGAATTTTCTTGGACTTATTGTATAAAATGGAAATAAAAAATTAATAAATGTGGATGTGACTACTCAGAAAAAACATTAGGTGATCCTGGATCGCCAAGCCAACGTGGTCTCCAACTACTCACAAGGCGCTAGGTGGAGGCGTGGGCCCACTTGATGGCTTCTTCCCTTCTCTCTTCTCTCAAGCCTTCTTTCCACTCTTTCTCCTAGGCTGTACACGCTCTCTCTCTCCTCCTAGCCTACATACTCTCTTTCTCCTTTGCAATGCCCTTATTACGGCATGAAACTTTTCGCTTTCATTCTTTTGAGAAGGAAAGAAAAGCATACACTTTCCCGTTCCTCTCTAGCAACTACGAACCACCATTTCTTTCTCTTGATGAAGGTTTCAAAATTTCGAATCCCAAATCTTCTCTCTCCGTGCTTGTTGCTGCTCTACTGTGCATCAAGTGGCGATTCCCCCATTGTTGCCAATTACGGCCGCCCTTGCTTTGGCACTCACTCACTTCTCTCTCCGCGCTTGTTGAGGTGGCCGCTTCCCTGCCGTCACCAATGAAGCAAGTGCCCCTACTCCAGCACTCACTCACCTCTCTCTCTTTGACTTTCAGTCACACTGTCGTCACCAATGAAGCAAGTGCCCCCACTCCAGCACTCACTTGCTTCTCTCTTTGACTTTCAATCGCACTTCTCTCTCTCTCTCTCTCTCTCTGTCTCTCCGCTGATACTCTCATTCTGCTAGTGTCCGTGTGTTTCTCTCTCTTCTGGCGAGTTTCCTTCTTCTTCCCTCCCTCATGGGCTGGTTTTGGAATGCATAGGCGAAATCCCGAATTGGTTGTTTGTTCATCTCGTGGGGTTGTTCGATTACCTGTAAATATGCAAGTAGTGACGGAGCATGAAAGTGAACTTATTGGATCAATCATCGTCTGTTGCCCGCTTCATGTTTTTCTGGTTTAAATGGAACATAGCACTCACATCGTCGAAAGAACCGATTTTTTTGCTTTGACATGAATGTACTTCGAGCAAGCGAGCGCAAAGAAATAACCTTTAAGTGTGAGGTGAAAGATTAGTCCAATTTATCCTTAGCAGGTGGCTGCGTGTTATGTGAGTTTGGTTTCAGTATGTGTGGGAATAGAAGTTATTAAATAGGCTTGATGCAAGTAGATTTGTCAAATGGGTGGGTTGGATCATAAATGGTCTGACCCAATTAATCAATTTAACTTGTTTATGACCCATTTATTATAGTGTAAAATTTTTGACTCATACCCAACCCAACCCATTCCCAACCCATATCATACCCATTTAACTAAATTTAAGAAAGCTTATTTCTTATAATATTTTTTTTTAAAAAAGGTATTACTAAAAAACTTTCATGCAATATAAATTTAGTGGACAAATTTTATAATTTTTTTTTAAATAAGCCTTCATTTGTTTCTTAAATATTTTCCAAGAAGTATTTTTTTATAGGAAAATTACAATTTTTTCGGTTTTGGCTCGAAATTCAAAAATAAGTTAGAAGAATATTTTTTGCCGTTTGTTATGAAAAACACCATTAAACTTTCTTCCTAGACTCCTTTTAGTTTTTTTTATTTATTATAAAAATAGAATCTTTAGTTTATTTTATTTTTAAAAATCGAATTTTTAATTATTTTTAATTTTTAAAGTATAATTTTCAATGATTTATTTTTTTTTTTTCTTTGGCCGGTTGCTAGCCATAACAACAGTCAGCGACTGGCCATAGGTGAGCTCAAGCTTGCCCAATGTTGGCAAGCTCGAGTCTCGCTAATCATCGAAGAGGCACTGGTCTTGCTAGATCGACAATATCGAGCTCACCTGACACCAACAAGCTCAAGTCTCACCAAATGTTAGCAAGCTTGAGCTCGCCCAATGCTGGTGCCCTTGAGTCTTGCCAATTGTCGGCAAGGCCTTGGCTTTGCCAGATTCGACGAGCTTGAGCCTCGCTAGAAAGAAGTCGATGAGGTCGAGGCCTCACTAGTTGTCGGTGACCTCGAGCTCACTTGAGGTTGGTGAGCTCATGCCTTGCTTGGCCGGTTGCTGACCGTCGGCCATCAGCTAAGGAAGGAAGAAGAAGAAAGGAAAAAAAAAAAAGAAAGAAAAAGAGAAAGATAAAAAGAAAAGAAAAATGAAATATAAACAATAATAATTATATTTTCGATTTTTATAAAGTTAAAGAGGGAAAGAGAGGGTGTGACGCTTGGGTTAGAAATGGATTCTAAGTCCAACCATTTAACACTCGTTTATCTTAAACTTTCAATTTTTTATTCCATTTAACTAGTCTCTTCAAAATGTAAGTGATTCATATATGATTTATTTATGTTTCAAATGGGTCATCTATGGGTTTAAGGCCCATTTTGGCACCTCTAGATGCAAGTTACTGCCAAAACTCTATTGGACTATGCATCGAATAACTGATTTATATTGGGAAAATCTCAACTGGGTTATTTAAGTGAGACTTGGTTGATTCATTTGTCGTGATTGGTTGAATGAAGTTGTAGCAGGGGTGGTTTAGCTTCTCCTTCCTTTTGTGCTATGAGAGGAATCTCTCGTTTATCTCAACTTATCATGACGGGCCTGTGCTTCTCATGGTCCGATTGTAATGTAAGAAATGATTCTTGCTTATTGTTAGTTAGAAATGAAGTATGATGAATGGATGTCATCAATACCATGAATTATGATGAATGGATATCCTCAATACCGGTTGTAGGATCCATTGATTTCTACAATAAGAGTTTTTTTTAATGCCATAGACAAAGTTGGGGTTCCGAGTTTTTTTTTTTTAAATGAGTTGAGGTTGACAACGGCCACTCTTTTCAAGGGTCAATTCCACCAAAAAAAAAAAGTCTCAAACTTTAGGTTTAGTCCCAAAATTGCCCTGAATATTTTTGTTTAAAGAAAATCTAAACTTTAGGTCCAATCCCAAAATATGTTTTGAACTTTATTTTATCTAAAAAAATGGGTTAATACCATGAAAAATCTCTAACTAGTACACATATGATAAATTTATCTAAAGGTAATTTTTTGACATTGAAAAAATCAAAACCTATATACATGTGACAAATTTACCTCAAGTTAAATTTTTTACCACCAAAAATCCTAAACTGGTATACCTATAATAATTTTACCCTCCGTTAGTTTCCGTTAAATTTTACTGTTAGATTGCTGAGTTAGATGACATATAATAGTTGACGAGTGTACTAATTCGGGATTTTACTCTCCATTTATATAAAAAAAAATCACAAATTTTTAATCTATTATCAAATCTACCATGTATTCCTAACTTAACATGGTATTTCCACATCAATAACAAATACACATTGACAATGCGACATGAAAAATTATCTTTACAATAAAACCGTTACGGGATATAAAAAATTAGGAACTGAAAACCATGACTTTTGGACAGAGGGCTAATGGGAGTAGATTAAGGATTAGAGTAAAAATTGGTGATTTTCTTTTTGATAAAAAAAAATTGGGGTAAATTTGGGATTTGACTTAAAGTTTGGGGTTTTTTCTAAGATAAAAGAAAAGTTCGTGATAGATTTGGGACTAAACCTAAAGTTTGTGGTTTTTTCTCGAGACAAAAAAAAAAAAAGTTCGGGGTAGATTTGAACTGGACCTAAAGTTTGGGATTTTTTAGGAGATAAAAAAAATTCAGAGCAAATTTCGGATTGGATCTAAAGTTTGGGTTTTTTTTTTTTTTTTTTTTTTTTTTTTTTTTGGGGGGGGGGGGAATTGGCCCCTCTTTTCAATTAGTACTAATTTGACTATAGTTTTTTGGATTGCATATTGGAATTTCCTATACCCTAACGTAGTTTCTTTTCTTTGCTTCCATTTGCACTAAAAAATTCTTAACATTGTTTGCCGTGGTTGTTTCTCAGGTTGTCCCTCACACGTCCCTCACACGGAGGCGCACTTAGGGATGGACATTGCAACTGAAGAAGACAATGTTTCCAAGTCTGAATTATTTAAAGAGTTCACTAACATTCGTCAATCTATCCTTGGATAGATAACTGGAAGTAAGCTTGATAGTTTCTTTGAATAGTTTTGACTGTTTGTCAATCTAGGGGTGAATTTGGTGATGGTTTAACCAATCTATTTTTGTATATTTGTTTCCATGAATTCAGTTTTAGTGGTTAAGTGATGTCAAGCTTTGATGTTCTATGCCTATTGTCATTGAACTAATCATGATATTTGATTTCGTGTCATTTTGCTTCTGCCCATTAGATCCCTTTTGATCAGGTGAAGCCTATGTGCCCGTAAATTTACACGAGTAAGGTTATTCGACGGTCACTATCTTGAGAGAGCCTCGACTTCAGAACCTACAATCAAATGATGTGGAGGGTCATTCTTCACAATTTTATGCTCAGACCCTTCTTTCAAACTATGCATCTCAACGTTATCACTTTCATTCACATAGCGTCACTTCTTTCTAGGTCTGATCCCACCATCTTCATCAACATTGCATTTCACATCTCGTGGAAGTTCACTTGGCCGAGATCTTCAAGGAGGTTTTGGTAGAGGAAAAGGATTCTACGTTTCAGGACATCCCGATCCCAGTAACAGTAATGTCAAAAGGCTTGATGTCATCTTCTTCGAAGAGGTTGTGGCAAACAAATATTTCCAACGAAGATTGCAAGCCTCATTCATATATTTCTCGAAATGCTGGGGACTGAGGACAGTAGCCAACCCATCTATACATTCAACGTTGAGATCTTGAAGACAGAGAAAAGAAAATCTCTTTTTCATAAAAATCGTGAGGCAAATGAATCCCCACTTCATCAATTTTGTGAAACCGTTGTACTAAAACCATCCTATTGCCCTTGGAAATCTCGAACATATCGTTTAAGTAAGCAACCAGTTGTTTATCCTCTTCGGCAAGAACGTATACAAAGTCATGAACCTGAAATTATTGAGAATATAGTAAGAGACAGTGAGATTCATGCCAAACAAAGAGAAAGGATGAAGAAAAAGAAACCGAAATCAAAATAGAACTTACGGAGACTTTGACGCCTCTGCGGAGAAAAGAAGGACAGTGCATCCGCTTTTTTTTTTTTTGCATGTCCTTGCCGAGCATACCCACTGGATCTCCTTGGAAGAATGACCCAGTTTCGCAGTCAAAGAATCCCGAACTGGGGAAAAGAATTGTGGAAGCAATAAATAATTAAACAGAGCAACAAAAAAGGAGAATAAATAGACAGTTAGGGTGCGTTTGTTTGTGTTTCTTTTAAAAATTGTTGCGAAATAAAAAAAGTGTTTTTTTCTAACAATTTTTGAACAAAAAACGCGTTTGGTAAACTTGTTCCGGAATAAAAATAAACAGAAACACGTTTGGTAAATTTGTATAATTTTTTTATTTCTTTTATTTTTTCTATTTTTTCTATTTTTTCCTTTTTTTTTTTTTCTTTTTTCTTTTTCCTTTTTTTCCCTTCTTTTGGCCGGTCGCCGGCCTCGGCCATGGCCGGTGACCGGCCGATGAGGGCCGGCGGCCTCGCCCAGCCACGGCGAGGCTCGCCGGCCCTCGGCGAGGCCGAGCTCGCCCGCCGGCCGCCGAGGCGTGGCCTCGCTGGGCCACCGCCGCGGCGACGCCAACTCGCCCAGATCCGGCGAGGCTCGGCGTCGCCTGGCGGTGGTTCGGCGAGGCCGCGCCTCGCCGGCCGCTGGGCGAGCTCGGCGTCGCCGGATCTGGGCGAGATCGAGCTTGCCCAGGCCGGCGCGAGGTCGGCCTCGCCCAGCTACGGCGAGCCTCGGCCTCGCCGGGGGATGGCGAGGGGGCCGGCGAGCCTCGCCGTGGCTGGGCGAGGCCGCCGGCCCTCGACGGCCGGTCGCCGGCCATGGCCGAGGCCGGTGACCGGCGAAAGAAAAAAAAAAGAAGAAAATAAGAAGAAAAATAAGAAGAAAATAAAAGTGTTTTCTCAAATGTGTTTCGAAATAAGAAACACAAATTTTGTGTTTTATTTCGTTTTTTTTTTTGTTTTACGGAATAAAAGAACAAAAAAGGAATAAAACGCACTCCAAACGCGTTGTTCTTTTTGTTCCTGCGAACAAAAAAACAAAAAAGTGTTTAAAAATAAAAAAAAGAAAACAAACAAACAGTTAAGTGCTCATAACTGCTAACGAACACCACATCAAGCAACCGAAAAACTGGAATGTCCCATCATTTTCACTCTGAATACGGTCAAATCGTAAACTTTTCAGCAAGTTTTACATCGGTCTTATGATGCTGTACTTATAAAGACGTCTCACAGAAAACCCGAAAGAAAATGGAACATTAAAGCTATTTGGCAATACTAAGGCCCTTAAGTCCCAAATCGCATAAGAATGGTAAAAGGCTAAAAGATAAGATATACTTAGGTCAACAAACTCAATTTTACAAAACTGAAACAAAAAAAGAAGAAAAGGTTCTAAATAAATTACAAGTCCAATTGGAACGGCACAAAATTATTTACCATAGATCCAAAAGTATTAGTTTAAGGAAAAAAGACCACAAGATAGAAAATATGTTAAAGAAGGATGATGGGTACAAACCCTAGGGAAACCACTATCTAGCTTTTTTTTTTGGTAACCGAGGAACTACCAGAGACTCCCTTACGGGGATCACTCCGCCCTCCAGGCAATGTCAAACGTCGTCACAAATCACTATTTAGACGTAAAATCTCGGGGGAGATTAGCACAAGACCCTATCACTATGACCTCCCACTTAAGACGTGTATTGACAATGTAGGAGTTTGAACCCTCGACCTCAGTGATGAAGGAGAAAACGCCCAACTAACGCAATTGCCCACCGGTGGATCCAATATCTAACTTTTGTGCACCTTCTCTAGCCAAAAAATCACTGTTTGCATGATACCGTTGTTTAGATGACCGGCCTGCAAAGATACAATTCATGAAACTAAAATCAACAATGTAATCCATTCCTTGATAAAAGGACACTAAATGGAAGGGGAAGTAATGAATCGATCAGAAGTAGTGCAAAACAATGATATCCGAACTACCAAAGATTCAGAAGAATTGCATCACACGGAAGATCATCAGGGCTCAAAGTGTTCTCAAAGAGAACATGCGAATAGGCATAATGGGTCCGAATACATCTAAGGAAAGCCCAATTCATTAACAAAATGACAAGTTCGGCCATGAAAGGTTATAACCTAGATTAGTTGAGGGCATTTCGATTCCGATGCTCTCAACCAGCTCTTTAAAATTTGAAAAGGCAATCCTACAACCCAGAACATCATCAGTTTGCAATAATATGAACATTAGAACCACAATAAACACACAGCCATGGCAAGCAATTTTCAAACAGAAACAAGAACCACTCAAGATCACTGAAAACATAAGGAATTGCCCATTAGTATATAGACATTTTCATTTTTTCTATAATCATAAAGGCAAAGGAAACGCAGAATCTCGTTCTGCGAAAGGAAATGGATGAGATTATCTTGGATAAAAGCATCGAGAGGCAAAACCGTATCAAATCAAACGAAGCATAGAAGAGGGGCGAATTAAATGTCCAGATCGACTGTTCAAGAATTGAAAAGAAGAGCCCTTGAATGCTGGAGTTTAGCCAGTCGACGACTTTGGGACTTGAGTCTTGACGACCAGCCTTGCAGCAAAAAAAAAAATAATTGAAAAAGAAACAGATGGGGAGGTAGTGGTGTGGCTCGGGTGAAGTGACGGGAATGCCCTCGCTTCTCCGGGGCAGTTTCGGGAATTGGAGTTTGGTGCCCTTGTGGTTGACTGGTGGAGCCGCTGGATTGGTTGCGATGTCGCTGTTGTTGACAGCCGTTAACTGATGCTGATGGGCCGTCAATATTATTCCGATGCCATTCTCCCGATCGTCCATTGTAATAACCGCCTCTCTGATTTTTTCCTCTTCTTTTTCTGGGGGCCCCGCTTATTTCAACTCCTCTGCTGACTCGGTTTTTTAGTGGAACATTACTCCACGTGGTGACTTGTGAGTGGTCCGAGTCCATGCTGACTTTGCAGTCCGGGACCACCTAATAATTTTTGGGTCCAGGCGGCTGGTCAAAGTCTATCTAGAAGAGCCGGCAGTTCAGGGAAGTCAACGGTCGGCAACCCTGACAAAACTACTGCTAGATAGCAGAAGAAAGTATTGAATGGTGAGGCATTCGTACTCACGCCGCAAACATGGGAATAAGATCGGTAAATGAACCATGATTTTAATAATTCATATGGGAATCGATCTCGAGAATTATGCTGATTCTCGCGTGGCTTGAAAACGTAATATATTAAATAAAAAACACATGAATTCATATAAAGTATTGATTGAGATATGCTCAATCAAAATGAGATATCTTGTAGCCGTTAAAACAATTATCAAATATATATAATTATCCTCAAGAGAAATTCATAATTATCTTTAAGATTCTTTGATTCGTTGCTGAATTCGCGGCAAATAACTTATGCTTTTTAAAATTTCTTTAATTATAAGTATCGCAATTGGCCTTATATATATCAATATAAATATATACATACATAAATGAAATATATATAGAAGAATCTCGGAATTTTTTCCACCTCCGCACACCAAAAGTCAAAGGACGAAACACCATGCATGGAAGTATAAAACCAGACCTACGCGAGACATTTATCACCCCCCACCACCTTCCTCTCCTTCTCAAAGCAGACTTGCTGCAATGATGGGCACACCGGAGCAACCACCACCGCTACCCACTGCCGCCGTCGCCAAACCATTCGAACTCGACGGCGCCATTGATGAGGACGACCTCTCGCCCATCGAGGAGGTCCACCTCACTGTGCCCAACACTGACGACCCGACCTTGCCCGTCTGGACTTTCCGCATGTGGTTCTTGGGCCTCCTCTCGTGTGCCCTCCTCTCATTCCTCAACCAGTTCTTCTCCTACCGCACTCAGCCCCTCTTCATCACCCAGATCACCGTCGTGGTCGCCACACTCCCCATTGGCCGCTTCATGGCTGCAACGCTGCCCGAGGCCAAGTTCCGGATCCCCGGGCTCGGCCCCCGGCTCTTCTCGCTCAACCCGGGACCCTTCAACATGAAGGAGCACGTGCTCATCTCCATATTTGCCAATGCCGCCACGACGGCTTATGGCGTCAGGATAGTGAACATCATCAGGGCGTTTTATCACCGGGGCATTTCCTTCCGTGCCGGGTGGCTTCTCATCATCACGACGCAGGTAAAGTCCATTCTTTTTTTCTTGACGGAAGGTGAAGTCCATGCATTCGTTCACTCACTTTTTTCGAAATCCCAAAAATAAATCTTTCATTGACTACTCGAGTCGTAATCGTTCGATATTCTAGCCTCTCTTTCTCGCCCTTTGCAACAAAGTAGTCGAGACAAGAAAGACGTTCGACGATTTAGCTTATGACTGTCATAAATGTTGCAACTTGATGCATACTTTCATTGGTTGCATTGATTTCTTTGCGCCCTTCGAAGTGAAGGTTCAAACAACTAAACATATCCTGAGGAACCCGCAGTATATGTTGCTCCCTAAGAGCAGTTTGAACGACACAGCAGTTGAAGACTAGGGTCGGTTGTGAAACTTAGATGTAGACAGTCAAGACAGTAACTCATGAAGTGGAGCTATGGGTGGTGAACCCTGTTAACGGTTGGATTTTGGATATATACAGGTGTTGGGATACGGATGGGCAGGGCTGCTGAGGAAGTACGTAGTGGAACCAGCTCACATGTGGTGGCCTGCTAACCTCGTCCAGGTCTCCTTGTTCCGGTAAATTACCAAACTTTTGCCACCCCCCCTGGCTGCTCGCTTACCAGAATTCACGTGAAAACGGAAGGAGATACGACTTACGGGAGTTAGTATTCCATGGAGTTGCTAATGGCAAGATAGCTGTGAGATTTTTGATAACCAATGTCAATTATTCTAAAGATTTAAGTTGTTAAATGAAAGCATAGTTCAATATTTAAGTATTTTATATTTGCCATTCACTCTTACTAAAAGTTTAAAACTGTTAGATGATGGTGATCACTCTCTCTCATCTTAGTCTAGTCTTTTTTTTTTTTTGGGTATAGTACTAAATGTGGAATTTAATTGGGGAGGCAATTGAGGCCAAAAAAGATTTGAACTCAAAACTTAGATGGAAGACATACCCAACATAAGTTACTATATCGACCTGGAAATGAATCAATGGGAGCTTGAACTCTCTCTTTTTTCTCTGCCCACAATTCCAAAGTCACTTGAGTCCCAAAACCATATCATGGAAATTGACATGTTGTTACCGTGAGCAATTGCCACGATCTATAGCTTTAGATAGAGGTATCAAAATGAGTCTTTAAACCCATATATGACTCTTTTAAATCATAAATGGATTATATATAGGTTACTTATATTTAAAGAGACTAGTTAAATGGATTTAAAAATTGAAAACTTAAGACAACGGGTCTTAAATGGGTTAGACTTAGAACCCATTTCTACCCAAGCCTCACACTCTCTCTTTCCCTCTTTAACTTTATAAAAATCGAAATTATAATTATTTTTATATTTCATTTTTTTTCATTTTTTTTTTCATTTTTTTTTTCATTTTTTTTTCTTTATTCTTCCTCCTTCCTTAGTTGGTGATGGGCCAAGCGAGATTTGACCTCGTTGAATCTAAGCCTTGAGCTCGCTAGGGTCGAGTGGGCTCAATCTCGCCGATTTGGCAAGGCCAAGTTCTCACCAGCGCCAAGCGAGCTCGAGCTTACCTATGGCTGGTCATTGACTAACATGGCCAAAGAGTCGAAAGAAGAAGAAAAGGAAAAAAAAAAAAAAAATTAAAAATTCTAAAAATTAAAAAAAATTAAAAATTCGAGTTTTTTTAAAGAAAAAAATACTATAAGGAGTCTGGGAGGAAAATTTAATCATATTTTTCATACCAAACAGAAAAAAAAAAAACTTTTCTAATTTATTTTCAAATTTTAGGTAAAATATAAAAAATATTGTTATTTTCCTAAAAAAAAACTTATTGGAAAATATTTAAGAAACAAACGAAGGCTTATTTAAAATAAAAATTATAAAATTGTCCACTAAATTTGTAATGCTTAAAAGTATTTTAGCAATATCATTTAAAAAAATAATAACAAGTTTTTTAAGTTAAGTTAAATTAAATGAGTTGAGTATGGGTTGGAAATGATTGGGTTGGATATGAATAAAATTTTTTACACCACTATAAATGAATTATAAATTAATTAAATGAGTCGATTTGAGTCGAACCATTTATGACCCAACTCACTTATTTGATAGATCTAGCTTTAGATCAGGACGTCCTAAGATGCCTGCTTGCGATAAGTGTAGGCGTTAAAGTTCGAGGACGACCTCATCACTGTTTTGTTTTCTACTCGAATCCTTTGACCTATCGCTGCAACTTGAACATGTGGGTCACGTGCAGTATAACCAGCCCATCTCTCTCTCTCTCTGGGGCCCAAAATAGTGGGATATGCCATGCCATCAACATAGACCGTAAGCTTTCGGACGTCATAAGAAATCCGATATGTTTAAAGTCAACTGGATTGAGTAAACCCCATCTCTCTCTCTCTCTCTCTCTCTCTACCTAGTGGTAGACTGGTAGTTTTTTATAGGCACCAGGGACCCACAAAACCATGTCACTCGGTGTGGAAACTGAGGCTACAACGAGTATTTTCCCTCAGTAATATCTCACAACGTATTCACCGTCCAACACTAGGATTCAGGAAAAACCACAATAAAGCCAAGAGCTTCTCAATCAAAACTACAGACCCATTTCCTATTTCTACTTTTTGCTGCTTCTGGTCCCTTGAATTTGGGTGGAACAACGTGCACCAGTTAGCTCCCGCCAAACTAGAATGACGCTCCAAAGTGCCCCGTGTTCCGAGGACAAACCCCAGCTGTCTTAGCCACGAAACTAATGGAAATACAGAGAGTACCATCCGCTCCTTTCATCCCCTACTTTAGGATCGGATAAAAACGTAAATCCTTTCTATTCGAGAACTGAGTCGCGTATCGTAGCACACAGATGGTCTCAACTCGCTGCAGAGACAATCGAAGCCTTCTCTGTTGCATCAAACATCTTTATAGACAGCAAACTATCATTTGTCTTCAGGATCTAAATGGTTTCAGAGGATTCAATATACAAATATATAAAGTCGATCGCCTTGTCCTTCAATTATTGTCAATCGAACGGATGCATTCACAAAGTAATATGCTCTTTCACAGCTGCCCTGAAATATCCACATTTTGCATTTTATATAGATAATAAATGCTCAACCTGAAGTAGATCATAATTGATGCAGGGCTTTACATGAGAGGAACGAAAAGCACATGTCACGGGCAAAATTCTTCCTCATTGCACTGATCTGCAGCTTCTCATGGTATGTTGTCCCCGGATACCTCTTTTCCACCGTCAGCAATATATCATGGGTCTGCTGGGCATTCTCCAACTCAGTCACCGCCCAACAGATCGGTTCAGGTATGAAAGGCCTTGGAGTTGGAGCCTTGACGCTCGACTGGACAGTGGTCTCGTCCTACCTGGGCAGCCCTTTAATCTCCCCCTTATTTGCCACAGTCAATGTTTTCGCGGGATACACATTTATAATCTATGTTGTAATCCCCACAGCCTATTGGGGGTTTAACTTATATAGTGCAAATAGATTCCCCATTTTCTCCTCCCAGTTGTTCACAGCGCAAGGTCAAAGGTACAAGATAACAGCAATCGTAAATGACAAGTTCGAGTTGGACATCCCAAAGTATGAGGAGCAAGGTCGAATTCATTTAAGTGCATTCTTTGCTCTCACCTATGGCTTTGGTTTTGCCACCATTGCATCAACACTAACTCACGTGGCCTTCTTCTACGGCAGGTACTGTCTTCTCACCTCAATACGTTCATTTAGACAAATTTATCTTGAGTACTTGATAGGGACATCAAGCAGCATGCGGAAAGAGAACCGGGGCAAGGTTGTAAAGGTCTTAAAATGAAACCTTGGAAGAATTTGAACTCACAGCTTCAAATAACTTTTTTGTGAACCAAGGGTATCCTTATAGTTATAACACAGAGATGCAACAACTAGATTCTGAAGAATGACTTTATTATTCATGTTAAGTACTTTATTCTGTTGAATTCATGAGACATACGGACACTGAGGTAATATTACATTATAACAGAGAAATCTACGAGCGCTATCGTGCTTCTCATAAAGGGGAGGCGGATATCCATACAAAATTGATGAGGAGATACAAAGACATACCCTCATGGTGGTTTCATTTGTTGCTCGTTGTAATTCTGGTCGTATCTCTTCTTCTATGCATCCTCATGAAGGATCAGGTCCAATTACCATGGTGGGGGTTCCTCTTTGCTAGTGCCCTTGCATTTGTATTCACCCTTCCCATTAGTATCATCACTGCCACAACAAATCAGGTATGAATCCAGAGTTATATAACATTTATGCTTCACTTAATTGCCACGTAAGAAGACATATTATTCTCAACAATGATCTCTTTCTATCTACAGACACCGGGATTAAATGTAATCACAGAATACATAATGGGCATCATATTGCCAGGAAGACCTATAGCAAATGTTTGCTTCAAAACATATGGATACATCAGCATGGTTCAGGCTGTTTTCTTTCTCAGTGATTTTAAGCTGGGACACTACATGAAGATACCTCCAAGATCAATGTTCTTAGTTCAGGTACTTTTTACTGCTCCTAAATATTTGATACTGTTTTCAACTGTGCTAAAAGTAAGCCAACCAAACTCAATATAGATCAATCGACTTATCTGGTGCTACTGATGTGGACAACCTATATATTATTACTAACTACCAGTAACATATATTTGTCCATAAGATTTAGGTATCGCATTTATAAAAATAAATTGGAGGAAAATAACCAGAGAAGCAACTCGGTTGATTTCCTTGCTGGTTTAAAAGGGTTAATACGTTCATCAAACCTGATGAAAAAGTGACTGAACCATGATAGGAGAGTATTAACTCGAGAACTCATTCGTGATATTTACAATATACATTACCATAGTTAGAGATCCCCTATCTGTGGTGTAACTCTTTTCACTATTCCAGAAAGACTATTCTGAGTGAAGAACTGTCTAATATAAAACACAAAACTTTATATGTTCAAAGATTTAAGCTAACCTTTCCATTTTCCAACAGAACTAAGATGAAGCTGTTGGCATTTTCGAGCAAGCAAGTGGCTCATCGCAGCATCATATATCATCCAAAGCAAGATCAACATCCTAGGCACTTACAAAAAACAAATACTCACAGAAATCATAGACACGAGTAAATCATAGTGCATAATTTGGATCTCCTGAAATGACACATTTGCTAAAGCTAGCAATCAAATCTTAGTAGACTTAATTGTCAAATATCCTCTCTCTTGTTGCTACTCATTAATTAAGTAATCGTGGCATCTAGTAATTTCGAAACAACCTTAGTATTCTATCCTTGTGTCATCACAGTTGATAGGTACTATTCTTGCTGGAACCGTCAACATTGCAGTGGCATGGTGGCTGCTGAACTCTGTCACCAACATATGCCAAGATGATCTCCTTCCCTTGGATAGTCCCTGGACGTGTCCAAGTGACCGGGTTTTCTTTGATGCCTCCGTCATATGGGGGTTGGCTGGACCTAGACGGATCTTTGGAGCACTCGGTGACTATCGAGAAATAAACTGGTTTTTCCTTGGAGGTGCAATAGGACCTATCATAGTATGGCTACTACACAAGGCGTTTCCCAAGCAATCTTGGATTCCTCTTATTAATCTTCCAGTCTTATTAGGGGCGACAGCAATGATGCCACCAGCTACACCATTAAACTACAATGCTTGGGTTCTAGTTGGAACAATATTCAATTTCTTCGTCTTCCGATATCGAAAGCAGTGGTGGCAGAGATACAACTATGTCCTCTCGGCAGCCCTAGACGCGGGAACGGCATTCATGGCCGTGCTTTTATACTTTGCAGTGGGCATGGAGAATAAAAGCATTACTTGGTGGGGAACAAATGGAGAACACTGTGAACTAGCAGCGTGTCCAACAGGTAAAGGCATAGAGGTTGATGGTTGCCCAATCAACTGATGCACGAAGCTCTTTCTAGATGTACAATCTACAGGGAATAAATTAGCCTCGATCAGTGTGGTTTTAATGATTGTGATTTATCAAGAAGATATTCTGTTACTTGTAAGATAAAAGATTATATTATGTGGTTAGGAATCATCAAGTAACCCTATCAGTCTCTTGAAAATACTTCTTCTCAAATCTTTGCACTCAATAATTCGATTCAATTAAGGCCGCCTTAAAAAGATTTGGTTTTGATCAACGCTTTTTTGCTATCTTCAAACTAACTTGAAGTTCAAAGAGGATGTGTCAGATATACTTAGCCAGCATTTTGAAACACTCATTGCATGATTTGATATGTGTATATAGGTTAAATGAACATATGTACATACGTAATGTTGATACCTAAATTTTGATAACCCATTTAATAATTTATTAATTGCAGAAAAATTTAGAGATTAAATTTTAAATCCTAGCAAAAATAATTTCAATTAAATTGCATGGCATATAGACATTATGAGCATTTTCATTAGTAGTAATAGAGAATTTTTTGTTAAAAGAAAAAAGAAGAAGATTAATTAAAAGAACTATGATTTAAAAAAGAAGAAGAAAAAAACAAGCGAGACCAGGCCGGGGCCAAACCAGGTTTTTGATAACAAAAAAATTAATTTATAATAAATTTATCATATGTGTGTATCAGTTTGGAATTTTTGGTGATATTAACCCTGAGTTTTAACATGAGGGCTAGGTCATCACCACGTTGATTTTTCATAAGAAAAGTTAGGTACTAATTAAATTTTTATTGAAAATGCTAGTAGGACAAGTCATTAGAATTTGTCATCGAAAGAACCTAAACGATCATTTTTTCTTCGACTTAGCATTGAAGTAATCTGGCTATGTGAAAGTTATGTCACTTCTAATGTCATTTGCCCCTTATCTGCATTATCATTTTTTACATAATGCTTATTATTGTAGTGATACACATGATTCCACACTTTCGTATCTTAGTGTGTCCACGGTAACTATTTTATTTTTGACAAAATCTATATTTCTGTTCCAAGGAACAAGTTTGGTATAGAAATCTATTTGGTAACACAATTTAATTTTTTCATTTTTAGAATAGAAATGAGAAATAAAAATTTCTTTTATCACTCCCCTTCGCTACTAATTGGTCACTCACTAATCGTTGCTGCCTGCTGGCCACTTCCCCTTGTCATCCATCGCCACCGCTCGCCCACCTCACCCCATCACTTGTCTGTGAAAGGAAAAATTTTGTGTCATTATGAAACGTATATTTTTGTTCAAAACCTTGTCTAGAGAATAAAGATAGAAAAATCTATTTTTAGCCAGAATTTATGTCCACAAATAGAATGGTTATCATCCCTGTCCTAAAACACCATTATATGACATAGCTTCATCCTCTGCCGTAGAATTGTTTGTCGCATTTCAAAGGTGAGAGAGACGTCGTCTGCTGGACCATCTGTGAGGACTGATACCAAATTGAACCATTCAGAATTTCTCCTTTGATTCCCAGGATCTTCCGCTGAGAACTTGGGTTTTGGGGTCAAGACTTTGGATTTTCTCAATATTTTCTAATTGCATGAAATGGATGGGACCATGCACCGCAAGTGGCCCGCTACACAAAAATTTTCTAGCTCCATTCTTTTTTTCCACAGAAGAATAATCTCCTTTCTGGACTCTCTTCTTCCGCAATACCCGCGCTCAATCATTCACCATCTACACTTACAAGAACTGAAAAGTCAAGTACGTTGTAGTATAAAACCAGACCTTCTCGACACTTCAGCACCACCACCACCCCCCCGCCACCCTCCTCTCGCGCTCGAGCGCACTTTCTGCCGCCCACAATCATGGGCACACTGGAGCTCCAACCACCACCCACCACCAGACCATCCGAGCTCGACGATGCCGTCGATGAGGACGACCTCTCGCCCATCGAGGAGGTCCGCCTCACCGTGACCAACACCGACGACCCCACCTTGCCGGTCTGGACCTTCCGCATGTGGTTCTTGGGCCTCCTTTCGTGTGCCCTCCTCTCTTTCATCAACCAGTTCTTCGCCTTCCGAACTGAGCCCCTCATCGTCACCCAGATCACTGTCCTGGTCGCCACGCTCCCCATTGGCCGCTTCATGGCCGCGGTGCTGCCCAGGGCCAAGTTCCGGATCCCCGGGTTCGGGTCCCAGCTCTTCTCGCTCAACCCTGGCCCGTTCAACTTGAAGGAACACGTGCTCATCTCCATATTCGCCAATGCTGGGAGTGCATTCGGATCCGGGTCGCCTTATGGCATCGGGATTGTGACCATCATCAAGGTGTTTTATCACCGGAGCATTTCGTTCTTTGCCGGGTGGCTTCTCATCATCACGACGCAGGTCAGTTTATTCATTTTTCTTTTATTCTCTTTCGAAATTCAATAGATAAAACCTATCATCAACTGCTTGACTCGTATTTGTCCAATCCTTGGGTTTATCTTTCTCGCCTTTTGCAAGGGAGTAGCGGAGAAAAGAGACTTATGACGAGTTAGGGCGTGTTTAGTAACGATTCTCTTTCTACTAACAATTTTTGATCAGAAATAATTTTTTTTTTTTCTGTTTTCGAGAACAATTTCTGAGCATAAGAATTCGCTTGATAACTATACAAAATTTATATTTCCTAATAAAATGCGTTTGAAATTTCTTTTTTCTTGTTTATTTTAATATTTTTATTATATTTTTCCTTTTTTTCTTATTTCTTATTTCTTTTCTCTCCTTTTTCCTCCTTTGTGGCCGGTCACTGGCCATGGCGGTGGTCGGCAACCGATTGAGCTAGGTCCGACAAGCTCGCCGGAGGCTCGCCTGGCCACCGCGAGGCTCGACCTTCCCCATATGGCACAAAGTTGGCCTCGCCCTAACTTGGCGAGGTAGAGGCTCGCGTTGGCTGATGAGGCGCAGGCCAACGAGTCTCATCATGGCTTGGCGTCGCCAGCCCTCGGCAACGCTCCAGCGACCTCGCTGGCCCTCATCAACCGATTGTCGGTCATGGCCGAGGCCGGCGACCAGCCAAAAGGAAGAGGAAAGAGAGGAAAGGGAAGAAGAGAAAAGAGAAGAAAAGAGAAGGGAAAAGAAAAAATTATACCTAGAAATAAGAAGCTAACTTTTTTTTTGCTATATTTTATTTTTTTCTTGCGGTTAATGAATGCCAAATCTATCTCTAATTAACAAAAATTTTACTAAACACGTTTACATTCCTTTTTCAACACAAGTTTCCATTTCGTGCAGAAACAAAATAAAATTGCAAAAAATAAAGTTGTTTGTTTCCAAGAAACAAAAATTTTCGTTTATTTTTTTTTCCATCTTTCTTGCCCATTTTGAAGTGAGGATTGATAATATCTGAACATATCACGAGAAATCCACAGTATCTATTGGAAACTGTCGCGATCCTTGTGCTGGAATCGTTAAACGGCACGGCAATCTTAAACACTAGAGTAAATTGTGAAACTTAGATGTAGAGAAACAAGACGGTAACTCGTGAAGTGGAGCTGGAGATGGGTGGTGAACCCTGTTAATGGTGGAATTGGATATATGCAGGTGTTGGGATACGGATGGGCAGGGGTATTGAGGAAATACGTGGTGGAACCAGCTCACATGTGGTGGCCTTCTGCCCTCGTCCAAGTCTCCTTGTTCCGGTGAATTACCACTCTTTTGCCTCCCCTTCCTTGCTTGCTTATCAGAATTCGCGTGAAAACGGAAGGAGATATAACTGGTGGGAGTTAAAAGTGTTCCATGGAGATGATGCTAATGGCAAGATAGCATAGACAGAGAAAGACCCAACATGAGTAGAACTCGTTACTACACCGACAACGCATTGACTCGACCGGAGCTCAGACTCTTCCGTTTTTCTAACCCCCACTACAAGGTCACTGGAATACCAAAACCATACCACGGAAACCCACGTCTTGTCACTGTCAGAAGATGCCCACGATCTGTGAATGTGGATTAGGATTTCTCGGATTGTCTACTTGCTTTGGACGCCTTAGGATCACTGCTTTTTCTTCTACTCGATTCCTTTGTCTTGTCACGGCAACTTGAATATGTGGTTCACATGCAGTACAACCAGCTCCTCTCTCTCTCTCTCTCTCGGGTCTTGACCAAAATGGTGGGATGTGCCATGCCATCAACATGGACCATAAGCTTACGGTGGTCATAAGAAATCCGTAACCCCATCTCTCTCTAGTCATAGTTCTAGATAAGAGGCACCAGGGACCCACAAAACCATGTCACTTAGTGTGGAAATTGAGGCTGTACCAGTTCAGCACTAAAAAATATCTCACACCGTATTCACACCCCCCACAAAAAGATTCAGGAAAATCTAATTTGTACAGAACGATAAAGCCAAGAGCTTCTCAATCAAACTACAGACACCATCAAGTCCACTTCAGCCTCAGTCTCTCACGATCCCATTCGCTATTTCTACTTCTTGCTGCTTCTGGTACCTTGAAATTGGGAGGAACTACATGCACCAATTGGCCCCCACCATTTAAACTCTAATGATGCTCGCAAGTAACCCATGTTCCGAGGACAAACCTGAACTGTCTCGGCCACGAAACTAATGGAAATAGAGATTCTAACATCCGCTTTCTTTCATACCCTGCTTTAGGATCAGATAAAAGTGTAAATCCTTTCTAACAAGGAACTGAGTTGTGTATTGCAGCACGCAAGTGATTGCAACTCGCTGCAGAGATATCCAAAGCCTTCGCTCTTGCATTTGAACATCTTTATAAACAATGATATTGTCATTTATCTTCATGATCTAAATAGTTTCAGAAGATACACTACATATATGGAAAGTCGATCACCTTGTCCTTCGTTATTGTCAATCAATGGATGCATTAACAAAATAATATGATCTTTCACAACTGTCATAAATATCCAGAGTGTGCATTTCTTGTAGATAATAATTGCTTGACCTAAAGTCGATCATTCTATTCAAATTGACGCAGGGCTTTACACGAGAGGGACGAACAGCGCATGTCACGGGCAAAATTCTTTGTCATTGCACTGATCTGCGGCTTCTCATGGCACGTTGTCCCCGGATACCTCTTTTCCACGCTCACCAATATATCATGGGTCTGCTGGGCATTCTCCAACTCAGTCACTGCCCAGCAGATTGGCTCGGGTATGCGAGGCCTTGGACTTGGAGCCTTGACGCTCGACTGGACAGCAGTGGCATCCTTCCTGTTCAGCCCTCTAATCTCCCCTTCTTTGCCATAGTCAACACTTTTGTGGGATATGCATTAATAATCTATGTTGTAATGCCCATAGCCTATTGGGGGTTTAACCTGTATGATGCAAATAGATTCCCCATTTTTTCCTCGCACTTGTTCACGGCACAAGGTGAAAGGTATGATATAACAGCAATTGTAAACGACAAGTTTGAGTTGGACATTCCAAAGTACGAGGAGCAAGGCCGAATTCATTTAAGCATGTTCTTTGCTCTCACCTATGGCTTTGGTTTTGCGACCATTGCATCAACAATAACTCATGTGGCCTTCTTCTATGGCAGGTACATCTTTTCACCCTGATAAGTTCATTTAGACTTTGTCTCGAGTACCTGATTAGAACATCAAGCAGCATGTGCAAAGAAAATACCAGGGCAAGATTGTAAAGATCTGAAAATGAAACCTTGAAAGAAACTGAATTTACAGTTTCAAATAACTTTTCTGCAAACTAAGGTGATCCTTATAGTTATAACATAGAGATGTAATGACTAAGATAATGAAAAAACTCTCAAGAATCAGAACGGTGTTTTTTTTTCCCTGTAAAGTATTTGATTTTCTTTAATTCATCAGAAATATAGACAGTGATGTACAATTACATTCAACAGAGAGATCTATGAGCGCTATCGTGATTCTCACAAAGGGAAGGCAGATATCCATACAAAATTGATGAGGCGATACAAAGACATACCCTCATGGTGGTTTCACTTGTTGCTCATTGTAAGTCTGGTGGTGTCTCTTGCTCTATGCATCTTCCTGAATGATCAGGTCCAAATGCCATGGTGGGGGCTTCTCTTTGGTAGCGCCCTTGCATTTGTATTCACCCTTCCCATTAGTATCATCACTGCCACAACAAATCAGGTATGAATCAAGAGTTATGGCACATTTATTCTTGACTTTTTTTTTGGTCGACTGTTTATTCTTGACATAATTTCTATGTAAAAAGACATCATACTCAACAATGATCTTTCTCTATCTACAGACACCGGGACTAATATAATCACAGAATACATAATGGGCATCATATTGCCAGGAAGACCTATAGCAAATGTTTGCTTTAAAACATATGGATACATCAGCATGGCTCAGTCTGTTTCCTTTCTCAATGATTTTAAGCTGGGACACTACATGAAGATACCTCCAAGATCGATGTTCTTAGTTCAGGTACTTTTTACTGCTCCTAACCATTTGATACCATTTATCAACTATGCCAAAAGTAAGCCAACCAAACTTAATATAGATCCACTGACTTATCTAGTGCTACTGATGCGGACAACCTACAAACAATTACTGATTTCCAGTAACAAATTTTTTACCATGAATTTCTGGTATCATATCCATAGTAAGTAAATTGGATGAAAATAACCCAGGAAGCAAATCAATCAAATTTCTTGTTTCTTTAAAACATATTTTTTCATCAAACCTGATAAAAAGGTGAGATTGAACCGTGACAGGAGAGTATAAACTTGAGAACATTTACAAATTTACACTACTATAGTTAAAGCTCCCCCATCTTCGGGATAACTCTTTTTACTGTTCCAGGAAGACAATCTTGAGTGAAGATCTGCATATAAAAAACACAACTTTCTATGTTCAAGGATTTAAGCTAGACTTTCCCTTTTCAACAGAATTAAGATGAAGCAGTTGGCATTTTAGAACAAGCACGTTGCTTGTGGCAGCATCATATATCATCCAAATCAAGATTGACATCATGTGCACTTGCAAAAAGGAAATACTCACAAAGCTCATAGACGTAAATAACACTCAGGGTATAGTTTGGATCTCTTGAAATGACATTTACAAAAGCTAGCAATCAAATCTTACTAGACTTTCAAGGGTGTGACAAGATTCTTAAGTATCATCCCTCTTGTTGCTATTTATCAAATAAGTATGTGTGGCATCTAATTATTCCGAAACTACCTTAGTATTCTATTCTTGTGTCCTCACAGTTCATAGGTACAATTCTTGCTGGAACCATCAACATTGCAGTGGCATGGTGGCTGCTGAACTCTGTAACCAACATATGCCAAGATGATCTCCTTCCACCGGATAGTCCATGGACGTGTCCAGATGACCGAGTTTTCTTTGATGCATCTGTCATATGGGGGTTAGTTGGACCTAGACGGATCTTTGGAACACTTGGAAACTATCAAGCCATGAACTGGTTTTTCCTTGGAGGTGCAATAGGACCTATTATAGTATGGCTACTACACAAGACGTTCCCCAAGCAATCTTGGATTCCTCTTATTAATCTTCCAGTCTTATTAGGGGCAACAGGAATGATGCCAGCAGCTACACCATTAAACTACAATGCCTGGATTCTAGTAGGAACAATATTCAATTTCTTCATCTTCCGGTATCGAAAGCAGTGGTGGCAGAGATACAACTATGTTCTCTCAGCAGCCCTGGATGCAGGAGTGGCATTCATGGCTGTGCTTTTATACTTTGCGGTCAACATTGAGAATAAAGTATAACTTGGTGGGGAACAAATGGAGAACATTGTGAATTAGCAGCATGTCCAACAGCCAAAGGCATAAAGGTTGATGGTTGCCCAGTCAACTAATGCATGAAGCCCTTTCTAGATGCAGAACTTACAGAAAAATTTAGTCACAATCAGTGTGGTTATATATGAGTTGTACAAATATTCCAATTACTGGACATTTTTAGGTGTTTCACCTGATATAGCTGAACCTTGTGGGATTTATGACTTTTAATCTGTTACTATAGCATTCTGGATTTCACAAAAAACCCAACCGAGACATATCTATCATGCACATACTCTCTCTCATTTAAGATCGCACTCATGGACATGTAGTTACTAACGATAGGTATATAAAAGTTATTGAAGTTACGTACACTCAAAGCAATATATTACATAGAATAACTGATCAGCAAGTATAAACAGAGGAATCCAGAAGTGGCTTGATCACGACACCGCCATAGGCAAGTTCTTGTCCCAGAAGGTCTAAAAGTTAATCAATTTATGGAGAAATGAGATTTTATGAGAGAGTATATAAAGACGGACAAAAAATACTCTCTGTCTACCTCTTCTGGCAGTGAGCAAACGGGTACTTTATAACAAGAAATGGAAAAAAACGATACACAAGAAAGGAGATTTCTCTCTAATGGCCAATAAAGATACAAGGGAATTCAAGAGCAAGTAGATACTTTACCAATATGTACTCAGGGTGAATTTACTGAAAGCCAGTGATTATACTCATCCATCCTTATGATAAAGGAACTAGAAGCAGGGGTACCGCCTCCACCATATGCCTGCATTTATTTTGCGTAAGCAAAATGTGGTCGGTTTCTTCTGTATGAAAGCTCAACAAAGTCATCGGCAAAGAATGGACCTTTGCAACTTCTGAAGTATCAGTTGCATCATCAGTGCTTCTCAAACTCATCTTCAGGTTATTCCGCTGCATGTACACCACTGCTCCAATAGGCCTATGCACTCATAATACAAGCCAAGGAAATTACCATTAAGTTGTTTTGGCAGTAACTTGACAATTTTAATCTTTGAAACAATTGGCATTGGAAAAAACATGTCAGGCAGAAAACCAAAGTGGAGTAAAAGGTCACTCAGCACCCCATTGGTCTCAGGTTTTCTTTTCATAATAATCGACCTTGTTTGGAGTCAACTGAGGCACTTAGGACTGAAAAACCCAACCAACAAGAATAATCAACATTGACAAGAATTTATATGTTTTGAACCCATGGTGCACTGTATGGACTAATTTTCATAACTTCGGACTTTATAATGACAAGATACAAAGTTGCCAAACACAAAATTGCCAGTTCACCTCAAGCCCAATGCCGCACTTTTTACACTTAATTGCTTCCCAATTTCATCACTTGAATCAGAAATCCCATCCGCCCTGATTCCCTGTATCATAAGATAGACAGAGCATCTCATAGAAATTGGAACGGTTGCATATAATCAATAAATAAGAGAAAAAGCTATACAAGGACAGAGACTTGCAGACCACAAAAAAGGGCATTGATGCAAAAACATCAAATTGAATGCAACAAAGAGATAAAAAAAATAGGATAACAAGGGTCTTATGAACCATATATCTTGAAACCTAAAGGAGTGGAATAGTGAATTTACAAGATAATAGCTTCAAGGGCATCAGTTAGGAGCAGCTTGACTCTGAACACTTACAGTATGTGGGTTTTGCTTCATATGATTGGAAAATTATCAAGAAACAGTGACAAACAATGACAAAATAAGTGCAATGATGAGAGAGACAAAACTGAAGTCTTGAATCTTCATACCAGACATTCCCCATAAAGCCCCCTGCCTAATCGAACTTTAAAAACTTTCTCCAAAAATTTAGATGCAGAGTTCTGTCTAGCAGTGGTGTAAGCATTTCCTTAGCAATCAAATCCACAGCACTTATATCCAATAACTGCAAGGGAAATTCAAACGATCCACAACCATAGACACATATTAGAGGCTAAAACTAGTAAGCAACAGAATTCACTAAAACAGAACTAAAGTTGGAGGGTCAGTCTTGTGGTGGAGTCTTTTACTCTATTCATTTTCTTAGAAAAAGGCAAAATAAAACACAATGAAGAAAATAAAACAGAATACCTGTTCATACATGAATGGATTAGTGATGCAATTTAACTTTGAACGCCTCTCACTCAATCCAATATTAAAAGCCTTGATGTCTGGTAAGGTCCAACGGCGAAGATCTCCATCTTCAATGTACTTAAGTACCATCTCCATGCGCTCTTGATCCTGGGGGTCTGAAAGACCTGGCCCCTCCTTTTGCAGGGTAATATTTTGTTCAAAAAAGCAATTCTTTCTTTAGAGAGTGCATGAATCGAAGCATCAAGCATGCATGGAGCAGTTTCTCAGCTTACATTAGTATTTCTGTTTCCTGCAAGATGAGCAGAAAAGTATTCATAGACAGCAGTTACACTGCTCTTCTCAGTATTGGAATGGATGACAAGGTTCTCAGGGCAATCCTCTTTGGCAGAAGTATGTGAAAAAGCTGACTTTCTGTGCTCAAATGCAATTATCCTGAAAAAACAGAAGAATGTTTAGCAAACTTTCGCAACCATGGATGGCTGAGAAAAGAAGGAAGGCAGTAAAGATAAGAATGCGATGAAAAAAAAAAAGTTTGTCAACAGAAGGTTCACAAATTTAATAGTAAACACGATGCCAAATTACTTGCAGAAAGATTGCTGTGCAAGCTTCGCTGCAAATCCTTTAGGGCCAAGAAAGTCAAGAAGATAACATTTTTCCAGTCCGGGGATATGCAAATCCTCAACTCTGTAGCAAAGATACAATTAGTCCACCTGGTTTCCATGAGCAGACCAAAGGGCAGTCAATGCAAGAAAATACCTTGCAATGTCCTAATCAGCAAAAAATTGAGATCTTAACAACATAATCATTAACCCATCAACTTGTGCAAACTTTTGTTGCACGCAGGGGCACATTTTCATAAACAATTTCATCACAAGGCACAACCAATAAGTACGCGAAGAACTAGAACATCAATCAGAATCCAAACCACATACGAATCCAACGATGTTTACTCCCTTGAAGCCCACCAACCCAAAATTCCCAGTAACATTTAAGCTCAAGAACACCACAAGAATAAACAGAGAAACTGCCCATTTCAAGAGACAAAAGGAAGACACAGAGGAAGAGCAAGCAGATCACCTGAAGGGTTCGACAGAGGAGAAAGGCAAGATGAGGCAAGGCACGCGGATGCGGGAGTGGAAGAGGCGGGCGAAGAGGGCGGAGAATGCACCTGAGAACGATGGGTAGTTGTAGAGGGCGAGGGTGGGGACACGCTCGTCGCGGGCTCTGGCGATGGCCGCCAGAGCAGCGTCCGATCTAAAGCACCGGGACAAGCGAGAACGAAGGCATGCCCAAGATGACCCAGCCCTACAAGTCTTCATTTTGAGAGCTTGCAGACCGAAAGTTCCGAACTTTTCTCGATCGTTGCTGCTCTCTTGCTTGTTGCTTGCCTGAGCAGCGGAACTGCAGGAGGAGAACCAACGAGCCAGGGGACAAGACAGGCATCAGAGGTTTTACGACCCGACCCGACCCATACGACTGGGCTGAGCCGAGGAGCGGGTCGGGCCCTTCGGAGAAGCCCCGGTCTTGCGTTTGTTGAGTTCTATTTTATTTTTAGTTGAAGTGGGAGAATTAGCTAAAAACATGAGTTAGCATGTAACCATGTTTTTTCTTCTTTTTTTTTTTTTTTTTTTTTTTTTTTTTTTTTTTTTTTTTATTTTTTTTTTTTTTTATTTTTTAAAAAAAAAACTCACGTGTTAGGATGAGTGCCATGAGAAAGTCAAGATAAATGTGTATGTCCATTTTTGACCAATAGAGGAATAAATTTCCTCTCGATGGACAATCACATATTCCTTTTTTATACATGTAAAAATAACTTGATCACTATATATAGGATTTAGCTACAGTCATGGCTTCAAACCACTTGCAGCAACCCTGTTAACAGTGGTGAAGAGAGAGAGAGAGAAAGAGGTGTTGATAGGAGAGCGTTGTTGATGGTCAAAGGTGGTGGAAATTTTGGTTGAAAATGGTGAAAGATGATCACACACTTGAGTTAAGGTAGAGCTTGTGTGGGTGGATGAGTGATTGGATTTTTCTTTAATGGCCTCTTATGCAAAAGGGGTATTTTAGCAGGTTCAATTTTGCTAAATAGGGTTGAAGATGCAAACTTGCCTTTTCAAAGTAGATGATTCATAATAGTGAAAATTCGAATATGCCTTTTTATAACAAACTATGAAATTTTCTTCATAAAATGACTGGGCTTAATGGGCCTACATAGGCAGGCTGAATCTAACAAACAATTGAGTGCCTAGGCCCGCCAAGGATGTGCATTACATTTCCATCATAGTTTGAAAGCCAAATATTTAAAAATAATTGCCTTCTTTCTTCATAGGTCATTTATCCACAAGTAACAATTCTCTAACTCAATTGATATGGTTCAATACAAAGGTACTTGTGAAGGAAAATTAAATAAAAGATTGATGTAGTCCCACAAGGCATAATCACTCTCTCTCCCTCCTTTTAGTTCTAGGATAATTAAACACTTGACCAAAAATTATCTTAAGGATATAACTAGACCTTCTTCGGTATGTTTATCAAGAAATAATTTTTTTTTTTAGTAGTATCATCACCCCTTTTGAATAAGTATCATCATCCTATTGGACTTTAAAGAATAGAACGGAAAGAGTATCAATAAATTATCTAAAGAGTGATGCGAATTCCATTGCATTTTGATGTACATTTCCATTTTTGTGGACTGAAAAAATTATAACAAAACCTACCATTTTTTTCTCATTTTTGAGAATGTATTATATATATATTTTCCACAACAATAATGAAAGTAACGAGTATCATGCATATTTGCACATCCCTCGAACTTTTGATATGCCACTCATGCACTAGAATTCTCCCAAGACAATCAAGTTTCTCATCAAGTTCCATAAGTGTTCTCACGTGAAGTGAAATAGCTTGATGCTAATGGATCCATTTCTTAAGGTCCATCATCGAAAAGGAACATGAATTTCGATTGAAGATGCGTCAAATGCTCCAACCAAGCCAAATATCAGAGAAATGATTTACCAGAAAGTATCCATGTAGATATACCGACAAATCCAAGTCATACTAGTGAAGTTGCCATGTGAGTTTGATTACTGGACGATGGAAATAAAATAAATTATGATCAAGGTACGTTACCCCCAAAGCAGAATAAATCAGTTCCATGAAAATTTATAGTCGAAATGAAGGTCACTGAGTCAACCCTAGTGACCATCTCCTTATGATCATGGTATGCTCACCCGCTCACCTTTACTTGCGACTCTAACTGCAATTTTATATCTTTTACCATGAGAGAAAAACTAGTTATGCATCAAGATTCTCAAAATCTCTAGGGTTAGTGTCTGCTTCCCAAAAATAGATAGTTGGAAACTGGATCTTCGGATTCATTAAACTTGAAATAAAATTATTCGCCCAGATTTTCGTTCAGGGTAATCATCTGTTTACAAGCAATTAGTACATAAAATCAATACAGTGAATCTTAATATGAATCTCCTGCGAAAACCTTAGTTTTCGTCTAGCTGTTGTAGTGAAATTAAAGATGTGTTTGCTCCCATCAAAACTTGAAGCAATCAGTGCCTTCAACTTGAGGGAGCACAGACGGCTAATCATCATCATCCAAGGTCGTGAAGTCGCCTGATCGAGGTAATTGTAACCTGTCAAAAGGATTTTTAATTTGACATCTTCTTATAGAATATCGACAGATCGTAAGATGTAAAAATTGTTTGGGGCTTGTCTATATTGGAGGTGTATAGGAGAGAACGACTCACGCCAATTCTGTAGTCACTGGAAGAGTCGTGCTCCTATTTCGACGTGGGGGCCTTCTCGAAGGGGAAGGAATCGGTATATCTATATCATCTCCGTTGTCAATGCCATATGATACATGATATCTGTTTGCCTCCAAACTAGAACTCCCTTCCCTGAAGATCTGACACTGAAAAATTGTTAAGGTGATCAGTAGAAAAAATAGAGTAAAAACCTAATTTATAATAATCACTAATTTTGCTAGTGCGAATTATCCTGTCAAGATATGCTTAATTTATAGTTCACTTTACATCATGAAACATTTGACTTAGGGAAAAGATCAGCAAAATGTCGGTACACGCTGTCAACTTTGTCTAAGTATTCTCATCATTCGAAATAAATACCCTCATTTATAAGATGAGAGAACCCGGTAATGTAACAACATTCGAAACAATATCAGAGAAGGTAAAACAATATCAGAGAAGGTCCGCATGCGGGCCCGAGTTTTGTGCTTCTACACCTACATAATCGACACCTTCTCCACGAATTCTGCATTTTCTTTGTCAATAAGATTTACCTTCTCCTGCAGCTCTATATTTTCTTGATGAATGAGGTGACGCTGCAGTAAATTAATCCATTATTAGCTAACTTATGGTCGAACTAGGAGAAAGAATGACTGTGATCTATAGCCTAAGTAAAACCTTTCGATGGAGCTCATTGATTTGATCCGTCATTATCTGTTCCTGAATCATAGTATAAGATGTGATGATTCAGACGTACACGTATAATTCATTGTTTAACCACAAATGGGATGATAATACTATGTCCAAATATACCTTTTGAAGGCGGATGGTCGATAAACTCATTTCTAGTTGGCTCTCCAATTTCTGTATATCCTTTACACTCAAGCCAGAGAGGTCTTCACCCATCAGTTGCCTGCAAGTACCCAAATAGCCTCCATATGTGTAACTGCTCATACTATAACCCTTGATCAAAGAAGATAGTTTGCATTTGCACATCATCCACATCATAATATGAGCCATGCCATATATGTTTCCAAAGAAGACTGTCTTCTATCTGGTTTAAACTAAAAAAACAAAACAAAATTGTGTATGGATTTCTTGTAATATATTAATCAAACCAAACAAAACAAGAACTTTAAGTACCATAGACTCATCTTGGCTCCGGCAAATACGTCAAGGATTTGCACAATCAAGAGAGATATATGCACAATAAAAAAAGTATGGAAAATCTCATAATTATCTCTACCACAACTGAAGATAGCCCCACTTAGGTCGACCAACTTGAGTGAAGCTTCAAATAGAGCCATTGAAACTGGCGATCAACCTGAGTGAAGCTGGTTCTAGAGAAGAAGTTGAAGGGGGTTAACGATTCGGAATTATGTCCAAAAGATCACAGCTACTAAGAAAAATATTTTACTTTTCTATAGATAGTAGACAGGCAGGAACACAACAAGAAGGGCATATATGCAAATGAAGAAAGGCAAAGAAAAGGAATGAAAAATTGTATCAAAGCTTACTGTTGCAATGGTGAAAGATTTGGTCAAATCTCGAAAATCACCAACCGAGAAGCATATATGTAGTTAATTTCTCCAAAGAAAAGTCGATTGTTTGAAACTATATTCGAGTGCTCCATCGAATGGATAAGGAGTGTTGAAAAGTGACCAAAGTCTCTAAGGCAACCCAACTTAGTTCAGTCGCTTGCCTAACAATTGTTTTCTTTTGGTTGTGACTCACCTGTGCTGTCACGGTTTTGAAATGAGTCAAACTAATTTGAAGTAGTGTGAAACCATGGGAAAATGATCGAAAAGTCCTAAAACTATTGTACTTTTGTCCTCTTAGTTTTAAACATTTCAATTTTGCCAGTTAAGTCTAAAACATTTTCACTATTTGTCAATTGAGTTAATTTGACCAATTTTGGTTAGAATTCGCTAATGTGGATGCCAGCTATGCTATGTGGTACAACCAGCATTGACGTAGATATTATTAAATAGTATTTTAATAATTCTATGAATTTTTATTTTTCCCCTTTCTTTGCTTTTTTTTTTTTTAAAAGGTTTTTGGAGAGAGGGCTGGATGACCCTCACCAGCTCTAGGCAAGGCCATCGCCTCCCTCGTCAAGTCTAGGTGATGTCCGTGACACTCTCGCCAGATCTGGCTAGGCAAGGGCTTGGTAGCCCTTGCCAGCTTTGTCATGGCCGTCATCACCCTCTCTCCAAATCCCCCCCGCCCCAAAAAAAGCAAAGAAAAGGAAAAAAAGGAGAAATAAATCATAATTTTTTAAATAAAAAATGTCCACATAAGTGCCGACTCTTTACGTTAGCAATTTTCAGCCAATTTTGACCAAATGGACTCAACTGACAAAATGTGAAAATGTATAGGACTCAACTAACAAAATTGAAAGGTTTATGATTAATTTGGTAAAAGTGCAAAGAGTTTAAGATTTTTTTGATAATTTTCTTGTGAAACCATGGATAACAATCTAGACACAAGCGATGTGGAATGAAAGGCGTATGATTCCTAACATTCCAATACAGGCTCAAAAAACACCTAAAGGCAGTCCCACTCAAGTCCATCACTGGTGTGATATCCTCTCCGGTCGAGACTCACCCTCGCTTGCATGATTTTACAATGCATTGTATTAATTTGAGATTTGTGAGATTTATCTACTAGCATAACAGTTCATATGCGAGCAAGTGGAGTTAGAGACATGTCTAATGTTACAAATTGATAAGTTAAAACCAAACATACGTGCATGGCAACTGAGAAGTGATAGAACGTTAAAAAAATAAAATACTTTTGAGGCTTTAGGTAAAGTTTCCAATGAAAAGCATGCTGAAGTATATTACCGAGTCATAGGTATGGATGAGGGACTGCTATTATCAGTCCATGTAAGCCGAGAGAGAAGTATACTGAACATTTGGGAGAATTGAAGTGGGTAAAAAAAGCACCAACGAATTAGAGTGGTGGAGGTTAAGTTGACGAGAGTATGAACATAAATGTGAGCACTATAGTCTTAGAAGAGAATTTTATCAAGGCTTGTGTTAAATAAAATTGGTCCAAGAAATAGACTGACGTGACTGCGAAAAACATTTTCCCTAACCATAGTAATACTCAAGAGCAAATTTTGCTAAATTTATGGTATCATCCTGGTTTCCTATCTGGATAGAAGCTATTAATTAAGGTAAGCTAAATGGTTCCTGAAAATCAAAATTCTAAAATGTACCCTAATTAGTCAGACTAAGAGCTCTTGAAAAGAATTAAGACATTGCACTAATCCAAATGCCTCTCGACTTTAATTTATTCACTCCTTTCTACTTCACAGATGCATAATTGGTGTTTGACTGTCAGGATAGTAGCATTCACAATATTGCAGGGAGCTCTTGGGTTGCGACACTGATGTACCTGTGGTACTCTTGCAGACCTTGAAGTTGACGAGTCAATTTTGCTATCTCTTCTTCTAAAACCTGCAAACGGTTGTTAGAAGAAATTCCCAGATAACTAATTGAACATCAAATGTGTTCTCCCGTGATAGTGTCGAAGGCAAGGTTGTTTATGTGACGTACCTCGGCATTAACGGTTGGCCGATCCAATTCCGGTTGGGCCTCCTGCTTTAGATTGTTGTAGCGTTGGATGACCGAGTCCATGCTGAACACAAACAAGAGTCACTCCAAAAGATCTATATCATAATGATTGATGTAATCAAGAATGGGAGACGGTATTTGCTTCTCTTGAGGCATATAAAAGATTTATGGACTTTAGACGATTACTTACTAGGTTGATTCATAGGAGAAAAAGGAAAAGGAAAATTTGGGAAAATGTTCAAATTCAACTCGCAAACAGTTTAACGAATGAATAATCATTTTAGCAAGTTCGAATGAAACTGAACATATGAAGCTTCAGTGACACAAGAGAAGAGATAGCAAAGAAACTCAAAAAGTTGATTAGATAGTGACGCTCAACGCAAAAACTAGGTCTAAGTCGAAGCGGCGTTGTTATCCCAGAAATCAATCCCGACATGGAAGAAAAAGTTGCGCCAAAGTAGCTGCTAAAGCTGCAAGAAGAATAAGTGCATGCACCTGTATCGTGGTATGCGTGTGCACGTGCGGGTCGTCCGTGCGCATGTGCAAGGAAGAGAGAGGGAGACATCACGCTGACCTTGAGCTCGAGTACTCATAGAGCTGTCCGGTGCAGGAAAAGATGATGATTCCGACCTCGGCATCGCAGAGTTGCGATAGATCCTTGGCCTTCTTCATCAGCAAGTTCCTCCTCTTGGCGAACGTGATGTGCTCGCTGCTGCTCGAATGCGGATTCATCTCCATACTGGGAATCTTTCCTCCTCCTCCTTCCTCCTCCTTCCTCGATAGGCCTCGCCTTCTCCTCTGACGTCATTCAATACCACTCACCGATTATCTTCATTAGTGAAAACCTGATTCAGGAAGCGCGATTTTATAGTTGAAGAAGATTGGGAGAAAAATTGAAACTCCAAGGAGACATGTTTAAGGGGAAGAAATCATCAACGGATTTCAAAAATGACAAAGAAAAAGAAGAAGAAAAGAGAGGAGTTAAGAGTGCAGTCTTACCTCTGCAGAGAGGACAGTATTCATTGGACAGGCGATTTGAGATTGAAATCTGAGTGGTTTTCTCATAGTCAAGACAGAAAACCTAAATCGAAGTAGGACTTGTCAAATTTCAAGGTAGAAACTGAAAACCGCCTTGGAGGTTTTTTTATCACTTATGTTTTTGTGGGGTGGGGCTCTAGGTCGTGCCAACTCGCGCAAGTAGGGTTTACGAACTGCACTCGCACATCACTTGGTAAAAAATGACACATTATCAATTAGGGATAATTAATTTTAGGATGGATAGGTCATAGACCTGAAAACTAAAGCCTACCCTATTAGAACCGGTTCCTAGTTTTTGAAACCTGGAACCTATCCTATTTGCTTTAGAATCAATCTTGGAACCTATTTCTTTTTACTAGTCCGATTCTAAGATCTACTTGAGAACATATTTCTACTTTCTTCCTTTTTTTATTTTTTCATTTTTTTATAGCAAAATAATATGAGTAACAAAACCATTCAAAATATAAAATGAACAAGGGAGAGCAAGCAAAGGTGAGTAAGGAACAAATGAGGGTTGTGAGGCTTGAACGATTGAGAGCGAGTCATGAGCGAGCAAGGAGGAGAGTGAGTTGCAAGTGAGAGAGAGCTGTGAAGTGTTTGAGTTTGGTTGGAGAGAATAGAAAAAAAGAGAGATAGAGAAATAGATAACAAGAGAAAATTTAGGTTTTTTAGGCTTTATGAAACCGATTCCAAATTCGCTTTAATTGATCTAGTTCTTGAGTTGTTCTTCACTTGGAATTGAGAACCAACTTGGGAATTGGATATGTTTTAGGGTGACCTAGTTTGATTTCAGGGTAAAACCAATCTGGTTACACAACCCTATTATCAATTAAGATACATCCACATGTTCCTTTTCCTAAAAGAAAATTTAACATCTGATTAAGATTGACTCGGACTTGAAATCATGTTTTAATATTTGATATGTAGGAAACACTACAAGCACCTTGTAAATTTCCACCATTGTATTCATATTAGATAAATTTGTAATAATTATTAATGTAATATAATATAAGCTAATGTAAATTAATAAGTAGAATATAATTATGGCACTCACCTGAGCTCAACTTAAAATTAAAGAGTCGTCTTTTCTTTGAGATTTAAGAGCATATTAGTTTTTTCACACTGTAATATAATATAACGTCCAGCCATAAGATAATTTTCCGATTATTCGAATTTTAAATGGGAAATTTTTTTTTTGAGTCCTCAAGATCTTTCGACTAATTACTCATTATAAAAAGAAACATCTAAAAAGATGAAAGGACGATTAAGACAGTACAAGTCAATGTAAAGAGTTTCAAACTCTAGCATCTACTATTTCGAATAATGTATCATGATCACGGGATAATTTAACTCAATCTTGTTCTTAAACTGAGAAAATCTGAGTTCATGATATAAGCTATCTTAGAACTTAGTTTGAATTGAATAATTTGTTTGTTCACACCAACTGCAAGATAATTCATCTTTTTTTTTGCTAGTTTTCCAATAAACATTGTAGGGTTGTGTTTTTCTCCATTCCTGATCGGAGGAAATTTCCTTTATCAGCAAGTTATAAATATGGACATCACTTTCATACAAAATTTAATTAAAAATAAATTGGGGGTGATGTCCGTGTTGGTAACCCATCAATTAGACACCTAACTCAATGAAAGACCCTCCAACCAAGAATGCGGGAAAGTATACCAGCTTCCTCATTTTAATGTTATGTTAGAAATCAAAATGAAGTTTTTACTGGACAAAAGCTTACAGATGTGAAGGGCGCCTTTTTCTTGGCATAATTTACTTGCGTATTCGGTAACCATCAGTAGTTCGTAATGCAAGTCTATCGTCCTCGAAAGTTTTGGTAATTGCTGTTGCACTTTGCATGGTTTCACCGGAGCTGGTAATCCTTTCATAGTTTTAGATTGAATTAACATTAGAGCCTCAAATATTTGACGTGGAAGTGCTTACCTTTTATTAGAAACGTAATCAAGAAATGTAATTCCACGACAAGTGTACATGGGGGGCACAACTTTTAAGTCTATTTTGGATAGTTAAGAGTATCAGATACCCCAAATCCCAAAACTTGACATGGGTAGATACTTAAATGCCAAAACTTCTAAAATGTACATTTAAGTGTCAAAATAAAGAAAAAAAGGACACTTAAGTGCCAATGGCAAAAAATTCTGGCCAAAATATTAACATGGCATTTTCTAGCAACATTTTTTTTACTGAGGTGGCACTTTTTTAAAATAAAAAAAAATTATCCATGTGGTGTTGACGTGGCTAGCTTGTCCCAAAACAATGTTGTTTTGCCCCCCACAATTGATTTTTAATATAAATATTAATTAAATTAAATACAAAAACTAAATTAAAAAAGGGGTTGTAGCAAAGCAATGAGCACCTCTATGGTCCTTATTGCCAATATTGCCCCACTATCGTTGGAAAGGGCCAACGAAAGTAGGGGGAGGGTCGGGTCACTAGGCCTTAGCCAATAGTAGGTGACCCTGGCCAATTGTCAGCGAGGGCTTGCAGGCCTTCACTAGAGGTTGGCTAGGGTTGTTGGGCATTGGTCAAGGCTTATGCCCAATGACCCTGGCCAATTGCTAGCGAGGGCCAACATGCCTTCGGAGCCTAGTGATGTTGAATTTTGTCACCCCACTATTGCCGACCCTTTCTAGCAATGGTGGGGTGACAGCAATGGTGAGGGATGGAGAGGCCCTCACTACTTTGTTGCAACCATTTTTTAATTTAGTTTTTTTCATTAATTAAATTAATATTTATATTAAAAATCAATTTTGGGGCAAAACATTACTTAGTTGTTTTAAAAACAAGCCTCATTACTTAAATGTCTTAATTTAAAAAAAAAAAAAGAAGGCTTTTTTTAGCACTTAAGGTAAGTCATTTAGACTACTTATATTATTAAAAAATCAATGGAATAGAAACCACGTTATCAAACGGATTTTTATTCCAAATCGTTCTATAGAACGAAAAACTAGCTACTTGTTTATCCGCTTTTGCTGGATAGTTAAAATGATAGGATAATGCATATTGTTACTTGGTTTTCATAAATTATTTTTGAGATCATTAATTAAATATTTTCTTCAAAAAATAACAAGTCAATTTTCTTATACTGGGGCCTATTTTAAGGTCAGCTTTTCTAGAAAAACTTTTAACACTTAAATGTTTATCTATTTACCCTATTGAGTTGGCACTTAAATGTCCTAATTTAAAAAAAAAAAGGTTGTACTTAGGTATACCTTTTAGAAATCTTAGCACTTAAAGTGTTTATTCGCACTAAGTTTTAACACTTTTGGTGTTCTTTTACTAGATAGTTAAAATGATAGGATAATGCATATTGTTACTTGGTTTTCATAAATTATTTTTCAGACCATTGCGTGTAAGAGTTAAATATTTTCTTCATTTGTTAGTTCGCATGTGAGATAACAAGTCACTTTTCTTATACTGGGGCCTCGGAGCCAAGAAATTTTAAGGTCAACGGATTTTCTGCACGTGCAAACTACCTACTAGTTGTGTTCGTCAATTCGATATAATATTGTAGGTCTTTTTACTTTTTTTTCTTGGCAAACAGTATTTGTGATAGTACTTTTCTTAATATTTTCGTAATTTTGTCCACATATGTTAGGGTTGGTAATTTTTTGTTTGTGAGTTAGTAATCTCAACTTTTCAAGGGAATTACGTAATAATAAAGGACCATAGAAAAGCGAAAAAAATCACATCATCTTGTAGGGTTAACGCTACCCTAATAAAAGAACCATTATGTACATCGAGTACGCCATTTTGCTAACCCCTTGCGACTACCAACAAGTATGCACAATGTAGTATCGTCAGAGAACAAGTATGACTTTGGATCTCTAACTCTTATAACAGTTATAATCTTATTGAATTTCGTTTAGTTTATGAAGCAGATGACCAAAGCTCATCATTACGATAATGTTAACTCGCAAGTTTCACCCAAACAGGTAGCCCACAAGGAATTGGTAGCACTCCGAGAGTAGAAGGCAATTAATTCACAACGTGAACTCCCTGGCCTGGGCCCGTCCCTGATCAAGCGGAACCCACACCTGGGGTTAATGTTTCTAGGTTTTTTTTTTTTTTCCCTTTTCTTTAATCTGATGTGAAGTAGTGATTTTACAACCGGACCGGCTGGTTCAATCTAAAATCGATCAGACCTTCGGTCCCGATAATGCCCTAGTACCGATGGAGGTGAAACGCATAAAGAATCGGCCTAACTGGACGAACTGGCCAGCTCTTTATGAATTGAACCGGTCCGGTCTTGTTTTCCATTTGCCTTAAACAACTTCACCAGGGAAGCAATGCTCTGCATGACTGTTGGCTACATAATGCACCACAATATGTGTTACTTATTTTCACTAACGGCCGATTTTTCCAGTTAAAACCTTGAATTGGTACGGCATACTAATGGTCTATCCGTTATGGCTTCCAGTGCAGTTTCCGGAACAGTAGTGTTAAGTGAGCAAAAGCTGAACGAATGATCAAAGCATGAAACAAAATTTATCTATGATATGTTTGCGTTTGAACATTTCTTTAACTACCGTTAGCTTAAATGCTCAGACCGTTTGTTCTTCTTTCTCTGGTCTCGAGTTTAGTTTTGTTGGAAGAACTTTAGGAGTAAAATTTTGAATGTATCAGGCCATTTTGAGGGAGTGCGCTCTTAAGATCGTCCAAAAAAGTGTCTTGTCAAGACGCGCAAAAGCTGGTTTGACATCACCCAAGAAAAGGAAAATTTCTTACGTGCGAAGACTGTGAGTAAGACAAAAAGGGTTAGAGCTCGAGCTATTGGAAACAGGACAGACGAGAGAAAATTCATCATACACAGAATGTGGACATGGAACATTTGGGTTGGTTAAAAAAAAGAGTAACTGAAATCATTCGCGTTCGCACTATTAAAGAACATTTTCACATGACCACGTTCACACCACCCGTGTCTGGAAATTAGACAAGGAATAATCAATGTGCGTCCACTTTTGGATTGCCAACAATTATAAGGACAAAATATGATACTTTGAGCTGTACTCCATGATGATGAGTATTCTAATTAAGTTGTGGAGTACCTTTATGACCTGCATGCTTTGTCATGGCTCATTAGTCATTCCTATTGTCAAAATTTTTTTAAAACTTATATGGACTTAAACAAGCACCGAGATCATGAAATTCCAGAATTTATGCTTATTTCAAAGCAAATGCCTTCTCTCAATGTCCATATGAGTGTGCACTTTATTCCAAGCAAGAAAAGGTGATGTTTTATTGACCTGTTTTTATGTAGATGACATTTTTTTAACATGAAGTAATCCAACAATGATTGATGCTTTTAAGGCATCCGTGATAAAAGAAATTTGAAATGATTGATAACCGTCACATGTATTTTTTCTTGGCATAAACTAAAGCAAAGTGCAGATGAGTTTTTTAATTCCCAAAAAGGATATGCAAAAAATATTCTTGAAAAATTCAATATGAATATTGTACACCAATCAATTCACCAATTGAGTGTGAAACCAAGCTTTCAAAGTTTGATGATAGTTTTGATGTTGATTCAATGTACTATAGAAGCTTGATAGGAAGCTTGAGATATTTGACATGTACTAGACATGATATTAGGGGTAAGCATGATTTCATGGTAGAACTTGGAACCTGAGAACTGGACTGGTAGGAAACTATAGGTTATAGATTTCAAGGTATGCAGGGTAGGATTCAAGTTTAAAAAAAAAATAAAAAAATGAAGAATCTATTTCGACGGGTAAGTTTTGGGTTCTTAATTGGAGGAATATGAAACCTGTACCTTGTAACCTAAAACAAGTTTTAATATTTTTCTCGGTTCATGTCTCCGTGCAATCTCCTGATATTTCATGTTGTTTGATGATAAGTGTATAATTTGGAAGTACTAGTCTAAGTTTCCATTTTATGACTAAGATTTTTACTTTACTAATGTTCATATTTTTCGTATGTCTAAATATTAGTTATAGTTAGCAAATTGTAACCGTTTAAATAATAATATAGGTGGAACCATGGTAAGCCCTAGAACCGACCTTAGAACTTGTGACAAGATATGTTTTGAGTTTTAGGTATGCATGGTAGATTTTATATTTCAAAAAATGAGGAACTTGTTCCAACAAGCATATTCTAGGTTTCGGGTGGAACCTGTATAGAACCAAGAACCATTCACCCTAACAAAATATCATGTATAGTGTTGGAATTGTGAGTCGTATATGGAAAAATCAAAGTCATTTCATCTTAAAGACTGTAAAAAGGATAATTCCATACTTCAAAGGGATTGTTTCTCATGGCTTACACCACCATTAGTCCAAATTCTTATAGCTTAAAGCTTATTTAGACAATGATTATGATGGAGATATTGATGATCGAAAGAGCACAACAGACTTTGTATTTTTCTTGTGTGACATTGCTTTTACGTAGTCATTAAAGAAGCAATTTAGCGCTAGTCTTTCAACCTATGAAACTAAATATGTAGCAGCATTTTTATGTGTTTGTCATGCAATATGGCTGAGAAAACTACTTAAAGAAAGTCATATGGAGCATAAGAAAGCAACAAATATTTTTGTTGATAATATCTTTGCTTTTGCTCTGAAGAAAAAATCTAGTTTTTCATTAATGAAGCAAACATATTGTTCTTCGATATCACTTCATTCGAGAACAAGTGAGAGAGGAGGAAATTGAAGTTACACATGTCAAGATGGGAGATCGGGTAGCATATATTTTTACTAAAACTCTTTAGATTTGTTAACAGGAAATGTTAGTAATTAAATGAAATTCATAAATGTCCTACATGCATCTTGACTATTCGTGTTTCTATGTCTAGTCAACATTTTTTGAATGCATCTTGATTGTTAGTGTTTCTATGTGTAGTTTAATATTTTGTAAGTTCTCAAGAATTTATTTCCTTGAAATGTAAATAAGCATATACAAAGGGAAGTCTTGTGATCATTTTTGATAAGGTGAAGAAAAGAAACAAAAAAGAAATAAACCTATTCGTCTCATTCTCTTCTTGATTAGTGTAGAGTTGTGTGCATTATGAATGCATCACCTTCAAATTATTCTACCATCACAAGTCATGAGATTCTTCATGCTATACAATGTGACATTAGATATGGGCTTCATTTAATAGCCACGCGCTGTTCACAGATCTTTTTGTACTCATTGGGGGATTTTGTGTTAACAGTTTTTTATCCTCATGAGGACTTCTATGCAGGATTTTGTCCCCCGGATGAGTGTTCTTTATGATGCGATAAGTTTTTACATATATTAAAAAAAAAAAAAAAAAAAAGCTCCATCGTTTTATGATATAAGCCAATGCTTGATGAAATGTACTATACTCCATAGAAAAGATTTCCAATCTTTTATGAATTTGCCAAAAAAAATGATAATCCATTTTTCAAAATCCTTCTCTTTCACCGCTCCCCTATTTTTTTAAGTTTTCAGAGATATTCATTATGGTTACCAACAGAAATCTCAACACTTCTACAATGGGCTTATTTGTGGGATAATGCTTCTTCCCTAGATAAGAAGGAGACATGATGAACCTGTTGAGAAAAGCACCGCCTCTCTCTCTCTCTCTCTCTCTCTCTCTCTCTAGAGCTCTCCAGATCCCTCTTTCTAGATTTGTCTCTTTTCCTCTAGAAGTCGCAGGTTGCTGCAGAAGAAAGTCAAAAGAAAAATATGCAGCCCACAATTGTTGACTACTTAAAGTCGGCAAGTCTAGAGCTTGAAGGACTCCACCGACTTTGCAGCCTATAAATAGGAGGAAGTGTGTCTTGTACGAGAGAGTTGAGAGGTAGGGTGATAGGGGTCTTGGGTGTAAAACGTGTGAGGAGTGTGTACGTAAAGTGTGGGGTGTGTACGTGAGTGTGTGAGTGGGTGGGAGTAGGTGGCGTGAAGTGTAGAGTGAGAAAGAGTGAGTGGGTGTGTGCAAGAATTGTGTTTGTGTGAGGTGTGAGAGGTGTATGAGAGTGGTGTGTGTAAAGAGTTTGCAATATTGCTTATATAAAATAAAGTGATTATTTTACTTGCACATCCACTTGATTTCTCAACAAGTGGTATCAGAGCAGGTCGTCGGAGGCCGTGCGAAGATAGTGGTCGGGGACCATTGTAAGTGAGCAAGGCGATCAGGGATTGTCAAGCCAAGGAGCAAAGAAGTGAAGGACGTCGGAGTTCTGCCAGTGCACAATCTGGGATTGTGAAGTCGGTTGGTCCGGGACCAGGCTTACTTGGTATAGTGCGGGGCATTATATTCAAGTCACGATGGCGGATTTCTCGAGTCCAGTGAACGGGATGGAGAAGCTCAATGATTTTAATTATAATAATTGGAGTATCCGCATGTGGTATTATTTGCTTGGACAAGATTTATGGGATATTGTTGGCGGCAACAATACCATACCACCCACAAATGATAGTGATTTAAGAAAGTGGAACGTCAAGTCAGGTAAGGCTCTTTACGTTCTTGCCATGACTGTTGATGATGAATTATTACCACACATAAAGAGTGCGAAGACCCCGAAGGAGGCCTGGGATAACTTGGCGACGCTGTTTGCAAGGACAAATGATGCCAAGTTACAATGCCTAGAGAACGAGCTCCTCTCAATCTTGCAACAAAGTATGACGGTAAGTCAATACTTTTCTAAAGTTAAATCTATTTGCGAAGAAATTTCAAAATTAGATCCTGAGAGTGCCATCTCTGAGACAAGAATGAGAAGAATAATAATTCACGGGTTAAGGCCGGAGTATAATGGTATTATTACGGCCACCAGTGGATGGGCAAATGAGCCAACCCTAACTGAGTTGGAAAATATATTGGCCAATCAAGAGGCCTTAGATAAACAAATTCCTAAGGTCTCAATTAAGGAGGATGAAAGTGCCCTCTTCGGTAATAAAAGAGGGTTCAAGGGCCAAAATAGAAATAGAGCAGGTGCAAGAGATGGCAAACCGTGGAAAAGTCATGGAGATTGGAGAAGGCAACCAGAAGAGAAGGGTTATCAGTCAGGGGGAGCTCGTCAAGATTGCGATGATGATGATGGTGAAGATAAGAGCAACAAAAGGCGTAGCAAACGGTGCTACGTTTGTGGCAAGGTAGGACATATTGCCAGATTCTGTTGGTACAGGCGAGAAGAAGGAAATGTTGTCACTTCTTGCAAGAAGGAGATTGAAAGTGAAGAAGAATGGGACTTTCAAGTGCCTGTTGCAATGAAGGAACGAGAAGAGCTTGCAACAGCTTGTATAGTTGAGTTGGATAATTCAACAGGTTCCATCACGACCCCGAATAAGAGCAAGCCAAGGGAGAACTCGAAGAAACAACTAACAACGCCAACAAGCAGTCGTAAAAAGAAACTGCAAGAGATGCAGGAGATGATAAAGAAGCTAAAAGTTAAGAATGCAAAGATGGAGAATGTGTTAAAGAAAAGGGATAAGATGATAAGGCAGAAGGATCAAGAGCTCGAGGCAAAAGAAAGAGAGCTAGAAAAGTTCCGATGTGAGTTCAAGAAGCCGCAGAAGCTTCAAGATCTCAAGCCCGCTATGATGTTCCAATTGGTCATACTGAGAGAGATATCAAACACATGAAGGAGAAAAAGAAAGTTTTCTTTGAGAAAAGGAGGTCGTCTACACCCTACATCCCATGGTGTAAGGATCGGTGGAATAAGATCAAGGGGAAGAAATTTTATGAGGAAAAGGATCAAGAGATCTACATTGAAGTGCTTCGGATGGGACTGAATCGATTGAAGCACGAAATGAAAATCACAAATGAGAGGCTTGATCGAATAAGTTCCAATCTCAAAATTCTTAAAAGAGAGATGTCGAATATGAAGACCGAATTGAGTAAGAAGAAAGAAAAGGAGACTAAAGGGTAGAATGAATTGACACTGCAGAAACCCAAGCTTCAAAAAGTCCGATGGAAAGTTGCAGCAGGAGAAGCAACTGAAGATAGAGCCATAGAGCCATCCACATATAAGGAAGCTTTGCAATATGCTAAATGGAGGAAGACAATTGAAGATTTCAAAAATAATATCGACATAGCTACCATATCTAAATTAAGAGAGAGTAGTCGGTGAGGGGGAGTGTTGAGAAAAGCACCACCTCTCTCTCTCTCTCTCTCTCTCTCTCTCTAGAGCTCTCCAGATCCCTCTTTCTAGATTTGTCTCTTTTCCTCTAGAAGTCGCAGGTTGCTGCAGAAGAAAGTCAAAAGAAAAATATGCAGCCCACAATTGTTGACTACTTAAAGTCGGCAAGTCTAGAGCTTGAAGGACTCCACCGACTTTGCAGCCTATAAATAGGAGGAAGTGTGTCTTGTACGAGAGAGTTGAGAGGTAGGGTGATAGGGGTCTTGGGTGTAAAAAGTGTGAGGAGTGTGTACGTAAAGTGTGGGGTGTGTACGTGAGTGTGTGAGTGGGTGGGAGTAGGTGACGTGAAGTGTAGAGTGAGAAAGAGTGAGTGGGTGTGTGCAAGAATTGTGTTTGTGTGAGGTGTGAGAGGTGTATGAGAGTGGTGTGTGTAAAGAGTTTGCAATATTGCTTATATAAAATAAAGTGATTATTTTACTTGCACATCCACTTGATTTCTCAATAAAACCTCTCAAGGTTGAGAATTAGTGGAAAAGGAGAATCATTTAGATGTTGGGATATAAATTTTAGTCCCGAGCGATGAATGGTTTTAAGCATAATGTTGTTTGAAACTATCTTCTGGTGTCACATGTACAGTAAACTCTTGATAACAAATAAAAATATTGGACTTATATGGGGCAAAAGAGTTGTCAAAATGGGTTGCAGCATGAACACGTATGGCTTTTGTTTCTCGTCTTTTCCCGGCGTCTTTTATTTTTCTTGTTCTTGTCTTTATTATTATTGAGGAGGATAAATGAAGGGCGAGACGCTGGGTGATCTTTGTTGGCGAACTAGAAAGCTGTCTCAAACTCTATAATTCAACATCGTCTCTAGCAATCTTCAGAGATGTCTATGCTGAAGTATTTATGGCGCATTTTACTCTATTGGACAGCACATTCCATAAAATCGTTGATATACCAAGTCAAAATGTGCTGATCAAGAAATTACCAAATTGATTTGTACTATACGATGGACTAGGAAGTACATACCTAATGACTAAGCCCTTGGCGATATTGGGTTCGAGAATGCGATGAAACTTGATCGATCTCCCGTTATTTTTGGAGTTGTGTCACCACTTTAGTCTAACTACGGATCTATATCACCTAGATCTTGGAAATATATATTAACTCAAACTACAAATTACGCAATTATGGATTTTGAAGAATAATAGATTCAAGTTTCTACTTTGCTCATTGTAACATCTTGAGGTTATTTATTTTTCGTGATCATTGAGTGAATTGTGTGAACATCTGACAATGAGTGGTCAATCTTGATAAAAGAATTATTCTTCAGGAGTGACAATATGAAGTGAAGTATTTAAAATCTTTTGCCAATCTAAGGAAAATTACCGAAACAGTTCTAAACCTATCGTAAATTTTCTAATTTAATCCTAAACATTTTACAATTTGGCCAATTTAGTCTCTCTAGTCAAATTTGGCCCATTGACCGCTAGCGTGGATGCCGGCTGGCCCGTCAATCAAAGCATTGACATCTATATTTGAATGATCTATAGTCATATTATGGAAGGTTCTTGCTTTGCAAAAAACAAAATGGTTGATTCAGTTTGAATTGATCAAAGCATTATCTTTGAATAGGTTTTGCTAACATAACAGTTTTTAGGTTACTAACAACATATGGTGAGCCACAAATTTTTATAGACTTCATAACAATTTCTAGTTATTTGTTATTTATTTTTTTGTGACCCTAAATAGGCTATTGATATCATAGTAGATTAAAGACAATCACATAAGCCTATTTAAATTAGTCAATTTGAGTATATTAGATATTTTTTTTTTTTTAACTTGATTCAAGTTATACTTGGAATTACTTCGATAAGATTTAAGCACTGACAAATAAGACACAGTCCCAACCAACCCTAATTTGCGTCCATAACAAGATTGAACTTTTTATTGTGGGAGTTGAGCGTTTGAAATATTGGGAACCCCAACTTGAACTATTTCCACCCAACAAGATCAAGTTGAACTATAGTACCGTCTATAGGTATTTAATTCGAAAACTTAAGTAATTCGGCGTGTGAGGTTGACCCGTCTTCCATATTCAGGTGAGATCAGGGCATTGCCTCATGGAGGATTCGAACTCGCACCAGTGGGCAAAACAGGACCCAACCCCGCCGGGTTTTGTTCTCAAAAGAATTTGAAAACAAATGCAAACTGCCTTGAATTGTTTCGATAAAATGTGGAAAAAAAAAAATCAAACAGACGGGACTATAAGTTTCAGCTGTTGGCGAAGCTTGCTTAACTTTGTTCATAAAATATAATCATGCAATCAGGACTATAAGCTCTATGTACATGAGCATACATTATGAATTGAAACTATAAGAGCGTGGGGATTTTTGTGTGATTAGTTGTCGCACATGTATATCATTCTATGATAATGTAAATGTGATTTTTGCATTCCTTCTTTATTATATTATAAACTGCGTCGGCTCATCTTAAATGTTGACTTATATAAATAGTCTGGTTCAAAGTTTCTTTGAGCAGTAATCACTAAGTGAACATGCAATCATTTAAAATATTAACTCTTTCTCACAAGTCTGTAGGCTTCCATGATCATCTTTGTCAGTAGCCACGATCGCGGCCTAAGATAGTAGAGTCGATTATCGTCCAGTGTTTCTCATTGGAAGATACTAAAGGACAAAATGAAAGTCATCGCCACTCGAACTTGAAATCATGATTATTTTAGGTGATAATCTCAATGCGTCAGCCATGACATCCTAAAATATATAAACTTTGTTGTCCATTCAAAACCCTTAACTGAGCTCGAATTATGATTTTTTTAAAGGATCACTGTCCCCAACACTATTCATAATCATGACTAGTTTATACTTACAGGCTAAGAAAAGCGAATTCACCAACTTCAAAATTTTGTCAATATGCATTCTTCCATGCGAGCTTAGAACTTACTTTTGTCTCCAAAAGTTATTTCAACAAATCTAGAGTTCGAACTAATAACCGCACAGAAGAACATGAGTAAAGGGCCTACATGAGCTTAGAGGAATGAATCATGATGAGAATAATCATGCAGGTCTGGAAAGGTACCCCATAACTTAATCAGAACACTCGCAATCGAGCTGAAATCGAATATAAATCCAAGACAGCAGGTTTTATTCCCGAGTAAGTCCATATGACTTTGTAAAATTATTTTAGACAAAAAATTGTGCAACGATCCTGTCCTTCCATATTGCTATGAGCATGCACAGCTCGAACTCTCATAGTTTATCCTTTGACTTGTTGGCAATCCAAATGTGAACGCACATAATTTACTCCTTATTTAATTAGGCGTGGACATGGTCATGTGATTATGTTCTTTTACGGCGTGAACGCAAATGATGTCAGTCATTTTTCTTTTCTTCAATCCAAATTGTCCTCACTCTATTCCTATTTACGCTTAATTTATTCTCCTGTTTAATGTTTTCAACAGCTCCGACTCCAAGCTTTTGTCTCACTCACAACCTTTGCAGAAAAATGTTCTTCATTTCCTTTCAACATTCAGAGGATGTTGGGACCAGATTTCCCACACCTCAATGAAACCACCTTTTCAGGCGATTTTAAAAGCACACTCCCTCACATTGACCGAATACATCGAAGATTTTATTCTCGAAATGCTCCATTACAATTTGAATCCAAAACCTAAAGGAGAGAAATAAGCTCACTTACCGTTTATTCAAAAGCAGACATAAGGCGGATAAAATAGTTTCATGGCTATATCATCCGTACAGCTTTTGCTTACTTCACATCAATGTTTGAAAACCATAATGGAGGCCATACTAGATAGGCTACCAACACACAGTGGGCGGTTTAGCCGGAAAAACTGGACGACTGGAGGAATAAGTAATACGTAATATGGCGCGTTATGCAGTTACCAATCACACAGAACTTGATAGGCCATCAGCATGCAGTTCAACCAATTTAATCGGTGAAATCGAGCGGTTAGTGGAATGAGAAATATATGTTATAATGCATCGTGCAGCCACCAGTCACGCATAGCTACGTTGGTTAAGCGTTTGGCTTTTTCACATTATTTTAATACAAAAGGTGAGAGATGGTCTTTGAATTGGATTTTCTTTACCAAAAAAAAAAAAAAAAAAAAAGGTGAGAGATGGTGTGGACTACAAGTTTGCCAAATATAATTTAAACGAATCACGTAGCCCAGTTGGTTGGAGGAGTACGTGTATCATCCAAAAAGTCAGCGGACTGAAGTGCCCTTTTCGCAACCGAAATCTGTCTAATAAATGAAAAACAAGGTCGAGACTGATTAAATCTAAAACAGTTGGATCAGTTCGGCTGGTTCTTAATCGGTTTTTATCCCATCGGTAAACGGGCACGAACGCGACCGGAGGTCTAATTGACTGAACCAGCGGGTCCAATCCGTTTCTAAAATGATTGCTTCGGACCTCGTACAAAAGAATTAAAGAAAAGAAAGGAAACAAAAAAGCACTAACTCCAAGGCGTTGGCTCCGTTGGATTAGGGACGGGCTCGAGCACGGGACTCCATGTTATAATCTCAATTACCTCTGTCCACAGAGTATTTTGAGATGCACGTATTAATTGTGGAGAAGTGTTCCATAATTATCGGGCAATGCGCAAATCACGCTGTCAATAAAAAAAGGATTGTAAAATTGTCCAATGGGATTACATGTAGTCAAACTGATGAACAAAGAATAAGTCAAGCTGACATTTTTGTGATAATAATATCAGTGATTACGTTGTATTACGTGGAAGCAAGGATATAATTACAAGCTTCGGTGATCTGCTGCATAAACTAAACAACAATAAGATTATAATTGTTAAAAGTGGTGCGCGAATGACAAAGTGGAACCTGTCGTCTGACAAAATCCGATTGTGCATACCTATTAGATGTCGCAAGAGGTTAGCAAAATGGAGTGCTCGATGATATGACTATTCAGACTTTTCTATGGTCCTCGATTAGTATTTTTTATCCTATTGAAAAGTTAATTACTAACTCAAAAACAAAAATTGCTGATTCACAAATAAGTTGAAAAAATTACAAAGATATTGAGAAAATTACCATTGCAAATACTATTTTTGTTTACCAATAAGAATGTAATAAGACCTATTATATTATATTTGATAAAGTGACGGATAACCTATTCAACAGTGGTGCGCGGATGTAAAATTTATTCCCTTCCTATGGAGATAAAAAAAGAAAAATTCTTTCTTTTTAATTTCTATTTTATGAAGAAGTATCAAAACCTCAGGCGATGGGCAACAAAGTACTTCTAGTAGTAGAAAAATGTCTCCAAAAAGGTTTAAAGTTCCGTCTTTAAGGGAAACTAGCTACGGTTTGCCTTCTATCACGAATCATATGCTTATTAAGATCTAGTGTTCACTGTAATTTTGCAAAACTTCATTTTTAATTATGAACATAACATTAAAATAGGGAAATTTTGATATTTTCTGCATCGTCAGTTGGAGGATATGTTCAATCAGTCCAGCATTTGGTTGATGAGTTATAAAGATGGACATCACTCATGTTTATATTTAGTTAAATATGGATGTAAGTGATATCCATAATTTTATCACTTGCTAATTAGGAATCTGCTTCCTCCCTTTAAGAATGGAGAAAAATAGGGGGCCTGCAATGTTTACCAGAAAACTAGCTAAAAGGAGATGAGTTATGTATCATGGACCCCTAGTTGGGGATTTTAATCAAGATATGCAGTTGGTCTGAATAAACTTATTATTGAACTCAAACTAAGTTCCCCCATGGTTTATATCATAAATTGAGATTTTCTCAATTTAAAGAGCATGAATTGAGTTAAGATATCCCGTGATATTGATAATGTATCCGAAATAATATATTCTAGAGGTTTGAAACTTTTTAGAATGACTTGCATGTTATTGTCATCCTCTTTTCCTTTTAGATGTTTCTTTGATAATAAATGAGGCCGGAAGATCTTAAGAACTCAAAGCTTTTCCATCTAAGAGCTTAATAAGCCGAACAAGTATCTCATGGATAGACACTAGATTATATCATATTACATGGGTGTGAAATCTAAACAATTCAATAATTATTTCTAATTTGTTCGTAAAATTCAATGAAAAAAATTGACTCTTTAATTTTAAGTTGAGCTTAGGTGAGCACCCTAATTGTATTATATTCGCAAATTTTACATTAAATTATATTAAATTACAATAAGAATAGTTACATAAATATTTACTAGAGACGAAATTGGAAAAGATTATAAGTGTCCTCTATAGAAGGTGAAGGTGCCAATTTCCTACATACGTGGCCCACTTGTGATGATAATTGATGACTTGTCAGCTCAAGTACTAAAACGTCATTTTTCAAGTCTAGTTGGTCATAATCAGATGATAAATTGTCGCATGTCGTTTTCTGGTAATTAGGCTGATGTCCTTTTCTTTTAATCAAGTTGAGACTCAAGGGTTTTACCAAGAGGGGTGCGAGTGCCATTCGCGAACCGGACTCGCGCGAGTAGGCACGCCCAAGAGGCCCACCCCACAAAAACAGTAGTAGTAGAAAAACCGCTTGTCTTGAAATCTGTCTATAAGTCCCACTTCGATTTTGGTTTTCTCCTGTCTTGACTATGAGAAAACCACACAGATTTCAATCTCAAAATCGTCTCTCTGATGAACACTGGACTCTCTGCAGAGGTGAGACTGTGTACTTTTAACTCCTCCTCTCCTTCTCTTTTGCTTTTTGTCTTTTTTGAATTCCGTTGATGATTTGTTCTCCTTAAACATGTCTCCTTGGAGTTTCATTTTGTTTCCCTATGTTCTTCAACGATAAAATGGCGCTTCCTGAATCGGGTTTTCCACTAAGAAAGATAATCGCCGAGGGCTATTGAGTGATGTCGGAGGAGAAGGCGAGGTCTATCGAGGGAGGAGGAGAAAAGATTCCCAGTTCGGAGATGAATCCGCATTCGAGCAGCAACAAGCACATCACGTTCGCCAAGAGGAGGAACTTGCTGATGAAGAAGGCCAAGGATCTATCGCAACTCTGGGACGCCGAGGTTGGAATCATCATCTTCTCCTGCACTGCACAGCTCTATGAGTACTCAGTGTCCATCAATAGACTTGACTCGCGACATCTCCCTCTCTTCCTCGCACATGCGCTAACGAATCCACACGTGCGCACACGAACCATGATACATGCGCTTTATTCTTCTTGCAGCTTTAGCAGCTACTTTGGCGCGACTTTTTCTTCCATGTCGAAATTGATTTCTGGGATAACAACGCCGCTTCAACTTAGACCTAGTTTTAGAGTTGAGTATCATTATCTAATCAACTTTTTGAGTTTCTTTGTTATCTCTTCTCTTGTGTCACTGAAGCTTCATATGTTCAGTTTCGTTGAAACTTGCTAAAATGATTATTCACTCCTTCAACTGTTTGAGAGTCGAATTTGAATATTTTCCTAAATTTTCCTTTTCCTTTTTTTTTCTCCTATGAATCAACCAAAGTAAGGAATTGTCTACAGTCCATTAATCTTTTATATGCCTCAAAAGCACCAAATACCGTCTCCCATTTTGATTACATCAATCATTATGATATAGATCTCATAAAGTGACTCTTGTTTGTGTTCAGCATGGACTCGGTCATCGAACGCTACAACAATCTGAAGCGGGAAGCCCAACCAGAATTGGATCGGCCACCCATTGATGCCAAGGTACATCAAATAAACAACCTAGCTTTCAACATTATCATAGGAGAACACCCACTAATGTTAAATTAATTATCTGGGACTTTCCTTCAAATACCATTTGCAGGTTTTAGAAGAAGAGATAGCAAACTTGAATCGTCAACTCCAAGATCTGCAAGAGTACCTCAGGTACCTCAGTGTCACAACCCAAGAGCTTCCCACAATAGTGCGAATGCTAGTATCCTGATGGTTAAATACCAAATATGTATCTGTGAAGTAGAAAGAAGTGAATGAATTAAAGTCGATAGGCATTTGGATGAGTGCAAAGCCTTTATTCTTGTCAAGAACTCCTTGGTTTGCCTAATTAAAGCACATTTTAGTATTTTCATTTTCAAGAACCAATCAGTATACCTTGATTAATAGCTTCTATCCAGATAGGAAACTAGGATGATACCATAAAGTTAGCAAAATTTTGGTTTAAGTTATACCATGGTTAGGGAAAAATGCCTTTTGCAGTCACGCTATTTAATTTCTTATAACATTTCTTTTTGATACAAGCCTAGATAAAATTCTCTCCTAAGACTATAGTTCTCACATTTATGTTCGTACTCACATCAACTTAATCTCTACCCCCTAATTTGTTGGTGATTTTGTTACCCACTTCAATTCTCTTAAATGTTCACTATTCTCCTCCGTAGGCTTACATGGATTGATAATAGTAGGAAAAATTATCAAAACAGTCATAAACCTATTGCAATTTTTCTAATTCAGTCCTAAACTTTTTTTGGACAATACAGTCCTTTTCTTTGGAGAGATTAACTACATATATGCTTTTTGGTTAGCGAATTTTCGAGATGTGACCATCTTTCGCCATTGCAACACTAAATTTCGATACAAATCCTTCAGTTCTTTCCTTGGCCTGTCTTCTTTTGCATATATGCCCTTCTTGTTGTGTTCCTGCCTGTGTACTTTCAATAGAAAAGTAAAATGTTTTTTTTTTCTTAGTAGCTATGATCCTATGGACATAAATCCGAACCATCAACCCTCTTCAACTTCTTCCTTAGAATCAGCTTCACTAGTTTATACAGTTCTATTTGAAGCTTCACTTAGGTCAATCAACATGAGTGGGGCTAGGCGTTGAGCTTAACCCTGGACCAACCCTACATTGGCCCAACCTAGCTAGTCCTAGTCCAATCCTTAGGGAGATTGTGTTGGTCTTTAGTCTTGAGACCCCTAGACCTTGCACTGTGCGGGTTGGTCATCGATCGTGAAAGTTTAGAGTTGATCCATCGAACCAACCTTGTACATAATATTATATATAATATTATTATATCTAATTTATTATATAAAATATGCTTTTGTCTATTTTAAATTCTAGCATCTCCTCTTCTACTCTCTTCATAGTTATATTTGTCATGTAAATTAGAAAGTAGAAACCTAGAGCAAATTCGATAAAAATAAAATAAAATAGAAACCTTCTTCACTCGCCTCGGCCTCACTCACACCCCTTGGTCTCACTCACTTTGCTCACAACTCGCCTCTCTTCGCTTGCCTCACTTGCCTTGTCACTTGTCTTTGTTGACTCACCTTATTGCTTGCCTTGATTCTCTTACCTTGCATATTCATTTTTATGGTTTGTTGTTTTTAGCAAGTATAAGTTTCTATTGTTACTTTATCTTATATTTATGTTTGATATGTATTAATGTTCATAATTTGGTTGTTCAATATTGCATTGTTGATGCATATGTAATTTGAAATAGTACATTTTTTTCTTTTAAGAAATACAAAAAAGGAAAAAAAAAATTATTGGTCCTAGGTTGACTTTGAAATCAAACCAGACCCATAGGGTTAGTTTGGTCCTTAGTCCCAAGCTAAACAGGATCAATCCTTGATCCTAAAAATTGAGGACCAATATCGTGCATTGGTCTCTAGGATAGGTGTTGGATCAGCTTAACCCGAACCATGCTCACCCCTAAGTAGGGTTATCTTCAATGATATTAGAGATAATTATGAGATTCTTCATACCTTTCTTTGTTGTGCATATATATCTCCCTTACTTTCGGAGCCAAGATGAGTCCATGGTACATAAGTTTTTGATTTGTTTGGTTTGCTTATTATATTACAAGAAAACCATACTCAAGTTTGGTTTTTTTCAGTTTGAACCAGATCGAAGACATAGTCTTCTGGTTTTTTTAGTTTAAACCATACTCCGGTTGCACATATGGAGGCTATTTGAGTAATTGCAGGCAACTTATGGGTGAAGACGTCTCTGAATTGAGTGTGAAGGATATGCAGAATTTGGAGAACCAATTAGAAATGAGCTTATCGACTATCCGCCTTCAAAAGGTACTTTTGGACATAGTATTATCATCCCATTTATGGTTAAACAACAAATTATATCCGTAATCATCTCATGTAATACTGTGATGCAGGAGCAGATTATGACGGATTAAACTAATAAGCTCCAGCGTAAGGTCTTACTTCGGCTAGAGGTCACAATCATTCTTTCTCCTAGTTCAACCGTAAGTTAGCTAATTCTGGATTAATTTACGGCAGAGAAACCTAATTCATCAAGAAAATATGGAGATGCAACAGGAGGTAAATCTTATTGACAAAGAAAATGCAGAATTCGTGGAGAAGGTGTTGATTATGTATGTTCAGAAGCACACAACTCGGGCCCGCAGACGGACCTTCTCTGATATTGTTTTGAATGTTGTTACATTACGAGGTTCTCATCTTATAAATGAGGATAGTTGTTTCGAATGATGAGAATACTTGCACAAAGTTGACAGTGTGTACCGACATTTCGCTGATCTTTTCCCTAAGCAAAATGTTACACCATGATGTAGAGTGAACTATAAATTAAGCCTATCTTGACAGGATGAATTGCACTGGCAAAATTAGTGATTATTATGAATTAGCTTGTCACTATATTTTTTCTACTGATCACCTTAACATTTTTCAATGTCAGATCTTCAGGGAAGGGAGTTCTAGTTGTGAGGCAAACAAATATCACGTATCATATGCAGATATACTGATTCCTTCCCCTTCAAGAAGGACCCCATGTCAGAATAGGAGTGTGACTCCTTTGGTGACTACAGAATTGGTGTGAGTTGTCCCCTCCTTTAAACCTCCAACATAGATAAGCCCTAAACATTTTTTACACTTTACATTTGTCAATATTCAGTAAGGAGACATCAAATTGAAAATCAGGAAATCCAAACGAATGGAAGGGGGCCAGGGGGGGAGAGCTGTGAGAGAGATACAATGCAAATAAAAACAGCAGCAAAAGAAGGTCAAAACAACGGCCAACAAAGGAGACGAGGGGGAAGAGCACACAACACTGTGACCCGCACAAGGAAAAGACACAGAGGAAAAGAGCAGGAGGGACACCAAGAAGGGAACACAAGCCGCATTTTGACAGGTTACAGCTAGCGACTTCACAAAGATAGCTCTGGATGAGGTCGATGGAGGGATGGATGCCCCAGCTAGCTTCTATTACGGCTGTTAAAGCTTTTTTACACTTTACATTTGTCAGTTTAAAGCATTAATTGCTACAAGTTTTGATGTGAGCAGGTAGTTCTTTAATTTCACTTCAACAGCCAAACAAAAACGAAGGTTTTCGCAGGAGATTCGTACTAGGATTCACTGTAATGATTTATGTCCTAATTGCTTGTATGCAGATGATTGCCCTGAATGGGAATCTGGGTTAATAATTTTGTTCCAAGGTTAATGAATCTGAAGATCCAGTTTCCACCTAGCTATTTTTTGGGACACCGACACTAACCCTAGAGTTTTTGAGAATTTGATACACAAATAGTTTATCACTCGAAATTAAAATAAAAAAATTGCACTCGGAGTCGAAACTAAAGATGAGCGGGTGAACCTACTGTAATTATGAGGAGATGGTCACTAGGGTTGACTCAGTTGCTTTCATTTCAACTGTATACTTTGATCGAGCGGTTTGTTTCTTTTATTTTATTTTTCTCCTTTTTGGAGTAACGCACATTGATCATAATTTTTTTTTTATTTCCATAATTGTACAGTTAAATTTTGTTGCTAACATCTATGAGATGACTCCGATGCGCTAGTATATTAGATGGCTATTTTCTGATATATCATTGATCTGATACCTCACGTAATCAGAGTATAAATCATCCAACTATTTCAATTTATACAATAACATTTACGGGATTTAATTAGGAACTTCATCGTCTTCAAAGTGTTCTGACGCATGTGACGCATACCGAAAGATCAAAATTTGTATAACCACACGTAATGTTTGGTTACTCTAATTATTGTTATGGATACATTTAACTTTTTTTTTTTTAATATGATACATTCCCCAACTGGGAAATAGCATAATTCGTAGGTTTGCCATAACTTATTCGATATACATATATAGAAACATACATCTTCAACGATTACTCAAATACATGAGAAAATTGAAATTGCGAGCCATTAGATTATTATTAATTTTATTTACAGAATCACGAACAATTTATTGAGCATGGTTATTTGCTAGTTCATCCAACTGCCTATTGTTATTGTTTCTATTTTTTTGATGACTTACCTAACCGACAAAATAAGGAATCAATAATATGCACTCAAAATTTAGATATCAACAATTATGTACCTACATGATCATCCCATCACATGTTAATGGTTTGCAATTAAAATCAATGAATACTGCTTGCAATAATATTGTTGAAATGAAGAGAAAAAGGTACCGAAGCAACTTTATTTAGCATAATCAAGTCACCGTATTAATAAAATCTCTGGTTTACATAAGTAAGATGTTCTCCCGCATTTTACTCGGGTTTCTAGTTGATTTATATTAAATTAGTGACGACTCCTAAATGAATTAAATTGCATGCTTAATTGATTTAATTAAATCGCCAAAGTTGCAATTAGTATGAGCTCGGGAGAGTCCGCACTAAGTGTTTGTTTATTAATCCATTAACTTTCTTTTCATGGTTCACTTCTGAGAAGGTCACGATGTGCTTCTATTACGGCTTTCAAACATTGGTATGAAGTAAGCAAAAGTTGTATGGATGATCCAGCCACGAAAATAATTTAACCAAGATATTCTGCTTTTGAATAAATGGTTAGTGAGTTTGTTTTTCTCTGTTTGGCCTTGAGTTCAAGTTTTGTTAGGAGTATTTCAGGACTGAAATCTTCAATGTATCTGGTTAATGTGGGGAAGTGTGCTTTTAAGATCGCTTAAAAAAAAAAGTGATTTTCTTGAGGCGTGCAAAATCTAGTGAAAATGCTTAGCAAAGAAAACATTTCTTACACGCAAAGGTTGTGAGCGAGACAAAAAGGTTAGATTCCGATCTGTTGGAAACAGGAAACGGGGTAGAAAATTAAGCATAAATGGGAATACAATATGGAACATCTGGGTTAAAGAAAAGAAAAAGGACCATGTCGACAACAAATTAAATAAGGAGTAACTTACGTGCGTTCACATTTGGATTGCCTACGAGTTGAAGGATAAACTATGGGAGTTCAAGCTGCGCGTGTTCATAGCAATATGGTACGAGAGGATTCTTTAAACGACTTTTCGTCTAATATAATCTTTTTGTCTAATATAGTTTTATAAGTCGTCAGGACGTACTTGGGAATATAACTAGCAGTCTCAGAGTTATATTTGATGGCAACTTGATTGTAAGTGTTCTGATTAAGTGAGTTGTATTGAGACAAAAGTGAGTCCTTAAGATCACGTGGAAGAATGCATAATGACAAAATTTTGAAGTTGGTGGATTAGCTTTTCTTAACAGAAAAGTATTAGACTTAGTTATGATTATGAATAGTGTTGGGCACAGGGATCCCTTAAAAAAATAATAATTCCCACTTATATATGAAGAGACGATAATATCTATGCGCTTTCAGACATCATGACTCATGCATTGAGATTATCACCTAAAGTAATTGTGATTCCAAATGAGCAATAATGATGGTTTATATTTTGTCGTTTAGTATTCACCAGTGAACTTGAGCTGCAATTCATGCATCCCGTCTAAGATGATCATGAAATCCTACAAATTCATAAAGGAGAAAGAGCCAATTTTCAAACAGTTGTGTGTCTGCCAACCAATAAAAGAAAAATGATTGTGTGCCAGTGCAGTGAATCCTGTTCAAGAAACTTTAAACCAGACTAAATAATGCATATAAGTTAGATTTCTTTGGGTAACTTTGAGATGACTCAACGCGGATTCATAATATAATAAGCCACGTCTACAATTTCATGAATGTTACACATGCGCAATATCGATATCTACAAGAAACAGCACGCTCTTTTAGGTTCAGTGCATAATGTGAACGTATATGTATATAGAGCTTGTAGTCCTGACTACATAATTATCTTTTATGAACAAAGTTACGAAGCAAGCTTCATGAACAGCTGAAGCTTAGAGTCCTAACTACGTGATTACTCATATAAACAATTTACTTCCCTTTGCATTTGTTTTCAAATTCTTTAGAGAACGACACCCGGCGGAGTGTTGCCTGAGGCAATGCCCGATCTCATCAGAATGTGGAAGAGGGGTTAGACCTCACGCTATCCTGATGGATTAGCTGTCACAACCGATGCAAGTGAGGAATGTGCAGTTCCCCTCACTATAATGATAAAACAAAGCAAAACATTTCTCTGAAAACTTTTTTAAATAATGTTTGGTGATTAACTTGTTATGGTACCTCATCATATCCAGTTGATTTTCTAACTATGTTTGCCTACATGACTTGGGAAAAGGATATTAAAAGTGTCATTACTTTCATACGGTGATTATTTTAGTACCCAAACTTTTTACCAAATTACTTAAAAATCAAATTGGAGAAAAATGATCATTTAAGTATCTCTGGTGATAATTTCTGGTAAAAAGTCCTAAGTAGCTTTCTAAATAAAATTTTGAATCAAACATGGCTTTTGTATTAAAAAAAACAAGTCTAATGTGAATGATAAGCTGGTGATTCCATACATAAACGATCCTCAAAATTTCTCTCGAGTAGACATCTCTCTCTCTCTCTCTCTCTCTCTCTCTCTCTCTCTCTCTCAGAGTACCAATGAAGGGCCTTGACACCCTCGCCTATGGCCAATCTTCGGCTATCGCTGAGGGAAATGAAAGCGGCGTTAGGTGATGACAAGTGCGATCTTTGATATCCAACTCGTTGACTTTTTCGTTGACTTTTTTTTTCCTCACTGTCAATTTAACTAATAAATACTATTGGTCATGTAAAAGGCTGTTAAATTTGCTTCAGCACAAAAGATTTCTCAAAGGATCAAAATTTATGGTATTCTACTTAAATATAACGTACCGTATAATTTCAAATTTCCTTCAGCACAATTATGGGAATTCGAGCTGTGCATGTTCATAGCGATATGGCACGAGAGGATTCTTTAAACAACTTTTCGTCTAATGTAATTTTTTTTGTTTAATATAGTTTTGTAAGTCGTAAGGACGTACTTGGGAAATTTAACTAGCAGTCTCAGATTTATATTTTATGGCAACTTGATTGTAAGTGGTCTGATTAAGTGAGTTGTATTGAGACAAAAGTGAGCTCTCAAGCTCACATGGAAGAATGCATATTGACAAAATTTTGAAGTTGATGGATTAGCTTTTCTTAACCAAAAGGTATTATAAACTTAGTCATGATTATGAATAGTGTTGGGCAGAGGGATCCTTTAAAAAATTATAATTCCTAGTCATTTATGAATGGACAATGATATTTATCTACTTTCAGACATAATGATTGACGTATCGAGATTATCACCTAAAACAATCGTGATTCCAAATGAGCAATGATGATGGTTTTTATTTTGTCATTTAGTGTTCGCCAATGAGAAACAACACACTAAAATCAATTCTATCAACTTGAGCCACGTTTTGATGAAAGCCTACAAACTTATAAACGACAAAGAGCCAATTTTCAAATAGTCATGTGTCTACTGACCCAAAGAAAGAAAACTAATTGCGTGCCAATGCAGTGAATCCGGCTCAGGATACTTTAAACCAAACTAAATAATGTATATAAGTCAGCATTCTTTGGTGAAATTCTGATATGAGCGAACGCAGGTTCATAATACAATAAGTAGAAATGCGTAAGCCACATCTACAATTTCATGTAATATTATACATGTGCAATAACGATATCTACATGAACTAGCACGCTCTTTAAGGTTCAATGCATAATGTGAACTTACATGTACATAGAGGTTATAGTCCTAATTACATAACTATCTTTTATGAACAAAGTTAAGCAAGCTTCATGAACAGCTGAAGCTTATAGTCCTAACTACGTAAGAACGAAACCCGGCGGACTGTTGCCTGAGGCAACGCCCGATCTCATCAGAATGTGGAAGAGGGGTTAGACCTCAAGCTGTCGTGATGGATTACCTGCCATAACCGAGGCAAGTGAGGAACGTGCAGTTCCCTTCACTGTTATGATAAAACAAAGATAAACATGTCTTTGACAACTTTTTTAAGTAGTGTTTGGTGATTAACTTGTTATAGTTCCTCATTGTAGCCAGTTGATTTTCTAACTATGTTTCCTTGAATTCTTTGGGAAAATGACATTAGAAATGTCATAACTTTTGTACAATGATCGTTTAATGCCAAAACTTTTGCTAGATTACTTAAATGTCAAATTGGAGAAGAAAAGGATATTTAAGCATCTTCAGCGATAAATTCCAGTAAAAAAAATCCTAAGTGGCTTTTTAAATAAAATCTTGAATCAAACATGGCTTTTGTATTAAAAATGGTGAGGTGGCGATTCCATACACCTGAAATTTTCTCTCAAGTGAACAAATCTCTCTCTCTCTCTCTCTCTCTCTCTCTCTCTCTCTCTCAATCGGTGTCATCCTCTTTTATCCACTCACTCAATCGGCATAGGAAAAAAATGGGTCCTCAGCTTGGTTGTCCCCTTGCTAGCCACTAGGAAAAAATGAGGACTCAGCTCGGTTTACCTCTTGCTAGCTGCTCCATGCCCAGATTTGGCGAGGGTGAGGGCCGCCCTCACTTGGGGAAGCACCACACTGCCAACCAATGCCTCGACACCCTCGCCTATGGCCAATCTTCGGTTATTGCCGAGACCAACCACATATGAAAAGGAAAAGATAAGTAAAAATAGAAAGGAAAACAAAAGATAAAAAAGAAAAGGGAAAACATCTCCGAATTTTTAAAAAAAAAAATTGCAAAAACATCCATGTTAATGTCAACAAACCACTTAGGACTATCAACATCCACATTAGTGATTTTTGGCTAAAATTGATTTTAATGATTATATTGAAACAATGTAAAAAAAATTTAGGACTAAATTGGCTAAATTAAAAATTCAAGGATTGAATTAAGTACTATGTAATTGATTTTGGACTTTCTGGACAATTTCCCCATCCTTAAAGCTTTTAGTCATTACTTGAGAGAGTCTACTTAGTATATCTTACAATTTTTGCTGGGGAAGTGAAACAAAATTCATATATGAATCGTCGTCGAACAAAAACTTTTCAAAAGCGATGTTAGGTGACGAAATGTGTGATCCTTGGTATCCCACTTATTTCCATTTTTTTCCTCACTATCAATTTAACTAATAAATACTCTTGGTCATGGATATAGGCTGATAAATTTGCTTCAGCACAAAAGATTTCTCAAAAGGGTCATATTTATAGTACATTACTTAAACTAATATATGAAAAACCAATACAATGAAAAATCTCAAATTAATACATCCGTGACAAATTTATCCCAAATTAATTTTCTGAAACTAATACACCTATGATAAATTTATACATCTGTTAATTTCGTTAAATTTTACTATTAAATTTCCAAATTGAATGACACGTAACAGTTGACGGGTATATTGGTTTGGGGTTTTATTCTCATTTGTCACATGCGTATCAATTTGTGTTTGTTATAAGTATATTAGTTTGTGATTTTTCGTGAGTTTGGGGTTCTTGGTGATCAAAAAATTAATTTAGGATAAATTTGTCACAGATGTATTAGTTAATGAATTTTCGTGATATTCACCCTAAATAAAATATTACCGTTGAGAATTATTTAGCGGGGTGATGGAAAAATATGTGTCACAACACACAGTGATGCCTCTCATATTTGGAGCAACTCTTCAATACTAAAATCGGGATGTTTATAGGTGGGAACATTACAGCTAACAAGTGCAATTCCTTAATGTTCCGGCGCGTATGAACAACACTTTGGCAATTCATTAATGTTAATATTTGCATTTTTCTGGTTTGCAGTTTTTATAGGGGTGTTGTATGTACATACTTTGGCACCAAATGACTTAATTTTTTCGAGTAAACTACCTATGTAGGTTACTCTACTTCAACTCGATCTTGTTGGTAGAACTCTTAATGCGATTCAAGTTAGAGCTTGCTAATACCTTCAAAAGCTGAACTCTAGTAATCTTATAACTTCTATCTCGTTACGGATGCGAATTACGGTTAATTGGGATGGTGTCTTGTCATATCAATACTCAAATCTTCTTTTAGCTATGAAGGAAATGTCCTATGTATAAGTTGAATTGAGTCAAAATAACATCTTTAATATTCTTAAAATAAATTACTCAAATATAATGTGTTGATTAACTCTTACCGAATTAACCTTGGGTAATTTTTGTGATATTTTTATTTTATTTTATAAAAATGCATACAAAAAGTGTTATAAAGATTTGAAAGTTGGTGGAGTATAATCTTATAAGCAACAAATAATCACTTTGTCGCAATAAAAAGTGTGGTTACCAATCACTTATCTAACCTATCCATCTCAAGCAAGTTAATTTCGTGCAATCCAACCTACCCACGTATTGACCCCCAAAAAAAGAAGGGAAAGAAAAAACCTTATCATGGCATCAGTAAGAAACCTAACTGTGAATTATTATTATTATTATTATTATTATTATTATTATTATTATTATTATTTAGTCTTTTCTTCACTTCTGATTCTCACTTCTCATGACACATAATTCACCTCCCAAATTTGTTGTCTTTCCCTCTTCTCTTTTGATGCACTCTAACACGCAAGTCTAGAACATGGATTACTTATTTTTTTCTTCAAGTCTTATGAATTATTGGAATTGAATTGAATTTATCAAATTGAAACAATGAATGATATTAATAAATGACATTAATGTTTTAAGCATAAATTCATTTTATCGCATATTTGTTTATTTATTTGTGTATTTGAATTGAATTAATTTAATTAAACTAATCATAAAATGATAATTTTTAAAGGATATATATTTATTGGACGGCATATCCTAATGTATCAGAATTCTCTATTTTTTAAGAAACAACGTGTCGACGTATTGTTTCATGTCATGTCGCATGTCACATGTCACATGTCAATATTGGTGCTATTTAAGATTACAGAGCTATTAGCTTTGCACAAAAATCTAAAGTCATAACCTCCCACTTATTTGGGTTTCTCTTTTTAAGTGAGCGACAAGTTTAGATCAATTTTGCATTGAAATGCTTAATATTTGGGTAGGAACCCTAATCTCTCCTAGTCTTTGATCAAATCCTCTCATCTGTAATTATAATTAAGGGACAATTGTTCAAGGCACATTTGAGAGATTTGATAGAGACATGAGTGGGAAAATTAATGGACCAGAGTTGAGAGAGGCATTCCTGAGCATAGGGTTTGTGGTGCCACCAGTGGTGGTTGACTTGCTAGTCACTAATTATGACAAAAATGGAGATGGAAGCGGCCAATTGAATATGATAATTTCATCGAGTATGCTCCCTCCTATATCTTTGTTAAATATATACGTTCCATTTCCAAAAAAAAAAATTAGTCAATAATTATTAAAGATTTACTTTCTTTTCCATGGTTCTATATCATGTAGGTGCTGCCTCATTGTCAAGGTAATTTTCAATACAGAAATGACATACCTAAGTCCAAGACAATATACCATTAGTTTATTAACAACTTCCTTTACCTATAATATTAGGGTCTAACCAAGATATTCAAGGAGAGAGACACCATGCTTTCTGGTTCGGCAACATTCACTTACGAGGCCTTCATGCTTGCCATCTTGCCCTTCCTCATTGCATAGAGATTAGTGGAGCAAAGAACATTAAAAGTGCCAAAAGTTGTGTACATCGCTCACTTTAGTATCAAAAGTTTTTGCCGAATTATTTAAATGCCAAATCGAAGAAAAAAAGATCACTTAAGTATCAACGGCAAGAAATTCCGGCAAAAAAATAATATGTGCAATATTATTAAAGATTGTTCATATTAACGTTTAGTAGTTTTGCGTCACATCAACATGAGTCAAAAAAATAATATGTCAAAATTGGCCAGATGGACTGAATTAGTAAAAAAAAAAAAGTTTAGTAAAAAAAAAAAGGTTTAAGATTGAATTAGTACAATTACAATAAATTTAAGATTTTTTTTTGTATTTCTTGTGACACGAGCTGAAGAATTTGCAGAAGTGGCAGATGCCGTCCTTTATTTTAATTGATCATATTATGGACACACATAATATCAAGAACTCACTTAGCTTGTACTTTTATAATTGAAACTTAAGAAATAAAGGAAGTCTGAAAATCGCGAGTGGTACAAGAATAATTAATTATGGTAAGGACCGTATTGTCCCATCATACAAAGAATCTAAATGGAATAAAAACGAGGCAAAATATATGTTGGCGGATCCACGTGGTTCGTTTTGCTTAGGAGCAAGTAAACAATCATGCGTTCACATTCGTAAAACCAGAAGCAGCATTGATTGTATTTGAGACCCTCGATCCTCGGTCCCCTATAACTTTTTGTGTTCACAAGTGATGTTTCGTTAAATAATACATATCTAATAGTGGTGATTTAGGGTTTCTATGGCATGTGTGACGTTCATGCTCATGAGCTATGATCTTTCCTGCATTTTGATCTTGCTACCACTGTTGTCTTAGTCTGGAATAATACCGTTCGACACGCTCATTATGATAATTCATAACCGTTATCCATAACCGGTTAGAGGTCTTATATGGATTGATGATGAATTCGTTGGACGTGATAGCAGTTCTTTTCTAAATTGATTACCCACAAGCTTGTGATACGTAGGGACCATCCAAAATAGGCAAAAAGGAAGAAAAACGCTTCTAAATGCTCTTCTGCGTACTTTGGAAGAAGCAGACGGTTAAGAATTTTTTTTATAATTCTCCTGATAAGTAAGGTAATAACATTTATAGTCATAAGTCCACTCATGAAACATCCAGAATCTTCACTTGATGATTAGTAACTTTATTAATCAGCTCACTTCACTTCCTGCATTCCAAGGTTTTCATACCTCATAAATCTGCACGAAGGTTGCATTTCACTGAATCACCCAATCTCACAATTTGACACGTTGACCCTTATGTACCCTGATCGAAGGAAAAAATTAGAGGCATGGACTGCAAAAGCACCTGGTATATACTATAATGCTCGTGTTTTTCGTTTCACTGATCACAACAGTAAAAATGATATATAAGATTTACTATATGGTAGTCGCATTTGTTAAGCAAGTACAAATGGAAGAACAAATCCCACACAATAGTTCATTTCAATTGACATGGGTTTAAGATTATAGCTAATTTTAATGTTAAATGTATGTAAAAGGTACGTCGTTTGAGAAAATGTAATTTCACACCACATGGATCCACTTTTATTAGCTAGTACACCGTCGTAGGAATTTATTTGTTGAGAAGTGCATACGACAATCCTCAACGCCCATGACAATCTGCCATCAAATGCAACGAAGGATGAAGTGATCTTTTAGTTTGCATGCAATCAATTATTTTTGTGTCATATAATGGAAGAAAGAGTAAATGGAAGATGAATTGTATCCACTTGAAAAACCAATTCTTTTTCTCAAAATCTGCAAGGCAAAGCAAAATACTTACTGTTATTTAATTTCGGTTTCATGCGCATCCAAAGATGGGGCTTTTGGTTGCAAGCTTAGTTGGAGATGGATGCGTTCAGGTATATCATCTTTATCCGGCATTGCTGGATCGCTACTCTTGCTCATTTCTTTACTCGAACTAGTTTCTGCAGCAAACTGAGACAGAGGAACCGATTCTAAATATTCTTAAGTTGGGAAAACTATCGAGTCCAAGGTTCAAGAATTACAGGGAAACAACATGACTGTGACATGGGGAAACCCTATCTTAGGAGTTTGAAAGTCTTTTCTTGAGAAAATACTTCTAACTATTTGTAGAAGCATGATATCCCTATCAATGCAAATCCTTGTGCGAAGCACGTGAGTTCGCAGTTTTCTCTCCAAAAAGATAACACTACTCATGGGGTGATCAGTTTTTTTTTTTTTTTATACTCCTCTCTTCTATGTACATGTGTGTGTAGTACTTATGGGGATTAAACCCTTCACCAACAGAGCTGCATGCCTATTGGTAGGGTGACTGGGTTTGCATAGACAGAAACGATGCTCTCTAAAAGGACCCAATAATCTCTCTTTATTGAGATACAGATCCCACGTGGAGAAAATATTTTGCATCTGTACGTCTCATCCTTTGCTCATATGGTCATGTGAAATCTATATAATGACGGATTGGCTTGTCTATTTTGTGACAATTAGTTCAAATATTTTCCTTAATTTTGACCCATGTGTATGATAAATGTCTGAAACATAGAAATTTCGTAGTGAAGGTAAACAATTCCTTGATTGTTCTATGGGCTTTAAGGAAAGTGTACGTACCTCCCCCTTAATTTCTCTGTGATCTCGACTTAAGACTCTCAACTTCTTCCGCAATTCTACATTTTCTTGTTCAACGTCATTAGCCTGCAACCCGAAAAGAAATCAACTATCTACAGGGAACGAGAGAGAGAGAGAGAGAGAGAGAGAGGATATTTTTCCATGTGAAACCTTTCTCTTTAGCTCCCTCATTTCTTCCATGAAAGTCTGGTCCTATTTAGATGAACAGCAACAAATTATAGTAATCATATTACGCAAAAGCATGCCGAGAATGAATTAAATAAAACGAATGAGGATATTTCTTGCACAACAAATGACAGGGTCTTCGCATGTATTACCTTCCTCGAGCGGACATTCTTCAAACCCATCTCTAACACATTTTCCAAGTTTTTCAAGTCCTCCAAACTTAGTTTCGAAAGCTCTTCTCCCATCAGTTGCCTGTGTACTCGAGGATACTGAAATTAACTGCTGATGCTCAATTTTTTGACAAAACATTCAGGAAATACTGTAATCACATGCATCACTTTTGAGCTGAGGACCTCAAGTTTTCGTAGCAGACTTGATTTTTCATACATGACTTTCGGATTACCAATACAAGAGCGAACACTTGTTTAGATTTATATGTATAGACATGATCCGTATGATACTAATCATCACCTCATTTCTTTGCGATCAACAAACTAAAACAAGAATTCTACCAATGAGCCTCCGGTTACGAAAAGGTCATATTTGTTAGCTGCAGGTACATTCATTAATTGTTACTTAAGACTTCAAATCTAGCCAACATTGACAATGGCATCCGTTCGTGCATTTGCATTGTCTTTCATCTCCTTTGGGTTTTCATTATACTTCAAAGTAAATTTGGGGGACAGAAGAAAATATTTAAGATGATTTTTCAACATTTAAAATAAAGCTTACGCGCATATAGAAAGAATTTCTATACGAGGTTGACATACTATGATTTCCCTCGCTTTAGTGTGGTCCTAGTTACATTAAACTCTCTTGTGCAAGCCAGATTAGAAATAACACATGAAATTTAACGACCATGGTGGATGCACATGCGAAACAAATTGGGGCAGAAACTAGCTCTCATACCATGTTAGAAGATCAAACTCAAAAGTACAAGTTCATAGATGAAAGGAAACCATGTGTATATAAAGAGTATAGAACCCAAAATCAAATGATGTAGGATATTTCAAACTAAATATTTAACCACTTGTAGTACTAGTGAACCTTAGCTTGTATAGATTATTGAAAATTCTGACTATATGTCGGTCATTTCCAAGTTCAATTAACTCTCGGTTGGATGGAAAAGGCAACTTGTAACCAACTAAGCAGGAGATGTACCTGTTGTATTTCTGCAGACACCTCAGCTGTTGCATCGTGCTCTCCGTCTCCTTTTTCAAAAACTGAAGGATTAAAATTAGTGCACGCGATTAGACTCATCCAAATGATTATGACTTTTCCATATGGATGCTGCATTAAACTTCAATTGCTCTCTAATCCTTTAAACTCCCGTTTTTACTCTGAATAGTACTAATCTAGCTCTCTCCGTTTTGTTTGAATGTTTGCGACACAAGAATTGGCGGAGCTAGTAGAAAAGGCAAAGACTTTTAAAGAACATAAGTATAAGATCACACGATTTACCCATCTGTCTACTAGTTTAATCCTTTGGATACTGAGAGAGGAGCACAAAATTTTGTTAGCATCGAAGTTGAGTTCTAATACTTTATGTTCCCTTTCTCGGAACTGATTATCTTGTTCACCTTATCTTGTTTATCTTATTTTCCATTCTTCAACTTCACGTACCAATCCTCATTCTGTTTGCTCTAATTGGTGGTGCTTTAAGATTGACATATCTTATATATAAGCTTCCATCCTACCTTACATACTTGCATCATGCTCTAGCTATATGTCAAGAATAAGCTTTCAGATGGATTGTAATGTTCCATAGAATTTTTCACATGGTGTCAATAATGGAAGTCTTAGATATAATTAAATATATAAAGACCGTCATCAATTTGCATCCCTTACCATAAGTAACTTTCAGTGATCAGCCAAGTCCCAACATGCACATGCCTAGAGAAACCGAGTGAAATCACAGCTCCATTAATTATCTCGATCTTTTAGAAGAATTGACAGCGATCTCACAATAAATACAAAAATCATACTTGTCTCACGATGTAGTGTTTTAAAAGCTCTAGAAATATGATATAAGATGTTTTCACAAATCTAGTTCGGCTAATTGTTTGGGTCTTCTCCATCATTGATTAGCATGTCGTGCCCATTCATGAAATTACATGTGCAAGCTTTTGACGTGACTTAAAGTTGAACTTCCAATTCGGTCAAGCAAACGAGAGCACAAAAGAAATACCTAGCTATTAGTAGTTAAAGACAACACGTGAGCTTTTACTGGGTCTTTGCCATTTACCTGGACCTCCGCGGCAGTCACATGTTGTCGCTGGTTGTCTCGCTTCGTTTTGTTATAACGCTCGATAACTGAATTAATGCTAAAGAGAAAACACAAGAACAATTTCAAATGCTGCGTGAAAAAGGCAAGAACAGATTTCTTGCAGATTGCCAAGTTCATGAAAAATCCACGAGGCACATCCTTCTTGTATAGACTCGTTCGTACTATTTAGTTATTTGCAATCCCCTCATCTATATCAGATTTCAAACAAACAGATTCTGAGCAATGAAAGACTAGACATCGCGCTTAAAGAAATTTTACTTCTGTGACAAATTTTCAGAAGATTTGTCCTCTCTTTTTTTTCCCACAAGTTCTAAGTTTTAAGACAAAATGAAAATGCTCTTAATTTCATCGGCATTTTTGATTGGTCGAAGGTAAATCGAGATTCGCAACTAGTTGATGAAACTCAATTTTTGAAATACTTCTTCCCCATATTTTGTCAAAATGGAGTATCACGTGAAATGATATGACTCTGTTTCTCGAGAAAATAAATGAATCTTGTTGGAATGATTGAACGGGCCAAAAAATCAAAATATCTTTAAGCACGAGATCTAGCTATTTTGATCTCCATTCCAGCTAGAGGCTGCAGTTAATTGGGCTGAAAAAGGGAAATATAGACCACCAATGGATTTCATATGCCCAATTTTTCCTACCAAAATTGTTACATCTTTTCTGCTCTCTCTACAAGGCACCAAGACAAGTTTAATTGTTGATGGAGAGAGAGAGAGAGAGAGAGAGAGAGAGAGAGAGAGAGAGAGAGAGAGAGCTCACCTGGTGCTTGCGTACTCGTAAAGCTTGCCAGTGCAGGAGAAGATGATGACACCAATCTCAGCGTCGCAAAGAATCGAGAGCTCCTTTGCCTTCTTCAGTAGCCCAGTCCTTCTCTTGAAGAAAGTCACTTGCCTGCTCTTCGAGCTAGTAATCCTTCGGATTGCGATCTTCCCCTTCACCATCTTCGCTTCTCACCACTTGTGAGCAGATCTTTCTAGATCAAAAAGGATGACGGTTCTTTTTCTCAAGACAGGATCAGAAAAAATGATGAAAAACTGGCTGAAATGAAAGATGATGGCGAAGAACGGCGTTTCTCTGACAACCCTTGTGATTATAAACTTCCAGAAACAGAAAAAGACAACAGATCAGTACGACTCACACGTTCTTGGTTAGGGTTTTAAATGGATGGCGTCACAGGATTGGAGACTGAAGAAAGTCGTCGGTCGTCTTGAAAATGGCTCCTTCAAAGTGCAGTTCTCCGTAAGTAGGGCTGCCATTTGATGGGGGTCCACGATGAGGGGGGAAGAACTTAGAGGCAAAGTAAATTATTTTAATATTCGCAAGTTTTTTTTTAATGAAATGGGATTAGTTATCACAAAGCCCATTATTTCGAGGCTTTTTTGGATTATATTAGGGTGTGATTTATATTTTCCATCGATATGATGGAACGGGCCATCATAGTCAGAGAGCTAAGAAGAATCTTGACTTTTGTATTAAAACAAAGCACATCAACATATAATATCACTTCATCCATGAGAAAGTGGAACGGAAGGTTATAGTGCTAAAAAAAAAATTGACACACAAGTGAATAGTGCAGTTTTCTTCTACCAAGGCAGTAAATGTAGAAAAGTTTAGATGGTGTACAATTGTGTTATGTCTAAAGAAGCATGTGGAGTATTTGCCAAGTGGGAAGGTGTTGGGGAGTGATTCCTACTTCCCATTGACAGAATGGTACGAAAGGCTCATTCAAATTCTTATGTTCCCATCATAATGAATTCCAATAGATTGGTGTAAAGTGCTAATTATAACAGAATTTTCTTATGGATGTAGCCTTAATTTAAGAGTAAATCAGAATAAATCATTGTATCTCAAATTCTCTTTCTCGCGTTTATTCTATATTTCATTGTGATTGTGCGACAAACCATTCGGATACGGCAAAGAGGGGTAAAGATAGGTGTCTGTTTATATGAGAACTAAGATCCACTTACCCCGGTCTAAGACCATTTCTTTGACACTTGTTTTTAGCAATTGATCCATGTAGTTAATTATGAATAAGTTTCCTATCATAGGTTCTCAATGGACATATACTTAATCCAATAAAACAATCCGTGCAGTGCATAATATGGCCAATGGATAATGTATGTGTTAAATTTGGTACCGTGATTTAACAGTTGTGTGGCTTATATATGTTAAAAAATGGAAAGACGAATGATTAGTTGATTCTACTTGGGGGAGATGTGAGCTTGGTTCTGCAAGAAGACATTTTCTTGCTCTGCACCATATATTAACGATCTTGTACTGCATATGGTCAAAAGTAATTCTCAAGTCATGGATTAAATATATTTCTTCAGTTAAAGCTAATTAATCGCTAACAATATGTTCTATGTAAAGTAAATTGGCTAACGGTATTCTTAATACAAGAAAATCGAAAGAATATATACTGATTTAAATCTTTCTTGCGACCATAATTTAGCTTTATAGTCTACTCTAAATTTGATTTTAGATAACCAAGAAAAGCATATTAAAAATGATATATCCGAGTTACGTAATTTTATGGTGGCGGCACAATTAGAGGTTTTAAAAATACATCAATATCTTTCAATTCTTGATGCAATTACACACTAACAATTCTGTCATTCAATGCATCTAAGATCAGGATGCATGAGCCTATCCTTTTGGGGTTCCTACTTCAAACATAGAACGACCTCTCTTTTGACGTCTCGAGAACTTCTAGCATACGTTATTTTTGCTAGAGGTGAGCACCAATCCCAAGTTAAACTGTAAATCAAACTAAACTGATAAGTTTTGCGTGATTTTTGTGGGAATTGGTCTCGTTTCCGATTGGAATCAAGAATAACCAATTGGGTTTTGTTTATTCCTAAGGAGGAACTAGATCATACTAGCCCAAACTATCTCATATTCTAAATTTTTTTATGTAACGAAGGGCAAACCCTCAATTAGCTATAAATCATGCATTTATCTAATAGTTTAAACTTTTAGAACAATTGGCAGTAGTCCCACAAAATCTCAATATATTATAAAGGAACAAGGAGCAACTGTTTTGGGCTTATTATGACCGTCATGGTGCTAGGCTATCAGAACTCAACAAATCAAATTAAAATGAATTGTGAGAAAAGTTAATACACATGCTTGAATCATGAATTTTAATAAAAGATGGATGATATAAAAATGATTAAGTAGATACAAATCACAACAAGAAGCAATTTTAAAATAGCGTCCAATAATATCATTTCATTTCTAGAAGGTAGAGTAAACTTATGCAATGAGTTATAGTTGAGAGAGTTCATCCAATGATGACAAAGATTATTGCATCATTTCCATGGAAAAGAAACTAAATACTCTTAGTTGAAGCAATTTTCATTAGAATTGAAGTAGTATCCAGTATCCACCACAACTACATTAAACAATTACAAAATGAGAGACAGAAGGCAAGCATTTTGCATTTATTAAATTACGCATCTAAGTGAAACTAATAACGAATTAGAAAGCGGCCTTTATAAACTATAGCATAGGAAATGGACTTCTAATAAAATGTGCATGCATGTAGTATCACCACTATCTTTTGCGAGTACCAAATTAAAGTTTACACGGCAGAATATAACATCAATAGGGTTTGACTTGTTGGTTGCTCATCATCAAATTTTTCCGATCCACATGCCTGTGGAACCTCTTAGCAATCATTCAAGGAGGACAACATGGTTGCTAGGATTATCGAAGAAATTCAAGTCGCAACCATAGATGATTAGCATAAAATTTCAAGTGTGAACACATCGTGGAATATTTCGTTAATCATCACGCATTTGACTAGCTCTATGTCCTTTTATTCATCTATTCATTTGTTAGCGCATTATTCTAGATGTGCTTAGTTAGTATTTAATAGAGTAGGCGGCATCTCGATCTCTGTCCCGTCCATGTCTTTATGTGCTTTTCTCGTGATCCGCTCGGGCGGGCAGAAAAAAGAAGAAGGACGTGTTAAGTGCTATGGATATAATATTGGTAAAGTAATTATGTCCGAATTTAAATAAGGAAAATTAAAGGGTTTGTCCAAGTAGTGACAAAATTCTTGTGGACTTGATTGCGGCGTATGTCAATGGGGCCATGTCTATGATGGACATTGGGCCACGATGTAATAAGCCGGCCCAGAGTATTAACTTGGCAAACTGCAACGTTTTTTCCAAGCACGTTAACGGACTAATGCTAAACTAAACCCTGGAAAAATTGAGTGATCTGATTGGTGGTCGTACCGAATTCACGTGGCTCCTTGGGCAGGGAATTGTATCCGTCGTGGAAATATCTGATTAAATTTTATGAAATGTTGCTCAGACAATTTCTTCTCTTTCGAGGCTCGCTTTCTCACTCTCTTGATGTTAACTAACACAATCATCTAAGGAGGTGAATAGGTGATTTTAATAAATCTTGAAAAAATATTACAGATTTAAAGATGCCTAGATTGATATAAAAATTATCAGGTGAAACAGAGTGTTGATATAAGCATATTCTAGTTAAATCAAGCAATGCAGTGCAATGTTTCAATCCGATAATAAATGAATATTATCAGAGAATAATATCCTATATGTTGGATTTCATTAACCAATAGTTGAAAAGTTATAGTACGCTGCTTATATTCAAGCCCTTTTCCTCAAGACCGGTGCTACTTATATCCAAGCATATATAGGTCTCACTATCTCTCACCTAAGTACTAATTATAGTTCTGCCAACACTTCAAAAAAGATTACAATATTAAGCTCATAGAAAACAATGGAAAAGGATGTAAAGCTCTCTCAAAATATCGAATTATGAGATCTTGATATCTCTCTTTAGCGCCTTGGTCTTCTTTCATACTCCTCCCATTCAAGCTTCTTGTTGAACAAGTTTTAAGAGGATCAATCTCCAATCTAGCCATTGGACAATTGTTGAGAAGTTTGGGTAGTTGTTGAGGTTGATATATGAGAATCGTCATAGATTTGGTTATCCATAAAATCAAATCTTGGTTCCCAAAATTGAAGTGCCTCGGCTATGGGGAGAATCTTGCCTTTATAATCAATCAAGGTATCTCTCATGATTGAATATTATTGGGAAGATAATATTTAAGATTAATGGAAATTAAAATCTTTCAAATTAGAAATCCATATTGGATCACAAAGCCATTAATAATCTCGAAGTCTGAAAAAATTGTTGTCAAAGGTTGTATGTGTTTTGCTTATATCCGCAGTTACTGATACCTAGCTTTCCAGTACATCGTTGATATCCAATTGGTATGCTGCTAATTTCCACTCAGTACACTGTATGTATCCATACAGTAGATATATCTAGCTTTTTGGACATATTCAATCGTTTCTATCAAGAAAAACCCATTCCTGAACAAGGCTAAAGAGAAACCACAATTAATATATTCAAAAAGTGCGCAATAAAGTGATAATTGAAATCGAAATGCGCAAAAAGCAACCTAACATTTGTCTTTAAGAACATTCAAACCTTATTTATAAAATCATAGGAGCTTGTTCAATTTTGAAGACAATTTTTTTATCAAGGATATTCACGCATTTTAAGTGAAAACTACTCAAAAACTATTTTTAAAGCTTTCTCCTAATTTTTATAAAATATAAAATTTTCCGAAAGTAGGGACCCGGCTCCGCCGTCTGGGGTCTCAGGGCCCCAGGCCCTCAGTCAGTCTGGGCTTAGCACGTGAGCCCAGTCCGAGCAAGCCCAAACCCCCTAAAACCCTCAATGAAGTCAGCCTGGCCCACTATTCTATTCAAGCCCAGACCAAACCTAAACCCACTAAGCCCAAATGAAACGCACACACACTAAATCCACCATGACAAATTCAGCCTAGCCTAAAAAAATAAGCCGGCCCATGCACAACAAGCCCGGGCCTACCAGACCCGACCCGGCCCCGGCCTGACCGACCCGGTTCGCGGTCCCCCTCCTGCAACCGCGCCGCGACAGAGACGACGCTCACCTCAGTCCGGCCGAGGGCGCACCGCCCTAGCCGCCCCAGGCCGAGGGCTCCGCCTCCGCCTGGCCAGCCGGCGACGGCGGCGGCGGCGGCCGAAACTCGGGTGGGCCTCCTTTCAGCCAAGGCTCGGGGACCAAAAAATCCACGGACTTCTCTCTCCGACCTTCCCCTTTTAAGCTCCCCCGGCAGGCGCGCATGGCGCCTGCATCCGCCGGCTCGCCGTGCCGGCTTGCCCCCCCGACCGCCAGCCTTGGTCGACGCCTGCTCTCTGGCCCTGTTGCTCTGTACGTCGTCGTCTTCTGCTCTCTCCGTCTCTCGCGTGAAGGGCGTGAGAGGAAGAAGAAAACCAAAAGGGAAATAGAGCGGGCTGAAACCGGAAAAGAAAATGGGCTGGGCCGGCCTAGGAGGGGGAACAAAAGGAAAAGAGGCCGGGCAGGCCTAACAATTAGCAAAAATGATGAATCGGTTGCCAAAATTTAGGAGTCCATACAAATACTTTTGGATTGCTTTGTATCAATCGAGTTAGAGAATTGTTACTATAGGGTAAATGACCACGTCCCGGTCAATGCTTAAGTGTTTTTTAGTGTTATATAATAAGAACGATATTAAAGTTTGATGTAACAATTTATAACTTTTCACTGCATATACTATTCCGTATTATTATTATTATTATTATTATTATTATTATTATTTGGTAATGGAGTATCGATCAAATACATTTAATAACCATTTTCAATAAATTATTCGTAATTATGAATAAAAATTACGAATAATCTAATGCTTCGAAATTTCAATTTTCTCATGTATTTAAGAAATTGCCGAAGATGTACCTTTCTATATTTGTATATTGAACAAGTTATGTAAACATACCAAAAATTTGAGAATGCATTATATAACAAAAAAAAAAAAAAAAAGGTAAGTGTATCCATAACAATAATTAGAGTAACCAAATGGCATGTTTAGTTATACATATTTTGATCTTTTGGTATGCCTCACATGCATTAGAACTCTCCGAAAAGGATGAAGTTTCTTGTTAAATTCCGTAAGTGTTCTTGTATAAAGTGAATAGTGGGATGCGAATAGATCCATTTCTCAAGGTCCACCTTACGAAATTGAAGAGGCACTAAATGCTCCAATCAAGCAAGATATTGATCGATGATCTATCAGAAAATAATCATGTAACATACTTGTGAATCTGAGTCATATGGTAGAACTTACCCACCAAATTTAATTGTGGGATTATGGAAATTAAAAAAAAAAAAAAAAACATATGATCGATGTGCGTTATTCTAAAAAGGAAAAGAAAAGAAAAAAACGAACTGCTCGATCAAAGTTTATGGTTGAAATGAAGGCAACCGAGTCATTCTTCGGATTCATTAACCTTGGAATTAAACTATTGGCCCAAATCCTTTTTAAGGGTAATCATCTGTTTACAAGCAATTAGGACATGAAATCGATACAGTGAATCTTAGTATGAATCTCTTGCAAAAACCTTAGGTTTTGTCTGGCCGTTGAAGTGAAATTAAAGATCTGCTTGCTCACATCAAAACTGGCAGCAATCAGTGCTTTAATGGTGAGGGAGCACAGAGGCTACTCACTATCATCTATAGTCGTGAATTCGCCTGGTCGAGATAATCGTAACCTGTCAAAAGGATTTTCGATTTAATGTCTTCTTGAAGAATATCGACAAAAGTAAGGCATAAAAAGTATTCAGGGCTTGTACGTTGGAAGTGCAAAGGAGTAAACAACTCACGCCAATTCTGTGGTCACCGGAGGAGTTGCGCTCCTATTTTGACGCGAGGGCCGTCTCGAAGGGGAAGGAATTGGTATATCTGTATCATCTCCGGTGTTAATGCCATATGATACATGAAATCTGTTGGCCTCACTACTAGAACTCCCTTCCCTGTGGATCTGACACTGAAAAATGTTAAGGTGACCGCCAAAAGAAAATGTAGTGAAACCCCAATTCATAATATTCACTAAAATTGCTTAGACCAAGAAAAAATAATCGCTAATACAGCCAGTATGATTCATCCTGTCAAGGTAGGAAGATAGGCTTAATATATAGTTCACTCCACATCAAGAAACATATTTGCTTATGGCAAAGACCAGCAAAATGTCGGCACATGCTGTCAACTTTGTGTAAGTATCTCATTTGAAACAAATATCCTCATTTATAAGATGAGAACCTGGTAACGTAAAAACATTCGAAACAATCAGAGAATGTCCGTCTGCGTGCCCAAGTTGTGTGTATCTGCACATACAAAGACACCTCCAGGAATTCTGAATTTTCTTTGTTAATAAGATTTACCTTCTCTTGCAGCTCTATATTTTCTTGATGAATGAGGTTTCTCTGCAGTAAATTAATCCAGTATTAGCTGACTTACGGTTGAACTAGGAGAAAGAATAACAGGGATCTATAGCCAAAGTAAGACCTTGCGATGGAGCTCATTTATTTGATCCGTCATAATCTGCTCCTGAATCACAGTATAACATGAGATGATTAGATGCATAATTCGTTGTTTAACATATATGGGATGATAATACTATGTCCAAAAGTACCTTTTGAAGGCGGATAGTCGATAAGCTCATTTCTAATTGGTTCTCCAAATTCTGTATATCCTTCACACTCAAGCCAGAGAGGTCTTCACCCATCAGTTGCCTGCAAGTACTCAAGTAGCCTCCTTATGTGTAACTGCTCATACTATAATTCTTGATCAAAGAAGATGGTTTGCATTTACACATCATCCACATCATAGTATGAGCCATGCCATATATGTTTCTATAGAAGACTGTGGTTAAATTAAAAAAAACTAAACTTGAGTATGGATTTCTTCCAATATAATAACCAAACAAACAAATCAAAAACTTAAGCACCGTAGACTCATCTTGGCTCCGACAAATACGTTAGGCAAGTGCACAATCAAGGGACATACATGCACAATCAAGAAAGGTGTGGAGAATCTCATAATTATCTCTAACACAATTGAAGATAACCTGACTCAGGTCAACCAACCTGAGTGAAGCTTCAAATAGAGCCATATAAACTGGTGTTCGACCGGCGTGAAGCTGATTCTAGTGAAGAAGGTGAAGATGGTTGACGATTTGGATTTATGTTCAAAGGATCACAACTACTGAGAAAACACATTTTACTTTTCTATTGATGGTAGACAGGCAGGAACACAACAAGAAGGGCATTTATGCAAATGGAGACAGACCAGGGGAGGATTGAAGGATTTGTATCAAAGATTAATGTTGCAATGCCGAAAGATTTGGTCACATCTCAAAAACGCCAACTGAGAAGCATATATTTAAATTTCTCCAGAGGAAAGAACATTGTTTGAAACTATATTTTATTCTCTGTAGAAAGGATAAGGAGTGTTAGAAAGTGATCAAAGTCTATAAGGCAGCCCAACTCAGTTCAGTCGCTTGCCTGACATTGTTTGCTTTTGGTTTTGAAACTTGTCAAACTAATTTGAAGTAGTATAAGACCGTGGATAACAACCAAGACATGTGCGATGGGATATGAGGAACATATTGATGCCTAATATTCTCATCCTGGCTCTATTACCCCTGAAGGCAGCCCCACTCAAGTCTGTTGCTAGCTCGATATTGTCCTCTCTGGTCGAGCCTTACTCATGCTTGCATGATTTTACGATACGTTGTACTAATTTGAGGCTCATACACAAGTGATGTGGAGTCGGAGATATATCTAATGCCTAATAATTGATAAGTTCAAACCAAATATATGTGCATGGGAACTGAGAACGTGCAAAAAGAAAGAGACTTTTGAGGCTTTAAGAAAAGTCTCCAATTAAAAGCATGCTGAAGTATGGTACTGAGTCATAAGTATGGATGAGGGACTACTACTATTAGTCCATGTAAGCCTAGAGTTGAAAAAAGTGAACATTTGAGAGAATTGTAGTGAGTGAAAAAAGCACCAAAAAATTAGAGTGGTAGAAATTAAGTTGATTAGAGTATGAACATAAATGGGAGCACTATAGTCTTAGAAAATTAAAGGGAAATGTTCCAAGAATTTGAAATTCAAAACACTAAATTGTACCTTAATTGGGCAGACTTAGTTCTTGACAAGAATAAAGACTTTGCACTTATCCAAATGCCTCTCGACTTTAATTCATTCACTCTTTTCTACTTCGCAGATACATAATTGGTATTTGACTACGAGGATACTTGCATACACACTGCTGTAGGAAGCTCTTAAATTGTGACACTGATGTACCTGTGGTACTCTTGCAGACCTTGGAGTTGACGATTCAAGTTTGCTATCTCTTCTTCTAAAACCTGCAAACAGTAATTAGAAGAAATTCCCAGATAACTAATTTAACATCAATGTGTGTTCTCCTGTGATAGTGTCGAAGGCTAGGATGTTTATGTGACGTACCTTGGCATCAAAGGTTGGCTGATCCAGTTCCGGTTGGGCCTCCCGCTTCAGATTGTTGTAGCATTCGATGACTGAGTCCATGCTGAACACAAACAAGAGTCACTCCAAGAGATCTATATCATAAAGATTGATGTAATCAAGAATGGAAGACGGTATTTGATGCTCTTGAGGCATATAAAACATTTGTGGATTTTAGACGGTTACTTACTTGGTTGATTCATAGGTGAAGGAAAAGGAAAATTTAGGGCAAAAGTTGAACTAAAAACAAGAGTCACAACAGCGTTGATATTCAACTCGCAGACAGTTGAAGCACTGAATAATCAGTTTAGTAAGTTTGAACTGAACTGAACATATGAAGCTTTAGTGACACGAGAGAAGACATAACAAAGAAATTCAAAAAGTTGAACCGATAGTGATGCTTAACTCTAAAACTAGGTGTAAGTCGAAGCAGCGTCGTCATCTCAGAAATCAATCCCGACATGGAAGAAAAAGTTGCGCCAGAGTGGCAGCTAAAGCTGCAAGAAGAAGAAGCACATGCACACGTATCATGATTCGTGCGTGCCCGTGTGGGTGTGCGGGCGCGCATGTGCGAGGAAGGGAGAGGGAGACAAGGCGAGTCGAATCTATTGATGCACACTGACCTCGAGCTCGAGTACTCATAGAGCTGTCCAGTGCAGGAGAAGATGATGATTCCGACCTCGGCATCGCAGAGTTGCGATAGATCCTTGGCCTTCTTCATCAGCGAATTCCTCCTCTTGGCGAAAGTGATGTGGTCGCGGCTGCTTGAATGCGGATTCATCTCCGTACTGGGAATCTTTCCTCCTCCTCCTCGTTCCCCGATAGATCTCGCCCTCTTCTGACGTCACTCAATGGCCCTCGCGATTATCTTCCTTCAAGGAAAATCCAATTCAGGAAGCGATCTTATAGTCAAAGAACATTAGGGAAGAAAAGTGAAAGTCGAAGGAGACTTGTTCAAGGAGACGAAATCATCAACGGAATTCAAAAAGGACAAAAAAGAAAAGAAAAAGAGATGAGGAGTTAAAAGTACAGTCTTCAATACCCAAAAAAAAGAGAGTACGGTCTTACCTCTGCAGAGAGTACAGTGTTCATAGAGAGGCGATTTTGAGATTGAAATTTGAGCTGTTTTCTCAGAGTCAAGACGAGAAAACCAAATCGAAGTAGGGCTTGTCAAATTTCAAGGAAAAAACTGGAAATCACCTTCTTTGGAGAGCACGTATCATCTTTGCCAATTTCGTTCGTTCCTGGTAAAGACTTATGCAGTTATTCCTATTGTAGTATAATGTATTCTACTGTAAATTAGCAAATATAATATAATTATGGCGCTCACCTGACCTCAACTTAAAATTAATGAGTTGATTTTTTTCATTGAGTTTTATGAACAGATTAGCAATATTGATTGAATTGTTTAGATTTCCCACATGTGTAATTTTTATATAATCTAGTGTCTATGCATGAGACACTTATTCAGATTATTCAGCTCTTAGATGGAAAAGTTTTGAGCCCTAACGATCTCGCAATCTATCATTTATTATCGGGAAAAATGTTAAAAAAATCCATAAATCTTTTGTATTTATGTCAATTTAGTTATAAATCTTTTTTTTTGTGTCAATTTAGTCATAAACATTTTTACTTGGTGTTAATTTAGTTCTTTTTGATTAATTTTGATGGGATTTTACTGACTGGGCGTCGATTGGCTAATGTGACACGATCGGTGCTAATGTGGACAATTTTTAATAATATTTTAATATTTTTATTTTTTTTTCTTTTTTCCTTCTCTTCCTCCTTCCCCTAGCCGGTTGTTGGACCTTGATGATTAGCTAGAGGTGATGGCTGGCGAGGTTGAGGTCAAGGTCGATCTCACGGTCACAAGCGAGGCTTGAGCCCTAGCTAGTGGCCATGAGGGCGGCCTCACGTTGGGCTAGCGAGGCTCTTCCTTGCTGAATCTAGCGAGGGTTAAGCCTCACCAACCATGGGCAAGGTTGGTCAACCTCATCGGTCACTAGCAAGGCTTGAGCCCTCATTAGTGGTCGCGAGGGTGGCCTCGCACCGGGCGGTGAGGCTTGCCCTCTTTGGATTTGGTGAGGGTCAAGCCTCACCAGCCCAACATGAGGCCAGCTTAAGGTAGCTTAGGCCATGAGGGTGGCCTCGTGTTGGGTTGGCAAGAGTGAAGCCTCGTTGCCCAACGCGAGGCAGCCCTTGCGGTATGGCCTCGCTAGCTGTCGCCTCTAGCCAATTGCTTGAGACCTAACGACCGAATGTAGGAAGGAAGAGGAGAAGGAAAATAGAAAAAAAGAAAAAATATTAAAAAAATTCAAAAGTATTAAATATATTATTAAAAGTTGTCTACGTTAATCGGTTGACGCCTAATTAGCAAAATTTGGTCAAAATTAGTTGGAAATGATTGAATTGGCACAAAGTAAAATATAAAAATTTCTCGCGATACTCTTGCCCACTTTATTTTTATTTTATTTTATTTTATTTTCCTCTCTTTCTAAATTAATTTCTTTTTTATTTCTTTCTTTCCCATTTATCATTCTCTCATAAAATTTTATTAAATAGTAAATTGTACTAATATGCCTAAATTACAAAATAACTAAAATATGTAATAAATATAAATATATATTTTTATTTATACATTGAATTTGTATTATAAAATGGAATTAAATTCAAATATGTAAATAAAAATAAGATTAAATTAAATAACTATTTTTTGTTATTTTGAATCGCTTATATTGAATTCAAATATTATTTATATTATTTATATTGAATTATAATAATCATTTTGTTAACTTAAGAAGTTTTTTATTCAAGATTTGATGTGTCATTATTTTAAGAATAAATGTAATCTACGTGACTCACTGGAGTTCTCTACTTAGCAATCAGTGGGCAAAACGATGTCGTTTTGCCTCCATATTTGATTTTAAAATAAATAATAATTAAATTAAATTTAAAAATAATTAGAAAAAACCAGGGGGCAACATTTAGTAAGGGGCTCCATAGCCCTTGCCGACATCACCCCACCATCACCAAAAAGGGGCAGTAGCAGTGGGGCGAGGGTCGATCGAGCCCTAGCCAATGGTTGGCAACTCTTGCTGACGGTAGGCAAGTGCCTGTAGGCCCTCACCCAAATCTAAGGCAAGGGGTCATAGCCATCCCCAAATTCGAAGAGGATTGTTGGCCCTCACTCAGTCGGCTCAAGGGCCGTCGTTGGTTGGGCGATGATGCAGCCCATATTCAAGTCCAACTCGTTCAACATAGAGGGTCCATGTGCATTCAAGATCAATGAAACTCTTACCGGTAAACCTAATATTGATAAACCTCATCTACAAGTGAAGAGCTTCATCTTTGACTTTGTCATAAAAATTCTATCATTTTCAATGCATCAAAACACTTTGGGATAATTGCAAGCATTGGAAATATTATACATTTAAGAGCTCCTAAAAGTCATCAAACCTCTATAAGTGGGAGACCAAATTTGATTAATAAATTTGTGACATCATGATTTTCAATTCTGAATTCGATGGGATAAGTCGGGCCTTTCATCAATGTGACTATAGTGTTTTTCTTTGAGATGGCCATTCATGAGATAACTGACCTATCTGGTGAAGCCATTAAAGGATTTTAAATGCAATAAACTTGAGAATTCGACTAGGAATCGACTACTCGACCGTGCTAGTCTACAAGGGTCATTATGGCACAATTAAAAATCGATCAGTTGAGATAGGTTGATTCAACTAAGATGATAATCAAAGTGCGGGTGATTCCACCTGATTGCAAAATTCTCGTCGAACGACACTAAACCGATTTTCTATCGTTTTGGATACCTTGTGTCCGTATTTGAAACCTTAGGATTTTCATGATCACCGAGAGTCGCCAATGTGTCGAAGAGGTACGTGTGGCTCGAAAAAAATCGACCATGGGTCAATTGCACCAAAAATTCCAAAAAGCTACTCAGTAGGTAAGGTCACACTAAAAGCGCGTCTGATTGAAAATAACTGTGAATTTAAATTTGATTTTAGAAATTGAAAGTTCCGATGTGTCACGAGTCATTTTAGGAACGTTGGCTCACATTTTAAAGAATTTCTGCCAAGTTCGGGATTTTTATGGGAAATCATTAGGGATGATTCGGAAAACGAACGGAAATACGGACGATTCGAAAAACGAACGGAAATACGGAAGAGACTTTTGGCATATGGTGTAAGTGAATCAGTGAATGGAAGTTTTTTGGGATTTTTCTGCATTCGAATTAGACCTCAACCGGATTTGTTTGTTTAGAAAATCGGATGCGGAGAAAAATAAAATGAAAGTTGGTTTCAAAGAAAATTCGTGGGATTAAAGGACCATCTTATTTTGGTCTTCAACTGGACTTCAAATTGGACAAGTGGGTATGAAATTTGACCTAGCTTGACCAATTGAAGTTTGTTGTGTTGAAGTGAGCAAAATTAACTTGGTTTTGTTTTATTTCCCTTCCTTGGACTCATGCCCCACACACACGCACACCTTCCCCCTCCTGCCGACGTAGCCCCACCCCACGCACGTTTCCCCTCTCTCCACGCACGAACAAACCCCCCTCCGCACGTCTCTTTTTCCTTCCTGGCCGACTATCCCCTGCATGTTGATCTCCACTTTGCTTTTCTTTCATTGACTTTTAGTCAATACATATCCATCTCTCTCTCTCTCGTGAATTTCACCCCTCATGGCCGATTGGCCCTGCTATCTCTTATCCTTTCCTCCTTTGTTGTTTTTCCATTTTGGTTTTCATTGATGTGATCGAAGACGCCACTCTCTCTCCCCTCTTCTCTTCGTGGACGTCCCCTGCAGCCGCCTCACTTAACCGAACGCTGCAGCTCCATTTTTCCTTGGGTCTTCTTCATTGGTTCTTCACGCGAGCAGCAACATCGAAATTTATTTTGCCCTGTAGCTCGCCCACGTGTGTCAACCAGCGAAGATCCTTCCCCTTTGTTGACCCAGCAAATCCCTTTGTGCGCCACCTGCCTCCCCCAGCTGCCCACGACCAAAGCTGCTGCTCATTTGTCCATCTTCACCGAGATTTCTTCAAGCTGCAGCCGTGGTCTCTTTGCACCACCGAAGCAGCTGCCGTTTAAGCTTCAATCCACCGAAGCATTCCACCGAGCTAGCAGTCCAGCAGGCCTCCGTTCAGCGTCTTCGGCCCTAGCTCAGCCTCGCTGTGGCCATGAATGGGCTAGGCTTCTCGGCCCAGCAATTTGAAGTCCATCTTCACTGCAGCAATTTTGGCCCAGCAGCTCCTTTGAGCCCGCACAGCAACCCGTCTTCAGTCAAGCCCAGCAGGTGTCACAAGTCCAGTTCGTAATTTCAGCTTTTGTTATGAGCCTAAGTCCGCAAAGCAAGCCCAATCCAACTCAAGAATAAATCTCAGCTTGGGCTGAGATTTGTAGGACCAAGTTTAAGGCCGGGTCCAAGCCCATCGATGCCATGGTGAGCCCAAGTTTGGCTGTCGTCGCGTCGTCGTCACGGTGTTCCAGTCTCCGCTTTTAACAAGTGAAATTTGCTCACTAATCCCTTCTTAGTTTGCTAATGATGCTTAGGGATTGATTATATTTAATTAAGTGCAATTAGATGGATAAATTAGATTAGAATAATTAAATTAGGGATTTACCTATGCATGTTAGTATAATGGTCTCGGTAATTTTCCAGGCTCATATTGGCTTCCAATTAGGCATTATGGGCATAAATGGGATTTATTGTATTTATTTATTAAATTTCGAAATTATTTAATTAATTAATTTTTTTTTGAAAATTAGACCGGGATGGTCGACGACTTGAATTTTATGCTGATTATCGTGGTGCAGTCCGTTTATTTAATTGAGCTTTATTTTGTGCTGAAATGAATTAATTGTGATTATAAGATTATTTTCATGAATTAATCAATTTGGATAATTAATTGGAAAATAACCGGGTGTCGGTTGACAGCACCAAAATTTTTTTGGTGGACTATAGATAAGTGTGGGATTTGTGGAAAGGAAATTATAATATTTTGGCTAAGGTCGACTGTGTGCCCATGCATGAGTACTTTTATCGGAAATGATAAAAATGATAAATTGATTGCACGATCTAAATGTTATACAATACCGGCTCAGTGACCATATAGGTCATTTTGTAGAATGGACGGTACAATATCGGCTAGGTGACTCTATATGTCATTTTGAAGAATGGACGGTATAAAATGTCGGCTCGGTGACCCTATAGGTCATTTTGTAGAATGGACGATATGTCATAACAGCTCGGTGACTCAACATGTCATTTTGTAGAATGGACGTTATGATGAATATACTTGGTGACTTATAATGTCATTTCAGAGAATGGATCATTTAAAATACTGGCTTAGCAACCTTATAGGTTATTTTGTAGAATGGACAGTATTGATTGAAATGACCAAGAAATGGTTTGTTTGACATGTAATCGACTAAGTCGATTGATTGATGTTTCGATCTACTGTGATTGTTTGGGTGCCTATTGATTGTACTGATTTGTAGGTGGAATCTAAGGTGAAAGTAAGTCCTCCGACCCATGTGTGCTTAGGCTGCCCATAGTATATTGGTTTACTAATCGGGTCTTAGGGGATAGAACTTGCTGAGACGTAGTCTCATCCCGGTTGTGGGACAATATTTTAGGACCTTGATGAGGAACCTAAGGAGAAAGAACCCGAAGAGGAGTACCTGGAGGAGAACCCCGATGATGATCTAGAGTAGGATCTTGATGAAGATTGAGACTCCACTCCTGTCTGATGACTTTTGTGTGGAACTTGTTTGAGTAGAAATTAACATTTTAGTATGGCTTGTATATGTATATATATGATTGAGTTGTTATATATGTACATAAGGGTGTTGGTTTTCAGATTTAAGTTTTTAGTCCTACTTGTTTATCATATTGTTTTATTGTCTGGGGATTTTTATTATATGCTTCCGCATGTGTAATAAAAACGAAAGGGTCGGCAATGCGTCCTGGGACATCGCTATTAATCAACCAAGGTAAAGGATGGGTGCGTGCCCAAGGATCGGGGCATGACATCCCCTTTTTGTGGTATCAAAGCATGGTCGTTAGTTGGAATGATAAGGTGTGATGAGTCATGAGAATAGTTAGTAGGAATGGCCTTTATTTCATGCTGGTGCATGTCTATGGTAGCCGATTTGATAGAATTGTTTGTTGGTGTGGATCACTCGAATTCTAATCAAGTATTGGAATTAGAAAATAGGTTTCTATAAAGAGCCTATAGTATGAGTGATTAGGAGCTAAGAACTCCTAGTAAGAGGATGGTAGCCTCCATGACTCGGGAAAGAACGCTAACAAGGATCGGCGCGAGTGGTTGTGGTAGAGCGTTGGCTTAAACCAGCATGAGTGTAAGAGTACTGCCGTAGGTCAGTACTAAGAGTGTAGTAGCACCGAACGACCTAGGCCCAGCAGGATCATTTAGGCGCAAGCTTTTCCAAGGAACTTGTCGAGCTAGTAAGCTCAAGATCGAGCTGCCGTTGTTGCCATTACCGCCGTCAGTACCGGAACCATTGTTGTTGCCACACCTGCCGAGGTTCAATATGGAGATGTGATTAGGAGCAAGCCATTGCATCCAAGACAAGGTTCAGATTTAGTAGAGATGGAAACCAGCTTGGAAAGGAGCCCATGACAGGAAAAATTTATTTTATTCTACTCATCAGGAAAGATGGGATAGGCAAGTCCGCATCAATTAGGATGTAGTGTGTCATGCTAATGAAAGACAACATGGATCAGCCTCGTGTCCTATTAAGACGGGTGCTTGTTCTAAGTGTGACTAATAGTGTTACTTGGTTAGAAAAAGGTCCTCGAAGGCCGATGGGTCAGATCAACGGGGATGCGCCGTAGAACACACCATAGGGTTTTTGGGAATAGACCTCCAGCACAAGCAAGAGGGCATGCTATCACCTGACATGAGATAGAGGACTCACCAAGTGAGTACCAAAAGTATGGAAGGAATGCATGAATTAATCATGTGTTCAAGTGTGGCTAGGAAGTGCTTTAAAAGTAGTTAGCATGGCCATTAGAAGGGATTGTCAGTTGGAGTTCAAGAAGAACACCATTACTACTACCACCATTATGACGCCACTAGAATGGCGAAAGAAACAGGAACGGAACTGACCATGCTTTGATTAATGGAAGAATATTTTGAGGTGATTTTTATTAGAATGGTGCCTCAGAATGTTGGGGAAGAAATTATGGAATTTCAGTTGTAGGTTAAGGTTGTAGGAAAGGGACCACTGACTAGAGTTGTACTTGATTGGCCATTGGTGTACAACTTTATTGTCAAGTGTGGAAAGAATTAGCTCTTAGAGTATTTTGTGGTGACAAATTGGTATGGAGGAGTAACCCAGCTTATTCCGGGAAAAGCACGTAGAAGTGCCAAGTTTTATTTAGAGTCGAAAAAGGTTCTCAACTTCCTTAATCTCATCACGTGAGATAACCCGTTTATTAGATGGGGATTGCCAAGATGGCTTGTCAGTGGTCATAGATAAGATAGGTGAAGAATTGAAGATTAGGGACATCTCAATAGTTCAAAATTCTTAAATGTGTTGTTACAAGAATTGTCAGACCATCATCGGAAAAAGAGATAGAAGTTGCGATCGAGCTAGAACCCGAGATAGAGACACTCATTAAGGCTTTTACTAGTTGTCGTTGTCTGAATTGATAGAACCGATGATGTAGATGTGAGGATTAATGAATGAGGAATTCATGCATGTCAGTGCATTACCTTGGGGAAACATTAGTCTCGTTAGTGAGAAAGAAAGAAAGATGGTTTGTTGCAATTATGCATCGACTATAGTTGACTCAATCAAGTGACAATCAAGAGCAAGTGTTCATTGCTGAAGATCAACGAATTGGGTGACTTGTTATAAAGAGTGTTGATGTCTTCAAGGATCAACTTGAGGACAGGTTATCGTCAGTTGAGAACCAAGAAGGAGGTTACACTGAAGACAGCTTTTCGTACTTGATTTGGCCTTTCTGAGAATAATGTAAAGCCATTTGACTTGACAAACGCTCCAACCACTGTCATAGATTTGACAAACTAAGTGTTTAAAGAATATCTAGATCCATGGTGATCGTGTGGTGTAATGATATTCTAGTGTATTCAAGAATGTTAAGGAACTCGAGAGACATCTAAACATGGTGAAAGAATTTCCATGGACCCGATTAAGATCGAAGTAGTTAGCAATGACCAAGACCGACAATAGTATTAGAGATTAGAAGCCGTATGGTTGATCAGATTACTACAGAAGGATTTGTGGAAAGAAAAACTTTCAGCATCGGTACCATCATGGACTCGACCTCTGAAGAAAGAAGAGAAGTTCATATGAATAGACAAGTGCGAGGATAGTTTCTAGAACTTAAACAAGAACTGGCTACCGCACTTGTGCCGATCATTCCTTATGGTTGTGGAGGAGGTGGGATCTATAGTGATGCGTTGTTTAAAGGATTTGTGTTGCGTGTTGATGTAATGAGAAGATTGTTGCATACGTGTTCCACCAAGTTGAGACCTCATGAGTTGAGTTACTTGACGCATGACTTGGAACTCGCATCAATAATTTTTGCTCTAAAAATTTGAAGATGTTAATTGGTATGAAGAAATATTCCAAATCTTCCTCGACTATTAAAGTCTCAAGTGTTTATTCTCTTAGAAGGAGTTGAATATGAGACGGTGTCGTGAATCAGAACCTTGGAAGGATTAGGATGGTGATATCCGGTATCACCCTAGAAGAGCGAAAGAAGTCATTAAGGCATTGAGACAAGAGTCTTTAATTGTGCATATGCTGGTTAAAGTATAAACCTTACTTAAGAAAGTTCGAAATTCGGTTTTCAAATTTGAGTTAGGTCACATTTCGAATTTTATGGCCACCCTTAAAATTGAACCGGATATTCAGGTTAGAAGTAGACGCTTTAGTTGACAGATTGGGATGTTCAGGAAATCATGTAAGAAGATATCGGTAAGAGAAGGGTTGACTTTCAGATTTCGAAGATGGAATGCCGAAGTATCGTGGGTGATGATAGGTGTCAGACAGTACAGAACTTGAGAAGGAGACCTCGTCAGGAATTCATTGAAGTAGTTGCAGTATTTGACCAAGCAATACAAGTAGAGTAGAATCAATGTCAACTCGATTGGGAGACGATATAAAGATAGATATCGCTGGACAGGTTGCAAGTGTCAAATGTGCTAATAAGTGGAGATTTAGTTTTGCAAACCAGTAGGACTTCTACGCTTGGAGAGTCCTTTTGGACCATCAGCATGATGGAATGTTATGATAGGCTTACTAAGGATGGAAGTATAGCATTCTATTTGGAATGTTATGATGGATGGTTAACTAAATACAAAGGGATCTCGTTTGAATGGGTATACAAAAGTCTGATTCCATATGAGGTTGTTGAATTATATTTCAAATGAATTAGAGGTTCCAACTTTCACTTCAAGCAATGCATAGTAGTATGCGTGATTGCAAGATGAAGTCAGGGAAAGAAAGATCACAAGCCAGGTCGGTTAGATTAAGGACCGCTCAGAGCCGCCAGAAAAGTTGAATTGTTGAGAAATGAAGACCCTTAGAGTTCTGAATTGGTGATTGCATCTTTTGGAATGTGTCACCAATGAGGAATACCTTGCACTTCAGCAAAGAGGGAAAGCTAAGACCAAGATATGTAAGTTCCTTAGGGATTCTAGAGAAAGAATCAGGGTCCTAACATATCATCTTGCATCGTTGCCAAGGTAGGTGTAAGTGTATGACGTCTTTTACATGTCGATGTCGAGGACATATGAGCCTGACTCAACCCACGTGCTAAATCTTAAAAGAATTAGATGTGGATGATAGAGTATCATACATGGAAAGCCAGTTCAGTTGTTAGTTCAAAAAGATCAAATTATGTGTACTAAGATGGTCTCCTTGGTTAAAGTGGTCTGACAACACCACGGGACCGAAGAAACATCGTGGAAAAGCAAGACTCGATGAGATGATAGCACCCCCACCTTTTTGTTTAAGGATTGATAAATGTTTAAATTTCGAAAACGAAATTTTTATAAGAGGGGAAGAGTTGTGACATCCTGATTTTCAGTTCTGAATTCGATGGGATAAATTTGGGCCTTTCATTAATGTGACCATAGTGTTTTTCTTTGAGATGGCCACTCATGAGATAACTGACCTATTTGGTGAAGCCATTAAAGGATTTTAAATGCAATAAACTTGAGAATTCAACCAAGAATCGACTGCTCGACCGTGCTAGTCTACAAAGGTCATTACGGCACAATTAAAAATCGACTAGAGATCGAAGATAAGTCGATTCGACCGAGATGGCGATCAAAGGGTGGGTGATTCCACCTACTTACAGAATTCTCGTCGATCGGCACTAAATCGATTTTCTGTCATTTTGGGTACCCTGTGTCCATATTTGAAATCTCGGGATCTTCACAACCATCGAGAGTCGGCAATGTGTCGAAGAGGTACATGTGGCTTGAAGAAAATCGACCACGGGTCAATTGCACCAAAAATTCCTAAAAGCTATCTAGTAGGTAAGGTCACACTAAAAGCGCGCCTGAATGAAATTAACCGCACATTTAAATTCGATATTAGAAATTGGAAGTCATGTCGTGTCATGAGTCATTCTAGGAACGTCGGCTCACCTTTTGAGGAATTCCCAGTGAGTTTGGGACTTTTACGGAAAATCAAATCGGATGATGTAGAAAACGAACAGAAATTCGGATTGGCCAATTTGAAGAGACTTTTGGCATCTGGTGTTAGTGAATCGGTGAATGGAAGTTGGTTGGGCTTTTTCTGCATTCAAATTATACCTCAACTAGATTTGTTTGTTCAGAAAATCGGATGCCGAGAAAAATGAAATAAAAGTCAATTTCAAAGAAAATTCATGGGATTAAAGGACCGTCTTATCTTGGTCTTCAACTGGACTTCAAATTGGACAAGTGGGTATGTAATTTGACCTAACTTGACCAATTGAAAATTGTTGTGTTGAAGTGAGCAAAATTAACTTGGCTTTGTTTTATTTCCCTTCTTTGGAATGATGACCCACACACATGCACACCTTCCCCCTCCTGCCGACGTAGCCCCACCCCATGCATGTTTCCCCTCTCTCCACGCACGAACTGCTGCCCATTTGTCCATCTTCACCGAGATTTCTTCAAGCTGCAGCCGTGGTCTCCTTGCGCCACCGAAGCAGCTGCCGTTTAAGCTTTAGTCCATCGAAGCATTCCACCGAGCCAGCAGTCCAGTAGGTCTCCGTTCAGCGTCTTCGGCCCTAGCTTAGCCTAGCTATGGCCGTGAATGGGCTAGGCTTCTCGGTCCGGCAATTTGAAGTCCATCTTCACTACAACAATTTTGGCCCAGTAGCTCTTATGAGCTCGCACAACAGCTCGTCTTCAGTCAAGCCCAGCAAGCGTTGCAAGCCTAGTTCGTAATTTCAGCTTTTGTTCTGAGCCCAAGTCCGCGAAGCAAGCCCAATCCAACTCAAGAATAAATCTTAGCTTGGGCTGAGATTTGTAGGACCAAGTTTAAGGCCCAGTTCAAGCCCATCGGTGTCGTCATGAGCCTAAGTTCGGCCGCCGTCGCGTCGTCGTCATGGTGTTCTAGTCTCCGCTTTTAACACATGAGTTTTGCCCACTAATCCCTTCTTAGTTTTCTAATGATGCTTAGGGGTTGATTAGATTTAATTAAATGCAATTAGGTGGATTTAATTAAATGATTAGATTAGATTAGAATAATTAAATTAGGGATTTACCTATGCATGTTAGGAGAATGATTAGTGTAATTAGCAATTAGACATGTCTTGATAGTTATTGAACGAGTCTCGATAATTTTCCGAGCTCGTATCGGCTTCCAATTAGGCATTACAGGCATAAATGAGATTTATTGTATTTATTTATTAATTTTTGAAATTATTTATTTAATTATTTATTTTCTGAAAATTAGATCGGGATGGTTGACGACCGGAATTTTATGCTGATTATCGTGGTGTAGTCCGTTTATTTAATTGAGCTTTATTTTGTACTGAAATGAATTAATTGTGATTATAAGATTATTTTCCTGAATTAATCAATTTGGATAATTAATTGGAAAATAATTGGGTGTCGGTTGACAGCACCAAAAATGTTTTGGTGGACTATAGATAAGTGTGGAATTTGTTGAAAGGAAATTATAATATTTTGGCTAAGGCCGACCATGTGCCCATGCACGTGTACTTTTATCAGAAATGATAAAAATGACAAATTGATTACACGATCTGAATGTTATACAATACTGGCTTGGTGACCATATGGGTCATTTTGTAGAATGAACAATATGCAATATCGGCTCTGTGATTCTATATGTCATTTTGAAGAAAGGACGATATTTATATAATACCGGCTCGGTGACTCTATATGTCATTTTGAAAAATGGACGGTATAAAATGTTGGCTCGGTGACCCTATAGGTCATTTTGTAAAATGGACAACATGCCATAACGGCTCGTTGACTCAACATGTCATTTTGTAGAATGGACGTTATGATGAATATACTTGGTGACTTATAATGTCATTGCAAAGAATGGATCGTTTAAAATACTGGCTTGGTAACCTTATAGGTTATTGTGTAGAATGGACAATATTGATTGAAATGACCAAGAAATGGTTTGTTTGACATGTAATCGACTAAGTCGATTGATCGATGTTTTGCTTTGCTGTGATTGTTTGGGTGCCTATTGACTGTACTGATTTGCAGGTGGAATCTATGGCCAAGATAAGTCCTCCAACTCGTGTGTGCTTAAGCAGCCCAAAGTGTATTGGTTTACTAATTGGGTCTTAGGGGATAGAACTTGCTAAGACATAGTCTCATCCCGGTTGTGGGACAACATTTCAAGACCTTGATGAGGAGCCTAAGGAGAAAGAACCCAAAGAGGAGTACCTAGAGGAGAACCCCGAGGATGATCTAGAGTAAGATCCTGATGAAGATTGAGACTCCACTCCTATATGACGACTTTTGCTGTGAAACTTGTTTAAGTAGAAATTGACCTTTTAGTATGGCTTGTATATGTATATATATGACTGAGTTGTTATATATGTACATAAGGGTGTTGGTTTTTAGATTCAAATTTTTAGTCTTATTTGTTTATCCCATTACTTTATTGTCTGGGGATTCTTATTATATACTTTCACATGTGTAATAAAAATGAAAGGGTCAGCGATGCATCATGGGGCGTCACTATTAATTGACCAAGGTGAGGGATGGGAGCATGCCCAAGGATCGGGGTGTGACAAAATTTGCTTAGTGCAATTCCCTTAAACTTTGAAGAGTTCAAACCCCCTTGAAAACCTACAAGAGCTTTCACTCCATCCTTGAAGAGTTAGAGCTTTTAAAGCCTACATCCTTGAAGAGTTGCAGTCATCAATCTCGGAGAATTGATGCCATTTCAACTTCCTTGAAGGCCTAGAAGAGTAACAATTGAAGTTCCTATCCTTTCTACATTCTGTCCAATCTTGTTTCGCTGACTTCTATCAAAATTTGACAAGCCTATAGTACTTATCTGAGAAAACTCAAAACACCAAAGTTGTGAATCTTCAAGTCTTCATTCTTTTGGCTTTGGAATCAGGTCATTCTAATTTGAATCAACAAAGTTATACTCATTTTCCTGAGTTAGTGCAAAACATAAATTTCTGCCCAATTTTATGATTAAGTTTCCGTACGTGTAGGTCACTCTTACAGTCCTATCATCTGAGTAGCTGACCTTGGGCTACATCATTTGGTATCTAAGCCTTGGAGGAAATGATAATGCCTCCGAGACAAGCAAGGCGTCGAGGTAGTAGAACCATTCCATTGAATGAAGTACAAATACTTGCCGAGAATTTGCTACAACATATGCAACAACAAATTGATGACTTTTGTTGAGAAGTTCAATGCTTGACGGTTGAAGCAAACAACACTCCACCCTGTTCTAGAATCGGAGAATCCAATGGCGACTCCTCTTTTTCAAAAAGAGTTCAATCGTTTCCTTGTACGAGGAATGCTTCATATCATGCACAAGAAGTTTATGAATCAGATCAGAAAAAAGAAATCAAGAGAAACATTCCAAAATTTTCAAGTACTGATTCTGCTAATGAAATTATTGATTGGTTGACACTTGTGAACGAAGCTTTTGAGCATAGGAATGTCCTGGTTGATCGCTGAGTTGGTATCCTTGCTATGCGATTCTGAGACAAGGTCATAGCTTGGTGGAGACCTAAGAAGTAGACTCGCCAATCTATTAGCAAGGATCCAGTCACTTCATGGAGAAAAATGGAAGATGAGATTCAAAAGTATTTCCTTTCCAAAGGATACAAGAGGAAGCTTTATCAAAGGTACCAAAATCTGAGACAAGATACGCGAACAATGGATCAATATACCGATGAATTTGATGAATTGGTGATTTGCAACAAAATTCAACATTTGGAAGAGATGATTGTGAACAAGTAATTGAATGGTTTTCAACTTTATATACAAGACACCTTAGAAGTCCTTGACATTTGAGACTTGGGAGATGCACATCAACAGGCACTCAAAATGAAGCCTTCTCACTCTAGGAGACAACAACCCTCTGTTGCGCCAAATCAAGCAACTGGAAGTACTACCAGCACTGCCAAAGCTATCGAAGCTACGACACAACCCACTAGTAAGCTTTCTACTCAGCCCAATAATTTGAAACAACCAGTTACCTTAGATACATGTTGTTATTCTTGTGGAGAGATGGGTCATTGTGCAAGTAATTGTTGAAACAACAAGAATCGACCAGCCAATAAAATTTTCATGGTGGATAATGAATTGAATGAGAACACGGAGGAGACACCTAAAGGAGACTTGAAAGATGACGAAATTACTGCAGAAGAAGAACAAATAATACGTTTTGATTCTAGCGAACCTCTCATGATGAGGAAAATTTTTCTCACTCCTAAAGATGACATTGGAGATAGGCGGTTGTGCACCACTATTTTTCACTTAGCTCACACTATTTCGGGGAAGGTATGTCAATTAACTATTGACTCGAGTTGTTGTAAGAATATGATATCAGAAGTGGTGGCAAGCAATTTGAAATTGGAGTTGAAAGAATACCCCACACCTTACATAATGTCTTGGTTGAAGAGAGGTACCGAGGTAACCATTTCGAAATGATGCCTTGTCAATATTTTCATTAGTTCTACTTATTTTGACAAGATATGGTGTGATGTTCTACCCATGGATGCAAGTCATATTATTCTTGGCCGACCATGGCAATTTCATAGAAACACTATTCATGATGTTTATCTTAAAATGTATTCTTTTGAGTATGGAGAAAAGAAAATTACTTTGGCACCTAATAAGGAACCTCTCAAGACGTACCTTTTAAGATCCCGTTGGTTGAGAATTCCTCATCCTCTACTTTGCTCACAATGAAAGAATGCTTTGAAGGAGGTGAGTATTGTGTATATTTTGCTTAATAAAACTAGTGTGGATATTGTATCTTCTATACCTCATCGAGTTTAGCCTCTTTTGGAAGAATTTAACAATGTCTTTACTTCGGACTTACCACTTAGTCTTCCTTCCATGAGAGACATTCAACATCAAATTGATTTGATGCCCAGTGCTTCATTACCTAATCTAGCTCATTGTTAGATGAGTCCAATTGAACATGAAGAATTGTAGAGACAAGTTATGGAAGTCTTGAATAAGGGTTTTATAAGGGAGAGCCTTAGTTTGTATGTTGTTCCAGCTCTCTTGGTGCCTAAAAATAATGACACTTGAAGAATGTGTGTTGATAGCAGGGTAATCAACAAGGTCACCATCAAGTACCAGTTTCCTAATCATCATCTTGATAATCTTTTGGATCAGCTTTCTAGTGCAACCATCTTCTCAAAATTGGATTTGAAGAACATATATCATCAAATTAGAATCAAGCTCAGAGATGAATGGAAGACTAAATTCAAAACCAAATATGGACTATTTGAGTGGCTTATCATGCCATTTGGATTGTCTAATGCACCATCCACATTCATGAGGTTTATGACCCAAGTTTTGAAGCCATGTCTTGGGAAGTTTATTGTGGTTTATTTTGATGATATTTTGATTATTAGTAAGTCTACTAATGAGCACTTGCTGGCACCTTCAAGAAGTATTACGAGTGTTAAGACGAGAACATTTGTATGCAACCCCTGACAAGCGTTATTTCATGGTGCCGCAAATCCTATTCTTGGAATTCCATATATCCAAAGAAGGAATTTTGGTTTACGGTGCTACAATTAAGGTAATTAAAGAATAGCCAACCCCAACAAATGTGCACGAAGTTCATAGTTTTGATGGTCTAGCTTCTTTTTACCGGCGGTTTATTGCGCATTCTAATACCATTGTAGCCCCGCTCACATTTTACATAAAGAAATGAGAAGATGACCTTCAGTTTTTTTTTATTTGCCTTGCCCAATTTGAATTTTGAAGAAGGAAGTGGACAAATGTAGCACAAAGAGATTTTGAAATTCTCAAAGAAAAGTTGAGTACAGCCTCGATCCTTGCATTACCCAACTTTGATCTTGTCTTCAAGGTGCATTTTGATGCTTCAGGTATTGGCATAGGAGGAGTTCTAAGTCAAGGTCAATCCATTGCCTTCTTTAATGAAAATTTGAATGGTGCAAAACTTTGTTACATCACTTATGATTTGGAATTTTATGCACTATTTCGCACACTTGAGCATTAGAGGCAATATCTTGTTCATTGGGAATTTATTTTGTACACTAACTATGAAGCTCTCAATTATATTTTAGGGCAGCAAAAGCTCAATTCTAGATGTGCAAAATGGGCTGAATATATTCAAGAGTTCACGCTTATTATCAAGCATAAGGCTAAAATTCAAAATTACATCGCCGATGCTCTTAGTTGAAAGAAGAGTTTAATTCATACTATATGTTCTAATACTCTTCAATTTGATTTCTTTTAGGAGTTGTATTAGAAGATCCTTATTTTTCCATTATCATTCTTGATGTGCAAAACAAGATGCTTCCTAATTTTACTTTATGTGATGGCTTCCTTTTTAAAGGAAACCAACTATGTGTGCCGGATTGTTCTCTTCAACAAAGGGTGACCGATGAAATTCACCATGATGGACATTTTGGGCGTGACAAGAATGTGCAACTTGTTCCAATGAAATATTTTTGGCCTCAATTGAAATGTGATGTATATTGGCATGTGATGAGGTGTCAACGTTACCAAGTAGGAAAGGGACAAGCTACAAATGCTAATTTTTATTTGTGATTGCCATTTCCACAAGCCCCTTGGGAATATAACTCTATGGACTTTGTCCTTGGATTATTGCATTCACTAGGAGGTATGGATTCAATCTTTGTGCTTGTGGATAGGTTTTCAAAAATGGCACGCTTCATTCCTTGTTGTAAAATTATGGATGCCTCTTAGATTATTGAGTTATTTTTCAAAGAAATCTATAAGTTGCGTGGCCTTTCTAAGATTATTACTTTTGATCGGGATACCAATTCCTTAGTCACTTTTAGTGGCAATTATGGAAGAATGTTGGCATTAAAATACAATATGGTATTGTGTTTCATCCCCAAACGGATGGAAAAACTGAAGTTCTCAATCGGTCATTGGGAAATCTATTAAGAACTTTGATTGATGATAACCCCCGCTCTTGGGAAACTCAATTGTCACTTGGAGAATTTACATATAATTATTTGGTGAATCTTACCACTGGATATAATCCATTTGTGATTGTGTATGAATGTCAACCGAAGACTACTCTTGATCTTGCACCCATTCCTTTTGCTGCAAAGTCTATTGATAAGGTGGAAGATATTGTATCCTATGAAGCACCAACACTCTCCGAGAGCTTTCATGTTATATCGAATACTCTTTGACACTCTCCAATACTCGATCAACACGTGTCGGAAAATCTAACACTTGGATTCTCTTGACACTCTCTAACACACAAGTTCGGAATTCCATGTTTGAATTCCGATATGTAATTTGAACACGTATGGGATCAATTTAAAAATTTTCAATAAATGATGGGTCAAAATGAAAATATGTAAAAAAATTAAATAATAATAAAGTAATAAAGAGGGAAAGAATAAAAATCTAGTCTTCTCTTTTCTTTCGCTCTCACTTTTTGTGACACACAATTCACCCTCAAGTTTGTTTTTTTTTTTGCTCTTCTCTTCCGACACGCTCTGACAAGCGAGTTCACAATGTGGATTACTTGTTTTATTTTCTTCCAAATTTTATGAATTATTGGAATTGAGTTAAAATTTTCAAATTGAAATAATGAATGATCTAACAAATGGTGGATTAATGTTTTTATTGTAAAATCATTCTAGGCTCTTTTTTATTATTTATTTATTTGTGAATTTGAATCAATTTAATTTAATTAATATAATCATAAAAATGATATTTATCATGTATATAAAAAATATATATTTAATAATACAATGTGTTCCGATATCTCGGAATTCTCTATTTTTGAGAAACGATGTGTTGGCGTGTTAGTGTCAGTGCTATTTAGATTGTATCTCGAATGAGGACAATTCATGAAGAAGTACGTCAAAGGTTGGAGAGCAAAGTTGAGGCTTATAAAAAGGATGTCCACAAACGTCGACATGAAATTATCTTTGAGCCTAGAGATTTTGTTTGGGCTTATTTGCCATTGGAGTGTCATACTGTTGGAGGTTACAATAAGCTTAATGATCAAAAGCTTGGTCCACTTAAAGTTCTTGAGCGCATCAATCCTAATGCACATCAACTAAAGCTTCCTTCTCATATGAAGATACATGACGTGTTGTTCGGCATTTAATATTTTATTTGGGTGATTCATACAATAATGGTGATACGAATTAGGGGACAAATTCTTCTAAAAAGGGGGGAATGATGCCGCCTATATTCAAGTCAAAATCATCCAATCAAGAAAATCTACGCGCATTCAAGATCGACAACACTCTCATCAATAAATTTAATGTCGATAAACCTCATCCACAAGTGAAGAGCCTCATCTTTGACTTTGTCATTTTCTATGCATTGAAGCTTTTATCAAGACATTTTGGGATAACCACAAGCATTGGAAATATTGTACATTTAATAGCTCATAGTTTCCATGTACATAAATGATTATTAGTTTCTAGGTTTCAATCTAGTCTTTTCTTATTTTCACTATAAAAGGTCATCAAACCTCTGTAAATGGGAGACCGAATTTAATTAATGAAATTTTCTTAGTGCAATTCTCTTGAACTTTGAAAAGTTCAAACCCCTTTGAAAACCTAGAAGAGTTTTCACTCCATTTTTGAAGAGTCGGGATTTTAAAGCCTGCATCCTTGACGAGTTGCAGCCATCAATTTTGAAGAATTGATGCCTTTTCAATTTCCTTGGAGGCTTAGAAGAGAGACCATGGAAGTTTCTATCCTTTCTTCATTCTATCCAATCCCATTTCGCCAACTTCCATCAAAATTCGACAAAATTGTAGTGCTTATCTGAGAAAACTCAAAACATGAATGTTGTATATCTTTAAGTCATCGTTCTTTTGGCTTCGTAATCAAGTCATTCTAATCTAAATCAACAAATTTATGCTCATTTTCCAAACTAGTGTAGAAAAAAAATTCCTGCTCGATTTTGTGGTTAAGTTTCCGTACGTACATGTAAGTCACTCTCTTGATCCTATCGTCCGAGTAGCTGTTCTTGGGCTACATTAGGCAGGTTCGCTTGCCATGCCGTAGCTAGTGGCGGCCCTTGGCCCCTCTAGGCGAGGACCGGCAATCCTCATCGAATCGGCCTCTAGAATAGGCCTATAAGCCCTCCAAGCCCTTGTTGGCGGTTAGCTAGGGTCACCGGTCACTAGTTGAGGCTTGCGCGACGCCGATCAACCCTAGCCCCACTGTCGTCATGGGGCGGCAGCGGCAAAAGCTGTGGAGGCCTCACTGAATGTTGCCTCCCCCTCTCCCCACCTTTTTAAAATTTTTTTTTTTTAAATTTAATTAAATTAATATTTATATTAATAATCAAATTTAGGGACAAAACGATGTTGTTTTTGGACTTATCTAGCCATGTAAGTGCCATGTGGATAATTTTTTTAAAAAATTGTCACATCAGCAGTTTGGTCGGAAATTCTTACCATTAACACTTGAGTGTTTCTTTTTTCTCCGATTTTGACACTTAAGTATATTTTTTGAAAGTTTTGATGCTTAAGTATCCACCCGTACCAAATTTTGATAATTGGAATGTTTGGCACTCCTTTTTTGCCCTTGATTTTGCCACTTCTTCATATAACAAAAATTAGAAAGAAAGATATTTCTTTTTTTTTTTTTTTTTTTTTATCCCAATAGGAAGAGAGTAGATTTTATGCCCGCACACCATTGCCTACTAGGTGGCCCATCACTTTATTAAATATAAAATAGTACGTCTTATTACATTCTAGGTTGGTAAACAAAAACAGTATCTGTGATGGTAAGTAATTTTCTCGACATCTTTGTAATTTTTTCCAACATGCGTTAGTATTAGCAATTTTTGTTATTCAATTAGTAAATAACTTTTCAAGACAATAAAAAATATGAACCAAGGACCATAGCAAAGCCTGAATAGTCATATAATCTTAACCCTAATAAAAGAACCCGGTATGTACATCGAGCACGCCATTTTGCTGACCTCTTGCGCCATCTAATTGGAATGCACAAAGGGATTTTGTCAGACTTGTCAGACGTCAAGTCTTACTTTGGATCTCTAAACCTTTTAACGATTATACTCTTATTGCCATTTAGTTTATGCAGCAGATGACGGAAGCTCATAATTATATCCTTGCTTCCCACGTAATACATGGTAATCACTGATATTGTTATCATGAAAATGTCGGCTTGACTTATTCTTTGTTCATCAAGATGGCTACAAGTAATCTCATTGGACAATTTTACAATTTTTTTTTTCTATTAATAGTGTGATTTGCGTTTCGCCAGACAATTTTGAGACTCTCCTACACAATTAGTACGTCCATCTCAACATACTCCGTGGACAAGGGGAATTGGCTTCCAATGTGGAGTCTCACGCTCAAGCCTATGCTTAGTGCAGTGGCGCCAATGTCCTGGGGTTAGTGCTTTTTTGATTCCTTCCTTTACTTTTATTCTTTTTGATGAGGTCCCAAGCAATGTTTTTTTGAAGCAGATTGGACTGGCCGGTTTGGTCAATTAGACCTCTGGTTCCGTTCATGCCCCTGTACCGATGGGGTCGAAATCGATAGAACTGGTCAGACTATTTCGTATTAAGTCAGTCTTGATCTTATTTAGCATTTGTTGTAAGAGAGATTTTGGTTGCAAAAATGGCAATTCAATCCATTGACAATTTGAAGGATAGATGTACTCCTCCAACCAACTGGGCTACGTGATTTATTTAAACTATATTTAGCAAACTGTGCACACCATTTCTCATCTTTTATCTTTAAATAATATGTAAAAAGCCAAAAACTTGACCAATGTAGCTACCCTTGACCCGTGGCTACAAAATGCACTATGATATATGTTACTTATTTCACTAACTGGTCAATCTCTCCGATTAAATCAATTGAACCGATTGAACTGCATGCTGATGGCCCATCAAGTCTCGCGTGACTGGTGACTGCATAATGCCAATATATTATATGTCACTCATTCCACCAGCTGTCCAGTTTTTCCGGTTAAACCACCTTGACCAGTAAAACTGTGTGCTGGTGGCCTATCTAGGATGGCCCCCGTTACGGTTTGCAAACATTGGTGTGAAGTATGCAAAAGCTGTATCGATGATTCAGCCAGAAAACTGACTTATCCATGATATGTCTACTTTTGAAAAAAATGTTAGGTTGTTATTCTCCTTCTGATGTTAGGTTTTGTTGAGAGCATTTTAGAGTAAAATCTCCAATGGATTTTATCAGTGTGGGGGAAGTGTGCTCTCAAGATCGCTCTGACGCATGCGAAATGTGGTCTCAACATCGTCTGAATGTTAAAAAGAAAAAACTAGAAATAAAAATGAAGGGACATCTCTTGCCTGCAAAGGTCTGAGCAAGACAAAAAAGTTAGGGTCCGAGCTTTTGGAAACAGGAGAGAGAATTAAGCATAAATAGGAAAAGAACATGGGACATCTGGGTTGAAGAAAAGCAAAATGACTGAGAACATTTGCGTTCACACCATTAAAGAACATCATCACATGACCTTGTCCCCACCTCTTAACTTTCGAAATTGAATAAGGAGAAAATTATGTGCGTTCACATTTGGATTGCCAACAAGTCAAAGGATAAACTATGGGAGTTCGTGCTGTGCATGTTCAGACAATATAGCATGACAGGATTCTTTAGACAACTTTTCGCCTAATATAATCTTTTCTTTTGTCTAATAAGGACGTACCTGGGAATATAACCAGCTGTCTTAGATTTATATTCGATTTCGAGTTGGTCGCGAGGGTTCCTGATTGAATCGTGGGACAACTTTTTAGGCTTGCATTCATCATGATTCATCATGATTCGTTCCTCTGAGCTCATGTAGGCCCTTTCACCTTGGACTCATCTTCTTTTGTGTGGGTTAGATACGAATGCATATCGTTGGATCGATATAAAAAGGCATGTGTAATGCAAACGCTGAGTAGTGTGAACTCTAGATTTGTTGATATAACTTTTTGGGGGCGAAAGTAAGTCCTTAGCTCACATGGAAGAATGAATATCGACAAAATTTTGAAGTTGGTGAATTAGCTTTTCTTAACTTGTAAGGATAGAAATAGTCATGACTGCAAATAGTGTTGGGCACAATGATTCCTTAAAAGATTATAATTTTCACTCAATTATGAGTTTTAAAGAGATGATAATAACTATGTGCTTTCAAATGTTGATATCGACATATCGAAATTATCACCTAATATAATCGTGATTCCAAGTGGGAAGCGATGATGATTTTTGTTTTGTCCTTTAGCATTCACCAATAGGAAACAATGAACTAGAACCGACTCTGCCGGCCTGGGCTGCGATTTGTGGATACTGACAATAATGATCATGAAAGCCTATTAACTTGTAAGTGAGAAAGAGCTAGTTTTCAAATGATTGCGTGTTAAAAGAAATTTTGAACCAAACTAAGTAATGTATGTAAATTAATTTTCTTTGGTAAATCTTTCGAGATGAGCTGATGCAATTTGTAATTTGACAAGTTAGCAATGCATAAACCACATCTATATTCTCATATAATGATATACAAGTGCAATAACGCACATACAAGAAACAGCACGCTCCTGTAGTTTCAATGCATAATGTGAACTTAAATGTACATAGAGCTTGGAGTACTGATTACGTGATTATATTTTACGAAGCAAGTCAAGCAAGCTTCATCAACAGCTGAAACTTAATTGTTGAAACCTAACTTTTGATTAGGTTATTAATTAGGTCTTATTTTCTTTTATTAGATAATAAAAAATAACAAAAACAACAAAAAAATCAAATAAAAACAAGAAAAAACAAAAGAAAGCAAAAGCCCAGCCCCTCCCCTCTTTTTCTTTTCCACGCGGGCCTAAGGCCCAAGCCTTGTTTTTATTGAGTTTTGGCCCGGCCCCCCCCACCTCTCTTCTTCTTCCTCCCATCTTCTTCTTCCTTCCTCTTTCTTCCGCCTCTGCAAATCACGCGCAGCGACGAAGACGCGCTCGAGCACAACCTACAACAGAGAGAGGAGCGTAGGCCGGTGGCTGAGAGGACGCGCATTGAAGGCGAGCATGCCTCAGTGGAAGGGGGAAGATTTGACGCCGGTTCAGCCGCACCCAGGGCCGGTCGGCGTGCGAGAGCCGACGGCCGAACCTCCGTCGACCGGCCTCCTCCTCGCCTATAAATAGAGGAGCACCTCCGTCGATGAAGAGATGGCGAACTTCGAGATCTTCCCTTTGAGAGACTTCAAGGGGGAAATCAAAGAGCAAGCGAAGAGGGCAGAGGATCGGGTCGCAAGCTAAACGACCTCCCACCGAGAGACATCGGGGGAGGCCGGCGGCAAGCGAACCCCGATCTGCGAGCAGGTGAGCCTGAGGGGAAGAGATCCGAGGTGAGAGGTTAGATTTGAGTGTGAGAGGGCTGAACGAGAGAAGCCGAAGGAGGGAGGGTCGGATTCGAGGAGAAAGAAGGTACCGTCGACGCTGCCCAACGCCGTCCCTGCGCCGAGCCGAGCACTCCCGACCACCCCAACGCCGTTGCTGAGACCGATTCGCCCAAAGCCGCACCAGATCTGGGATTGATTTAGCTCTATCACACCCCCGACGCCACCTCGAGTCGTGCCTGACGCCGCTCCAGATCTGCAAAGGTTCAGGGCCCACTGTCGCTGCACCATCCCGACCGCCGCTCCCTGCCGTCGCCCCCTACCGACGAGCCTCGGTTGAAATCCCTGAAGCTAGTGAGCATCTCTGATCCCCCCCCTCTCGTCTGTCACCTTGCTTTTGGGTTGGCAGCCAGAACTCACGGCCATCGAGCTGGCGGAAGCTCCGACTGCTGGTTGTGCTTTGTCCGCCGTGCCCCCTGCATCTCCACCCATCACCGCCACCGCGCCGCCACGCCGCATCAATTCACAGCCGCTGTCCTCCATATCGCTGCCGTCGCCGACGCCGATCTACCGTCCCAGCTCCTCCATCAACGTCGCGTCCAAGCGAAAGAGGAAGGAGGCATCGCGTCGGGTCAAAAGCGGGTCGTGGCCGGGTAGGGTTCCATGATCCGGGTCGCAGCTGTGAACCGGATCGAAATCGGGCAGAGCTGGGTTGGCGTCCGGGTAGGGTTTCCCCAGGTCAGGCCTACACACGTGGGCCGGGTGGTTGTTGGGCTGAAGTTCTTTTGACGAAAATGGGCTAAAACGTTTGGGTTTTTGTGTTTTTAAAGAAAAACCAAAAGAGGGCCCGAGTCGGGCCCGCATATGAGCAGAAGACTCGGGTCGGTCCCAACCCGGGTCGTTTTTATATATTAATATATTAATATATTAATATAAAATATTATTTTAATAAAAAAAGGAAAAAATCCGGGTCCTCATTCGGATCGTTTGGCCCCGGGTCGGACCCAACCCACGGATCCGACCCGGGTCAGTTTTTATATTATTTTAATATAAAATAATATTTTAAATAAATAAATAAATAAAATATTTTATTTCAAAAAATATTAAGTTTTATTTTCAAAAAAAAAATATTTAAAAAATGTTAAAAATGTTCTATTTTCTAAAAAAATCGAGAAAAATAAAAAAATAATTTATTTTCCAAAAATATTTTAAAAAATATTTTATTTTCCGAAAAAAATAAAAAAAATAAAAAATATTTCATATTTTCCAAAAAATGTCAAAAATAAAAAAAGCCAAAAATTCATGAAAAAGCCAAAAATTCAGAAAAAGCCAAAAAAGACTTGTATTTTTCCAAAAAAAATACCAAAAAATCTTTTGTGTCAAAAAAATTAGAAAATGACTCAAAAAATGTTTTTCCTCCCAAAAATGCATGGAAAATCCCTCAAAAATCCAAAAAGCCTTAGGGTTTAAACAAGATTAGGTACCGAAAGGGCATTAGTGATTAACTAGTGTAATCAAGTCCCCGATCCTAATTTCTCTGGTTGCGCAGGAGTGAGTATTTCTCCCGATACTTCACTTGGGTTTCTAATCAACCCACCCCAAATCGATTAGTGGCGACTCCAATTTAAAATTTGATTTACAAGTTAAAAACTTGAACCATTAAGTCGTGAATTGGTAGACTTGGGAGAGTCCGGGCATAACCAAATTCAGCCGAACCATTAGCCTCCTTAGGCGCTCGTACCTGATTGCGGGCGCCGAAAAAAAGAGGTCGCGACAGCTTGGCGACTCCGCTGGGGACTTTGAAGACTTAGGCCATTTTTGTCTTGTTTAAATTCTTTACTGACTTAGGTTTTTTTCTTTATGCAGGTCAAAAGCTTTGAAATTTATTTTAATTTTTGCTTAAAATAGATTATCTTGTGATTATAAACTGTTGTGCATGCTTTACTGTTTTAAACACTACACATGGCACACACAACCCGGCCGCCGGACCTGGGCCGCCATAGGATTTCTAGGATGGTGTTAGGAAAGATACAACCTCGAACGCGAGACTGCGATGTAGAGGTTGCCTTTCTTTTCCCCGAATTTCTTAGCCGATGTTAAGGGGGTATGCTGCTAACGCGAGACTGCGATGGGCGGATACCTTTTTAATTTCATCAAGCCTTCTGAGTTAGAAATCGAGCCGCACGTCCCATGTGCATGTCTTTGTGCTTGCCATTTTTCTTTAAAAGCAAAGTGATTTCTTTACTTTTACTCAATCTTTTTATTTGGCCCATGGCAATGTAGGATAAACTTTTCAAGTCCCAGTTTATATGTGATGGGGAAAGACGATATCCAAGTTCATTCTGCTCCCAAGGCGGAGCTCTTCGGATGGTGGGGTCAATTAGATCGGTTGCCCGGGAGCGCGTGAAGGCCAAAATTGGTCATCTCCTATCGTTGATCCAAATCACTTTGTTCGTCCCGAAGTCATACAAGCCATGGCACATTTTTGGTGCCCGAAGACAATTACTTTTATATTCGGTAGGTTTGAGCTAACCCCAACCCTGGAAGAATACATCATCATCACTAGAATGCCTCTTGAGAAAAAGCTTGTCAAGCCATTGATAGGCGCCCTCCCATGGCGCAGGTTAGCACGACTTTTAGGAACTGAAATCCATGTCATGAGACAAATTCTTGAAAGCAACCATAATACCTGCCCACTAGAATTTATGAATGCCTGTTTCCAAAATCAGCCTATGACCCAGAAAAGTGAGATTTTCCTCATAGCCTTTTTCGGACTCATCATCTTCCCCCATCAAAGAAATTCCATAACTCCCAAGATGTCATGGATAGTTGATCAGATCTTAAGAGAGGGGAATTATGTCAACATGATTTTAACTGAAACATTCTTGTCTTTTAATCGTTTTAAAGACAACTCGGAGAAAATCATGCGAGCCTCTCCTAAAATTTTACAAGTCTGGTTCTTTTCTCACCTAAGCGAATTTCGAGACTTCATGCGATCGCACGAAACAAATGCTTTTGAAAATCCATTACAAAAATTTATGGTTTTAGGACCGTACATTCCCAATCAAAGCTGTTTAAATTGGGTAAGCTTCCTAAGAAACCCAGCTCCCCGAGGCATTCCAATGGTGTGCTGGTTGGTTCCATGAAAAGAGGGCCCGCTTTGCTTACATGCGCACCCGCCCAATTCCGTTGCTCGGTCTCACCGGCGCCATTCCCTACTACCCGTATCGGGTAGCACGACAATATGGAGCCCTTCGGAGATCCCACCGCCTTTCAAGATGATGGTCCCTCCAGTTCTTTTCAACACAAGTCGTGACTATGAATTCAAAATTTCTACCGCCGAGGAAACTCGGGACAAGTGCCATCGCAAAGGATTGTGATACCCGAAGGGCTTGAGGGAGAGGAAAAAGCCCACCACGCCTCCATGTCCTACATCCACAACCATCGTATCCCGACAAGATGGAAGCCATTAGTCCCTCACTCAATCAGCGAGAGCAGCCAGCATGAGCAAGCAGAGCTCATGGAGAGAGATTTGGGAATGGACTGGATGCACACCTCGAGAACCGCCAAGGAAGTAGGCGTCCTCGCAAGAACAAGGCTCCCGTCGCATATAAATTAGCAATCATGTGCCCCTTAGTGTAAATAGTGTGAAAGTTTTGTCCCATTGTTTAGGGACTCTTGTTTAATATCTAGTATTTCATCCTGTCTTTTCAATTTCAAGTTCTAGATGTTAGGAGTTGGTAGTCTATAAATCCTCTTTTGATAAATAAAAAAGTGGTTAGACCGTTGCCATGGGTCAATCTTTGTTTACTTTCGTGCTCATTCATTGTTTTCACAACGATCAGGTAATTATGAATCGCCGGCCACCAATCGCCCGTGATTGGCCTCATGCAATAGGACCCGATCAAAATGATGTACAAAATCGTCTCATTAACATCGAAGACGGCGTAGGACAGATGTCCATTGTCCTTCAACAACTCTCGAGACAAATGAAATCCACTTAAGCTGAGCCCAACTCTATAGTTGCCTCAAACACCGTCATGACGCCTGCAAATTTGCGGAAAATAGCGCACCATAGACAGTTGAAAGGATCATGAAAAAGTTAAACCAGCTGCAGGAGTAGAATCCCATGACCTGTCCAATTACGCCGGCATTGAGATCCCTGAAAAACTCAAAGCACCTGAATGCGAAAGGTATGCTGATACCTCCCGCCCAAAGACCTACTTGCAGGCCTACCTAGTCCGAAGGATGATTCAATCGTACCAATCGAACTTGGATCGGCCCCGCCTTGCGATGGTACATTGTTAGGAAGATTAGTCCCTTAAAACCTTGAGGGAACTAACTCATGTTTTTCACCAAGAGTATAATGTTGACATCACTCCTGACATCACTTTGCCCTACGAAGAGCCGATGATCGCGGAGCACGAGGAGCCATTAGTCGCTGAGATAAGAGAGGAGCATGTCAATGAAGCCTTGCATAATAAATGGGCGACTGAGCAATATCCTGTTACTAGAAAATTTCCCACTAGGAAAGGCAAGGAGCCTTTGTACGAAATCATAGACTTAGGGCTTGTTCAAGAGCAGGGCACGACTGGACAACTCTTCAAGCTTACTCCAAGAGCTAGGGTCCAAAAAATACCAGCCCCCATCAACCTAGAAAGTGAATCAGAGAGTGAAACTCTAATATCTCTCACTTCCCTTGATAGAATCGAGCTGGCGAAACGCAGGGCAATACTCAAGAGGTTTGGTCCAGGGGCCAAGAAAAGAAAGCCTAAGCAAATCAATTCCGCATCTACCGAAGAGCCGCCGCGCCAAAGCTTCGAGCATTCTCAAGAATACAGCTTTGAAGGCCACCATCTTCTAGAGTACAACCCTGAAGACCTCCCGGCCCTAGAATACAATCCCAAGGACTTCCAGCGTTATTTTGACAATGAAACTGACGATTCATCGTATAACCTGCTTTCATACTCTCATCCGGGATGAAGGTCCGTCGAAGAGGAAGCGTACGTCTTTATCCGCTACGATCCTAATGAAGTACTAAGCTCGTCTTCCGACCATGAGGATAGCTTCAATACTTCATCCTCATTCGGAAATTTTGACCAAGAAGAAAGCAATGGGGTAATCTTGGAGTTTAACTTCCCGAAACAGAAAAATTCACCACTACAACAAATATGCAAAAGTGGGAAAACCAAAGTGGCCTAACCAAGATACACCAAGCCTGTCTTGCGCTCATAGGATCATGACCCCTGAAGAAATGTGGATACCTGATCTTCGTAAATATAATGGCACAACTTGTCCCGTGGCTCATTTGCAATATCTCCATACAGAAATGAGTCGGTACTATGGTCCGGAGTCGTTCACAACTCAAGCATTCCAAGAAGCTCTTACGGGGTCTACATTGCAATGGTTCATCACAGCAAATATTTATCTCCTAAAGGATTGGAATGAGCTGACTTCCACATTCTTGCATCAGTACCAAAACCAGATCGGAACTGAATTGCCTTGTGAGAGTTTGGCTCACTTCACAAGAAGACCAATGGAGGATTTCCAAGCATACGCGAGGAGGTGGAGAGCTTTCATGATGCAAACCCGCCCTCAACCGGCCGAAGAGGAGTTAATAAAGCAGTTCATAGAAGCTTTGTCCTGCAAGCATCGCGTTGGCTGCATGGGTTACACTTCCATAACTTTAACGAGGTAGTCATCGCATGCGAATACTTCGAGTCATCAAGGCGAGGAATTCAAAGATGCTTAGCTTCAAGGCCAGCACTATCAAAGCACTCCTTTGCACATGAGTTTTCATGGGTTTTACTCGTTTTTATAATTTCATGTTTCTTATCTTGTCTCGGTGTGCTACTATTGTATTTTCTATTCCAAGTACTCTATTGTACAGTTATAATATTTTGTTTTAAGAGCATGAGGCGGTACTCCAAACTAGCCCAGTGATGTTATCCAACCATGAAAAGAAAATATCATCCAAGGAGAATACTGAGGGCTGGGCTTCCTCATGCTTTTTCTCTCCCAAAGACGTATTTTGAAAATAAAAAATATTTCATCACCCAAAAGCTTTTGTTAAAACAAGATGATAAATTCAACCATGTTTGTCTTTCTGACTCATTCACTTCATGTCTCAGAAGATCATTCCCGTCCCCTTTGACTTAGTGTGACATAGGGCATTTGAAGCAAGCGCATCAGACGAACTCGCCAAATTCAAAGACACCCTGCCAAGAAAACAGGGGCAAATAGAAAGAATCATCCTACACCAAAAGAGGGTAAGTCTTATTCTCTGAATATAATTTGGAAATGATGTCCTCTCTCTTCTATTTACAGGATACAAAAGATGAAACGTAATAGGTACAGGCATAGAGTTGAGATCGAAGCATCCATGACATGCCTCACTCTTGCCCAGCTCCATCCTAAGCTAAAGGACCATCTTGTCGCACGACGCGCCTAAACGGCTAGATGTTACAGTATCAACTTCAACATAAGGAAGGAGTTCCTCCTCTTCCTTTTAAGTGATTACTGTCAACAGGGAGAAAATCTAGACGGTCAAGGCGAGCTATGGCCCCACACCTTGGACAATGACTTTGGAATCTAGAAAACTTCACTCTAGACACATATTCTTTCAAGGAGTAATTGCCATCGGAAAGCTTGAGATTTTTTATCTCAAATCCCATAGAAGCTTGAGGTACATGACTTTTACCCAATGATGTTATAGTTAAAGACAGAAGGAGAAATTCCACAGAAGGAAGGTGCTGAAGATGAATCAACGACCAGCAATCATGCATACATGGTCATAAATGAGGGAGGCCAATTGAAGGAAACATTGAACTATGCTAAGATAAAGAAGCCATCATCGACATTCAAATATTTTTAGGAGCTAGCACAGACGAACTCTAGGGAAGGGTAATTCGGTATCGTTTCCAATGCTTCCACTATCTGAACCCGCTTTTGACATATTTTCCCTATTTGACAGGGAGCATCACAACTCAAGAACCAAACTCAATGATTAGATTTGACAAACCAATACTGGCCAAGTTAGTATACATAAATGGCTTGCATCGAATTCACTTAACTTCGTGTAAAGGGACATGCCATCCATAAGCCAATTAAGGAGAATAATTGACTTGATGAAGTGGAAGACACGAGACTTCATGTCCTCCTTGTACTTCAGGTTCACCCAATCATCTGCAAACCAGTGAAGGGTAAAGTTGTATCGATTCCAGTTATTCGACTCTTGAAAGAGTTCATGACTAACACATTCCCTCTTGTTTGTTGCAGGATCACTTGACTGTCAAAAGCAAAGATAACAAATCAATGAGAGGCATGACAGACTCTCCCAAGCAAAATGGCGTCTCAAGTATTGCCAAAGCAAATGACAGAGATCCTTCAGGCCTTAATTCACCTTTAGTTTTGCCCCTGTTGATTGATCCATTTTCAGCTTCTCTGCAAAAAGCAAGAGTAGAAATTCCTGATCAGATTCCCAATCCATGGTTGATCATTCATATGTCATGTCCCTAACCAATAGGAGCAATCTATTGACACTCATTTGTGAATAACCCTTTGTAAATAACTCTTTCAAAATTCAACACATTTGTGAATACCGTTCCACCATGTAAGCACCCCTATAGCTGTTAATAAGTTCTTCTTGAGTAAAAAGCCTTTCATTTATTTTGAGAGTACAAAACCTATCACATCATACACTGCATGCATTTTTCTAGGTGAATTCTGCATGATGATTTTGTCTGTCTAAATCATTGATTCCATTGAGAATTATTAGAATAGACAGCCGATTGAAGAATACAAGATTGATTGAGCATGTTGGATGAGGCGCGTCAAAATGATGACAGGCAAGCCATATCCTACACACAATCCCCCATCTATACACTTGTGAGATGAGTGCAGAAAATTCCATGACTACAGGGTAAAGAGTTCTCTCGCGAATGGTACGATGATCAAAGCAGTGAGAGGCATTCCATCACTCACTTTGAGCCCCATACACTAACAAATTTCTGCTATACTCCCGACAAAGGACCACCCCACATGGGGCAAGTCGAAAGCAAATCAACATCACAAGGTGAGAAAGGGGATAGAAATTTTCTTGCTTACACTTGCATCAATCTTCGAGTGTTTTTATTGCATATGAACACTCGCGTTAATTTAAGTGCCCTAGAGTCGTGAAGAACAATTCTTTATTTACGCATTTGTATCCATTGTACAACTCAATTGAGTCTGTAAATTCACCCTCACATGGAGGCAAAGCAGAAGCCACTGTCGTTTGAGCAACATCATCAAGAGTGCCAACAAAAGATGAAGACTCCATAGTCTAACAAAGGCGTTTGCTTGAACTTGCCAAGATCAATTCCTCAATCAAACAAGAACAAAAACTGGGGCATAAAAAAGCAGTGTACCTGGTAAAAGCAAGGTCAATGCCCATGAATGAAAAATTGAGATGAGAAATAGGGGCATGAAAAAAGCAGTGTGCCTAGTAAAAGCAAGGCCGATGCCCCAAACAAAAATACAACCATTTGTATTCCCAAGAGAAATTGTTGTTCAATTGATACAACCTCCATCTGACCGTGAAGAAAGACTAGTGACAAATGCCAAGACAATCACCAACTCTCACCCTCTTACATGTGAGCCAAGACTACGTTACATTCCCATTGTAAAAGTCTCTTCAGACTAGGGGCACTTCAATTAACGTAAGATTTCATATGTACATAAGCATCGCTCGAAGAAGTACGAGCAAGATTACTCTATCTCTTTTCGCAGGATTCTCGACTTGCAAACCCGGAGATGATCGTGCGGCACTTCGTTCGTAAGCCTTGACCTTGACAGTCCCATTTGATGAGCCATTGACCAAATCTCCGTCACAGTTTCAACAAAGACCTCTCACATTGGTAAAGTCGTACCGTTTGCGAGAATACTCGGACCCCTGCTGACATGATGACAGTGAGGTAGTGTGGTCCTTATAAATCCTGCATCAATAGTCAGGATAGCCTTCTCCATGAGAGTGAGTGAAAAGTCCTTTCAGACTGAAAGTCCCTCATCTGGCATGCTCAAAGCATCTATATTCCGAATAAATGTTGTCTTTCAAAATCTTCTCCAGTGGAACTCAGATGATACAAAACTGACAAAATTGTCATGCATGAATCCCATTTAAACTCATATGTGCATACTGTGCAAATAGCAGACATACTCTCAGAGATTAGAGATATTGCCAAGTAAGCATATCCCTATCCCTTTGTCTTAAAGTACCTACCACTGTCCAGGTGCTCTCTTCTTGACACTCGACCTATTTGAGTCGTCCCTTGAGTTTGGATGTTTGCAACTGTTTTAGCATCCCATTGTCTTTGAGTACCGGCTACCGTTCGGATACTCCTTTTTTTGACACTCGACTTGTTTGAGTTGTCTTCATAGCTACGATGCCTACAATTGACCAAGTATCCCATTACCTTTGAGTGCCTTTCATTGTCTAGGTACTCCATTTCCGTGACACTCGACATGTTCGAGTTGTCCTCAAAATTGTATCATTGAATACTAGTAGCCATTCAAGTATTCCATCGAGTTGTGCGCTTGTGGTTATCCAGGTATGTTTTCTTACACTTGGACCAGCCAGAGTGGTCCCAGATCGTATCATCAAATACTTGTGTTCATCCAAGTATTCCAGTACTTTGTACACCTGCGGCTACCCAGGTGTTCCAGCCCTTTTGAGTGCCAGTGGCCATCCAGGTAAGCCTTGTGCTACATTCAAGTTTATGTTGCCAGGAGGTGGGAGACCTTCACGAATATGCGAGGCACGCCCTCGATATTCCCAATTACCAGGAGGTGAGAGACCTTCACGAATATCTCAGGTACGCCCTTGGTATTCCCAATTACCAGGAGGTGAGAGACCTTCACGAATATCTCAGGTATGCCCTCGGTATTCCCATTTACCAGGAGGTGAGAGACCTTCATGAATATGCGAGGCACGTCCTCAATATTCCCAATTACCAGGAGGTGAGAGACCTTCACGAATATATGAGGCACGTCCTCGATATTCCAACTACCAGGAGGTGAGAGACCTTCATGAATATATGAGGCACGTCCTCGATATTCCAACTACCAGGAGGTGAGAGACCTTCACGAATATCCAAGGTACGTCCTCGATATTCCAAATACCAGGAGGTGAGAGACCTTCACGAATATCCAAGGTACGTCCTCGATATTCCAAATACCAGGAGGTGGGAGACCTTCACGAATATCCAAGGTACGTCCTCGATATTCCAAATACCAGGAGGTGAGATACCTTCACGAATATCCAAGGTACGTCCTCGATATTCCAAATACCAGGAGGTGAGATACCTTCACGAATATCCAAGGTACGTCCTTGATATTCCAAATACCAGGAGGTGGGAGACCTTCACGAATATCCAAGGTACGTCCTCGATATTCCAAATACCAGGAGGTGGGAGACCTTCACGAATATCCAAGGTACGTCCTCGATATTCCAAATACCAGGAGGTGAGAGACCTTCACGAATATCCAAGGTACGTCCTCGTTATTCCAACTACCAGGAGGTGAGAGACCTTCACGAATATGCGAGATCCATCCTCAATATTCCCACTACCAGGAGGTGAGAGACCTTCACGAATATCCAAGGTACGTCCTCGATATTCCAACTACCAGGAGGTGAGAGATCTTCACGAATATGCGAGATCCATCATCAATATTCCCACTACCAGGAGGCGAGAGACCTTCACGAATATCCCAAGTATGCCCTCGATATTTCCCAATTGCCAGGAGGTGGGACACCTTCACAAATATCCAAGGTATGTTCTCAATATTTTCAATTATCAAGTACCCCTTCAATACTTGTGATCATCCAGTCGATACTTGTGATCATCCAGTTATCCCCCAAAGAGTTTGTACCTGTGATCGTCCAGGTACCCCTTCGATACTTGTGATCATCCAGGTATCCCCCAAAGAGTTTGTACCTGTGATCGTCCAGGTACCCCTTTGATACCTGTGATCATCCAAGTATCCCCCAAGAGTTTGTACCTGTGATCGTCCGGGTACCCCTTCGATACTTGTGATCATCCGTATCCCCCAAAGAGTTTGTACTGTGTGATCGTCCAGTACCCCTTCGGGTGATCATCCAAGTATCCCCCAAGAGTTTGTACCGTGATCGTCCGTATCCTCCAAGAGTTTGTACTTGTGATCATCCAAGTACTATCTCCCAACAATGGTTGCCCCGAGAAAGGTCGGCACATCTCCCGTTAAGGCGACCGAAGAAAGGTTCGGGTCCTAGACAAAACCAACTTATTGCTCTAACAGGCGACCGAAGAAAGGTTCGGGTCCTGGAAAAGCAATTCCCCGTCAAGGCGACCGAAGAAAGGTTCGGGTCCTAGACAAACCAACTTATTGCTCTAACAGGCGACCGAAGAAAGGTTCGGGTCCTGGAAAAGCAATTCCCTGTCAAGGCGACTGAAAAAAGGTTCGGGTCTTAGACAAACCAACTTATTGCTCTAACAGGCGACCGAAGAAAGGTTCGGGTCCTGGAAAAGCAATTCCCCGTCAAGGCAATCGAAAAAAGGTTCGGGTCTTAGACAAACCAACTTATTGTTCTAACAGGCAACCGAAGAAAGGTTCGGGTCCTGGAAAAGCGATTCCCCATCAAGGCGGCCGAAGAAAGGTTCGGGTCCTAGACAAACCAACTTATTGCTCTAACAGGCGACTGAAGAAAGGTTCGGGTCCTGGAAAAGCAATTCCCTGTCAAGGCGACCGAAGAAAGGTTTGGGTCCTAGACAAACCACTTATTGCTCCAATAGGCGACCAAAGAATGGTTCGGGTCCTGGAAAAGCAACCTCCTCATGTCACCAGGTAAGATGACGCCTTGATACTTGCCAAAACTCGGGGTTCACACCCTATCTCACTCATTCCCGGTAAGTAACTACAGGTATCTTCTTATCTGTCTTACTATGTGTAATGTTATATTACTCATTTTCTGCAAAGGACACTAGGTCCCAAATAAGATATAATCTATTGCATATGTACGAACAAAATTTAGGTATCAGGTTTATCTTTGAATGCAACCTCTGCGAACTCATCTTCAAAGAGGGGCAGCTGTTGACACCTAACTTTTGATTAGGTTATTAATTAGGTCTTATTTTCTTTTATTAGATAATAAAAAATAACAAAAACAACAAAAAAATCAAATAAAAACAAGAAAAAACAAAAGAAAGCAAAAGCCCAGCCCCTCCCCTCTTTTTCTTTTCCACGCGGGCCTAAGGCCCAAGCCTTGTTTTTTTTGAGTTTTGGCCCGCCCCCCCTCTCTTCTTCTTCCTCCCATCTTCTTCTTCCTTCCTCTTTCTTCCACCTCTGCAAATCACGCGCGGCGACGAAGACGCGCTCGAGCACAACCTACAACAGAGAGAGGAGCGTAGGCCGGTGGCTGAGAGGACGCGCATTGAAGGCGAGCATGCCTCCGTGGAAGGGGGAAGATTTGACACCGGTTCAGCCGCACACAGGGCCGGTCGGCGTGCGAGAGCCGACGGCCGAACCTCCGTCGACCAGCCTCCTCCTCGCCCATAAATAGAGGAGCACCTCCGTCGATGAAGAGACGGCGAACGCCGAGATCTTCCCTTTGAGAGACTTCAAGGGGGAAATCAAAGAGCAAGCGAAGAGGGCAGAGGATCGGGTCACAAGCTAAACGACCTCCCACCGAGAGACATCGGGGGAGGCCGGCGGCAAGCGAACCCCGATCCGCGAGCAGGTGAGCCTGAGGAGAAGAGATCCGAGGTGAGAGGTTAGATCTGAGTGTGAGAGGGCTGAACGAGAGAAGCCGAAGGAGGGAGGGTCGGATTCGAGGAGAAAGCAGGTACCGTCGACGCTGCCCAACGCCGTCCCTGCGCCGAGCCGAGCACTCCCGACCACCCCAACGCCGTTGCTGAGACCAATTCGCCCAAAGCCGCACCAGATCTGGGATTGATTTAGCTCTGTCACACCCCCGACGCCACCTCGAGTCGTGCCCGACGCCGCTCCAGATTTGCAAAGGTTGAGGGCCCACTGTCGCTGCACCATCCCGACCGCCGCTCCCTGCCGTCGCCCCCTACCGACGAGCCTCGGTTGAAATCCCTGAAGCCAGTGAGCATCTCTGATCCCCCCCTCTCGTCTGTCACCTTGCTTCTGTGTTGGCAGCCAGAACTCACGGCCAACGAGCTCGCGGAAGCTCCGACTGCTGGTCGTGCTCTGACCGCCGTGCCCCCTGCATCTCCACCCATCACCGCCACCGCGCCGCCACGCCGCATCAATTCACAGCCGCTGTCCTCCATATCGCTGCCGTCGCCGACTCCGATCTGCCGTCCCGGCTCCTCCATCAACGTCGCGTCCAAGCGAAAGAGGAAGGAGGCATCGCGTCGGGTCAAAAGCGGGTCGTGGCCGGGTAGGGTTCCATGATCCGGGTCGCGGCTGTGAACCGGGTTGAAATCGGGCGGAGCCAGGTTGGCGTCCGGGTAGGGTTTCCCTAGGTCAGGCCTGCACACGTGGGCCGGGTGGTTGTTGGGCTGAAGTTCTTTTGATGAAAATGGGCTAAAACGTTTGGGTTTTTGTGTTTTTAAAGAAAAACCAAAAGAGGGCCCGAGTCGAGCCCGCATATGAGCAGATGACTCGGGTCGGTCCCAACCCAGAACCCGACCCGAGTCGTTTTTATATATTAATATATTAATATATTAATATAAAATATTATTTTAATAAAAAAAAAAAGGAAAAAATCTGGGTCCTCATTCGGATCACGTCTTGTGGGGAGCCAACCCGCGGATCTAACCGGGTCAGTTTTTATATTATTTTAATATAAAATAATATTTTAAATAAATAAATAAATAAAATATTTTATTTCAAAAAATGTTTTATTTTCAAAAAATATTTAAAAATGTTAAAAATGTTCTATTTTCCAAAAAATCGAGAAAAATAAAAAATAATTTATTTTCCAAAAATATTTTAAAAAATATTTTATTTTCCTGAAAAATAAAAAAAATCAAAAATATTTCATATTTTCCAAAAAATGTCAAAAATAAAAAAAAAGCCAAAAATTCAGAAAAAGCCAAAAAGACTTGTATTTTTCCAAAAAATACCAAAAAATCCTTTTGTGTCCAAAAAAATTAGAAAATGACTCAAAAAATGTTTTTCCTCCCAAAAATGCATGGAAAATCCCTCAAAAATCCAAAAAGCCTTAGGGTTTAAACAAGATTAGGTACCGAAAGGGCATTGGTGATTAACTAGTGTAACTAAGTCCCCGATCCTAATTTCTCTGGTTGCGCAGGAGTGAGTATTTCTCCCGATACTTCACTTGGGTTTCTAATCAACCCACCCCAAATCGATTAATGGCGACTTCAATTTGAAATTTGATTTACAAGTTAAAAACTTGAACCATTAAGTCGTGAATTGGTAGACTTGGGAGAGTCCGGGCATAACCAAATTCAGCCGAGCCATTAGCCTCCTTAGGCGCTCGTACCCGATTGCGGGCGCCGAAAAAAAGAGGTCGCGACATTAATGTCCTGACTACGTGATTCTTTCCCACATTTTATCCAAACAATATACTGCAGCCTGCATCTGTTTTCAATTTCTTTTGAGAGGAAAAGCCGGCGGGACGTTGCCAAAGTGGTTGGGCGCTGCTTTGGCCGTCAGAACGAGTTCGAATTCCACATGAGGCAATGCCTCGATCTCACCTGAATGTGGAAGAGGGATCGACCTCACGAGCCAAATGACTTTAAGTTTTTGAGTCAACTACCTACATAGGTTGCTCTAGTTCACCTTAATCTTGCTGGGTTGAACTAGTTCAGGTTGGAGCTCGCTAATACTTCAAAAGCTCAACTCCAGTAATCCAAAAACTCTATCTCGTGATGGACGCAAACTACGGTTCGTTGGGACTGTGTCTTATCTGGTCATATAATCAAATCTTATCTAAGTTACAAAGAAAGTGTACAGTGTATAACTTGAATTTTGAGGTAAAACAATGTCTCTAATATTCCCCAAATTAAGTCAAATATAATGCTTTGATCAACTCGAACTGAATTAACCATGGGTCATTTTTGTGAAGAAAGCACCTTTCCGTATATTACTATAGATAGTAGATCATTGTTTGATGGAACTACATATAAAGCTGCCACATAAAAGATCTTATACGTATCAAATAATCACTAATTGCGGTACAAAGTGATTACCGATCACACTTTTAACCTAATCATCACAAGCGAGTTATTTTCGTCCAATTCAAGACAAAAAAATTAAATTAAAACCTAATCGTGTATCATCATCATCATCATCATCATCATCATCATCATTATTAGCAACGCGCACGTGCACATACACATATATTTGGTTTGAAATATAAGTATCATCTATAAGATGACGTACAAGATCTTAGGGACATTCTCTAGCATTATATAGATAACTAAAAATGTGAAAAATGGAGTAAGGGAGTCTTCATATAGTAGCCAAAATTACATTTGCCTGAGAATGTCTAAAATTTTTGTAATATGAAGCTCGCCCTTTGACAAATTTACGAATTTAAGCCACAATGAGGGGGACATCATTTGACTTGTTTTGGAAACGTTTATGGTTCCATTCCAACCAAATGCAGTATGTGCTTGTTAAAAAAGTTACTTTGAGAAGTCTCATCACCAAGTCTTTGCCTTTGGTAGCCTTGATCATCCATTGGAGTTCATCCTTTCATTCTTCTAAGGAACGACGGATTCCATATTGTGTGATGATAATATGCCATATGCTTCTAGTCCAAGTGCACTGAAAGAACAGCTAATCTCAATTTTCTAGACCAACCAAATTGAAATTCCAATGGATTGCTACTATCTGCATCCAACATGATATGATCTTCGCTATTGGTAGTCTATTTCTACAAACTAGCTACTCGATAAAATTGTGTTTGCTGACCCCTCCTATCCATATCAGTTGACACCATCCCATACCCGATCCCACACTACTGAGTTCATTGTGTAACTCTTTGCAACAATATCTTTGCCTATAAATGACTAAAGCTAAAATCAATCTCAATTTAAAAAAAACTGCGCCAACTCCATGCCATACTACCCTTGACTTCAAGCTATATAATCAAAATGCCTCTACAATTGGTACTAGGAACCCACTTACTCCATAAGGAAGACGATGGACAATTTATGAGACTCTAGAGCATACAAGCCAGTAAAACTTTGCTCCATAGATTTAGATCGAGCAACCCTAGTCCTCCCTCTCTTTTTTGCAAGCAAACAATTTCCCAAGCAACTTCATGTGATCGGTGGCCTCCCATATTTCCAGCCCATAAGAATTGTCTAATCTTCTTCTCCACTTCATATATGATTTGCTTTGGAAGTAGAAACATTTGCATCCAATAAGTACAGATGGAAATAAGTATCGATTTGGCCAATTGTAGACAGTCGTCATAGCTGATATTTTGCATGCCCTAGCCTTCTCTCTGTTTTTTTTTTTTTTTTTTTAAAGAATATTTTATCAGTCAAACTCTTCTAATTTGTGTGCGTGAGTCGTCTAGTGACAAGAAAAATACCAAGGTATCTAATGGGAAGGGTACCTAAGGGGAAAGGCACGTGATCCAATATAATACCCTTTTCTACCTCCAGAGAAAAAGATTTGGCATTTATCCGGGTTAAAATGTAATCTAGAGAGACTTGCAAAATCATATGGTGCTTCAACAAGGCAAATAACAGAACCGGCATAATTGAATATTTTTTTTTTTTTTTGTGCAACGTTAATGATACTTGAAAAAAGATACAACCACCTTTTCAATGATAATTATGTTAAGAATCTCCATAACCAAGACAAACAATTAAGGAGAGAGTGGGTCGCCTTATCGTAGTCCATTGGTACTAGCAAAGTAGCCACCAGTTCGTCATTGAGGTTTTTCAAGAACCTCAGTTTAGTTATGCATTAAGCTATCATATCAATTAAGTGTTGGGGTGAATTGATAGCTCTTAGAACCCCAAGTACTGCCTTCCATTTCACCATGTCAAAACCTTTCATGAGGTCAATTTTTATTGTCACATGCTTACCTTTGTCACCCTTATGGTAGTTGCAAAGGAGTTCTTGGGAAAGCAAAATATTCTCCAAGATCTGTTGACTCGAGATGAAAGCAGTTTGGTTGAGGCTAGCAATCAAAGGAAGAAAATAATTTACACTTTCTACAAGTAACTTCGATATGATTTTATATGAAACACTACAGCACGAGATGAGTCTGAAATCCGCCATGTGGGATGCATTCAGGAACTTTAGCACAAGGGATATCAAAGTAGAATTTATAGTTTCTAGCATCCTTCTTGAGGAGAAGAAGTCCATAATAGCATTCTCTAAGTCATGCCCTATGATGGGCTAGGCTTTCTTGTAGAATAAACTGTTATATCTATTTGGACCTAGATCTTTGAGGTCATTGATGCCTTTGAGAACTCTAAGGATCTCAACTCCTTGAAAGCTTGGTGAAGCCATGAGGTCACTTACATCTTCAAGGAATAAGGAGTCATACCACTCATAAGGGATATGAGGGCATCCGGAGTTGTCAAGTATGTAATGGTAATAGGAGATAATTGTATCCCTAAGAGCTTCCTCATTTGTGATAATAGTTCCATCATCAAGTGAGAGCTGAGTAATTCTACTTTGAGCACTTCTACGCATCATGGAGGCAAAGAAAATCTTGCTGTTGTTGTCTCCCTCCTTAAGCCATAAATTTCTAGGTTTTTGCTTTAGGAGAACTTCTTGTTTGCTAAGGGTGAGTACTCTTGAATAAATCAGCAACACATATTACCGGTGAGTATTTCCCCTTTTTATTTCAATGTGGTTTCATCACTCTTTCCTCTCTTTCCCCTCCACTCTCTTCTAACTAGTAGACTTCTTCACATATTTCAAAAATGCTAAAAAGGTGTGACATCCCGATTTTTCTCAATTTTATTTTCAGTCAATTGAGTCGGGCAATTCAATTGTGCATATAGTTCGTCTCTCAGAGTTGGCCACTCACGAGGGAACTAGTTTATTGAGTGAGGTGATCAAGGAATTTTACTGCGTCAGACTTGGGGACTGATCACCCTCGGGTCGGATGTAAGAAAATTCCCTAAAAGCCACTCAGTGGATTAGGCGCGTTGAAATCGCACCAGATTGAATTCAACCGAAAAAATTGAGATTGAATTTAGAAGCCGGAAGCTCGGTCATGTCACACATCTTATTAAGATCATGGGATAATTTTTGTGGACTTTAATTTGGACTCAATTAGAAGAGAATTGATGGAAATTGAAGTAATTGAATGTACAAGAACTTGGACCCCGGCGGAAAATGAAATTGAACCTATTGGAAGATGTTATGGAGGATTTGAATTAGTGGAGAATGACATTAGCAGGTGATGTCATGGTGGAGGCCAAATTCAAGGAGAGCTTGACAAGTGTCACAAGCCAATTGGCTCACCAAAAATGGGGATGTCACTTCCCCCTTGTCTCCATCATCTTCAAGCTTGAGAGGAGAGAGATTGGGAGGGAAAAAGGAAGCAAAGAACCAGTGGAAACCGCCCCCTTCCGTCCGCCCTTCGCCGCTCGATCGTCGCCACCGCCGCTCGCCTTCGTCGCCGTCTCTCCGCCGTCGCATGCCGTCGCCGTCGCCGCTCGTCCGCGTGCGAAGCCCCGCGCGCGCTCGTCGTGTCCCCGTCGCACCGTCGTCTCTTCGTCCGCTGCTGGTCACCGTCCACCGAAGCTCCCGTCGCCGCCGACCGTCCGCTCAAGCCTCCGCCGATCGTTGCACGAGCTGTCGCCGATTCTCCTCCGCCGTTTCCCCGACCGTTCAGCCGCCGTTCCGCCATCTTTCAAGCTCGGTTAGTGCTGGAAAAACCAGCAAGATCTAGTTCCTTCCGAGCTCGTTTTGGTCCTCTTTTAGTGCTCATTTGGTGTTGATCCGTGTAGGTTTGTTGTCGGCGTCGTCGTGCTCTTCGCCTGAGACTCGTCGGAAAGTGATTCCGGTGAGTTTACCTCACTAATCCGCGATTAGCGAGTTAATGATGCCTTAAGTATGTTTAGCTTAAGTTGATTGAGATTAGGTGGATAGATTGGCTTAATTAGTTATGGATTATATTAAGGGGATTAATTAAGGTAAAGTGTGTTTAGTTTAATGGTTAAGTATGTTTATTTTAAAATAAACCTTGATGTGACTTAAAGGAGTTTATTTATGATTTAAATAAATGCTTCAAAATTGTTGGATTATTTAATAATATATCTTATTCCGAAATTCATTAAAATATTATTTAAAAAAAAACTCGAAAAATTTATTTTGACCCTAGTTGCTCAGAATTTCTTGCCGACCGTTGCTGTGCTTGTAGAATTTGAAATTGATGATTGGTTGTGGCGAATTGAATGTGATTTCGATTTATGAGGATTCTTTACAAAATCCTAAATGTGGAAATTGACGGGCGGTTGGCCGTGAATTACCACCTATTAGAGGTCGTGCCCGATGAGGCCGTGAATTACCACCTATTAGAGGTCGCGCCCGATGAGGCCGTGAATTACCACCTATTAGAGGTCGTGCCCGATGAGGCCGTGAATTACCACCTATTAGAGGTCGTGCCCGATGAGGCCGTGAATTACCACCTATTAGAGGTCGTGCCCGATGAGGCCGTGAATTACCACCTATTAGAGGTCGTGCCTGATGAGGCCGTGAATTACCACCTATTAGAGGTCGTGCCGAGTGGAGCCGTGATTGCCACTGGTTATTGAATTTTTCCTATCATGACGAGATGGGTAGCAGTAATTGAATTGCTAGAATGACATGTAATTGGCCGAGCCGATTGATCGCTGAGACGATCAAAGTGGTTGAATTGTTATGATGATGTGATTGTGCCTTCGTTGTTGAGTTATTAAAATTGCACGTGGTTGAATTATATAAACCGTGCTAACCTGCAGATGGGGGCTATGACGAGGTAAGTCTTCTTGATGTCGTGGCTAAGCTACTTTGGGGCGTATTTACTTTCTAATAGGGGTTTAGGAGGGGTGAACTTGCTGAGACAAAGTCTCATCCCAGTTTGGGGAAAATATTACAGGACTGTAGATGGCGGGACCCCTAGAGAAGAATGGCATCCCAGTGCAGATTATCGAGCAGGTGCACACCTTCCCTGATCATGGGAGCCATTGGGTCTACGAATTGATCAGGACTACTGTATGGATCCAGGAGACTGAAGATGTTAGGGTACCCCATAGGTATAGGGCTTGGTTCCGTTTTGGGGCCAATGGCTTTAGGATTGGTCCACTTGACAGTTTTGATATCCCACTGGCAGTGATGGATGCTATCCTGGGTGAGGGTGTAGCTGACCTTCCTGATGGTAGGGTGGATGACCCATCATCTCCAGACCCAGCGTTGTCAGTGGTGGAGGAAGTAGGATCGCCGAGCGAGTCCGATTAGTACTAGTAGGACTGTTCCTCTTTTTGGTGGGCTGATCCATGTTGTGTAGGCTAACCCATTTTTTTTTATGCACATAAACTTTGACCCATTTTTGGTGCATAGCCTCTGGATCCTGTTGATGTTCGTAAACCTTGTAATGATGATGATGTATGAAAGTATGTTGTTTGATTTTGAATTGATGTTCCTGCTGTTCCTATCCCGTGTGCTTTTGTAAGGGGTTTTCTTAGTACTTTCCGCTTGCGCATTAAAAAGTAAATTGGGGTCGGCGACATTACCTGGGAATGTCGCATTTTCATGACCACGGCGGGTTGTTTCACGTGTCTCGGGGTTCGGGGTGTGACAAAAGGTAAGGGAAGAAACAAGATGATCTCTCTCTTCATTCCGTTGTACCCAGATCTAATTTTGCAAGTCTTCTACAAGCAAAAGAGAAGGCAAGGTCTTGGGCTTATCAAATTCTCATGATGAGTTATTACAATGGATTGCCACCTCCATTGGGTTCTCACTTTCATCCATCTCTTGATCTTCCGTTTTTCCATCATGCAATTTCTTGATTTTGAATACTCTTGAAAATGAGTGCAGGCATCTCCTGATTTTAAGCGTCGAGATATATATTTTTTTTTTTTGATAAGTGTTGCAGAAGTCCTAAAACTTGTCACGAAAATGCATTTGAGTTCTAAAACTTGCAAAAAGTGCAAATAAGTCCTAAAACTTGTCAAAATGTTTCATTTGAGTCCTAAAATTGACGCCGTCGTTTTTTTTTAAATTATTATTTTTATTTTCCACGTGGATTTTTAAATTATTTTTATTCATTTTTAAAAAAAGATTTAAAAACTAAACAATTAGATTTATTCATTTTATTTTATTTTATTTTCACCAAAAACTAAAAAGAAAAGTTAAAAAATTTATTTAAAAAAAAAATCGGTGGCGGCGGCAATGGGGGAGAGGAGCCGTTGACTTTTTTTTTTTTTACAATTTTTAAAATAAAATTTTTTTTTTTCTTTTTAGTTTTTGGTTAAAATAAGATAAAATGAATAAATATAATTTTTAAAAAATGAATAAAAAATTAAAAAATCCATGCGGAAAATAAAAAATTATTTAAAATGCCACATCAGCATTTTTAACGGAAAAGGCTAACGGTGTTGGTTTTAGGACTCAATTGAAACATTTTGACAAGTTTTAGGACTTAATTGTACTTTTTGCAAGTTTTAAGACTCAATTGTATTTTCATAACAAGTTTTAAGACTTCTGTAGCACTTATCCCTTTTTTTTTGGTAAAGGTAAGATATATATCGGCTTTAACTAACAAGCTATACAACAAAAAAACTCGGCACCAAAAAACTTGCACTCAAGAAGACAGACAAGTCAACTTGAGTTGAAGGGTGCCGAGAAAAAGAAAAGGGGGGAAGGGCTAAACACTTGCAACCCTCAAACTAAAAACAAAGGAAGGACTTGACACCTAAGACGCCGCACAAGAATCACAAAGAACGGTGAAAACAACAGCAACATCAACAAACCACAATTACAGGAAATTATCATACAACACAGGAGAGAAAATGGACGAGTCAATTCCCTAGCTACATTGAATCCTCCTATTTCTTAAGGTGTTTGCAACATTGCTGAAAGTCAAGGCTTTGTCCTTGATGACTTTGACAAGGTGGTTCTTTAAGGCTGGGATAAACAAATATTGTTCCCTAAAAAGAATATTGTTTCTCGTTTTCTAGATCACATGGCAAAGAGCTCCAAAAGAGAAGTGATCAATGCAATGATAGAACTCCTTGCCTGAGAGAAACTTCAAGGCCCACTGGAGATTGTCCTGCCAAGTCCTGTTCTGCCAAGGCAGGTTGCACCTAGCAGACCAAAAAGACGCGAGGCCAGCGGTATTCTTGATGCTTATAGCAGTCAAAATTTTATTTGAAGATGGCAAATCTTTTGTTTTTTAATGCTTTGACCTAACTTTGGTAAAATGAACTTCAAATTAGGGCTTACTTAGGTTTATGGTTGTGACATCCCGATTTTTCAAATTCTATTTTCAATAAATTGAGATGGGCATTTCGTTGGCACGCATATAGTTCTTTTTATTGAGTCGGCCACTCATGTGAAAACTAATCTATCGGGTGAAGCCATTAAGAGTTTCTAATACATTAGACTCAAGAATTTGACCAGGAAGCGACCTTTCGACTGAGCTAATCTGCAAAGGTCATTACGGCACAATTAAAAATCGATTAGAGACCGGAGATAGGTCGACTTGACAGAGGCATGTGATCAGGTGTAGGTGATTCTATCAAATCGCACAATTCTTGTCGATCGGCACTGGACCGACTTTTCTATCGATTGGGTACCCTGTGTTCGTATTTGAAATCTTGAGATTACCCCGACGACTGAAAGTCGCCAATGTTTCAAAGATGTACATTGTGGCTTGAGATGATCAACCATAGGTCAAATGCATGAAAATTTCTAAGAACTACCCAGTAGGTTAGGCCACGCTAGTATCGTGCCAAAGTGAAATTAATCGTGGAAATTGAGATCGAATTTAGAAATTGGAAGTCATGGTGTGCCACAAATCATTTTAGGATTATTGACTCGTCTTCGGAAGATTTTTCATGCAATCAAATTTTTTCAGCAAATTAATCAAAGAATGGCTAATTTGGCTCGAGAAATTAGTAGGCTCGCCTTTGGTCGTGCTTTTGGGACTTAAGTTGGTTCTACGGACAAGTGAAGATGTGAATTGAAGTGTGGTGACATTGGATTAATTTTATGGACTTCAATTGGACTCAATTGGAAGGGAATTGAATGGAATTGAAGAAATTAATGTACAAGATTTTATGCCCCGATGGAAAATGAAATTTGCACCCATTGGCAGATGTTGTGGAGAATTGAGTTAGTGGAGTATGACATCACTTGGTGATGTCATGGTGTGGGGGCAAGAGTGCATAAGATCATGACAAGTGGAGGGTGAGAATTTGTTCTTCAAAAGGTGGGATGTCACCTCTAACCCATCTCCATCATCTTCAACCTTGAGTTTGTTTCTTGAATGGAGAGGAGGGAGAGACCGACGGAAACTAACAGCTCGTCGGCCTGCTCGCACGCCCAACCGGCCACTTGCTCGCATGTCGTCGTCGGCGTCGTAGCTCGCCGCCGTTCGCGTGCGTAGCTGCACATCCGCTCGCCGTCGTCCACCTCGCCTCTCCACCACTGTCTTCACTTCCAAGCGGTTGTTCGGCCAGCTCAGGTCGCGGTTCAGCCCCCCTTCGGCCACTGTTCAGGTCCCGCCTTAGTCCGGTTCGACTCCTCCACTTTCCCCCAACCCATCCTCGCCTCAACCCGAGCTTATCTTCTCTTTTTTCAACCACAGACAGCAGCTGCAGAAATGGGTATGGCAGCAGGTGTTTGGCCCGTTTTGGCCGTCTTCCCGACCCCAGATGCTTGGCCTGCTTTGGAGAAAGTCAATTCCCTCGTCGTCCTCATCGTTTTGGTTCGCTCGGTTCATTAATCGGGTGAGTTTAGCTCACTAAACCTTGATTAGAGTGTTAATTATTCTCTAAGTGTGCTTAGTCTAAGTTAAGCAAGTTTAGGTGGATAGTTTAGTTTATTTAATTGTGATTTGGATTAAGAAGTTTGTTTAATTTAAAGTGTGTTTAATTAAGGCTAATAGAGTTATTTAATAATAAGCCTTGATGGGACATAATAGGATTTTAATTTTGAATTATTTAATTGTTTTGAAATTCTGGAATTTATAATATTATATTATATTCCGAAATTATTAAAATAAAAAAATAAAAAAAATAAAAGGGAAAAATTATTTTTGACCCCGATTGCTCAGAATTTCGTGTCGATCGCTGCTGTGTATGCGGATTTTGAAATTGATGGTTGGATATTATAAATTGAGTGTGGATTGTGAAAAATATGGATATTATTATTTAATTAATTTTTCGGAATAAATTTAATTATTTATTAAATTTCGAAAATTTCGTCGAGACCTTATTCTCTTAGAATTTCATGCTGATCGCCGCTATGCATTTAGAATTTGAGTTTGATGATTGATTATGGCAAATTGAGTGTGGTTGCAATAAATAAGGATTCTTTTTATAAAATCCCAAGTGTCAAAATTTGATGGAAGAACGACCGTATTTGACCACCTATTAAAAGTTGTGCCTAGTGGGGCTATAATTGACCACCTATTAAAGGTTGTGCCCAGTGGGGCCATGATTGACCATCTATTAGAGGTCGTGCCCAATAGGACCGTGATTGACCACCTATTAGAGGTCGTGCCCATCGGGTCGAGATCTACCACCTAATTAAAGGTCATGCCGAGTGGGGCCGTGATTGCCACTGGTTGTTAAACCTTCCTATAGGGTCGTGATTGGAGGCAGTGATTGATTTGCTAGAATTGTCACGCCCCGATCCTAGGGCACGCACACATCCTTCTCTTGGTCGATTCTAATATGCGATATCCCAGGACTATATATCGCCGACCCTTTCTTTTATTAAGCACATGCGGAAGCAATTATAAATCCCCAGACAATAAAACAATGGGATAGAAAAACAAGGCCATATTTTTCATATTGAAACTCATAACCAAACTTTTTATACAAAACACAAACCGGAGTATTTCACAACTTTTTACTCTATTTCTATTCACATCAAATTAGAGATCTCAAAAGAAGATAGACTCTCAGTCCATCCAGGCCATATTCAGTATTATCTTCTTCTTTCAAAAATCCTTCTCCTCAAGTTTCACCTCCGAGTTCTCCTTCTCAGACTCCTCCTCCTCAGCTCCTCATCGGGGTCCTGAAATGTTTTTCTCCAAACTGGGATGAGACTACGTCTCAGCGAGTTCTACCCCACTAAGCCCGATTAGTAAACCATTATACTATAGGTTGCCTATACACGCACAGGGCAGAAGACGTATCTTGGCATTAGTCTCAACCTGTAATTCAAGGTTATATACATATACCTCAAATATCTCAATGCACAATCAATCAAATCACATATCAAAGTATCGATCAAATCGACCTAGTCGATTACATGCCAACAAGACCACTCACGGTCATTTCCAATCAGTCAATCAATTCACGACATCAAATCAAAGCAATGATCAATCGACCTAGTCGATTACATGTCAGTCAGACCATTTCTAGGTCAATTCGATTATTCCATCTCAATCCCTAATTACGAATCACGATCCTCAGATCACATCTTGAGCATAGGTGGAAGACACAGTCCCACTCGACAACATTCAATATTTAATGGCTTTACGGTCCCACTCGACTACTTTCGATACTCAATGGCTTTACGGTCCCACTCGACCACTTTCGATACTCAATGGCTTTACGGTCCCACTCGACCACTTTCGATATTCAATGGCTTTACGGTCCCACTCGACCACTTTCGACATTCAATGGCTTTACGGTCCCACTCGACCACTTTCGACATTCAATGGCTTTACGGTCCCACTCGACCACTTTCGATAATCAATGGCTTTACGGTCCCACTCGACCACTTTCGATATTCAATGGCTTTACGGTCCCACTCGACCACTTTCGATAATTCAATGGCTTTACGGTCCCACTCGACCACTTTCGATATTCAATGGCTTTACGGTCCCACTCGACCACTTTCAATATTCAATACTCAACGATTTCTCAATGAAATAATTAACCACAACCATTTAGGAATATATCCTAAATTCCACATTCAATTTAATTTGGCACAATTCAAAGCTCAAATAAATAAACAGACGGCGCCGACACAATCAGCACGAGATTTCGATCGTCGGCCATCTCAATCTTAATTTCGAAAAATAATTAATTATTAATTAATTTCGAAAATTAAATAATTAATATTAAAAATTCAATTTAGCTCAAAATAAGGCCCAATTAAATAAACGGACTGCACCACGATCACCAGCATAAATTTCCGGTCACGGGCCATCCCAGTTGAATTTTCGGAAAATAAATAAATAATTAATTAATTTCGAAAATTAAATAATTAATATTAAAAATTCAATTTAGCTCAAAATAAAGCCCGATTAAATAAACGGACTTCACCATAGTCATCAGCATAATATTCCGGTCACTGGCCATCCCAGTTGAATTTTCGGAAAATAAATAATTAATTAATTTAATTCCGAAAAATAATATTTAAATGCCAATAATCCCACTTACGCCCGAATCGCCTACTTGTTAATTGCGCAATCAATTTATTTAAATCGCATCACAATTGACTAATAATTGCTAATTTATTCTAATCTAACAACCTAAACATAATTACTTAAAACTAAACCAACCTTAAGCATAATTAGCCAACTAATCCAGGATTAGTGAGATTACTCACCAAATCACGCGCAAATCGGATCAATCTGACGGGGGCGACGCGAGGAACGATTCTTCCCAAAGCACGGCTCGGGTTCGGGGCCCGGAGACGGACCAAAAACGGCCCACGACTGAGCTGGAAACCCACTTGTTGGGTTTCTACCCTAGGCTGGCCGGCGCCCATCCAACGGCCAAAATGGCGAGGGGAGGGCGGTGGAGAGCAAGGGGAACGCTGGGGAGGTCGGGCGGTGTTGGGTAGTGGCCGGAGCTGGCCGGACAGGGCGGGACGGCGGTTGGGTCGCGCGGGGGAGGGGCTGCAGCGGGCGACGGATGCAGGGCGTGCGCGGGTGGCGGGACGATGGCAAGCGGCGGGCACATGAGCGCGGCGCGGGCGTGCGGTGCGGCAGCGGAACGGGTGGCGATGGTGGGCTGCAGCTTCCGTTTTTCCTCCAGCTTCTGGTTCGCTCGAACGGAGGGGGAGAAGGAGAGGGAGAGTGTCGAGAGAGAGAGAGATGAGAGAGAGAAGAGAGAAAGATCAGGTTTGACTGGTCAAAAAGTAAAATAAAATAGAAGTAGAGTGGAAGACAGCAAAGGGCAATTGGTGGGGAGAAACGCACGAAGGGGAGGGGAGAGGAGAGAGAAGAGAGAGAAAAAAAAGAGAAAAGGGAGAGAGAGAAAAGGGAAATTAATAATACAATTATTCCTATTTTTCCTTTTCTCTTTCCCTTTCCCTTTCTATGCTCTTTTGGTCTTCAATTTTTCTTCCGATAATTTCTTTCTTGAAATTTCGAACTCGTCAATAAATTGACGAACGATGAGACAATGTCCAAAAAAAATGAATTATGACGCGCTTAAAATTCGATTCCCGAAACCAAATTAAATTTCATGGTTAGAATCAATCAAACGTGATTTTAGTCCAATCTAACAAATTAGGTAGCTTTTAGGGATTTTACAGCTGATACATCCCTTAACGGCTTTACCCAATAGGTTAGTTAACTCGTGAGTGATCAGCTCAGAGAAAAAGGACCATAGGCACGTCGACGAAATGCCCATTTCACTTTATCGAAACGGGGTCAAATTTCAGGATGTCACAAGAATGACATGTAATCAGACGAGTCGATTGATCGCTGAGACAATCCAAGTAGTTGAATTGTTCTAATAATGTGATTGTGCCACAGTTGTTTGGTTATCATAATTGCACGTGGTTGAATTATATAAACTGTGCTAACTTGCAGATGAAGACTAATGCGAGGTAAGTCTTCTTGATGTTGTGGCTAGGCCACCCTTGGGTATATTTTCTTTCTAATAGGAGTTTGTGGGGTTGAACTTGCTGAGACATTGTCTCATCCCGGTTGGGGATTACAATTTCAGGTTCCTGGTGGACGGAGCGGCTAGATAGCTTTGGCTGACCTTGAGGAGTTGCAGAGGTGAAGTCATGAGGATTGGAGAACGTGTCCAACTTGTAGGTCGTAGGACAATTTATTTTTAAGAGCTGGTCTTTTGTAGAATTTTGGCTGTAGGCCTTCGTTTGTAACTCCGTTGGTTTATGTAAGTAATTGGTTGTGAATTTGCTTCATGCTTTTCTATCTCGTATTTTATTGTCAGGGGTTTTATAATACGTTCCGCTTGCGCAATAATAAATGAATGGGGTCGGCGACACTACCTGGGAATGTCACATTTACATGACCATGGTGGGATGTTGGCGCGCTTGAGGTTCGGGGCATGACATCCTCGTTTAAGTGGTATCGGAGCATGGTCTGCGTATAGAGTGATAAGGTGCGATGAGTCACGGGATAGTTAGTAGGAAAGGCTTTTATTACTCCGATGCATGTGATTGATAGTTGTTTGGTAGTTTGCTTGTGTGGTCACTCAAGTTCTAATGCGGTATTGGAATTGAAATCGGGTATCTATAAAGAGCCTGCAGGATGAGTGACTAGATGTCGAGGGCCGCTAGGAAGAGGGTAATAGGCCCTGTGTTTCGGGGTGGGCCGCCGTTAAGAGTCGGTGCCCGTGGTGCCTTAGGTAGAGCGCAGGTTGGGGCCAACGCGAGTGGTGAAGCATTGCCTCCAGTCAATGCTGGGGTAGTAGCCCCTGAGGATCTAAGGTTTGCTGGGTTAATGAGGATGCTTGAGATACTAGAAGACAGAATGGATCAGCAGGCCGCTGCCTCAGCCGCTGCTGTCACCAATGCTGTAACCACCGTTGTTGTTGCACCTATTGGGGCCTAATCTGGAGTTGTGATGAAGGATCAAGCCACTGTATCTAAATCAAGGTTCAGTTTAGACAGAGATGGAAATCAATTAGGGAGATAGGCCGATGTCAGAAAAAAGGTGCCCTATTTCACCCAACCGGAAGAGTAGAATTGGAAAGCCAAAGCTCAACTCAATCGATGCGTGTCATGTCTGTAAGAAAAGACATGGATCTGTTCTGTGATATAAGAGAGAAAGGACTTGCTACAAGGGTCGCCAGTACAGTCTTTTGATCAAAGACTGTTCGTATAAACAGATGAAATCACAGCTTTTCTGTCACTACTGTTGATAAGACAGAATAGAGGAAGCATGCTTCAAAATGTTCAGTGGGGTACTTGGAATGGACCCCAGTGCAAGAAAGGTTGCATGATGTCACTTGATGGGAGGTAGAGGACTCACTGATCGTGTGCCGAGTTTGTGGAAAGGAGGCATGAGTTAGCCCGGTGTCAGAGTAAAAAGGGAGCATGATTTGAATATGGCTAGCACGACCATTAGATTAGGAACTGTCCGTGTAAGTTCAAGAGAGCATAAGTGTGACATCCCGATTTTCCAATTCTATTTTCAATAAATTGAGACGGACATTTCGTTGGCACACATAGAGTTCTTTTCCTTGAGTCGGCCACTCATGTGAAAATAGTTTATCGAGTGAAGCCATTAAGAGTTTCTAATGCATCAGACTCGAGAATTTGACCATGAAGCGATCTTTCGACCGAGCTAATCTGCAAGGGTCATTACGGCATAATTAAAAATCGATTAGAGATCGGAGATAGGTTGACTTGACAGAGGCATGTGATCAAGTGTGGGTGATTCCACCAGATCACACAATTCTTGTCGATCGGCACTGGACCGACTTCTCTGTTGATTGGGTACCCTGTGTTCGTATTTGAAATCTTGAGATTACCCCGACAACCGAAAATCGCCAATGTTTAAAAGGTGTACATTGTGGCTTGAGATGATCAACCACAGGTCAAATGCATGAAAATTTCTAAAGGCTACCCGGTAGGTTGGGCCGCGCTAGTATCGTGCCAAAATGAAATTAACCGTGAATTGAGATCGAATTCAGAAATTGGAAGTCTAGGTGTGTCACAAATCATTGGAATATTGACTCATCTTCGGAAGAATTTTTATGCAATAAGAGTTTTTTAGCAATTAAATCAGAAAATAGCTAATTTGGCTTGAGAAATTAGTAGGCCTGCTTTTGGTCGTACTTTTGGGACTTAAGTTGGTTTTGCAGATAAGTGAAGACGTGAATTGAAGTGTGGTGACATTGGATTAATTTTATGGACTTCAATTTGATTAAATTGGAATAGAATTGATGGGAATTGAAGAAATTGGATGTACAAGGATTTGGACCTAGGCGGAAATGATATTGCACCTATTGAAGAATGTTGTGAGAGAGGAGATAATGGAAGATGACATCATGCGGGTGATGTCATGTTGATTGAAGCCAAGCGAATGGGGTGTTGACAAGTGGCAAGAGCCCATTGGTCCTCATAAAGTGGGGTTTTTCCCTCTCACCTATCAACATCATCTTCTTCCTTGATTGGTGGCTTGGTCTTGGAACTTGGGGAAGGAGGAGAGAGAGTGTACCGGTCGGAACCAGCAGCCTCGACCGCCCCCTTCGTTCGCCGCTCGGCCGCCCGTTCGTCGTCGCCGTCCGCCGCCGCCGGTGCCGTTCCTCCTCCGCCCACGCGACCAGCTAGCTCACGCCATGCTCCGCCCTAGTCAGCCCAACCGAGACGCCATCCACTCGAACCAAGCCAGCCCGACGCCGCCCCTTTCGCCCGCTCGGTTGCCTTCACCGCCGCACGTTGTCATCACCGGCGTCGCTCGTCCGCGCACGCCCACACGCACGCTCGCCGGCCGGCTGTCACGCTTTGCTTCTCCTTGCTCACACTGCCCCAAGCTTCCAGCACCTTCGTTCAGTTGTTGTCGCCGTCGCTAGGGCCGCGGAAAGCCACCAAAGCCACCGCCAGCAACCGTTCGAGCAGCCACCGTCCTCCTTCACCGATTTCGCGCCCGAACCGCCACCGAGCCACCTCCGTTCGACCTCAAAATAGTAGCTGCAAAAATGGGTATGGCAGCACCTATTTGGCCCGTTTTGGTTGTCTTCCCGAGCCCGGATGCTCGGCCCGCCTTGAGGAAAGTCAATCCTCGCATCGTCCTCGTCATTTTGGTTCGCTCGGCTCGCTAATCCGGTGAGTTTAGCTCACTAAACCTCGCTTAGAGGGTTAATTATGCTTAGGGAGGTTTTGTTTATGTTAAATATTATTAGGTTGTTAAGAGTAATTAGATTAAGGTAGTGTTTTAATTTAAAGTGTGCTTAATTAAGGGTAAGTAGGTTTATTTAAAATAAGCCTTGATTTGACATAAATGAATTTACTTTTCATTTATTTAAATGTCTCGAAATTATTAAATAATTTAATAATATATTATTATCATTCGAAATTATTAAAATATTATTATTTAATTATTTTCGGAATAAATATAATTATTTATTAAATTCGAAAATTTTGTCGGGACCCTAAATTCTCAAAATTTCGTGCTGGTCGCTTTCTTGTGTAGTCAGTTTTTGAAATTGATGATTGGATATTATAAATTGAGCATGGATCATGAAATATATGGATATTATTATTTAATTAATTTTCGGAATAAATTTAATTATTTAATAAATTATGAAAATTATTTTGGAACCTTATTTTCTTAGAATTTTATGCTGATTGCTGCTGTGCATTTATAATTTGAATTTGATGAATGGATGTGGCAAATTGAGTGTTGATTGTGGTAAATAAGGATTTTATTCATAAAAACCCAAGTGTCGGGTTTTGATGCAAAAATTGGATTTTAATGATTATATTAAATAGTGAGGTTTGAAAAAGTGAGATATTGGCTTTTTGATTCGAAATTAGCGTGTCCCCACACACGTGAGTAATTTATGGAATATTTTTAATATGAAGAAAAATGGCCGGGATCACTATTTTAAGTGGAAGCATTGAGTGAAATATAAAGTGTCTTGGAGCCGAGTATGCTTTGGCTGTGTGATAACTAAGAAAAATCGTCCTGGGCTGTTGAGCCGGACTTGCCCTTATATGGGATGCCCACGCGGTGGATGCGGGTCGCAGTTAATTCTGGGCCCATGCTCCTTCAGGAATGCCGTTGATGTACTGACGAAGCTGCGCTCCATGGGGGGAGGCGATGCCTGGCTATATGTCAGTAGATAGCCGAACTGCGAGTAGGCTATGCCCTTGTGTGGCAGTGAATAACAATTGGAATGCATATTGAGTGTTGTTGATGTGTTGGATTATGAGACGGAATTGTGTGACATGGAATGGGATGTGTCATAACGATTTAGTCTTATAATCAGGACCCCCGCAGTTGTTAGTTATATGAAAGTGAATGCGTTTCAGTTGTTTAAGTTCCTCTTACTATCTATGATTGAGTGATTTGATTTGTGCTAACCTACAGGAAGGAACTGAGGCGAGGTAAGTCTTATGTGTGATGTGGCTAGGCCACCCGGGGTGTATTTTCTTTCTAATAAGGGTTTAAGGGGTTGAACTTGCAGAGACATTGTCTCATCCCGGTTTGGGGATTAAAATTTCAAGTCCCTAGATGGTGGTCGTGGAGGACTAGAAGCCCTAAGTCTGGAAAGGTGGAGACTGAAGTATTGGTGAATGTGTCCTGCTAGTTGATTTTAGGATAGTTCCCCTTTTGTTGAGCTGGTCTATTTTGTAGACAGTCCAGAGTTGTATTTAAACCTATGTGTTTGTAAATGAGTGTTTGGTATTGTGATTGATTGTCTACTTTTCTATCCCAAGTTAAATGTTGTCAGGGGATTTGTTTCGCTTCCGCATGCGTAATAAAATGAATGGGTCGGCGACATATCCTGGGATGTCGCGTATTTGATCGATCGCAGTGGGATGTGCGCGCGCTCGGGGTTCGGGACGTGACAGTAAGCACTGTTACTGCATATAGGACGCCACTAAGATGGCTGGAAGAGCATAAATGGGTCAACCAAGCATCGATCAAAGGAAGAATGTTTTTAAGATGTTTTTATCAGAGTAGTGCAGCAGAATTTTCAGTAAGGGCTGTAGGGTTTTCGTTGTGGTAATAAGGTAATAGAAATGTGAATCTCTGATTATAGTTGTATTTGAAGGGTTTGCTTAAGTATGACTTGGAAGTCATTTATAAAAAGGTTTGGCTTAAGGAGTTTTCTGTTGTTTTGAATCGTGGAAGTGATGTAATTCAGCTTGTTCAATTAGCGTGCAAAAGTTTTGAATCACTGAAAGTCAAAGAGGAACTTCAATCCTTGTTATCCATCACTGAAGATGACCTGGTTCTGGTTGTTGGTTATTGAATATACATGGCAACTGTAATGGATGCGTCAGTTGAGGAGCCGATTATGAAAAACATAATTGTGGTACAGAAGTTTTCTAAGGTATTTTCGGGGAATTGCCAGGTTTGTTGTCGAAGGAGAAATAGAGTTCGTAATTGAATTAACACCCAGAACAGAGCCAGCTCCTAAGGCTCCTTATTGGATGGTGTTACTCGAGTTAAAAGAACTGAAGGTGCAAATGCAGAAATTATTGGATATGGGATTCATACATTCCAGTGTATTACCTTAGGGAGCACCTGTTTTATTCGTGAAGAAGAAAGTTGGTTCATTGTGTTTGTACATCGATATTCCTTAAGATCGACTGGAGGTCAGGGTATCATCAGTTGAGGATCATGAAGAAAGACACACCAAAGTTAGCATTTCACACTTGATGTGGCAATTATTAGTTCACTGTAATGCCGTGTGGTTTGATGGACACCTTAACTGTTTGTTTGGGTCTTATGAGCAGAATGTTTAAGGGTACTTAAATCAGTTGTGATCATGTTCATTGAAGTTATCCTAGTGTGTTCAAAGAGTGCAGAGGAGCACAAGAGACACTTGGAGATGGTACTTCAGACCTTGAGTACTCTTGGATTTTATAATAAGCTTAGCAGATGCGAGTTTTGGATGACTTGTGTTGCGTTCCTAGGTCATGTGATTTCAGGAGAAGGAATCTCCGTAGACCTCGTCCAAGATTGAAGCAATGATTAGTTGGTCAAGATTGACTCTAGTGACACAGATCAACAGTTTTCTGGGTTTAGCAAAGTATTACAAACAGTTCATATACGGATTTTTCAATATTAGCATCGCCGTTGACAACACTACTGAGGAAAGAAGAGAAGTCCGAGTGGATAGGCAAGTGCGAGTGTAGTTTTCAAGAGCTTAAGCAGAAACTGACTACCACACCTATGCTGACCATTCCATCTGGTCCTAAAAGTTATGACATATGCAGTGTTGCGTCGTTTAAAGGATTTGGTTGCTTGTTGATGCAGCATAATAGGGTTATTGCATACGCGTCTCGTCAGTTGAGATCTTGTGAGTTAAATTATTCGACGCACATCGTAGAACTTGCAGTAGTTATGTTCGTTTGGAAATTTAGAGGCACTATCGATACAGAGGAATATTTCATATCGTCAATGACTATCAAAGTCTCAAGTACATATTCTCTCAAAAGGAGTTGAATATGAGACAGCGTCGCTGGATGGAACTCCTTAAGGATTATGACTATGATATTTCGTATCACTCTGGAAAGGTGAGCAAAGTTACAGATGCACTGAGTTGAGAGTCCTTAGCTGCACAGTTAGTACTCAAGGATTGGATCTTATTTGAGGAAGTTCGAAATTTGGTTTTCAAGTCTATGGTAGGCCACCTTTTGAATCTTATGACCACCCTCAGAATTGAGCCAAGAGTATAGATCAAAATGCTTCAGTGGACAAATTCAAAAATTCAGAAGACTCTATAAGCGAATGCAAATGAGAGAGGTTAATTTTCAGATTTCTGAAGACAGAACACTAAGGTTCTGAGGATGATTGTGTGTAATTGACGATACAGAGATTAAAGAAGAGATCTTATGGGAAGCTCATCATAGCAACTTTAGCGTTGTCCAGACAGTACAAAGATGAGTCATAATCTACATCATTGGGATTGGTAGATTGGTATGGAGATAGATATCGCCGAACAAGTTGTAAGTGTTAGATGTATCAGTAAGTGAGAATTTGGTAATGTAAGCCAGGAAAGCTTTTTCAAGCACTTGAGAGAGTCTTGTATGGGAATGGAAGTATAGCATGATGGAATGTTATGACAGGTTATCAAGTAGTCGGGAAGAGTATCGATTCCTTATGGGATTGTGGTCGATAGATGAACAGAGTCAACTCACCTTAGTGCAGCCCGAAAAGATCTTGATTAGAATAGGTATAATGAAGTGCGTGTATATCATATAATTCATCTGCATGGAATGCTGGGGATGAATTGTATTTCAAATCTAGATCAGATGTTCCAAGTTTGTAGAGCTTTCAAATGGTTCTCTCTTAAGCAGTGCATAGCAGAGAGTGTAGAATTTCAATTGCTGAGATGAAGTCAGGGAAAGAAAGATCATAGGCCAGGGTCAGTACAGTAGTCAGTGATTGCAGTTGCCAAGATCAGTGTCAGAGTTATATCAGATCTTGACCAGAGTTCCCAGTTTCAGCAGATCAGCCAAATAGTTTCTTTTTAATTAGTGCAGAGCAGAGTGTACAGGACTTAAGTCGGTTGAGATGAGATCATAGATTAGAAAATCGCAGGTCTAGAGTTGGTTTAGAATCAGTGATTCAATCACAGTTATCAGAGACAGTTTAGAGACCACTCAGAATCGCCAGTTAGCTTCGCAGATTTTGTGTTGAAGACCTTTAAAATTTTAAGTGGGCAAGTGTTTAGTATTTTGGATCCGAAGTGGTTTGGGCAAGATAGTAGTGATCTGGCAGCATTGGTACAGAAGAAGCGACCTGAGAAAGAGAAGATTATATGAGACGACTATACCCTCACCTTTTGGTTTAAGAATTGGTAAATGTTTAAATTTCGAGGACGAAAATTTTATAAGAGGGGAAGAGTTGTGACATCCTGATTTTTCCAATTCTATTTTCAATAAATTGAGATGGGCATTTCGTTGGCACGCATATAGTTTTTTCCTTGAGTCGGTCACTCATGTGAAAACTAATCTATCGGGTGAAGCCGTTAAGAGTTTCTAATGCATCAGACTCGAGAATTTGACTAGGAAGCGACCTTTCGACCGAGCTAATCTGCAAGGGTCATTATAGCACAATTAAAAATCAATTAGAGACCGGAGATAGGTCGACTCGACAGAGGCATGTGATCAAGTGTGGGTGATTCCACCAAATCGCACATTTCTTGTCGATTAGTACTAGACCGACTTTTCTATCGATTAGGTACCCTCTGTTCGTATTTGAAACCTTGAGATTACCCCAACGACCGAAAGTTGTCAATGTTTCAAAGATGTACATTGTGACTTGAGATGATCAACCATAGGTCAAATGCATGAAAATTTCTAAAAGCTACCCGGTAGGTTGGGCCATGCTAGTATCGTGCCAAAGTGAAAATAACCGTGGAAATTGAGATCGAATTCAGAAATTGGAAGTCATGGTGTGCCACAAATCATTTTAGGATCATTGACTCGTCTTCGGAAGATTTTTCATGCAATCAGAGTTTTTTAGCAAATTAATCAAGGAATGGCTAATTTGGCTCGAGAAATTAGTAGGCTTGCCTTTGGTCATGCTTTTAGGACTTAAGTTGGTTCTACGAACAAGTGAAGATGTGAATTGAAGTGTGGTGACATTGGATTAATTTTATGGACTTCAATTGGACTCAATTGGAAGGGAATTGAATGGAATTGAAGAAATTAATGTACAAGATTTTATGTCCCGACGGAAAATGAAATTTGCACCCATTGGAAGAGGTTGTGGAGAATTGAGTTAGTGGAGTATGACATCACTTGGTGATGTCATGGTGTGGGGGCAAGAGTGCATAAGATCATGACAAGTGGAGGGTGAGGATTTGTTCTTCAAAAGGTGGGATGTCACCTCCAACCCATCTCCATCATCTTCAACCTTGAGTTTGTTTCTTGAATGGAGAGGAGGGAGAGACTGATGGAAACCAGCAGCTCATCGGCCTGCTCGCACGCCTAATCGGCCACTCGCTCGCACGCCGTCGTCGCCATCGTAGATCGCCGCCGTTCACGCGCGCAGCTGCACATCTGCTCGCCGTCATCTGCCTCGCCTCTCCTTCATTATCTTCACTTCCAAGCGGTTGTTCAGCCAGCTCGAGCCGCGGTTCAACCAGCCTCTGGCCACCGTTTTGGCTGTGATTGACCACCTATTAAAGGTTGTGCCCAATGGGGCCGTGATTGACCACCTATTAGAGGTCGTGCCCAATAGGGCCGTGATTGACCACCTATTAGAGGTCATTCCCATCGAGCCGAGATCTACCACCTAATTAAAGGTCGTGCCGAGTGGGGCTGTGATTGCCATTGGTTGTTAAACTTTCCTATAGGGTTGTGATTGGAGGCAGTGATTGATTTGCTAGAATGACATGTAATCGGCCAAGTCGATTGATCGCTGAGATGATCCAAGTGGTTGAATTATTCTGATAATGTGATTGTGCCACAATTGTTTGGTTATCATAATTGCACGTGGTTGAATTATATAAACTGTGCTAACCTGCAGATGAAGACTAATGCGAGGTAAGTCTTCTTGATGTTGTGGCTAGGCCACCCTTGGGCGTATTTTCTTTCTAATAGGGGTTTAGGGGGTTGAACTTGCTGAGACATTGTCTCATCCCGGTTGGGGGATTACAATTTCAAGTCCCTGGTGGACGGAGTGGCTAGATATCTTTCGTTGACCTTGAGGAGTTGCAGAGGTGAAGTCATGAGGATTGGAGAACGTGTCCGACTTGTAGGTCATAGGACAGTTCATTTTTAAGAGCTAGTTTTTTGTAGACTTTTGGCTGTAGGCCTTCGTTTATAACTCCGTCGGTTTATATAAGTAGTTGGTTGTGAATTTGCTTCCTGCTTTTCTATCCCGTACTTCATTGTCAAGGGTTTTATAATACAGTCCACTTGCGCAATAATAAATGAATGGGGTCAACGACACTACTTGGGAATGTTGCATTTACATGACCATGGTGGGATGTTGGTGCACTCGAGGTTCGGGGCGGGACAACAGTTCCATATATTATTGAGTTTTTCCTAATACGAGTGTAGCATGTCCGCGTAAACCATATCCAAAGGATGCTTGTTCAATACTGGATTGCCTTGCCAGGATATGCACTGCTGCCTCAAGTCGTCTAGCCTCCTCTCCCACACCAAGACCAACAAAAGAATCGGTTTCTTGGAAGGCTGATTAACCCTCTATCTCCCTTCCTCTAGTCAATTCTTGAAGTGAATTCCCCTTGTTCATATCCACTTTGTTCATGGTTGTTGGGAAACAAATTCCTAAAACTCGAATTGATACTCAAACGATCAAATACCAAAAACGAACATGGAAACATGCCCGAAAATATGTAACATCGATCAAAGGCATATCACGGAGATGGACATATCTTGATGGCCACAGATTAAGTACCGTTGCAGTCTTAGAGGAATCCTTTGAAACCCTAGAGTTCCGCTCGTTAAGAGAGAGCATATTGCTTCAAGGGGAAAAAAAAATAGCAAAACACACACACACGCACACACACACGCACACACACACACACACACATCATCTTCCACTCGCACATGATGGGCCGAACAAAACTTTTTCTTTACCTCTTTGCAATATTCATATCAGTAAATAATCCATGCAACTAGTATACGAGCTTAACTTGGCCCATTATCAAATATTAAACCCATCATCTTCCACTCGCATATGATGGGCCAAACAAAACTTTTTCTTTACCTCTTTGCAATATTCATACCAGTAAATAATCCGTGCAACCAGTATACTTTGAGAGCTCGTTACCATACATTTATTAGGAATATATGACAGCTAATAATGAACATCTCATTTTTTAGTAGATATAATATGCAATACCCTAGATCAATTGATCACATTTATATTTCTCTTGATCTCTTTTAACAATGATATATTGTATTTAAAATTATGATTATAAAAAAATCATAATTAGTTGACTAGTGAATACAAAACTAGAATGTGATTCTCCAAACTCAATTTTCCTCTTTCCTTGAAACTCTCAATTTCAATTCAACTTGTTTTTTTAGAAATGTCTTATTAAATTGAATCAATTCATGATCATTGGCAACATTCTAAAATAACAAACACTAAATAGAAATCTTGAGAATAAATAAGAGTCATGAGGACATTAGAATGAAGAACTCTTTTCCTCAAGAGTCTCACATGGCGAGGTTGGGACACCTGAAGTGCCATAACTTGGCACGGAGGGACATTTAAGTGGCATAATAAAATGGTACATATCGGAGTAAAATGGGACACTTAAGTGTCACTCCGGCGAAAATCCGGCCAAATGGCTGACGTGGCCATTTTCCGGCGAGTTTGCTCCAAAACGACGTCGTTTTGCACGTTGACGTGGTGGAGAAAATGCAAAAACGACGTCGTTTCATGTCTACGTGTAAATAATAACATAAAAATTAATTAAATTAGATTTAAAATTAATTTTATTTAAAATATTCAAAAAAATTTAAAAATTAAGAAAATTTAAAAAAATTTAAAAAATTAAGAAAATTAAAAAAAGGGGGGTTCGAACGGCGGCTGAGGGCTGAGCCCTCGCCACCGCCGCCTTCCCGCCGTCGCTGGGAAGGGCCGGCGACGGAGGGGGGAGGGTCGGCCAAGGTCGCCGGCCCTTCCTGGCGGCGGCGAGGAGGCGGTGAGGGCCCGCGAGCCCTTGCCGGATTTGGGCAAGGGTCGCGGCCCGCACCTAGATCTAGGGCGAGGGCTCACAGGCCCTCGCCACCTCCCTGCCGTCGCTGGGAAGGGCCAGCGGCGGAGTGGGGAGGGTCGGCTGGGGTCACCGGCCCCTGGCCAGGGGCTAGCGTGGCCGGCCGACTGGCGGCGAGGGCCCGCAAGCCCTCACCCAGATCTGGGGCGAGGGTCGCGGCCCTCGCTGGGATCCAGCGAGGGCTCGCAGCCCTCGCCATCGGTCGGCCGGGGGCCGGCGACCCAAGCCGACCTTGCCCCCTCCGTCGCCGGCACTTCCCGGCGATCGCGGGGAAGCGGCGGCGGCGGCGAGGGCTCAGCCCTCAGCTGCCCTATTCGACCCCCATTTTTTAAAAAAAAAATTTTCTTAAATTTTTTTAATTTTTTGAATATTTTAAATAAAATTAATTTTAAATCTAATTTAATTAGTTTTATATTATTATTTACACGTAGACACGAAACAGCGTCGTTTTTGCATTTTCTCTGCCACGTTAGCGTGCAAAACGACGCTGTTTTGGACCAAAGTCACCACGTCAGCCATTTGGCCGGATTTTCGCCGGAGTGGCACTTAAGTATCCCATTTAACTTCAAAACTGGCACTCAAGTGTACCATTTTAAAGTTATGGCACTTAAGTGTTTCTTCGTGCCAAGTTATGGCACTTGGGCTGTTCTTTTGCCCTCACATGGCATAAAAGTTTGATATCAAAACATTTGTCACTTTTGTTGGTCGTCTTATGCATACGTAGTATAAAATATGTATTACAATATTAACTCATTTTCTATGGAGTGTTCATTTCCTATGGAGCGTATGTATACACTTTCAACACCTTACAAATGATAGTTCAGATATATCTAATGTCTAACTTGAGTTCACGTATCTACTTTTTTACGGAATTTATCAAAACTCACATCTAGCATCATAGATAAATAAAGTAAAATATGTGGATTATTTTACTTTCGGATATAGTAAATATTATGTTCTCATCTTAACACTCAGTTAAGGTGACATCTATATTTTAAGCTTGAGCTCTTAATTATCACCTATATAATAAGCTCAAAAATCATCTCATCTCTATTTATCACATAGTAGATAGAAACGATTACCCATGTAAATGGGCTAATCTCTTATCTGTCCAACATACTTTCTCAATGTTATATAATGCACTAAGCATTAAGATACATAAACATCAAACAAAGACTCATAGGCATTAATAATGAAAATATAAATTCATTAAATGTGAACACTTAAGGAAAAATACAATGTTCAGTACATCAGCCTCTACATAGTACTAGAGATTTTACATGGCCACAGAACACATCTCTAGGTATTAGCTTCGTCATAAGATTTGCTAGAAAATTTTCCATTCAAAAGCCCATAAAGCCGAGTTTTGTAATAATAATTGGTAACTACCATCAAGCAATCAATTGCATAACAACACACGCACAAGCCATCAAAACCACCCATAATTCCATCATATAGCCAAGAACACCAAAAATCCCTTTTCAAAATCAACTTGGCAACTCCTTTTTTTTTTTTTTTTCCTTTTTTCAAAGCTTTCGGAAATAAATTTGTACGTGGTTACATACTTAAAATCAATTCGTCAAACTTTGCACACTTCTACTATAAAACCTCATTATTTTATTGAGCACATAATATTCGGCGTCCAAACCCGACACTTTATTTATTTTCTATTTTCTTTTCCAAATACCCCTTTTTTGAAGACAATCTTTAGTAACCCCCCTTTTGTTTTTGTTCAAAACTTTTAGAAATAAATTCATAGGTACTCACGTACTCAAAATTAATCTGCCAAAATTTGCACACACCTAGTTTAAAACATAATTGTTTTATTGAGCAAATAAGTTTTGGTGTCCAAATTTGACACTTAATTGTTTTTCTAATTAAAAGCCCATAAAACCATATTTTGCATAACCAATAAAACACTCACCATAGCACAACCATTCACATATCATCACACATAAGTCTTAAACATGCCAAAAGTCAACCACATCACTAAATATGCATTATCCAGTAAGCACTACACTAAGAACAACAACAGAACCACAATAGGTCCTAATCAGCAAAAACTAGGCCACTCACACATCCCCAAATTTAATTTAGAAACATAATCAAACAAGTTCGAAAATTTCTCAAATTTGAATGTTATAAATGACACTTAAAAAAATATTTTTTATGAAGACATCTTGACCCAAATATTTCTAAAATAAGAGCAGTAACTTGCCCAAACCATTGCAAAAAACTGTGATCGTGTCTAGAAATTATGTTTTCCAAAATCAGTCCGGTTCGAGGTCCAAAACTTGTCCGTTTGATCTGAAATTTGAGTATGTTAAATTATAAGATTTGATGAACAACTTTTGTCAAGAAACTCTTTCAAAAATAAAACCAGAGTTAATAAAAATCCATTAAACACCAAAAGGTCATTATTTCCAACACAATCCGAGATTCTGTTTTGCAAAAAACGAAACTGAAATTTCATTATTTTAAATCCCTAAAATCTTGAGTAAAATATATGTCATAGTTGAAGATGTCTAGAAAATTTTTCAAGAATGAAGCAACCTCAAAATCGTAGCACATTTCAATCCACAAAAGATAGCAAACGGCAAGAGTCTAATAACTAGATTTGAGGGAAATCCATTAAACCAAGTTAAATCACCCTCATTAGTATTAATCCAACCAAGTAGATCAATACTAATCCATTTTAAGACTAATTTAACTAGAATAGATTAACACTAATCCATCTTAAGACTAATCTAACTTAATACTAATTTAACTAAGCTAATTAGCACTAATCTAACCCCTAAACGCAATTAACAACCTAATCAAAGATTTGGGATTTAACTTACCAGAATTCAATGGCGGCAGGCTCACGGTGATGGTAGTGAGAACCCGAAACTACCGGATCTCTAATGGAGCTCAACCGGCAAAGGAAACGTCCAAACAAGCTCACGACTAAAGAGCTTGGTTCTATGAGGTGCAGCTTGGTGGGCTGAGCTGCTAGACGGTGGCTCGGCTAGATGTTGGTGGGGCTATTCGATGGTCTCAGTGAAGCGGCTTCTACATGGGATGAAGATGGTTGGTGAATGAAGCTGGACGTGTGGATGGCTGAACGCTGGAACTGGAGGGGCTGCGGCTGTGCAGGTATGAAAACACTGGGATGATGGTTGAAGATGATGCAAGAGTGGTGGCGTTGGACTTTGGGTGATGCTAGTTGGTATAAGGGGGATGTTGGGTGGTGAAGGTGGACACTGGCATGCATGGGGATGAAGATGCTAAGATGAGGGGAAGTGGAAAGGTGAGGGAAGAAGGAAGAAGGCGTGAGGAATGAGAGAATGGGCAGAGATGGTTAGCTGCAGCTGTGAGGGGAGAGACGTGCGTGAGAGGGGGCGGGGGAAGAGAAAAGAGAGAAGAGAAAATGAAAGTCCAACCATCAACTAATGAGAGCCTAGGCCAAATATCTATTTCATGATCACTCTTGCCCCCAAAGTCTTCTGGCACAAAAGTCCATTGGCCATCCAACTAGAGAATTAGCTCTATTTCTCACAAATGAACCCTTTTTAGGCAGCCATTTCCCCTTTTTTCCTCTAATATGAATTTCCTTTTCTTTTCCGTTTTGTCCGAAAATTGTTTTTTTTTTTCCAAAAATTTCCGGACTTGTTGAAAATTCTCCGAAAGATGAGATGACATCCTAAAAATGAGTCGTGACATGCTCGAACGTCTAATTCCCGAAACCGAATTCAATTTCGTGGTTAAAATCAACCGAATGTGATTTTAGTACAATCTAACCTATAGGATACCTTTTAGGGATTTTGGCGCATTTGACCCGTGGTCAATCTAACCTATCGGGTAACTTTTAAGCATCTTCGGTGATAAATTCCAATAAATAAAAAAAACCTAAGTGGCTTTTTAAATAAAATCTTGAATCAAACATGGCTTTTGTATTAAAAAATGGTGAGGTGGCGATTCCATACACCTGAAATTTTCTCTCAAGTGGACAAATCTCTCTCTCTCTCTCTCTCTCTCTCTCTCAATCGGTGTCATCCTCTCTTATTCACTTACCTAATTGGCATAGGAAAAAAATGGTCCTCAACTTAGTTGTTCCCTTGCTAGCCACTAGGAAAAAATGAGGCGAGGGTGAGGGCTGCCCTTACTTGGGGAAGCGCCACAGTGCCAACCAATGCCTCGACACCCTTGCCTATGGCCAATCTTCAGTTATTGCCGAGACCAACCACATATGAAAAGGAAAAGATAATTAAAAATAGAAAGGAAAAAAATAAAAGAAAAGAAAAGAAAAGGGAAAACATCTCTGAATTTAAAAAAAAAATTGCAAAAAATCCTTGTTGGTGTCAACAAACCACTTAGGACTATCAGCATCCGCATTAGCGATTTTTGGCTAAAATTGATTGGAATGATTATATTGAAAAAAATGTAAAAAAAAAAGGTCTAAATTGGCTAAATTAAAAAGTCAAGGATTGAATTAAGTACTGTGTAATTGATTTTGGACTTTCTGGACAATTTCCCCATCCTTAAAGCTTTTAGTCATTACTTGAGAGAGTCTTACTTAGTATATCTTACAATTTTTGTTGGGGAAGTAAAACAAAATTCATATATGAATCCTCGTTGAACAAAAACTTTTCAAAAGCGGTGTTAGGTGATGACATGTGTGATCTTTGGTATCCCACTTATTGACATTTTTCCTCACTATCAATTTAACTAATAAATACTCTTGGTCATGGATATAGGCTGATTAATTTGCTTCAGCACAAAAGATTTCTCAAAAGGGTCATATTTATAGTACATTACTTAAACTAATATATGAAAAACCAATACAATGAAAAATATCAAACTAATATGTCCGTGACAAATTTATCTCAAACTAATTTTTTGAAACTAATACACCTATGATAAATTTATACATCTATTAATTTCGTTAAATTTTACTATTAAATTTCTGAATGAATGACACGTGACAGTTGACGGGTATACTGTTTTGGGTTTTATTCTCATTTGTCACATGTGTATCAATTTGTGTTTGTTATAAGTGTATCGGTTTGTGATTTTTCGTGATATTAATTCAATTTAATGAAAATTAATAGAGGATAAATTTATTATAAATGTATCAGTTTGGGGAATTTGATGAGTTTGGGGTTATTGGTGATCAAAAAATTAATTTAGGGTAAATTTGTCACAGACGTACTTGTTAATGAATTTTCGTGATATTCACCCTAAATAAAATATTACCGTTAAGAATTATTTAGCGGGGTGATGAAAAAATATGTGTCACGACACACAGTGATGCCTCCCATATTTGGAGCAACTCTTCAATACTAAAATTAGGATGTTTATACCACCCGTGGTGGCGGCGTAGTGGTTGAGCTTCAGTTCCTTTCAGGAGATGTCCGGAGTTTGAATCCCTACGTCATCTGTCTTGTTGGAAAGGAACCCACGACTTGCCTAGGGCAAAAAGGGTGGTGGTGACTCTCCTGCTCCTCCAGAATTTACTCCGCCACGAAGCGGCACACGGAGGTTCCCTGGGTACCAAAAAAAAAAAAAAAAAAAAAGAATCAGGATGTTTATAGGTGGGAACATTACTGCTAACAAGTGCAATTCCTTAATGTTCCGGCGCATATGAACAACAATTTGGCAATTCCTTAATGTTAATATTTACATTTTTCTGGTTTATGGCTTTTATAGCGGTGTTGTATGTACATACTCTGGCACCAGAGGACTTAATTTTTTCAAGTAAACTACCTATGTAGATTACTCTACTTCAACTCGATCTTGTTGGGTAGAACTCTTAATGCGATTCAAGTTAGAGCTTGCTAATACCTTCAAAAGCTGAACTCTAGTAATTTTATAACTTCTATCTCGTTACGGTGCGAATTACGGTTAATTTGGACGGTGTCTTGTCAAATCAATACTCAAATCTTCTTTTAGCTACGAAGGAAATGTCCTATGTATAAGTTGAATTGAGTCAAAATAACATCTTTAATATTCTTAAAACAAATTACTCAAATATAATGTGTTGATTAACTCTAACCGAATTAACCTTGGGTAATTTCTATGATATTTTTATTTTATTTTATAAAACTACATGCAAAAAGTGTTATAAAGATTTGAAAGTTGGTGGAGTATCATCTTATAATCAGCAAATAATCACTTTGTCGCAGTAAAAAGTGTGGTTACCAATCAGTTATCTAACCTATCCATCTCAAGCAAGTTAATTTCATGCAATCAAACCTAACCACGTATTGACCCCAAAAAAAAAAAAAAAAGGGAAAGAAAAAAACCTTATCATGGCATCAATAAGAAACCTAACTGTGAATTATCATCATCATCATTGGTAGTGGCACATATTTCATTGCGGTTTCATTTCTCATTCCTCTCTTTCCACTCCTTCCTCTTCGATTTAACTAGTAAAATTATACCTGTATTTCGAGAAGACCAAAAAATTAAGGGGGAAAAAAGCAGGTCTCTCTCTCCATTCCTTTGTACCCAAATCTCCGTCAAGGTTTTGCAGGTTTTCTACGAGTAGAGAAGGCAAGGTCTTGGTCTCATTGAGCTCTCACGATGACTTATTACAATGGTTGTCGCCACCTCCATCTAGTTCCCATCTTCATCCATCTTGTTAAAATATGTCTCGAGTTTGATTCCACGATGAAACTGCACTTGTCTTTATCTGGGAGAAACTAGAGTCGATGAAGCAAGCTGATTGGGATTTGTTGGATAGACGAGCTATGGGTGTTATTCGGCTGACGTTGGCTTGTAACATTGCGTTTAACATCCTGAAAGAGAAGACCACTGCTGATTTGATGCAAGCCCTGTCAGATATGTACGAGAAGCCCTCTGCGATCAACAAGGTCTATTTGATGCGACGTCTGCTTAATTTGAAGATGAGCGAAGGTGTGTCAGTTGCAGATCATATCAATGAACTCAATGTGATTGTTAGTCAATTGAGTTCAGTTGAGATTGACTTTAAAGATGAGGTACGTGCTTTGATTATGTTATTCTCATTACCTGATAGTTGGAATACTACTGTTACTATTGTTAGTAATTCCTCTAGGTCAACAAGTTTGATGTTTGATGGAGTTCGAGATTTGATTATGAGCGAGGACATCTGTAGAAAAGAATCTGGTGAACTTATATCTGCTGCTTTAGTGGGTGAAAATAGAGGAAGATCTAGAACACATGGGAGTAATAGTAGTACTAATATAAACAGACGTAGTCAATCGAGGACTGGTGATGTTGTCTGTTGGAGCTGTGGCAAGAGAGGGTATTTTAAAATGAATTGCCTTAAGCTGAAGAATGAGAACGATAAGGGAATTATAGTTGATTCTGCAGATAATGTTGCAACTATAGCAGATAATGCCGATTATGTCTTGTCTGTCACTAATGATTCATCGTTTGATGGATGGATTATGGATTTTGGTTGTTCTTTTCATGTCACACCAAATAGAAACCGGTTTATCACTTATTAGTGCACGAGTAGTGGTAAAGTCCAATTAGGGAACAACACTAAGTGCGATGCTATGGGTGTTGGTGATGTTAAAATCAGAATGCATTATGGTATTGTGAGGATATTAACTGGAGTAAGATACGTTCCAGAATTGAAAAAGAACTTAATTTCCTTGGGTGCCTTAGATTCAGCTGGTTGCAAGTATTCTTCAAAAGGTGGAGTTTTGAAGGTTGTTCAAGGTGCCTTGGTGATAATGAAAAGAATCAAGCATGGAGGCCTGTATAAATTTCAAGGTGAGACAGTGACAAATTTCGCTGCGAAAACATCTGATGCATTTGTTCGAAAGTCTATTGATTGCTCGATGAAGACCTAGGTGTTTATGCCAATGCACAAGTTTGATGCTAGTGTCAGGATCACGTGGTTGAGAGCTTTGATCAAGATGGAGACTGGTAAGTCGATCAAGCATGTGTGGACTGACAATAGCATGGAGTTATGCTCGGAGCTGGCAATTAAATTATGCATGAAAGAGGCATAGTGAAACACCGCACTAGTGCCAGTAAATCACAACAATTTGCAGAATTGATGAGCAAAACATTACTAGGGACGGCCCGTAAAATGATCTCTGATGCTGGTATTGCTAGGAGAATCCTAGCTAATGTGCTTAGTACAATAAGCTGCTTGGTGAATAGATCTCCATCAACTGCTATTGAATGGCGAACTCCTGAAGAAGAGTGGTCAGGTAACGTTGTTGGTTATTCTATTATTAGAATGTTTGGCTGCCTATGTTATTTTTGAGTGAGTGATGGTAAGCTCGATTGGAGGGCATGGTGCATATTCCATGGCTATACACAAGGTGAGCGGGGTGATCGGTTGTGGTGCGCAAATATAAATTCATCTATTAACAGCAGAGAAGTTACATTTGACAAGTCTCCAATACTTTTGGCTAGGAGTGTCTGTGGCAGTGTTAATACGGATCTAGACGGTGTTCAGCATGAGGTGGAGTTGCGACCAGAAACTCTTGAGGTAGTGTATATGGGTACTAGCAAAATAATCAACACGAATGACACTTGTAGCAAAGTGGAGTCTATAGAGCCAATGGTTGCTGTAACTGCTAATATTGATAAGGTATGTATTCGATCTCCTGATAGATATGTATGCAACAATGATTTTGCTTTATCTGCAATTGAGGAGGTTGCGTCGGAAAATCCTTGCGAAATAGTTAAAGGTGCATGTGGAGTTAGTATTCTAATGAGATCCTCTGTTATGGCGAAGTTCAAGCGAAGCTTGAACTTGAAAAATATCTGTGGCGGTTGAACCCATCGGGGGTTATGGGAAAGTAGCAGTAGAGTTTGAATTTTTGTGAAGCGATTACAACTTAGCTCAAACGTCGAGCCAAGGTGGAGATTGTTAAAATATATCTCAAGTTTAAGTCCAATGTGAAATTCTAAATATTCCGAATTAGATATGTTGCGGACGTTCGAAATTGAGCAAAGAAGATCCGAAGATCAACTTCCCAAAGTTTGAATTTGCGTTGGAGAATTTGGCCGCTAAAATAGGAAAGTCCAACTTTAACTTGGATTTGGATTTTGTTTTAGATAAAATCGTTTAAGATAGGAAATAGAATTTATGAGAAGTTGGCAAAAAAATAAGGGTTTCACTTATATATAGACTTGTGGCCATGGACAGAAGAAGGTTGATCATGAAGAATTGGTCTTGAAGCGCCGCCTCGTTGTCGAGTGCTTGGGAGAGATTTTCTTTGTCATGAATTACATCCAAGAAGATTTAGTGTTCAAGCCAATTAAATCTTGTGGTAAGTTTTGCGTGTAAATCCTTCGTAAGATTGAGAGATTATTTCTTGAGGAATTTCGGGGCTAAACATTGTGTGCATTGTTGGGTGTAATTGGGGCTTGGAAAACATCGATAGAGTGTTTGAGTGACTTGAGTGAGTAATCTCTTTATATCGCTTAATTTATAGTGAAATTCGATGCTGCTCTCCCTGTGGACGTAGGTCTTTACGACCGAACCACGTAAATCTGGTGTCCGATTTATTTTCTTCTTTTGTCTAAACTATTGTTCGATCGCTCGGCCTATCGCAACACATCTTGTGATCTTTCGTTTTTTTATTCCCTGTTTTTCGTTTCTTGATTTTGAATACTCTGCAAAATGAATGGATGCGTGTCCTGATTTTACTTATCAAGGCATTCTCGATGCTCGCAAAGTAAAAAAATTAACTGAAGATGCTAGATTTCTCGTCTTTTAATGCTTTCACCTGACTTTGGTAAGACGAACTTCAAATTAGGGCTAACTTATGTTTAGGGTTCCAGTTGTTATTGAGTTTTCCCGGTGGAAGTGGAGCATATCCGCCCAAACCATATCCAAATAATGTTTATCAACCGCCCGCTGCATATCTACCGCCAGGTTTCTCTCAGCAATGTTCCCCGCCAGCATATGCGCTAGGCCGGTAGCCTTCCCTCTCCCTTCCTCTAGTCAATTCTTGAAACGAATTCCCCATGTTCGTATCTAGTTTGTTCAGGGTCAACAGTAATCGGAGCAGAAAAACATCGGTTTAGTTGGAATTAGTGAACTATGATTCAACGATATGATCAGTTATTGACAAGCCAATTCAAGATGCCGCTTATGTAATGTGTCCTACTCTTTCCCTTTTGCTGCTAAATTGCATTTTGGCTGCTCTTTGTTGCTGCTGTCTCTTGGACCCTTGCTTCTCATCTCCGCCTCAACACCACTGTGGAATGTGCTCCTGCTAGTTATCTTAGTCAAACTTCATTTAGCAATTTCTTTTATATTTTTTGTCATACTCCTTGATAATGAATTTTGACCTCAATATCAATTTTTCCATAGGGCAGGCTACCCAATACTGACAATATCTTATTGACTTTGAATCAATCACCAGAGCAAAATGACAAAATGTCAGGCCATCCAGATAAAATTTTATATATCATACAAACTGGCAAGAGAATTAAATACTTTACTTCATATTGTTACTCTTAGACAAAATTTTTTATCGAGATCAACCGCTCTTGGTCACATGTTCACACAATTCACTCATTGACCACGAAAATTAACAAACTCAAGATTTTACATTAAGCTAAGCAAAAACTTGAATAAATTGTTCCTCGAGATCAATATACTTCCTAGATCTAGGCGATATACATTCACAGTTAGACTAAAATTGTGACATGGTTCCAAAAATGAAAGGAGATAAATGAACTCTCGTCACATTCTCAAACTCACTATTCTCTAAAACCTAGTCATTAAGGATGTACTTCCCTAGTCCGTCACATAATACAAATCAATTTGGTAAGGTCTTGTTCGCACATTTTGAATTGGTATACTAAAGACTTAAAAAAGTGTGCCGTTCAAAAGAGTAAAATGCTATGGAGGGGGTTTATACCATCATAATCAGGACATTGTATAATTACTTCCACATAGACATTTCTGAATATTGTTAGAGATGATGTTGAATTATAGAGATTGAGACAGCTTTCTGGTTTGCTAATCAATATAAACCCGGGTCTAACCCCTCTAAATTTCCCTTCTACTCTAGTAATAATGAACAAGAAAATCAATGGGGCTGGGAAATGAAAAGAAATAGAAGCCACATATGTCCATATGATAACTCATTTTGCCAATTCTTTTGCCCCATACAAATGCAATGTTGTCATTGATTTTATTAATAGTTTTATATACATGTAACCTCAAAAGATAGATTTAAACAAAGTTATGCTCGAAACTGTGCAACAGTCGGGGCTAAAGCTTGTATCTCAACATCTGAAAGATTCTCAGATTAAAAGACTGTTAACACAAAATCCCCTAATTAGCACAAAGCGACGTTTGAACAGTGTCTCTCAAATTCATTTTCCCCAACTTACGAGTCCTCTATCTAATATCACATTGTATAGCATGGTGAATCTCATGGCACGCAAAACTATGAGAAGAGCGAAGTTTATGATTTTAGCTTTAGGGTAGCTCTCCCATAGTAAGAAGAAGCAGCGAAGTTAGGCAGTGTCCTAAAGCCCCCGCCCCTGATCATATAATTATCAATGGGCCAAAGACACCCATACAGAACCTGCCTTGGTGATAAGCAGCCGAATGTGATGCAAAATACAGTCAATATTCCAGTGAGTAAAGATGTTTTAGCCCCAATCCACGCTCCTTTTAAGGAAGACATGCTATTTTCCATGCAACTCTTGTACCTTTAGTACTGGTGCCATTTCCTTCATATGCTTGCTTTCAATCCCCTTGATGAACGAAAACATGATACCAATAATTTGCAATACCCTGCAAAACAGAGGGCACAAGCTGCAATCAACCGGCAAAAGACAAATGCTTAAGAATCCAGCAACTTACCTTCTGCAGTATTTTTCCATCAAAGGCTTGCAATAGTTGCCTTCATGTTGCTTGGAGTTAAGAGGAACTCCCAAAAATTTAACAGGTAGATTGGCCATACTTAAATCCAAACATATCCAAGATAGCTGTAAGATGCTCACCAAATGTTCCTGCTATATAAATCTGTCTTCATGGGATTTAGCTTAAGGCTCGACATGTGATAATACTCCTCATAAAGCAACAAGATCACTCTAATTCCTTCAACTTTGCGATCCAAGAAGATAACAAGATCATCGACATAACATAAAAATCAAATTGCAATGTATATCTAAGAACAAAGTAGTGATAGGATACATGTGTAAGTAAATTGTATTAGAGAAATCTCACATCGGAGAGTTGATGTGATGTAGAGCAATTAATATATCATAGTTGGCCCATAACTCATTGGCTTAAGCTTTTGAGTAAAGGTGGGTCCAACTAGATATGTTGATAGGCTCGGACTTAGGCTTCCTTTAGGCGATCTTCCTAGGTAAATGTATCAAACTTCATTTGTGCGCTCCCAACAAATAGTATCGGAGCCCATGGTTGCAATTTCAGGACAGGTAGGCATTGTAGTGTAGCAACATGAGCCCATAAGTTGATGCGGAAGGATATATGAATTAATGAAAAGTGAGCCTAATACTCAGCTCACGTGTGAGGGGGAGATTGTTAGGATGCACGTATGAAATTGATGCGGAACAATACTTGAATTACGGGGCAGTGAGCCTAACACTTAGCTCACACATGAGGGAGAGATTGTTAGGATGCACGTATAAGTGAGTTGTGTTAAAGAAATCCCACATAGGAGAATTAATGTGGTGTAGAGCAGTTAATATATCATTAGTTAGCCCATAACTTATTAGCTCAAACTTTTGAATAAAAGTGGGTTCAACTAGATATGTTAACAGGCTCGAACTTGGGTTTCCTCTTGACGATATCCCCGGGTGAATGTATTAGACTTATGCTCTATGCTCCCAACAAGTAGATCAAAGTATAGATAAATTTATCTTTAACAACTAAAATACATATACATCTTTCGAAGCCAATGATTGAATACATATCTAAAAGGTGTAGGTATGGATATGGTCATGAGAGAGCCAAAATCCATTCTATCTCTTCTTTCGTGCTTGTTTTTTTGTGTTCCTTGTTCCTCTCTCTCAGGTCAGACTTGATGGGGATATAATTTGTTAAAAATGTCTTCATAAAGAAAGAAGATTTTTACTGAGGTCCAGAGCAGCTCCGCAAGCTGTATGGGTAGTTAAAATTGTCATATAGACTCACATTGGCATTGTCCAGAAATCTAGAAGTCAAATGCAGCAAGTGGTCTTCATATAAAATAGCAAACAGAAAAGGTTAGGTCTTGTAAGATCTCTATCTATCATTGGTGAAGTGTAACTAGGATCAAATAGAACGTGACCTTGGCAATGCACCTAACCTTCAAGCATTAATACCAGTCCGCAGGTTTTGCCTCGAAGATGGATAATCTTTTTGCTTAAACATAAAAGACAAATTCTTAGGGGTGCATGATAGCCTCTTAAATCATCGTTCAGCAATCTGTTGACCATTTCAAATTGTCATAGAGAAAATGAAGAAAGTTGTATGAAAAGAACGATCAATTGTTAGGTTCATTTACCGAAGTGTTTAGGGGGCAGAGTTAGTGCCAGGGTTTAATGGTTTTCCAAGAAATTAGAAAAATAGCGGCAATTTTGTGATTGCACCAAAGGGTGATCCCAAAATTTCAAGAATGAACCTATATAATTTCTCTTTCTCACTGTAACTAGTACCTGCTCCAAGACAATCTCACACTTCTCCTTGCTTTGCTCATTTGAATATTTTCTTTCCTTTTGCATGTGAGAGAGAGAGAGAGAGAGAGAGAGAGAGAGAGAGAGAATAGATGGATATGGCTATGGTGGACTATATGGAGGTGGCAATGGGTCCTCGCCAGCAACTCAGCTGTACAAGAATCGGATCGTGGCACTGACGCCATCGTCCTTTTCGCCGGAACTAATCCAAACACGGTCGCTTGCTTCCAGACGGCGGACCAAGACGAAAGCGGCCTGGTTGACGATAGAGAGTTGTAGAGAGCTCTTTCTTCTTGCAACCAAGGCGAACATTCAGCATCTGCACTGTTCGCCTTCTCATGTTCCTGTTCACTCGCTCAAACATCAAAAGGATTGGTCGGCCCCTCTCTCTTCCTCTCTCTCCAACTTGGAAAGACCCTAATTTTGTACCTAAGTCGTCACATCGTAGAATGATGCTAAATTCAAGGAGCTAGATCCATGGTTAAATTGCATTAAATTAGTGAAGTAGTTACTGAGATAGCTAGTATAAGCACCTAGAGGGGGGTGAATAGGTATAAAAATAGTTTCTCGTGATAAGTGAGCAATACTAAATAGACAATAGAAAGGAAGTTCGCCTTTTGTTAACAAAACAAATTATGATCAAAGTAAAAGAGAGTAAGGAAAAGAAAATGAACACAAAAATTATAGTTGTGGTTTGGCTTATTCCAAGCCTACGTCCACTCTTCTGCACTAACAGCCCACCGGCTGGATTTAACTATGAACAAAAGAGTTATTACAGCAAAACTCTCCATTGATTCCACAGTATAGATACTCTACCACACTTCCTTAAGGTTTCTCAAAGATATAGACTCTCTTTTGCGTACAAGATTTCGCTCAATAAATGAATTGACTAAGAACAAAGAGCTTCAGACTTTGGAATTCTTCTATCGCGCACACACTCAAACAACTGGAACGTCTTCCTTATATACTCATTTATGCCATCATACCCGTTGGCACTTACCAAAGGAATTCCTCCAATCTACCCGTTGGACAGAATCAATTAAGAAGATCTTCAAGCTATTTAAGGAACATGACGATAGCCCATCAATCCTGCTCGCCCATACAATCAGGATCTTGGTTTCCATAAGTAGAACATTCCAAGTATACTTCGCCAATCAACGGATCCACAATCCCTAAATCAATCTTGATTAGAATAATGGATTCCGACATGCTATATCCAGCCAAGAGATCTTCTCCAGTCGATAAAGTCAAATCCTTAACAAAACATCCAGTTCTGGATAAGTCTTCTTTGATGGATTAAAAACTGTCAGTGAGGATAGACTTTAAGTCTTGAGTCTGGCAGTCCAGAGGTCTTCAGACTTTGATGAAAGAGTCTACAAGTCTTCAGACTAGACTGATGGAAACTTTTTGTCAGCTTCAAAACACCCATGGAAGATTTCTCCAACAATCTCCCCCTTTTTTATGGTGACAAAACTTTCCTGCAGATTTGGATATCTTTGACTTGCAAAACATTACTCAAGCAAGTATGGATAACTCACATAGATAAATGGCTTAATAACACTAGAATCTACATCCACAGAAAGTATATTAGTTCTTTAAATAAGTAAAGTCATGAGATATCAACAGTGCTTAAGATAAACAAACATTCAAACAGTCAAACCCAAATCCAGTCCAAATCCAAACAGCCAAACACAAAAGTCAAGTCACAAAACATCATAAAAGTCAAGAGTTCAAAAATTATAATCAAATATGCACCACATCTCTCCCCCTTTTTGTCATCATTAAAAAGGTAGAGATGAAAAGAGAATGGAATTTAAGATTGCTTGGGAACACGAACAAGCTGGAAATCTCCCATTGACTGGACAATGCCTTCCAACTTTTTCAAGTCCTCCTTCAGTTGCGCCACATCTTCACCCTTAGCCTTTGCTTGAACCTAAAGAGCAAGGGCTTGAAGTTGATCATTCAAAGAAACTGAAGAAGCTTGACCTGCAGTCTACAAGTTCTATACTTCGCATCCCAGAGCATATATTTGACCTCGCATCTTAAAGAGAACATCAATAATTTTGCAAAAATCTACTGAATTATCAATCTGAGTACTGACTTATGCACAATCAGACGGTGTAAAGGCAAATGATGGTAAATCAGCATAGTCACGCAGATTAGGTGATGAAACATCATGTCCCTCCTCAGGAAATTGAGATGCATAGATGTCCTCTGGATTTGCTGGAGAGCGGCTTACTCCTTCACTGGTAGCAGGGTATGAGGACATTCCTCTTTTCTCAGGATCTCCCCCTATTTCTATATCTTCAGGTGGAGAAGAGTGTTCCTCATGTTCTGCTTCCACTTGATCTCCTTTCTCCTCTTCTTCTTCTTCAATTCTTTCCTCCTCTTCATCTCCTTCTTCTGCTTCTCTCTACTCTGCTTGTCTTTCCTTCGCCTCCAAATTTTCTCTTTCCCCAGTCATCTGTTCTGTCTCATCCATGTCTTTTTCTTGTCTCTCAGTTGATTCTGGAACAAAACGACTCAATTTCTTCAATGCCATTGCAGAAATTGTGATATCATCCTCATCCTATTCATCCTCAATGATGAGAGCTCTTCTTTTTCTTGGATGAAGCAACCATGGGCTCCTTCCCTTTTCTCTTTACAGTCGAAGAGATTCGATAAGTCTTGACAGGGGTTTTCTCTTTGAATTTCTCCAACACCTTGTTGAGTTCCTTCAGACGCATTTTGGAGACCATTTTCAGTCCCACCACCATTTGATCGCACGTTCGAACACAAAGAATTTGGGGAGGCTGAACGTTCAAATGTCTGAGTAACTTGGTCACAAGAGCTGGATAAGGAAGTTGACCCTTGTCCTTCACCACTGCCCTGTACATGTGGAACATAATAGTGTGTAGAAGAGAGAACTTTTTCCTAGCATTGATGGCATACATCAGCTTTGCCTCCGAGTTTGAAACGTCAGTCTTTGAAGTAGATTTTGGTCTGAGGCAGTTAATCACAATCTTGTGAAGAAGAATGTTGGTAGCATCCATTCTCATTTAGGAAATCTTTCCCTCTGTCCTTCTATCCTGAACAAGTTCCAACGTTGCACGAGCAATAGACACACTAATAGGTTGATATCTCCCTCTTTCAACCCCAATCGCATAAGCCAATGTATTCATGTCAACCACATAATCCTGATCTTGAACACTAAAGGAGAATCTATTCGCATTCAAGAAACTGAGATTTGAATAGAAATAAGCAGTAAGTTCAGCATACGCTTCGATAGATTCAGAACAAAACCGTTCAAGTTGAAGAAGACTGAATTTCTCTCGCAGATTGACATTCACAGAGTCAAGAAAATCAAAATCCACACTTCTAGGGTTTATTACCCCACGCTTCGGCAACTTAGAGTACAGTTGCTTATGTTCCTCCGATCGAAACAAGTCTGTCCTTTTGCTCCGAATTTTTTCCGCAACACCCATTCTCGGTTTAAACTAACTTACATCCTATCATCATCATTCCCATCTGGTTGATTAAATCCTCCAACCCGTGGATCACTTGGGATATTAGCAAAGGCTTCTTCCGCCAACCCCGCGGGGGCAATTCCCAAACATTCCATTGCGCGTAAAAAGAAAGTTTTATTTCTATACCCTTTGTCTTTCAGAAATTCATCGATATGGTTCAAAAGAGTACCACCCTTCTTCAAAGCACAATAAAGCTTGTAGGTAAAAGAGGGCTTATGAATTCTTACAGGTTCTACGTCTTCGATTATCTCTTCCTCTTCTCGATGTACAACATCCTGAGGTCTAGAGGGAGGAGATGGATGCTGCTGAGAATGTTGAGAGCTCTGTTGCTGATTATGAGATTCTTCTTCTTCGGTTAGATCGAAGTGTGTAGGCCCCTCACGCATTTACTGTGGTCCCCTGTTCGCGATCCTTGAAAACTTTCTTTGGAAAGACATTTTTCACAGTCTTTGGGAGATTCCAAACTTGTTTTCCCAAGAAAGATGACAACTTTTCGAGGATTAAACAAGAGAAGAAGACAGAAATGGAAGATCGGTGCTCTCTTAGGGTTTTTGAGAGTAAAGCGAAGAGGAACCAACAGTATATAAGACAGTCGAAGAGAGGCATACGGAACGTCATAAAAGAAGGTATAAAGATGCCTTTTAAAAATAACTGCCTTTTTCAAAAAATTAGATAACTGTCATTTAAAAAATAACCCCTTTTTTGAAAATGAAAGATTGCAATACGCACGTAAATTAAAGATAGCAATAATCAATCACGGGTTGATGATCGTACCTTTTCGAGATGTGATTCGAGAGATAATAAAATAACTTACGAAAGAAAATCTTGATCATCTGAGTCTGAGTATCTTTAGACTTTCAGTCTTAGGTTTGAATTTCCTCAGACTTTAAGATTTTGAGTCTGGAACGAATAGCTTCAAATTGATTTTTCTCCAAAGGCTTTGTAAAAATATTAGCCAGTTGATTCTTTGAGTCAACAAACTGAATCGAAACTTCTCCATTTTGAACATGATTTCTAATAAAGTGATGTCGAATCTCTCTATATTTTACTCTTGAGTGAAAAATTGGATTCTTGGTGAGATTGATTGCGCTGGTGTTGTTACACTTAATTTCCGTGCATGAATCTTCAATTCCAAAGTCTCTTAGCTGTTGTTTTATCCACAGAATTTGTGAACAACAACTCCCAAGAGCTACATATTCTGTTTCTGCTGTAGAAAGAGCTACTGTACTTTGCTTCCTTGAAAACCAAGACACTGTCCTACTTCCAAGTAGTTGACAGGTACCCGAGGTGCTCTTTCTATCAACTTTGCATCCGGCTAGGTCTGCGTTTGAGTATCCAAGAAGAGTAAAGTCTCCCTTTTTAGGATACCAAAGACCAAAGTTTGAAGTTGATGCAATGCATTTGATAATACACTTTGCAACACTTAGATGAGATTCTTTAGGGTCTACTTGAAATCTGGCACAAATGCAAACACTAAACAAAATGTCAGGTCTAGAAGCAGTAAGATAAAGAAGTGAACCAATGATACTCCTGTATAACTTCTGATCAACTTTCTTTCCTCCTTCATCTTTGTCTATCTTCAAGGAACTTGACATTGGTATATCAGTCTTTTTGCAATTTTCCAGTCCAAACTTTTTGACAAGATTATTAGCATATTTTTCTTGATGAATAAAAGTTCCTTCTTTCAGTTTTTTCACTTGAAACCCGAGAAAGAATGTTAGTTCACCCATCATGCTCATTTCAAATTCATCCTACATAGACTTAGAGAATCTCTTGCATAGACTTTCATTAGAGGATCCAAAAATAATATCATCAACATATATTTGAACAAGTAGAAAACTTTTGCTTTCTCTTTTGATAAACAGTGTAGTGTCTACTTTACCTTTGACAAAGCGGTTTTGAATTAAAAACTCACTCAGTCTGTCGTACCAAGCTCGAGGTGCTTGCTTTAAACCATATAAAGCCTTTTTCAGTCTAAATACAGAGTCTGGTTTCCTTGGGTTTTCAAAACTGGGTGGTTGTTCCACATAAACTTCCCCTTGGATAAATCCATTTAGGAAAGCGCTTTTGACGTCCATTTGGAATAACCTAAAATTCTTATGACAAGCAAAAGCAAGTAATAATCTAATTGCTTCTAACCTCACTACTGGTGCGTAAGTCTCATCATAGTCTATCCCTTCTTCTTGCGTATATCCCTTGGCCACGAGTCTTGCCTTGTTTCTTATGACTTTTCCTTTCTCGTTCATCTTGTTCCTGAAAACCCATTTAGCTCTAATAATAGATTTACCTTTCGGTTTATGAGTCAATTCCCATACATCATTAATACTGAATTGCCTGAGTTCTTCTTGCATAGCTTCAATCCAGCTTTCATCAAATAAAGCTTCTTCTATGCTTTTGGGTTCTATTTCAGAAATAAGAGCCACAGCACTAGACTCTTCGCGCATTTTGGATATTGTGCAAATTCCTTCATTAATGTCGCAAATAATAAGATCTTTGGGATGACTAGACTTATACTTCCAGTTGATGGTTGATTTGTCAGATTGCTGATCTTTTTCTTCATTTGAATCTTCAACAATCATTTGTTGCTGGTCTTTTGAAGTCTGAGCTGCTTCTGAAGATTTAGACTTTGTAGAGTTTGGAGCAGGTTCAGATTCTTCAAGATGAGTCTGAATAGATTCATTTTGTATAGAATCTTGGAATTTGACATTCATTGATTCCTCCACAGATTGAGTCTTCTTGTTGTAGACTCTATAAGCTTTGCTTGTGGTTGAATATCCAAGGAAGATGCATTCGTCTGATTTTTCTTCAAACTTGCCAACTCGATCATTTGCATTTTTCAATATAAAGCATTTACATCCAAACACATGAAAATATGAAACAATAGGCTTCTTTTCTTTGAATAACTCATAGGGGTTTTCTCCAGAATAGGTCTTAGAAAAACTCTATTAATGATATAACATGTTGTAGAAACTGCTTCAGCCCAAAAACGTGAAGATGTGTTATTTTCAATTAAAAGAGTTCTAGCCATTTCCTAAAGTGATCTATTCTTTCTTTCTACGACTCCATTTTGCTCTGGAGTATATGGAGAAGAGAACACATGCTGAAAACTAGATTCATCACAAAATCTTTTAAAGTCTAGATTTTCAAATTCACCTCCATGGTCAGTTCGTATACTTGAAATAACATACCATTTTTCATTTTGGACATTTTTAGCAAACTTTTTAAAGTAAGAAAAGGTTTCAGACTTATTTACCAGGAAATATACCCAAGTGAATCGTGAGTAGTCATCCACAATTACTAGGCAATATTTCTTACCTCCAATGCTCTGAGTTCTGGTTGGTCCAAAGAGATCCATATGCAGAAGCTGCAGTACACGGTTAGTGGAAACTTGGTTTATTGGTTTAAATGAGTTTCTTACCTGTTTTCCCAACACGCATGGTGTGCATAGATCAGTCTTTTGGTATGACAGATTGGGTAGACCCCGAATAAGCTTCTTTGCTGAAATTTTGGCTATTTGTTTCATGTTGATGTGCCCGAGTTTTCTGTACCATAAGTTTGCTTCGTCTTGTATTGAGATTAGACATTGGGTTTCATCTGGTTTGACATCCAAGAGGTAGATATTTCCATATCTTCGACCCATGAATGACTCAATGGAATCTTTACTGGTTCCTGAACATATTCCTTCTTGAAAGTTGATTTTGAAACCGGTGTCGCACAGCTGACTGATACTAAACAAATTGTAGTTGAGTCATTCCACTAAGGAAACATTACTGATTGTGACGCTTCCAATCTTTACAGTTCCGAATCCCACAATTCTTCCTTTGCTGTTTCCTCCAAATGAAACTTTTCCACCATTTACTTGAACAAGTTTTATGAAGCAATTTGAATCTCCTGTCATATGACTTGAGCATTCACTATCTAGATACCATTTAACATTTTTCTTGATAGTGACCTGTATTTAGACAAGAGACTCAAGCTTTCTTTGGTACCTATATTTTCTTGGGTCCATTGGAGTTAGTATAACATACGGTTTTTGCCCATACTTTCTTAACAGGTTTCCAAACCATAGGACATTCTTTTTCAAAATGGTCTGAGCTATTGCATTTCAAACATTTAAGAGCATTGCGACCTACTAGTTTTACAAAAACTCTTTGGAAATGATTTTTGTAAGCATCTCTTGTAGGTCTTTGCTTAATTCTTTCCTTTACTTTAGGAAAATCAATTAGAGGAATGGTTTCCGCAGTCATTCCCAAACCGGATTTATTGAAATAAGATCTTTGAGCAAAAAGAATTTTTTCCAATTTTTGCAGATCCTATAAAAAATCTTTTAGAAATATTTAAGATGTCATTTTTCAAGAATGCATTTTCTTTTGAAAGATTGCCTTCATTTTCTTTCAAGGAAGAAACACTTTTGTCTAAAATTTTGACATTTTCTTTCAAAACATTTTCTTGTTGTTTTAGTGCATAATTTTCTCTTTTAAGTTCGGAAATCCTTTTAAGAGAAGTTTTGAGACTAAAACACAATTCTTCAATGTATCTAGAGACTTTAGTAGGGATTTTCAAATTACTTACCCCGATTTCATTGTCTGAATCTGAGTTTGTCTCGGAGTCTAAATCTGAGTCTGATTTTGCCATGAGACAAATGTTGGCATAGTCATCATCACTTTCTTCACATTCTGTATCACTTCAAGTTTCTGCTTTGAGTGCCTTCCGATATTTCTCAGCTTTTCCTTTCTTTTTCCTCAAAAGAGGACAGTTGGGTCTGATGTGTCCATTTTTCTTACATTCAAAGCAGACTACTTCTTTATTGGATTCATCATCCTCAACAGACTTACTCTGTTGCTTTTAAAAACTCTATTTCTTTGGATTGAATCTTCTTCATTTTTTGTTCAGCTTTCTGAATCTTCTTATCATGAGAGCAAGCTCTTCGTCATCCATATCGTCTTCAGAATCTATGACATCATAATCATCATTAGATTTTAATGCAATGGATTTCTTACCTTTAGGATCTTCGTCTTCGTTAATTCGCTCTACTTCATAAGACTGGAGAGTCCCAACCAATTCATCAACCGAAAGTGGCATAATTCTTTGTGTCTCCCTTATTAAGGTCTTTCTGTGATTCTAATCCTTAGAGAGTCCACGCAGTAGCTTGTTTACTTTCATGGGATCAGAAATTGGTTGACCTTGATTTTCAAGACCATTCACGATTTCTGTAAAACAACTAAACATGTCAGTAATAGATTCTCCCGATTTCATTTTGAAGGCTTTATATTGACCGAGGAGAATGTTGATTCTGGTTTCTTTCACTCGATCAGTTCCTTCATAGGTGATGTGTAATCTATCACAAACTTATTTGGTTGTAACACAAGAAGATATTCTGTTATATTCAGTAGGTGACAAAGCACAATATAAAGAATAAATTGCTTTTGCATCAAGAGCTTGTCTCTTGGTTATCTCTTCCTGAGTCATTTCACTAGACTAAACAGCTTTTTTTTTTCTCTTTTGAGACAGATGTAGCTTTAGGAATGATTCCTCTATCTACCACATCCCATTCTAGTGGATCCTTTGATGTTAGAAATGCCTTCATCTTGTTTTTCCATATGTTGTATTCCTTTCCATCAAAGTAAGGCGGTTTGGTATTATTTTGCCCTTCTACCAGCCCTGAAGCCAACATACTAGCCATGAATCTTTAACTCTGAAGTAAAACAATTCAAATTAAGTGAGTACACAGGCTCTGATACCAATTGAGATAGCTAGTATAAGCACCTAGAATGGGTGAATATGTGTAAAAATAGTTGCTCGTGATAAGTGAACAATACTAAATAGACAATAGAAATGAAGTTCGCCTTTTGTTAACAAAACAAATTATGATCAAAGTAAAAGAGAGTAAGGAAGAGAAAATTGTGGCACCCCTCGACGACCCCCGATCCGATTAGGGTCGCCACCGTTCGCTTACCTTTCATTTTCCTTATTAACATATCACTTTGATACCATTTCAATTGTAGCGGGTCCATACAACCTGGGAGTTTACATCTTTTAGATCGGTCCCTTGCGCAATTTAAATACGGAAGCACATCCAACAACTCCCTTTCCTATGTTCAGAAAACAATGCACACCTACTAAACATTTATAGGTAAAAGCCGTACACTTTTTATTTACTTAAATCAGATGGACATCATTCATCGGTACATCAAAATGCCGTAATCTTCTATATTTGGCTACACTCCAAAAGATGACCGACTTTTCCTCCAACAGTCATACATTTAAAGTCCATCGATCAGTGTCGGCGTCCAAAAGCTCCTTCTCTTGCTATCCTCCTCCTCACGGTCATATCCAACCATTCAAGCCATCTACTAATCTGAAATGTTGGTCCCCAAAAGGGGTGAGTACAACCACTCAGCAGATAAAGGAATCCAATAACAACTCAATGCATCATGCAAATCATACATGCATTGCAGGCGTTACTTACCTTGAAACCATGCGCATACAATCATGCATCATCATATCATACATGTCATCATCATCATGGCATCATTATATCATACATGTCATCATCATCATGACATCATCACATCACACATGTCATCATCATCATGGCATCATTATATCATACATGTCATCATCATCATGACATCATCACATTACACATATCATCATGCATGTCATGCCATGGGTGATCATCATTATTTCACATCACATATCATCATCATCATCATCATCATCATTATTTCACATCACATATCATCATCATCATCATCATCATCATCATGCATATCATCATGCATATCATACCATGGGTGATCATCATTATTTCACATCACATATCATCATCATCACCATCATCATTATCATTATCATGCATATCATCATGCATGTCATGCCATGGGTGGTCATCATTATTTCACATCACATATCATCATCATTATCATTATCATGCATATCATCATGCATGTCATGCCATGGGTGATCATCATTATTTCACATCACATATCATCATTATCACCATCATCATCATGCATATCATCATGCATATCATGCCATGGTTTAATTTCCACTTTTAGCTTTCAATTTGATCACCACATCACCCATTCCTCAAATCATCAATTTTATCATCCCCTCGGGCAAAGACCTCCGAGGCTTCCGGCATTCAACCTCCCAGCCCACCGGGCATCCGCCCCACATTTCGGGCATCTCGCATCCCAACTAGCATCATGAGCCATTCCCTTCGGGCAAAAACCTCCGACAGGGCTTCCGGCATTTACACTCCCTGGCCGGGCATCCCGCATCGCAATCCTGGCATCGCGAGGTATTCCTTTCGGGCAAAAACCTCCAACAAGGCTTCCGGAATTATGTACCGACATACCACCAGGCCTTCCCTGGAATTACATACCGTATACCACCGGGCATCCCGACACTCCCGGGGAATCTCCGGAATTACGCCACTAGGCCACCGGGCATCATCATCCACCACAACCACTTCCTCATTTACCATTATCCACGTTTTCAAATTTCAGTCTTAATTTAGCATGGCATATGACGTGACATCAAACAAGTCATACTTGGCATAGAATTCACACATGCATCACAATTCAATGTCACACACACATATATATATATATATATATATATATATATATATATACCAAGACTTTATCACACATGCCACATAGATAAATTAAATAGAATTTATGGCCAATAAAATAATCCATTTTATTTTATTTATTATTATTTATTATTATTATTATTTTTTATAAATAAATTAAATTCAATATCTACAAATTCCCAAAATTATAAAAATTCAAGCAATCATTAAACAAACCAATAGGAAGACAATTTCATGCAAAATTCATGGCCAAATTGAATTTCACACAGTTTCACAATTTCCCCAAAACAGCACATGATATTCGGATAAAACCAGAATGCACAGTTTCCGAAGAAATTCGATTAAAATATCCATACGGTCTCCAAAAATTATGAAATTTTACAGAGTGATAGCCAAGGAATTTTCGTACAACTTTCATGAAGTACTTCAAGCCAGATTATTTTTATATTATTTTATACGACCTCACGAAGCTTCTGGACCCATTACCGCATCGTCCAGTGTACATATCACCGAAATATTGAGATTTCACCTACCTATTATCTTTCATTTACTCTGAAATTTGGATATGTTATACATCAATATGTCCTATACAAGTTTTATGAAGAGATCTATGTCAAATAACCAGAGTATAGTCATCATCTATGTCCATGAAGTCTCGGGTGTCTCGGAATACATCACCAGAATCATTGTCTTCAAGATCTAGTCGATTTACTAGGTTATACTTGTTCATTTAACTTCAAATTTGAGTATGTTGTATTTTAAGATGTATCCTACAACTTTCATGAAGAAATAGAAGTAATATTCTCATCACAAACCAACATGCAACCACGAATCCAGCAAGAGGTCAGTAAAAACTCTCCAGATCTGAGGTCTCCGTAGAATAAGACTTTAACCCCACAAATCTCCATCATTTTCCACGAAATTTCAGTATGTTGTAATTCAAGATGTTAGCTACAACTCTCATGAAGAAATCGAAGCCAAAATCGGACTCTAAACACACATGCAAGCTCAAACAAGTTTCTGACTCACACGATCCGAGCAAGAACAGTCACACTCTTCACACACAACTCATCCATGCTTCGGTTTTTCTCATCTAACATCCAAAAATTCGACATGCAAACAACATACAAGCATGCAAGAGAAGCTAGAGGACTCCCACTTGCCTCTAGACCACACAAACGGCGGCACAAGGCGGCGAGCACGGCGATCGGACGGGCGAACTCCTCCTCTTCGGCCTCCCACTCTCCTGCATGCCACTCTCTCGGCTCACTCTCTTGGCCGAACAAGCCACTCTCTCTCTCTCCCTCTCTCTCTCTCTTTTTTGGATGCTTATATATTGCATGCATTCTAGGTTTGCATGGGGGACACTTGTCCTTAAGAAGGAGACAAGTGTCTCCTTGGTTGAAGACACTTGGAAGCCATGCGGCTACCCCTCCATGCGACAATGGGCCGGGCTTATGGCCCACTTTAGGCCCATCTCACTTGGGCCTAAGGCCCAAACTTAAATGGCCCAAGATTTTCTTAAATAAGTCCATTTTACTTTTAATAATTTACCTTAAATCCCCATTTATATAAATACTAAATTGCATAATAAAATGGCCAAAAGACTTAGCAACATAGTTTAATAAAATCCAACTTATAAAATTCATGGCCAAAAACATAATTTCCTATCAAATAGAATCCTTGGTCTCACATGGACATAGGATGCGTTTCCAACAACAATAATTATCCATTTATATAAATACTCAAATCATTCTAATTCACTTGGCCATAAATCTTGAAATCATAATTCAATAAACTCCTACTTATAAAACACATAGCCGATGATAGGATTTTCTTTCCTATCACATAATTATCCATTCAAAGCTTGGCCATAATTCTTATTGCAAATTATGGATTAAATGGCCATAAAATAACTTGATGGTACTTCCATCACCTATTCATAGACTTTAATGTAACTAGAGGTCATTATGAATTTTGGGATGCCACAAAAATGAACACATAAATTATAGTGGTTCGGCTTATTCCAAGCCTACGTTCACTCTTCCGCACTGACAGTCCACCGGCTGGATTTCACTATGAACAAAAGAATTGTTACAGCAAAGCTCTCCCTTGATTCCACAGTGTAGATACTCTACCACACTTCCTCAAGGTTTCTCAAAGATATAGACTCTCTTTTGCGTACAAGATTTCGCTCAACAAATGAATTGACTAAGAACAAAGAGTTTCAGACTTTGGAATTCTTTTATCGGGCACACACTTAAACAACTGGAACATCTTCCTTATATACTCATTTATGCCATCATACCCGTTGGCACTTGTCACGACCTCTTTTTTTTCGTCCGGGGAATTAGAAGAAGGTTTAGGGGTATTTGCCTAAAGAGGCGGACCAATGGCCCTAAATTAGGCGCAAGCTCTCCCAAGCCCATACCTCGCGTGACATTGGATTTTGAATTTTAGTTCTTAACAATCTATGTAATTCTAGGAGTCGCCACTAGCCTATTGGGGTCGGCTAGAAACCAATCGAGACACGGGAGTGGTGTCTCGATTCCTAGGCAACCAGAGATTTCTAGAAACGGGGACTTGTTTACGCCAATGTTTCTATTAGCACCCTTGCGGTACCACTAACTTGGAAGGTTGTTTATCTAAATGGCCACACAATCTTGATTACCAATTATAATCTTTATGAAACCACTAAGTGTCCATGCAAATGTTTTTGTAGGTTTTTTTTTTAATCTCTAAACTAATCCTAACATAATTTAGAAGATAAATTTACACTCAAATTATTGAAAAGCGGTGCGATAAATAACATCCAAGAAATTGAAATGACTTGAAAGTAATGCAGAAAAGAGAGACCCGATACAAGTCGAGCAAATAATATTACATGGCCTTGTTATCACGCCCCGGACAGGACCCCGTGAGCAAAATGAAAAGTTAAATATGCATGAAATTACTCTAGATGCATGAAATCACTCTAATTAATTTTAATCTACGCAAAATAGATTATTTACAAAAATGGTTATAAAATACCAAAAAATCATTAAATTAAGAAAATGACCTTTTTAAAATTAGGAAAATTTCCTAAATGTCATTTCTATCATAATTTGATATCATCCATCATTTTTATAATTTTTTTGAAATTTTCATATATTTTTTTTTTATTTTTTTATTTAAAATTAATTCCCTAAACCGATATATGACGATTTACACTAATATGGGACTGCCCAGTACATGAATATAACAAGAACCAATCTCAAATCGATCGTTTCAAGATCGAAACTTGGTTTGCGCATTTCGTCGAACACTTGGCGTGCATCAAATCGTTCCAAACCAACCTCCTCGGGCTATGTTTGTGGCCTTCAATTTCAACGCATGAACAATCTTATGTGGAACTAAAGTATCAAGACCATATTACCACATGCAGGGAGCAAGATCAAATAGAAATAATAGCTTAAAACACACAAGAACTAGGTTGAAATCGGTCTCAAATATGCAAGTCTGAACTGATTTTACAAATCTGGGTTTGAACCCAAATCAAACAAACAGGTTGCATGCTCATATTCAAGCCCCGTCACTTATCACATGCAAGATCTAAGGGAAACATTACTTGGTCCAAGCGAAAGTAGGTAATATGAGCTTTCAAATATAAGGAGCATCACAGAGAATGACCGAACGCTTTCAAAATACGGCCTCAGAAATCAGTTTTCCAGGCTGGTTTTCCTCTTGACTTTTCACTATTAAAACACGTTCAAAATCAAACAAAAATACATCTAGGATACTTACCTTGCTTTCTAGTTTCATTTTCAAGTGGTTCTTGGCCGAGGAAACGAAGAACTTATCCTCGGGAGGCACGTGGAGATTGGCTTCTTCAACTGGAAAACAAGATCTGCAAAGAAAGAACTGATAACGAAGGTTTTTATTGACCTCCAAAATCAAGCTTTAGGACCTCTTTTGTTGAAAAAATTGACACCAATCCAAACTATATGTATTTTAGTTTGGGTTTGAACTCATGGTTTTCCCATTTGTCTCTCAACTTTCTCAAAAACGCTCGCTTACTCTCACTCGTGATCAACCGGGCTCAACACTTAGAAAAATTTTCGGACTTTCTTGGCCCGCCAGGAGGGCACTGTTTCGGGGGGCTTTAGGAGGCCTTCCCAATCTCCATTTGGGACGTGCGACCTATGGTTGGAAAGATCTTTGAGTGAAGTTTCACTCTCTAGTTGAAGGTTTTGGCTAATTTTGGCCGCAGGTATGTGAAAATCTCACTTCTATCTCAAGGTCAGTCTGGATTTTCTGGGTTTTTTCTTTCTGGAGTTGCTTCTGAAGGTGTCTTTGGGGATCGATTCCGAGCTCTCCCCTCTCCCTCCCGTCTCCTCTCTCTCATCCCTTCAAAGACCTTGCTTCAGTGATCTTATCTCTCGAATTAAGGGATTTTTGGTCAGCCTTTTGTCCACCTACCAAGCCTGTCAACAGGGCTACTTCACCTACTCTTCAGACTTAGCCAATTTTTTAAGTTTTGCAGTGGTTGAGTGTGCGGACTTTGCTGCGAATTTCCGGTGTTGTCAGAAGCTTATCTCTAGCCAATTTTCGTCCACTTGCACTAATATATATGGTCTTCCATCGCGTGCAAATATCGGGCTGGTTGGGCAGCTGAGGAGGATATGGTGGGGCCACCAAATTGCTTACTCAGCAACTCCGGATTAAGACCAACTCGTGGACTGAGTTTTGGCTGCTGATTTGAGTGCTTTAATCCACTAATTTGGCTGCGTTTTTTGATCAATTAGAAAGCTCATGTATAGTAGTTTAAGATCTTGACCATTTTTCGCAATGATCTCCATCCAATTTTGCAAGAAAGTCCCTCAAAGTTGGCCATTTTCTTGCCCGAAAATCCTAAATTCAATGCTATTAGGTCCTTTTTGCCCGATTCGATTACTTAGACCTGACCCAAGTTCAATTTCAACTCAATTGGGGGCCAAGATAATGATTTAAGGGTTCGGCAAAATTTTGCAAATTTTGCAAATTGGTCCCTCAACTTTTGAAAATTGCATTTTTGCCCCAATTTGCCATTTTAATTCCAATTTGACCTCATGGGATTGGCTAGTCACATTTAGATCATTGGCCCCAGCTTCTTCTTTTTTATCTTTTTTTTAATTAATTTTTTTATAGGAAAAACATATTCCATTAGAAAAATTATATTAAACACCTAGATAATCTTCATGCAATAATTTTTTTAAGGTGTTAACAGCTGCCCCTCTTTGGAAGGAAGCTCAAAGAGATTTCTTTCAAAGATAAAGTGACACCTAATTTTTTTTATTTTGTTTTTGTTTTTGTTTTTTTTTGTTTTTTTACAATAGTAAAATGAAAATGCAAATGAGCTTAATGTAAAGAGCGTGATTTATGGATGTACTTATGAATACTTTAAATAATTGTGGTTTAAGGATATACCCACAAACCTTGTGGTTTAAGGCAGTCCCACTAACCGTGTGGTTTAAGGCAGTCCCACGAACCTTGTGGTTTAAGGCAGTCCCACTAACCGTGTGGTTTAAGGCAGTCCCACTAACCTTGTGGTTTAAGACAGTCCCACTAACCGTGTGGTTTAAGGCAGTCCCACTAACCTTGTGGTTTAAGGCAGTCCCACTAACCGTGTGGTTTAAGGCAGTCCCACTAACCGTGTGGTTTAAGGCAGTCCCACAAACCGTGTGGTTTAAGGCAGTTCCACTAACCCTGTGGTTTAAGGCAGTCCCATGAACCATGTAAATTGTATGGTTTTAGGATGACCAAGAACCTCTTGAAAAAGTATGGTTTAAGGCTAATCCATGAACCCTTTGGAATTGCATGGTTTAAGGGTAACCAAGAACTCTTGAAAAAGCATGGTTTAAAGCTAACCCATGAACCCTTTGAAATTGTATGGTTTAACGGTAACCAAGAACCTCTTGAAAATGCATGGTTTAAGGCTAAGCTATGAACCCTTTGGAATTGCATGGTTTAAGGGTAACCAAGAACCTTTTGAAAATACATGATTTAAGGCTAACCCATGAACTCTTCGGAATTACATGGTTTAAGGCTAACCAAGAACTCTTGAAAAAGCATGGTTTAAGGCTAACCCATGAACCCTTTGAAATTGCATGGTTTAAAGGTAACCAAGAACCTCTTGAAAAAGCATGGTTTAAGGCTAACTCATGAACCATTTGAAATTGCATGGTTTAAGGGTAACCAAGAACCTTTTGAAAATGCATGATTTAAGGCTAACCCATGAACTCTTTGGAATTACATGGTTTAAGGCTAACCAAGAACTCTTGAAAAAGCATGGTTTAAGGCTAACCCATGAACCCTTTGAAATTGCATGGTTTAAAGGTAACCAAGAACCTCTTGAAAAAGCATGGTTTAAGGCTAACTCATGAACCATTTGAAATTGCATGGTTTAAGGGTAACCAAGAACCTTTTGAAAATGCATGGTTTAAGGCTAACCCATGAACCCTTTGAAATTGCAAGGTTTAAGGATAACCAAGAACCTTTGGAAAAGCATGGTTTAAGGATAACTCATAAACCCTTTGAAATTGCATGGTTTAAAGGTAACCAAGAACCTCTTGAAAATGCATGGTTTAAGGCTAAGCAATGAACCCTTTGGAATTGCATGGTTTAGGGGTAACCAAGAACCTTTTGAAAATGCATGGTTTAAGGCTAATCCATGAACCCTTTGAAATTGCATGGTTTAAGGATAACCAAGAACCTCTGGAAATTGCATGGTTTAAGGATAACCAAGAACCCTTTGAAAATGCATGGTTTAAGGCTAACTCATGAACCTTGTGAATTGCAAGGTTTAAGGATAACAAGAACCCTTTGAAAATGCATGGTTTAAGGCTAACTCATGAACCCTTTGAAATTGCATGGTTTAAGGCTAACTCATGAACCCTTTGAAATTGCATGGTTTAAGGATAACCAAGAACCCTTTGAAAATGCATGGTTTAAGGCTAACCCATGAACCCTTTGAAATTGCATGGTTTAAGGGTAACCAAAAACTCTTTGAAATTGCAAGATTTAAGGATAACAAAGAACCTTTTGAAAATGCATGGTTTAAGGCTAACTCATGAACCTTGTGAATTGCAAGGTTTAAGGATAACCAAGAACCTCTTGAAAATGCATGGTTTAAGGCTAACCCATGAACCTTTTGAAATTATGTGGTTTCACTAGAGGAACCTGTCATTCGAGAATATTCTGAAATGGATACTGCACATCTAATATAGTATTCATTATAACAAGTATTCTAGTAGCGAAAGCATACTAGATGAGGTCAATTTCAACATGTCATTAGAAACACTATCAAAAGTGTATCGGTAATGAGAAAACAATGATTGCATAAACAAATCAAACTAATTCCAACAACTTGACAAACTCACAAAACTGTCATTACGCTCGAATGATATCATTAATCATCAAATTCTCTTGGGAGAAAAGTCCTTGTCGAAACGACCCTGACTTATGAGAAAGGTTTGTTAAGTATATCAAGCAAGGATTCCTAGTCAGAAAGGGCTTCTCGCATATCCTCAAGAAAATGGCTGTTTGATCCCATCTGTTCATGTGGGAAATAAACTGATCACTCAACCTTACTCTTCCAATGCGCAAGGCTTTGAATCATTCGCAATAAGTACACATTGACCAATCAAAGAGGTCTTTTAGAAGGACTGTAGTGCAGGTTTGGTCATGGTTTTAGCAATGGATAAGCATCATTGGCTATGAAATGAATTAATCACTAATCGACATCTCCGCCAGGTTTACAAGTCAAGAAACCTTAAGATGAGATAAGACAACCTTACTCTCACTTCTTCGAGTGGCATCTTCTTTAGGAAGTCTTTATTTCCACTTTGAATCATCCCAATCTGAAGAGACTTTGGAAATGGGTTGTAATGTTGATTCGGGGAAAGGTTCAAAAGGCTTAGCTCAAAAGGCTTAGAGCTTTTTGTCAAAGGGGGATTTGGGAGTTGGTGATTATCATGGCATCATTACCATATCATCCATTTTTTTAAAGCACTCAATGTTTAGAAATCAAATTGTCTCGAAATTCCTTTGACTAATCATCTTAACATAATGGCTTTTGCATTTGCAATGATTTTCTTTTCAATGTAGGCATTTTTTTTTGCCATTTTTGCTTTCACAGAGATATTCCTCTTGATGCAATTGTTTTTCTTCCACTCTCTCTCCCTTTTTTTTGTGGGCATTAGCCTTGCTTTTACCAGGCACACTGCTTTTTCATGCCCCTTAATTTTCACTTGACTTTTGTTCTTTCAAACTTTTTGAGCTCTTGGGACTTTCAAGATGCTTTTCATATTCTCATATAAACACCAATTGTTGGTAAATCATGTGCCCTGCCCCAATGTGGGGAGATAATCACCACTCGGGTTTTAGAAATGAATAGTTAGGCTCAATATGGTTTAAGCAAAGGGTATTGGTGTTTGGGTAGAGAAAAGAATGCTCTTCTTCACCTTGGGATGCTTCGAGCTTCCATAAGAATTCACCTGAAGTTACCACAAAAAAAATTTATGCAAGTGAGAGTAAAGAAACTTTTCTCATCTTCCCTCTCCAAATAATGTCAACCCAAACCTCCGTAATTGCCCCATCGTGGGGTGGTTCTTGACAGGGATATTTTGTAGAAAATTCTTCACATTAAAAGGCTCAAATAGGCTAACTATTGTCACTTGTAGTGTGTATGATAGAGGAAAGAAATGCCTCTTATCATCTTGATCTATGTACCGCTTGCGAATGAATTCATTGACCTTAAACGACATGGGTTTTCTTTTTCACTCAAATCCCAGAGTGCTTAAAGGACATATTTGGAAATGGGTTGCTTTTCCTCATCCTAAGTGTTTCTCGCTTGGCATAAGCAACATCGCCTTTCAATTTTTGTTGAGATCATGTGGGTGGATTAACCTCCATAGAGAATTTTGATTTGAAATGAGTGATCCATTGAGTGGATGGACAATTTAAAGATAAAGAAGATTTTTGCAAACTTTGTGGAAAACTTGTTTCTTCAATTTCCATTTTTTGTGCTTGTTTCTAGAAAAACACTAAATGTTCTTTCTTGCAATGAAAATTCTCCATTTGTTTTCCATTTGATTTTGAGAAGAGGGGTACTTACTTGTGCCTTAGTAGTCAGCGACCCTACGAAGAACAAAAAGGAATGTGTTAGTACATGAATCCTCGGGATCGTAAACTGGGAACGATACAACATTACCCTTGGTCAGTTTCACCATTTGGGCAGCAAACAGCAGCATGAACCTATTGTTTTAAGGCTTGAAGAGATTCTCAGGTCTTTGGTCTCATTAGTTCGAGCGCTTTCCTCCTTTTGCAAAAGTAAAAGATGTAAAAAAATTTATTTTTTTTTTTTACATTTTATGGCAAACTCGTTGTCGTTTCCAAGGATCGAACCCTGGCCGCTTCTGGACCACTTCATTCCCCATACCACCAGGCCGAAGCGCTGGTAGTGTCCATGGGGTGTTTCTTTTTTATTTAATTGAACCGACTCTAGAACGACACATATTTTAAGCCAACTTAGGTGACTTTGACATGTGTTGGCTCCACATGCTTGCTTGGTCGATATGAATTATGCTTAAATCAATTTCTCGAGCTTGTTCCTCGAATATCGATGCTTCCTGTCAAACAAGGGAACTACGTCAAATAATGAAGTTAGAGAGGGGCATTTTGGAAACGATACCGAATTACCCTTCTTCTGCAGCTGACTTTAAATGTCTTGTGTTTCCTCTTCATGTGCTTTTGCTCCTCAGGTGTTAACATTTCCTTGAAGATCTTCCTTTCAAAGATGTTATCGAATTCACTCATTCTAAGTGGGCGTCAAAGATGAAAGGAGAGGGGTACTCCTTGTTTCGACATGTGAGGGCATTGCTCCGTGGATATTTTACTCCATTTATTCCATCAAAATGGATGGTTGGGCCTTAGCATGCCTTCTTGGTATAAGGTGTTGCTCCAACGGTCAATGTGCACCTTTTCCTACAAGAGATGGGGCATGTTACATATATTGCAAAATTGAATTGGACTAATTTAGAAACGATACTCCCTTTTTGTGCTGAATCAATTGACTTTGTTTCATCTTGCTTCACGGGTGAGAGTTACTCTACTTTGAGTGAGTTGCCCCATTTATCAACTGCAAGGAAAAAGAGACGTAATATGTTATTTTCATATTCGACGTGATTCATTTTAGGAACAGTATACTCCCTTTTACGGCATATCTGATGACTGTGTTCCATCCTGTTTCCTTGGCTATGGGGATGGATTTGCTCGCATGATTGACAACAATTCACTTGACAAATGTCTATTCCATTTGAATCTTTCCCTTTTTAGAAGTCGGATGACTCAGGCATTGCGTGCCCCAGATCCATTTTGTGGCCATCTGCCCCAATTAAAATTTCCTACACATATGGAAACAATGTATTATTTCCACTCTTAGGTACATTAAGTTTAGGAACGAAGTACACCCTTTTTCAAAGTCGGGCAATTCAGCATCTCATTGTAGCTTTGTTGAAGAAGGCAAGACATTGTCCTTATGGTCAAATGCATGCCACACTAGGTTAGATAACTTGTCCATATGCAGCTCCATCATGTTGGATTGATGAATCTCTGTTTCATTTGAGCCCTTCATGCTTTACTCAATTTCCCGCATACCCCTTTTAGGCTAGGTGATTTTTCGCCATTTTTGCTGCGTCAATGCATTTCCCACTTCACAACCTGTAAGCATGGGTGGCTATGTCAGTTTATGAATAAGTTGTTTTGACTTTTGGAACGAACACACCCTTTTCTTTTAGAGCTCGTGTGATTCTGGACCAGGTTGTCCTTCCCATGTAGTCTTGTTGCTTGCCAGTAATTTGCCTCACTAAAATCTGCACAAAGTGCAAGGACAAATCATTCCTAAAATAAATCGAATTTAACTTGAAACGATTACCACCTTTTATTTGAGGGCAATGTTTGATGACCGATGCTTGTTTGTGTACATCTACATCTTGAAGTGTTGTCTTGCGAACCACCAATAATCATCTCCATACAGGATTGGATGCCAAGAAACCATTGGAAGTGTAGGGATTACAGATGCTTCTTGTTCACAACCAATGAAGTAGTTTGATGCCAAAGAATGTCTACATATTTCTTCTTCCACAAGGAATGTCAAATTAATATGAGGTCATCCAGGATGTGGAACTTCGTTAGGCCAGTAGATTTGTGATCTTCGAGGCTTTGACGGTTCTTTTCACATTTAATCACAATGTTTGAATTCATATGCTGCGAAAATATTTCTATAGTTCATGGCTCAACCACTTATGCCCATAAATGAGCATGAATTGGTGCATCTCATGACTTGCTCGGTTAGGGAAAGGCCCGCGCTTTTGTCAGCCTTGAACAAAACCGTCATTTTACCCCCTCAAAGCATCATTCTGCAGATCAACCTGTGAAAGCGGTTAAGTGAAGAGATAAAATATTTTGCAAGTTCTTCTTGAAACTCATTTTCAAACATTTTGAAGCTAAGGCATAAAACTCAGCCTAGAAGGTCCGTTTGAAACACTTCAAGTGTTTTAAAGAATATAACTTTTATGAACTCTAACTTCATTATTAAAACATGTGAGTTGTATGATTTACAAAAGCATTTGATTGGGTCCACAATCAAAACCCAAAACACAAAACACGGTTCCTAATAGGAATAATGACAAGGATAAAGTACAAGAAGCTCTTTTGTAGAGGAGCATAATAAGCACAATTCTCATCCTAGCTTTGAAGTCCACTTTTGGCATGGTCAAGCAAGAGGAGTTCAAGGAATGGTTGTCACACATGACCTGCGAAAGGAAGATAATGTCAGTACATGGATGAAAAATTGATCTTTCAATAAAGCCGCCTCTTACAATGAAATCAAGGCGACGATACCTTCTCCGTAGTATCCACTTACGAGAATTTGGTATTTCGTCAAGATTTTATTAGTAAGAGGAGATTTCATTAAAAGATCGATCCACGGCTATCAATTGAATGCCCACTCTATTCCAAAAGTTTCATACACAAATGGGGCATTGATTTTGAAAGATTAATTTGTAATTTCACTCATGCAAAGGTGAGGTGATTTTTACTTTGAGAAATCAATACACAAAATGTGATTTGAATTTCGAAATACGACCAAGAATTTTCTTGAAAATTTGATTTTAATTCTATGCCCCAAAATGTAATCTTGACTTGGAAGAATTTCTATACAAAGTGTGACTTTGAGTTCACAATTGAAAACAAAAACATTTGTTTTATGGGGTTAGATCAAAGGTATTTGAAATGTTTATTTATTAAGAGTGAGCATCAAGCCTATATTTTCAAGGGCATTCCATTGATTTCCGCGAATCTCCAAAAAATGAAAATTTCAATCCGAGTTGAGCAAGTAGATAGAGAAACCATACTTATAGTGGGTGAAGAGACTTTTTTTTTTTTAATCACATAGACACGCGGATGTAAACTTGTGAGGTTTGACGCATAAAGGTGGAATTCTAAAGGCTTAAGGTCCCCATTTTGATTAGATCAAAAGAGTTCTCCCCACTCCGCACTTATGTCGGATAGTTCTCTTTATCATTAATCAAAATGAGCGGGACCAAAAGTGGATAACCATGGGTCATTCCCCGCACGGGTTCCATCTTTTGGCACCTTTTATGGGCTTCCTAATGCGATCGGGGTTTTAGATCGCGGGTTGTGTGTGTAAATGTGTAGTGTTAAGATAAGTATAAAGGCACACACATCAATTAATATCCAAACAACACTTCAATTTCATCCATATAGGCATACATTCCTGCGCCTCCCTACAAAAGAGATGGGTTAACAAACACTCCACCCCTTCTTACTCCAAACCTACAAAAACATTTAACACATTGTTAGCGGACTAACCTTGTTTTCCAAGCGACTTTGACACGCGCTATCAAATGAAGACCATGTTAGTGAACAACCAACCAAGTTATTACGGCCTAAGTCCTCTAAGGTTTGCAACCAAGTCCCCAGCGGAGTCGCCAAGCTGTCACGACCTCTTTTTTTTCGTCCGGGGAATTAGAAGAAGGTTTAGGGGTATTTGCCTAAAGAGGCGGACCAATGGCCCTAAATTAGGCGCAAGCTCTCCCAAGCCCATACCTCGCGTGACATTGGATTTTGAATTTTAGTTCTTAACAATCTAGGTAATTCTAGGAGTCGCCACTAGCCTATTGGGGTCGGCTTGAAACCAATCGAGACACGGGAGTGGTGTCTCGATTCCTAGGCAACCAGAGATTTCTAGGAACGGGGACTTGTTTACGCCAATGTTTCTATTAGCGCCCTTGCGGTACCACTAACTTGGAAGGTTGTTTATCTAAATGGCCACACAATCTTGATTACCAATTATAATCTTTATGAAACCACTAAGTGTCCATGCAAATGTTTTTGTAGGTTTTTTTTTTTAATCTCTAAACTAATCCTAACATAATTTAGAAGAGAAATTTACACTCAAATTATTGAAAAGCGGTGCGGTAAATAACATCCAAGAAATTGAAATGACTTGAAAGTAATGCAGAAAAGAGAGACCCGATACAAGTCGGGCAAATAATATTACATGGCCTTGTTATCACGCCCCGGGACAGGACCCCCGTGAGCAAAATGAAAAGTTAAATATGCATGAAATTACTCTAGATGCATGAAATCACTCTAATTAATTTTAATCTACACAAAATAGATTATTTACAAAAATGGTTATAAAATACCAAAAAATCATTAAATTAAGAAAATGACCTTTTTAAAATTAGGAAAATTTCCTAAATGTCATTTCTATCATAATTTGATATCATCCATCATTTTTATAATTTTTTTGAAATTTTCATATTTTTTTTATTTTTTTTATTTAAAATTAATTCCCTAAACCGATATATGACGATTTACACTAATATGGGACTGCCCAGTACATGAGTATAACAAGAACCAATCTCAAATCGATCGTTTCAAGATCGAAACTTGGTTTGCGCATTTCGTCGAACACTTGGCATGCATCAAATCGTCCCAAACCAACCTCCTCGGGCTATGTTTGCGGCCTTCAATCTCAACGCATGAACAATCTTATGTGGAACTAAAGTATCAAGACCATATTACCACATGCAGGGAGCAAGATCAGATAGAAATAATAGCTTAAAACACACAAGAACTAGGTTGAAATCGGTCTCAAATATGCAAGTCTGAACTGATTTTACAAATCTGGGTTTGAACCCAAATCAAACAAACAGGTTGCATGCTCATATTCAAGCCCCGTCACCTATCACATGCAAGATCTAAGGGAAACATTACTTGGTCCAAGAGAAAGTAGGTAATATGAGCTTTCAAATATAAGGAGCATCACAGAGAATGACCGAACGAACGCATCAAAACGACCTCTCTAAGAAGCACACATGCACAACTCTTGAAGAAATTTCAACACTTACAAAAAATACGGCCTCAGAAATCAGTTTTCCGGGCTGGTTTTCCTCTTGACTTTTCACTATTAAAACACGTTCAAAATCAAACAAAAATACATCTAGGATACTTACCTTGTTTTCTAGTTTCATTTTCAAGTGGTTCTTGGCCGAGGAAACGAAGAACTTATCCTCGGGAGGCACGTGGAGATTGGCTTCTTCAACTGGAAAACAAGATCTGCAAAGAAAGAACTGATAACGAAGGTTTTTATTGACCTCCAAAATCAAGCTTTAGGACCTCTTTTGTTGAAAAAATTGACACCAATCCAAACTATATGTATTCTAGTTTGGGTTTGAACTCATGGTTTTCCCATTTGTCTCTCAACTTTCTCAAAAACACTCGCTTACTCTCACTCGTGATCAACCGGGCTCAACACTTAGAAAAATTTTCGGACTTTCTTGGCCCGCCAGGAGGGCACTGTTTCGGGGGGCTTTAGGAGGCCTTCCCAATCTCCATTTGGGACGTGCGACCTATGGTTGGAAAGATCTTTGAGTGAAGTTTCACTCTCTAGTTGAAGGTTTTGGCTAATTTTGGCCGTAGGTATGTGAAAATCTCACTTCTCTCTCAAGGTCAGTCTGGATTTTCTGGGTTTTTTCTTTCTGGAGTTGCTTCTGAAGGTGTCTTTGGGGATCGATTCCGAGCTCTCCCCTCTCCCTCCCGTCTCCTCTCTCTCATCCCTTCAAAGAAATCCCTTCAGTGATCTTATCTCTCGAATTAAGGGATTTTTGGTCAGCCTTTTGTCCACCTACCAAGCCTGTCAACAGGGCTACTTCACCTACTCTTCAGACTTAGCCAATTTTTTAAGTTTTGCAGCGGTTGAGTGTGCGGACTTTGCTGCGAATTTCCGGTGTTGTCAGAAGCTTATCTCTGGCCAATTTTCGCACTATATACGGTCTTCCATCACGTGCAAATATCGGGCTGGTTGGGCAGCTGAGGAGGATATGGTGGGGCCACCAATTTGCTTACTCAGCAACTCCGGATTAAGACCAACTCGTAGACTGAGTTTTGGCTGCTGATTTGAGTGCTTTAATCCACTAATTTGGCTGCATTTTTTGATCAATTAGAAAGCTCATGTATAGTAGTTTAAGATCTTGACCATTTTTCGCAATTATCTCCATCCAATTTTGCAAGAAAGTCCCTCAAAGTTGGCCATTTTCTTGCCCGAAAATCCTAAATTCAATGCTATTAGGTCCTTTTTGCCCGATTCGATTAATTAGACCTGACCCAAGTTCAATTTCAACTCAATTGGGGGCCAAGATAATGATTTAAGGGTTCAGGCAAAATTTTGCAAATTTTGCAAATTGGTCCCTCAACTTTTGGAAATTACATTTTGGCCCCAATTTGTCATTTTAATTCCAATTTGACCTCCTGGGCTTGGCTAGTCACATTTAGATCATTGGCCCCAGCTCTTTTTTTTTATATTTTTTTTTAATTTAATTTATTAATTTTTTTACTTTTTTTTTTTGGAAAAACATCTTCCATTAGAAAAACTATATTAAACACCTAGATAATCTTCATGCAATAATTTTTTTTTTAAGGTGTCAACAGCACTTACCAAAGGAATTCCTATGATCTACCCGTTGAACAAATCAATTAGGAAGATCTTCGAGCTATTTAAGGAACATGACGATAGCCCATCAATCATGCTCGCCCATACAATCAGGATCTTGGTTTCCATAAGTAGAACCTTCCAAGTATACTTCGTCAATCAACGAATCCACAATCCCTAAATCAATCTTGATTAGAATAATGGATTCCGACATGCTATATCCAGCCAAGAGATCTTCTCTAGTCGATAAAGTCAAATCCTTAACAAAACATCCAGTTCTAGATAAGTCTTATTCGACGGACTAAAAACTGTCAATGAAGATAGATTTTGAGTCTTGAGTATGGCAGTCCGAAGGTCTTCAGACTTTGATGAAAAAGTCTACAAGTCTTCAGACTAGACTGATGGAAACGTTTTGTCAGCTTTAAAACACCCAACGAAGATTTCTCCAACAGTTACAGTGAAAGAAAACTACGCATAGCGAAAATGCCTAGTAAATGAAACTTTTAAGTTAAGCAAGTAGCCCTTAGCTAGAACTTCCCACAATGATCAAAGCTATGAAGCATCGATACTCTTCAAGAGCTTTTGTGTTCGTCAGACACTCCGACACTTCGTCAGACACTCAATCAACATTTGTAAAAAAATCTAACATACAATCAACTCTTTTGATACTTGAGTTCGAAATCCCAACATGCGAATTCGGTATTCAAACAGTAATTTTGACACACATTAGGTCAATTTTAAAAATGTTCACTAAATGAGGAATTGAAATGCAAATATGTAAAAAAAACAAAAAAACAAATAATAATAAAATAATAAAAGGGAAAGAAGAAAAATTTAGTCTTCTATCTCTTTTGATTCTTACTTCTCTTGACACATAATTCACCTCCCAAATTTGTTGTCTTTCCTCTTCTCTTTCGATGCACTCTGACATGCAAGTCTAGAATGTGAATTACTTATTTTTTCTCCAAATTTTATGAATTATTGGAATGGAATTGAATTTATCAAATTGAAACAATGAATGATATTAATAAATGGCATATTAATGTTTTAAGCATAAATTCATTTTATCACATTTTTATTTATTTATTTGTGTATTTGAATTGAATTAATTTAATTAATATAATCATGAAAATGATAATTTTTAAAGGATATATATTTAATATATAGCATGCCCTAACGTATCGGAATTCTCTATTTTTTAAGAAACGACATGTCGACATGTTTGTTCATGTCATGTCGCATGTCACATGTCAATATTGGTGCTACTTAAGATTAGAGAGCCAATAGCTCCGCACAAAAATCTAAAGTCATAACCTCTCGCATATTTGGGTTTCTCTTTTTAAGTGAGCGACAAAGTTTAAATCAATTTTGCATTGAAATGCTTAATATTTTCCAGGGCCAGGGGAATTTATAGGACTGTTTAACTGTCTTCAAATATGGAGGTTGGGAACTCTAATCTCTCCCAGTCTTTGATTAGATCCTCTCATCTATAATTATAATTAAAGGACAATTGTTCAGGGCACATTGAGAGATTTGACAGAGACATGAGTGGGAAAATTAATGGGCCAAAGCTGAGAGAGGCATTCTTGAGCATAGGGTTTGTGGTGCCACCAGTGGTGGTTGACTTGCTAGTCACTAATTATGACAAATATGGAGATGGAAGCGGGCAATTGAATATGATAATTTCATCGAGTATGCTCCCTCCTATATCTTTGTTAAATATATACGTTCCATTTCCAAAAAAGTAGTCAATAATTATTAAAGATTTACTTTATTTTCCATGGTTCTATCTCATGCAGGTGCTGCCTCATTGTCAAGGTAATTTTCAAAACATATATACCATTAGTATATTAACAACTTTCTTTACCTCTAATATTAGGGTCTAACCAAGATATTCAAGGAGAGAGACACCATGCTTTCTGGTTCGGCAACATTCACTTACGAGGCCTTCATGCTTGCCGTCTTGCCCTTCCTCATTGCATAGAGATTAGTGGGGCAAAGAACATTAAAAGTGCCAAAAGTTGTGTACATCACTCACTTTAGTATCAAAAGTTTTTGCCGAATTATTTAAATGCCAAATCGAAGAAAAAATGATCACTTAAGTATCAACAGCAAGAAATTCCGGCAACAAAAATAATATGTGACTTTTATAAATAAAATTTTTATATGACTTGGTATATTATTTAAAAAATCTAGTCCATATGGTATTTCCATGTGGCATGCTTGATGCTTGAGAAACCTCCTACCAAATTTTGAAGTTGACAAAACTTTATAGTTCTAACGCTTATATTGGAACACATTTGGTATAAGTATGTTTTTGAGCTATTGTTGAGGATTTTTGTCAGGACTATTTTATCCCAAAAACATATCATGCTTTGACAAGTCCAAAAAGTGTTGAGGTCAAAATGAGGAAAAGTCCAAAACCAAACTCATCAACATTACGGCACGATCGAGAATGAGACTTATTTGGAAACTAATCAACAACGACTAGTTTTTTTGGCAAATGATTTCACCTTACATATATATAGTCAATCATAAATTGACAAATCAATTCTCCAAATAAGGAAACATCACTTGTGGAAACCAATATTCTGTTTATATGAGCGATCAGAATCAAATGGAAATTACATCATTGTCTTTAACTGCCACAAGATCTCTTTGAAGCATTTTGTCCAACGGGTTGATTGGAAGAATTTCCTTCGGTGATTAACTAACAGCTAGTGCAACATTGAGGAGTATCTAAGGAGGCCATTTAGTCAAGAAGGATAGGGATGTGAATCTAAAATTTCAAAGTTTGAAGTTATTCTCGATTACTTATCTTCGTCTGTGAGCTATTCAAATTGTGATATACAAATAAAACATAAAAAAAAGTGTCTTAGTGAGATAGTGTGGTATACCATTAATTGTTTGCACTCATAAGTTGTAATCTTTTATTGATCCTATAGTGAAATCCAATCAATAGACTATCAGTGTAGGAAAGTAGACTTAAGCTTAATTTAAGCTAAGCCATTATAAATTTAATGTACAATCTTCTCTTTCCTTAACTCTTTTAATTATGTTTATTGCATATTTACAAGTTATTTCAGAAATCTGGTGACTTACATAAAAATTCTAATCCTTATTCAGACTTTACTAGTGACTTATTGTATTCCGCAATTATTTGTCAAGATTTCTTTTAAACACTTATTCAACCCATCTAAATGTTTGTACTAGCTTCATCCCTTGGCATTGAAGTGATCAGTTTTTCATGACAACTTGCATTGAAATGATCACTTTAAATAAAATTTGGCATTCAAATGATCACTATTTACAACTTTTATATAATGCCATTTAGAGATTACATACTAACTGGGCACGCTGTCGAGCCACGTAGGACTGAAAAATTAATAAAATATAACCATGTTGAATTTTCAATGACCAAAATCGGAGTTGGCACTTAAATGATCATTTTTTTTTTTAAGTGGCACTTAAGTGATAGAGAAAACACTTTGGGCACTAATGTGAGCGCTGTACACTACTCTTCTTCTCCCAAGTTTAGTCTATTTGGAGCTTGGTATACTTGAGAGTCATGATGAGAATTGTTACTTGTGTGATTTTCAGATTTCTTTTTGTTTCGATACTTTCGTCGCTATTTCTAGCAGTAAGGTAAATTGCAATGGCTCCATTGGAGTTAGCTGCAATTTGCGAGTATAACTGAGGTTAATATGGGGCATTTTTTTTTTCTGTCATGCAATTAATTTCAATATTATTCGATATAATATATGGATGTGTCTAAATATAATCCGTTGCAAATGAACTGCCTCTATGTGTCTTAATACAAAATTAAGGACATCGATTCCCAACTATCATTCAAAAAGAATTCAATCCGGCCCACGTTCTTTGGTTGTGACAAGACTAATCCGTTTAAAGTTCTTTCCGGTACTTTAACTTCGTAATTAGAGAGATGCTACTTCATTTGTTAGCGGGCTTTTATTCTTAAGACTTAAATGACTCATAAAAAAATTCTCACCCAAACGAATTACCAAGTTCAGATTTTTACAACTTCACTCCAGCCCCGTGGCCTGAGGGCCTCTCTCTTAAACCCTAGGTCAGGAGTTCCGAATTTGGTACTGAGAGATAAAATGGTAATGCAATAGGTATAATGACACCGTAAATAATTGAATATTTATCCGTTTTACAATTAAGTACATAAACTTCTTTCCATTCGATGAAGTATCTGAACTTTTGAAAATTGCCTCAATTCGAGCCCTTCACTAAAATTGCAAACAAAAAATGCTACCGTTTACGCTAACGCTATTGAATTATCAAGAATTCCCTACATTGGCATCTAATATGGTCTTTTGAGATGATGCAATGTCAGCAAAGACATATTGGACAACTATGATCATCCAAGCCAGCAAGCCCTCTTTCTCCCCATCATCTAACACCTCTATGAAGATGACATTTTCTTTGAGTAAGCAAGCCTCATCAACAGCTGTATTGGACTTATACTGAATAAGCAAGCCACGATAACAATATCGCATGACATGGTATTTTATTAATAGATGTTAGCACCTAAATTTTGACAATGCATTTAGGCATTCCTGGCTTAGATATTTAGGGATTGATCATGAACCCTAACAAAAAGAATACTAGTTAAATTGCGTATAGATTTTTCATTGGAGTTAATGGACTGAAGTAAGGGGCCTGAGTTTATTTGAATTATTTGAACTAAGTCCGAGACAGAGGATTTCAATAAATCTTGTTAGAAATAATTATGATTGCATATGCATGGCACATGGGGAATTATAAAATTGGGAAGATTACTTTATTTGATTGAATTAGGAGGTTACATGCCATATATATCTTACTGGAGTTACATGTAATATTATTAAAGATTGTTCATGTTAATGTCAGTTGTGTCACGTCAACATGGGTCAGTAAAAATTGGTCAGATGGACTGAATTAGTACAAATGTAAAAAAGTTTAGGACTCAATTAGTAAAAAATAATAATAATAGGATTGAATTAGTACAATTACAATAAGTTTAAGATTTTTTTTTTTTTTTTATTTCTTATGAGGGAGAATTACCAAAAAAGTCCTAAACCTATTGTAATTGTGCCAATTCAGTCATAAACTTTTTTTTGTCCAATTTAGTCCTAAACCTTTTATAATTGTGCCAATTCAGTCCATCCAACCAAAATGGCCGACCGGCATAGACGTGGGCCGGCCGGCGAGGTAATTTTTTAATTTTTTTTAAATATTTTTAATTTTTTTTTTCGAATTTTTAAATATTTTTTAATTCTTTTTTTTTTTTGGCCTTCTTCTCCTTCCTCTGGCTGGCCGACGCCGGCCAGAGGTGAGGGCCTACGAGGTCAACCTTGCCGGTCACTGGCGAGGCTCGCCCCACCAGTCACTGGCGGAGGCGAGCCTCGTCCAGCGACGGCGAGGCGGCCATCGCCAGATCTGGCGAGGCTCGACCTCGCCATGGCTAGGCAAGGCCGAGCCTCACCAGATCTAGCGACGATGGCCTCGCCGTCGCTGGGCGAGGCCGAGCCTCGCCAGATCTAGCGAACTCGGCCCTCGCCGGCCACTGGCGAGGGCGAGGCCCCGCCGTGCTACGTGGTGTAGTCGAGGAACCCGCGGAGGAGCTCGATCTCGTCCTCGTCGGTCTAGAGGCGCTGGAATAGGGTTTTGGCGACGGTCATGGCCGGGGAGGGCTGCTTGAGCTTGGAGGGGGCGATCGTGCCGACGATCGGGGGGATGGGGAGGCGGCAGAGGCGGCGGGGGTGGCGATGGCGTCGGCCGGCCGAGGAAGGAGAAGAAGGCCAAAAAAAAAAAAAGAATTTAAAAATATTTAAAAATTAGAAAAAAAAAAAAAAATATATATTAAAAAATATTAAAAAATTACCTCGCCTCCCGGCTTCCCCCCGCCGGCATCCACGTCAGCGCCGGCCGGCTAATTTTGGCCGGATGGACTGAATTGGCACAATTATAAAAGGTTTAGGACTAAATTGGACAAAAAAAAAGTTTATGACTGAATTGACACAATTGTAATAGGTTTATGACTTTTTTGGTAATTCTCCCTTTCTTGTGACATGAGCTGAAGAATTTGCAGAAGTGGCAGATGCCGTCCCTTAGTTTAATTGATCATATTATGGACAAACACAATATCAAAAATTCACTTAGCTTGTACTTTTATAATTGAAACATAAGAAATAAAGGAAGCATGAAAATCGCGAGTGGTACAAGAATAATTAAATGGTATGGACCGCATTGTCCCATCATACAAAGAATCTAAATGGAATAAAAACGAGGTAAAATATATGTTGGCGGATCCACGTGGTTCGTTTTGCTTAGGGGCAAGTAAACAATCATGCGTTCACATTCGTAAAACCAGAAGCAGGATCGATTGTATTTGAAACCCTCGATCCTCGGTCCCCTATAACTTTTTGTGTTCACACGTGATTTTTCGTTAAATAATATGGGACATATCTAACAGCTTGAGGCGAGAGTAGTGATGATTTAGGGTTTCTATGGCATGTGTCACGTTCATGCTCATGAGCTATGATCTTTCCTGCATTTTGATCTTGCTACCACTGTTGTCTTAGTCTGGAATAATACCGTTCGACACGCTCATTATGATAATTCATAACCGTTATCCATAACCGGTTAGAGGTCTTATATGGATTGATGATGAATTCGCTGGACGTGATAGCAGTTCTTTTCTAAATTGATTACCCACAAGCTTGTGATACGTAAATGCTCTAAATGCTCTTCTGCGTACTTTGGAAGAAGCAGACGATTAAGAATTTTCTTTTTTTATAATTCTCTTGAGAAGAAAGGTAATAACATTTATAGTCATAAGTCCACTCATGATACATCCAGAATCTTCACTTGATGATTTGTAAATTTATTAATCAGCTCACTTCACTTCCTGCATTCCAAGGTTTTCATACCTCATAAATCTGCACGAAGGTTGCATTTCACTGAATCACCCAATCTCACAATTTGACATGTTGACCCTTATGTACCCTGATCGAAGGAAAAGATTAGAGGCATGGACTGCAAAAGCACCTGGTATATACTATAATGCTCGTGTTTTTCGTTTCACTGATCACAACAGCAGAAATGATATATAACATCTACTATATGGTAGTCGCATTTGTTAAGCAAGTACAAATGGAAGAACAAATTCCACACAATAGTTCATTTCAATTGACATGGGTTTAAGATTATAGCTAATTTTAATGTTAAATGTATGTAAAAGGTATACGTCGTTCGAGAAAATGTAATTTCACACCACGTGGATCCACTTTTATTAGCTAGTACACCGTCGCAGGAATTTATTTGTTGAGAAGTGCATACGACAATCCTCAACGCCCATGACAATCTGCCATCAAATGCAACGAAGGATGAAGTGATCTTGTAGTTTGCATGCAATCAATTATTTTTGTGTCATATAATGGAAGTAAGAGTAAATGGAAGATGAATTGTATCCACTTGAAAAACCAATTCTTTTTCTCAAAATCTGCAAGGCAAAGCAAAATGCTTACTGTTATTTAATTTCGGTTTCACGCGCATCCAAAAGATGGGGCTTTTGGTCTTTACCCAAAAAAAAAAAAAGATGGGGCTTTTGGTTGCAAGCTTAGTTGGAGATGGATGCGCTCAGGTATATCATCTTTATCCGGCATTGCTGGATCGCTACTCTTGCTCATTTCTTTACTCGAACTAGTTTCTGCAAAAAACTGAGACAGAGGAACCGATTCTAAATATTCTTAAGTTGGGAAAACTATCGAGCCCGAGGTTCAAGAATTACAGGGAAACAACATGACTGTGACATGGGGAAACCCTATCTTAGGAGTTTGAAAGTCTTTTCTTGAGAAAGTACTTCTAACTATTTGTAGAAGCATGATATCCCTATCAATGCAAATCCTTGTGCGAAGCACTTGAGTTCGCAGTTTTCTCTCCAAAAAGGTAACACTACTCATGGGGTGATCAGTTTTTTTTTTTTTTTTTTTTTGGTTATACTCCTCTCTTCTATGTACATGTGTGTGTAGTACTTATGGGGATTAAACCCTTCACCAACAGAGCTGCATGCCTATTGGTAGGGTGACTGGGTTTGCATAGACAGAAACGATGCTCTCTAAAAGCACCCAATAATCTCTCTTTATTGAGATACAGATCCCACGTGGAGAAAATTTTTTGCATCTGTACGTCTCATCCTTTGCTCATATGGTCATGTGAAATCTATATAATAACGGATTGGCTTTGTCCATTTTGTGACAATTAGTTCAAATATTTTCCTTTATTTTGACTCATGTGTATGATAAATGTCTGAAACATAAAAATTTCGTAGTGCAGGTAAACAATTCCTTGATTGATCTATGGGCTTTAAGGAAAGTGTACGTACCTCCCCCTTAATGTCTCTGTGATCTCGATTTAAGACTCTCAACTTCTTCCGCAATTCTACATTTTCTTGTTCAACGTCATCAGCCTGCAACCCAAAAAGAAATCAACTATCTACAGGGATGAAACCATTCTAATGTAGGTTAACGAGAGGAGAGAGAGAGAGAGAGAGAGAGAGAGAGAGAGAGAGAGAGAGTATATTTCCATGTGAAACCTTTCTCTTTAGCTCCCTCATTTCTTCCATGAAAGTCTGGTCCTATTTAGATGAACAGTAACAAATTATAGTAATCATATTACGCAAAAGCATGCCGATAATGAATTAAATAAAACGAATCGGGATATTTCTTGCACCACAAATGACAGGGTCTTCGCATGTATTACCTTCCTCGAGCGGACATTCTTCAAACCCATCTCTAACACATTTTCCAAGTTTTTCATGTCCTCCAAACTTAGTTTCGAAAGCTCTTCTCCCATCAGTTGCCTGTGTACTCGAGGATACATAAATTAGCTGCTGATGCTCAATTTTTTGACAAAACATTCAGGAAACACTGTAATCACATGCATCACTTTTGGGCTGAGGACCTCAAGTTTCAGTAGCAGACTTGATTTTTCATACATGACTTTCGGATTACCAATACAAGAGCGAACACTTGTTTAGATTTATATGTATAGACATGATCCGTATGATACTAATCATCACCTCATTTCTTTGCGATCAACAAACTAAAACAAGAATTCTACCAATGAGCCTCCGGTTACGAAAAGGTAATATTCGTTAGCTGCAGGTACATTCATTAATTGTTACTTAAGACTTCAAATCTAGCCAGCATTGACAATGGCATGCGTTCGTGCATTTGCATTGTCTTTCATCTCCTTTGGGTTTTCATTATACTTCAAAGTAAATTTGGGGGACAGAAGAAAATATTTAAGATGATTTTTCAACATTTAAAATAAAGCTTACACACGTATAGAAAGAATGTCTATCAGAGGTTGTCATACTATGATTTCCCTCGCTTTAGTGTGGTCCTAGTTACATTAAACTCTCATGTGCAAGCCGGATTAGAAATAACACATGAAATTTAACGACCATGGTGGAGGCACATGCAAAACAAATTGGGGCAGAAACTGGTTCTGATACCATGCTAGAAAATCAAACTCAAAAGTACAAGTTCATAGATGAAAGGAAACCATGTGTATATAAAGAGTATATAGAACCCAAAATCAAATGATGTAGGATATTTCAAACTAAATATTTAACCACTTGTAGTATTAGTGAAACTTAGCTTGTATTGAAAATTCTGACTATATGCCGGTCATTTCCAAGTTCAATTAACTCTCGGTTGGATGGAAAAGGCAACTTGTAACCAACTAAGCAGGAGATGTACCTGTTGTATTTCTGCAGATTCCTCAGCTGTTGCATCGTGTTCTCCGTCTCCTTTTTCAAAAACTGAAGGATTAAAATTAGTGCACGCTATTAGACTGATTATTACTTTTTCAAATGGATGCTGCATTAAAATTTAATTGCTCTCTTATCCTTTAAACTCCTGTTTTTACTCTGAATAGTACTAATCTAGCTCTCTCCGTTTTGTTTGAATGTTTGCGACACAAGAATTGGCGGAGCTAGTAGAAAAGAGAAAGACTTTTAAAGAATATAAGTATAAGATCACACGATTTACCCATCTGTCTACTAGTTTAATCCTTTGAATACTGAGAGAGGAGCACAAAATTTTGTTAGTATCGAAGTTGAGTTCTAATACTTTATGTTCCCTTTCTCGGAACTGATTATCTTGTTCACCTTATCTTGTTCATCTTATTTTCCATTCTTCAACTTCACGTACAAATCCTCATTCTGTTTGCTCTAATTGGTGGTGCTTTAAGATTAACATATCTTATATATAAGCTTCCATCCTACCTTACATACTTGCATCATGCTCTACCTATATGTCAAGAATAAGCTTTCAGATGGATTGTAATGTTCCATAGAATTTTTCACATGGTATCAAAAATGGAAGTCTTAGATATAATTAAATATATAAAGACCATCATCAATTTGCATCCCTTACCATAAGTAACTTTCAGTGATCAGCCAAGTCCCAATATGCACATGCCCAGAGAAACTGAGTGAAATCACACCTCCATTAATTATCTTGATCTCTTAGAAGAATTGACAGTGATCTTAGAATAAATACAAAAATCATACATGTCTCACGATGTAGTGTTTTAAAAGCTCTAGAAATATGATATAAGATGTTTTCACCAATCTAGTTCGGCTAATTGTTTGGGTCTTCTCCATCATTGATTAGCATGTCGTGCCCATTCATGAAATTACATGTGCAAGCTTTTGACGTGACTTAAAGTTGAACCTCCAATTCGGTCAAGCAAACGAGAGCACAAAAGAAATACCTAGCTATTACTAGTTAAAGACAACGCGTGAGCTTTTACTGGGTCTTTGCCATTTACCTGGATCTCCGCGGCAGTCGCATGTTGTTGCTGGTTGTCTCGCTTCGTTATGTTATAACGCTCGATAACTGAATTAATGCTAAAGAGAAAACACAAGAACAATTGCAAATGCTGCGTGAAAAATGCAAGAACAGATTTCTTGCAGATTGTCAAGTTCATGAAAAATCCACGAGGCACATCCTTCTTGTATAGACTCGTTCCTACTATTTAGTTATTTGCAATCCCCTCATCTATATCAGATTTTAAGCAAACAGATTCTGAGCAATGAAAGACTAGACATCGCGCTCGAAGAAATTTTACTTCTGTGACAAATTTTCAGAAGATTTGTTCTCTTTTTTTGTTTTTTTCCACAAATTCTAAGTTTTAAGACAAAATGAAAATGCCCTTAGTTTCATCGGCATTTTTGATTGGTCGAAGGTAAATTGAGATTCGCAACTAGTTGATGAAACTCGATTTTTGAAATACTTCTTCCCAATACTTTGTCAAAATGGAGTATTACGTGAAATGATATAACTCTGTTTCTCAAGAAAATAAATGAATCTTGTTGGAATGATTGAACGGGTCAAAAAATCAAAATATCTTTAAGCACGAGATCTAGCTATTTTGATCTCCATTTCAGCTAGAGGCTGCAGTTAATTGGGCTGAAAAAGGAAAATATAGACCACCAATGGATTTCATATGCCCAATTTTTCCTACCAAAATTGTTACATCTTTTCTGCTCTCTTTACAAGGCACCAAGAAAACCATTCGCTGCGAACAAGTCTTCTTTCAGAAGCAGCGTTTAATTGTTGATGGGGAGGGAGAGAGAGAGAGAGAGAGAGAGAGCTGACCTGGTGCTCTCGTAATCGTAAAGCTTGCCAGTGCAGGAGAAGATGATGGCACCAATCTCAGCGTCGCAAAGAATCGAGAGCTCCTTTGCCTTCTTCAGTAGCCCAGTCCTTCTCTTGAAGAAAGTCACTTGCCTGCTCTTCGAGCTAGTAATCCTTCGGATTGCGATCTTCCCCTTCACCATCTTCGCTTCTCACCACTTGTGAGCAGATCTTTCTAGATCAAAAAGGATGACGGTTCTTTTTCTCAAGAAAGGATCAGAAAAAAGATGAAAAACTGGCTGAAATGAAAGATGATGGCGAAGAACGGCGTTTCTCTGACAACCCCTGTGATTATAAACTTCCAGAAACAGAAGAAGACAACAGATCAGTACGACTTACACGTTCTTGGTTAGGGTTTTAAATGGATGGCTTCACAGGATTGGAGATTGAAGAAAGTCGTCGGTCGTCGGTCGTCTTGAAAATGGCCCCTTCAAAGTACAGTTCTCCGTAAGTAGGGCTGCGATTTGATGGGGGTCCACGATGAGGGGGGAAGAACTTAGAGGCAAAGTAAATTATTTTAATGTTCGCAAGTTTTTTTTTTAATGAAACGGGATTAGTTATCACAAAGCCCATTATTTTGAGGCTTTTTTGGATAATATTAGGATGTGATTTATACTTCCTATTGACATATGATGGAGCGGGCCCCCATAGTCAGAGAGCTAAGAAGAATCCTAGCTTTTGTACAAAAACAAAGCATATCAATATATAATATCACTTCATCCATGAGAAAGTGGAACAGAAGGTTGTAATGCTAAAAAAAATTGACGCAATAGTGCAGATTTCTTTTACCAAGGCAGTAAATGTAGAAAAGTTTAGATGATGTACAATTGTGTTATGTCTAAAGAAGCATGTGGAGTTTTTGCCAAGTGGGAAAGTGTTGGGAAGTGATTCCTACTTTCCATTGACAAATTGGTACGAAAGGCTCACTCAAATTCTTATGTTCTCATCATAATAATGTACAACATAGAGGTGCAAAGTGCTAATTATAACAGAATTTTATAATGAATGTAGCCCTAATTTAAAGGTGAATCAGAATAAATCATTGTGTCTCAAATTCTCTTCCTCCCGTTTACTCTATATTTCATTGTGATTGTGCAACAAACCATTTGGATGGGGCAAAGAGGGATAAAGAGAGGTGACTGTTTATATGAGAACTAAGATCCACTTACCCCAGTCTAAGACCATTTCTTCGACACCTGTTTTTAGCAATTGATTCATGTAGTTAATTATGAATAAGTTTCCTATCATAGGTTCTCAATGGACATATACTTAATCCAATTAAACTAACTGTGCAGTGCATAATATGGCCAATGGATAATGTATGTGTTAAATTTGGTACCGTGATTTAACAGTCGTGTGGCTTTTATATGTTAAAAAATGGAAAGACGAATGATTAGTTGATTCTACTTGGGAGAGGTGTGAGCTTGGTTCTGCAAGAAGACATTTTCTTGCTCTGCACCATATATTAACGATCTTGTACTGCATACGGTCAAAAGTAAACTTGTAATTCTCAAGTCATGGATAAAATATATTTCTTCAGTTAAAACTAATCAATCGCTAACAATATGTTGTAGGTAAAATAAATTGGCTAATGGTATTCTTAATACAAGAAAATCGACAGAATATATACTGATTTAAATCTTTCTTGCGACCATAATTTAGCTTTATAGAGATCTACTCTAAATTTGATTTTAGATAACCATGAAAAAGCATATAAAAAAATTAGATATATCCGAGTTACGTAATTTTATGGTGGCAGCGCAATTAGAGGTTTTAAAAATACATCAATATCTTTCAATTCTTGATGTAATTACACGCTAACTATTCAGTCATTCAATGCATCTAAGATCAGGATTCATGAACCTATCCTTTAGGGGTTCCTACTTCAAACATAGAACGGCCGCTCTTTTGACGTCTCTAGAACTTCTAGCGTGCGTTATTGTTGCTAGAGGTGAACACCAATCCCAAGTTAAACTGTAAATCAAACTAAACTAATAAGTTTTGGGCGATTTTTGTGGGAACTGGTCTCGTTTCCAGTTGGAATCGAGAATAACCAGTTGGGTTTTTTGATTCCTAAGGAGGAACTAGATCATACTAGCCCAAAATATCTCATATTTCAAATATTTTATGCAACGAAGGGCAAACCCTCAATTAGGTATAAATCATGCATTTACCTAATAGTTTAAATTTTTAGAATGGTCTGTAGTAGTCCCACAAAATCTCAATATATTATAAATGAATAAGGAGCAACTGTTTTGGGCTTATTATGAACATCATGGTGCTAGGCTATCAGAACTCAACAAATCGAATTAAAATGAATCGTGAGAAAAGTTAATACACATGCTTGAATCACGAATTTTAATAAAAGATGGATGATATAAAAATGATTAAGTAGATACAAATCACAACAAGAAACAATTTTAAAATAGCGTCCAATAATATTGATTCATTTCCAGAAGGTAGAGTAAACTCATGCAATTAGTTATAGTTGAGAGAGTCCATCCAATGATGACATATTATTGCATCATATCCATGGAAAAGAAGCTAAGTACTCTTAATCGATGCAAGCTTCATTAGAATCCACCACAGCTTCATTAAACAAACACAAATGAGAGACAGAAGGCAAGCATTTTGCATTTATTAAATTGCGCATCTAAGTGAAACTAATACCAAATTAGAAAGTGGCCTTTATAAACTATAGCATAGGAAAGGGACTTCTAATAAAATGTGCATGCATCCATGTAATATCACCACTATCTTTAACGAGTACCAAATTAAAGTTTACACGATAGAACCGATAACATCATTAGGGTTTGACTTGATCATGAATATGACGGGTCGCTAATTGTTGACACCTAAATTTTAATTAGTTTTATTAATTAATTTTTTAATTTTTTCTTTTCAGATAAATAGATAATAAAAAGATAAAACAACAAAACAAATAAAAACAAGAAAAAAACATAAGAAAGCAAAAGCCCAGCCCCTCCCCTCTTTTTCTTTTCCACGCAGGCCTAAGGCCCAAGCCTTGTTTTTTTTTTTTTTTTGAGTTTTGGCCCGGCCCCCCCTCTCTTCTTCTTCCTCCCATCTTCTTCTTCCTTCCTCGAGCACAACCTACAACAGAGAGAGGAGCGTAGGCCGGTGGCTAAGAGGACGCGCATTGAAGGCGAGCATGCCTCCGTGGAAGGGGGAAGATTTGACGCCGGTTCAGCCGCACCCAGGGCCGGTCGGCATGCGAGAGCCAACGGCCGAACCTCCGTCGACCGGCCTCCTCCTCGCCTATAAATAGAGGAGCACCTCCGTCGATGAAGGGACGGCGAACTCCGAGATCTTCCCTTTGAGAGACTTCAAGGGGGGAAATCAAAGAGCAAGCCAAGAGGGCAGAGGATCGGGTCGCAAGCTAAACGACCTCCCACCGAGAGACATCGGGGGAGGCCAGCGGCAAGCAAACCCCGATCCGCGAGCAGGTGAGCCTGAGGGGAAGAGATCCGAGGTGAGAGGTCAGATCTGAGTGTGAGAGGGCTGAACGATAGAAGCCGAAGGAGGGAGGGTCGGATTCGAGGAGAAAGCAGGTACCGTCGACGCTGCCCAACGCCGTCCCTGCGCCGAGCCGAGCACTCCCGACCACCCCAACGCCGTTGCTGAGACCGATTCACCCAAAGCCGCACCAGATCTGGGATTGATTTAGCTCTGTCACACCCCCGACGCCGCTCCAGATCTGCAAAGGTTGAGGGCCCACTGTCGCTGCACCATCCCGACCACCGCTCCCTGCCGTCGCCCCCTACCGACGAGCCTCGGTTGAAATCCCTGAAGCCAGTGAGCATCTCTGATCCCCCCCCCCCTCTCGTCTGTCACCTCGCTTCTGGGTTGGCAGCCAGAGCTCGCGGCCATTGAGCTCGCGGAAGCTCCGACTACTAGTCGTGCTCTGTCCGCCGTGCCCCCTGCATCTCCACCCATCACCGCTACCACGCCGCATCAATTCACAGCCGCTGTCCTCCATATCGCTGTCGTCGCCGATGCCGATCTGCCGTCCCAGCTCCTCCATCAACGTCGCGTCCAAGCGAAAGAGGAAGGAGGCATCGCATCAGGTCAGAAACAGGTCGTGGCCGGGTAGGGTTCCATGATCCGGGTCGTGGCTGTGAACCGGGTCGAAATCGGGCGGAGCCGGGTTGGCGTCTGGGTAGGGTTTCCCCAAGTCAGGCCTGCACACGTGGACCGGGTGGTTGTTGGGCTGAAGTTCTTTTGACGAAAATGGGCTTAAACGTTTGGGCTTTTGTGTTTTTAAAGAAAAACCAAAAGAGGGCCTGAGTTGGGCCCACATATGAGCAGACGACTTGGGTCGGTCCCAACCCGGGAACTCGACCCGGGTCGTTTTTTTTTTTTTAATATTAATATATTAATATATTAATATAAAATATTATTTTATTTTTTAAAAAAGGAAAAAATCCAAGTCGGGCCCGCAATGCAGGCCCATCCTCGTTCGGATCGCTGGCCTAGGTCGGACCCAACCCGCGGATCCGACCCGGGTCAGTTTTTATATTATTTTAAATAAATAAAAAAATAATAAATGTTTTATCGAGAAAAATCAAAAAATAATTTATTTTCCAAAAATAATTTATTTTCCGAAAAATCAAAAATATTTCATATTTTCCAAAAAATGCCAAAAGTCCAAAAAAAGCTAAAAATTCATGAAAAAGCCAAAAAATTCAAAAAAAAGCCAAAAAATTCAGAAAAAGCCAAAAGACTTGTATTTTTTTCAAAAATACCAAAAAAGGTCAAAAAAAATCCCTTTCATGTAAAAAAAATAGAAAAAGACCCAAAAAAAAAATGTTTTTCTCCAAAAATGCATGGAAAACCCCTCGAGCATCCAAAAAGCCTCAAGATTTAAACAAGATTAGGTACCGAAAGGGCATTAGTGATTAACTAGTGTAATCAAGTCCCGATCCTAATTTCTCTGCAGTTGCACGAGGAGTGAATATTTCTCTCAATACTTCACTTGGGTTTCTAATCAACCTACCCCAAATTGATTAGTGGCGACTCCCTTTTAAAAATCAACTTACAGTTTAAAAAAAAAACTTAGACTATTAAAGTCGTGAATTGGTGGACTTGGGAGAGTCCGGGCATAACTAATTTCAGCCGAGCCATTAGCCTCCTTAGGCGCTCATACCCGATTGCGGGCGCCAAAGAAAAAGAGGTCGCGACACTAATCATCAAATTTTTCCGATCCATGTGCCTATGGAACCTCTTAGAAATAATTCAAGGAGGACAACATGGTTGCTAGGATTATCGAAGAGATTCAAGTCGCAACCATAGATGATTAGCATAAGATATCAAGTGTGAACACATCGTGGAATATTTCATTAATCATCACGCATTTGACTAGCTCTGCGTCCTTTTATTCATCTATTCATTTGTCAGCGCATTATTCTAGATGTGCTTAGTTAGTATTTAATAGAATAGGCGGCATCTCGATCTCTGTCCCGGCCATGTCTTTATGTGCTTTTCTCATGATCTGCTCCGGCAGGCAGAAAGAAGAAGAAGGACTTGTTAAGTGCCATGGATATAATATTGGTAAAGTAATTATGTCTTTGGCCAAAAAAAAAAGTAATTATGTCCGAATTTAAATAAGGAAAATTAAAGGGTTGTCCAAGTCGTGACAAAATTCTTGTGGACTTGATTGCGGCGTATGCCAATGAGGCCATGTCTAAGATGGACATTGGGCCACGATGTGATAAGCCGGCCCAGAGTGTTAACTCTTTTTTTTTTTTTTTGGCCCAGAGTGTTAACTTGGTAAACTGCAACGTTTTTTCCAAGCACGTTAACGGACTAATGCTAAACTAAACCCTGGAAAAATTGAGTGATCTGATTGGTGGTCGCACCGAATTCAAGTGGTTCCTTGGGCAGGGAATTGTATCCGTCGTGGAAATATCTGATTAAATTTTATAGACAATTTCTTCTCTTTCAAGGGCTTGCTTTCTTGTTCTCTTGATGTTAACTAACAGAATCAATTAAGGAGGTGAATTGGTGGTTTTAATAAATCTTGAAAAAACATTACGGATTTAAAGATGCCTAGATTGATATAAAAATGATTAGGTGAAACGGAGTGTTAATATAAACATATTCTAGTTAAATCAAGCAATGCAATGCAATGTTTCAATAAGATAATAAATGAATATGATTAGAGAAATAGATAACATTTATTATAGTGATTCGGCTTGTATAAATCTATAGTCACTATTTTAGACTAATATCTTATTTGCTGTATTCCATTAATCAATAGTTGAGAAGTTATAGTATGTTGCTTATACTCAAGCCTTTTTCCTCAAGAATTGTGCTACTTATATCCAAGCATATATAGGTCTCACTATCTCTCACCTAAGTACTAATTATAGTTCTACCAACACTTGCCAAAAGATTACAATATTAAGCTCATAGAAAATAATGGAAAAAGATGTAAAGCTCTCTCGAAATATGGAATTATGAAATCTTGATATCTCTCTTTAACGCCTTGGTCTTCTTTCATACTCCTCCCATCCAAGGCTCCCATTGAACAATTTTCAAGGGGATCAATCTCCAATCTAGCCATTGGACAATTGTTGAGAAGTTTGGGTTGTTGTTGAGGTTGATAAATGAGAATCATCATAGATTTGGTTATCCATAAAATCAAATCTTGGTTCCCAAAATTGAAGTGCCTTAACTATGGGGAGAATCTTGCGTTTATAATCAATCAAGGATGATTGAATATTTTTGGGAAGATAATATTTAAGATTAATGGAAAATCAAAATATTTTTTGAATTAGGAATCCATATTGGATCACAAGACATCAAGGAACGAGATAAAATATCTCCAAATAATAATCTTGAAGTTTGAAAATATTGTTGTCAAAGGTTGTATGTCCGCAATTACTAATACCTAGCTTTCCAGTACAACGTCGATGTCCAATTGGTATGCTACTAATTTTCACTCAGTACGTTATATGTATCCATACAATAGATATATCTAGCTTTTTGGACATATTCAATCGTTTCTATCAAGAAAAATCCCATTCCTAAACGAGGCTAAAGAGAAACCACAATTAATTTATTGAAAAGTGCACAATAAAGTGATAATCAAAATCGAAATGTGCAAAAAGCAACCTAAGATTTGTCTTCAAGAACATTCAAACCTTATTTATAAAATCATAGGAGCTTGTTCAATTTTGAATGCAATTTTTTTATCAAGGATTTTTATGCATTTTAAATGAAAAATACTCAAAAACTAGTTTTAAAGCTTTCTCATAATTTTTAGAAAATATAAAATTTTCCGAAAATAGGGACCCCTTTCCGCCGTCCGGGATGTCAGGGCCCCAGGCCCTCAGTCAGTCTGGGCTCAGCACGTGAGCCCAGTCCGAGAAAGCCCAAACCCCCTAAAACCCTAAATGAGGTCAGCCTGGCCCACTATTCTATTCAAGCCCAGACCAAACCTGAACCCACCTAGCCCAAATGAAACGCACACACACTAAATCCACCATGACAAATTCAGCCTAGCATAAAAAATGAGCCGGCCCATGCACAACAAGCCTTGGCCTACCAGACCCGGCCCCGGCCAGACCGACCCGGTTCGCGGTCCTCCTCCTGCAACCGCGCCGTTCGCGGTCTCCCTCCCGCAGGGCGCACCGCGCCGCCCCAGGCCGAGGGCGGCTTGCCTCCAGCCGGCGGCGGCGGCGGCGGCGGTGGCGGCGGCGGCGGCGGTGGCGGCAGCGACCGGCGGCGGCGGCGGCGGCGGCAGCGGCGGCGGGGGTCGGCCTCCTCACACCCAAAGGTCGGGGACCAAAAAATCCCCGGACTTCTCTCTCCGACCTTCCCCTTTTAAGCTCCCCCGGCAGCCGCGTATGGCGCCTGCCTCCGCCAGCTCGCCGTGCCGGCTTGCCCCCCGACCGCTAGCCTTGGTCGACGCCAGCTCTCTGTTCTTCCTGTTGCTCTGTACGTCGTCGTCTTCTGCTCTCTCCGTCTCTCGTGTGAAGCGCGTGAGAGGAAGAAAACCAAAAGGGGAATAGAGCGGGCTGAAGCCGGAAAAGAAAATGGGCTGGGCCCGGCCCAGGAGGGGGAGAAGAAAAAGGAAAAGAGGCCGTGCAGGCCTAACAATTAACAGATGATGAATCGGTTGCCAAAATTTAGGGATCCACACAAATAATTTTGGATTGCTTTGTATCAATCGAGTTAGAGAATTGTTACTAGAGGGTAAATGACCACGTCCCGGTCAATGCTTAAGTGTTTTTACTGTTATATAATAAGAACAATATTAAAGTTTGATGTAACAATTTATAACTTTTCATTGCATATACTATTCCTTATTATTATTATTATTATTATTATTATTATTATTATTATTATTATTATTATTATTATTTATTATTATTATTATTATTATTTGAATAATGGAGTATTGATCAAATACATTTAATAACTCATGTATTTAAGAATAAATTATTCATAATTATGAATAAAAAATTATGAATAATCTAATGCATTCAAAATTTCATATTTTCATAGGTCATGAATTTAAGAAATTGTTGGAGATGTAAATGGTTTCTATATTTGTATATTGAACAAGTTTTGCTTGCATTGTATTATTTGTAAACATACCAAAAAACATGAGAATGCATTATATAACAAAAAAAATAAAAAAAAAAGGTGTGTATCCATAACAATAATTAGTAACCAAATGGCATGTGTAGTTATACATATTTTGATCTTTTGGTATGCCTCACATGCATTAGAACTCTCCGAAAAGGATGAAGTTTCTTGTTAAATTCCATAAGTGTTCTTGTATAAAGTGAATAGTGGGATGCGAATAGATCCATTTCTTAAGGTCCACCTTACAAAATTGAAGAGGCACTAAATGCTCCAATCAAGCAAGATATTGATCGATGATCTATCAGAAAATAACCATGTCACATACTCATGAATCCAAGTCATATGATAGAACTTGCCCACCAAATTTAATTGTGGGATTATGGAAATTTAAAAAAAAAAAATATGATCAATGTGCATTATTCTAAAAAGGAAAAGAAAAGTAAAAAACGAACTGCTCGATCAAAGTTTATGGTTGAAATGAAGGCAACGGAGTCATTCTACTGATCATCTCCTTGTATCTTAGTAAGCTCATTCGCTCCCTTCACTTGCGACTCCGACTGCAATTTTATATCTTTTACCATGAGAGAAAAAAATAGATAGTTGGAAACTGGATCTTCGGATTCATTAACCTTGGAATTAAACTATTGGCCCGGATTCTTTTTAAGGGTAATCATCCGTTTACAAGCAATTAGGACATGAAATCGATACAGTGAATCTTAGTATGAATCTCTTGCAAAAACCTTAGGTTTTGTCTGGCCGTCGAAGTGAAATTAAAGATCTGCTTGCTCACATCAAAACTGGCAGCAATCAGTGCTTTAATCGTGAGGGAGCACAGAGGCTACTCATTATCATCTAGAGTCGTGAAGTCGCCTGGTCGAGATAATCGTAACCTGTCAAAAGGATTTTCGATTTAATGTCTTCTTGAAGAATATCGACAAAAGTAAGGCATAAAAAGTATTCAGGGCTTGTACGTTGGAAGTGTAAAGGAGTAAACAACTCACCCCAATTCTGTGGTCACCGGAGGAGTTGCGCTCCTATTTCGACGCGAGGGCCGTCTCGAAGGGGAAGGAATTGGTATATCTGTATCATCTCCGGTGTTAATGCCATATGATACATGAAATCTGTTGGCCTCACTACTAGAACTCCCTTCCCTGTGGATCTGACACTGAAAAATGTTAAGGTGACCGCCAAAAGAAAATGTAGTGAAAACCTAATTCATAATATTCACTAAAACTGCTTAGACCAAGAAAAAATAATCACTAATACAGCCAGTATGATTCATCCCGTCAAGATAGGAAGATAGGCTTAATATATAGTTCACTCCACATCAGAAACATATTTGCTTATGGCAAAGACCAGCAAAATGTCGGCACATGCTGTCAACTTTGTGTAAGTATCTCATTTGAAACAAATATCCTCATTTATAAGATGAGAACCTGGTAACATAAAAACATTCGAAACAATCAGAGAATGTCTGCCTGCGTGCACAAGTTGTGTGTATCTGCACATACAAAGACACTTCTCCAGGAATTCTGAATTTTCTTTGTCAATAAGATTTACCTTCTCTTGCAGCTCTATATTTTCTTGATGAATGAGGTTTCTCTGCAGTAAATTAATCCAGTATTAGCTGACTTACAGTTGAACTAGGAGAAAGAATAAATGGGATCTATAGCCAAAGTAAGACCTTGCGATGGAGCTCATTTATTTGATCCATCATAATCTGCTCCTGAATCACAGTATAACATGAGATGATTAGATGTATAATTCGTTGTTTAACATAAATGGGATGATAATACTATGTCCAAAAGTACCTTTTGAAGGCGGATAGTCGATAAGCTCATCTCTAATTGGTTCTCCAAATTCTGTATATCCTTCACACTCAAGCCTGAGAGGTCTTCACCCATCAGTTGCCTGCAAGTACTCAAATAGCCTCCTTATGTGTAACTGCTCATACTATAATTCTTGATCAAAGAAGATGGTTTGCATTTACACATCATCCACATCATAATATGAGCCATGCCATATATGTTTCTATAGAAGACTCTGGTTAAATTAAAAAAAACCAAACTTGAGTATGGATTTCTTCCAATATAATAACCAAACAAACAAATCAAAAACTTAAGCACTGTAGACTCATCTTGGCTTCGACAAATACGTTAGGGATGTGAACAATCAAGGGACATACATGCACAATCAAGAAAGGTGTGGAGAATCTCATAATTATCTCTAACACAATTAAAGATAGCCTGACTCTGGTCAACCAACCTGAGTGAAGCTTCAAATAGAGCCATATAAACTGGTGTTCGACCAGCATGAAGTTGATTCTAGGGAAGAAGGTGAAGATGGTTGACGATTCGGATTTATGTTCAAAGGATCACAGCTACAGAGAAAACACATTTTACTTTTCTATTGATGGTAGACAGGCAGGAACACAACAAGAAGGGCATTTATGCAAATGGAGACAGACCAGGGGAGGATTGAAGGATTTGTATCAAAGATTAATGTTGCAATGGCGAAAGATTTGGTCACATCTCAAAAACGCCAACTGAGAAGCATATATTTAAATTTCTCCAGAGGAAAGAACATTGTTTGAAACTATATTTTATGCTCTATAGAAATATTAAGGAGTGTTAGAAAGTGATCAAAGTCTATAAGGCAGCCCAACTCTGTTCAGTCGCTTGCCTGACATCGTTTGCTTTTGGTTTTGAAACTTGTCAAACTAATTTGAAGTAGTATAAGACCGTAGATAATAACCAAGACGTGTGATGGGATATGAGGAACGTACTGATGCCTAATATTCTCATCCTGGCTCTATTACCCCTGAAGGCAGCCCCACTCAAGTCTGTTGCTAGCTTGATATTGTCCTCTCTGGTCGAGCCTTACTCATGCTTGCATGATTTTACGATACGTTGTACTGATTTGAGGCTCATACACAAGTGATCTGGAATTGGAGATATATCTAATGCCTAATAATTGATAAGTTCAAACCAAATATATATGCATGGGAACTGAGAACGTGAAAAAAGAAAGAGACTTTTGAGGCTTTAAGAAAAGTCTTCAATTAAAAGCATGCTGAAGTATGGTACTGAGTCATAAGTATGGATGAGGAACTACTATTATTAGTCCATGTAAGCCTAGAGTTGAAAAATGTGAATATTTGAGAGAATTGTAGCGAGTGAAAAAAGCACCAAAAAATTAGAGAGGTAGAAATTAAGTTGATGAGAGTATGAACATAAATGGGAGCACTATAGTCTTAGAAAATTAAAGAGAAATGTTCCAAGAATTTGAAAGTCAAAACACTAAATTGTACCTTAATTGGGCAGACTTAGTTCTTGACAAGAATAAAGACTTTGCACTTATCCAAATGCCTCTCGACTTTAATTCATTCACTCTTTTCTACTTTGCAGATACATAATTGGTATTTGACTACGAGGATACTTGCATACACACTACTGTAGGAAGCTCTTAAATTGTGACACTGATGTACCTGTGGTACTCTTGCAGACCTTGGAGTTGACGATTCAAGTTTGCTATCTCTTCTTCTAAAACCTGCAAACAGTAATTAGAAGAAATTCCCAGATAACTAATTTAACATCAATGTGTGTTCTCCTGTGATAGTGTTGAAGGCTAGGATGTTTATGTGACGTACCTTGGCATCAAAGGTTGGCTGATCCAGTTCCGGTTGGGCCTCCCGCTTCAGATTGTTGTAGCGTTCGATGACTGAGTCCATGCTGAACACAAACAAGAGTCACTCCAAGAGAGCTATATCATAAAGATTGATGTAATCAAGAATGGGAGACGGTATTTGATGCTCTTGAGGCATATAAAAGATTTGTGGATTTTAGACCGTTACTTACTTGGTTGATTCATAGGAGAAGGAAAAGGAAAATTTAGGGCAAAAGTTGAACTAAAAACAAGAGTCACAACAGTGTTGAAATTCAGCTCGCAGACAGTTGAAGCAATGAATAATCAGTTTAGTAAGTTTGAACTGAACTGAAAATATGAAGCTTTGGTGACACGAGAGAAGACATAACAAAGAACCTCAAAAAGTTGAACCGATAGTGATGCTTAACTCTAAAACTACGTGTAAGTCGAAGCAGCGTCGTCATCTCAGAAATCAATCCGACATGGAAGAAAAAGTTGCGCCAGAGTGGCTGCTAAAGCTGCAAGAAGAAGAAGCACATGCACACGTATCATGATTCGTGCGTGCCCGTGCGGGTGTGCGGGCGCGCATGTGCGAGGAAGGGAGAGGGAGACAAGGCGAGTCGAATCTATTGATGCACACTGACCTCGAGCTCGAGTACTCATAGAGCTGTCCAGTGCAGGAGAAGATGATGATTCCGACCTCGGCATCGCAGAGTTGCGATAGATCCTTGGCCTTCTTCATCAGCGAATTCCTCCTCTTGGCGAACGTGATGTGGTCGCTGCTGCTCGAATGCGGATTCATCTCCGTACAAGGGAATCTTTCCTCCTCCTCCTCGTTCCCCGATAGATCTCGCCCTCTTCTGACGTCACTCAATGGCCCTCGCGATTATCTTCCTTCAAGGAAAACCCAATTCAGGAAGCGCGATCTTATAGTCAAAGAACTTTAGGGAAGAAAAGTGAAAGTCGAAGGAGACATGTTCAAGGAGACGAAATCATCAACGGAATTCAAAAAGGACAAAAAAGCAAAGAAAAAGAGATGAGGAGTTAAAAGTACAGTCTTCAATACCCAAAAAAAAAAAAGTACAGTCTTACCTCTGCAGAGAGTACAGTGTTCATCAGAGAGGCGATTTTGAGATTGAAATCCGAGAGGTTTTCTCAGAGTCAAGACATGAGACAACCAAATCGAAGGACTTGTCAAATTCAAGAAAAAAACTGGAAAACCGCCAGCGGTTTTTCTATTACTTCTGTTTCTGGGGGGGTCGGGACTCTTGGTAGTGCCTACTCGCGCGAGTACGGTTCGGCCGATGGCACCCGAACACCACTTGGTAAAACCCGGTCGAGTCAACTTAATTACCAGAAAACGACGTCCTAATTACCAGAAAACGACAAACGATCGATTTGGACACATCCCTTTTCCCCAAATGACAATTAATCATCTGATTAAGACTGAATAGACTTGAAAAATGATGTTTTAGTATTTGAACTTGTAAGTAATCATCACAAAGCGTGCGACATATTTGGGAGATTGGCACCATCACCTTCTTTGGAAAGCACATATCATCTTTGCCAATTTCGTTCATTCCTGGTAAAGACTTAAGCAGCTATTCCTATTGTAGTATAATGTAGTCTACTGTAAATTAGCGAATATAATATAATTATGGCGCTCACCTGAGCTTAACTTAAAATTAATGAGTTGATTTTTTTCATTGAGTTTTATGAATAGATTAGCAATATTGATTGAATTGTTTAGATTTTTCACTTGTGTAATTTTTATATAATCTAGTGTCTATGCATGAGACACTTATTTGGATTATTCAGCTCTTAGATAGAAAAGTTTTGAGCCCTAAGGATCTCACAATCTATCACTTATTATCGGGAAAAGTGTTTAAAAAGTCATAAACATTTTGCATTTATGTCAATTTAGTTATAAATATTTTTTTGGTGTCAATTTAGTCATAAATATTTTTACTTAGTGCCAATTTAGTCCTTTCTGATTAATTTTGATGGGATTTTACTGATTGGGTGCTAGCTAGCTAACGTGATATAATCGACACTAACGTGACAATTTTTAATAATATTTTAATATCTTAATATTTTTGAATTTTTATTTTTTTTTTTCCTTCTCCTCCTCCTTCTCCCAGCCGGTGGTTGGACCTCGACAATCAGCTAGAGGTGATGGCTGGCAAGGTTGAGGTCAAGGTCGACCTCACCGGTCACAAGCGAGGCTTGAGCCCTAGCTAGTGGCTATGAGGGTGGCCTCACGTTGTGCTGGCGAGGCTCTTCCTTGTCGAATCTAGTGAGGGTTAAGCCTCACCAATCATGGGCAAGGCTGGTCAACCTCGCCGGTCATTGGCAAGGCTTGAGCCATCACTAGTGGTCGCGAGGGTGGCCTCGCACTAGGCGATGAGGCTCGCCCTCTTTGGATTTGGTGAGGGACCAACCCAGCATGAGGCCAACTTAAGGCAGCTTAGGCCATGAGGGTGGCCTCGCATTGGGCTGGCAAGGGTCAAGCCTCATTGCCCAACGCGAGGCAGCTCTCACAGTATAGCCTGGCCAGCCATCGCCTCTATCTAATTGCCGAGATCTAGCGACCGACTGTAGGAAGGAAGAGGAGAAGGAAAACAAAAAAAAAAAAGAAAAAAAAAAAGAGGAAAAAATATAAAAAAAAAACATTAAATATATTATTAAAAGTTGTCTATGTTAATCAATTGGTGCCTAGTTAGCAAAATATGATCAAAATTAGCTGGAAATGACTAAATTGGCACAAAGTAAAATATAAAAATTTCTCGTGATACTCTTGCCTACTTTATTTTTTATTTTTTATTTTATTTTATTTTATTTTCCTCTCTTTCTAAATTAATTTCTTTTTTTTTCTTTCTTTCCCATTTATCATTCTCTAATAAAATTTTATTAAATAGTAAACTATACTACTATGCCTAATTACAAAATACCTAAAATATGTAATAAATATAAACATATATTTTTATTTATACATTGAATTTGTATTATAAAATGGAATTAAATTCAAATATGTAAATAAAAATAAGATTAAATTAAAATAACTATTTTTTTTTGTTATTTTGAATCTCTTATATTGAATTCAAATATTATTTATATTGAATTATAATAATCATTTTGTTAAATTAAGATTTTTTATTCAAGATTTGATGTGTCATTATTTTAAGAATAAATGTAATCTATGTGACTCACTCACTGGAGTTCTCTACTTAGCAACCAGTGTGCAAAATGATGTAGTTTTGCCCCAAAATTTGATTTTAAAAATAAATACTAATTAAATTAAATTTAAAAATAATTAGAAAAACCTAGGGGGGGGGCATTTAGTAAGGGGTTCCATAACCCTTGCCGCCGTTGCCCCACCATCGCCAAAAAGGGACAATAGCAGTGGGGCAAGGGTCAATTGAGCCCTAGTTAGTGGCTGGCAACTCTTGCTGACAGTAGGCAAGTGCTTGTAGGCCCTCACCCAAATCTAAGGCGAGGGGTCATAGCCATCCCCAAATTCGAAGAGGATTGTTGGCCCTCACTCAATCGGCTCAAGGACCGTTGTTGGCGCCCGTATTCAAGTCCAACTTGTTCAACCAAGAAGATCCACGTGCATTCAAGATCAATGAAACTATTATCGATAAACCTAATATCGATAAACCTCATCTACAAGTGAAGAGCTTCACCTTTGACTTTGTCATATAAATTCTATCATTTTCAATGCATCAAAACACTTTGGGATAACTGCAAGCATTGGAAATATTATACATTTAAGAGCTCCTAAAAGTCCTCGAACCTCTGTAAATGGGAGACCTAATTTGATTAATAAATTTGCTTAGTGCAATTCCCTTGAACTTTGAAGAGTTCAAACCCCCCCTGAAAACCTACAAGAGTTTTCATTCCATTCTTGAAGAGTTAGGGCTTTTAAAGCCTACATCCTTGAAAATTTGCAGTCATCAATCTCAGATAATTGATGCCATTTCAACTTCCTTGAAGGCCTAGAAGAGTAACAATTGAAGTTTCTATCCTTTCTACATTCTGTCCAATCTTGTTTAGCCGACTTCCATCAAAATTTGACAAGCCTATAGTACTTATTTGAGAAAACTCAAAACACAAAAGTTGTGAATCTTCAAGTTTTCATTCTTTTGGCTTTGGAATCAGGTCATTCTAATTTGAATCAACAAAGTTATACTCATTTTCCTGAGTTAGTGCAAAACAGAAATTTCTGCCCAATTTATGGTTAAGTTTTCGTATGTGTAGGTCACTCTTCCAGTCATATCGTCTGAGTAGCTAACCTTGGGCTACATCATTTGGTATCTAAGCCTTGGAGGAAATGATAATGCCTCAGAGACAAGCAAGGTGTCAAGGTAGCGGAATCATTCCATTGAATGAAGTACAAATACTTGCCAAGAATTTGCTACAACATATGCAACAACAAATTGATGACTTTTCTTGAGAAGTTCAATGCTTAATGGCTGAAGAAAACAACACTCCACCCTGTTCTAGAACCAGAGAATTCAATGGCGAGTCCTCTTTTTCAAAAAGAGTTCAATCGTTTCCTTGTACAAGGAATGCTTCATATCATGCACAAGAAGTTTATGAGTCGGATCGGAAAAAAAGAATCAAGAGAAACATTCCAAAATTTTCAAGTACTAATTTTGCTAATGAAATTATCGATTGGTTGACACTTGTGAACGAAGTTTTTGAGCATAGGAATGTCCTGGAGGATCGCCGAGTTGGTATCCTTGCTATGCGATTCCAAGACAAGGTCATAGCTTGGTGGAGATGTAAGAAGTAGACTCGCCAATCTATTAGCAAGGCTCCAGTCACTTCATGGAGAAAAATGGAAGACAAGATTCAAAAGTATTTCCTTCCCAAAGGATACAAGAGGAAGCTCTATCAAAGGTACCAAAATCTGAGACAAGATATGCGAACGATGGATCAATATACCGATGAATTTGATGAATTGGTGATTTGCAACAAAATTCAAGATTTGGAAGAGATGATTGTGAACAAGTAATTTAATGGTTTTCAACTTTATATACAAGACACCTTAGAAGTCCTTGACATTTGAGACTTGGGAGATGCACATCAACAGGCACTCAAAATGAAGCCTTCTCACTCTAGGAGACAACAACCCTTTGTTGCGCCAAATCAAGCAACTGGAAGTTCTACCAGCACTACCAAAGCTGCCGAAGCTACGACATAACCCACTAAGCTTTCTACTCAGCCCACAATTTGAAACAACCAATTACCTCAGATATATGTTGTTATTCTTGTGGAGAGATGGGTCATTGTGCAAGTTATTGCTGAAACAACAAGAATCGACCAGCCAGTAAAATTTTCATGGTGGATAATGAATCAAATGAGAACACGGAGGAGACACCTAAAGAAGATTTGAAAGATGACAAAATTACTGTGGAAGAAGAACAAATAATACGTTTTGATTCTAAGAACTTCTCATGATGAGGAAAATTTTTCTCACTCCTAAAGATGATATTGGAGATAGGCGGTTGTGCACCACTATTTTCACTCAATTCACACTATTTCGGGGAAGGTATGTCAATTAACTATTGACTTGAGTTGTTGTAAGAATATGATATCAGAAGTGGCGGCAAGCAATTTGAAATTGGAGTTGAAAGAATACCCCACACCTCACATAATGTCTTGGTTGAAGAGAGGTGCCGAGGTAACCATTTCGAAATGATGCTCGTCAATATTTTCAGTGGTTCTACTTATTTTGACAAGATATGGTGGGATGTTCTACCCATGGATGTAAGTCATATTATTCTTGGCCAACCATGGCAATTTCATAGAAACACTATTCATGATGTTTATCTTAAAATGTAATCTTTTGAGTATGGAGGAAAGAAAATTACTTTGGCACCTAATAAGGAACCTCTCAAGACATACCTTTTAAGATCCCTCTGGTTGAGAATTCCTCATCCTCTACTTTGCTCACAATGAAAGAAGTAAAGGGTGCTTTTGAAGGAGGTGAGTATTGTGTATATTTTGCTTAACAAAACTAGTGTGGATATTGTATCTTCTATACCTCATCAAGTTCAACCTCTTTTGGAAGAATTTAACAATGTCTTTACTTTGGACTTACCACCTAGTCTTCCTTCCATGAGAGACACTCAACATCAAATTGATCCGATGCCCAGTGCTTCATTACCTAATCTAGCTCATTGTCGAATGAGTCCAATTGAACATGAATAATTATAGTGACAAGTTATGGAACTCTTGAATAAGGGTTTTATAAAGGAAAGCCTTAACCTGTATGTTGTTCCAGCTCTCTTGGTGCCTAAAAAGAATGACACTCGAAGAATGTGTGTTGATAGCAGGGCAATCAACAAGGTCACCATCAAGTACCAATTTCCTAATCCTCATCTTGATAATCCTTTGGATCAATTTTCTGGTGCAACCATCTTCTCAAAATTGGATTTGAAGAACATATATCATCAAATTAGAATCAAGCTCAGAGATGAATGGAAGACTACATTCAAAACCAAATATGGACTATTTGAGTGGCTTATCATGCCATTTGAATTGTCTAATGCGCCATCCACATTCATGAGGTTTATGACCCAAGTTTTGAAGCCATGTCTTGGGAAGTTTATTGTGGTTTATTTCGATGATAGTTTGATTTTTAGTAAGTCTACTAATGAGCACTTGCAGCACCTGCAAGAAGTATTATGAGTGTTAAAGATGAGAACATCTGTATGCAGCCCCTGACAAGCGTTATTTCATGGTGCCGTAAATCCTATTCTTGGAATTCCATATATCCAAAGAAGGAATTTCGGTTTACGGTGCTACAATTAAGGTAATTAAAGAATAGCCAACCCAACAAATGTGCACAAAGTTCATAGTTTTCATGATCTAGCTTCTTTTTACCGGCGGTTCATTGTGCATTTTAATACCATTGTAGCCCCACTCACATCTTACGTAAAGAAATGAGAAGATGACCTTCGGTTTTCTATTTTATTTTATTTTATTTGCCTTGCCCAATTTGAATTTTGAAGAAGGAAGTGGACAAATGTAGCACAAAGAAATTTTGAACTTCTCAAAGCAAAGTTGAGTATAGCCTCGATCCTTGCATTACCCAACTTTGATCTTGTCTTCGAGGTGCATTTTGATGCTTCGGGTATTGGCATAGGAGGAGTTCTAAGTCAAGGTCAATCCATTGCCTTCTTTAATGAAAATTTGAATGGTGCAAAACTCCGTTACATCACTTATGATTTGGAATTTTATGCACTATTTCGCACACTTGAGTAGGGGTGAGCAACAGTCTAAGGTCGACCCTGGACTGACCCTGGACCGGCCCAACCCTACCGGTCCTGGTCCGGTTCCCAAGTGGACTGGATTGGTCCTTGATCCTGAAATTTCAGGACCAACAATGTACGGGTTGGTCCTCGGTCCTAAGAATTTTGGGTCGGTCCAACTCTGGACCAACCCTGTATATTATATTATTTATAATTCTTTTATATATTCAAACCTAAGTAAAATGTCTGTTATATTCTATTATATTGAGATGTTCTACCAATAGAACTAATAGTAATTTTCATTTAAAACTTTTGTTGAGTATTAATTATGTGTCGTTTGTTTGGTTTTTAAGTGTTTAAAAGTTCGAGTGAATTAACAAGATGTGAAGTTATATATTCATGGTTTATATAAAGTATTTTGAAATTTTTATGGTTTAGTTGTATTTTGCTAATGAATTTCAGTTGCACTTTACTTTTCAATTTGTGTCAAATGGTAAAAGTTTTTGAAGAGTAGAGTAGTATTGTAGTTGCTACGATGATTTGCTAGTCAAGTGGTGTGAAGCTCATTTTTTGATTGAGTGGATTCTACATGATCAAATGCAGGAAAACACTTTTGCATATGGTGTTATGAATATTAAAGATAGATGATTACAATAACTTTCCATCTTGTCACATATCTCGATGAGTGATTAGCATGTACGAAATTTCTATTATTGCGTCATCTTAAATTTGCTAAATATGTATTGGTATTTATAGTTTAGTTGCACAATGCCGCATTGTCGATGGATGTGTAATTTGAATTTGTAGGTTTGCTTTTTTAGGGAGTATAAAAAAAAAGATGAAAAAAATTATCGATCAGTCCCAGGTTGACCCTGGAACCGGACCGAACCCATTGGGTCGGTCCGGTCCTTGGTCCCAGGCTCAATAAGGTTGGTCCTCGGTCTTGAAAATTGAGGACTGACACTATACGGGTTAGTCCTAGGGTTAAGGGGTGGCCCGGACTAACCCGGACCATGCTCACCCCTACACTTGAGCATTAGAGGCAATATCTTGTTCATTGGGAATTTATTTTGTACACTAACCATGAAGCTCTCAATTATATTTTAGGGCAGCAAAAGCTCAATTCTAGACATGCAAAATGGGCTGAATATATTCAAGAGTTCACGTTTATTATCAAGCATAAGGCTGAAATTCAAAATTACGTGCCGATGCTCTTAGTTGAAAGAAGAGTTTACTTCATACTATATGTTCTAATACTCTTCGATTTGATTTCTTTTAGGAGTTGTATTAGAAGATCCTTATTTTTCCATTATCATTCTTGATGCGCAAAACAAGATGCTTACTAATTTTACTTTATGTGATGGCTTCCTTTTTAAAAGAAACCAACTATGTGTGCTGGATTGTTCTCTTCGACAAAGGGTGATTGATGAAATTCACCATGATGGGCATTTTGGGTGTGACAAGACTGTGCAACTTGTTCCAATTTTTTGGCCTCAAGTGAAATGTGATGTATATTGGCATGTGATGAGGTGTCAACATTACCAAGTAGGAAAGGGACAAGCTACTAATGCTAGTTTTTATTTGCGATTGCCATTTCCACAAGCCCCTTGGCATTGTCCTTGGATTATTGCGTTCACTAGGAGGTATGGATTCAATCTTTGTGCTTGTGGATAGGTTTTAAAAAATGGCACGCTTCATTCCTTGTCGTAAAATTATGGATGCCTCTCAGATTATTGAGTTATTTTTCAAAGAAATCTTTAAGTTGCGTGGCCTTTCTAAGATTATTACTTTTGATTGGGATACCAATTCCTTAGTCACTTTTAGTGGCAATTATGGAAGAATGTTGGCATTAAAATACAATATAGTATTGTGTTTCATCCCCAGACGGATGGAAAAACTGAAGTTCTCAATCGGTCATTGAGAAATCTATTAAGGACTTTGATTGATGATAACCCCCGCTCTTGGGAAACTCAGTTGTTACTTGGAGAATTTACATATAATTATTTGGTGAATCTTACCACTGGATATAATCCATTTGTGATTGTGTATGAATGTCAACTGAAGACTACTCTTGATCTTGCACCCATTCCTTTTGCTGCAATATAATCCATTTGTGATCTTCCTTTTGCTGCATTGATAAGGTGGAAGATATTGTATCCTATGAAGCACCGACACTCTTCGAGAGCCTTCATGTTATATCAAATACTCTTCGACACTCTTCAATATTCGATCAACACGTGTCGGAAAATCTAACACTTGGATTCTCTTGACACTCTTTAACACATGAGTTCAGAATTTCGACATACAAGTTTGGAATTCCACGTCCAAATTCTGATATGTAATTTGAACACGTATGGGATCAATTTAAAAATTTTCAATAAATGATGGGTCAAAATGAAAATATGTAAAAAATAAATAATAATAAAAATAATAAATAGGGAAAATAATAAAAATCTAGTCTTCTCTTTTCTTTTGCTCTCACTTTTTGTGACACACAATTCACCTCAAGTTTTTTTTTTTTTTGCTCTTCTCTTCCGACACGCTCTAACAAGTGAGTTGACAATGTGGATTACTTGTTTTATTTTCTTCCAAATTTTATGAATTATTGGAATGGCATTAAATTTGTCAAATTGAAATAATGAATGATCTAACAAATGGTGGATTAATGTTTTTAGTGTAAAATCATTCTAGGCTCTTTTTTATTATTTATTTATTTGTGAATTTGAATCAAATTAATTTAATTAAAATAATCATAAAAATGATATTTATCATGTATATAAAAAATATATATTTAATATATAACATGTTCCAACGTCTCAGAATTCTCTATTTTTAAGAAACAATATGTCAGCGTGTTAGTGTTAGTGCTATTTAGATTGTATCTTGAATGAGGACAGTTCATGAAGAAGTACGTCAAAGGTTGGAGAGCAAAGTTGAGGCTTATAAAAAGGATGTCAACAAACGTCGGCATGAAATTATTATTGAGCCTAGAGATTTTGTTTGGACTTATTTGCCATCAAAGCATCATACTATTGGAGGTTACAATAAGCTTAATGATCAAAAGCTTGGTCCACGTAAAGTTCTTGAGTGCATCAATCCTAATGCACATCGACTAAAGCTTCCTTCTCATATGAAGATACACGATGTGTTGTTCAGCATTTAATATCTTATTTGGGTGATTCATCCAATAATGGTGATACGAATTAGGGGATGAATTCTTCTAAAAATGGGGGAATGATGCAGCCTATATTCAAGTCAAAATCGTCCAATCAAGAAAATCTGCGCGCATTCAAGATTGATGACACTCTCATCAATAAATTTAATGTCGATAAACCTCATCCACAAGTGAAGAGCCCCATCTTTGACTTTGTAATTTTCTATGCATCGAAGCTTTTATCAAGACAATTTGGGATAACCACAAGCATTGGAAATATTGTACATTTAATAGCTCATAGTTTCCATGTACATAAATGATTATTAATTTCTAGGTTTCAATCTAGTCTTTTCTTATTTTCACTATAAAAGGTCATCAAACCTCTGTAAATGGGAGACTGAATTTAATTAATGAAATTTGCTTAGTGCAATTCTCTTGAACTTTGAAAGGTTCAAACCCCTTTGAAAACTTATAAGAGTTTTTACTCCGTTTTTGAAGAGTCGGGGATTTTAAAGCCTGCATCCTTGAAGAGTTGCAGCCATCAATTTTGAAGAATTGATGCCATTTCAATTTCCTTGGAGGCTTAGAAGAGAGACCATTGAAGTTTCTATCCTTTCTTCATTCTATCCAATCCCATTTCGCCAACTTCCATCAAAATTTGACAAAATTGTAGTGCTTGTCTGAGAAAACTCAAAACATGAATGTTGTATATCTTCAAGTCATCGTTCTTTTGGCTTAGTAATCAGGTCATTCTGATCTAAATCGACAAAGTTATGCTCATTTTCCCAAACTAGTGTAGAATAAAAATTTCTGCTTGATTTTGTGGTTAAGTTTCCGTACGTACGTGTAAGTCACTCTCTTGATCCTATTGTTTGAGTAGCTGTTCTTGGGCTACATTAGGCAGATTCGCCTACCGTGCCATAGCTAGTGGCGGCCCTTGCCCCTCTAGGCGAGGGCCGGCAATCTTCATTGAATCGGCCTCTAGAATAGGCCTATAGGCCCTCCAAGCCCTTGTTGGCGGTCAGCTAGGGTCACCGGTCACTAGTTGAGGCCTGCACGACGCCGATCAACCCTAGCCCCACTATCGTCGTGGGGCGGCAGCAGCAAAAGCTGTGGAGGCCTCACTGAATGTTGCCTCCCCCTCTCCCCACCCTTTTTAAATTTAGTTTTTTAAAATTTAATTTAATTAATATTTATATTAATAATCAAATTTGGGGACAAAACGACGTTGTTTTTGGGCTTATCTAGCCATGTAAGTGCCATGTGGATAACTTTTATTTTAAAATTGTCACATCAACAGTTTGGTCGAAAATTCTTACCATTAACACTCAAGTGCTTCTTTTTTCTCCAATTTTGACACTTAAGTATGTCTTTTGAAAGTTTTGATGCTTAAGTATCCACCCGTACCAAATTTTCATACTTGGAATGTTTGGCACTCCTTTTTTCCCTTGATTTTGACACTTCTTCATATAACAAAAATTAGAAAGAAAGATATTTATTTTTTTTTTTTTTTTATCCCAATAGAAAGAGAGTAGATTTTATGCCCCTGCACCATTGCCTACTAGGTGGCCTGTCACTTTATTAAATATAAAATAGTACGTCTTATTACATTCTAGGTTAGTAAACAAAAACAGTATCTGAGATGGTAAAGTAATTTTCTCGACATCTTTGTAATTTTTTCCAACATGCGTTAGTATTAGCAATTTTTGTTATTCAATGAGTAAATAACTTTTCAAGACAATAAAAAATACGAACCAAGGACCATAGCAAAGTCTGAATAGTCATATAATCTTAACCCTAATAAAAGAATCCGGTATTTACATCGAGCACGCCATTTTGCTGACCTCTTGCGCCATCTAATTGGAATGCACAATGGGATTTTGTCAGACGTCAAGTCTTACTTTCGATCTCTAAACCTTTTAACAATTATACTCTTACTGTCATTTAGTTTATGCAGCAGATGACGGAAGCTCATAACTATATCCTTGCTTCCCACGTAATACATGGTAATCACTGATATTGTTAAAAAGAAAATGTCGGCTTGACTTATTCTTTGTTCATCAAGATGACTACAAGTAATCCCATTGGACAATTTTACAATTTTTTTTTCTATTAATAGTGTGATTTGCGTTTCGCCAGACAATTTTGAGACTCTCCTACACAATTAGTACGTCCATCTCAACATACTCCGTGGACAAGGGGAATAAGCTTCCAATGTGGAGTCTCACGCTCAAGCCTATCCTTAGTGCAGTGGCGCCAATGTCCTGGGGTTAGTGCTTTTTTGTTTCCTTCCTTTACTCTTATTCTTTTTGATGAGGTCCCAAGCAATGATTTTTATGAAGTAGATTGGACTGGCCGGTTTGGCCAATTAGACCTCTTGTTTGTTCATGCCCCTGTACCGATGGGGTCAAAATCGATAGAACTGGTCAGACTATTTCGTATTTAGTCAGTCTCGATCTTATTTAGCCTTTTTTTTTTTTTGTAAAAGAGAGATTTTGGTTGCAAAAATGGCAATTCAATCCATTGACAATTTGAACGATAGATGTACTTCTCCAACCAACTGGGCTACGTGATTTATTTAAACTATATTTAGCAAACTGTGCACACAATTTCTCATATGTAAAAAGCCAAAAACTTGACCAATGTAGCTACCCTTGACCCGTGGCTACAAAATGCACTATGATATATATTACTTATTTCACTAACTGGTCAATCTCTCCGATTAAATAAGTTGAACCGATTGAACTGCATACTGATGGCCCATCAAGTCTCGCGTGACGGGTGACTGCATAATGCAATATATTATATGTCACTCATTCCACCAGCTGTCCAGTTTTTCCGGTTAAACCACCTTGACCAGTAAACCTGTGTGCTGGTGGCCTATCTAGTATGGCCCCGTTACGGTTTGCAAACATTGGTGTGAAGTAAGCAAAAGCGGTATCGATGATTCAGCCAGGAAACTAACTTATCCATGATATGTCTACTTTTGAAAAAAATGATAAAAGTGAGATTGTTATTCTCCTTCTGATGTTAGGTTTTGTTGGGAGCATTATAGGAGTAAAATCTCCAATGGATTTGATCAGTGCGGGGGAAGTATGCTCTCAAGACCGCTCTGACGCATGCGAAATGTGGTCTCGACATCGTCTGAATGTTATAAAAAAAAAAAAAAAAAACCGGAAATAAAAATGAAGGGACATCTCTTACCTGCAAAGGTCTGAGCAAGACAAAAAAGTTAGGGTCCGAACTGTTGGAAACAGGAGAGAGAATTAAGCATAAATAGGAAAAGAACATGGGACATCTGGGTTGAAGAAAAGCAAAATGACTGACAACATTTGCGTTCACACCATTAAAGGACATCATCATATGACCTTGTCCCCACCTCCCAAGTTTCGAAATTGAATAAGGAGAAAACTATGTGCGTTCACATTTGAATTGCCAACAAGTCAAAGGATAAACTATGGGAGTTCGTGCTGTGCATGTTCAGACAATATAGCATGACAGGATTCTTCAAACAACTTTTTGCCTAATATAATCTTTTCTTTTGTCTAATAAGGACGTACCTGGGAATATAACTCGCTGTCTTATATTTATATTCGATTTCGAGTTGGTCGCGAGGGTTCCTGATTGAATCGTGGGACACCTTTTTAGGCCTGCATTCATCATGATTCATCATGATTCGTTCCTCTGAGCTCATGTAGGCCCTTTCACCTTGGACTCATCTTCTTCTGTGTGGGTTAGATACAAATGCATATCGTCGGATCGATATGAAAAGGCATGTGTAATGCATGCGCTGAGTAGTGTGAACTCTAGATTTGTTGATATAACTTTTTGGGGGCAAAAGTAAGTCCTTAGCTCACATGGAAGAATGAATATAGACAAAATTTTGAAGTTGGTGAATTAGCTTTTCTTAACCTGTAAGGATAGAATTAGTCATGACTGCGAATAGCATTGGGTAGTGATTTCTTAAAAAACTATAATTTTCACTTAATTAAGAATTTTAAAGAGATAATAATAACAATGTGCTTTCAGGCGTTGATATCGACGTATCAAAATTATCACCTAATATAATCGTGATTCCAAGTGGGAAGCGATGATGATTTTTGTTTTGTCCTTTAGCATTCACCAATAGGAAACAATGAACTAGAACCGACTCTGCCGGCCTGGGCTGCGATTTGTGATACTGACAATAATGATCATGAAAGCCTATTAACTTGTAAGTGAGAAAGAGCTAGTTTTCAAATGATTGCGTGTAACCTCAGTGATTCTTGTTCAAAGAAATTTTGAACCAAACTAAGTAATGTATGTAAATTAATTTTCTTTGGTAAATCTTTCGAGATGAGCTGACGCAATTTGTAATTTGACAAGTTAGCAATGCATAAACCACATCTATATTCTCATATAATGATATACATGTGCAATAACGCACATACAAGAAACAGCACGCTCCTGTAGTTTCAATGCATAATGTGAACTTACACGTACATAGAGCTTGGAGTACTGATTACGTGATTATATTTTACGAAGCAAGTCAAGCAAGCTTCATCAACAGCTGAAACTTAATGTCCTGACTACGTGATTCTTTCCCACATTTTATCCAAACAATATACTGCAGCCTGCATCTGTTTTCAAATTCTTTTGAGAGGAAAAGGCGGCGGGACGTTGCCACAGTGGTTGGGCGCTGCTTCGGCCGTCGGAACGAGTTCGAATTCCACATGAGGCAATGCCCCGATCTCACCTGAATGTGGAAGAGGGATCGACCTCACGCGCCAAATGACTCTAGTTTTTGAGTCAACTACCTACATAGGCTGCTCTAGTTCACCTTAATCTTGTTGGGATGAACTAGTTCAGGTTGGAGCTCGCTAATACTTCAAAAGCTCAACGCCAGTAATCCAAAAACTCTATCTCGTGATGGACGCAAACTACGGTTCGTTGGGACTGTGTCTTATCTGGTCATATAATCAAATCTTATCTAAAGTTACAAAGAAAGTGTACCGTGTATAACTTGAATTTTGAGGTAAAACAATGTGTCTAATATTCCCCAAATTAAGTCAAATATAATGCTTTGATAAACTCGAACTGAATTAACCATGTGTCATTTTTGTGAAGAAAGCACCTTTCAGTATACCACTATAGATAGTAGATCATTGTCTGATAGAACTACATATAAAGCTGCCACATAAAAGATCTTATATGTATCAAATAATCACTAATTGCAGTATAAAATGTGGTTACCGATCACTCCTTTAACCTAATCATCACAAGCAAGTTATTTGTCCAATTAAAAAAACCTAACCATCTATTATTATTATTATCATTATTATTAGCAGTACGCACGTGCTCATACACATATAGTATCATTTATAAGATGATGTACAGGAGCTTAGGGACATTCTCTAGCATTATCATCATATAGATAACTAAAAATGTGAAAAATGGAGTAAGGGAGTCTCCATATAGTAGCCAAAATTACATTTTTCTGAGAAGATCTAAAATTTTTATAATATGAAGCTTGCCCTCTAACAAATTTACAAATTTTAGCCACGATGATGGGGACATCATTTGACTGATTTTGGAAACTTCTACGGTTACATTCCATCTAAGTCCAATATATGGTTGTTAAAAAAATTACTTTGAGAAGTCTCGTCGCCAAGTCCTTGCCTTTAATAGCCTTGATCATCCATTGGAGTTCATCATTTCATTCTTCAAAGGAACAACGGATTCCATAGTGTGATGATAATACGCCATATGCTTCCAGTCCACTTGCACTGAAAGAATAAATGATCTCAACGTTCTAGACCAACCAAACAGAAATTCCAATGGATTGCTACTATAGGCATCCAACGTGATATGATCTCCGCTATTGGTAGTTTATTTCTACAAACTAGCAACCCGATAAAATTGTGTTTGTTGACCCCTCCTGTCCATATTAGTTGACACCATCCCACACCCGATCCCACACTATTGAGTTCATTGTGTAACTCTTTGCAACAATATCTTTGCCTAGAAATGACTGAAGTTGAAGTCAGTCTCGATTTAAAAATACTGCACCAACTCCATGCCATACTATCCTTGATTTCAAGCTGCATAATCCAAATACCTCTATAATTGGTACTATGAACTGACTTACTCCATAAGGAAGATAATGGACAATTTATGAGACTTTGCTCCATAGATTTAGATCGAGCAACCCTAGTCTTCCCTCTCTTTTTCGCAAGCAAACAATTTCCCAAGCAACTTCATGCAATCGGTGGCCTTCCATATTTCTAGCCTGTAAGAATTGTCTAATCTTCTTCTCCACTTCATATATAATTTGCTTTCGAAGTAGAAACATTTGTGTCCAATAAGTACATATGGAAATAAGTACCGATTTGACCAATTGTAGACAACCGGCATAGCTGATATTTTGCATGCCCTAGCCTTCTCTCTCTCTAAATTTATTTATTTAAATTTTATTAGTCAAACTCTTGTAATTTGTGTGCGGGAGTCGTCTAGAGACAAGAGGAACACCAAGGTATCTAATGGGAACGGCACCTAAGGGGAAAGGCACATGATCCAATATAATACCCTTTTCTACCTCAACCAACCCAGAGAAAAAGATTTGGCATTTATTCGGGTTAAAATGTAGTCCAATGAGACTTGCAAAGTCATCTAGTGCTTCAACAAGGCAAATAACATAATCAACATCTCCATGAGTAAAAAGAAACAAATCATCAGCAAAGCATAAGTGAGTGTTTATTTATGTTTTGCAACATCAATGATACTTGAAAGAAGATACAACCAGTTTCTCAATGATAGTTATGTTAAGAATCTCCATAACCAAGACAAACAAATAAGGAGAGAGTGAGTCACCTTGTCGTAGTCCATTGGTATCAGCAAAGTAGCCAACCTGTTCATCATTGAGGTTTATCAAGAACCTCAGTTTAGTTATGCATTAAGCTATCATATCAATTAAGTGTTGGGGGGTGAATTGATAGCTCTTAGAACCCCTAGTACTACCTCCCATATCACCATGTCAAAAACTTTCATGAGGTCAATTTTTATTGCCACATTTTTACCTTTGTCACCCTTATGGTAGTTGCAAAGGAGTTCTTGGGAAAGCAAAATATTCTCCAAGATTTGTTGAACCGAGATGAAAGTAGTTTGGTTGAGGCTAACAATCGAAGGAAGGAAATAGTTGACTCTTTTTGCAAGTAACTTCGATATGATCTTATATGAAACATTGCAGCATGAGATGGGTCTGAAATCCACCATGCGGGATGCATTTAGGACCTTCGGCACAGGGGATATCAAAGTTGAATTTATAGTTTCCAGTATCCTTCTTGAGGAAAAGAAGTCCACGATAGCATTCTCTATGTCATGCCCTATGATGGGCCAGGTTTCTTGTAGAATAATCTGTTATATCTATTTGGACCTGGATCTTTGGAGTCGTTGATGCCTTTGAGAACTCTAAGGATCTCAACTCGTTGAAAGTTTGGTGAAGCCATGAGGTCACTTACATCTTCAGGGAATAAGGAGGCATACCACTCATAAGGGATATGAGTGCGTTCGGAGTTGCCAAGTATGCGATGGTAATAGGAGATAATTGTATCCCTAAGAGCTTCCTCATTTGTGATAATAGTTCCATCATCAAGTGAGAGTTGATTAATTCTATTTTGAGCACTTCCACGTCATGGAGGCAAAGAAAATCCCATTGTTGTTGTCTCCCTCCTTAATAATAGGAGAACAATAACAATTCAAACAATATCGAATTAACGTAGTGGAATAAAATAATCTCCCCTCTTGTGTAATCCTAATAGGAATCGATATAGTATACTAAAATAAATACCAAGCACGCGAACACAAAACGATTTTTTTTACGTGGAAAACCTCCTCGATGTGAGAAGATCAAAAACCACGGGACCGGAGTCACCCGAAAATCTTCACTATCAACAAAATTGGGTGAACGATGTTCTTCTCTAGCAAATACTAGAGGTACATAGCAGCAAAGACCTCAAGAACATAATTCTTGATAATACACATGAATTTCACAATAGATCGAGGATAAATTTGACAAAAAATGTAGGTTTTGATCAATCCACAAAAAACCTGATGTAGGGAGCTTCAAATGGAAATCAAACCATTCAGATTTGAGAAGATTGCGCCATAAACATGCTGACAAAATCTCAGCTCCGATGCCAGCTTGATGTAAATCTGACTTTGCCCTAATCCCAAATTTTCTATTTTCTATTTTTCTTTTGTTACTACGTCTTTTTGCGGCTACCACTTTAAAGATAATGAGAAACCTTATTTCTCCTTATGACTTATCATGTGGGCTCAAGCTCTTTTTGGGCTTGTAACCATTGGGCTTCCTCCACATATGAGTAAACCCAGCTAACATTTAAGCCATAAATTTCTAGGTTTTTGCTTTAGGAGAACTTCTTGTCTGCTAAGGGTGGGTACTTTTGAATAAATCGGCGGCACATATTACTGGTGAGTATTTCCCCTTTTTATTTTATTGTGGTTTCGTCACTCTTTCCCCTCTTTCCCCTCCACTGTCTGCTAACTAGTAGACTTATTCACATATTTCAAAAATGCTAAGAAGGTAAGGGGAGAAAGAAGCTGATCTCTCTCTTCATTCTGTTGTACCCAGATCTGTTTTTGCAGGTTTTCTACGAGCATAAGAGAAGGCAAGGTCTTGGTCTTATCAAATTCTCACGATGAGTTATTACAATGGACTGCCACCTCTATTGGGTTCTCATCTTCATCCATCTCTTGATCTTTCGATTTTTGTTGTGCAATTTCTTGATTTTGAGTACTCTCGAAAATGAGTGCAGGCATCCCCTGATTTTAAGTGTCGAGGTATTCTTGATGCTTACAATAGTCAAAATTTTGATTGAAGAGGGTAGATCTTTTGTTTTTCAGTGCTTAGACCTCAACTTTGGTAAAATGAACTTCAAATTAGGGCTTGGGTTTATAGTTCCACATATTATTGAGTTTTTCCTGATGCGAGTGTAGCATGTCTGCCTAAACCATATCCAAAGGATGCTTGTCCACCGTTGGATTTGTGACATCCCGATTTTCCAATTATATTTTCAATAAATTGAGACGGGCATTTCATTGGCACGATATAGTTCTTTCATCGAGCGGCTTCATGTGAAAACTACTATCATCGGAAGAGTTTGTTAAGAGTTTAATGCATCGAGACTCGAGAATTTGACCGAAGCGACCTTTCGACCGAGCTAATCTATGCAAGGGTCATTACGGCACGATTAAAATCGATTAGAGATCGGAGATAGGTCGACTCGACAGAGCATGTGATCAGTGTGGGTGATTCCACCAGATCGCACAATTCGTCGATCGACACCGACCGACTTTTCTATCGATTGGGTACTGTGTTCGTATTTGAAATCTTGAGATTACTGCGACAACCGAAAAGTCGCCGATGTTTTGATGTATCGTTGTGAATTGAGATGATCAACCACATGTCAAATGCATTTAAAAATTTCTAAAGCGCTACCCTAGAGGTAGGTTGCGCGCTAAGATCGTACAAAGTGAAATTAAACGTGGAATTGAAATCGAATTCAAATTGAAAGTCTGGGTGTCACAAATCTTTTTAGGAACATCGACTAATCTTCGGAAGATTTTTCATGTAATCAAATTCTTCATAAATTAAATCGAGAAGAATGGTATTGTTTGGCTCGAGAAATTAGTAGGCTCGCTTTGATCTTCTTTTGGGATTTAAGTTGGTTTCATGGACAAGTGAATATGTGAATTAAAGTGTGGTGATATTGGATTAATTTTATAGACTTCAATTGGACCAATGAAAGAGAATTGAATGAAATTAAAGAAATTAATGTCAAAGTTTAAATGCCTTGCGTGAAAAAATAAAATGAACCATCGGAGAAGTTGTGGAGGATTTGAGTGAGTGGAAGATGACATAGGATGATGTCATGGTAGTTGAGGCCAATGGTTGAGATCTTGACAAATGGAGGGTGGAGATTGGCTCTTGAAAAGGGGGGCTTTCACTTCATCTTCAACCTTGGGAAGGAGAGAGAAAGAGGGGAGAGAGAGAACCAGCGAAGGGGAGCCGCCCGTCGACCAGCCAGCCGTGCGCCTCCTCCCTCGCCGTTCGTCGTCGTCGTGCCGAGCCGCCGGTGCAGCCGCGTCGTCCCGCGCCTACCAGCCCCGCGACCGTCTCTCCCTCCGTTCAGCCCCTCCGTCGCCGCGCCAGCAACAGCGAAGATCGACCAGCAGCTCGCCGGCCGCCCGCCTGCTCGCCATCGTCGCGGTCGCCGCTCGCCGCACGCCCGTCGCCGCCTCACGCTGCCTTCGCCGCTCGCCTTCCGCCTCTCTTCTCTCCCTCCGTTTGCTGCTCGAAAATTCCAGATCTGGTAGGACGCCGAAGCAGCAGCCAGCAGCGCCGCCGTGCGCCCCGCCGTGAGCCGCCATTGACTTCCCCCTAGCTCATCCAAGCCCCGCCGGTCTCTCCTCCGCCGTTCCTCCGCCGAATCGCCGCCGGATCCGCCCCCAACCAGCAGCCACCGGAAGTTGCAGAAAATGGGTATGCAGCGGGCGTTTGGCCCGTTTTGGCCGCCTTCCCGAGCCCGGATGCTCGGCCCGCTTTGAGGAAAGTCGATCCTCGCGCCGTCCTCGTCGTTTTGGTCCGTTCGGTTCGCTAATCCGGTGAGTTTAACTCACTAAACCTCGCTTAGAGGGTTAATTATGCTTTAGGTGTGCTTAGTTTATGTTAAGTGTGATTAGGTGATTAGTTTAATTTATTTAAGTGTGGATTATATTAATGTGTTTAATTAACTTAAAGTGAGTTTAATTTAAGGCTAAATGAAGGTTTACATTAATGTAAAGCTTGATGTGACATAAAGGAATTTACTTTTGATTTATTTAAATATTCCGAAATTATTTAATAATTTAATAATATATCATTATTCGAAATTATTAAAATATTATTATTTAATTATTTTCGGAATAAATTTAATTATTTATTAAATTCCGAAAATTTTGTCGGAATTCTAAATTCTCGAATTTCATATAGGTCGCTGCTGTGTATTCGGATTTTGAAATCGATGGTCGGATATTATAAATTGAATGTGGATTGAAAAATATGAATATTATTATCTAATTAATTTTCGGAATAAATTTAATTATTTAATAAATTCTGAAAATTATTTGGGAACCTTATTCTCTCGAATTTCGTCTTGATCATTCTTCTTATTTAGTAGAATTTGAAATTGATGATTGATTGTGATGAATGGTGTGTGATTGCGATTTATAGGGATTCTTTATGAACCGCTGTAGAAATTGATGGGAGATTGGTAGTGATATCGCCACCTATTAGAGTCGTCGTTAGCGGTGTAGCGATATATCCACCTTATTAGAGTCATAGGTCGCGTGATATCTTACCGATATAGGTCGCTACCAAAGGTAGTGATATGCCACCTATTAGAGTCGCTATTGAAGTAGTGATATGCCACCTAATAGAGGCCAGCGGTCGTGTCGATGATACGTGAATTACGATTGGACATGTGCGTGCAGTGGGGCGATGCCAACGATTCAAATTTGCCGAGTAGAGTAGTAGTTGAGAGCAATGATTGATTTGCTAGAATGACGTATAATCCAAGAGTCGATTGATCATTTGAGATGATCCAAGTGGTTGAATGGTTTGATAATGTGATTGTGCCATGGTTGTTTGGTTATCATAATTGCACGTGGTTGGTTTATATAAATTGTGCTAACCGAGATAAAGGGCTGAGCGAGTAAGTCTTACGTGTGATGTGGCTAGGCCACCCGCGTATTTTCTTTCTAATAGGGGTTTAGGGGTTGAACTCGAGACGTTGTCTCGTGGTTATTGAATAACCATTTCGTGTCCCTGATGGACGGAAAGATATATAGCTTTGGTTGGCCTTGAAGAGTTGGAGAAGTGAAGTCATAAGGATTGGAGATCGTGTACGACTTGTAGGTCGTAGGATAACCTCTTTTAAGAGGCGCTCTTTTTTGTAGACTTTTGGCGTAGACCTCGTTTGTAATTTCGTTGATTTATGAAAGTGTTATGTTGTGGTTTTGTTTCCTGCTTTTCTATCCCAAGTTAAATGTTGTCAGGGGATTTGTTTCGCTTCCGCATGCGTAATGAAATGAGTGGGTCGGCGACGTATCCTGGGATGTCGCATATTTGATCGACCGAAGTGGGATGTGCACGCGCTTAAGGTCCGGGGCGTGAGAGGATTGCCCTGCCAAGATATGCACCGCCACCTCCAGTCATCCAGCCTACTCTCCCACACCAAGACCAACTAGGGGTGATCGAGTCCAAGGTGGGTAGGGTCTAGACCTGGATCCTGTACCCGATCCTGTTATAATCAGTTCTTCTTTTCTAGACCCTACACCCGACCCTGTTTGTATTGGACCATGTACCCGACCCACCCTGTTTTTCCGATTCGGTTCCAGGGTCAACCTTGTTTTCATTGGAACCTGTTTTGCAATCTTTCGATATCTTATACAACTTCGAATTTTATATTAATACGTGAGAAAATAACGTAATCCTCCTAATTTGTATTGAAACATTAAGCACTTGTAATAAATAATTACATGAACTTTTTGACTAAACGAAAAATTATGATCCACAAGACTAATTATAATAAATAAAATCATAAGGCAAAGAATTAACAACAAACATGGGTCTAATATTAGTCTTATTCCCACAACTATTACATGAAACTACTCATTTATGCAATAACTCATATAAAGGAGAAATTAGGCAAGCCAATTTATGTGATACACAAGAATTTGGTGGCGACAAACACAGTCCATCCATCAGACGATGCGAGAGGGAGCCGGTGAGGGAGGGAAGCAAGTGAGAAAGAGGAATGACAAAGGAGGAGTGCCGTGCGTATTTGAAAGAGCCAAGAGGAAAAATGTCGTGTAATTGCAGGAGTAAAATAGAAATCGAGGGAAAAAAAAGGGTTTTAAACCTTTATTTCCAAAATCGGTCTAGAAACCGATTCCAAAACCAATCCAGGAACCGGTTTCCGGGTGGATAATCACTCGGAACCTACTTCCGGACCGGTTTAAACCGGTTCCAAATTTTGAGAACCGATTCTTGAACCAGTTTCAATGGGAATTGGTTCCCGACCTTATTTTCCGAGTGGACCGGTTCGGGAACTGGGTATACCCGGTCCGGTTGCACACCCCTAAGACCAACAAAAGAATCGGTTTCTTGGAAGGCTGATTAGCCCTCTATGTCCCTTCCTCTAGTCAATTCTTGAAATGAATTCCCTGTGTTCATATCTAGTTTATTCATGGTCAACAGTTATCAGAATAAGAAAAAGATCCGTTTGGTAAGAAGTAGTGAACTATGATGCAACAAAATGATCAGATATTGAACAGGCAATTTCAGTTGTCGCTTATGTGATGTGTCCTACTCTTTCTTTTTTTTGCTGTGAATTTATAGTTTGGCTACTCTTTGTTGCTGCTGTCTCTTGGGCGCTTCCTTCTGATCTCTGCTCCAGCACCGGTGAGGAATGGACTCCTGCTAGCTATCTCTGTTCAGTCTATGTTTGAACTTGTTGAATAAATTTGGGTCATTTCTTTCTAAAATGGAATCTCACAATGATGTCCAATTGATATTTTCCCGTATTTCTCCTTAATTTTGATATTGAATCATTGAAAATGTTCTATTCAATTCAGCAGATGGTAATGCACAGATTTCCCGTATTCAATGCAGTTTCCTGCATTATCTTTAATGAATGATGCTCAAAGATTTCCTGTCTTCATTCCTTATCTTTTTTGTGCACTCATCTAGATTGCATATCCATTCGTAATTGAAGACAAAAATGCAAATTCTTAAGAAAAGACTTCAACTGTAAGCTGTCTATTTTTCCAAAAAGACTGCATTTGCCATTAGATACACTTGAGAGACACCCTTTGAAGTTTTCTTATGGACAATAAATGTGAGCATCATCCTAAGAGAGAGTTCTTCAATGCAAGAACTTGATGGTAATTAAAGGATGAATAATGTTACGGCTGCAAAAATCAGTTTACAGATTCAGTGTAAACACTTCGATTGTCTTGACAGCAACTTATGCAAATATATGTAGAAGCTGATCAAGCACGACACAACAAAGGCAAAGTACTCCATCAAAATAATACCAGTATTGTCCAAACAGTTAGTGTTAGCTGATTTTCAGCTTAAACTGGGAAATAAATTATTAGTTCACGTGTTCTACTTTTGAGCAAATCACAGTGTATACGTTCACCAATCATGTAAGATCATGTGTACATACATACATACATACATACATACATACATACATACATACATACATAAATACCAACAGTACAAGATTAAATGAAAGAAAATGCAATTGCCACTCCGTATTGTGCACTGGCATTTTGTCAAGAGGTAATAGGAGTGTTTCCTATTTTTAAAGATAGGGTATATCTCTTAAAAGAAACTCTAACTCATAGTATATATAAAGAGGGATTCACAAATTTAGGGTTCTAGAGACAATTGAGGTCGTCAATTGGGAATAAAAAAAATAAAAAAAAACATACACGCGTGTGTTCTCTCCCGCGGTCCTCAGAAAAAATTTAGCCGCACTTTCACAAAGTCAACGAGTACGCATTCTTTAATCATTAGGTCAAGCTCAAATTTTGTGGAGAGTACTAAGACATTGTTCTTGAGTTTATCTGGCGAGATTGATGAGAAAATATCTGCAAGTATATCTTGAAAAGAGAAAATTGAACCAGTCGGACTTGTGGATCAAGATTAGAGAGCTCAAAGCACGGCCTCGCCAAAACGGAGAATATGTGTTTGTTTTAAGTCGGAATCTAAAATTTTGAGAAGACCTTCATGACACCTAGTTCTTCAACTTCATATCGAGAATCAAGATCTAGAGACTCCCTTGTGATGTTCACCGTCCTTCTTGTTGTTTTTTCCCGCTCTTGTAGTTCCTTGTTGGATACTACCACGGTGAATCTTCCTCGCAACCCCTCTCACTATCAATAGTCGTTTGAGTCAGTAATCAAATTCAAGTAATTTCTTAAGTTATGTTTGATTCATATACTCAATTGCCTAAATTGTAGCTAGTCAATTCTATAACTATTTGGTGTGAAATTTTAGGTATACCTGAATAGGAAATTTTCTTATCGTGACCCAACCGTGGGTTGTTGTGTTGGTTGAAAGTCTCTCATTCATCACCGAGGTCAAGAGTTCAAAACCCGCAATTGCTAGCATTGTAAGTGGGGGCCATGGTATTGGGGTCCTGTGCTAGTCTCCCCCGAAGTATAGGGGCTTGGCCCTTTGGTGCCATTTAGGCACGGGAAGCCCATGGTGGAGTCCTCAGTTATTAAAAAAAAAAAAAATCTTATCGTGCATATAATTAGGGGTGTGTAATCGGACCGGGTATATTTAAGAATTGGACTAACCCATCTGGTAAACAAGGTCAGGAACCGATTCTTGTTGGAACCGATTCTGGTTGAAACCAATTCCAAAAATTTAAAACCGATTTGAATAGGTCTGGGAATTGGTTCCGAGTGAGATTAGAGAGTTAATTGCATTTAGGGTATGATTAGATTATGGTAATGGTGGTTAGTGTCACACCCCGATCCTTGGGCATGCACCAATTCCTTACCTTGGTCGATTATTAGCAACGTCTTAGGACGCATCACCGACCCTTTTATTTTAATACGCATGCGGAAGCAAATAAAATAATCCCCAGACAATAAAATAGTGGGATAGAAAAGTAAGGCTATATTTTTCACAACTGAAAAACCACAACCACACTTTTATACAAGGCAATCCTCATAATATATATTACAATACTATTAACAAGAGTCTGATCTATTTCATAATAGTTCACACTCAAGGTTTACAAAATAGGGTGAGGTCTCAGCTCTCATCTGGATTATACTTCGGATCATCATTGGGATCCTCCTCGGACTCCTCCTTCAGTTTCTCATTAGGGTTCTCCTCTTCGGGTTCTTCCTTCTCAGGCTCCTCCTTCGGGTTCTCTTTTGGGTACACCTCTTGTACGACCTCTCCTTCGTCCATGCTCTAGCTAGAGTCTAATGCTGATAGCTTGGGAGAGTTGAGGTCACTCTTGAGCTTAAGGTCCTTAGCATCAGTCACAACTCTGTTCTTGGGATCTGTAGTCTATTTTCTGAATGCTTCCTTTAAAACGAATAGAGGCACATCACCTTTTGGCATGGACCCTCCATTCACCCATAAAGGTATTCATGATACCACGATCGATACTCGTGGGGCTTCAGGTCATCTCTACCCACGTCAACCCAAACAGTCGACTTAAGTAGAACGTACTCTAGTCCTTTCGAGTGGGGGTGTATCGGAAAGTGAGTTTCTATCTCGGTGACTTCTTCGGGTATACCAAAATGCATGGAAGGATGAGGAGGTGGAGGTGCTACCATCTAGGGATCTAAAATGTTGTCCCACAACCGAGATGAGACTACGTCTCAACAAGTTCTACTCTCTAAAACTCGATTAGGAAGCCAATATACCTTAGGACTGCCTAAGCACAACACAAGTCAGAGGACTTACTTTAGCCTTAGTTTCATTCTTGTAAGTCAGTTCATTTCATAAATACTAACATAGTATCCAATCCAATCAGATCGAATCATCAATCAATCGACCTAATCGATTACATGTCACTCTGACCATTACCCGGTTATTTTAATCCACACTATTCATTTTCCCATACGGTATATATCTAGTTACCGAGTCACGTGCATTTTCTAAGACAACATACTTAGTCACCAAGTTATGTGCATTCTCTAAGGCGACATGTCTAATCACCAAGCTCCATGCATTCTCTAAGGTGACGTACTTAATCACCGAGCCATGTGTATTTGCAAATGTGATATACCAAATCGCCGAACCATATGCATTCTCTAAAGTGACATATTAATCACCGAGCCACGTGCCTTTCAAATGTGATGTATATAATCCACAAGTCATGTGCATTCTCTAGAATGACACTCTTGGTCTCTGAGCCACGTAGTACAACTTTTTTTTTTCATCACTTCCATTTTATATGACTCATCAAAATATTATTGGTGCTATAAACCCATGCTCGGTCATTTTCCTATCAATTTCTGAAATTAAATAATTTAGGAATAAAATTCTAAAATCATAATTAAATTAATTCGGCACAAATTAGAACTCACATAAATAAACAGATTGCATCATGAAAATCAGCATAAAATTTTAGTCGTCGGCTATCCCAGCCTAATTTCCAAAAAATAATTAATTATGAAAATTATGAAAATTATTAAATAAATGCAATAAATCCAATTTGTGCCCGTAATGCCTGATTGAAAACCGAGATGAACCTGGAAAATTATCGAGACTCGTTCAATAAATACTATGACCTATTTTCTTGTTAATTATACTAACCATTTGCCTAACATGCATCAATAAGTCTCTAATTTAATTACTCTAAACTAATCTATCCACCTAATTGTACTTAATTAAATCTAATCAACCTCTAAGCATTATTAGCCTACTAAGTGAGGATTATTGAGCAAAACTCACTTGATTAACAAGCGGGTCGGATCAAATCGACGGGAACGCAATGGGGGATGATTGTCTCCAAAGTGGGCCTAGGTTTCGAGATTGGGATTGACCTCAAAATGGGCCTTAAAGCCACTGCGATATCCACAACTTCAGGTTATGTTTAGAGCTGAAACAGAAGGAAATAGGGCTAGTTATGGCAAAGCAAGACTGGTAGAGACGGCTTGGGTGATCGATGACCAATGGTGAGGACTTCGGTGGCCTTGGCTGACTCTGGCGGTGGCTGGCATGGCTAGACAGCGCCCCTGGACGCATGGACAAAGGCTGGAACAACGTTGGTTGGACAGTGGCTCATGCGACACGTGGGCGGGATTGGCGGCAGTAGACGGCGGCGATGTGGGCAGTCCTAGCTTTGGCGGTGGCTGTGTGATGGCAAGGCTGCTCCAGCTAGTCTTCCTTGGCTTGCCGATGTTCGTACGACACAAAGAGAAAGGAGAAGAAGAGACGAGGGAGAAAGGAAAGATCTAGGGAACAAGGGCTCCACTTGCCTCAATTTTCCAATGTTTTGTCCCATTGATCTCATCCTAGCCAAGTATGGCTTCCTAGGCCACCATTCAGCCACCAAAGCACATCTCATAGCTTATGAAATGGTCCAAAAATGGCTAGGGGAAGGGGCACACGAATTTGACACAATTCTCTCTTAATTGGACTTAATTTCCTCTTCCATTCAATCTTATTTGGCCCTCACAAATTCAATTGACACCTCCATTATCAAATTGATATTTTTTCTCATCAATTGATCCCTCTGGCATATTATTTGCGCGATCAAAAACGATTTCCGGCATTTTCTAAATAAAACGGCCCTATGACGACTTTTTCCCAAAAAGTCTCGGTTTGCAACATAAAAAAAAAAATTTAAGGCTGAGTTAACATTCCTAGAATTTATTGTAACATGATAGAATCTTCAATTTATGAAATTGAACTCAAATTTGCGGTTAATTTCCATTCGGTGAGTTTTTAGCGTGACCTAAGCTACCAAGTAGTTTTCAGAGATTTTTAGTGCAAATGATCCATGGTCAATTTTCTTTGAGCCACTATGAACCTACTCGACACATTGACGACTCTTCGTTGTCGTGAAAATCTTGAGAATTCAAATACAGACATAGGGTACCAAAAGGACAGAATAATCAATCTAGAGTCGGTCGACGAAAATTTTCTAATTTAGTAATGTCACCAACGATTAGCTACACATCTTAGTCGAACAGACCTATCATTGATCCCAAATCGATTTTTAACTATGCCATAATGGCCTCTAAAAATGAGGATGGTTGAGAAGTCGATTCCTGGTCGAATTTTCAAGTCTATTGCATTAAAATTCCTTAATAACTTTCCTGAATAGTCTAGTTATCTTGAGAGTGATCAGCTTTGAGAACAGCCCTATAGGTACATCGATGAAATGTTTGATTTATTCAATAGAAAATAGAAGTAAAAATCTAGAATGTCACAGTTAGTGTTAGTTAATGAAGGTTTAGCGTTAATAGTGTCACGCCCCGAACCTCGAGCACGCCAACATCCCAACATGGTCATGCAAATGTGACATTCCCAGGTAGTGTCGCCGACCCCATTCATTTATTACAAACATAAGCCTACAGCCAAAAGTCTACAAAAGACTTGCTCTTAAAAAGGAACTGTCCTACGACCTATAAGTCGGACACGTTTTCCAATTCTTATTACTTCACCTCTGCAACTCCTCAAGGCCAACCGCTCCGTCCACCAGGGACCTGAAATTGTAATCCCCAAACCGGGATGAGACAATTTCTCAGCAAGTTCAATCCTCTAAACCCCTGTTAAAAAGAAAATACGCCCAAGGATGGCCTAGTCACATCACACAGAGAACTTACCTTATCTCAATTCCTTCCTGCAGGTTAACACAATTTGTATCACACAATCTCAGGTAGTAATGATAATTCAAACAATTGGAATGCCATCACCTTCATATAAATCACAGTCGCACTTAGCACGCATTCCAATTAATATTCACTGCCACACAAGGGCATAGCCTATTCGCAGTTTGGCTATCTTCTAACATTAATGCTAGGCATCGCCTCCCCCCTTAGAGCATGGCTTTGTCACTACGTCGACGGTATTCCCGAAGGAGCATAGATCCAGTTGGCCCAGCCTCTACTACGACCGGCATCCACCACGTGGGCATCCCATATAGGGGCAAGTCCGGCTCAACAGCCCAGGACGATTCCTCTTAGTTATCACACAACCAAAGCATACTCGGCCCCATGACACTTTGCATTTCACTCAATACTTCCACTTAAAATAGTGATCCCGGCCATTTTTCTTCATATTAAAAATATTCCAAAAATTACTCACGTGGGTTGGGACATGCTAACTTTAAATCAAAAAGCCAATATCTCACTTTTTCAAACCCCACTATTTAATATAATTATTAAAATCCAATTTTTGCATCGTAACACGACACTTGGGTTTTTATGAATAAAATCCCTATTTATCACAATCAACACTCAATTTGCCACATCCATTCATCAAATTCAAATTTTAAATGCACAGTAGCGATCAGCACGAAATTCTGAGAAACTAAGGTTCCAAAATAATTTTCAGAATTTATTAAATAATTAGATTTATTCAGAAAATTAATTAAATAATAATATCCATATCTTTCACGATCCACACTCAATTTATAATATCCAATTATCAATTTCAAAATCTGACTACACAAAGAACCGAACGCGAAATTCTGAGAATTTAGGGTCCGACAAAATTTTCGGAATTTAATAAATAATTAAATTTATTCCGAAAATAATTAAATAATAATATTTTAATAATTTCGAATAATAAAATATTATTAAATTATTAAAAAATTTCGAAATATTTATTTAATCCTAAAAGTAATTCATTTATGTCAAATCACCATTATACTAATATAAATATCAATTTAACCTTAACTAAACATACTTTAAGTTAAACCAACCTCTTAATCTAATTCATAATTAAATAAACTAAACTAACCACCTAAGATTAACTTAAGCTAAGCACACCTAAAGCATAATTAACCCTCTAAGCGAAATTAAGTGAGCTAAACTCACCCAATTAACGAACCAAACGAACCAAAACGACGAGGACGACGCGAGGATCGACTTTCCTTAAGGCGGGCCGAGTATCCAAGCTCGGGAAGGCGGCCAAAACGGCCCAAAACCCCATTGCAATACCCATTTTATGCAACTATTGATTTGGGGCTAGAGGAGGTGGTTCCGGTGTCGGAATGGGCGGAGGAGGGCGGCGGCAGCTCGTTGGTGGCTCGGATGGTGGCACACGGCGGCCAGCCGAGCCTCCAGCGGCCTTGACGACGACGAACAGGCGGCTGGACAGTGGAGGGATGACGGCTGGTGGCGGACGAAGCAAGAATGGGAAGGGCGGAGCAGCTCGCGTGCAGACGGGCGTCGACGGAGAACTGCGTGCGGTGGCGGTGAACGACGGAGGCATGCGACCTCTTTGGCTCCGCTGGTTTGCTCGGTTCCATCCAGCAGCAAGAAGAAGAAGATGGAGGAGGGAGGCGACGGGAGAGAGAGGAAGAAGAGAGGGAGGAGAGAGAAGGAGGAGGGGACCCTTTTTATTTTTTTTTCTCTTTCTTTTGTCCAACAAAAAATGGCCCACCATGACCTAGAATGACATTACACTCCACTATCTCCCACAACCTTATTCCAATGGTTGCAATTCCATTTTCCGCCGGGGCATAAAACTTTGTACATCAATTCATTCAATTCCAATCAATTCTCTCCCAATTGAATCAAATTGAAGTCCATAAAATTAATTCAATGTCACCACACTTCAATTCACATCTTCACTTGTCCGTAGAACCAATTAAAGTCCCAAAAGCGCGACCAAAGACGGGCCTACTAATTTCTCGATCCAAATTAGCCATTCCCGATTATTTTGCTAAAAAACTTGGCTTGCACGAAAAATCTTCCAAAGATGAGTCAATGATCCTAAGATGATTTGTGACACACTATGACTTCCAATTTCTGAATTCGGTCTCAATTTCACAGTTAATTTCACTTTAGCATGATACTAGTGCGGTTTAACCTACCGAGTAGCCTTTAGAAATTTTCATGCATTTGACCTGTGGTTGATCATCTCAAGCCACGATGTATATCTTTGAAACATTGGCAACTTTCGGTTGTCGGGGTAATCTCAAGGTTTCAACTATGAATACATGGTACCTAATCGACTGAAAAGTCGGTCTAGTGTCGATCAACAAGAATTATGTGATCTGGTGGAATCACCCACACTTGATCACATGCCTCTAACGAGTCGACTTATCTCCGATCTCTAATTGATTTTTAATTGTGCTGTAATGACCCTTGCAGATTAGCTCAGTCGAAAGATCGCTTCCTAGTCAAATTCTCAAGTCTGATGCTTGAGAATTTCTTAACGGCTTCACCTGATAAACTTGTTTTTACATGAGTGGCCGACTCAAGGAAATGAACTATATGCGTGCCAACGAAATGCCCGTCTCAATTTATTGAAAATAGAATTGGAAAATTGGGATGTCACAAATAGCATTTAAGGATGGATTAGATTAACGCTAATTGTAGTTAGTATTAATTAGGGATAATTAGCGCTAATTAAGGACAACTTAGTGTTAATTGTGCTTAAGGGTAGTTTAGATTAAGGCTAATTACAATTTACAATTAGTTTAATTAATGACCGTTAATCTTAATTAATTGTAATTAGGATTAATTGATTGTAGTTAGTTTAGTAAATTGCGGTTAGTCTTAATTAATGATAAATAGTCTTAATTAATTATGATTAGCGCTAATTAACAACAATTAGTTGATAAGTAGAACTTATGCTTGAATTATTGGATGAAGTTTTGCATAATTCATGTTGTTTGAAGCTTGTATGCCTTGGAAATAATTGCCCACTCCATAAATCTTGTATACTATTAGTAAAGAAAGGTTTTAAGGATTAATAAATCATAACTCATGAAGGGTCATGTTCAAATGCCATGTTTTATGTGTTAATTGGGGCAAGGAAGTTTTAAAATAAAAGTGTACAAAGTTTGGCGGGGTAATTTTACGTACATGACCACATGTGATTATTTTACCGTAATTTTACGTGTGAAAAATTGCCGGAGTTTATTATTTGAGCACGAACCCTATTTGTATTAAGCTAATTAATGGTAAAAAAAAATGATATAAGTATTGGCATGCTTGTGTTGGTTGTGGCCTGAGGGTCGTAATAATTAGAACACGTATAAATGCAATGTGTATGGATATGCATGAGATGTGTTTTGATTATTTGTTAAGCTTGTTGCATTATTATAGGCATATGTGAATTAATAATATGAAGGAACGTACCAAGACGAGGTAAGTGTATATAATGCTATATGTTTAGGTTGCCTCCGAGATGAATCAACATACTAATTGAGGCTTAGGTCATTGGTTTACTGAGATTTTTATCTCGCTCATCGTCGTTTGTTATTTTTAGGCCGATAGTATGGAAAACCATTACATGCAATTTGGGATCCCTATGGACAAGGATATAGTCATGACCTCATACCTTGTCTTGGGGTTCGATTAGATGCACGAGCTCATGGTTACTATAGTGTAGGTAGATGAGGGGTTGGTCCATTGGGTGTCCCATAGGTTTAAGGCCTAGTTTATTCGGGAGGGAGAAGATCGTTTTGGCCCAATCCGTGATTTCGATGGGCCACAAGGTAGGGGAATTGGACAGTAGGTGTGGGATCCAATGTACATTGACACCCTTGACGATGCCATTGAGAATCTGAAGACTAACCTGGATGCGGAGTACCCTTCAACTATGATCTCAAGACTCCTCTAGATACCACGGCTGGCCTTCACCTTAGAGAAGCTTAAGTTAACCTTGACCCTGCAAGTTTTTGAGTTGGCCAATAGGAAGTCACCCATTTTCAAATGGGTTTGTAATTATTAAACTTCCTAGGATTAATGGTAATTAAATCAAAGTTGTTGTTGTTGTTGTTTTTTTTTTTGGAAATGTTTGATATTGTGTTTATACCATCCCTGTTATTATGTTTGACTAGGTATTTATATATAATGTTTCTGCTTTCATTTAACCGAAAGGATAAAAAGAATGAGTTGACGATATGTCCTAGAACATTGCAACTAAACGACCATTGAGGGATGTTCGCGTGCTCGGGGATTCAGGGCATGACAGTTCTTATTTTCAATTTAATTATTTTATTATGCTTAAATATCCTAAATATCTACAAAAGTTATCTAATCTTTAACATCCCCAACAACCGCAATGTGAGTTCAAATAAATTAACTTGAGTTTGAAAAGTAATTTGGACAAACGTCACAAAATCTTTAATTGCTATGAGATAAGTGAGCCGTAGAAATGAGCTAAGTGGTTCCGAGTTGGAGCGGTGCATGTGATGGCTCCAAGCTTCCATTGACAATGAGATTTTATCATGTTGTTCATCAAATAGTAGCGAGTTCGTTGGCAGTGTCAGTTTCTCGAAACAAGAAGTGAAAAGCTGAGAATTGAAAGCCGATGACATGCATCCTTTGCAGTCCACTTTGCTATTGGAGTCGAACAACATGCGTCATTTGTGGTCAACTTTGTTGTCAAAAAGTAATCGAATGTGGCTGCAGCAAGTGGAATAAGCCAAGCTTAGCAAAAGTTACTGTGCAAATATGCAGCTTTGAGGCATTAAAAAATACTTTAGTGAAAAAAAAAAGCTCGACTTGGTGAGGTGTCGCTGACGGCCGTGGCGCTTACTCAAACAGGAATGAGGCACTCGGATGAACACTGTTGAGTGGTGGGGACAGATTTATTTTGCTATTAGTGCATGGGTGCATAGAGTACGAAGTGAACACTAGGGTTGTCTCACGAAATGAGGCTTTAATATCAAATTAAGAATAATGTAAAAGATAAAAATTGAGAAATTTTAGAATATTTCAATATATGTGAAAAAGAGCGCATTGGTTTATTTATAAGCCGTATTAAATCACTAGCTAAGAAAATTAAATCACAAATGCAAAATCAATATAGAAAAATTAAAGAAAATATCCTAAATATCCCAATTTAGATATCTCTAAATCTACTATGTCCTCTCTTTTTAGTTTTGAATTTCAGTTTCGTCGGGAGCACTTTAAGAATAGAGTCCTTATACACCAACCCAATACGAAGGACTGAGCTTTTTAAGATCACTGGAAAGGCGGTCTTGTCAAGGTGTGCAAAAGGTTGTCCCGCAATCACCTGAGTGTTCAACATTTCTTACCTATGAATGCTGGGAGTGGGACAAAAAGGTGAGGGTCCGAGCTGTTGGAAACAGTAAAGAGAACAGAAAATTCAGCATATATAGTTATAGAATATGTAACACTGGGGTTGAAGGAAATAAAAATGACTGAAATTATTTGCGTTGACTGTGACATCCCGAGTTTCCGATTCTATTTTCAATAAATTGAGACGGGCATTTCGTTGGCACGCATATAGCTCTTTTCCTTGAGTCGGCCACTCATGTGAAAACTAGTCTATCAAGTGAAGCCGTTAAGAAATTCTAATGCACCAGACTCGAAAATTTGATCAGGAAGCGATCTTTCGACCGAGCTAATCTGCAAGGGTCATTACGGCACAATTAAAAATTGATTAGAGATTAGAGATAAGTCGACTCGACAAAGGCATGTGATCAGGTGTGGGTGATTCCACCAGATTGCACAATTCTTGTCGATCGGTACTGGACCGACTTTTCTATCAATTGGGTACCTGTGCTCGTATTTGAAACCTTGAGATTACCTCGACAACCGAAAGTCGCTAATGTTTCAAAGATGTACATCGTGGCTTGAGATGATCAACCACAGGTCAAATGCATGAAAATTTCTAAAGGCTACCCGGTAGGTTGGGCCGCGTTAGTATCGTGCCAAAGTGAAATTAACCGTGGAATTGAGATCGAATTCAGTAATTGGAAGTCTGGGTGTGTCACAAATCATTTTAGGAATATTGACTAATCTTCGGAAGATTTTTCATGCAAGCCGAGTTTTTCAGCAAAATAATCAGAGAATGGCTAATTTGGCTCGAGAAATTAGTAGGCTCGCTTTTGGTTGTACTTTTAGGACTTAAGTTGATTCTATGGACAAGTGAAGATGTGAATTGAAGTGTGGTGACATCGGATTAATTTTATGGACTTCAATTTGATTCAATTGGAAGAGAATCAATTTGAATTAAAGGAATTGATGTACAAAGTTTCATGCCCCGGTGGAAAAATAAAATGGACCCATTGGAGAATTGTTGTGGGAGATTTGAAGTTAGTGAAATGTGAGGTCAGCTTATGTCATGGTTGGGGCCAAAGCAAATGAGGTGTTGACAAGTGTCAAATGCTCATTGGTCCCCAAAAAGCACCTCTCACTTCAATCTTCATCTTCTTCCTTGGGTTTTGGAGAGAGAAAGGGGGGTGCGAAGCTTCAAGGAGCAGCTGCGTCCGCCCGACTGCCGCTCGGCCATCCGCTCGCCCGTCGTCAGAGCCGTCGCCGCTCCGCCTTGGCCGTCGCCCTCCGTCTTTCCCCTTTCTCTTCCGTTGGTTCTCTCCTCCATTGTTGTTGTGCGAAGATCAGAAGAATGGCAGAGAAGAAGCTGGAGCAGCCATGGCCATCTGCCCCCTTCGTCGTTCGCCCGTCGCCGCCGGCTCGCCGCTAGAGCCGCCGCGGTCGTCGCTGTCGCCGTGCGTCCGCGCGAAGCCGCGCGCCAGCTCGCCGGCCAGCTCGCGCTCAGCCCGCGCCTCCAGCTCGTCGACCAGGCCGTCCCGAGCTGCCGCCACCGCCTAAGACCCGTCGGAGCCGCCGCCTGCACCGCCCGAGCTACCGCCGCCCCTCTCCACCGGTTCCGCACCCGAACCGACGCCGGATCAGCCCTCCTCCGCCGTGATCAGCAGCTGGAAGAAAATGGGTATGGCAGCCCCGTTTTGGCCCGTTTCGGCCGCCTTCCCAAGCCCGGATGCTCGGCCCGCCTTGAGGAAAGTTGATCCTCGCGTCGTCCCCGTCGTTTTGGTCCGCTCGGCTCGCTAATCCGGTGAGTTTAGCTCACTAAATCTTGATTAGACGGTTAATTATGCCCTAAGTGTGCTTAGTTTAAGTTAAGCAAGTTTAGGTGGATATCTTGGTTTATTTAATTGTGATTTGGATTAAAAGGTTTGTTTAATTTAAAGTGTGTTTAATTAAAGGCTAAGAGAGTTTATTTAATAATAAACCTTGATGGGACGTAATAGGGTTTTATTTTTGAATTATTTAATTGTTTAGAAATTCTGGAATTTATAATATTATATTATATTCCGAATTATTAAAATATTATTATTTAAAAAAACGGAAAAATTATTTTTGACCCCGATTGCTAAGAATTCCGTGCCGATCGCTGCTATGCGTTCGGATTTTGAAATTGATGGTTGGATATTATAAATTGGGTGTGGATGACAAAAATATGGATATTATTGTTTAATTAATTTTCGGAATAAATTTAATTATTTATTAAATTCCGAAAATTTTATCGGGACCTTGTTCTCTTAGAATTTCGTGCTGATCGCCGCGATGCATGTAGAATTTGAGTTTGATGATTAATTGTGGCAAATTGAGTGTGATTGCGATAGATAGGGATTTTTTTTATAAAATCCAAGTGTGACTTGATGGGAGATTGGCCGTGATTAATCACCTATTGGAGGTCGTGCTCAGTGAGGCCGTGATGGACCACCTATGAGAGGTCGTGCCTAGTAGAGCCGTGATGAACCACCTAAGAGAGGTCATGCCTAATGAGGCCGTGATGAACCACCTAAGAGAGGTCGTGCCTAATGGGGCCGTGATTGACCAGCTATTAGAGGTCGTGCCCAGTGAGGCCGTGACGAACCACCTATGAGAGGTCGTGCCCAGTGAGGCCGTGATGGACCACCTAATTAAAGGTCGTGCCGAGTGGGGCCGTGATTGCCACTGGTTGTTAAACATTCCTATATGGCCGTAATTAAGAGCAATGATTGATTTGCTAGAATGACATGTAATCGGCCGAGTCGATTGATCGCTGAGACGATCCAAGTGGTTGAATTGTTCTGATGATGTGATTGTGCTGCAGTTGTTTGGTTATTATAATTGCACGTGGTTGAATTATATAAACTGTGCTAACCTGCAGATGAAGACTAATGCGAGGTAAGTCTTCTGTGTGATGTGGCTAGGCCACCTGGGGCGTATTTTCTTTCTAATAGGGGTTTAGGGGGTTGAACTTGCTGAGACATCGTCTCATCCCGGTTGTGGGATTAAAATTTCAGGTCCCTGGTGGACGGAGCGGCCAGATAGCTTTGGTTGGCCTTGAGGAGTTACAGAGGTGAAGTCATAAGGATTGGAGAACGTGTCTGACTTGTAGGTCGTAGGATAGTTCTTTTTTAAGAGCCAGTCTTTTGTAGACTGTTGGCCGTAGACCTCTGTTTGTAATTCTGTTGAATTATGAAAGTGTTATGTTGTGATTTTGTTTCATGCTTTTCTATCCCGTATTTTATTGTTAGGGGTTTTATAATATGCTTCCGCATGTGCGATAAAGATTTGATTGGGTTGGCGACTTAACCTGGGAACGTCGCATTTGAATGACCATAGTGGGATGTTGGCGCGCTCGAGGTTCGGGGCGTGACATTAACACTTTGAAAGAACATCATTACATGGCCATGTTGGCACCTTCTGTGTTCCGAAGTTAAATAAGGAGTAAGTTATGTGCGTTCACATACGCTTTGCCAGTAAGTCAAAGGGTACAATATGGGAGTTCGAGCTGTGCATGTTCATAGCAATATGGGTACGAGGATTCTTTGAAAATATTTATATTCGGTATCAACTTGATTGCGAGTGTTCGGATTGAATAGTGGAGCAACATCTGCACCTACATATGAGTCATTATGACTTGTAAAATTATATTCACTCTAATATTTTTTTTTGGTGACCTAAGATCCACCGGGCCCGACTTTCGCTTACGCTAATCGCCAACCCACGGCCCGTATAGTGCACGGTGTACCTCGGACTAAGCATCAATACCTGAAGGGAAACTAGCAGAAGATTCCACCACCATAACTCCCCACTTAAGACCTGTTAGCAGCTGCGGAGTTTCGACCCTTCGACTTATGCAAAGAAGTTCCTAAAACCGAACCAACTCAACTGCCCACCGATGGGTTATTCACTCTAATATTCACTCCTCTAAACTCATGAAGGCCCTTCACTCATCTTCTTGTGGGTGGGTCAAATACAAATTCATATTGTTGGATCGATAGAAAAAAGGCAGGTGCGATGCATGCACAGAGGGAGTAGTGTGAACTCTAGATTTGTTGTAATAACTTACTGAGACAAAAACGAAGGTAGTTGGGTCAGTGTTGTGAACTTTAGAATTGTTGAAATAACTTATTGAGACAAAAGTAACTTCTATGATCTCATGGAAGAATGCATATTGACAACAATTTGAAGTTGGTGAGTTAGGTTTTCTTAATCTAGAGTATAAAAGTAGTCATGACTATGATTAGAGCTAGGCCAAAGATCTATTAAAAACATCATAATTGCACCTCAATTGAGGATTTTAAATAGATAATAATGTTTATATGTTTTGGGTGTCATGGCTAACGCATTGAGATTATCACCTTATACATCATATTATGTGAGAAGTAATGATTATTTTCATTTTGTTCTTTGCTATTCAACAATGAAAAACAATGCACTAGAATAACTCTATTAGCCTAAGCTGTAATTCGTGGATAGTGAGTGCAACGATTGTCGATTGTGAAAGCCTACATGCTTGTAATTGATAAACAACTACTTTTCAATTAATTGTGTGTCAGCTAATGATTCCTACTCAAACAAAATTGGAATTAGAATATGTATACAAGTCAACTTTTATCGGTCAATCTCACAAGGTGAGCTGACACAGTTTATAACATAACAAGATAGAAATGCATTAACCACACACGCACACACATATAATGTGACATCCCAATTTTTCTTAATTTTATTTTCAGTCAATTGAGTCGGGCAATTCATCTGTGCATGTAGTTCGTCTCTCAGAGTTGGCCACTCACGAGAGAACTAGTTTATTGAGTGAAGTAATTAAGGAATTTTACCGCGTCAGACTTGGGGACTGATCACCCTCGGGTCGGATGCGAGAAAATTTCCCCAAAAGCTACTCAGTGAATTAGGCGCGCTGAAATCGCACCAGAGTGAAATTAACCGAGAAATCGAAATTGAATTATGAAATTGGAAGTCATGGGGTGTCGCAAATCTTATTAGGAACATTGGATTAATTCATGGACTTTAATTTGGACTCAATTGGAAGAGAATTGATGAAAATTTAAGTAATTGAATGTACAAAAACTTGGACCCGGAAAATGAAATTGAACCTATTGGAAGATGTTATGGAGGATTTGAATTAGTGGAGTGTGACATCAGCAGGTGATGTCATGGTGGAGGCCAAATTTAAGGAGAGCCTGACAAGTGTCACAAGCCAATTGGCTCACCAAAAGTGGGGGTGTCACATCAACTTTTTCTTCAACCTTGGAATCGGTTGGGAGGGGAAGAGGAAGAAAGGAAACCAGCGCCGGACACCCCTTCGCTCGAGCTGCTCGCACGCCCGCTTGGTCGTTTGCCTATGCCATTCTCCACTGTCGTCGTCGCCGTCGCCGCTCGTCCGCGTGCGAAGCCTCGCGTGCGCGCTCGTTGTGTCCCCGTCGCGCCATCGTCTCTTCGTCCACTGCTAGTCGCCGTCTGCCGTGATATAGCTAGTACGAGAACCTAGAGGAGGGTGAATAGGTATATAAAGATTTTTCTTGATAATTGCACAATACTAGACAGTTGAAGGATTTGCGACAAATAACAATCAACGTAAGACTGAGTAAAGGAAAGAGAGAATTGAACACGCGGTTTATAGTGGTTCGGCTTGATTCAAGCCTACGTCTACTCTTTTGCACTGACAGCCAATTGGCTGGATTCCACTATGAACAAAGAGATGTTACAGCGTTGATCTTCCTTGATTTCTAGGTGTAGATGATCTACCACACTCGCTCAAGGTATCTCCAAGTATAGACACTCTCTGTGTATACAATTTCGCTCAAAATGTATCGACTAATAATCAAGGTGCTTCAGACTCTGGAATTTCTCTATCGATCACACACTAAAACAACTAGAACGTCTTCCTTTTATACTCCTTTATGCCATCATACCCGTTGGCACTTACCAAAGGAATTCCTCCAATCTACCCGTTGGACGGAATCAATTAAGAAGATCATTCAAGTTATTAAAGGAACCTGACGATAGCCCATCAATCCTGTTCGCCCATACAATCAGGATCTTGGTTTCCAAGAATAGAACCTTCCAAGAATATTTCGTTGACCATCGGATCTTCAATCGATCTAGATACGAATAAAAGAATCCGTTATATTTATCCAGCCAAGAGATCTTCTCCCAGAGGATAGGATTAAATCCTCAACCATATACCTCGGCTCGGATTTCCTTCGTCACTTGGATTAGAAAGACTCACAATGAGAATAGTCTTGAGTCTTGAGTCTTGAGTCTTGAGTCCGTGATCGAAAGTCTTTAGACTCTAAACGGAAAAGGTCTGCGATTATCCGAGACTAGATTGATAGAAACGTTTTGTCGGCTTCAAAATATTCTAGAAAGATTTCTCCAACAATCTCCCCCTTTTGATGGTGACAAAACTTTCACGTAGATTTGAACAACTTTGACCTGCAAAACATTTCTCAATCAATATGGCTATCTCATAAAGATTAATAAAACAACCAGACTCTGCATCCACAGAAAATTGGTTAGTCTTTCATGAGTAATACCATATGACAACACTTGATATAAATGCAAACAGTCAAGCATTGAAATCTACACACAAGTCAGTCAAATTCAATTTCACACCCAAGTTCACTCAAGTTATACTAAAAAACAAACATTCAAACACTCAAAAGAAATTTAAAGTCAAAGTTTGAGTTCGTTCAAATTTGCAATTCTCCCCCTTTTTGTCATCATTAAAAAAGGTGAGAAAAGAGTCAGGTCTGCTTGGGAATGCGCACGATCTGGAAATCTCCCATGGACTGGACTATGCCTTCTAGCCTCTTCAAGTCTTCTCTTAGTTGAGCTACCTCCTCTCCTTTGGCATTGGCTTGAATTTGTAGAGCGAGATCTTTCATTTTGTCCTCCAAGGTAACCGAAGATGCTTGTCCAGCATTCTTTATGGCTTGAATTTCACAGTCCAGAGCATAGATTTGACCCCGCATTTCCAGAAGAACATCAAGAATACGACGAAAATTTGCTGAATTGTCCGTCTGTGTACTTACATTTGCTTTCTCGGATGGAGTGAATGCAGATGATGGAGCTTTTGTATAATCTTGCAGATTTGGTGTTGACGTATCATGTCCTTCTTCAGGCAATTGAGAAGCCTGAAACTCTTCTGGATCTGTTGGAGATTATCTTAGATCTTCACTATTGGCAGCATGAGGTATGGACCTTCCTTGCTCGCCAACTCCCCCTGTCTCTAGGACCTCAAATGGGGAAGAGTGATGATCATGCTCTTCTGCATCTTGATTCCCCTTCTCTCCAGATTCAGCTGCAGACTTTTCTTTCTCTTCTTCTCCTTCTTCTTCAGCTTCTTTCTCCTTCTCTCGCTGCTCTTCTTCTTCTCTGTTCTTGGCTTGCTCCTCTTCTTCTCTCTGTTTTTGATGCTCTATTGATTGAGGTACAGAACGTCTGGTCCTTATCAAGGCAGAGATGGTGAGATCTTCCTCTTCATCTTCATCCTCCAAGATGAGAGTTCTCTTCTTTTTGGATGGGGCACCAATAGCCTCCTTCCCTTTTCTCTTTGAAGCAGACGGTACTGGAGTCTTCACTCTGAATTTCTCCATTGCCTTGGAAAGTTCTTTCAGACGCATCTTCGTCAGCATCTTCAAACCTACCACCATTTTATCGCATGGTCGAACACAGAGAGTATGTGGAGGTTCAATATCTAAGTGTTTAAAGATCTTGATCACAAGACCAGGGTAAGGCAATTGGCCTTTGTCCTTCGCTATTGCTCTGTACATGTGAAAGAGAATGATGTGAGGGAGAGAGAACTTTGTCCCTGAGTTAATCGCATACATCAATTTTGCCTTGGAATTGGACACGTCAGTCTTTGATGTAGACTTGGGCCTGATGCAATTGATCACAATTTTGTGAAGCACTATATTGATGGCGCGCATCCTTGAATAGATGATTCTTCCCTCTGTATCTCTATCTTTGACAAGCTCCAATGAGGCACGAGCAATTGAGACTTTGATTGGTTGATAGCGTCCTCGTTCAACTCCAATTATGTCCGCTAACATGTCCACGTCTACCACATAGTCTTGGTCTCGAACACTGAATGATATTCTATTCGCATCTAAAAAGCTGAGATTCGAATAGAAGTATGCTGTCAATTGCGCATAACCGTCTGTGGTATCGGTGCAAAATTGCTCAAGTTGAAGCAGATTGAACTTCTCCCTTAAGTTCACATTAATGGCATCCAAGAAATCGAAATCAACACTCCTAGGGTTTATCACCCCTCATTTCAACAGTCTGAAGAACAGATTCTCTTGCTCCTTTGATTTAAACAACTCAATTCTTTTTCCCTTCACCCTTGCAGCAACACCCATTCTAGGTTGAAAATCACTGAACATTTTATTATCATCGTTCCCGTTAGTCGGATTCGGTCCCAATATACGAGGGTCACTTGGAATGTTCGCAAGTGCTTCCTCAGCCTTTCCTTTGGGAGCAATTCCCAAATCCTCCATTCGTCGCAGAAAGATATACTCATTCCCATAATTCTTATCTTTAAGAAAATCATCCACATAGTTCAACGAAGTCCCAATGCTCTTCATCGCACAATAGAGTTTGTAAATAAAAGAGGGTTTTTGGACTCTTACAGGGTCTGCGTCCTCGATTATTTCTTCCTCCGGTTGTTAACCCGCACCTTGTGGGGTAGATGGTGTTGAGTGACGTGGTGGAAAGTGAATCGGGCTCTGTTGCTGACTCGATAAATCTTCTTCTTCGGTCAGATCGAAATGGGTAGGTCCCTCCTTCATTCTCTGTGGTCCCCTGTTCGCGATTCTTGAAGACTTCCTCGAAGAAGACATCCTTCATTGTTGTTGAAAGATTCCTTTACTTGCTTTCCCAAGAAAAGATGACAACTTTCTTGAAGATGAACACGGAGTAGAAACAGGATTAGGAGGAAAATGCCTTTTAGGGTTTTGAAGATTGGGCAAAAAAGAAAACTGTATATATATAACTCAGTTTTGAAAATGAAAGTTCAATCGGCACAAGGAAAGTGAAAAGACACTTCTTTTTAAAATCAATAACTGCCAAATAGAAGTTAATCCTTTTGAAAAGATAAGATTTCGTTTTTCACGGAGACTATAAATTAACTGAACTATAGATCGTACCTTTTCGAGTTTAAATATAACGACAACTTACAGTCTATAGCCATGAATGTCTGAGTCTGAGGATTTAGAGTCTGAGGGTTGGAGAGTCTCTAGACTTTAACTTCTTCAAGCTTCAAAATGTTGAGTCTGGAACGGATAAAATCGAATTGATTTTTCTCCAAAGGCTTTGTGAATATATCTGCTAGTTAACTTTTTGAATCAACAAATTGAATCGAGATTTCTCCATTTTGAATATGATATCTAATGAAGTGATGTCGAATCTCTATATGCTTTGCTCTTGAATGAAGGATTGGATTTTTGGTGAGATTGATTGTGCTAGTGTTGTCACATCTGATCTTTGTGCATGAGTCTTCAATCCCAAAGTCTTGTAGCTGTTGTTTTATCCATAGAATTTGCGAACAGCAGCTTCCAAGAGCTACATACTCTGCTTCTGTTGTTGAGAGAGCCACAGTGCTTTGTTTCCTTGAAAACCAAGACATTGTTTTGCTTCCAAGCAACTGGCAAGTTCCTGAAGTACTCTTTCTATCGACTCTGCAACCGGCCAGATCTGCGTCTGAATATCCCAGAAGATTAAAGTCTCCCTTCTTAGGATACCACAGACCGATGCTTGAAGATGAAGCAACGTATTTAATAATGTGTTTCGCAGCACTGAGATGGGATTCTCTAGGATCTGATTGAAACCTAGCACAGATGCAAACACTCAACAAAATGTCAGGTCTAGAAGCAGTAAGATAAAGAAGCGAACCAATTATGCTCCTGTACAGCTTTTGATCGACTTTCTTCCCTTCTTCATCTTGGTCTATCTTCAAAGAACTTGACATCGGTATATCAGTCTTTTTGCAATTTTCCAATCCAAACCTTTTGACAAGATCATTAGCATATTTTTCTTGATAAATAAAAGTTCATTCCTTCAATTGCTTTACTTGAAGACCAAGAAAGAATGTTAATTCTCCCATCATACTCATTTCAAACTCATCCTGCATAGACTTAGAAAATTTCTTGCATAGACTTTCATTAGAGGATCCAAAAATAATATCATCCACATATATTTGAACAAGTAAAAAGCTTTTGTTTTCCTTTTTGATAAATAAAGTAGTATCTACTTTACCTTTGACAAAACCATTATGTATTAAGAACTTACTTAGTCTGTTGTACCAAGCTCGAGTGCTTGCTTTAAACCATACAAGGCCTTTTTCGATCCGAAGACGAGTCGGCTTCTTTGGGTCTTCAAACCCAGGTGGTTGTTCCACATAAACTTTCTCATGGATAAATCCATTTAGGAAAGCACTTTTGACGTCCATTTGGAATAACCTGAAATTTTTATAACAAGCAAACGCAAGTAATAATCGAATAGCTTCTAACCTTGCTACTGGAGCGTAAGTCTCATCATAGTCTATTCCTTCTTCTTGCATATATCCTTTGGCCACGAATCTTGCTTTATTTCGTACGACTTTTCCTTTTTCATTCATCTTGTTTCTGAACACCCATTTAGCTCCAATAACAGTTTTACCTTTTGGTTTAGATGTCAATTCCCAGACATCATTAATGTTGAACTGTTTGAGCTCTTCTTGCATAGCTTCGATCCAGCTTTCATCATATAAAGCTTCTTTTATGCTCTTTGGCTCAATTTCAGAAATAAGAGCTACAGCACTAGACTCTTCACGCCTTTTAGATCTGGTGCGGATTCCTTCATTAATTTCGCCGATAATGAGATCTTTGGGATGACTGGATTTATGCTTCCAGTTACTGGTTGATTTGTCTGGTTGATGATCTCTTTCTTTATTTGAATCTTCATGAACAGCTTGATGCTGATCTTCTAGAGTCTGAGATGCTTCTTGAGTTGTAAGCTTTGGAGGGTTTGGAGTAGGTTCAAACTCTTCATGATGAGTCAGACTGTATTCATCTTGCGTAGAGTCTTGAAATTTGACATTCATTGACTCCTCCACAGACTGGCTCTTCTTGTTATAGACTCTGTAGGCTTTGCTTGATGTAGAGTATCCAAGGAAGATGCCTTCATCTGATCTTTCTTCAAACTTACCAACTCGATCTTTTGCATTTTTCAAAATAAAGCATTTGCAACCGAACACATGAAATTATGAAACAATGGGCTTCTTACCTTTAAATAACTCATAAGGGGTTTTCTCTAGAATAGGTCTTAGAAAGACTCTATTGATGATATAGCACGCTGTTGAAACAGACTTCAAAATCGTGAAGAAATTTTACTTTCAATTAAAAGAGTTCTAGCCATTTCTTGAAGAGATCTATTCTTTCTTTCCACAACTCCATTTTGCTGAGGAGTATATGGAGAGGAAAACATATGCTTAAAGCCAGATTCATCACAAAATTTTGTAAAATCTTGATTTTCAAATTCACCTCCATGATATGTTCTTATACTTGAGATAACACAACATTTTTCATTTTGAACCTCCAATGCTCTGGGTTCTGGTTGGTCCGAAGAGATCCATATGCAGCAACTGTAGTTCATGATTAGTAGAGACATGCTTTATTGACTTGAATGAATTTCTTACATGCTTTCCCAGAATACATGGTGTGCATGGATCGGACTTTTGGTATGGTAATTTGGGTAGACCTCGAATAAGCTGCTTTGATGAGATTTTGGCTAATTGCTTCATGTTAACATGACCAAGCTTTCTGTGCCATAAGCTTGCTTCATCTTGAATTGAGATTAGGCATTGCGATTCGTTTGGTTTCATGTTTAAGAGGTAGATATTTCCATGTCTTCGACCCATGAAGGACTGAGTAGAGTCTTTACTGATTCCAGAGCATATTCCTTCTTGAAAGGAGATCTTGAAACCAGTATCACACAATTGGCTAATATTGAGAAGGTTATAGTTGAGTCCTTCCACTAGAGAAACATTGCTTATTGTGAGATTTCCAATTTTCACAGTTCCAAATCTCACAATACTTCCTTTACCATTTCCTCCAAAGGAAACTTTTCCACCATTTACTTGAATAAGCTTTATGAAGCAATTTGAGTCTCCTATCATGTGTCTTGAACATCCGCTGTCAAGATACCACTTTATCTTTTTCTTGACGGAGACCTGCATTTAAAAGAGAGTCTCAAGCTTTCTTTGGTACCCAAATTTTCTTGGGTCCTTTGGTGTTAGTAGGATAAACATTATTAGGCCATACTTTCTTAACAGGTTTCCAAACCATAGGACACTCTTTTTCAAAGTGATCCTGACTGTTACACTTTGAACACCTGAGAGCATTTCGACCTACAGACTTTACAAAAACTTTCTTGAAATGATTTTTGTAAGCCTCTCTCGACGGTCTTTTTTTAATTCTTTCTTTTACTTTAGGAAAATCAATCAAGGGGATTGTTTCTGCTGTCATACCTAGACCGGACTTATTGAAATAAGGTCTTTGAGCTGAAAGAATATTTTCAAGTTTTTCGGATCCTATTGAAAATTTCTTTGAAATATTTGATAAATCAGTTTTTAAAAGAGCATTTTCTTTCAAAAGATTATCTTCTTTTTCTTTAAGAGTGGAAACATTCAAATCTAAATTTTTAATTCTTTCTTCTAAGACTTTTCATTTTGTTTTAGAGCTGAGTTTTCCTTTTTAAGTTCGAAAATTCTTTTGAGAGAAGTCTTAAGACTAAAACACGGTTCATCAATGTATTTAGAAACTTTGACAGGAATTTTAAAATTACTTGCCTCAAATTCACTGTCGAGTTTGATCCAGTCCCAGTCTCCGAGTCGATTGTGCCATCGAGACACGGGTTGGCATATTCTTCATCACTTTCTTCACACTCTGTATCACTCCATGTTTTTAGCTTTGAGAGCTTTACGAAACTTTTCAGCTTTTCCTTTCTTCTTCTTTAGAAGAGGACAGTTTGGTCTGATGTGTTCTTTTTTCTTACATTCGAAGCAAACTACATCTCTGTTTGGTTCCTCATCATCAACAGACTTGGTCTACTGTCTTTGGAAACTTTGTTTCTTTGAGTTGAACCTTCTTCCTTTTCTATTCAGTTTTCTGAATCTTCTTATCATGAGAGCAAGCTCCTCATCGTCCATATCATCTTCAAAATCTGTATCATCAGAATCATCATTTGATTTTAATGCAATGGATTTCTTACCTCTTGGATCTTCGTATTCATTAATTTGTTTCACTTCATAAGACTGAAGAGTTGCAATCAGCTCGTCGACAAATAGTGGCATAATTCTTTGTGTCTCTCTTATTGAAGTCTTTATGTGATTCCAATCCTTGGAGAGTCCACGCAGTAGCTTGTTTACCTTCATAGGATTAGAAATTTTATATCCTTGATTCTCAAGACCATTGACAATATCTGTAAAACGGCTAAACATGTCAGTTGAAGGCTTCATATTGACCGAGGAGAATGTTAATTCTGGTTTCCTTCACTCGATCTGTTCCTTCATAGGTGATATGTAATCTGTCGCAAACTTCTTTTGCTGTAACACAATAAGATATTCTGTTATATTCAGTTGGTGACAAAGCACAATATAAAGAGTAAATTACTTTTGCATCGAGTGCTTGTCTCTTGTTTATCTCTTCCTGAGTCATTCCGCTGGTCTCAACAATTTCTTTCCCTCTTTCAGAAACTGATGCAGCTGTAGGAGTAATTCCTTTTTCTACAACGTCCCATTCCAGAGGATCTTTTGATCGTAGGAAAGCTTTCATCTTGTTTTTCCAGATGTTGTAATCCTTTCCATCAAAGTAGGGTGGTCTGGTATTGCTTTGCCTTCCATCAGCCCTGGTGCTAGCATACTAGCCATTGATATTTTACTCTGAAGTAAAACACTTCAAATAAAGTAAGAACACGAGCTCTGATACCAATTGATATAGCTAGTACGAGAACCTAGAGGGGGCTGAATAGGTATATAAAGATTTTTCTTGATAATTGCACAATACTAGACAGTTGAAGGATTTGCGACAAATAACAATCAACGTAAGACTGAGTAAAGGAAAGAGAGAATTGAACACGCGGTTTATAGTGGTTCGGCCTGATTAAGGCCTACGTCCACTCTTCTGCAATGACAGCCAATTGGCTGGATTCCACTATGAACAAAGAGATGTTACAGCGTTGATCTTCCTTGATTTCTAGGTGTAGATGATCTACCACACTCGCTCAAGGTATCACCAAGTATAGACACTCTCTGTGTATACAATTTCGCTCAAAATGTATCGACTAATAATCAAGGTGCTTTAGACTCTGGAATTTCTCTATCGATCACACACTAAAACAACTAGAACGTCTTCCTTTTATACTTCTTTATGCCATCATACCCGTTGGCACTTACCAAAGGAATTCCTCCAATCTACCCGTTGGACGGAATCAATTAAGAAGATCATTCGAGCTATTAAAGGAACCTGACGATAGCCCATCAATCATGTTCGCCCATACAATCAGGATCTTGGTTTTCAAGAATAGAACCTTCCAAGAATATTTCGTCGACCATCGGATCTTCAATCGATCTAGATACAAATAAAAGAATCCGTTATATTTATCCAGCCAAGATATCTTCTCCAGAGGATAGGATTAAATCCTCAACCATATACCTCGGCTTTGGATTTCCTTCGTCACTGGATTAGAAAGACTGTCAATGAGAATAGTCTTAAGTCTTGAGTCTTGAGTCTTGAGTCTGGTGATCAGAAAGTCTTCAGACTTTAAATAGAAGGTCTGCGAATATCCAGACTAGACTGATAGAAACGTTTTGTCAGCTTCAAAATATTATGGAAAGATTTCTCCAACACGCCGAAGCTCCCGTCACCGCGGTTCGTCTGCTCAAGCCTCCGCCGGTTGTTGCATAAGCGGTTGCCGGTTTTCCTCCACCGTTTCTTCGTCCGTTCGGCCACCGTTCGGCCACCCTTCAAGCTCGATTAGTTGCTGGAAAAACCAGCAAGAACCAGCTCTTTCCAAGCTCGGTTTGAGTCCCTGTTGGTCCTCATTTGGTGTTGATGCGTGTAGCTTTGTCGTCGGCGTCGTCGTGCTCTTCGCTGGAGACTCGTCGGAAAGCGATTCCGGTGAGTTTACCTCACTAATCCGCGATTAGCGAGTTAATGATGCCTTAAGTATATTTAGCTTAAGTTGATTGAGATTAGGTGGTTAGATTGGTTTAATTAGTTATGGATTATATTAAGGTGATTAATTAAGGTAAAGTGTGTTTAGTTTAATGGTTAAGTATGTTTATTTTAAAATAAACCTTGATGTGACTTAAAGGAGTTGATTTATGATTTAAATAAATGTTTCGAAATTGTTGGATTATTTAATAATATATCTTATTCCGAAATTCATTAAAATATTATTTATAAAAAAAAACTTGAAAAAATTATTTTGACCCTAGTTGCTCGAGAATTTCGTGTCGATTGCTGCTGTGTATGTAGAATTTGAAATTGATGATTGGTTGTGGCGAATTGATGGGATATTGGCCTTGATTGACCACCTATTAGAGGTCGTGCCCAGTGAGGCCATGATGGACCACCTATGAGAGGTCGTGCTAGTGAGGCCGTGATGGATCACCTATGAGAGGTCGTGCTAGTGAGGCCGTGATGGACCACCTATGAGAGGTCGTGCCCAGTGAGGCCGTGATGAACCACCTATGAGAGGTCGTGCCTAATAGGGCCGTGATGGACCACCTATGAGAGTTCGTGCCCAGTGAGGCCGCGATGGACCACCTAATTAAAGGTCGTGCTGAGTGGGATTGTGATTGCCACTGGTTATTAAACCTTCCCATAGGGTCGGGATTGAGAGCAATAATTGATTTGCTAGAATGGCATGTAATCGGCTGAGTCGATTGATCGCTGAGACGATCCAAGTGGTTGAATTGTTATGATGATGTAATTGTGCCTTCGTTGTTGAGTTACTAGAATTGCACATGGTTGAATTATATAAAGCTGTGCTAACACACAAATGAAGGCTAAGGCGAGGTAAGTTTTCTGGATGTCGTGGCTAAGCTACTTTGGGGCGTATTTACTTTCTAATAGGGGTTTAGGAGGGGTGAACTTGCTGAGACAAAGTCTCATCCCGGTTTGGGGAAAAATATTACAGGACCGTAGATGGCAAGACCCTCGGAGATGAGTGGCCTGCCGACGGAGATTGACCAGACGACGGAGAGTGCTCCTGACCTTGGGAGTCCTTGGGTCTATCAGTTGGTTAGGACCCTCATCTGGGTCCAGGTGAACGTGCATGACAGAGTACCATACATGTTTAGGGCTTGGTTTCGTTCCGGAGTCGATGGCGTTAGGATTGGCCCTCTGGATAGCATGGATATTCTGCTGCGGTGATGAACGCCATTTTGGGTGAAGGCGTGGCGGATCTTCCTACTGGTGGAGTGATCAACGCCTCGCCCCCGGCCTCTTGGGTGACAGATCCTGAGGATGTGGGATCGTCGAATGGGGCTGACCAATAGTCCTAGGGCGGTTGATTGTCTTTTGGCAGACTGATCCATGTTATGTAGACTGACCCCCCTTTTTTATGCACATAAACTCTGACCCATTTTTGGTGCATATAGTCTTCGGATCCTGTTGATGTATGTAAGCCCTGGATTGACAATGATGTATGGAAGTATGCTTGTTTGATTTTGAATTGATTCTTCCTACTGTCCTATCCCGTACGTTTTTGTCAGGGGTTTCTTAACACGTTCCGCATGCGCATAATAATTTTAAAATTGGGTCGGCGACACTACCTGGGAATGTCGCATTTACATGACCACGGTGGGTTGTTTCACGTGTCTCGGGGTTCGGGGCGTGACTACCCCGTTTAAGTGGTATCAGAGCATGGTCTGTGTATGGAGTGATAAGGTGCGATGAGTCATGGGATAGTTAGTAGGAAAGGCTTTTGATATACTAATGCATGTGATTGTTAGTTGTTTGTTAGCTTGGTTGGAAGGTTACTCAAATTCTAATATGATATTGGAATTCGCCAATAGGCGTCTGTATTGAGCCTGTAGCATGAGTGACCGAGAGTCGAGAGCTGCTAGGAATAGAGCAGCAGGTCCCGTGTTTCGGGGTAGGTCTTCGTTGAGGGGTGGTGCCCTGAGAGGAGCACAGGCCGAGACCAATGCAGGTGGTGCAGCTTTGCCGCCAAATGGTACAGCAGCCCCAGAGGATCCGAGATTTATTGGGATCATGCAGATGCTTGAGGCGATGGGAGACAGGATGGATCAGCAAGCCGCTGCTATCGCCACCGCGTTGAACACCGCCAATGCCGTCAATGCCACTGTTACTGCCGCCGCAGCCGCCACCGCACCGGTTGTCGAACCAGAAGAGGAACCCGAGGAAATCCCACTTAAGGATGTGGCCGCTGGGAGGCCTAGACATAAGTTGGTGTAGCATTTCCTGATGTTGAATCCACCAACGTTTATGGGGACAGGAGACCCCGAAGCCGCAGCCTTATGGATCCTGGAGTTAGAGAATGCCTTCGAGTTACTGTTGTGCACTGAAGTAGAAAAGGTCGTCCTAGCAGCCTATCAGTTGAGAGGAATCGCAACTACATGGTGGAAGACTAACAGAAGGATAGTGTTCCCTGAAGGTGTGGTTCCAGAGTGGAATGCCTTTCTTGAGGTCTTCAATGAGAAGTACTTTTCTGATTGTGCTAAAGAGGTGAAAATGGCGGAGTTTCAGCGCCTTCGTCAAGGTGCCATGTCAGTTGATCAGTATGAAGCGAAGTTCACCGAACTGTCGCAGTATGCCCCTGAGTTGGTTCAACGACCATCAAACCGAACTCGAAGGTTTAGAGATGGGTTCCGACCGGAGGTGAGGAGCTTGTTGGTGCCACTAGATCTGAAGGAGTACAATGACCTCTACAAGTGGGCCCAGCTAATTGAGAAAGACCAGAATGAGAAAGCTGCCACATCTGGGTCGCGGTTTAATTCAGGCAGAGATGATAATCGGTTTGGGAAGAGGCCGATGCCTGGGGGAAGGTACCATGTTCCACCCAATAGGAAGGGTGGAGTGGGGAAGCCGTCATCGAGCTGTAGTGGAGCATGTCGTTCGTGTGGAAGGCGACATGGCTCAGCCCCGTGCCCTCCTAGGACGGGTGCTTACTATGAGTGTGGCCAGCAGGGTCACATTGCTAAGGTTTGTCTTAGGAGACAAATGAGATAGCCTCAATTTCCACCGCCGCCTCCACTAGGCCAAAACAGAGGATTCGCACCGCAGATCATACCGCTGGGTGGATCGAACCGACCTCCAGCTCAGGGAAGGACTTATGCGCTCACCAGAGGACAGGCGGAGGATGCGCCTAATGTGGTCACAAGTATGGTCTTACTAAACGACCAACCTGTTTATGCTTTGTTTGATCCTGGAGCTTCGCATTCATTTATAGCTGAAAGATTTGTTAAATTGATAGGATTAATTCCTGAATTGTTGGAGTCTGTGATTAGTATATCTACTCCGTTGAAAGATAAAGTGTTAGCTACAGTAGGCTGCCTTGGTTGCAAGTTAGTGATTGGTGAGCGAGAGGGGAGGATACCTGATAGTTCTAGTCATGTATGATTTTGATGTGATAATTGGCATGGACTGGCTCACCAAGCAACGAGCCAAGATGGACTGTTATCGCAAGGCGATTCAGTTTAATCCATTAGAGGGTGAGAGTTTCGAATTCATTGGGAGTCGAGGAGGACCCTCAATTTCCTTAATCTCGTCGCTCGAGGCAACCCGCTTGCTAAGCAAGGGTTGTCAAGGTTACCTGGCGACTGTAGTGGACATGACAGTAGAGGAGTCGAAGATAGAAGACATTCCAGTGGTGCAAGAGTTTCCAGATGTGTTCCCAAAAGAATTACCGGGTTTGCCGCCGGAAAGAGAGATAGAGTTTGTAATTGAGTTAGCTCCCGGGACCGAGCCTATCTCCAAAGCTCCCTACCGAATGGCCTTGTTAGAGCTTAAGGAACTAAAGGTGCAAATGCAAGAGTTGTTGGATAAATGATTTATACGTCCAAGTGCATCACCTTGGGGAGCACCGGTGTTGTTTGTGAAGAAAAAGGATGGTTCATTACGCTTGTGCATCGACTACCGATAGCTCAACCAGGTGACGATTAAGAATAAGTATCCATTGCCGAGGATCGATGACTTGTTTGATCAGCTTCAGGGAGCGTCGATATTTTCTAAGATCGACTTGAGAACGGGGTATCATCAGCTAAGAATTAAGAAGGGAGATATACCGAAGTCGGCGTTTTGCACTAGATACGGCCATTACGAGTTTACTGTGATGCCATTTGGGTTAACGAACGCCTCGGCTACTTTCATGGATCTAATGAACCGGGTGTTCAGAGAGTATTTAGATCAGTTCGTAATTGTCTTTATCGATGACATCATGGTGTATTCAAGGAGCTCTGAGGATCATGAAATGCACTTAAGAATAGTGCTTCAGACTTTGAGAGATCACGAGTTGTACGCTAAGTTCAGTAAGTGCAAGTTTTGGCTAACTCGTGTGGCGTTCCTAGGTCATGTCATCTTTGGAGAAGGAATCTCAGTGGACCCCGCGAAGATTGAGGCAGTGATCAACCGGCCGAGACCGACGACGATGTGAAATCGAAGCTTTCGGGTTTAGCGAGGGTATTACGAGACGATTTGTAGAAGGGTTTTCAAGGTTAGCATCGCCAATGACGAGACTTCTGAAGAAGGAAGAGAAATTTGTGTGGACGGACAAGTGCAAGAGTAGTTTCCAAGAGCTTAAGCATAAGCTAACTACCGCACCTGTGCTTACTATTCCATCCGGTCTAGGAGGGTTTAAGATATACAATGATGCGTCATTTAAGGGACTGGGTTGCATGTTGATGCAGCATGGCAGGGTTGTTGCATATGCGTCCCGTCAATTGAGACCTCACGAGTTGAATTACCCGACACATGACTTGGAGCTTACAGCGATCATCTTTGCCCTAAAGATTTGGAGGCATTATTTGTGCGGAGAAAGATTCCAGATCTTCACTGACCATCAGAGTCTCAAGTACTTATTCTCTCAGAAGGAGTTGAATATGAGACAGCATCGATGGATGGAGCTCTTGAAAGACTATGACTGTGAGATTTTGTATCACCTTGGAAAGGCGAACAAGGTCGCCGATGCACTGAGTAGGAAGTCTTCAGTCGCTCAGATGGTACTCAAGGAATGGGGTCTAATTGAGAGAGCACGAGATTCGGATTTCAAGTTCGAGGTAGGCCACCTTTCGAACCTTGTGGCCACCCTTAGAATTGAGCCGGAAGTACAGGTCAGAATCAGAACGCTTCAGCAAACAGATCCAGGTGTTCAGAAAATCGTACAAGAGGATACAGAGAAGAGAAAAGCTGACTTCCAGATTTCTGAAGATGGAATGTTGAGGTTCCAAGGACGATTGGTTGTACCTGACGATGTGGGGCTTAGAGAAGAAATTCTATTAGAAGCGCATCATGGTAGTTACAACATTCATCCTAGTAGTATCAAAATGTATCAGAATCTGCGTCAACACTACTGGTGGTGTGGCATGAAGGCGGATATTGCCAAGCACGTTGCCAAATGCTTGACGTGTCAACAAGTGAAAGCTTAGCATTGCAAACCGGGGAGACTTCTGCAACCCCTTGAAATCCCTGAATGGAAATAGGAGCATATCATGATGGACTTCGTGACGGGACTACCGAGGAGCCAGAGGGGAAATGATTCGATTTGGGTAGTAGTTGACAGACTGACAAAATCGGCTCACTTCATTGCAGTTCGAAGGGACTCGAGTTTAGATAGACTTGCAGATTTGTATGTACGTCAGATAGTTCGTACGCATGGAGTGCCGGTCACGATTACTTCAGATAGAGACCCGAGGTTCACCGCCACTTTTTGGAAGAGCTTGCAATCTGCTTTAGGAACGAAACTGCAGTACAGTACGGCCTATCACCTGCAGACTGATGGCCAGTCTGAGAGGACAATTCAGACTCTTGAGGACATGCTGCGAGCTTGTGTCTTGGACTTCAAAGGAAGTTGGGAGGAACAATTTCATTTGGTCGAGTTCGCCTACAACAACAGTTATCAACAGAGTATTCAGATGGCTCCTTTCGAAGCGTTGTATGGCCGAGCGTGCAGGACGCCAGTGTATTGGGAGGAGGTCGGAGAAAGAAAGATCACCGGTCCAGAATTAGTTCATCAGTCAGTGGAGGCAGTTGCAGTTATCAGAGACAGACTAAAGACAGCTCAGAGTCGACAGAAAAGTTATGCCGATAAGCGTCGGAGGCCATTGGAATTCCAGGTTGGTGAGCACGTCTTCTTGAAGGTGTCACCAGTAAGAGGTACTTCCCGCTTTGGCAAAAAGGGGAAACTGAGTCCGAGATACGTAGGTCCCTTCGAGATTTTGGAAAGAATAGGGACTCTAGCGTATCGCCTTGCACTGCCACCAAAGTTGTCACAGGTGCACAATGTCTTTCACGTGTCAATGTTGAGGAGGTATGAACCTGACCCGACTCACCTTCTAAATTTCGAGGAATTAGATGTGGACGACAGGGTGTCGTATGTTGAAAGCCCAGTTCAGATTGTAGATCGCAAGGAGCAAGTTCTGCGCACCAGGACCATCTCAGTGGTCAAAGTAGTCTGGCAACACCATGGCACTGAAGGAGCGACTTGGGAGACTGAAGAGTCGATGAGAGAATTGTACCCCCACCTTTTTGAGCAAAGTGTGTAATGGTTTAAATTTCGAGGACGAAATTTTTATAAGAGGGGAAGAGTTGTAACATCCCAATTTTTCTCAATTTTATTTTCAGTCAATTGAGTCGGGCAATTCATCTGTGCATGTAGTTCGTCTCTCAGAATTGGCCACTCACGAGAGAACTAGTTTATTGAGTGAAGTAATTAAGGAATTTTACCGCGTTAGACTTGGGGACTGATCACCCTTGGGTCGGATGCGGGAAAATTTCCCCAAAAGCTACTCAGTGAATTAGGCGCGCTGAAATCGCACCAGAGTGAAATTAACCGAGAAATCAAAATTGAATTCTGAAATTGGAAGTCATGGGGTGTCGCAAATCTTATTAGGAACATTGGATTAATTCATGGACTTTAATTTGGACTCAATTGGAAGAGAATTGATGGAAATTTAAGTAATTGAATGTACAAAAACTTGGACCCCGGCGGAAAATGAAATTGAACCTATTGGAAGATGTTATGGAGGATTTGAATTAGTGGAGTGTGACATCAGCAGGTGATGTCATGGTGGAGACCAAATTTAAGGAGAGCCTGACAAGTGTCACAAGCCAATTGGCTCACCAAAAGTGGGGGTGTCACATCAACTTCTTCTTCAACCTTGGAACCGGTTGGGAGGGGAAGAGGAAGAAAGGAAACCAGCGCCGGACACCCCTTCGCTCAAGTTGCTCGCACGCCCGCTTGGTCGTTCGCCTTCGCCGTTCTCCGCCGTTGCCGTCGCCGTCGCCACTCGTCCGCGTGCGAAGCCTCGCGTGCGTGCTCATTGTGTCCTCGTCGCGCCATCGTCTCTTCGTCCACTGATGGTCGCCATCCGCCGAAGCTCCCGTCACCGCCGTTCATCCGCTCAAGCCTCCGCCGGTTGTTGCACAAGCGGTCGTCGGTTTTCCTCCGCCGTTTCTCCGTCCGTTCGGCCGCCGTTCCGCCACCCTTCAAGCTCGGTTAGTTGCTAGAAAAACCAGCAAGAACCAGCTCTTTCCAAGCTCGGTTTGACTCCCTTTTGGTCCTCATTTGGTGTTGATGCGTGTAGCTTTGTCGTCGGCGTCGTCGTGCTCTTCGTCGGAGACTCGTCGGAAAGCGATTCCGGTGAGTTTACCTCACTAATCCGCGATTAGCGAGTTAATGATGCCTTAAGTATATTTAGCTTAAGTTGATTGAGATTAGGTGGTTAGATTGGTTTAATTAGTTATGGATTATATTAAGGTGATTAATTAAGGTAAAGTGTGTTTAGTTTAATGGTTAAGTATGTTTATTTTAAAATAAACCTTGATGTGACTTAAAGGAGTTTATTTATGATTTAATAAATGCTTCGAAATTGTTGGATTATTTAATAATATATCTTATTCCGAAATTCATTAAAATATTATTTATAAAAAAAACTCGAAAAATTTATTTTGACCCTAGTTGCTCAGAATTTCGTGCCGATCGCTGCTGTGTATGTAGAATTTGAAATTGATGATTGGTTGTGGCGAATTGAGTGTGATTGTGATTTATGAGGATTCTTTATAAAATCCTAAGTGTGGGAATCGATGGGAGATTGGCCTTGATTGACCACCTATTAGAGGTCGTGCCCAGTGAGGCCGTGATGGACCACCTATGAGAGGTCGTGCCCAGTGAGGCCGTGATGAACCACCTATGAGAGGTCGTGCCTAATAGGGCCGTGATGGACCACCTATGAGAGGTCGTGCCTAGTGAGGCCGCGATGGACCACCTAATTAAAGGTCGTGCCAAGTGGGGTCATGATTGCCACTGGTTATTAAACCTTCCCATAGGGTCGAGATTGAGAGCAATAATTGATTTGCTAGAATGGCATGTAATCGGCTGAGTCGATTGATCGCTGAGACGATCCAAGTGGTTGAATTGTTATGATGATGTAATTGTGCCTTCGTTGTTGAGTTACTAGAATTGCACATGGTTGAATTATATAAACTGTGCTAACCTGCAAATGAAGGCTAAGGCGAGGCAAGTTTTCTGGATGTCGTGGCTAAGCTACTTTGGGGCGTATTTACTTTCTAATAGGGGTTTAGGAGGGGTGAACTTGTTGAGATAAAGTCTCATCCCGGTTTGGGGAAAAAATATTACAGGACCGTAGATGGCGAGACCCCCGGAGATGAGTGGCCTGCCGACGGAGATTGACCAGACGACAGAGAGTGCTCCTGACCTTGGGAGTCCTTGGGTCTATCAGTTGGTTAGGACCCTCATCTGGGTCCAGGTGAACATGCATGACAGAGTACCATACATGTTTAGGGCTTGGTTTCGTTCCGGAGTCGATGGCGTTAGGATTGGCCCTCTGGATAGCATGGATATTCCGCTGGCGGTGATGAACGCCATTTTGGGTAAAGGCGTGGCGGATCTTCCTACTGGTGGAGTGATCAACGCCTCGCCCCCGGCCTCTTGGGTGACAGATCCTGAGGATGTGGGATCGTCGAATGGGGCTGACCAGTAGTCCTAGGGCGGTTGATTTTCTTTTGGTAGCCTGATCCATGTTATGTAGACTGACCCCCTTTTTGATGCACATAAACTCTGACCCATTTTTGGTGCATATAGTCTCCGGATCCTGTTGATGTATGTAAGCCCTGGATTGACAATGATGTATGGAAGTATGCTTGTTTGATTTTGAATTGATTCTTCCTGCTGTCCTATCCCGTACGTTTTTGTCAGGGGTTTCTTAACACGTTCCGCATGCGCATAATAATTTTAAAATTGGGTCGGCGACACTACCTGGGAATGTCGCATTTACATGACCACGGTGGGTTGTTTCACGTGTCTCGGGGTTCGGGGCGTGACATATAATGATACACATGCCAACACTTACGAGAACTTGCACGCCTTTATAGTATCAATGCATAATGTAAACGTACATCCACATTGAACTTGTAGTCTTGACTACGTGATTATACTTCATAAACAAAGTTCAACAAGCTTCATGAACCACTAAAACTAATAGTCCTGACTACGTGATTATTTGTCACATTTCATCCAAACAAGTTACTTCAGTTTGCATTTGTTTTCAATTTGTTTTGAGAACGAGACATGATGGGTTGCTTTCTTGGTAGTTGATGCTGCTTTGGCCGTATAGCCGATGCGAGTTCAAGTACCCCTTAAGGCAATGCCTCGATTCATGTGTGGGAGAGGGATTGACCTTATCATCCCATAAGGTTTGTCTATGGCGACCGATTCAAGTAAGGAGTGCGGGGTTTCCTCGTAGTTATGTGATTAAAATTCTTTGACAACTATTTCAAATAGACTTTGCTAATTAGCTTGTTATAGTATCCCATAATATTTAATTGATTTTGTAACCACGTTTTCGTACGTGGCTGGATTCTTCTACTCATTCCAAAGCTTGTAGTCATTACTGGAGAGAATCTACATAGTTCATTATCTTAAATTTTTGCTAGGGAAATGAAATTAATTGTCTGAGAACAAGAGCTTTCTCAAAAGATTACTATTTGCTAGGAAAAATTACCAAAAAGTCTTAAATCTCTTTTAATTGTGTCAATTCAATTCTGAACCTTTTTTTTCTAATTCAATCCTAAACTTTTTATATCTATGCCAATTCAGTTCATCTAATCAATTTTGACAGGTTAACGCAGATATGGCAATATTAGCATTAACGTAGACTTTTTTAATACTTTTTATTATTATTTTATCATTTTCTTAGTGAGATAGCTAGTATAAGCACCTAGAGGGTGGTAAATAGGTGCACAAACAATTTACCGAAATACGGAAGCAATTCTTGGCAAACGATAGAAAGGAAGTTCACTATTAATTAACAAAAATGAAGTACGATCAAGGTAAAGAGAGTAAGGAAGAGAAAATTGAACACAGGGTTTATAGTAGTTTGGCTTATTCCAAGCCTACGTCCACTCTTCCGCACTGACAGCCCACCGGCTGGATTTCACTATGATCAAAAGAGTAGTTACAGCACAGCTTTTCCTTGATTCCACAGTGTAGATGTTCTACCACACCTCCTTAAGGTTTCTCACAAATATAGACTCTCTTTTGAATACAATGTTTTTCGCTCAAAGGAATTGTCTAAATAGCAAGGAGCTTCAGACTTTGGAATTCTTCTATCGTGCACACCTCGAACAACTTAGAACGTCTTCCTTATATACTCCTTTATGCCATCATACCCGTTGGCACTTACCAAATGAATTCCTCCAATCTACCCGTTGGACGGAATCAATTAGGAAGATTATTCGAGCTACTAAAGGAACGTGTCAATAGCCCATCAATCATGTTCGCCCATACAATCAGGATCTCGGTTTCCATAAGTAGAACCTTCCAAGAATATTTAGGCAATTTTCGAATATTCAATCATCGAGTCAATCTCGATCAATCAAAGGTTTCCGTTATATCTTTTCCAGCCACGAGATCTTCTCCAGTTGATAAGGTTGAATCCTTAACGAAACATCCAGTTCTGGATAACCTTTCTTCAACGGATTAGAGACTGTCAATGAGGATAGACTTTGAGTCTTGAGTCTGGCTATCCGAAGGTCTTCAGACTTTAAATAGCTGAGTCTGCAAACCTTCAGACTAGACTGATGGAAATGTTTTGTCAGCTTCAAAACACTTCAAGAAGATTTCTCCAACACTTAGTGCTCACCCCAACCCTATGTGGATGGAAAAAAACTTAAAGAAAAAAAGAAAAAAAATTATAAATATTTCCAAAAAACTATTAAAATATTTTTAAAAAAATCTATGTCATGCTATTAGGCCAAAATTAGCCAGATGGATTGAATTAACACAAATGCAAAATGTTTATGATTGAATTGAGTACAAAAGAATATGCAAAATGTTTAGGATTGAATTAACTACAAAAAAATATTATGACTGAATTGACACAATTATGATACATTTAAGACTCTTTTTTTTCTTTTTTCTTTTTTTTCTTTTTTTATAATTCTCCCCCATTTGCTGTTTAATTAATTAAGTACTTTATTACCATCCATAATTATTTAGCGGGATGATGGAAAAGTCATGGTCACCACACTTAGCGATGCCTCCAATATTTGGAGCAACTTTTCAGGTTTACAATTATACACTTATTTTATAAAGGCCGAAAAAGCAAGGGGGAAAGAAAGGCTGATCTCTCGCTCCATTTCGTTGTACCAAGATCTCCGTCGAGATTTTGCAGGTTTTGTAAGAGCAAAAGAGGAGGCAAGGTCTTGGTCTTATCCAATTCTCACGATGAGTTATTACAATCAACAACCGCCTCCATCCGGTTCTCATCTTCATCCGTCTCTCCTTCTTTGGTTTTCTCTGTTTCCCCGTTTCTTGATTTTGAATACTCCGCAAAATGAGTGCTTGCATCTCCTGATTTTAAATGTTGATGCATATTTCATGTTCTCAGCAGTCAATGATTAGATTGAAAATGGAAAAATGGCAGATCTTTGGTTTTCTTTTAGAGCTTAAACCTGACTCTGGTAAGATGAACTTCGGATTAGGGCTAACTTGCGTTCATGGCTTTCCTGTGAAAGTGTAGCATATCCGCCAGGACCATATCCGAAGGATGCTTATCCACCGCCTGCTGCATATCCACCACCGGGTTACGCTCAGCAATATCCCCCGGTGCCGGCCTATGCCCCGCCACCTCCGGTCGTCCAGCCTCCACCGCCCCCCCACCAAGACCAAAAAAGTGTCGGTTTCTTGGAAGGCTGGTTAGCTCTCTCTCTCTCTCTCTCTCTCTCTCTAGTCAATTCTTGATATAAATTCCCAGTGTTTATATCTAGTTTGTTCAGGGTCAAAAGCAATAAGAAGAAGAAAAACAGCCGTTTAATTAGAATTAGCGAACTATGGTGAAATCGATATGATCAGATTTTGAAAAGCCAATTTTTAACTCCAGTTGTGTGATGTATCGTACTCTTTCTTTTTCATTGCGAATTTGCAGTTTGGCTGCTCTTTGTTGCTGCTGTCTCTTGGACGCTTGCTTCTAATCTCTCCTCCAACATCTTGTGGAACGGGTTCCTGCTACCTATCCTGTCTATGTTTGAGTTTGTTAAATAAATTCGGGTTTCTTTTCTATAAAGGAAACTCCCCATGTTGTCGAGTTGATAACTTCATGAATGTCCTTTCTATTGTCATACTAAATCATGGGAGGTGTTCTATTCAATTCAGCAGCATAATAATGTTATTTGCTGCATTATCTGTAATGAATGAAGCTAAAAGATTTCCTGTCTTCTTGCAACTTCTTTAATTATCTTTTCTGTTCACTCATTATAGAATTAGTTATCTGTAATTGAAGACGAAAATGCAAAAAATAAGAAACAACTTCAACTGGAAGAGCTGAACTTATTTCAAAATGGCTACGTTTGCCGTCAGAAACATTTGAGAGATAACCTTTGTAGTTTTCTTACCGACAATATCCTAAGAGAAAGTAGTTCATCAGAAGAACAAGATGGCTTTTAGAGGATGAATGCTGTAAGAGCTACAAAAACCAGTTTAGAAGATTAGTCAAAACATTTCAAGTATCTTGGCAGCAATTTTTGCTCATCTAATGATTTTTGCCCATCAATAATAAAACCAGCTGTGTCCATACAGTTAGTGCCTTAGCTAATTTTTAGTATATGTTCTACCTTTAAGCAAACTACAGTGTATACACTCACCAATCGTGTGAGATCATTCATACTTACATGCATAAATACAGACATATAGACATATGTACATACTGCACAAGATCAAACGAAAGAAAATGTAATTGCCATTCAATATAGTTCAGTGGCATTTCGTCAAACTCCATTTGATCATTTCCTTTATATTTCTCATCAAATTAGTCTTCCCTATTAAAAAAATAATGAGCTCTGACCTCGAGAACATCGATTCGCCCATAGGGCAGGCCACCTAATAATAATAATAATATTTTATTGACTTTAAATCTATCAAAGGAGCAAAAGGACAAAATGTTAGGTCATCCAGATAAGTTTTATATATCATATTCACTGGCAAGAGAAGTGAAATACTTCACTTCATATTATCACTCCTATGATAAATTTTATTAGATCTATCTTCTTTGTCATATGTTCATAGAATTCACCTGTTGAGCACAACTCTCGCAACTTTAGTACTGGTGGAACTTCCCTTTTAAAGAAAAGATGTACAGTTGCTTTCGTACCCTTGATGAATTTCTTAGGGTGAATGAAAATAGTTGACCAATAATTTGCGATACTCCACAAAACAGATGGTACAAGCTGCAATATAGCTGCAAAAGACAAATCCTTAGAAACCCAGCTACTTTATTATTATTATTATTAATATTATTATTATTTTCCCCCAAAAGAAGCCTAGTTACTTAGAGTGCGTTTAGCAACTGGTCAAATAGTGTTTGATTATATTCATTTGTTTTCAAGAGTAGATTTGGAAAAAGAAATCCATTTGGCAAATTTTTTGTTCCCGATAATAGATTTGGAGTAGAATTAAGAAGTAAAAAAAAGTGGATTATTTGTTCCCAAAAACAATTCTAGAATCAAAGCCAACCAAATTTTTTTCTCCTATTCTTCTTTCCTTCTTGTTTCTCTTCCTTTTCTCTTCTTCTTCCACCGCCGCCGGTTGTTGACAACCAATTGGGCAAGGATCGGTGAGCTAGCCGAAGGCTCGCTCCGCCACTGGCAAGGCTTGGCCTCATCAAATCTGGCCAGGCCGAGCCTCGCCAGAGGCCAAGCGAGGCTTGGCCAAGCCCTAGCTAGGCTGGGCAAAGCTTGACCTCACCTAGATCTGGCGAGGTCAAGCCCCACTGGCGGCTAGGCGAGCTTGGTCTCCCCAAATTTGGGTGAGGTCGCTCACCCAGCCATGGCTCGAGCGAGGCTTGGCCTCGTCAAACCTAAGAAGAAGAAGAAGAAGAAGAAGAAGAAGAAGAAGAAGAAGAAGAAGAAGAAGAAGAAGAAGGGAAAGAAAATAAGAAAGAAAAGCAAAAAAAAAAAAAAAAAGGAAAAAATGATAAAAAAAATATTAAAAATATTAAAAAAGAAGAAGAAGAAGAAGAAGAAGAAGAAGAAGGAAAGAAAATAAGAAAGAAAAGCAAAAAAAAAAGGAAAAAATGATAAAAAAATATTAAAAATATTAAAAATATTAAAGAAAATGGTTGCTGGCCAAAGCTTGAAGAAGAAGAAGGAAAGAAAAGAAAAATAGAAAAAGAAAAAAGAAAATTGATAAATTATTAAAAAATTAAAAGAAAATTGCTTAGAGTAAAAAATTTTAGGGGATGCCAAATGCAATTTTATTCCGAAAATAGTAATTTTGGATAATTACCAAACACCTTAAAATGCTTATAAATTGTTCTCCGAAGCAAAATAAAAAAGAATCGTTTCTAATCAAAAATTGTTCCCGAGAATAGGATAGTTACCAAATGTGCCCTTAACCTCTGCTCTGCAGTATTTTTCCATGAAATGCTTGCAATACTTTTATATCGGCTTACTTAGGGTTAGAGGAATTGCCAATATTTAATGGGGAGTTTGCCATGCTTAAATTCAGGCAAAACCAAGATATCTGCAAGATGGTTGCGAAATATTCCTACTGTATATGTCTCAGTCTTCAAGGGGTTTAGCCTAGACATGTGATGAAAATCCTCAAAAAGGAACAAGATCTCTCTACTTCCTTTAGGTTTGCCAATCAAGAAGCTAATAAGGTGATTGACAAAACATAATAATCGCAAACAATGCATTTTCTGCAAATTGCAATGTATATCTAAGAAGAAAGTAGATTACATTATAGATTAATTTATCTTTAATAACCAAAATATATATTCTTCTTTTGAAGTCAGTGATTGAATACACAGCTAAAAGGTGAATATATGGATATGGTCTGAGAGAATTATATCATTCCCTGACCAAGAAAAACTTAATAGCGTTTGCTCTGAGGTCTAAAAGAGCCAAAATCCATTTTGTCGCTTCTTTTACTCTCGTTTTTGTTGTCTCTTTTGTTGTCTTTTCTCTCTCTATCAGGTCAATTAATGGGCATATAATTTGTTAAATTGTCAGAAGATTTTAATGAGGTCCAGAGCAGCATCGCAAGCTATACGGGTAGTTAAAAATTGTCATATATACTCAGGTAGGCATTGTCCTAAACTCTGGAAGTCAACTGCATCAAGGGGTCTTGATATAAAAAATACATAAAAAATAGATAAAAGAAAAGGTTATGTCTCCTACGATCTGCATCTATCATTAGTAAAGCGTTATTAAGGTCAAACAGAACGTGACCTCGGCAAAGCACCTAACCTTAAAGCATTAAGATCAGTCCACGGGATTTGCCTCGCAGATGATTAATCTATTTGCTGAAGCATAGAAGAATTCTTGGACGTGCATGATTGCCGCTTGGACTATCGTCCGGTAATCTGTCGATCGTTTTTAATTGTCAAATTGAAAATCGAGTTGTACTGACGCATTCATCGAGGCGTCGACGAGGTAGGTTTAGTGCTAGAGTTTCCTGGTCTACCAAGAAATTTGAAAATAAGTGGCAGTTTTGTAATTCTACCAAATGGTGATCCGAAAATTTCAAGAATGAACCTATATAATTTGGTTTCCTCACCCCTACATAGAACCTACTCATAGACAATCACACACTGGTTCTTCTTCTTCGTGTGCTCATTTGAATAGCTTTTTTCTTTTTGTGTGTGTGAGAGAATGGCTGGATACGGCTATAGTGGGCCATTCGGATCTGGTGGCGGGTACCCACCGCCAGCTCAGCCGTACGGGAACCCGTTCACGGCGCTGACGCCGTCGTCCTTTCCGCCGGGCACCGATCCGAACCTGGTCGCGTGCTTCCAAATGGCGGACCAAGATGGAAGCGGTCTGGTTGACAATAGAGAGTTGCAGAGAGCTCTTTCTTCCTACAACCAAGGCTTCAGCCTCCGCACCGTTCGCCTTCTCATGTACCTCTTCACTCACACGAACAGCAGAAGAATTGGTTGGTCTCTCTCTCTCTCTCTCTCTCTTTCTAAGTTGGAAAAACCCTAGTTTTTTAGTTTGTCAATTGTAGAATGATGCTAAATCGGGGAGGGAGATGCTTGGTTGAAAATTTCATGAAATTTGTAAAGTAAATACTTAATATTTTGCAGGGCCAAGGGAATTCACAGGACTATTTCACTGTCTTCAAATGTGGAGGGTAAGAGCCACAATTTTTTTTCCTCATAATCTTTGATTAGATCTCTCATCTGTAATTATAATTAAGGGAGGATTGTTCAGGGCACATTTGAGAGATTTGACAAAGACCGGAGTGGGAAAATTGATGGCCCAGAGCTGAGAGAAGCACTCTTGAGCATGGGATTTGTGGTGCCACCAGTGGTGGTTGACTTGCTGGTCAGTAAGTTCGACAAATATGGAGATGGAATCCGGGCAATCGAATATGATAACTTCATCGAGTGCGTTCCCTCCTATGTATCTTTTTTTTATGTTATCCTGAGTAATTACTTAACGTTTCTTCCATATATATGGGTCATTTCCAAATACTAAATTTAGGGTTACTAAACATTTTCTTTCTTTTACATGGTTTTATCTCGTGCAGGTGCTGCCTCATTGTCAAGGTAACGTCCTAGCTTATTATAATTACTAATTATTGGAATAGTACTCTCTTTTCTTTTCTTTTTTCACTAATTACTTCCCAAGATTTACACATTTCCATTGGGAAGTATGGCCACTGCGCTCGTGGCTTGGATTATTAAATTATAAAAATGTTTGTAAAGTTTGGTATATACTTCAGTTTCTTTGTCTTTTGTAGCTAAATTCAACCACGTGTGCGATTCATAAATAGTTTGATTTCCTTTTCGATTGGCTTTGGTGGATGGGGGTATATACCAATTCCTAAATGATATAAACCAAGTCCATGAACTATATACAATTAGTATGCTGACGTCTTCCTTTGATCTCTATGTTCTAGGGATTAACCGAGAAATTCAAGGAGAGAGACACCATGCTGTCGGGTTCAGCAACATTCACTTACGAGTCCTTCATGCTCACCGTCTTGTCCTTCCTTATTGCATAGAGACTAGTGTGTTTGCAGTTCGGACCATATGTACTTGAGAATAATGCGGATGATGGGAGTTGTTGCTGTCGTTTGCTATTTAATTTCCGGCAATAAGGTGCATTTGCAATTACTCCAATGGAGTTAGCTGCAATTTGCGGAGTAATATCTGAGGTTGATGTTTGGGAAACTTTTCGATGTTATTGAGGGATATTATATGGATGCGTTTCTACCAAAAAGATAGTTAACTTTTTGAAATCAATCAATACCGAAATTTGATCGGTTAATTGGTTTTAATGAAGATGACTCGAATATGGAGAGAATCGATAATTACATGGTGTAGCTTTGAGCAACTCTATGGCATGGTTATCGTTGACTATGTGACATCGTCATCGACAATTATATGACACGGTGGTCAACAAGACAAGCAACATTCTTCAGTGACAAAGCCTGTAGACGGGCAGCTATCATGAAATAGGCTAGGTGTTGGACACAGAGAAGGAAGAGGCGTGGACTGAAAGATTTGGAATGAAGACACCAGTGCAAACAACTGTTAAACAATCCAACGGTTTGAGAAGTAACTGCTTGTGAACAAGGCTGATGTCGCGACCTTACAGAGGTTTTTTTTTTTTTTTTTGGTCGAAAAGAAGTGACGTGGTATTCTTACTTAAAAGGAGTCTTACAAGATAAAAGCGGACTAATGTCCAAACATAATATGTTCCAAAGAGGCAATGGAGGGTTAATCCACCAGTTGAAGGGGAGCTTGTTCGCGCGGTGAGATCGTGCAATCCAATCCGCAGCACGGTTTTCTTCGCGTGTACAACAGTTCACTTGGACATTCACACACTGGCCGAGCTCTTGTTTGCACTTTCTGACCGCTTCTTTTAAGTTCCACTGAGAATCGGCCCAGCCCATTACCTGGTCAACTGCTGGACTACAATCACTTTCGCAAATCCAGCGAAGCAGTTGACTACTGAAGTCCCTCACGTGCCGCCTTTGGAAGTCTTTGATATAAAAAAGACCGTGGATAAGGGCGTCGAGTTCCACCTCTTGCGAAGAAGAAACCCTAGAAGTGCTCGCGAAGCCCTCGACCATCAGCCCCGATGAATCCCTCACAACTCCAGCCACAGAACAAAGAAACTCTCCTTGAATCCAAGATGCATCAACATTCAACTTCAAGGCTGATCTATCCGGAGGTTTCCATCGTAGAGGTAAGAAGCGATTAGGTTTTGGTCGATTCTTTCGCTTCTGTCCTTGAGTACAAATTGAGTGCCGATCTTGCGCACATCTCAGTGTATCAGCCGAATTCGGTGCTTTTGCTCAAAAGATCCAGCCGTTCCTTGCCTTCCATATGTGCCAGAGGAGCAATCCTGTATATTCCCAGTCAGGTATGTCTTTAATTGTGCGAAAAGCTTCCATTATCCACTTATCTGCTCGGGTAATCTCGTTTGTTGGACTTAGACCCCTGCAAGTTGAATTTGCCCATATGCGTTTGGTCCATTTACACAAAAAGGAGAGATGTTCAGTTGATTCTACCTTCGTACAGCAAATTGGATAGAGTGGATCTGTGATAATTTTTCTTCTGTGTAGATTTTCCCTCGTGGGGATGGCATTTTGACAGAGTGCCCAGAGGAAAGTCTTGATTTTCGGTAACACATCAAGGCTCTAGATTCTTGTCCATAAGGTACGTGGCGGTTGAAACGAGCAAGAGGCCTTATTTATGTTTTGCTGTGTATTGACTACAATTGCTCTGTTGTAGCCGCTTTTAACAGTATATTTCCCAGTATTGTTACCTGTCCAAACTAGATAATTTGGATGCGGTAGTGGGTTCAGTGGGATAGACAGGATCTCATTGACAATACCTTCGTTATACAGCTGTTGAATCTTTGGTACATTCCACTCTCTGGAATTTTCCTGTATGAGTTCAGAAACCATTAGGGGTTCCGTTGTATTGCTTTGTCCACCCCGTACCTCTTGCATCAGCCATTTATCTTGTCGAATACGAATAGATTTACCATCCCCAACTGACCATTTGATGTTTGCTTTAATTGTATCTCTGCCAATAATCAAACTCCGCCATCCCCATGAGGGGCGTTGTTCAGTGCTCGCTGTCCAGAGGTCCCCATTGGGAAAATAGAGTCCTTTCAGCACTCTACTACACAATGCAGAGGGAGAATTTGATAGCCTCCAAACTTGCTTGCCTAACATGGCATAATTAAAGGTAATCAAATCTTTGAAACCCATTCCTCCTTCATCTTTACGAGTTTTCATTACCTCCCAGTTCTTCCAATGAATTCCCCTCTTCTTATCATCTTTTTTTCCACCAGAATGATGCAATTCGTTGTTCAATTGATCTGCAGATAGATACTGGTAGCTTAAAGATGGACATAGCATGCATAGGTATGGACTGTACAATGCTTTTAATCAGCACCTCCTTCCCTGCCTTGGTAAGTAATTTCTCTTTCCACCCTTCAAGCTTTGTATTAACCCTAGCTAATATCCATGCAAAAAGTTCTTTTTTTGATTGTCCCCAATATGTGGGAATACCTAAATACTTCCCTGTTTTTTCAAATACCGGAACCCTTAATTCTGTGGCCATATTTCTTTTCAATGTAGAGGGACAATTGGCACTAAAATACACCCCTGATTTATTTAAGTTTATAGCTTGTCCCGAAGCATAGCAGTACTGTTTCAGTATCAATGCTAGGTTTTGACATTCCATGATAGTACCATCCATAAAAAAGATAACATCATCCGCAAACAATAAATGTGATAGTCTAGGACAAAACCTATTCAACTAAATTCCTTTGAGGCTGCCATCTGTAATAGCTTTATGCATCAGCCAAGTGAGAACATTAGAGACCAGAATAAATAAATAAATAAGGTGATAGAGGGTCGCCTTGTCTGAGTCCCCTTGAGGGATGGAAGAAATTGGTAGGTTCTCCATTAATCTTCACGTTGAAAGAAACTGTAGACACACATTGCATGATAAGTGTGATCCACTTTCCACAAAATCCCATGTGCTGCATACAATCCCTCAAAAAATCACATTCAATTCGATCATATGCTTTCTGCATGTCTAGTTTAAGGATGGCCTGATGTTTGTTCCTCTTTTTTGTGATGCGCAGTTGGTGTAATACTTCCTGCACAATGAAGATATTGTCCTGTATCCGTCTACCTTGGACAAATGCACATTGCTCTGGTTCAATAATAGAGGGTAACCACTTCTTTAGTCTGTTTGCTAGTAGTTTTGCAATTACTTTGTAACTGAAGTTGCATAGGCTGATAGGTCTGTATTGACTGATGGTTTCAGGGTTCTTTACTTTAGGGATTAAGGAGAGATGTGTCTGGTTAAGTATGGGATCAAGAAGCCCTGTCTGGAAAAAATTTAGAACTAACTGAAGCAGGTCAGTTTTTACATTATCCCATGATTTTTGATAAAACATACCATTGAAGCCATCTGGGCCAGGTGCTTTGAGTGCTCCCATTTGAAAAACAACTTCTTGGATCTCCTCAAGCAAAGGTACAGCCACTAGATCATCATTCATGTGTTGTGTTATAGGTGAGGGACATTGGGTAAGAATAGGTTGGTATTGCCTTGGGCCCTCTGAAGTATATAGCTCTTTATAAAAAGACAGAATATGGTTGCAGATTAGGGTAGGATCTCTACACCAGTTTGCATCTTCAAATTGCAACATTGTTATTCTATTTCTCTGCCTCCGTTGTATAGTTGATGCATGAAAAAATCTAGTATTCTTGTCTCCCCATTGCATCCATTTAATCCGAGACCTCATACCCCAAAATTGTTCCTCTTGTCTGTGTAATTTTTCTATCTGCTGGATAATGCTCTGTTTTTCCTTTCTACTAGTGTGCTGGTCATACCGGTTAGTAATCTCTGTAAGAGCCATATTCAGCTCTTTTATCTGCAGCCTTGCATTGGCAAACTTTTCTTTACTCCACTTTGCCAATACTTTTGATGTCTCCTTTAATTTTTCTGAAAAGGTGCATGGTGAGATAGAGTTAGGTTTCCATGTTTGTTGCATAAGTTCATAATACTCTTCATGCTCTGTCCAGAACACCTCCATTTTGAAAGACCTCTTTGTCTTTGTCTTCCCAGGATAGAGTCGGAGAATAAGAGGACTATGATCCGATCCAATGGCTGGAAGGGCTTGTACTGCAGCTTCAGAAAAGGTAATTCCCCACTCTAAGGTGCATAGTGCTCTGTCTAAACGTTTCTTCACAAGATCTTCCCCATCTCTATTGTTGGCTCATGTATATGCACACCCATGACTCTCCATACCCATGAGGGAGAGGTCATTTATCATATTTCTAAATGCTGCAATTCGACTATTATCTGCTTCTTTTTCCCCAACTTTTTCCCACACATACAAAATTTCATTAAAATCACCCATGCAGATCCACGGCCAGGAGCTATTCGGTTTAATGTGTCCCAAAGTTTGCCACAAGGTCAGTCTCTCTCCAAAATTGGTAGATGCGTGGATAAAAGTAATTTGCATATGTTGCCTGCTATCCGGATCCATACATTCTACATCAATATAGTACTTTGAACTAGTTTTTACCTTCAATAACACTTCCTCCTGCCACAAAAGAGCTAAACCCCCTGTTGTACCTGAAGGATTAACTAGGAAAATTTTCTGCAAGAGTAATTTTTTGCAAACTTTTTCCACCATAGCCTCTTTGTTTTTAGTCTCCATAAGAAATAGAACACTGGGCCTTTCTTTAGCCATTAAGGCTTTTAGCTCTTGAATTGTCAGGGGGTTGCCCAGTCCCTGACAATTCCAACTAACGATTTTCATGGCTTCACAGGTGGCTTATTAGGGCCAGCCACCAGAGCCCATCCTTATCCTTCTGCAGCCAATTTCACAAGAGTATCCAGAAATTCAATATCATCGATCATGAGGGGGATTTTCTCAGTAATACACTTCTGTTTTTTCGCCTTCTGAACTTTCATATTCTTCTTGCTGCTTTTTCCTACTTTTGATAGGACTTGTTTTTTATTCTCAGAACATTGAACCAGTTTGCCATGGTCTGTACTTCATGGAAAGACCCTTCATGAACTGGAGTTATCTCTTTGCCAAGAGAGCTGTCGAGTCTTCTTTTGCTGCAAGCTCCAAGTTGTATATCAGGGGATGTTTCATGAACTATGATCTCCATACCATCGGATTGTGATGGTGTCACAGGTATTGTCTCCTCCACAGTAATGTCTTCTTCAATTTAGCCATAAAAAGTCTCCCAATAAGGGCTATGCTCACTTGCTTCTGATTTCAGCCAGGGCCCATATGATCCGATTTTGTTATTTCCCCAAGGTGACTGTTCATAAGGAATTTCAGTACAATCGGAAGCATAGTGTCCTATTCTCCCACAAGAATAACAAAAATGGGGAAGACGCTCATACTTGAATTCCACCCACAGCCATTTGGATCCAATATCCAGGATTGCCCCCGATTTCAAAGGTGCGTTTAGATCAACTTCTACTCTGACTCTTCCTCCTCTCTGTTGATTTCCTATAGTATCAAGGCTAACTTCCAAGACTCGACCGATTCTCCTTCCCAGATCTTTGAAGACTTGCTCTACTCTCCAACCAGGGGGAACGCCTCCGATACGCACCCAAAAGGCAGCTTTGGTAAACTCATAACAATGCTCAGGGATTTCTGGCTCACACTGTCTTAATACAAGCAAATTACTCGAATACGACCAAGGTGAAGCCTTCATAATTCTCACTTTTTCCTCCTCCGTTTGAAACATAAAAGTAAATAGCCCCGATTCTTTTTGTGCACAGATAACAGTATCAGCTTTCCACGTTTTTTTCATAGTGGTTACAAATGCTGGGAAATTGACATTAGGTTTGGAGAAAAGCTTGCCAAAGAGAGTGCGTGAACATTCCTCCTTTTTTAACTAAGAAATTTCAGGGGATACTTCAACAACATCTTCCTCAGACCAAAAGTAACCCAGTCTTTTACATAGTGCTGCCACTCGCAATTCATTATCTTTTTTTCTCTCCATGAATACTAATAATCTTTACTTGTCCGATCCACCAACCCTGATGATCGAAAATACCCTTCTTCCTCAAAAATGCTCAATCAATCGACCATCACAGAAGCTCGAGAATACTCATCTTCCTCAAATGCAGAAACTCGATCAACCAGCATGAAGACTCATCACAATCAACCACTACTTCTCCACAATAACCGAAGCCATCGACTGAAGAAATCCACCAAAACAGAATACTTACCTAATCACCCTATATCCGAAGAAACCCAGAGATAATCCGAAGGCTAAACTGCTAGATCCACACCAAAGCAGGAGAAAGATGGCTAGATCGGCACACTCCATTGTTCGATTCGCATTTCCGACTACTACCCAGCAACATTGAGGAGTTTTTTTTTTTTTTATCTATGGAGCAGAAAAAGGAAGGAAAAGAAGGTTACAGAAGCAAAAAGGGCTTAGGGTTTGAGAAAGGAAGCACTACCATGATGGTAGAGAAACATTAGCATGAAGGTCTTAGGGTTGAGAAGAGAACACTACCATGGCGGTAGAGAGGGACTCGCAGAGGCGAGAGAAATTTTTTCCTTGCGACCTTACAGAGGTGAACTCAAAGAAAAGCTAATAGATTATTTAGCTTAAAGACTTAACGTAGACTCCCCCAAATCCATATCAATCACAATTTGGTACTCAATTTAATTCATTTAACATGTAAGTCAAATTATTCAAAAGCCATTGCTAATCAATTATTGGTAGGTCAATTACCCGCTTATGTAAAGTGTGAAAGAGCACTTTACTTCTATGAATCAGAGATTCATGAATTTTAAGACTTAGTTATGCTAGATAAATCTAATGCCACTTTGGTACTTTTTTATTTTTTTATTTATTTTAACTTCAAAAATATCTTGCCAACAGTCTTGGTTGATCTTAATCCTAAGTTATTAACATGCAATAGATGATCATGTGGGTTTACAATCAATAATATAATATCTAGTCAATCAAAATAATAAATAAATTGCTAGAGATAAGGTTACGTCATTGTAAAGCAAAACACAACCTCACATGATTTCACCCTCATTACCTACAGAATTTTCATTATGAAGATGCATGTCTAACCTAAACATGATTCTAAAAGCAATATCAACTTATTGGTTTTGTTTTTTTTTTTTAACGATAATTAAGCTATATGCAATGCATGAGATACAATCTTAATTCTAAATTATGTCTGTGATAATTAATTTAATATGACATGTAATATAAACTTTATATGACCAAATTCTAATGACGGGCAAAATTAAAATGAACTATTCTAACATGTTATGCAACTTAACAGTTAACAACCTTTCACCAAAGGGGAATCGCTCAATCCATCCAGGGTTACAAATGGAAATGGCTCCACTTTCAAGCTTTTAGATCCCCCTCCCTGATCAGATTACCTTTTCCTTGACTAATCGCTGACTTTTTTTTTTTTTTAAGAACAATTTTAAATTGGAATGTTTATGCAATGCATAATTCCTAATGTAAATTTGACATTTTTAGTTAGGAATCTAGGTTAATTCCTAATTTTATGTGATGGATAATTTAATGGAATAGTAAAATTTAGATGTCAATATTTGGTTTTTGAATAATCTAGAATCTCAGAAGTATCATTGTAACCATTCTCAGAGCACTAACTGCCCGAATTAGTGGGGGCTATAAAACTCGTAGCGTGGAATAATGGAAGTAGATCATCGCCATTGCGCGTGCAATTTCCCAGATGTCTTTCAATTTATTTCCATTTTTTTCATCTTCTTTTCAAAAAGACATACGATTTTCCTATTTGAAATAAACACAGAACCCTTTTTTCACACAAAAAACCAAAATCAAACTTTTGGTGAAAGGTTGTTAACTGTTTAGGGAAAAGCCATTCCTAGTGAAACAAGATGTGTCTAAATATGATGTTTTACAATGAGTAATTAACTGCCTGCAGTGTGTCTTAATGCAAATTTAAAGAAATCCATTTGTAGAGGAGAATTACCACAAAAACCCTAAACATATTGAAATTGTTTCAATTCAGTTATAAATCTTTTTTAGGTCAATTGAGTCCCAAATCTTTTTACATTTGTATCAATTCAGTTTATTCTAATTTTGACTAGAAATCACTGACATAGATACTACATGGTGCACTTTGCACTGACATGTACAATTTTTCATATTATTTTAATTGGTAACTTTTTAATTTTTTCCTTTTTTTCTCTTTCTTTTATTTTTCCCTTCCCTTCATCTTCCTCTAGCCAGTCACCAAACCTCAATGACCAACCAAAGGTGAGAGCCAGTGAGGATCAACTTCATCATCGCCGAGTGAGGTTACCTCACTAACGGCTAGGTTAGTGAGACTTGTCCTCATCGGATCTAATGAGGGTTGAGCCTCGCCAATCATGAGAAATGACTAAAGATTCATGAGATTCCAAGTGAGGCTAAGTTCTTCTTTATTGAAATCGAAGTAGCTAATGCTTGGATCATTGTTAATTTTGTGGTTCAGGAGAAATCTTCATAATAATAGGGTCATCGCAAATCGAAGCTATGCCCAAGAGAGGGGTTGCTCTAGGGTTTTTGCATCAATTCATAGCAAGTGCGAGTGACTCTGTCACTGGGCAAGGTCAGCCTCACCATTGCTCGGTGAGGCTTGTCTACCCCTAGTGAGATTGGCCTCGTTCTCCTAGGCGAGGTTGACCTTGCCAACCCTCGCCTCTAGCTAGTTGCTAAGGTCCAACAATTGGCTAAAGGAAGAAGAAGGAAAGAAAAGAAAAAAATAAAAATAAAATTTTAAAAAAATATATATTATAGAAAATGGTACACGTCAACATAGGTTGCACTATGTAGGACAGTTGACCTCTATATCGATGATTTCCAATAAAAATTAGTTGGATGGATTGAATTAATACAAAGACAAATGGTTTAAGACTTAATTGGTCAAACAAGAAAAAAAGTTTAGAATTGAATTAGTATAATTGGATAGGTTTATGAATTTTTTGGTAATTTCCTCCAATTTAATCTATCGTACGAAAAGACATCAATCCAGCCCAAATTCTTTGGTTGTTGACAAGACTCATCTAAGAATTCTAAGTTGGTCATTAGAGAGATGCTACTTAATTTGTTAGCGTGTTCTTACTTACAAGACTTAAATCACTCATGAAATGTTCTCAGTCGCAATACTTAACCAAGTTCAGCGAACGACACTTGGTATTGAGAGGAAAGAGAGAGAGATTTGCTATTCCACTAGATTCCCTCTTTCAAATATGCATTGATGTCTCAAGAGCACATTTACAAGAAGATCATGACATTGCAAACACCTGAACTCCTACCCATTTCACAATCGAGTACCTAAACTTTTTTTTACGTTCAATCGAGTATTTCAACTTTTCGCGTTGGGGTCAATGTGAGGTCTTCACAAAAGTTGCGAATGGTAAATGCCAACCCATACACTCCTCCCCTCTTTTCATCACTCAACACCTAAATGAAGAAGACATAGTTTTCATTAAGTAAGTTGGCCATTGTACTTATTTGGTATTGAGTAAGCGAGTCGTTTAGCAAAGTCGCATGACATGGTATTTCTTTTTAATGGATGCTCCGTATTAAGCCAAATTTGAAAAGTTGTGGTAACAAAAAACTATTAAACGGGTAATTGTTTTAAGTGCTTATAATGTCATTATCATTTTATGATAAGAATGATAATCTCTCCTCTCCTCTCCTCTCCTCTTTTGATTTTTTTTTTTAAATAATTTGCTAAAAATGGGACGTTTTTAAATTTTGTGTTCCGTTTTGCCCCCGGTCCGTTAGAATCGGATAGTTTATCGTGTCATGAAAGTGTTCCCTAGAAAGTCTAGAATAGATGGTAGGCAACTGTAGCATGAAAAATGGAAAAGCGTACGTATTGAGCCAAATTTTATATATATATATATAGACTTTTGCAACTTAAATTCACATATCACCCTGCTTATACAAGAATAGAGTGTTTGTAGAATGGCTTTTACCTTTTATTTCTTTTTTAATATTACGCTTACACATGGCGCTTTTTAAATTCAAAACACTCGAAAGCTTTCAATCTTCATATGTAGATTGACATAATTTTTTAAAAATCTTTTGAAATTTGAATAATAGATAGAACTTTGGCGGGAAACCATGAAAAATACATTTTGCTTATAAAAAGTCCATACATTGAAGATAGAGCTGATAAATTAGTATGTTTAACATCTCACAAAGTGCTTTATCAGGTAGGTTAAGTAACAAAGCGCGATGAATTGCGGATCCTTTGCTCTTGAGTAGCGAGGGGAAAGAAAAACTAGGCTATGTTACTGATATCTCATTGAATTGAGTACATCTAAGTCAAATGCAATTTATTATATAGCTTGGACTTTGCGCCGTTGTATAGTACAAGTTTTTTATGCGCTAAGAATATTTAACTATATTATTCCTAAGCGTATGAAATTATGCTAAAAAAGTTTTGATGGTATTGCAAATCACAGTCGTCGTGGAGCACAAGAGTTGTGGTTGGTCCACAAAAGACTAGGACTGGATTTTGGCACTCATAATTTACAATCGTGAATTTTATCTTTTAGTGGGAAAATGAATTGTAGTAAGTATCCATATATATAATTTATTGAAGCTGAAAAAAGATATGCAGAAATAAGTATCCATCCATCTATAGAAAGCTCTTCTTTCCTGGCCTCTGGATCTGAGATATACAGTAAAGATGCCAATTGTAACAACTGTTCATTGATTCCAAAATCCTTTAGAAGTAGAGATCTCACAAGATGGTGAGTTATCGCAGCAAGTGACCACCAACGACAACCGCATAAGATTTTGCAGAAGTGGCAGATGCTGTCCCTTATTTAAATTGATCATATGTAATCGAAACCTGGGGAATAAAAACTCGACTGAAGATCAGGGCAGGTTAGGATAATAATTAATTATGGACGGCATTGTCCCATGATCATATGATTCTGTCTGGTTCGTAATCGGCACATGAAAATGGAAGAAAAAGGAGGCAAAAAGAGATTTTGGCAGCTGAACATTGCACGTTCTACTTAGGGCGAAGTAAACAATTGTGCGTTCACACTCGAAACCAGGAGCGGGATTGATTGTGTTTGCAAATCCTAGATCCTCGGTCCCAAAAGTTATATCTTGAAAATGTTGTGTTCACACCTGATTTTATGTTAAATAATTTGAGGCCAAGCAGTGATGATTTAGGGTTTCTTCAGCATGCATGACGTTTATGTTCATGAGCAATTTATATGGACATCATTATCTTCCCTGCATTTCAATCATTCTACTGATGTTGTCTGTTCCAAAAATAATACCCCGTTCGACACACCCATTCGTGTTCCAAAGATCTTACGTACGATGATGATGAACCCATTAGACAAGATAAAAAAATTTCTGAATTGATTGCCTAAAACTTCTCTCTTTTGGTTGATGAGCTTTCGAGCTTACCTTGACCTTTGGATCAACATGGAATCAAATGGGCTATAAACCCTACTTTTATTTGAAAGAAGCAAAAGTTGGACTTATTGATATTCTATTTTTGCACTGCAAAATCATTTTTGTATTTCTCCTAATAATTACAATAAAATGATGACAATCATAAATCCGCTTATGATACATCCAAGATTTTCACTTGATGATATGTAATTTCCTAATGAGCTCACTTCACTTCCTGCCTTCCAAGGACCTCATAAATCCACACTAAGGTTGCATTCCACTGAATTGCCCAACCTCACAAGTCGATACAGTGATGCTTAATTGCTACTTTCGTCGAACAAAGATATCAGGTGCAAGGGTTGCAAATGCACCAAATGGATAATATGATGCCACTTCTTGAGTTTTGTTCAATAGACAAAATAAACGAGACACAGCATATAATGTGTAGTACTCACATTTATTGAGCAAGTATATATGGCAGAACCAATTCAACACAATAGTTCGTTTCATCTGACATGGGTGTAACACTATAGCTAATTTTAAGGTTAAATGTATGAAAAATGTATACGTCGTCTGAGAAAATGTAATTCCACACCACTTGGATCCACTTTTATTTGTAAGTACACCGTCGTAGGAATTCATCTGTAGAGAAGCATACCCAGCGTTCCCCGACGGCCATGACAATCTGCCATCAAATGCAATGAACAATGAATTGATCTTGTAGTTTGCAGTCAACAATATTTGCGGTTCATAATGGAATAGAGAGTAACATGAAATACGTTCGGGCATGTTTTTTTTTTGCAAAGCAGAATCCTTACCGCTATCCACTTGCAGTTTTTTGCGCATCCAAAAGATGGGGCTTTGGTTGCAAGCTTAACTGGAGAAGGATACGCTCAGGCATCTCATCTTTAAACGGTATTGCGTGAGCACCAATCTTGCTCGTATCTTTACTTGAGTTACTTTCGCCAGAAAACTGAAGTAGAGGAACCGTTTTGAAATATTGATTAGCGGGAAAAACCATCGAGTCCAAATATTCGACAATCACAAGAAAGCAACATGAATCCAACAAGGTGAAAACCCATCTCAGGAGTTTCATAGTCTTTTCTCGAGAAAAAAATAAACTTTTAGTCGTTTGTAGAAGCAAGGTCCTTAGTCATCCAACACAATAGTCAACCGTCATCGTAGACTAGAGTGCAAGCAAGTCCTTCCCATGTTCAAGAGCGACTTGTCTATCATGTGACAAATAGTTCAAGCATTGTCCTTGATTTTGACCAAGTTAAAGAAAAAAGATTTTATAGTGAAGGTAAACAATTCCTAGATTCGTCTATGGGCTTTCAGGAAAAAGGCATGTACCTCCCCCGTTGATTCTCTATGATCTCGACTTCCGACTCTCGACTTCTTCCGCAATTCTACATTTTCTTGTTCAACTTCTTCAACCTGCAACCCCTCAAGAAATCAATTATCTGTAGGGATGAAGCCATTCTAATTTAGGATAGCGAGAGAGAGAGAGAGAGAGAGAGAGAGAGAGAGAGAGAGAGATTTTTTCTATGTTAAACCTTTCTCTTTAGCTCGCGCATTTCTTCCATGAAACTCTGGTCCTGTGTAGATCAACGATGAGAAATTATCGTAATGTGAGAATACAAAAGCATGCCGAGAATTTATCAAATAAAACGAATCAGGATCTTTCTCCCATAATCAATGATAGGGTCATCATATTCATTACCTTCCTCGAGCGGACATTTTTCAAACCCATTTCTAAGACATTTTCCAAATTTTTCAAGTCCTCCAAACTCAGTTTAGAAAGCTCTTCTCCCATCAGTCGCCTGACAATCAAATTAATTACAAATGCTCAATTATTTGATAAAACATATATGAAATACACTAATAAAATGAATTATTCTTGTGGCTAGGACATTAGTTTCACAAGCAAACTTGATTTATTTCCGTTGTACATGATATTTCGGGTTACCTATTGAAAAGTGAACACTTGTTTCAATATATAAACACATAGACGAGAAAACAAGTAAATACACATAAATTTTTCCGCAAGAGGAAAATCATCACCCTTATGATACTAAAATCATCACCTCATTTCTGCACGATCAATGATATCAACAGACTAAGCAAGAACTCTAATGAAATGATCCTCCGCTTGGAAAAAAGTTATATTTGTTAACTGCATGTTCACTAGTGCTTAGTCAAGACTTCAAATCTAGCCAACATTGTTAATGGAAACCGATCTACAATATCTTTCATCAATTTTGGTTTTTCATTGTACTTCAAACTATATTTATGGACAAAAAAAAAAAAATTAAGATGGTTTGTCAACGTTAATATAAAGCTTAGGTACATAGAGACGAGAATTTTTGTCATAGGTCATCTTACTTTGATTTCCTTCACTTTCAAGTGTGATCCGAAGTTACCTACTGAACTAGCTTATTGAAAACTCTTACTTTATGCCGGTCATTTCCAGGTGCGCTAATCCTCGTTTAAAAGTAAAAAGCGACTTTACCAAGTAATTTAAAATGGGGTAAAGCAAAAGATGTACCTGTTGCATTCCTGCACACACCTCAGCTGTTGCATCAAGCTCTCCGCCTCCTTTTTCAAAAACTAGTGGAGTGAAATCAGTGCATAGAGTTAGACTCATGCAATAAATTATGACTTCTACATATGGATGCTGCATCAAACTTAAATTACTCTCTAATCCTTAGAATTCACATTCTTACTCTGAATAGTACTAATCTAGCTCTCTCCCTTTTGTTTGCAAGTCTGTAACATAAAAATTGTTGGAGCTGGTAAAAAAGAGAGGGACTTTTATCTAATTTAAATATAAAATCGCAAGATTTACACAGCTATCTAGTAGTTTAAACTTTTAATATAGAGAGAGGGACACAAAAATTCACTAGTATTGGAGTCAAGTTCGAAACCTATTTTCCCCCTTTTACGGAATAGTTGAAACTCCAATGCGGTTAAGCAAAAGATAGCTTTAGTTTGCAGGTGTCAAATGAAGTAACAACAAAAGAAATAATTAGCTATCGCTAGTTTGCAGGTGTTTTACTTGGTCTTTGGCATTTACCTGGATCTCCTCAGTGGTAATTGATTGTTGCTGATTATCTTGCTTCATTTTGTTATACCTTTCGATAACTGAACTCATGCTACAAAGAAGAAAAAAAAATCTTCAAATGCAGCCTGAGAATGCAAGAACAGATTTCATGCAGATTTTTAAGTTAATGAAAAATCCACGGGGCACATTGTTCTTGTCTAGACTCATTCCAATTATCTAGTTACTGCAATACCTTCATCTTAATGAGATCGGAAGCAAACAGATTCTGAGCAATTAAAATAGTCAGCTACGAAAGACTAGACATTGAGCTTGAAGAAAATTTACTTTTTAACAATTTTTCAGAAGATTTGTCTTTTTCTTTTCCGCAAAATTCATATGGAAATATATGACAACTTCCAAGTTTTAAGACAAAATGAAAAATCCCCCAGTTTAGCTATCACTAATAATTTGTCTGAGGTAAATTAAGAATTGAAACTAATTGATGAGATTCCACATTGAAATACGTTTCCCCCATATTTTTTTTTTTATTACAACACAGTATTGTTGAAGATAATCGGGCTTTGTTCCTCATAAAAACAAATGAATCTCGTTGAAATGATTGAACATATAAGAGAGTCTATGTATTTTCAACAGCGAGATTGAACTTCTTTGATCTCGATCTTGAATAGAAACTCCATTAATTGGACTAGAAAGGAAAATATAGATCAACAATGGATTTCATAACTCCAATTTTTTCTATTAAAATTATTACAACTTTTATTTTCTTTTTATTGGGCACCAAAGAAAATTTGTTCGATGATGGGAAGAGAGAGCTTACCTGGTGCTTGCGTACTCGTAAAGTTTGCCAGTGCAAGAGAAGATGATGACACCAATTTCAGCGTCACAAAGAATGGAGAGCTCCCTTGCCTTCTTCATGAGCCCAGTCCTTCTCTTGAAGAAAGTCACTTGCCTGCTCTTCGAGCAATTAATCTTTCGGATCGCAATCTTCCCCTTCACCATCTTCTCTCCTCAACACTTGGAAGCAAATCTTTCTAGATCAGAAGGGATGGCGATTCCTTTTCCAAAGAAAAAGATGAGAGAGAAAGAAAAACGAAGAAAGAAACTCGCTGAAATGGACGATGATGACCAAAAACAGCGTCTCGCCGTAAACCCTTGCGATTTATAACCTTCAAGAAACAGAAGAAGACAATAGGACTTACAAGTTCTCGGTTAGGTCTTAAATGGAGGCGTTCCTTGTGATGGGAGATTGAAGAAAGTCGTCGGTCGTCCTGAAAATGGCCTCTTCAAAGTGCAGTTCTTCGTAGGTAAGGCTGCGATTTGAAGGGGGTTACAATAAGGAGCAAAAAAAAAAAAAAAAAAACAAAAAAACAAAGGCAAAGGCAAAGTAGATTATTCTAATGTCCGTCAGTTTTTTTTTTTTTTTAATGAGATGGGATTAGGTATCCCAAAGCCCATTGTTTTTCGGGCTTTTCCATGAGGATCAGATCGCTAAGATGGTGCGAAGAGAGATAAAGAGAGCTGTCAGTTTTAATTTGTACAAAGGTCCTCTTACCCCAGTGTAAGCATATTGTCTTTTTGACAACTATTTTTAGCATTTGATCATTTAAATAAACATGAAAAATACCACCAACTGTGCACATTTTCTAGTTCAAAATATTAAAAAGAAAAAGAAATATGAAATGAAAAGGCATAAGGAAATATATATATATAGATTGGGGTGTTGTGGCATTAAATTGGATGTTGTGTGGCTTTTACTGGCCCCGAAAAGCGAAAGCCGAATGATTAGTTGGTTCTACTTGGGGGAGGTGTGAACTCGATTCTGCAAAAAGACATTTCTTGCTCTGCTCCATTCGTTCACAATCTTGTACTGTATATGGTGAAAGCATTATTTAGTAATCTTGTACTTCTCCAATGATGGACTAGATATGCTTCCTTAATTAACTGCAAATGAAGTAGAAGTAATCGATTTTTTTTTTTTTTTTGGCCACCAAACCTTTTCAACGCTAACAATAGCTTTAATACATGAAAATCGAAAAAAAATATCTATTGATTTAGATCTTTTGTTCGTCCGCACTTCAGCTTTATCAATTTCTACTCGAAACTTAATGTTAGATAATCATGAAAAAGCAGATATCCACGTTACGTAGCTTTTTGTTGACAGCACAAATTGTTGAGACGTTGTATAAACACATCAATATCTTCAATTCTTGATTGATACACTTATGTTTCCAGAGTCATTGAGTGCATCTAGGATTGGGACACATGGGGCATCAGGTTGTTGTTTAATTGGTGAATCCGCATGAATCCAATTAATGGGATATTTAATAATTTATTTGATACACGGTGAGCGGAAATCTAACCTTTCCTTTAGGAGTTCCGGTTCTAATATAGGAACAGTTTGTGGCTTAGTCATTCGAACTTCTAGCGTGTTATTTTCTCTTTCCTATTTAGGGTTTTGCTTCTTTTTGGGGCTTTTAGGAAAGTAGGATGGAGTTTCCGACCTACTTGGCTCACTGCTCAAAATTGACACCAAGATAAACAGTAAAATCCTGATCTAATTTGACTTGTGAACTGGCCTTGGTCACATCCCCACCAGATAGCATCTTGCCACCTTCACTATACGACTCTCTTCATCGGAAAACTCCATTCCTCTAGCTTATTGTCTATGAGAACAAAGTATTAACATTTACAAGCTACATGTTAAGCACAACAATATATATTGGGTCAATGTCGTGAGCGGTGTCAAAAGCTCATATGATGTGACTGTTGATTATAACTTAATTTATTTGTTTGTATAGTGGCATTCATATCTAAAATCACAAAAAAAAAAATGGTTGAAATGAAAACCTATAGTCATGTACCACTTCAGCGAACATGATGTGCATGATGCTTACCCACTACTGCCTGAATAGATGGTTATCACGCATGCATCATGAAAAATAATTGAAGGTATGGCTTCACGCATATATATACTTTGTCCAATATTTCTTAGTGAAATTTGATTCTCCATTATGTTGTGCTCAATATATATGTTGGATATCGAAGAATATATATATCCACACACATTATATGCATGTCTAAAGTTGCCGTTCCTGGATAAAGGCTTTTCCACATTTAGTTTGAAGTAAAATAAAAGAATAGGAGAGTTGGGTGCTGTCTTTGTCTCCTAAGTGGGAAGACACTTTTGGCAAGAACGTGAGAGGAGACTCCAAATCTTAATTGGCGCCACATTAAGACAGGAGGCAAAATCATTCCTGGCTAGATAAAACCTGCGAGCATTATTTAATAATAAATTTATGCTCCATCTTCAGATGAACCTTGTAGTTATCAAATGGGATAATAAGTTTCTTACCCCTTTTTTGATACTAGAGGGTGGTCCATCGGTTCCTATTTTGTCTCTATTGTTATCTCATACCTAAAATTAGTCATCAGTGCACTCACTTCGTGCCATCAATAGGCCTTTCGTGTCATCTCATCTTACTTTGTTTTCCTATCTACATCTTGAAATAAAAAATCGAAACACCTCTTAAGTCTTAAGAGACCTTTAATCACTAACAAAATTTCTAGAACAGAAATTGAGAAATTAAAAATTTTAACTTCTAATTTCTTTTTCAAATCTATTTCTAGAATAGAAATCTATTACAGAAATAGAAAAATGAAATTGGCATTACCAAACGAATTTCTATTCCAAACTTATTCCAGAGAACAAAGAAATAGAGAAATAGATAGCATAAATTTTATCATGCGCGTCACTTACTGAGAAGTTTTTTTCAAGTGAAGACAGTTTTCAACTCTCTTCTTTTTACCTACCAAACCACAACACAAAACCAAAAAGTTCAAGATTTATTCATTTTGAATGAGAACCCGGACTACTTTAAATTCGAAATGTACTTCTAAATTTTAAACAATACAACAACAAATATTTCAACTTTAAATCTTGTTGAAAACTGTTTATGTTCGAGAACCACGTGTAAAAAAAAACAAACAGAAATTTATGTATAATGGTCTGTTTTGATTTTTTGAAAAATGAAAATCGAAACTGTTATCACGAGCTAAATGGGTTTCTATATGCTTCATTTATGATAGTTTATTTATTACAAATCAAGAAACAATGAGATTCATGGTAGAAACAATTATGTTCGAGAAACAATTTGTCTCGGTTGAGGTCCACTTAGTTTAAATATAGAATATTGGAATGAGCTATCTTACGGAAAATTAAAGCACTTAGCCAAAAAAGGCACATACTTCCCCCAATTCTGGATGTGCAAAACGTTGTCTTTAACTTGTGTAAACAGAAAAGAATCTGGCTCCGGCAGAGTTTCCAATCAAAACTTTCATTTAAAGACAACTTACGAGGTTGAGACCTTTAAAACTCTATGAATTAGATCAGATGATAATATTCTGTTGAAGGTAAGAACAAACTAAGTCTATAAATGTTTCCATTCAGGTGCTTCAATCGGGATAGATATACCCATGAGATCGTTCATTTGCATCGAGCATCAACTGTGGAAAGTGTTGAAGAACCTTGAACTCTTCTGGTTCTTCGTTTTCCTTACAAAACTTCACTCGTATAATATGTAACTGTTTAATATATATTTAACACTTCCAAAAAGGGACGAATCAAATGTTTTGACCAAAAAAAGAGAGTAATGTTCTTTTTTCCGTACTATTAGATTTTTTAAAGAATTGGTGAACGTCGATAAAAATCCATGGGTAAAAGGAAATTATCGGTAACCCAAGTTAGGTCGGTAACTTATTTTAAAAAACATTATTAAGCTGCTCTAATTTAGGCTGCTAATTTCATATAAGAATTAGTACATCTAAAAAAACTAGCAAGTTTTAGAAATTATAAAAAAAAAAAGTCGGTAATTTCTTAAAATTGTTGAAAAGTTATCAACAAGTTATCTGAAAAAAAAAAAAAAAAAAAAAAAAATAGGTCATTTTTTTATCATACCAACAACTATTTGACGCTTATCATTACTTATGAAAAAAAATTTGTGCTTGCCATTCGTCGTAAAAGCCTTGTCTTTGTATTGTCCTAAATAAGGGAAGGTCGCTCGAGGTAGAGTCCACAGGCAGACTTGTTAGGATGTCTTTGCCCCCTTCCTGGTTCCTTTTGAAGACAGTCTTCAAGCTATGCATTGGAAAATTAGGTGAAAACTCTTTTAGAACCCGCTCACTCTATTATGATATATAAATTTTTTGAACCTTCAACTTGACAAAGTAAAACTCATTGAAGTGAAAGGTTGGGTAGGGTAGTTATCAATCATCGGATGATATAATGGGCTTATTTACTCATTGGATCACGTGATGAATTTGTTAAGACCAGAATTTCATCGAGGAGTGGGCATACCATTCCATAGAATAAAATTATGCTATCATTCTTCAGCAAATTGTTTTTCATCTAATGAATTATTTGATCTATGCAGATCAATCCTTCATTTTCTTTTTCTAGTTTCGGGTCCGTACCAAGGTATTGTGATCACTCCTTTTAATCTCGGTGAATTTTCTTCTCACCCGAGAAGAGAAAAAGAGCAGAGGAAATTATATTCAGCACATGCATCTTTCTGCTACCGAAGGAGTAGTTGACTGTACAAACATGTTCAAGTCAAATTCGAGCAGTCACTTTTGAGTCGAGGACACGAGGCTGACATATACAGTTCCACGGTCAACTTGCACTCCAATATAATATACTGTGTTCACACCCAGGATTCGATTTTAATATGTCATGGCTGATTTGTGTTCACACTTGGGAATTCAACGGGAACTCAATTCTTCTTATTTTCTTTGAAAGATCTTTCATATGATTCAAGTTGAACGAGTAAATGCTCATCTTGTTCTGCATCATGGATGAACCCTAGTTTTGGAAGAAACTCACTTAATTACTAGGAAACAGTTATGTGAATATCATATGTTTCCACTAAGTTAATATTGAGATGATATCTTAAAGAAAACACGCCATCTTAGATATAATTGAACGTCTTGCTCTTTTTCTGGGTTTGGAGATAAATTCATCATATTTGACATATGATGTTGTCCATTATTGCCTATTTCCTCAAAGTAATGATGTTGTGGTTTTAAACCGTTGAATGACGCCACTTTATCCGTTTAACTCTCTGATTTGTTAGTTCCATCCAAGACATAGAATGGACGTTCATTACTTTCTTTGCCATAGACAAGCATAGAGATATATATATATAGCTGCCCGCTATTTCAGCTCCTTAGAAAACTCAATGGACATCTCTTTTTAAAAAGTAGCGACTCACGATAAATTTTGTCATGCATGATGGTAACCTCATTTCACTGCTTAAAAAAAAAAAAAAAAATTATGAGCTTGACAAATATGAAACTCAAAGGAATTGACGAAGGCCTACACAAGCAGTGGAGCATGTGGTTTGACCCTTTTATACATGGTTCCAAGCACTCATGTAAAGGCACATTCTAGTGTTTATATGCTGTAGCTGGAATGTTTATTAAAAATGGGAGCATTTGGGTTAGATGGCACCTAACCTTGAGATGTGGATCATCCAAGGCACATTAGCACATCGTAGTTCTCCTATTTGAACCGAGTTTGAAACCAAACCTCTTCTTAGGAGGACAGATGGGGCTATTCAAGTGAGATTCAATATAGATCTAATTTTCTATTCTTTTGTAGAATTCGAGTAGTATAAAGAATACCCCCAATAGCTCCTTTCTCAAGAATCCATATATCATTTATTATTGTACAACCAACTAACTCTCTCAATAAAATGCCCCAATTATTTTACTCTAGTCTTTAGAAAGAGTTGTCTCACACCCCTAAGCATCCTTTACCTATCCACCTGTGACGATTTTAGATATAGGAACCCATTCGTTGAAGTATTTTGGAGCTTTTTTTGGAAGTATGACATGAATTACTTCTGCGCCACAGTACTTGGTAATCAAACATTTGCTCTGGGCATTTTTTGCTACCTGTTCTTGCCCTTAAAAAGCAATGGCACCTTCATCTTTTGTTGACTAACCTAGCCTCCTCTATTCTTCGTGACCAACAAGGAGAAGTACATGAATATTCACCTGTTGTCCATCTACCATGAACTTTGGCCTAACAAAATTTTCTCAGAACTTCTTATCCCAACCACCTCAATCTACCTAGCCCCTTCGCCTCTATCATATGTCGATCTCTGTCATAAATAGCAGGTGTGCTCACACTTCGCTAAAAAAAACGCTAGGTGATGATAATAAATTAATCTCTAAGATATAGTGGACTGACATCTTAAGCTCATCGTACATGCATCTAGATTAGATCATCAATCAAGACGAATGCAATGCCACGAGAAGTACAATAGTCTGACACGAACATCCGCCCAAGCTTGGCATCAAGCTGTATTTCACGACTCATCAACATATTGGATTAAATCAACTTTTACACAATCGAAAAGAATGAATGAGGTTAGTTAAAAAAAAAAAAAAATCCTTAGGATCTTCTTCAAGCAGCGAGCAACATCACTGCAGAGAACTATCAACAATGTGGTCTTTTTCGAGATGCGTGCATCAAGCCAGTTTTATTCCTTAATGCAGTCGCAACCTGTCGAAGGACCTGACATGTAAATGGTCATTTTAACTAGAATTTGGTTCCAGCTGCGCGATGAGAAGTTGAAATTTATTGTATTACTGATTAAACCTTAGCTCCATGCCAATCTGTTCTGCTTCATTTACTTCAGAGCGTGAATGAATCGAATGCAAATAATGGTACAAGTCTTGTCAATCGGCCAAAGTGTATGGGACTTCCGTAATTATAACTTTGCTGGATTTGCTTGCATCCGATGCCTATGGAGCGAATTATAATATGATGTTAGTGTCTTTTTGCTCGAGATATAAACAGGATGTAACTGTTGAGTTGCTTGGCATAACTTTAAACCACTTGTAGAGTTTTGGAAGCTAACTATAATAAACACTCTCTTACTATTACAAGAACACTTAATTACACCACTCACACAAACATGCAATGGACTGTCACATTTACACGTGTGACTCTCACGCCACTCCTTGCACCACGCCCCTCTCATACCTAACAAATGGGGGTCTACTCACATATATCCTCGCTCTTTTTTTCTCTCTACCTCATTACAACAATGGGGAAGGGGATGTGCCTATTTATAGGCTTTCTCCACCGACATACTCTTGCAAAAGTGGTAGATGTGCAGGCTACATGTTCTCTATTTAATCCACTCTTTGACTATTGGTCAAGTCACTTGATCAGAGATTTTCTCCTGGTTTTGTTTACTAACGTGGGCTTCTCTCTTCCTGTATTTTTTTTTTTTTTTTTTGTAAAGGTAAGAGATATATTGAGAAAAGACCAAATGTACAAAAAATCTCATCACTAGAAACTTACACTCCAAATGCAGGAACAAAAGGAATGGAAGGGTAACGAGATGAAAAAGCTGCAAAACGCAGCGCAAACACTACAACACCTAAACCAAAAAGATGCCGTGTACAAAAAACACCACAGGCGAGGAAGAGGTCACCGTCGGAATGAACTACCTACGAGTCCCTAGTGAAAATAATCGGGTCTAGGCCCCAACTTCTCTGCAACCTTCTATTTTTGTAATTATCTTCGATGTTCCCGAAAGTGATAGCCTTGTCTTAGACCACTTTGAAGAGGTGGTTCTTCATGGTCGAGACCGTCAGGGGCTGGTCTCTAAAGATGATGTTATTCCTATTTTTCCAAATGATATGACAAAGCGCGCCAAAGGAAAAACTGGCAATGCACTTGTAGAAATCTTTACCCATCAAATAGGTAGCGGCCCAACGGAGGTTCTCCCTCCAAGTTCTATTGCGCCAAGGCAAATTGCATCTGGAAGCCCAAAAGAAAGCAATGCCAGCCATGACATGGCAATCAAAAAACAGGTGATCAACAGAGTCGAGCATATTCTTACAAAACGCACAAGCAGCACTTCCAATTCTACCATAGGACAGAAGGAGAGCCTGGGTTGGAAGTCGTGCTTGGCAATTCCTCTATTGCCAACTAATTCTATAATAATAATAATAATAATAATAATAATAATAATAATAATAATAATAATAATAAATAAAAGGTTATTATAGATAGATCTAGTAAAATGGATCATAATTTAACAGTAACTACTAAAGAAATTAGCGAGCATTTTTCTTTTGTTGATTTTATTTTTATCCACGCAAGTTTTAAGAAAAAGAAGATCGTGATGAATAATATTCATTATTCTCCCATTAAACTCCAAATTCTAATGACCAAGTCCCTACAATGTAAGCAGAAATCAGGCATCAAAGAATTCACATAGCTTTGAATCTTTATTAGGGTTGAGAAATAAGTATTCTATGCACGTCATAGTGAGAGAAAATTAGATTCTTTTATATATTTTGCAACGTTCTCTATCATTCAAGTCAACCACTACATGGAAACATTATGGGAAGAACAACAAAATTTATAATACTTCAAATACAATGATTGATTTGAGTAGATTGGCGCATCATGCTCCAAGACGCTTCTCTAATCAAATACATGTATTGTGGTGCTACTTGGAGTAGTCAACGAAAACTTAGTAGGAAAAAGGTAAATAATAACACATACACTATTTAGCTGCAAATTTTACCAAAACGATTCAATTGAAAGTAATTACATATACTACTTGTCCTCCATATCAAACTTTTCTTTTCTCTCTTTTTATTTTCTATAAAGTCTAAACAAATAAATTTGAAGCAATTTTTAGAAGAAAAATAACATTAGAAAGCTTCATCATTGCCACACCTAGGTAGGTAAAAAGTCGAATCATAACATTTTCAGGCTTCTCTCCCATATTCATGAAAATGATTCAATTGAAAGTAATTACTATGCTAAGACAAAAGCGCATGGAGGGAGGGAGGGAGGGTCAAAGGTAACACAATCGAGAACTTAAATAGATAAAACACTTGCCACTCATAGGAATCTATCTAAAAGAGAAAAGCAAAATGAGAAATCTTTCTTGTTCTCAAGCCAAAGGCTAAATAATTTATTACTAAAAACAAGTCTACCTTTTTATTCATCATAGCATGCTTATATAGATGAACTTCGAAAAACCCTCCAAGCATGAGTCATTACCAAGACTCTTTGGAAAGATAAAATAACTCATAGGGAAGACAACTAGTCTTGCTAAAAAATGACAACAATTAAATAAGGACTCTAGAAATTTTAAACGATTTTTGCTAGACCTTGAAAATATAAGAAATAAATATTGTTGGGTGCATGTATCCAAGATTTACTTATTCCAATGTTATTGAATTAATGACCTTAGGAATGTAGACACCTTCCAAATTTCAAGTGATCGAAGTAGAATCAGAATCAACCACTAGGATTCGCCCCAGTGGCCACCCTTCCAACATGGAAGGGGGAGGTGAGGGGTTCAAATCCCCACTTTCTTAGGGGAGGATGGGGTGGGGACGCGTAAGTTTCAGAAGTGGGTTTCGACTCCCACGCCCTGCAAGAGGCAAGGTAAAAGTCTGAGAGTAAGTGTAGAGTAGGAATAGAGTAGGACTAACCAAAAAAAAGTAGAATCAGAATCAATAATTGCCTCGTCGATCGATAATAATGTGATCGACCATTTACCCACTAAATCAACAACTCCCTTGCAGAATCGATGACTTCTAAGAATGCTCCAGCATTAGAGAGACCTAGAGATGGCATATTCATGGAGCCTGCTAGTGCAAGAGAAAGTCAATGATTCCGACAACGGAGAGCTCCTTGGCCTTCTTGAGTAGACTAATTCTTTACTTTGACAAGGTGCCACAACCTTTGTGAAACACCAAAAACAAAGGTTCCTCTTGTGAGACAATTGCCCACAATTAGTGTGGACTCTCCTAAGCAAGCCGTATCAATAGTAACATGGTACTCAAATTAGTACGCATTTTATATTACCTCTTTGAAGTTGCCCTAATCGGTTATGGTCGATTAAATAAACCCCGTGATTATATTTCTGTTTTGTGAACCAAAAATTCAATGGATTTGAGGAAAAAATAACTTAAATGGATAGCAAAGTTGCTATCCAGACATAATGCAGTTATTTTTGCAAAACAGAAAAGGAGTCACTTAAAAGGATAGCAAAGATCTTACGTTATTTTTCATGTTTCTCTCCTCTCTATGGCATCTCGTCCAAGTGCCCCCCATCAGGATTTGGTCTTCTTTTAAAATGGCCACAAAAGCCTCTCCCTCCTAGCAATCTTTTGGGTTCCCCATACGGCCTTGCAAAATTTATGCACGATTTCATGGCCAGTTCATTTATTTCCTCGTCCTCCAGCAGCCCCTACCCTCCACAAATGCTTTAATTTCTTCCCTTTAATTGATTTATTTCTTTTATTTTGCCTCTTTCTATAGGTCTGTCTCACCGATTTTGCCTCCTAATTACCGCACTTTCCTTTATCTTCAGCCCTGAACCCATTATTCATGGGAAGGGAATTCCACTGATTGCCATTTCTTTCCTGACTTTGCCATTTCAAATCTCCTCATTTCCTCTTGGCTGAGAATATCTCTCTCCTCTCTTACCCTTTATACACATCTGTGATTCGGCTAGTTTCGGGAAAGAAGATCTCTTCTGATAAATACGACCAGCTTTTCTTCACCAAATCTGTTCAATAATGAGGAAAAGGAAAGGGATATTGGTTTTGTATGATGCATAATCATGTCAGTCCGTATTGCCGGGCTAAAAAATCGATGCGTGAGATTTCGAGCCTCCATTATATTCACGAAGTAACTATAATGTAAATAGTATGAGATATTGATATTTTTATCTAGGGACTAAATTCAATCCCTAATTTTTCATGAGATAAATGATTAGGTGCAAAAGTTAAAATTTAGGTGTCAATAGATAATCCCTTACCTAATCGCCAGCTATTTATCTTTTGGATCACAATCTTTCCTCTCTCCATATTGATCTGCACGCTCTCTGTAGCTATTCTCCCCTAAACTTTCTTCTGCCTTGTTTAACTGGCCATATATCAACGCAATACAACACAGCAGCGAGCGTCGGACGACAGACAAAGTATCAACTGCAGCTTGCTGATGAGCAACCAAGAAAGCAAGGTATCAAAGAACTTCCCTCCAAATGCTTCTGATCTGATGAATTAATGAATCATTAGAAATCAGAGAGAAGGACAACTCAGATTCAAGACAATAAAAACGCCATTTCTTTATGTACAACTTGTTGGAATTCAGATACCCATTAAAAATTATGTACACATGATTTTGTAAAACCTCGTACGAAGGAAATAACTATATTATAAAGCAACTAGTTGCAACCGTTTTGGACTTATGATCATCTTGGTGTCCTGCTATTATAGGTTGACAAATCAAATTAAATTGAATAGTAGAAAAAGTCAATCATGAATTTTAATAAAAATAATCTGATATAAAACTGATTTATTTGGTACACATCACGTCAAGAAATAATTATAAAGTCCATCACTAGCATCCAATAACATCGATTCTTGCGGACAGTAAAGTAAATATATATAATCAGTAATAAATAACAGAGGGAATCCATGAATGATGACAGAGATTATTGCAATCTTTTCATGGAAAAAAAAACTAAATAATGTTAAGTAATGGAAAGCGACGAAAAATTGTTCACCTTCCCCTTGTTGTACCCACCATAACAACTAAAGCAGTACCCACCATAACAGCATTAAACAAATACAAGTGATAGACAGAAAGCAAAAAAAAAAAAAAACGGCAAAGTGTTGTAAAATATTACGTTGCAAATATGTAATAGAGAGAATAAAGAAATTAAGAAAAGAAAGTAGGTAAATACCAAAGATAGTAGAGAAGGTCAAAGGAGAAGATTTTATTTCTAGTATGTCTATAACAAAAACTAAGCTTCTATTTATAGGAAAACAAGAATGTAGTTATTTTTACCAAAAAAAAAAAATGTACTTATCATTAATATCAATGTATCGAATAATAAATATATTGGATAGGGAGATGAACATTCATTATATGGGGAGATGTATTTAAAATGTATAATACAAATGTACTATAATAAGTACATTAAATAAAATGAATATAATGAATATTCATTCATATATTTCATAACACTCCCCCTTGAATATTCATTGTATTCATTATGAATGTGCATCGAATGATATTGCCTCATTAAAAACATTAACCCATAAAAAATCAGTGGAACAAAAATCGAACAAAAGGAAAAAAGAGTGCAGGGCACAAATTTTACGATATCTCCTTTTTATGGATGCATTAAGTCCCTCGTTAAAAACTTTAAGCCAGAAAAAACCTATGGTAAAAAACTGGATAGAAAGAAAAAAAAAAGTGCAATGCATAGTTCATAATATCTCCCCCTCAATTAAGCCATATAGCCATTGACAGGGCTAATCAATCTTGCATCTTATGAATTCGCCACATTCCAATGACATATACTAATTTCTCAAAAGTTGATGTTAGCAATGATTTGGTAAAAAGATCTGCAAGATTATTTATGAATCGAATCTGTTTAACATCAATTTGTTGACTTTCTTGGGGTTCATGAGTATAATAAAATTTTGACGAAATATGCTTGGTCCTATTACCTTTGATATATCCTCCCCTAACTTGTGCAACACAACCAACATTATCTTCATAAATTATAGTGAGAGAATTTGCAACCGGTATTAAACAACAAGAATTATGAATATACGTTATAACGGATTATAACCAAACACACTCTCTTCCAACTTCATATAAAGCAATAATCTCAGAGTGGTTAGAGGATGTAGCTACTAGCAATTGCTTCGTAGAACGCCAAGAAATAGCATTGCCGTTATAACAAAATAAATACCCGATTTAAGAGCGAGCCTTATGTGGATCAGATCTATATCAAGTATCAGCATATCCAACTAAACTAGAGTTAGTGAAATCCTTGGAATAATATAATCTCAAATCTATGGTTCCTCGAAAATAACGGAAAATATGTTTAACTTCATTCTAGTGTCTCCAAGTTGGCTCAAAACTAAAACATACAAATAAATTTTCCGCAAAAGCGATATCTAGTCTCGCACATTGTGCCAAGTATATCAAAACCCCAATTGCATTGAGATATGACACTTCATGACCAAATATCTCTTTATCAGATTCTCTATGACGAAATGGGTCATTTTGAGGATAGAAACCTTATCAATGGGTGAGATTTGTCTAAGTTGAAGCATTTAAGCAATTTTTCAACGTATGCTAATTGATGGACTATTATTCCATTTGATTTATGCTCAAGCTCTAGATTAAAACAAAGTTTGGTTTTACACAAATCTTTAACTTCAAACTCCATTTTCAAATACTCAGCAATTTTAGCTAATTCTTCAAGAATTCCAATTAAATTTATATTGTCGACATAAACAATAGCAAATCCGGTTTCTAATTTCTTAATAAACACACATGGGCAAAAAAGATCATTCTTGTACATTTTCTTAATTAAGTATTCACTTAAGCGTTGATAACACATGCGACTGGATTGCTTTAACCCATACAAAGATCTTTGCAATTTTATTAAGAATAAATTACGGAGAGTGCATGCTTCAGGCATTTTGAATCCCTCAAGAATTTTCATATAAATATCAGAGTTTAATTAGTCATATAAATATGTCGTCACAACATCCATAAGACGCATTTCCAATCTCTAAGAGATTATTAGGCTAATGAGAAAACGAAATGTAATCATATCCATCACAAGTAAATATGTCTTATATAATCAATCCCATGTCTCTAGGAGAATCATTGGGCAACAAGTCGGGTTTTATACTTGATAACCTCATTTTTCTCATTTCATTTATGGAAAAATATCCATTTATATCCAACGGGCTTTAAATTATCGAGGATACGAGTTACGGGTCCAAAAATCTCTCATTTAGCTAGATAAGCTAATTCAGCCTTAATCGCTTCCTCCCACTTAGAACAATCTTACATTTGATAGCATTCAATAATAAATTGTGGCTCACAATCATTATCCATAATTTTATAAACAATTGAGAATACAAAAGTATCATCAATGATACTTTCATTTAGATCCCAAATTTCATTACAATTTGTAATGGAATTATCAGTATTCTGGGGTTGATGTTCCTTTCATGGGTTTGCACATCTTCAAGGGCAATAAGTTCTTTGGGAGTAAGCACAATGCCAGGCTCTTCTGGAGTGGATTTTTGATTCTTTTCCCTTTATTTTTAAGGAATAGTATCTTTTGATCCTATCGATCTACCATGCTTTAAATGCGGGAGATTTTGATCCATTTTTGCCTATCCTTCGAGAATAACTATCCTAGTTGGAGCATTTGTAGCTAGAATATGAAAATTGTTGACATCTAAATTTTGGTGACCCAGTTATTTATTTATTTATTGCATTAAAAAATTTAGGAATTAATTTTTAACCCCTAAAAAAATTAAATTAATTAATTAATTGTATAGCATATAATTTTAGGTGCATTTATTTTTAATTTGCATTTGCATTAGACTGATGACAGATGGATTCGAATCGGTGGTTTTTAGTTTTAAATTGACAAGCCGGACTAAGCCCATGAAACAAGCAAATTGGCTCAAGCCCCTTTTTTTTAATGATCAAAAATTATCTCATGAAAAATAGGAATTTGAAATTTTCCGGGATATGATGAGAATTGTTTTAAAATATTTTCGAATAGTGTAGGTGCGAAAAATATTGCGAGCTCAACTTTGCAGGATTTAAAATTTCAAAAAGATCCTTTTGCAATCCTAAATCATATCAAAAATAAATATTGCGTTCATAAAACCCTAATCCATGGCCTATATAAAGGTTAAACACATAGGTTACGTTTGGTCGTCTAGACTTATAATCGAGATAGAACTGGATAGGATAGAATATGAAATCCTATAAATTTTTTTATATCTTGTCCATTACTTGGTGAATTGCAATAGTAAAATTGAATATGTTCACATCATACAATGTATATTTTTTTAATATAAACGGTATATCATTATAAATGAACTTAAATGTTCATAAACGGAGATGGTGAAAATCTCTCGTAACACTATTGCTTAATTTATTTTTATATTATTTTCTTTATTATTTCTTTTTTCCCCTTTCATCATTCTTTAATAAAATTTTATCAAATCGTAAACTGTACTAACATGTCTAAAATACAAAAATACCTAAAATATATAATAAATATAAATATTTAATTTATAGATTGAATGTTTATTATAAGATATAATTAAAGTTGAATATATAAATTAAAATAAGATTAATTAAAAATATATTTTTTATTTTTTATTTTTTATTTCTTAAATTAGAATTCCAATATTATTTATATTGAAATATAATTTCAATTTTTTAATTTAATAAATTTGTTATTCGATAAAAATAACTTTTTATTATTATGAATATTAAAAATCCTATCCACATTTATCCCGCCTTTCATGAGATAATTTTATTTTATTTATATCCCCTTATATTCGATTTTATTCTATCATAAGTGAGCATCAAATGTAGAATAGGATAAATCATATCATATCTCAAATTTTATCCCGATTGCCAAACACAATCATAGCTTTTGGGGGATTCTCCTCGATTTCTAGGCGAAAATTGAACAAAAAGCAAAAAAAATCGTTCTTTGGGGCAAAATTTCTTCGATTGTTATGGGGAAAAAGCAAAAAGTCAAAGAAAAGAGTGAAAGAAGAGGGGGAACAGTGAGGAGACGTGAGGAGACAGGAGGAGAGAGAAAGAATTTTAAAAAAAAAAAAAAGGGAAGAATGTTCTTCCCCGGTGGACTTGTCCACCGCCTGCCGCGCTTCGCCTTCCACCCGGCGGAAGCCACACTCGCCGCCTGCGTCTGTTTTTCGCAAGCCCAGCACCGGTAGCTGTCCCGCCGGACGCCGCATCGCCGTTCCGCCACCCAACTCCGCCGGCTTCTGCTCCGTCTCGCCTGCAGCTGGTGCCGGACGCTGCAACCCGAAGGCCGCGACGCCCCTGTCACCGTCACTTCGCCTTTGCCCGATCTGCGACACCGGAGCTCCGCCTCACCTGCAAGCTCCGTCGCCGCGTCTGCCGTCGCTTCTGCCGACGCCGCGTTTCCGAGCGACCCACTGCACCGGCAACGACGCCCCTGCTCCGCCTCTGCCCTGTTGCCGCCGGAGCACCGTTCGCTCACGCCCAACGCCTGCACCTGCGTCTGCTCGCCTGTTGTCACCCCTCAGCCCGAGTCGAGCCGCTCCACCCCTCTAACCGACGACCTACTCCTCTGTCACAGCCCAACGCCGCTCCTCAGCCGCGCACCCGACGTTGCCACAGCTGCGAAGTCCCTTGTCGCCGGGCTGCCAACGCCACCGGTCCACCTTCGCCTGCTGGTCCGCCCTCGCCGGAGCTCCGAACGGTGACCCATCTAGCCGCCGTTCGTTAACCCTAGTTTAGGAGCCCCAAATCCCAATTAGGTAGATTTCTTATTTTTTTATTTTTTTACTTTGTTTTTTTATTTGGAATAATCACCAATGTATGATCGAGATTCCCGACATAAAGTAGCCTCTTAAATTAGGGATTAACAGTTCGATTTTCACCCCGAAATCCGACTCGCAATTGTTTGGAAAATTGCCGATTCGATCTCACGTTCGAGATTCGATTCGCGGTTTTATTTAAAATTGACTAATCAAATCTCATGCGTGACATATGATTTGTCAATTTATGGATATCGATCTTATCTTGTTCTGATTTAGGTTTGAGTCGATATTTTTTTCGTAAAAAAAAAAAAAAAAAAAAAAAAAAAAATCTAAAAAGATCTGAGTTAGATTAGGTTCGTTTAGAATATTCCTCGTCTTAGGGTTATATTGCATATTTAGAATAGGAATTTATTTATTTCGAATCCTTGAAAAAACAAAAATCCAAAAAAATGCATGCATTTAGGATGATTAATGTTTTTTTAAATTTGAATTGCATGTTTAATTATGTGTCAATTTTAAATTCAAATTTCATACAAAAAAAAAAGAAAAAACTAGAATTAGGGTAATCATGCTTTCTCTCTTTTCCTTACCAATAAAAAAAAAAAAAAGAATTATAACATTCTTTACACGTCATTGCATGTTAGGGTAAGATTGCATTTTTTTTAATTAATTATAGGTTTAGATAATTTCTCCTAGATAGGTTGCATTTCAGGATTACTTGGTTGAGATAATGTTCTAGTTTAATTTAGGATTTAGCTTAACATAATTCCTAATACAAATTGGAGGATATCTTAACCTACATAGATAATTTTTGCATTTTTCTTAATTTCGAATTTCATGGAAAATACCAAAAAAATTATCTTAGAATAAATCAATTTCATTCTTTAGGATAGATTGCATGCTTATATTTTATTTATGTCATATAATTTATGTCATATTGCCACGTTAGCATGCATTGCATAAAGTATGATTCTCATTAAATAAATGAAAAAAAAAAAAAAAAACTTGCGTGTTAATTAGAAATCATATCTAGAACCGTCAATATGAATTCTAATCTAACACTGTAGATACTTTCGTTGTTGTGAGATAAGTCCTGCAATTTATTTATTGCTTTTCTTGGATGTTAAATTTGTGGATTGCGCACTCGCATGATCACCTCATGTGTCAAGTAAGTGAATTAAAATTAATTCAAGATGCTTGCAAAACATTTTTTAAAATAAAAGAGAAAGATATCGAAAGAACGTTAGAGAAATCTAACGTAATTAAATCCCCAAACTCACAATCTTTAGTTCGCAGAAATAAAGTAAATCTTTAGTTATTTTACTTGGGTTTCTAATCGACCCACAAAAAATATATTAGTGGCGACTTCTAGTTAAAAATTAATTGCATGTTAAGAACTTGAACCTAAGTCGCGAATTAGTATAGGCTTGGGAGAACCCAAGTTAAGTTTAGACTTAGTAGTCCATTAGCCTAATCGTAGGTGGAACACCCGAAATTTAGGTCATGACAAAACTTCGTTACCTTAGTAGCATCATTAAATGCGTCAAGAAGTCTATTGGCCATAGACTGTAAATGGATTATACACTGCACCTCATTTTCACATTTAAGAGTCCTTGGATCTAATTGAGATCAATTTTTCTCATTCCAAGAGAAAACCTTAATTGGTTTTTGTTTTGCAGTCATAGAAGTTATAGGTATCCCAATTAATGGAAACATAATTTCATCAAAATGACAATCTGTAAATCTGGCAGTAAAAATATCATGGGTAGTTGGTTCCAAGAACCTAATGATAGATGTTGAATTAAACCCAACATAAATGCCCAAACGATGTTAGGGACCAATTTTCGTTCTTTTTGGCGATGCTATAGGCACCTGTATTGCACAACTAAAAGTGGGTAAATATGAAATATTTTGTCCATAACCAAGAATTATTTGAAGGAGATATTGTAAAAAATTAGCAGTGGGGCGTAATCTTATTAAAGCTACTGTATGCAAAACTGCTAACTTCATGCTGTATTGTTGAGATTCGTTCTCAATAATAGAATGCGAGTAATGATTTGGATATGTTTAATTAAGGATTCTACCAATCAATTTTGAGTATAAACATATGCAACCGGGTGCTCAATCTCGATTCTAAATGAAGCATAATAGGCATCAAAACTCTTTGATGTAAATTCATCAGTATTATCCATCTTAATGTTCTTAATTAGATAATCAGGGAATTGTGCTTGGAGTTTTATAATGCACAAGTGCAAATGTGACATTGTACATAGATAATAGGCAAACATGAGATCATCTATAGGATACATCCACTAGTATCATAAAATATCGAAATGGTCCACTTGGTGGTTGTATTGGTCCACAAATATTACCATGAATTCTTTACAAGAATAAAATTGATTCAAGATTAACTTTTATTATAGAATGTTTGACAATGGATTTTCCTTGTGAACAAACCTCACAATTATAATCTTTGGATAATAATATATTTATATCCTTTAAAGGGTGCCCTTTTGTATTTTGAATTATTCTACGCATCATTGAAGCACCAGGGTGACCAAGGCGATCATACCATAGTCCAAATTGATCAAGGTTTACTAATCTACAAGATGTGGTGGCATAGGTTTCAACAGTCTTAATCATGACACAATACAAACCCATAGAAGAAGCTTCTAGCTTCTCATAGATGGTCTTCAGGCCCATCTTATAAGAATAAATGCCAATATATTCCTTATTTTGCTCATAAATACTCTCAATATAGTATCCATTACAGCATACATCTTTGAAACTGAGTAGATTCATTTTTGATCTAATGCTTATAAATGCATTTATAAGCATTCTCAATATTTGTGGTATTCCCAAAAACATCAATAGTCGAAACAAGACTTAATATTGTATGGATTTGTGCATTATGCAATGTCATACTTGAGAAAAAAGTGTCTACTATGAAATATAGTATATGTTATTGCACTATCAAGCAAATAAATATCTTTTTTTTTTCTCGGTATTTTCCATTTGTATTTATATTGACATATTTAGGTGTCAACTATCATAAAATTTGCATATTATTTATAGAGTCAAATAAAATTTCAAAATAGATATTATATAAGGTTCATAAGCATTTCATAACTATATTAGGGAACAATAAACATAATACATTTAAAGAAAAACAATTACAAAAGAAATTATTAGAATCATAGAATTCGAAGTTCAAATTATCATCTACTAATTTGATGCCTCATCAAAGTAATCAGAGGTCATCAAAAAAATCACAGACATCTAGAGAGGCATTTGCTACTTTAGGAGTAAGAGGAGTCCCAATAATGGAGATATTTTTTGCCTCAACAATGGTTATAAGTATGATTGATTTCAATGGCACGAGATTCATCATGCTCGCCCGTATTTTTTAAAGATGCCTGGTATAGGTCAACAAAGTGCTTTGGCGCGACAAGTACGTGACCAATGCCCAGTCATGCCACATTGACGACAAATAATTTCATTAATAATCTTCTATGGCTTCTTTTCTTTACCATGATTTAAACCAAAGTTAGATTTCTTAAGGTGGTTAAATTTTCTACCATCCCTTCTATGATTATGTTTTTGCCTGCGTTTTATAGCCCTTAAAATTACCAGTATTTTTCTCAAAATTAGCATGTGCTTCAGGCAATGCTTTTGAGCCAATAGGTCTAAGATCATGATTTTTGAGTAGCAATTCATTAGTTTGCTCGGAAATAAGAAGTATAGAAATTAATTCAGAGTATGTGGTAAACTAATACTATCGGTATTGCTGTTGCAATACAATATTCGAAGCATGAAATGTGGAGAAAGTTTTCTTTAACAATTCTGCATCAGTGAATTTGATACCGCATAACTCAAGCCGAGAAATAATATCAAATAAAGCGGAATTATAGTCAAACACTGATTTAAAATCTTGCAGTCTGACATTTTGCTAGTCATCTTGTGCTTGATGGAGGATAATAGTCTTGATATGATTATACCTATTATTCAACCTCTTCCGCAAGATCTGAGCATCTCGAACGGATAAATATTGAGTATGTAGCTCTTATGCAAATGATGACGAATAAAAATTAACGCATTTGCTTTATCTTTTTCATTTGAAGTTCTATCCTCTGCAATTGCATTAGCGAGACCTTGCCCTTAGAGGTGCATTTTCATGTCCAGGCACCATAATAGATAATTCTTTCCACTCACTTCCAAGATGTGGAATTTGAGCTTTTCAATATTTGTCATAATTCTTACAAAAATAAATCCTTAAGTTAATTAAAATGATTTTCAAATATTGACTGCCACTTCAAGAGTAGAATGATACTTTTAGAATTGAAATTTGGCTTTGGGCCAAGAAAAATGAAAATGAAGAATTGAGAAAAGAAGATGAAGTATAAGTTGATTAACAAAATGAACACATACCTTGCAAAAATTACTTACTCAGTCGGTAGATCTTCATGCTGATAATGTGTTGTAAAATATTGCGTTGCAAATATGTAATAGAGAGAATAAAGAGATTGAGAAGAGAAAGTGGGTAAATACCAAAAATAGTAAAGAAAGTCAGAGGAGAATATTTTATTTATATTATATACAATTATGTCTACAACAAAAACTAAGCTCCTATTTATAGGAAAACAATAATGTATTTATCATTAATATCAATGTATCGAATAATATATGTATTGGATAGGAATGTGAACATTTATTGTATAGAGAGATGTACGTAGAATGTATGATACAAATGTACCATAATAAGTACATTAAATAAGATGAATATAATGAATATTCATTTATGTATTTCATAATAGCATTTTGTGTTTTTTTAATTGGGCATCTAAAATTTAATAACAGCTTAGAAGGTGGCCTCTTAAACTATAGTATAATTTCAACCAAAAAAAAAAAAAACTATAGTATAAGAAAGAGACTAATAAAATGTGCCCACATACCACCCATGGCGGCGGGGTAGTGGTTGGGCACTGGTTCCTTTCACGATAGGTCTACTGTTCGAATTCCTATATCATCTGCTTTGTTGGAAAGGAATCCACGACTTACCTGGAGAACAAGAGTGATAGTGACTCTACTTTCTCCAGTGTTTACTCCAACCACAAAGCGGCGCACGAAGGTCTCTAGGTTACCAAAAAAAAAAAATGTCCCCGCATGTTGTGTCAACACTTGCTTGGGAGCACCAAATTAGAGTTTGCATGGCAAAATCAATAAGGTCACTCGTCATAAAAACCTCTACTCAATCATTTACGGAGGACAATGTGATTGCTACAGATTTTCAAAGAAATCCAAGTCGCAACAATAGAAGGGTTCGTACATAATAGGAAATCAAGTGTAACCCTTCAAAAATGGGAAATCAAGTGTGAAACACATTTGTACAATATTTCATTAACCATGCATAAATTGATAAAACGGTACCAAGGTGAATGCGAATTATTCAACGGGAGTTAACTCTATGTCCTTTCATTCATTTATTTATTTATCAGTGCATTACTTAACATGTGCTTAATTAGCCATAATTAAATTATTGGAAAATTCCAAATAAGAACTTAAAGTACTTACATTGAAAAAAAAAAAGGGGGTCTAAAGCAAATCTTGTTTCAAATAAAGGCTTAAAATACCATTGTTTTTTCAAATAAAAGCCTTAAGTTGAAATTGTTTCAAATAAGAGCTTGAAGTAACCATATAAGTTTCAAAGAAAAGTCTAGCCTTATTAGCTGAAGGGCATTTTTGCAACTTTTACTCTCTTTTTTTTTTTTTTTTTTTTTCTCTCTTCCCTCCACTAGCATCGCAGAGGCTACTAGACTCAAGTGAGGGTCACCCGATGCCGGCAAGGGCAACCCTTGCCCTCACCTAGGTTGCCTCGCTTGACGCTAGTGAGGGCGGCCCTCATCATTGGCCATCAACGAGGGGCAATAATGGTCAGGAGGGGAAGAGGAAAAAAGAAAAAAAATGAAAAATGAAAAATTTTAAAAAATAACTTATAATATTTTTGCTAAAATACCTTTTCTCCAATGGCCAAACTAGTCATCAACTAGCCAAAAGTCCTTATTTGAAATGATTTGGAGACTTAAGACTCTTATTTAAACAAAAAAAAATTATTTTGAATTCTTATTTGAGAAAATGAGGACATTCCAAGCTTTTATTGGAAATTTTCATTAAATTTTTGGCATTTGAATATTTGTCCTATCCATGTTTCTTTGCCATGGATATATGCCAAACCAATCCCTGGAAAATTGATTGATCTGATTAGCTGTAGGACCGAATTCATGTAGTTCCTTGGGCAGGAAATCGCAGCCGTCATGGAAATATCTGATTAAATTAAACGCAACTATCTAAAAAGAGCACAGTTGCCGTGATGTTTACTTATCTCTCCTGAGGCTCGCTTTTTCCACCCGACCACTCTTCACTACAAGAGCGGACAGCTTCTCCTCTTCCGACGAAATCAGAGAAGACCACCGAGGTTCGCCTTCCTCTTTGCATTTGAAGCGGAGGGCGTGTTTCAGTACCAAGGAGATCTCCGAAATGGCCTCTCTTTACCAAGGGTATAAGCGCATGAACCCGACCATCTTGTTCCTGCAACCTTTCATGAACATTTACCTTCGTCCAGGATTTGTTTCCTGATTATCTACGGGTTTCCTTCTTCTTCATGTTCTTCTCTGTTTCTTTCGCTGAGATGGGTAATGACTAAAACTGGTGGTTAATGAGTATGGGAAGATCGGGAATTGATCTTTTTAATCGCATCTCTTGGTTTTGGCTCTGCCATCCGACCGAGGTCAGTTTCGCGGTGACTTTTGCTGTTGATTTCTCGCGTCCGACAAGTTACAGAGCAGTTGAATGGAGGAGTAATTCTCATTTCTTGTCCGTGATTTTTCTTCAGTCTTTGGTTTAATTCGCGATCCGTGCTAATCCCAGCACGTATCTGGGTATATATAGGTTTGAGGCACCAAATTAGTCGATAAACTGAGCTCTAGTTCTTAATCTTCTTTTGTAGCTTAACTCGTCTTTTTCAGTTCAACATTGTATATTCTGTGTGTGCATCTGCTTATTTCGTCTGCCTCTCCACACTTTTCCTTTTATATCTTTTCTTGCTTGGAAGAGTTCCGAGGACTGTCTAAAACAGGCTTGATTCTGAAAAGCCACATCATGTCCTTGGCCGTTTTATGTTCGTCTTTTTCATGAGGAAGCAAATTGCAGTTCTCAGATAAAATAAGTAGCCAGGAATAATAATATCTGCTCGTTTCCATAAATGGATCCTCTTCCTGTGATTCAATCCTGTTCTTTCTGGGGTTACTTTGCTGTAGATAACGAGCAACAATTCTTTCTTAAGCTGTTACACCAAGTTTGTTCCACATTTTCGTCCTTTGTGATCTATTTTCCCATGATATGCAGTAGCTAACATGGTGTTGCAATCACCCCAGTCAGATCAAAATTATCAATCTCATTCAATGGGGCAAGGTTTGATCATTGATGTTGTTGTTACAGTCAGCTCGAACTGCTAGAAGGCTATCTTGTGGAAAGGGGTATGGAGATTGTTGGGAATAACGGATCCCCGAAAACCGGATTCGACACCGGATCGAACCCCTAAATCAATGCGGAAGACGAAGCCCGGGAAAACACGTATCACCGATCGTAAAGCACACCACGGATTCGAGCGTACCTTGTTAGCCACAGATTAAACACCAACGCCGACAAGAGGAAGAGAAACAGTCCTGTTCGATCCGATTAAGCAATGAAGGGAAGAAGAAATTGCCGAAGCCTTACTGTTTCTTCTTTTTCTTTTTGAGAGAGAGAGAGAGTGCGCGGGAGAAAGGAAGCGTACGTACTGATTGTTCCAACAGGTGTTATGTCTCTCTCTCTCCTCCCTTTTATACCTATCTCCTTCCACGGGCCCTATTCCCGTGGGCCAGGCTTTCTGGGCCCAACTTGGGCGGATGGGCCTTAAGCCTAATACCAATAAAGCCTTCATCTCCCACTCGCACATGGTGGGCCGAACAGTATTCTCTTTACCTCTTTTCAACATTCATACCGGTGAATAATCCGTGCGACCAGCATACTTTGAAAGCTCGTTGCTATACATCTGTTAGGAATATATAGCAGCTCATAATGGGCGTCACACTCCGAGTAGATTTAGTATGCAGTACCCTAGATCGATCGATCACATTTATATCTCCCTTGATCTCTTTTAAATAATGATATATATATTGTATTCACAATTATAATTATTACAAAGACAGTCATAATTGGTCGACCAGTGAATACAAAACCACAATGTGATTCTCCAAAAATCGATCTTCCTCTTTCCTTCAAACTCTCAATTTCAGTCCAACTTGCTTTTCTAGAAATGCCCCATTAGATCGAATCATCTCATGACCATTGGCAACACCCTAAGATAGCAAACAATAAATAGAAATCTTGAGAATAAGTAAGAGTCATGAGGGGACTAAGAAATTGAGGAACTCTCTTCCTCAAGAGTCTCACACGACATAAAAGTTGAGATCAAACTTTTGCCACTCTTATTGGTCGTCTCATGCATACGTAGTATGAAATACGTATTACGGTATTAACTCCTTTCCCATGGAGCGTATGTCTACACCTTTCAATACCGTACAGATGATAGTTCAGACATAACCAATGTCTAACTTGAGTTCACGTATCTACTCATTCACAAAATTCATCAGAACTCACATCTGGCATCTTAGACAGATAAAGTAAAACATGTGGGGTATTTTACTTTCGGACATAGTAAGTATTATGTCCTCATCTTAACACTCAGTTAAGGCGACATACGTGTTTTAAGCTTGAGCTCTCGATTATCACCTAGATAATAAGCTTATAAACAGTCTCATCTCTATTTATCACACAGTAAATAGAGGCGATTACCCGTGTGAGTGGGCTAATCTTATATCTGTCCGACATACTTCTCAACTTAAAGTAATGCACTAAGCATTAAGATGCATAAAGATCAAACAAAGATTCATAGGCATTAATGATGAAAACACAAATTCATCAAATGTGAACACTTAGGGAAAATACAATATTCAGTACATCAGTCTCTACGCAATCCTAGAGATTTCACATGGCCACAAAACACATCTCTAGGTATTGGCTTTGTCATAGGATCTGCTATCATTCTATGCGTAGTATGTACTCTAAGTTCACATCTTTTCGTGCAACCATATCCTTGACAAGATTATACTTGGTATCTGTGTGTTCGGTCTTGCCATGATATTTTGGATCTTTGGTGTACACTTTTGCTGCTTTGCTATCACAGTTAACCAACAATTAATCTGCAGCACTTCCAATAACACATAAATGATCCAAAAAATCTCTTAAGCCAAACACCTTCTTATACTACTGCTGATAATACCACGAACTCAACTTCTATCGTGGACAAGGCTATACACTTTTGTTTCTTACTGCTCCAACATATGGTGCCATTATTTGGTAAGAAAACAAACCCAGAGGTAGATTTTCTTTCATCTAAATCTCCTCCCCAATCAGTATCACAATAGCCTTTGAGTTGCAGATCCTTTCCTTAATAACTCAACGTATAATCAGCAGTCCCCTTTAGATACCTTAGTATTCTCTTAACGGCTTTCTATTGTGCTTGACCTGGATTGGATTGGTATCTACTCACCATTCCAACTGCAAAGCATATGTCGGGTGTTGTACACATCATAGCATACATCAAGCTCCCAACAGCACTAGCATAAGGAACATGTTTCATTTGTTCCTTCTCTTGTGGAGTCCCTGGACACAGTCTGTGGCTCAATCCTTCACCTTTTGCAATAGGAGTGTCTATGGGTTTACAGTCTTGCATACGAAATCGTTCAAGAACCTTATTTATATAGGTTTATTGCGAAAGAGACAATGATCTCTTCGAACGATCTCTCGAAATCTTAACTCCAAGAATGTATGCAGCCTCACCCATATCCTTCATCTCAAAGTTAGAAGACAACCATCTCTTGACAGTATTAACCAACTCCATATTGCTTCCGGCAATCAGTATATCATCAACATATAATGATATGATCACAAATTGATCCTTGGATCTTTTGATATATACACAATGATCCTCATCAATCATTTTAAAATCATATGCCACTATGGCATTATGAAAACGTATATACCATTGTCTTGATGATTGCTTAAGACCATATATCGACCTCAAAAGTCGACATACTTTTTCTTCTTGGCCTTTTACTATGAAACCAACAGGTTGTTCCATATATATTTCTTCCTCTAATTCTCCATTGAGGAAAGCAGTCTTTACATCCATTTGATGTAACTCAAGATCCAGACTTGCCACTATTGCCAGAATAATGCGAATCGAGGTAAATCTCACTACAGGAGAAAATGTATCTTCATAATCTATTCCTTCCTGTTGATTATACCCCTTCGCCACAAGGCGAGCCTTATGCCTTTCAATCGAGCCATCAGCCTTTCGCTTTATTTTGAGAACCCATTTGTTCTCAATAGCTTTGCGTCCTTTTGGAAGATCAACCAGTTCCCAGACTTGGTTTGATTTCATTGACTCCATTTCCTTTTCCATTGCATGAATCCATTTTTCTTTACTAGGGCAATTAAGAGCCTCATTGATATTTCTTGGCTCATCCTCATCTTGTGGAGCAACCATAAAAGTTTTCCCTTCAATGTCAAAACGTCGACGGGGAATACTTTGGCGACTTGTTCGCCGTATGGGAAATTGTACACTTTGCACATCATTCCCTATTATGCTCCCACTTGGATGAACTCTACTAATATCATTGTCTTGATCCAAGGTCTCAAATAGGGAGTGATCTTCCCCTATTTCGCCCTTCTTAGGAAACTCATCCTCTAAAAATGTAACATCTCGTGATTCAAATTCAGTTACACTCCCACTTTCCTGCTCACCAATGAACACATACCCTTTCGAGTGTTCCGAGTATCTTATGAAAATACTCTTCTTTCCTCTCGGGACCCAATTTCCCAAACTTGTGAGAGGACTCATGTGTATAGGCAGCACAACCCCATGGCTTAAGAAAACTCAAGTCCGGTTTTCTACTGTCCATAACTCATATGGAGTGGAAGCAACTGATTTAGAAGGCACCCGGTTAAGTATATACGCAGCGTTAACAATGCATCACTCCAAAAGGTGATAGGCAAGTTAGCATGCGCCATCATGGACCTAACCATTTCCAAAAGAGGGTTCTCGTTTCTTCTTTCCGCAACACCATTTTGTTGAGGAGTGTACGGAATAGACAACTGTCTTTCTATTCCTTTTTCATCACATAATTTTCTGAACTCATCGATAAATATTCTCGACCTCGATCGGATCTCAATACTTTTATTTTCTTATCTAATTGATTCTCTACCAGGTTCATAAACCTTTTGAAACAACTTATTGCTTCAGACTTATGAGAAATTAAATAGACATATCCGAATCGAGTATAATCATCAATAAAGGTGATGAAATAAACAGCTCCATGCCTTCCTTTTACATTCATTGGACCACGAGACATCGAAATGGATTAAATGCAGAGGAAATTCAGCTCTTTTTCCTTTTCCAAATGGTTTCCTTGTCGTTTTCCCTTCTAGGCAATGCTTACATATGGACAAATCGACTTTTTCAATATTGCCCAACAAGCCCTCTTTGGCTAGTCTATTCATACGCTGTTGGCCAATGTGACCAAGTCTAACATGCCACACATTCACATCATTATCATATTTATTAGGAGACGTGAGAAGGGAATAACAAACATTAGCATTAACATAATCAATATCTAATACAATAAAACCATCCAGAAAATAACCACAACCATAGTAATTTGTCTCCAAAAACAAATTCACACCTCTACTACAGAAGTTCAAATTAAAACCTAATTTAACCAACATTAATACAGACACTAAATTCCGACGAATCTCCGGAGCATACAACACATCATGAAGAAACAAAGTGCGTCTACCACGCATATTCAGTTGGCATGTGCCAATTCCTTTCACTTTAGCTCTGGAGTTGTTTCCCACATAGATCCACTTAGTTCTAGTTGGTACTCGTCGGAATTCCACGAAGGATCCTCTATCCTTCGCTACATGGTCTGTCGCTCCCGAATCCACAGTCCACAAAGGATTAGACTCGCTTAAGAACACGTAACTCGACACATAAGCAAAGTTCTGAAAAGTACAAGGGGTGCATACCTTCTTTGGCTCATGACAGTCGCGAGCATAGTGACCCTTCTTGTCACAGTTGTAGCATTTCACCCTTGCAAGCTTTTTCATGCGAGGACGTTTCCCTCTTCCATGTTGGTTGAATTTAGGTTTCTTCCCTGAAGGACCTGCTTCTTCCTTGCCTTTCCCCTTATCAAACCAGTTAGGGCGCTTGCGCTTAGAGCTCGAAGCTCCATTTGAGCTAGAACCAGCATAATTGAGTTCAGCATCCGGCTTAGCCGCCAACAGGCGGTCCTCTTCCAGCTCAAGATGACGCATCGCATCCTCAAAGGTTTTGATGTTTTCATTATGAGTCGGTGCACCTTCATATGCTCACAACTCGAGGCAAGGAACGAATCACTGCTTGCACTTGCTGCTCATCTCGTGAGGACATGGCCAGCATCTTTCAGCTCGGTTATCATGTTTGACATCTTTCTAAGATGTTGCTTCATGGTCTCGACCATGAGGCTTCTTATAAGAGTCAAACCTGATAGTGAGCTGCCTCAGTCTAGTCACCGAAGTATGACCATATCTAGCTACCAATGCCTCCCATAATTCATTGGCATTATCAAAACGCCGAAACTCTCGCATGATGTCATTTTCCATGCTGCTCAGCAACGTGATGCGAGCTAGAGAGTTCATTCTTTTCCACGCAGAAAAAGCTTCTTTGTTTCTTTTGTGCTGTGCGTGGTTCCCTCTTCGGTTCTACCATGGTCATGACAAGAGCCTCTAGTGCTTCTTGCTCTTCCAGCACATACTGGATTTTCATTTGCCAAACTTCATAGTTGTCCCCATTGAGCTTTTCACCTTTGTTCAACTCGGCAACTATGTTCTTTGTGGTCAAGCCATTGATCTGAACAAATCGAGACAAATATGCACGAATTATTAATGCCTATCATTTATGCATCCCTATTTACATAGACCCGTCATATTAATGAATAATTTTAAGTAAGGCTTCAGAATCAAAAGGTCACTACGTTTCCAATCATCCTCCAAAAGTCCTAACTTAAAACTATCATTAATATGATTGTCATATGCAAAATTAATTCTATGAAGCTACAAAAACTTCTAAAACTACCCATAGCTAATTACCCACAGCAACCAGCAATAACAGAAAGCAACAGATAATTGAAATACAATTAAAAAACAGTAATGCTTTCAATTAACACAATTAGGTAGTAATCATTACATAATATGTCCACAAAACATACTTAACATATATCAGTCAATACAACTAACACAAAGTCAGCACACGAACTGGGAAAGATCCTCTTTTATTCAATTTCTTGATCTTTTCCCTAGAAACAATACAGTAATATTTGTTTACAAAATCCATCACAATTTTCTTATAGGAAGCGGCTCCGTTGACATCCCATATGCGATTCAACACATCTTGCCATTCAGGTGGAAGAGTGGTTATGAAAAATCGCACCATCTCTGACTGTGACATAGGACGACCATTCCATATGACCTGTTGAATTTTCCTGTTGACTTCAAGGACATGATCAATTAAGTCACCCCTTTCCCATCGATGATCAGTCAGCTCAGCTATCAACTCAGACAGCCTATCCTTTTGTTCATCGGTAACTGCGCGAATAGGTGTGCGCAACCTTAGGGGAGGCATAGTTCCTGCAACAAATGCAGAACAAATAAGGGATCACATTATAATCCACATAGACTTAATTGAAAAAGAAACACATTCTTTTCCTTTTTTTTTTTTTTTGGGTCAACGGTCAACGGTCAAAGTCAACCGTCAACGGTAAACGGTCAATGGTCAGAGGGTCAACGGTCGTCGGTCGCCGGACCGGTCGGACCGGACGGACAGGACGGGCCGGTCGGACCGCTCGCGCGGACCGACGCACGTGCCGCGCGCGTGCGGGGGATGACGTCACGCAGACGTCATCCGCACGTGCCTACCACGTGCCTTGGTCTCCGGTGGGTCGGGTCGCCGGCCGGTGACCGTCCGGCAAACGACGTCAGTGATGACGTCATCAGTGACGTCATCCGAACGGTTACCGACCGTTGGATGACGTCACGCGTCGGTCCGCGGACCGGCGCGTGCCGGTTCGCCCGCCGGTGGCCTGCACGCGCCGGTTCGCCGACCGGTGCGTGCGCCGCACGCGCTGGCCAATGCCAGCGCTTCGGGCACGTCGCGCCCACTTGCAGCGCCTTCCGGCCGCGCGTGTGGGCGCGTGCAGCGGAGCCCGGCGGCGGTCGACACATCGCCGGACTCGTCTCGACGTCGCACTTCTTCCTATGCAATCACAATTCTATTTTGACTTACGAAAACTCGGAAAAATGGCCGAAAAGCGCTCGGGTGTCAGGATTTTGGCCCAGTTCCGTACGGCCGAAGGGATTTCGCGAAAAAATCAATCAAAAAGATCAGAATTGATCGGGAAAAACGTGAAACAGGGCTCTGATACCAATGTTGGGAATAACGGATCCCCGAAAACCGGATTCGACACCAAATCGAACCCCTAAATCAATGCGGAAGACGAAGCCCGGGAAAACACGTATCACTGATCGTAAAGCACACCACGGATTCGAGCGTACCTTGTTAGCCACAGATTAAACACCAACGCTGACAAGAGGAAGAGAAACGGTCCTGTTCGATCCGATTAAGCAATGAAGGGAAGAAGAAATTGCCGAAGCCTTACGGTTTCTTCTTTTTCTTTTTGAGAGAGAGAGAGTGCGCGGGAGAAAGGAAGCGTACGTACTGATTGTTCCAACAGGTGTTATGTCTCTCTCTCTCCTCCCTTTTATACCTATCTCCTTCCACGGGCCCTATTCCCGTGGGCCAGGCTTTCTGGGCCTAACTTGGGCGGATGGGCCTTAAGCCTAATACCAATAAAGCCTTCAGAGATAAATTAGCAAAAGCTGATGCATGCCTGATAGAGCAAAGCCTTGTTGCCAGCTCTATCGAAATGTTAGTGTGATAAAACGTATCAGCTCCCGTCGGACTGAGGGGTCTCCACCATAGGTACCGTTATCTGCAAAAATATAATTCTACACCATATGGATCCTCTTTTATTAGTAAGTGCACCATCGTTGGAATTCATTTTGTGAGAAGCATATCTGACAATCCTCGACAGCCATGACTATCTACCATCAAATGCAACAAACAATGAATTGGTCTTGCAGTTTGCAATCAGCAATTTTAGTAGCTGATGATGGAGTAAAGCGTAACATTGAAGATGAATTGAATCCATATGAAAAAACCAGTATCTTTTCTCAAAACCTTCAAGGCAGAGCAAAAGACTAACCACTATCCACTTGCAGTTTTTTGCCCTATCTGGAATTCATTTTGTGAGAAACATATCTGACAATCCTCGACAGCCATGACTATCTGCCATCAAATGCAACAAACAATGAATTGGTCTTGCAGTTTGCAATCAGCAATTTTAGTAGCTGATGATGGAGTAAAGCGTAACATTGAAGATGAATTGAATCCATATGAAAAAACCAGTATCTTTTCTCAAAACCTTCAAGGCAGAGCAAAAGACTAACCACTATCCACTTGCAGTTTTTTGCGCATCCAAAAGATAGGGCTTTGGTTGCAAGGTCAATTGGAGAAGGAGACATTCAGGGCTGTCATCTTTATCGGGTATTGCTTGAGCACTCATCTTGCTCATTTCTTTTCTGGAACTAGTTTCTGCAGAAAACTGAGACAGAAGAACCGATTTGAATTATTGATAAGTTGGGAAAAGTATGGATTCCAAATGTTCAACGATTGCAATAAAACAACACAATTCTACATGGTGAAGCCCTATCTGAGGAGTTTCAAACTCTTTTCTTGAAGAGGAAAAAAAAAAAGGCTACTGCTGTCTGTAGAAGCATGACGGTCCCATTCATCCAAACCAATCCCATTGTGTAAAGTTCATAAATATGCAATTTTCATTCCAGAAGGATAACACTAATTATGCCGTAATTGGTTTGCATGGACAGAAATGTAGCGCTCTAGCAGTACCTAACGAAAAAATTCCTGGACCCAGGTCCATCCCACCCATTGATCAAATGATCAACGATTATCGTGACTCGTCTCCAAGAAAGTCCATCTTAAGTACAGGAGCGACTTGTCTATTTTCTGACAAATTGTTCAGACGTTGTCCTTTATTTTGACTTACGTGCGCGATAAATGTTTAAGAAAAGAGAGAGGAAATTTTACAGTGAAGTTAAAATTCCCTGATTGGTCAATGGGGCTCGAGGAAAAAGTATGTACCTCTCCCTCTGATTCTCCATCATCTCGGCCTACGACTTTCGACTTCTTCCGCAGTTCTACATTTTCTTGTTCGACGTGGTCAAGCTGTAACCCCTCAAGAAATCAGTCATGTACAGGGATGAAACAATTGTAATCTACCATTACAGAGACACAGAGAGAGAGAGAAATTTTTCCATGTCATACTTTTCTCTTTAGCTCCCTCATTTCTTCCATGAAACTCTGGTCCTATGTAGATAAACATAAAGAAATTATCGTAACAGGAGAACTTAAATCAGGATATTTCTTGCATAATGAGTGATAGAGTCTTCATGTGTATTACCTTCCTCGAGCGAACATTCTTCAAACCCATTTCTAAGACATTTTCCAAATTTTTTAAGTCCTCCAAACTTAGTTTGGAAAGCTCTTCTCCCATCAGTCGCCTGTGTGCTCAATCACAGTCAAATTCATCACAAATGCTCGACTTTTTTCTTTTACATACAATCGTGAATGCTCTAATAACATGTATTATTCTTTTTCCAAGGACCTCAAGTTTCACTAGCAAACTTGATTTCGTTCCTTTGTACATGACCTTTCGGATTACCAATCCAACAGTTAAAATCATCACTCTTGTATAGTTTCTTAAAATTCTGTGTATATGCCGGTCATTTCCTAGTTGAATTAATCCTTAGATGAAAATGCAACTTGCAACCACGTAACTAATGATGGGGTAAAGCAAAAGCAGTACCTGTTGCATTCCTGCAAACACCTCAGTTGCTGCATCATGCTTTCCATCTCCTTTTTTAAAAACTAATGGAGCAAAAAAATTGCACACAATTAGACTCATGCAAATAATTACGATCTTTACATCTGGATGCTGCAATAAAATTTAACTAGTCCTTAAAACTCACATTCTTACTCTGAATAGTGCTAATCTAGCTCTCTCCATTTTGTTTCGGAAGTGGTAGTAACGAAATTGGTGGAACTCGTAGGGAAGAGAGAGACCTTTAAAGCATTTATATATAAAATCACACGATTATGCATCTGTCTACCTATTTAAGCTTTTAGATATTGAGAGAGGAGCACAAAATTTCTGTAGTACCGTAGTCAAGTTCTAGCATGGAGTAGCTTGGTCATCTTATTTTCCATTTTTCAACTTCAAGAGCAAATCCTCATTCTATTTGCACTAAGCGGTGGATTAACATCTCATTTCTCATTTACAAGCTCCATCCTACCTTATATATTTGCACCTTGCTCTACCTATATCCGTTGATCATAATTTTTTAGATGGAGTAGTGCCCCCATAGAATTTTTCACATGATATTAGAAATGGAGGAAATCTACCGAGACTGTCATTAATCAGAACTAACCTTCAATGCTTGAATCTTTGGCCAAGTGCCGACATGTACATGCCCAGAAGATTCGAGTCAAATCATTCCTCCATCAATTACCTTAAACTTTTAGAAGAATTGACAGCAATCTCACAATGAATACAAAGAGCATACATGTCTCATGATATGCTATTTTAAAGCTTTGGAGATATAATATAACTTCTTTTCACAAATCTAATTCAACTAATTGTTTGGTTCCTCTCCATCATTAATTTGAATTTCTTCTTCGTTCATGAATTTCTATGTGCAAGCGTTTAGCATGACTTAAAATTGAACCTCCAATGGGGTTAAGCAAAAGAGCTTTAGTTTGTAGGTGTCAAATGAAGTGTCAACAGAACAAATAATTAGCTATTACTATGTTAGAAAGTACATGTGCTTAACCTGGATCTCCGTAGAAGTATTAGAATGTTGCTCTTTATCTTGCTTCATGCTGTTATAACGTTCGATAACTGAATTCATGCTACAAAGAGAGAACGAATGAACATTTTCAAATGCTATATAAGAATTCAAGAACAGATTCCATGCAGATTGTTAGGTTAAACAAAAAAAATCCACGAGATACATTGTTAGTCTAGACTTGTTCGCCCTATCTGGTTATTTCAATCCCCACATCCAATATTAGATTGTAATCAAATAGATTCTGAGCAACTGAAATAGTCAGCTGTGAAAGAGTAGATATCGAGCTTGAAAAAAAAAAAATACTTTCTTGACAATTTTTTAGAATATTTGTTCTTCTTTTTTTTTCACAAAATTTGTATGGAATTATACGAGAACTTCTAAGTTTTAAGACAAAAAGAAAACTCCCCCAGTTTAGCTTTCACTGGTAATTAGTCCAAGGTAAATTGAGAATTGAAAATAATTGATGAAATTCAACTTTTAAAGTACATTTCCTTAATATTCTATTACAAAAGAGTATTATTGAAGATAACTCGGTCACAAATAGAAATGAATCTTGTTCAAATGATTGAACAAATGAGAGTATGTAATTCCAATGGAAATCAATGGTTTTTATGCCATATGACGATTGACTTTCAAGTCAATAATTTTCAATCAAAATTGACTGAAATGATTATATTGGGAAATCATCAAAAGATTTCGGACTAAATTAGCAAAATTGAAAAATTAAGGATTGACTTGGCTGCTGCATAATAGGTTTAGCACTTTTTAGACAATTTTTCCTATTTTTAACCACAAGATCTAACTTTTTTTTTTTCGATCTCAACTAAGGCTACGATTAACTAGACGGAAAAGGGAAATAATAGAACACCAACGGATTTCATTTATCCAATTTCTTTAAGCACAATTATTACATCTTGTCTTCTCTTTCTATTGGGCACCAACAAAGATCTACTTGTTGATGGAGAGAAAGAGCTGACCTGGTGCTAGCGTACTCATAAAGCTTGCCAGTGCAGGAGAAGATGATGACACCAATTTCAGAATCGCAAAGAATGGAGAGCTCCTTGGCCTTCTTCAGTAGCCCAGTCCTTCTCTTGAAGAAAGTCACTTGCCTGCTCTTCGAGCAATTAATCTTTCGGATCGCAATCTTCCCTTTCACCATCTTCGCTTCTCACCCCTTGGAAATGAATCTTTCTAGATCAGAAGAGATGACGGTTCCTTTTTCCAAGAAAAAGATGAGAAGAAGAGCGATGAAAGAAACTGGCTGAATTGAACGATGATGGCCAAAAACAGCGTTTCGCCGAAAACCCTTGTGATTCTTAACCTTCAAGAAACAGAAGAAGACAAAAGAGAAAGATCGGTAAGACTTACGAGTTCTTGGTTAGGTCTTAAATGAAGGCCTTCCTTGTGACGGAAGATTGAAGAAAGTCTTCGGTCGTCTTGAAGATGGCCTCACAAAGTGCTGTTCTTTTTAGGTAAGGTTGAGATTTGAGGGGATTTGAGGGTTCCAATGAGGGGAAAAAGAACAGAGGGAAAGTAAATTATTTTAATGCTTGTGAGTTGTTCTTTAATGAGATGGGGATGAGGTATCGCAAAGCCCATGATTTGAGGCTTATGCATGAGGATCGAACCATTGAGATGGTGCAGAGAGAAATAGAGAGAGGTGTGTGCTCTTATATGTGAACAAAGATCCACTTACCCTTTGGCCAAAACAACGAAAAAAGATCCACGAACAGTGTAAGGATATTCTCTTTGACACCTCTTTTCAGCGTTTGATTCATATAGATAAATATGAAAAAAAAAAAGGATGTATAAGTGTGCCATACATCATATGGCCATCGGAAAAGGTATAGAATTATTGCGCACTGTGACTTTTAAGTGTCGTGTGGCTTTATTAGTCCCAGAAGGGGAAAGCCGAATGATTCGACGATTCTACTTAGGGGAGGTGTTAACTTGGCCCTGCAAGAAGACATATGCTCTGCACCATATCTTCACAATCTTTTACGATATTTGGGGAAACCATTATATTTGTTAATCTTGTACCTTTTGCTGAGAGCCTGATCAGTAAATCTTGTACTCTCTCTCTCTCTCTCTATATATATATATATATATCTGTGTGTGTCTGTGTGTGTTGCATCATACAAATTTGATTCTCCATGTTGTCCACAAATCTTCATTTGGCTATGAAGGCATATATTGAGGTGTTGTCAGTTGCCTTTCCTAGATAAAGGCTTTTCCACATTTGATTTGGATAATAATATAAACGGAATGGGAGAGTAGGGGGCTGTCTTAGGTTTCCTGAGTGGCAAGTCACATTGAGCTAGATAAACCTGCCAGATTCACAAAAGATTTCTGCTCTATATCTTCACGGACGGAACTTGTTGGTATTGATGGTTTGATAAGTTTCTGTCCCATTTTCACTACAGGATGATCCATTGGTTCCTTATTTGTCTCTCTTGATATCTCATTCGTAGCAATTCATGTAGGCATGTTGATCATATATCATTTATTGGCTGATAAAATAACAACAATAATTGAGATCATCCTGGAGTTTGTCATCTTTGAAACATTATGATTGCTGTTGGAATGCTATGTTGGCTTGCATTCGAAGTAGTCCATCCATATTTCATTGGTTTTGTGCGTATAAGGTAACTGATTTATGAGAAAAAAAAAAAAATGAGATCCTTCTAATTAGGAGGTAAATTAAAATTTGAAGAAATCAAGTGATTTCCTTTATTGTGTGGATCCAAGTTAACATTTTAACATATAAACATGGATGCTGCCTAATCTAGCTGATCAGCGTTTGATCCACCTTCATGATATATACTAGGTCATTTAGGACTTCCTTGCCATCTTACTTTTGTTTCAGCCAATTGTTGGCAACTTATATTAGGACCTGTTCGCAATTATTCTGTTCACTTCTCCAAATAAAAATCAAAACACCTTTACACATAAAGAAAATTGTTTTCAATTGAAAACTGTCTACTTTTTCTACCTACAAACTAAACGTATCTTCAATTTTTACTCATCTTGAAAATCAATTTTCAAAATTGGAAATCGGAAAAATTATCCCCAACTAAATGGGTCTAGCTTGCTCTATGTTTCAATCACAACTTGTTCGATAATATACACCAAGAAATAGTGAGATTCGGGCTAGATTCCAGGAAAAATGTGTATTCTCGTACATTTTGGTATTGTATAGCGGGTTTGTCCAATGACCTGACTTCATTAGAATTTTTTTCCTTTTTTTTTCTTTTTTTTTTTCTGTCGGTTGAGATGCAATTTGTTTAAATATAGAATATTTACGATCGTATGAAAAATGAAAACACCTTCCAGAAAACGGCGGATACCCTCCGGAACAATTCTAGATGGTGTAAAATTCAAATCATTGTCTTTAACTTGGAAAAACAGAGTTTCTAATCGACACTTTTATGTGAAGGCAACATCTGAGGTTGAGGTCCCAAAAGACTCCATTTATAGGTCAGATGAGATTATTCTGTTCAAGCTAAGAACAACTGCGTTTAGAAATGTTTTCATAGATACTCCAACCAGAATATATATTTACGTACGTATATACACGCACATGCATGAATTGTCTTTGCATTGAAAGTGAATGCTGAAAATTTCCAAGAAAAAATTTCAATGCTCGTGAATTTTTTTAATGAAATTGGATTAGGTATGGCAAAGCACATGGTTATGAAGCTTTTGCTCAAGGATCAAACCATTAAGATGGTGCAGAGAGAGAGATACACATTAGGGGTGAGCAATTGTCCGATTCTAATCTAGGAATCAGATCAAATGACCCAATTTTGAACGGTTCCCACAAAAATTGGTCCGATTCTCGATTCCTAAAATTTAGAACCAATGATAATCAATCCGGCTTCAGGTATAGGCTAAACTATCTGGACTGAACTGATATATATATATATCACAATTCTTATTATACATTCAAGAGCAATGTTCATTTGGATATCCATAAGTCTATAGTTAATGAACTCGAACCCCTGCTATGCTTGCACAACTAATTCCTTTTCTAAAGTTTACTTGGTGCATATGTTAAGATTTTACAATTGTTTTGCTGAGGTTTACTTCCAAGTAAGTGTGAAATATGATGATTGCACAGGTAGAATTAGGGGTGAGCAGCGGTCTAGGGTCGACCCTGGACCGACCTTGGACCGGCCCAACCCTGCCGGTCCTGGTTCGTTTCCCAAGGGGATTTGGTCGGTCCTTGGTCCTGAAATTCCAGGACCAACACTGTGCGGGTTGGTCCTCGGTCCTAAGAGTTTTGGGTCGGTCCAACCCTGGACCAACCCCGTATATTATATTATTTACATTATATTATTTATAATTCTTTTATATATTCAAATCTAAGTAAAATGTCTGTTATATTATATTATATTAAGATATTCTATCAATAGCACTAATAGTAATTTCAATTTAAAACTTTTGTTGAGTATTAATTATGTGTTGTTTGTTTTGTTTTCAGGTTTTTAGAAGTTCAAGTGAATTAACAATATGTGAAGTTATATATTCATGGTTTGTATTAAGTATTTTGAACGTTTTATGGTTTAATTGCATTTTACTAATGAATTTTAGCTGCACTTTGCTTTTCAATTTGTGTCAAATGATAGAAGTTTTTAAAGAGTAGAGTAATACTACAGTTGCTACGGTGATTTGTTAGTCAAGTGGTGTGAAGCTCATTTTTTGGTTGAGTGGACTTTACATGATCAAATGTAGGAAAACACTATTGCATATGGTGTTATGAATATTAAAGATAGATGATTACAAAAACTTTACATCTTGTCTCATATCTCGATAAGTGGTTAGCAGGTATGAAATTTCTATTATTGTGTCATCTTAAATTTGCTAAATATGTATTGGTATTTATAGTTTAGTTACACAATGCCGCATTGTCGATGGATGTGTAATTTGAATTTGTAGGTTTGCTTTTTTAGGGAGTATAAAAAATAAGATTAATAAATTATCAATCGGTCACGGGTTGACCTTGGAACCGAACCGAACCCATTGGGTCGGTCCGGTCCTTGGTCCCAAGCTCAATAGGGTCGGTCCTCGGTCCTAAAAATTGAGGACCGACACTGTACGGGTTGGTCCTAGGGTTAGGGGGTGGCCCGAACCAACCCGGACCATGCTCACCCCTAGGTAGAATAACTACTCTGAGGATGACAACTTCCATAGAGCGAGACACACTTGCAACCTTTAAAATAATAAATTTAAAAAAAAAATTATTGGCCAATTCTTGGACCCCTTAGGAGCAGTCCAATTTCAAGACCAAGTTGGCCAATTCTCAATTCCAAATTCTAGGATGAGAATTAACTCACCCTAAAATCGATAAACCCTAATAAAAAGGGGCCTTGCTATTAAGTGAAGAGAGATTCACTTACCATTTGGCCAGAAAAAGGAAAAGATCCACGGACCCTAGAATATTGTCTTTGGCATTTGTTTTTAGCATTTGATTATAAACAGATATGAAAAAGCATTAACTCTGGGCATTTTTTGATAAAGAACGTTTGATGGACTTGCAGCGGGACTAATTTCCCTTCATAAGTTATTTTTGAATGAGTATATATCCATTGAAAATATATATTTATATATAAATTGGGTGCAGTGACTTCAACAGTTGTGTGGCTTTTACCAGTCCCAAGAAGGTCAAGCCGAAATTAGTCGATCCTACTTGGGGGAGGTGCCAACTTGGTTCCACAAGAAGACAGTACTCGTGCAGTGCGCCAGATGTCATTGTCTGGTAGTACATATGGAGAAAGCATTATTTATTAATCTTGTACTTCTCAAATCAAGGATTAAATATATTTCTTCCATTAATTGCAAATGAAGTACAGCTAATCGTATTGTTTGAAGTTACCGATGGGTAGTGATATTTTTAATGCATGAAAATCGAAAGAATATACACTGGCTTAGGTCTTTTCCTTGACCACACTTCAGCATTATAGAGTTCTACCATGTATTTAATATTAGATAATCATGAAAAATATTTAACAGATGAAATGTCCAAGCTACGTAACTTTATGTTAATAGCAGAAATTTACATTAGGTTGTAAAATTACATTAATATCTTCACTTTTTTCATTTAATATATACACACGCAAGAAGTATTAGGCTGTTGTTTAATTAGTGGATCCACATGAGTCCACTTAATTGGATGCTTGATCATTTAAGTGATTCAGAGGGAGCACAAATCTTAACTCTTTCTTTTGGAATTTCTGGTTCAAACATAGTAACACTTTCCTTCAGGCATCTCTGGAACTTCTAGCATGTGTTGTTTACTCTTTTCTATTTAGGGTTTTGCTTCTTTTTGGGGGTGTTTTAGGAATTGGAATGGAGTTTCCAGAATACTTGTCTCGCTGCTCTAAACGGACACTAGGATCAACAAAAGGGTCCTGACATAACTTGACTTCTGAACTTGCCTTCGCTACTTCTTCTCCCGATAACATTTAGCCATCTTCACTATTCAACACTCCCCATGGGAAAACTCATGACTCTTGCTTTTTGTCTATGAGGACAAAGAATTTACTTTTACAAGCTGTGTTAGGTGTAATAATCATCATTGGATCAAGTCCTGCATCGTGACAAAAACTCAGATGATGTGACTGCTATATATAATTTAACATATTCACACACACGCATATAGTGGCGTCGGTATGAAAAGTGATCGAGAGGAGAACTGGCAGTCATCTATTACTTTCATCAGACATGACGTGCATGACGTGCATGACGTTTACCCACATCTTGCTAATGCGTGCATCAAATAAAATACTGTTATGAATTGCTTTACGCAGATAATATTACTTCTTCCAATTCCGCCCGATGAAATTTGACTCTCCACTCTGCCCTACTCTATATATATTTTAGATGTCAAACCGTACATATAATATAGATCCAGACACAAATAAAGATGGCTTAAGTTGCCTTTCCCAGATAAAGGCTTTTCCATATTTTGTTAAAGAATATAAACGAAATTGGAAGGTTGGGTGCTCTCTTAGTCTCCTGAGTGGCAAGACACTTTTGACAAGAACGGGAGAGGAAGACAGCAAATCTTAAGTATAAATTGTAGTTATTGGCAGCTATGTTACGAGAGGAGGCAGAATCATCCCCGGCTAGATGAAACCTTCAAGTATTATTTTACAAATAATTTCTGCTATATTTTCTCAGATGGACCTTGTCCTTAAGTTTCTGACACATTTTTCACAAGAGGGGTGGTCCATTGTTTCCTTATTAATTCTAGTGATATCTCATTCATAACATTAGCGCACTAACTTTGTGCCACCATAGGGTTTTCCATGTCATCTTCCATCGTTTCCCGACAGTTGCTGGCAGCTTGTTTTGGGTGGGCCTGCTTGGCATAAAAAGAGCTGGTCGATTTTTCGGTCGACATCTTCAAATGAAAAAATTTAAATCATCAGGACACCTTTAGTCACATATTGAAAATTGTCTTCAAGTGAAAACTGTTTTCGACTTTTTCCTTTTTACCTACCAAACCACAAAAATAAGAAAAGAGTTGTTTTCAAAATTTGTTCTTTCGAATGAGAACCCGATCTACTTTGAATTCACGATAATGTGCTTTTTAACTTTAGAATAATATAACCACAGATACTTTCAGTTTTGATTCATGTTGAAAGATTTTTTAGAACCATGTGTTTTCCCAAAAAAATTAAATAAATAAATATATAATAGTTCATTTTCATTTTCAAAAAGTGAAAATTTATAAAAAAAAAATTATCACAAACTAAATGGGTCGCCATATGTTTCAGTCACAACTTCTTTGATCGTTTATATATGACACGTAAAGAAATAGAGAGATTCATGGTAGATTTCTCTTGTCTCTTTTTTTCCTCGGCCGAGGTCCATTAGTTTAATTGTAGGATACGGAATGAACTATCTTATGGAAAGGGAAAGAACTTAACCAAGAAAGGCATGTGCTTCGCCTAATTCTGGATGTGCAAGAGTATTGTCTTTGACTTGTGCAAACAGATAAGAATCTGGCACTGGCAGAGGTTCCAATCAAAACTTTAATTCGAAAACAACCTACGAGGTTGAGGTCCTAAAAGCTCTATGTATAAGGTTAGACGAGATTATTCTGTTGAAGGCAAGAACAAACAAAGTTTATAAACTTTACCAAAAAAAAAGTTTATAAATGTTTTAATTTAGATGCATATCCTTCATTTGCATTGAGAGTCAAATGCTGAAGGTTGTCAAGATTCTGAAAGCATTCTGGTTATTTGTTTTCCTTTCAAAACCTTGCTTGGATAATAAGTAGCAGTTTAATATATATGACAAAGGGACGAGTCTATTGTTTTTTACCAAAAAAATTGACGTTTTTTCCGTAATAGTAGATTTCTGGAAGAATTCATAAAATTCAAAAAGCTGTGGGTAGAGGAAAATCACCTGTTACCCGATCCGTGGGTACTATATTTTGACAAAATTTAATAAGTCGTTCCAATTTAGGTTGGTAATTTCATATAAGAGTTAGTACACTCAAAGTCTCATATTAGATTCAAAGTAGTAGTAAGTTTTACAAATAAATATTGGAAATATAAAAAAAAAATATTGTAAATTTGCAAATTATGATTTTTCTAATAAAATTGTAGATGATTATCAATAAGTTACCTAAAAAATTCGTTGATCGTTGTTTATCAGTGAGAGTTTTTATACGATTCTCAATACTTGTTGAAATTTATTAGTATAGAAAAAATTTGTATTTTTTGACTCATGACAATATAATTCTGCATGGAAAAGTCAGATGGAGGTTATTTCTGACCCATTTATTATATTATGCATTTTGAATTTTTCAAACTTTTTCAAACTTTAAACTTCACTAAATTAACTCATTGAAACAAAAGGTTGTGGTCATTTATGGATGGATCTATTAAATTTATTTACTCATCGGATAACGTGAAACTCATTGTTATATTATTGAACACGAGAAATTAATTAAATCTAGAATTTCGACGAGGATTTTGCATACAACTTAATGTAGAAAAACAATGCTATTAAATCTTTGGCAATCGTTTTTAATCTATTAATTTACTTGATCAGTGCAGATCGATCCTCCATTTCTTTTCCATTTTTGAGTCCATACCAAGGCAGTGCAATCAGCCTTTTATCTCACTGAGCTTTCGTTACACTCGAGAAGCAAAAGGTGCAGAGGAATTAAATTAAGCACCTGCATATCTTTCTGCTATTCCGAAGAATTAATTGATGGAACCAGTCAAGTTCTGGCAGACACCTTTGACATTCCGTACAATATTATAGAGCAGTAAGAACACAAAATAGGAATTATACAATTCCCCAGTCCTCGTTTGCTCCGGATACTGTTGGCATTATTATATGTCGTGTTTACACTCAAGACCCGATCAGAATATCTCAATGCCGATTCCTGTTCACACTTGGGGATTCATTTGATTCATGTGGCTTCTGGATCGTGGATGAACCCTAGCCTCGCAAGAAAATCACTAAATCTTTGCTGGCTTAGAATTCTGCAATGATCTTCCACTAGCTTGATATTGAGATAATATGCAAAATAAAAGCATCTCATCATAGATATAATCGTGTCTCTCATTTTTTCTAGTGGGTTCGAAGATAAACTCATCATATTAAAAGTTGGACATATATCGTTTTCCATTGTTGCCTATTTCAGCAAGGTAATCATATTGTGTATCTAAACCGTTGAATGATTTTTAAGTTCATGAATGCCATATAATCTTTTTAACTCTCTAATCTGTTAGTTCCATCAGTGTGCAAATATCTACAGCTGCCCGCTTTTTTGGTTCCTTAAAAAACTCGAACGAAAATAACAATGTAAACACCACAGTGGACATCTCTTTTTAAAATGTGGCAACTCTCAATCTCATCAAGTTTTTGGCCATTGGAACTTGTGCTTTAAAAAAATAGTTACACATATTTACCTAAAGAAAAATCTTGTCGCAGATTCTTTTTTCCCCTTCACCGAAATCCAATGTCCGTCTCTGTCATGATGAGTGGGTAGGTCACGCTTTGCAACAAAAAGAAACTCGGTGACGACAATATATTAATCTCTAAGATATAATGGAGTGGCATCTAATGTTCATTGTCTTCGCATCTAGATTAGAACATCAATCATGATGAATCGAATGCAATGAGAAGTACTATAGTTTGACACGAAACTGTTCGCACCAAGCTTTGTTTGATAATGATCAACATATTGGGTTGGATCCACTTCACTTAATTGAAAAGAATGAGTAAGGTGTGTAAGAAAAAGTTTCTAAGGTGCTTCTACAAAGAGCCCAAAACGTCAGTGCAGAGAATTTCCGACGATGTGGTCTTCCTCGACATGCATGTATTGAGCCTGGTTACTCCTTAATGCATTCAAAAACTGTCGAGAGACATGAAATGTAAATGGTCCGTTTCACCAGAATTTGGTTTGAGAAGTGTTAGGACAAGTGTGAACTAATTGTAATACTGATCATACCTTAGCTCCATCTCAACCTGTGCTGCTTTATTTGCTTCAGAGCGTGAATGACTTGAATGCAGGCGAAAGGGTATGGAACTTCCCTACTTATAACTTCGCTAGAATCGCTTGCATTCGATGCCTATGATGCGAATCCTAATTTGATGTTGTTGTCTTTTCTTGGAGATGTAAACAGATGGGGCAGTTAGCAAGAAGGGAAGAGAGAAACTTTTTTTAATGAGCTCTTCTATTTCTTCTTTTAAAACCTGATAATGGGAAAAAGTGCCAAAAAAGTCTTAAACATTTTGTCTTTATGCCGATTTAGTTCTAAACTTTTTTTTGGTGCCGATTTAGTCCTAAACCTTTTTACGTTGTGCCAATTTAGTCATTTCCTTTCCAGCCAATTTTGATTGGATTTTGCTGACTGGATGCTGGTCGGCTGACATGGCCTGATCAGCACTGACGTAGACAACTTTTAATAATATTTTAATATCTTTGAATTTTTTTTTTTTTTTCCTTTTTCTTTTTTTCTTCCCTCTTCTTCCTCCAGCCGGTTGCCGGACCTCGACGACCGGCCAGAGGCGACAGCCAACGAGGTCAAGGTCAACCTCACCGGCCACCTCACTAGTGGTCGCGAGGGCGGCCTTGCGCTGGGCGGCAAGGCTTGCCCTCACCGGATCCGGCGAGGGTTGAGCCTCGCCCATGGCTGGTGAGGCTCGACCTCGCCAGATCCGGCGATGGCAAGCCCCGCCAGCTCGACACGAGGCCAGCTTTCCCCATTCCGTTCCCCGATCCCGATCTCGCCCTAGAAATTTCCTCCCTTCGTTCGTCGTCGTCGTCGTCTCTAGGGTTTTACAGGAGCTCGGGGGTGTCCTCGGTCGCGCGACTCCGGCCCTAGATTTTCGCCTAGTTTCCTTGCGGTGGCGATCTGTCGGGTGAGGCTCGACCCTAGCCGCCCAAGCCTTGAGGGCAACCTCACGTTGGGCGGGCGAGGCCACCCTCGCAACCTCGTGGCGACTGGTTGACCCCGCCGGCCGGTCACCGAGGTTTGGCAACCGGCTGGAGGAAGAAGAGGGAAGAAAAAAATAAAAAATAAAAATAAATAAAATAAATTCTAAAATATTAAAATATTATTAAAAGTTGTTCACGTCAGCGCCAATCAAGCCGCGTCAGTCGGCCAGCATCCAATCAACAAAATTTGGCCAAAATTGGCTGGAAATGACTGAATTGGCACAACGTAAAAAGGTTTAAGACTAAATTAGCACTAAAAAGAGGATTATGACTAAATCGGCACAAAGACAAAAGGTTTAAGACTTTTTTGGCACTTTTCCCCCGATAATGTGATGGGGCGAAAATCAGAATTTTAGGGTAGAGCTTTTTTTTTTTTTTTGGATGTTAGTGCAGAGTTGCTACATAGGAAAAGAAAGTATTTAATTTGTGACGTGCTTATCTAATTAAATGCATGACACGTACACTTTCTAGTTACCATATTTACCAAAAAGATTCAAATGTAAGTAAATACATATACCAAGACACATGTCCTCAATATCAAACTTTCTTTTTCTCTTTTTTAGTTTCTACGAATTTGAAAATATAACCTGGGAGAATTTTTTAAGGATTTTTCATGAAATCAAACCATGAAGAAGGTGCAGAGAGAGATGAGGGCAGGTGTCTGTTTATATATCACAAAGATCCACCAACCCTAGTGTGAGCATATCTTTTGGATGCGCAAAAAACTGCAAGTGGATAGCGGTAAGGATTCTGCTTTGCCAAATGCCCCAACGTATTCCACGTTACTCTCTATTCCATTATGATCCACCAATATTATTGACTGCAAGCTACAAGATCGATTCATTGTTCGTTGCTTTTGATGGCAGATTGTCACGGCCGTCGAGGAATGTTGGATATGCTTCTCGACAGATGAATTCCTACAATGGTGTACTTACAAATAAAAGTGGATCCGTGTGGTGTAGAATTACATTTTCTCATATGACGTATACATTTTGCATACATTTAACCTTAAAATCAGCTTTAGTCTTACACCCATGTCAATTGAAACGAACTATTGTGTTGAATTTGTTAATATGTACTTGCTCAATAAATGTGACTACTATACATTATATGCTATGTGTTGTTTATACTATCTGTTGAGTGAAACTCAAGACGGGGCATCATGGTATCACCAACTGCATTTGCAACCTGTGGACCTGTTCTCTCTCTTAGATGAGGGTATTAATTAAATGTCAATGTATTGACTTGTGAGGTTGGGCAATTCAAAGGAATACAACCTTAGTGTGGATTTATGAGGTCCTATGAAGGCCAGACGTCAAGTGAGCTTATTAGTAAATTTACATATTATCAAGTAAAAATCTTGGATGTATCATGAGCAAATCTATGACTTCTATCATTTTTATTGTAATTATTAAGAGAAATACAAATTTTTATTCAATACCATGTTGATCCAAAGGTCAAGGTAAGCTCAAAAGCTCACCAAATAAAAAAGAGTAGCTTGTAGGTAATCAATTCAGAAAAATTGTTATCGCGTCCAATGGATTCATCATCATACATAAGACCTTTGGAATGCAAACGAGTGTGCCGAATGGTATTATTTTTCGATAGGACAACATCAATAGAATGATCGAAATGCAAGGAAGATAATGATGTCCATATAAATTGCTCATGAACATAAAATAAACGCCATGCGTGCTTGAGAGACATTAAATCATCACTACTTGGCCTCAAATTATTTAACTGGAAATTAGGTGTGAACACAAAAATTTCGGGATGTAACTTTTTGGGACCGAAGATCTAGGATTTGCAAACACAATCATTCCTGCAGGTGGTTTAGAGTGTGAATGCACAATTGTTTACTTCGCCCGAAGGATAACGTCCAATGTTCATGTGCAAAAATCTCTTTTTGCCTCCTCTTTCTTCCTTTTTCATGTGCTGATTATGAACCAGACAGAATCTTTTGATCATGGGACAATGCAGTCCACAATTAATTATTCTCCTACCCTGCCATGATTTTCAGACTAGAGTTTTTATTTCCCATGTTTCAATTACATATCATCAATTTAAATAAGGGACAGTATCTGCCACTTCTGCACAATCTTATGCGGTTGTCGTTGGCGATCACTTGCTCGGATAACTCATCATGGTGTGGAGATCTCAACTTCTAAAAGATTTTGGAATCAATGAACAGTTGTTACAATTGGTATCTTTACTGTAAATCAGATCTCGAGGCCAGGAAAGAAGAGCTTTTTATATATTGATGGCTACTTATTTCTGCGTATCTTTTTTCAGTTTCAATAAATTGTATACATGGATACTTACTGCAATTCATTTTCACACTAACTAAATAAAATTCACGATTGTAAATTATATTATAGTGCCAAAATACAGTCCTAGTCTTTTGATGACCAACCACATCTATTGTTCTCCCCGACCACTGTAATTTGCAATACCATCAAAACTCTTTGTAGCATAACTTCATATGCTTAGGAATAAGGTAGTTATATATTCTTAGTGCATCAAAAATTCGTGTGATACAACCGCACAAAGTCCAAGCTATATAAATTGCATTTGACTTAGATGTACTTAATGATATTGCTAGTATGAGTACCTAGAGGGGGGTGAATAGGTATACAACGAATTTTCTTGAAGATTGCACAATACTTTAGACAGTTAAAGAATTTGCAATAATTAAATATCAATCGAGAGACTGAGTAAGGGAAAGAGAGAATTGAACACTCGGTTTATAGTGGTTCGGCTTGATTCAAGCCTACGTCCACTCTTCTGCACTGACAGCCGATTGGCTGGATTCCACTATAATCAAAGAGCTGTTACAGTGTTGATCTTCCTTGAATTCTAGGTGTAGATGATCTACCACACTCACTCAAGGTCTCGCCAAGTACAAACACTCTCTGTATACAATTTCGCTCGAATGCCTCGACTAATAATCAAGGGTCTTCGACTCTGAATTTTTCTATCGATCACACACTTAAAACAACTAGAACGTCTTCCTTTTATACTCCTTCATGCCATCATAGCCGTTGGCACTTACCAAAGGAATTCCTCCAATCTACCCGTTGGACGGAATCAATCAAGAAGATCATCCGAGCTATTTAAGGAATTCGATGATAGCCCATCAATCCTGTTCGCCCATACAATCAGGATCTTGGTTTCCAAGAATAGAACATTCCAAGAATACTTCGTCGACCATCGGATCTTCAATCGATCTTAGATAAGAATTAAAGAATCCGAAATGATTATCCAACCAAAGAATCTATTCCAGAGGATAGGATCGAATCCTCAACCATAAACCTCGGCTTTGGATTTCCTTCGTCACTGGATTGGAAAGACTGTCAGTGAGAACAGACTTAAGTCTTGAGTCTTGAGTCTTAAGTCTTGAGTCTTGGGTCTTGAGTCTTGGATCTTGAGTCTCGAGAATACAAAGTCTTCGACTTTAAACCGTCGGTCTCCGAACATCCGGACTTAGATGATAGAAACGTTTTGTCAGCTTCAAAATATTCTGGAAAGATTTCTCCAACAATCTCCCCCTTTTTGATGGTGACAAAACTTTCTTGTAGATTTGAACAACTTTGATCTGCAAAAACATTTCTCAAGCAATATGGCTAACTCAAAAAGATTAATAAAGCAACCAGACTCTGCATCCACAGAAAATTGGTTAGACTTTCATGAGAAACACCATATAACACACTTGAATAAATGCAATCAGTCAAGCATCACAATCCACAGTCAATTCAGTCAAATTCACACCCAAGTTCAAGTTCTCAAGTCATACTCAAAAATAAACATAACCACTAAAAAAAATTTTAAAAGATGTTGGTTCAAATTGGTTGGTTCTCCCCCTTTTTGTCAGCATTGAAAAGGGTGAGAAAGGAGTCATGTCTGCTTGGGAATGCGCACGATCTGGAAATCCCCAAAGGACTGGACTACTCCTTCGAGCTTCTTCAGGTCTTCTCTCGGATGAGCTACCTCTTCTCCCTTAGCATTGGCTTGAAGTTGCGAGCGAGGTCTTTGAATTTATCCTCCGGAGACCGAAGATGCTTGTCCAAAGATTCTTCAAAGATTGGATTTCACAAAATCGAACATATATCTGGCTACGCATTTCCAGAAGAATATTCATGATGCTACGAAAATCTGCAGAATCATCCGTCTGTGTACTGGCATGAGCTTTCTCTGATTGAGTAAATGCAGACGATGGCGCTTCAGTATAGTCTGGCAGATTTGGAATCGACGTATCACCTTCTTCAGGCAATTGAGAGACCTGAACTTCTTCTGGGTCTTCTGGAGATTGTCTTAGATCTTCACGACAGCGAAGATGAGGTGTAGACCTCTCTTGCTCTCCAACTCCCCGTCTCTAGGACATTGAGAGGGGAAAAGTGATGATCATGCTCTTTATTTCCCTTCTCTCCATTTGTCGCGAGACTTTTCTTTTTCTCCTTTTCCTTCTTCTTCAACTTCTTTCTCCTTCTCTCTCTGTTCTTCCTCTTCTCTGTTCTGTTCTCCTTCTTCTCTGTTCTGCTGAAGATCTGTTGGATGAGACACAGAACGTCTTGTTCTTGTCAGCGCTTGGATAGTGGGATCTTCATCATCTTCATCTTCATCTTCATCTTCAAGAATGAGAGTTCTTTTCTTCTTCTTCGATGGGGCACCCATGGCCTCCTTTCCTTTCCTTTTTGAAGCAGACTGGACTGGAGATTTCACTTTGAATTTCTCCATTGCCTTGGAGAGTTCTTGCAGACGCATCTTCATTAACATTTTCAACCCTACCACCATCTTATCACACGGTCGAACACAAAATGTATGTGGCAGATCAATGTTCAGATGTCTGAAGATCTTGGTCACCAGACCAGGATAAGGCAATTGTCCTTTGTCTTTTGACACTGCTCTGTACATATGGAAGAGAATAGTGTGCGGGAGAGAAAAATTCCGTCCTGAGTTGATTGCATACATCAACTTTGCTTCAGAAAGAGACACAGAAGTCTTTGATGTAGACTTCGGTCTGAGACAGTTGATCACAATCTTATGAAGCACAATGTTGATGGCATTCATCCTGGAATAGGTAATTTTCTTCTCTACGTCCCTATCTTTGACAAGATCCAAAGCAAAGCATTTGAGCAGGTGAGACTTTGATTGGAAGATAACGTCCTCGTTCAACTCCAACTATGTCCGCCAACATATTCACATCTACCATGTAGACTTGGTCTCGAACACTGAATGAAATTCTATTCTCATCCAAAAAGCTAAGATTTGAATAGAAATAAGCGGTCAGTTGAACATACCCGTCCGTAGAGTCAGAGCAAAAAGTCTCAAGCTTTCTTTGGTACCCAAATTTTCTTGGGTCCTTTGGAGTTAGTAGGATAAGCATCATTGGGCCATGCTTTCTTAACAGGTTTCCAAACCATAGGACAGTCTTTTTCAAAATGATCTAGACTGTTACACTTTGAACACCTTAGAGCATTTCGACCAACAGACTTTACGAAAACTTTCTTGAAATGATTTTTGTAAGCTTCTCTTGACGGTCTTTTCTTAATTCTTTCTTTAACTTTAGGAAAATCAATCAAGGAAACTGTTTCCGCTGTCATGCCTAACCCAGACTTATTGAAATAGGGTCTTTGAACTGAAAGCACTTTTTCAAGCTTTTCGGATCCTATTGAAAACTTCTTTGAAATATTTGATAAGTCTGTTTTTAAGAAAACATTTTCTTTCAAAAGATCATCTTCTTTTTCTTTAAGAGCAGAAACATTTAGGTCTAGACTTTTAACTTTTTCTTCTAAAATAACTTCCTTTTGTTTCAGAATTGAGTTTTCCTTTTTAAGTTCGGAAATTCTTTTGAGAGAAGTCTTAAGACCGAAACACAGGTTCATCAATATATTTAGAGACTTTGACAGGAATTTTAAAATCACTTACCTCAAATTCACTGTTCCGAGTCTCAACTGCAGAATCGAGTCGAGTCCGAATGTGCCATCAAACATATGTTGGCATATTCATTATCACTCTCTTCACATTCTCGTATCACTCCGGTTTCGGCTTTGAGAGCCTTTTGAAACTTCTCAGCTTTTCCTCTTTTCTTTTTCGAAAGAGGACAAGTTGGGTCTCGATGTGTCCCTTCTTCTTACATTCGAAGCAAACTACATCTTTGTTTGGTTCCTCATCATCAACAGACTTGGTCTCGCTGTCTCGAAAACTTTGTTTCTTTGGGTTGAACCTTCTGCCTTTTCTATTCAGTTTTCTGAATCTTCTTATCATGAGGGTGAGCTCCTCATCATCCATATCATCTTCAGAATCTGCATCATCGAATCATCATTTGATTTTAGTGCAATAGATTTCTTACCTCTTGGATCTTCGTCTTCATTAATTCGTTCCACTTCGTAAGACCGAAGAGTTCCAATCGGCTCTCGTCTGAGATAATGGCATGATTCTTTGCGTCTCTCTTATTGAAGTCTTTATATGATTCCAATCCTTGGAGAGTCCACGCAGAAGCTTGTTCACCTTCATGGGATCAGAAATTTTTTGTCCTTGGTTCTCAAGACCATTGACAATATCTCGTAAAACGACTAAACATGTCGCTTATTGATTCTCCTGGTTTCATTTTAAAGGCTTCATATTGACCGAGGAGAATGTTAATTCTGGTCTCCTTCACTCGATCTGTTCCTTCATAGGTGATGTGTAATCTATCCCATACTTCTTTTGCTGTAACACAAGAAGATATTCTATTATATTCAGTTGGAGATAAAGCACAATATAAAGAGTAAATTGCTTTTGCATCGAGTGCTTGTCTCTTGTTTATCTCTTCCGAGACATTCCGCTGGTTTCAATAGTGTCTTTCCCTCTTTCGTAGATTGATGCAGCAGCGGAGTGATTCCTCTTTCCACAACGTCCCATTCCGTAGGGATCCTTTGATCGAATGAAAGCTTTCATCTTGTTCTTCCGGATGTTGTAATCCTTTCCATCGAAGTAGGGAGGTCTGGTATTGCTTTGCCCTTCCATCAGCCCCGGTGCTAGCATACTAGCCATGGATCTTTTACTCTGAAGTAAAACACTTCAAACAAAGTAAGAACACGGGCTCTGATACCAATTGATATTGCTAGTATGAGTACCTAGAGGGGGGTGAATAGGTATACAACAAATTTTCTTGAAGATTGCACAATACTTTAGACAGTTAAAGAATTTGCAATAATTAAATATCAATCGAGAGACTGAGTAAGGGAAAGAGAGAATTGAACACTCGGTTTATAGTGGTTCTGGCTTGATTCAAGCCTACGTCCACTCTTTCGCACCGATGCCGATCCGATTGGCTGGATTCCACTATAATCAAAGAGCTGTTACGTTGTTGATCTTCCTTAAATTCTAGGTGTAGATGATCTACCACACTCACTCAAGGTCTCGCCAAGTACAAACACTCTCTGTATACAATTTCGCTCGAACAGTCTCGACTAATAATCAAGGGTCTTCAGACTCTAGAATTTTTCTATCGATCACACACTTAAAACAACTAGAACGTCTTCCTTTTATACTCCTTCATGCCATCATAGCCGTTGGCACTTACCAAAGGAATTCCTCCAATCTACCCGTTGGACGGAATCAATCAAGAAGATCATCCGAGCTATTTAAGGAATCTAATGATAGCCCATCAATCCTGTTCGCCCATACAATCAGGATCTTGGTTTCCAAGAATAGAACATTCCAAGAATACTTCGTCGACCATCGGATCTTCAATCGATCTTAGATAAGAATAAAAGAATCCGAAATGATTATCCAACCAAAGAATCTATTCCAGAGGATAGGATCGAATCCTCAACCATAAACCTCGGCTTTGGATTTCCTTCGTCACGGATTGGAAAGATCGGTGAGAAATGCAGACTTAAGTCTTGAGTCTTGAGTCTTAAGTCTTGAGTCTTAAGTCTTGAGTCTTGGGTCTTGAGTCTTGGATCTTGAGTCTCGAGAATACAAAGTCTTCAGACTTTAAACTGTCGGTCTCCGAACATCCAGACTTAGACTGATAGAAACGTTTTGTCAGCTTCAAAATATTCTGGAAAGATTTCTCCAACACTTAACTCAATGTGATATCAGTAACATAGCTTAGTTTTTGTTTCCCCTCACTAGTCAAGAACAAAGGATCCGCAATTCATTGTACTTTGTTATTTAACCTACCTGAGAAAGCGCTCTGTGAGATGCTAAACATACTAACTTATTAGGTCTATTTTCAATGTATGTTTGGACTTTTTATAAGCAAGATGTATTTTTCATGGTTTCCCGCCAAAGTTCTCTCTATTGTTCAAATTTCAAAAGATTTTAAAAAATATATATGTCAACCTACATGTAAAGTTTGAAAGCTTTCGAGTGTTTCGGATTTAAAAAGTGCCATGTAAGCGCAATATTAAAAAAAATAAAATAAGAGTCATTCTACAAACACGCCATTCTTTTATGACCAGCATGATATATGAATTTAAGTTGCAAAAGATGTATGTAAATGAGTTTCACACTTGCCATAATTTGGCTCAATATGTACGCTTTTATGTTTCTCATGCTACAAATTGCCTACCCATCTATTCTAGACTATCTAGAGAACACTTCCATGGCAAGATAAAGTATCGGATTCTAGCAGACAAGAGGCGAAACCATACACAAAATTTAAAAACGTCCAATTTTTATCTAAAAATTTAAAAAAAAAAATTGAAAAGTTCAGGAAAGGATAGCTTGTCACTCTTATCATAAAGTGATAATGACATCAGAAGCACTTGAAACATTTAACCGTTTAATAATTTTTTGTTACCACAACTTTCCAAATTCAACTTAAATGTGAGGCATCCGTTAAAAAGAATTACCGTGGGACGTGACTTTACTGTGTGACTTGGCTACTCAATACCAAATAAGTACAATGGCCAATGTGGCTTTCTTACTCAATGAAAATTATGTCACCTCCATTTAGATGTTGAGTGATGAAGAGAGAGGATGAGGTTAAAAGTCGGCATTTACCGTTTGCAACTTTAGTAAAGGCCTCGCATTCAACCCGATTTGAAAAGTTGAAATACTCGATTGAATGCAATGAAAAAGAAGTTTAGGTACTCAATTGTGAAATGGATAAGAGTTCAAGTATTTGTGATGTCATTATTTCTACTGTAAATGTGCTCTTGAAACATCAATGCATATATGAAATATGGAATCTAGGGGAATAGCAAATCACTCCCTCTTCCCTCTCCATCCCATCTTTCGAATTCCTGACCTAGGGTTTAAGAGAAAGACACTCAAGCCACGAGGCCGGAGGAAGAACACTTATGAGTGACTTAATTCTTAAAAGTAAGAACACGCTTACAAATTATGTAGCATCTCTCTAATGACGAATTTAATGTTCTTAGATTAGTCTTATCAACAACCAAAGAACTTGGGCCGGATTGATGTCTTTTTGTATGATAGCTACAAATGGATATCCTTAAATTTGCATTAAAACATATTAGAGATAGTTAATTACTGATTGCAGCACATCATATATAGACACATCTCGCTTTACTAGGAATGGGTTTTACCTCCTCAGTGAACAATCTTTCACCAGAAGTGAACATTGGATGGGCTTATAGCGGGACTAGTTTCCCATCACATGTTCTATTCTCAATGGACATAAACTAATCCAAAAAAAATAAATTTTGCAATACATAATATGGCCGTGGGAAAAAAAGTATATATCAAATTGGATACAGTGATTTTAAATGTTGCGTGGCTTTTAGCCTTCTACTAGTCCCGGAAAGGGAAAGCCGAATGATTAGTTGATTTACCTGGGGGAGGTGTGAACTTGGTCCTGCGATAAGACATTTCTTGCTGTGCACCATATGTTCACAGTCTCGTACTATTTATGGCGAAAGCATTATTTGGTGATCTTGTACTTGTCAAATCATGGTTTTTAAAATATTTCTTCAATTAGAGATAATCAATCCCTAACAATATGTTCTAGCAAAAGAGAAAATCGCTAACAAAATTTTTAATACATGAAAATTGAAAGAATATGAACTTATTTGGATCTTTCTTGCGACCATACTTCAGCTTTATAGAGACCTACTCTAAATAATCATGAAAAGCATATAAAAATTGAGACAGCCCAATTCCTGAGAAGTTATAAAAATACGTCAATATTTTCAATTCTTGATTCAATGCATCTACGATTAGGATGCGTGAGCCTTTCCTTTTGGGGTTACGGGTTCACATAGAAACACTTTGCTTCCGGCGTCTCTGAACTTCCAGCATGCGTTATTTTATCTTTCTTATATGGGGTTTCGCTTCTTTTTGGCGGTTTTAGGCAACTAGGGTTTCCGAGTTATTTGTCTCACCGCTCAAAACGGACACTAAGATCAACAAAAGAATCCTAATACAGTTTGACCTCGGAATTTGCCTTCGCCTCTTCTCCACCAGATAACTTCTTGCCACCTTCATTATAGAAACACTCCACATGGAAGTACTCAATCGCTCTAGCTTGTTGTCTAAGGAAACAAAGAATCTACTCTCATAAGCTCTATGTTAGGTGTCATAATAATTATTGTGTCAATATTGTGAACCGTGATAGTATATGACAGTCAATTACAGTTTTACATATACATTTGTATATAGTGGGATTGATATTTAAAATTATGAAAACTTATTGGAAGGAGAATCAATAATTGCATACCACTTCAATGGACATGATGCATGATAACTCTATAAAAATAGAGTTATTTTACCTATTTTAGGCAATAATTAATGTATTATCTATGAGAAAATATTTTGATTTCCTTCTGATTATTTGAATTTTCCTTATTTATGCAGAATAATGAGATATAGAGAGGATAAGGAAAAGAATGACAACTATCAGGAATTCAAATAAAAGCAGCAGTGGAAGATGGATATCAAATCAGGAAATTCTTGATTCCCTAATGTTATCTGCAAGCGTTGGGAGATAGATATCTTTGATATATCCTATAAATAGAGACAGAGAGAGCAGCTAGGGTTTGTGTTAGATCATTTATTCATTCTTCTGAGAGTTTTTTTAAGTATTTTGAAGAGAAGACAAAAGTGGTGACAGAATTCTTGTTCTTTGATTCAAAATGCTGGGTTTGATTTATATTTTTATTTATTCTTCTACTATATTCTAATTTTCTTTTGTTAGGGCTACGATGTAGCCTAACCATGATGATGTGAATTTCATGATTTTAATGTTTTACAATTGATTTCATTCATGTGAGTTATATATTATTGTGTTTAATGCCTTTGAGTAACTGGCTACCACTTGAATGATCTCATGTGCATGTTTGAGACTTAGAAGTAATAATATGCAATTGCTCATTATAATATATAATCATGAATTAAATGTGGATAGAAATATATCGCCTTATTTGTGTAGCTTTGGTGATAAGGTGATCCAAAAGACTCATTGTAAACCGGGAATATTCATAGTTTTTAATGCACTCATGTTTATTTTAATTCACATAGAGATATAATGGATTAATAAGCTGAGTAGGTTTGCTATGTTTAGAAATATGATAGTAAATAGGTTAGGAAATTCCGCTATTACATGTTTGATATCATTTTTGTATTCACAACAATATGAAATTCATATCTAGTGGTTATGGTGAAATCGGATGCTCTAACATATTTAACTGATCAATTTACTACATTTAGTCTACAAATTTCATTTTTTAATTTATTCTTAATTATATTTTGATATGTTAGATAAATTTTAGAATTAGTCTATTTTAGTATTTAATTGATTTATTAATCATCGATCTCCGTAGGACGATACTTTTTCTCATCATTATATTACTTGTTCGACACGTGCACTTGCGTTTAGAATTTCACGAATAATGCACGCGACGGTTACGCACCACTTTCCCAATCGATGGTCGTCACGCATACACACACCACTTTCCCAATCGATGGTCGTCACGCATGCATTGGGTGATTAGAGAGAGAGAGAGAGAGAGAGAGAGAGAGAGGATATCAACGAGAGGATATCAACGAAAAACTTTTGCCTTTCCTGGATATAGGCTTTTCCATGGTTGGTTTGACGCAGTGTAAGCGAAGTAGGAGAGTTGGGTGCTAGCTTGGTCTCCTGAGTGGCAAGACACTTTTGGCGTGAACGTGAAAGTAAGATTCCAAAGTGTGATTATTGGCAGCTATATTAAGAGAGGAGCAAGATCATCCTCACCTAGATAAAACCTGCGACTAATATTTTAGGATTGATTTCTGCTCTATCTTCTCAGATGGACCTCGTTATTATTACATGGATGATAAGTTTGTGACCCATTTTTCACAAGAGGGTTCTTCCCATTGGTTCCTTTTTTATCTCCACTGATTTCTCGTTCATAACGTTAGTCATTAGTGCACTCACTTTGTGCCATCATTAGCCCTTTTTCTGTCATCTTACTTTGGGTGGGCGGCCCTGTTTGGCATCAAAAGAACTGACATCTTCAGATAAAGAACTAAAACACCTCTTAAGACAACTTTAGTCACACATGGAAAATTGTTTTCATGTGAAAACTGTTTCCCACCTTTCCTTTACCTACCATACCACAAAAAAGCAAGACAAAATGTGCTTCTATCTTTAAAACAATACAATCACAAATATTTTCTAACTTATATTCATGTTAACAGTTTTTATTTTGAGAACCAAATGTTTTCAAATAAAAAGAGTGACATATATATATATCATAGTCTTTCCTCATCTTTAATAAATGAAAATTGAAAATATTATCACCAACTAAATGGATCTATATGTTTCACTCACAACTTATTCGTTAGTTTATCTATTACACATTGAAAGATAGTGGGATTCATGGAAGATTTCTTTTGCATCTTTTTCTCTGTTGAGGTCCGTCTTATGGAAAATGAAAGCACTTAACAAAAAAAGGCATATAGTTCGCCCAATTCTGGATGTGAAAAAACATTGTCTTTAGCTTGTCCAAACGGATAAGAATCTAGCACCGGCAGAATTTCCAGTCAAGACATTCATTTAAAGACAAATTATGGGGCTGAGTTCCTATGAACTCTATGTATCAATGGTCAGATGAGTTTATTCTTTTGAAGGTAAGAACAAACTAAGTTTAGAAATGTTTTAATCGATATCAACTAGGATAAGTATGTCTATTTATATCCTTCATTTCTATCGACAGTCAAAAAGTTTTGAAGAACTTTGAAGTATTCCCGCTCTTCGTTTTTCTTCCAAAACCTCACTCCAATAAAAAGTAACACCTTAATATATATGAAGGGACGATTCTACTCTTCCATGACAAAACACTGATGTTTTTTTCATGCTAATAGATCTCTAAAAGAGTTGATAAGTGTAAAGAAAGCTGTTGGTAAAAGAAAATTACAGATTACTTGATTCTTTGAAAACTTGTTAACTTATCAACATGTTTATGAAATTACGAACTCCATTTGATAGTTTACGAATAACCAACTTCTATTTGCATTTATTAGAGATAGCTGAACCATACCAACTCTTATACAAATCTACCAGTCTTTATTTGAATAACTTACCAACATTTTTTTGAATCAATCACTACTAGTTTTGACTTGCCAACTCTGTTTTAGTTACTTAACAACATTTATTTGTTTTTTTTTATAATCAATCAATTTTTATTTTGATTACCAACCTTTATTTGGCTTCTGTATTTTTTAATTTGCTATCTTTGAGTAATTGACTTTTATTTCTGACAGAAAACAGTCTTTTAATCTTTTAGCAACTTTTATTTAACTTTCGCAAAATGCTTTAAATTAATAGCTTTTATATATGAAATTACCAACTTCTGTTAGAGAAAATCACCAATTCTTCATAGAAAAGTCGATAAAACAAGAAAACAAAACAATGTCAGTAACTAACTCAAATTAGAGTTGGTGACCTAAATTCAGTCATAACTTAATTAAACAAAAATTGATAGATCATTCTAAGAGCTGGTTAATTTAAGCAATAATTAAGAAAGCTAAAGAAAGTTTGGTAACTAAAGAAAAATAAATATAGTAAGTCACTCAAACAAGAGTTGATAATTCATATATATAATTGTACCTTAATTGGTGAAAAAGTTGGTAAGTCACTCTAATTAACATCAATAGTTTTTAAAAAGAGTTTGTAAGGCTTTGCTAAGAAATGCAAGTAACAGGTTGTAAATGTAAATAAAAATTAAAAGTTGGCAAATTACAATGAAAAAATCATCTTTGGTATGTTTTTTAGTGATACTAGATGGTAATTTAACTAGGGAAATTTGGTGAATTCACTAATTTAGGTTGGTAATTTCTATGTAGATTTAATAAATGTAAAGGGTTGCTTACCAAAACAAACAAAAGTTGGTAATTTAACAGAAAAGTTCTTAATTAGGGAGAAAGACAATAAAATGCCAGTAATTAACTCATATTAGATTTAATAACCCAAACTAGTTGATAATTTAACAAATTTTGATAAGCCCGCTCAAATTTAAGTCGGTAATTTCATATAAGACTTAGTACATTCGAAGCATTAGTAAGTTTTGGAGATAAAAGTTGGAAGTTCACACAAAAATTGATATATATAATAAAAATATAATAAAAACTTTGTAATTACATAAAATCATTGATAAGTTACCAACACGTAACTTGAAAAGAAAAGTCATGGGTCTTTTTTTTTTTTTTCTGCCGATGGTTTTTATAAGCTTATCAATATTTATTGAAATTAACAAGCACAGAAAAAAATCCATATTTTTTGGCAAATCACATTAGATTTTTCCATGAAAAGTTGGGTGAAGGCTCTTTCAAAACCTCTCTATTCTATTATGTAATGGGAATTTTGCCAAAACTTCAACTTGACTAAATGAAACTCGTCAAAGTAAAAGGTTGGGCAGGGGTAGAGGTCATACGGATTGATCTAAAGGACTTACTTACTCGTCAGATCACGTGGTACCCACCGAGATTGGGCATGTCAAAACAATGCTGTCACTTCATCAGAAAATTACTTGATCAATGCAGAACAATTCTTATTTCGTTTTTTTTTCCCTTTTTGGGTCCGTACCCTTGTATTGTAATCCCTCCTTTTCATCTCACTGAACTTTCGATTCACTCGACAAGAAACAAGTGCTGAGGAAATTATATTTTTATCTTTTTGCTGCCGAAGGAGTAGTTGATGAAACCAAAGTCAAATTCGAGCAGGCACTTTTGAGTCGGCAACCAAAACGGGCATAAACAGTTCCCCGGTCAGCCTGCACTCCTGATACTGTCGGGAATATAATATACCGTGTTCACACTCAGAATTCGATTTTAATATCTCATGGCTGATTCGTGTTCACACTTGGGAATTCACATTGTCTTTATCTTTGGAAGATCTTCCATATGATTCAGATCTGTCAAGTAAACGTTCATCTTGTTCTGCATCGCGGATGAACCCTAGCTTTACAAGAAACTCACCAAATTTCTACTGGGAGACAGTTCTGTGTTATCATATGTTTCCACTAAGTTGATGTTGAGATGATATGATAAATAAAAACATGTCATCTTAGATATAATCGAATGTCTCACCTTTTTCTGGGTTTGAAGATAAATTTATCACGTTAAAGTCATCATCCATATTACCTATTTCCTCAGGGTAATCAAGTCGTGTATTTAAACCGTCGAATGATTTGTTAGTTCCACTGAAGACATAGAAAGGACGTTCATTACTTCTTTGCCGTAGATGAGCATAAACATGTGCAAGTATTTATAGCTGCCCGCTCTTTCGGTTCCTTAGAAAACTTCAATCAAATTAATATGTAGACAGACATCTCTTCTTAAAATGTGGCGACTCTCAATAAGTTTTATCGTGCACGCCTCTCACAGAGCAATGACATATCCACGTGATGTTGGTGAGCACAAATCACTAGGCCATTGGAACTTTTGCTATAACAACAAATAAGCCCGGAGAGTACAATCGCAAGAATGAAATTCAAAAGAATTCATAGAGGCGGCACAGGCAGTTGAGCATGTAGTTTATAACCTTACATGCAAGGTTACCAAATAACCATGTAGAGGCAGATTACAGTACTTGTATGCGTCTAACTTCTATTAAAAATGGCTAAGGGCTGTTAGCGCCTAATCTAGAGATGTAAATCATCTAAGGCACATTAGCATTGCCTACTCCTCTTGTTCTGATCGAGTGTTACACCAAATTTGTCCTCAAGAGAATGGATGGGATGATTCAAGTGGGATCCAATGTAGATTGACTTTTTATTTACTCATAAGATCCAAGTGATTCGATAGAGGGGGCGGAGACCACCATGGCTCATCTCTTCTCCAAAATCACTATAACCCTTATTAGTGTATAAACAGCTATCTCTCTCCGAGACAATCCTTAGGTCATTGCACCATTCGTGTGGGTTGAAACTTACCCAACAAGAAATTGTGATATCATAGGACCATTGTAGTAACGGCTGCCATTCACCAAGACCTTAGTTGTTGACTCTTCTATCATTATGTCACTAATTTTCTTGACTTCCTGACACTAGCCAAGTGTCAGCTCCCAACATGACTTATCATTTTGCAGAGATTTATGTTATTGGTAAGCAATCGCCCGACCTTGGTCACTGCAACCTCGTTTGTGAGGGGCACCCATTTTCTTGAAGTTATGAGGCTATTTTGTTAGGTTACTTAAAGAGAGTTGTCTCCCATCTAGTATCTATCTACCCTCCTGTGTCGATTTTAGGTACAGGTGCCCTATTGTTGAAGGTTGCTCAAGCTTTTCCTAGAAGTATGGCTTTGGCTACTTCAATGCCATAGCACTTGATACTTGAGCATTGGCTTGAGATGTTTTCTCTAACCCTTCTTACCCTTAAAAAAGCAAGGGCACCTTCCATCCTGGATTAGCTAATCACCATTTGCATAACCTAGACTACTCTATCCTTTGAGACCAAGGTAGCATGGAAATATTCACTTGTTGACCATCGACTACACAGTTTGGCCTAAACAAATTCTGTCACAAATTTCTTATCTTCACCACCTCAATCTACCTAGTCCCTTCACCTAAATCCAATGTCTGTCATAAAGAGTGGGTGGGATCACACCTTGCTAAAAAACCTCGGCGATGACAATAAATTTATCTGAGTTACAATGGAGAGACATCTTAAGCTCACTGTATAAGCATCTACATTGGATCATTAATCATGCTGAATTCAATGTATTTGAAAACTACTATAATTTGACACGATAACCTTCACACCAAGCTTTACATCAAGATCTATTTAATAATTAATCAGCATATTGCACTAGATACACTTACGCACTGTTGATAAGAATGAGTAAGGTTAGTATCGAAAAGTTACTCAGGAGCTTCTACAAGCAGCGCGCAACGTCAATGCAGAGGAATATCGACAATGTGGTCTAGAATGTGCACAGTACTTCCTCGACATGCATTTATCGAGCCACTTTATTCCTTAACGCAGCCCCAACCTGCCGAGACACATGACGTGTAAATAGCCATTTTCACTAGAATTTGGTTTGAGCTGCGTGTGAGAAGTTATAATGTATTGTTATACGGATCGTACCTTAGCTCCATCGAAATGTGTGCTGCTTCATTTACTTCAGAGCGTGAACGACTTGAATGCAAATGATGCTGCAAGTGTAAGTCACGTCGTTCGGCTAAAGTGTGCGGAACTTCCCTACTTGCAACTTCTCCGGAATCATTTGCATTCGATACCTATGATGGGAATCATAAACTGATATCGTTGTCTTATGTTGGAGACATAAACAGGATGCTAGGGAAGAGTTGCTACATAACGAGAGAGAGAGAGAGAGAGAGAGAGAGAGAGAGAGAGAGAGAGAGAGAGAGAGAGAGTACCTTTTTATTGAGATCTCCTATTTCTTCATTCAAAACCTGATGCTGTGGTGGAGGCAAAATTCAGAGATGTTAGGGCAGCGTTACCACATAATAAAAGAAAGTATTTACATATAGTAAGACAAGAGTATATAACGCAAAATTCAAACTAAAACATCAGCATCATAAATCAACGACATCTTACTAACAAAATTATAAGCTTTCAAATTATAAGCAAACAATGCTAAGAAATTGTTCTTTGGCACTGAGCGAGTCTTAACTCAATGGAAAGACCATATTCATGTTAAATCAGAAATTCTATGTGACGGAGCTAGTCAATACAGAAAAAATATATATATATGGACAATGCAATATGAATTTTTTTTTTGCAACGGGCGAAGAGGTGGTACAAAAATTTATGAAGTGTTTGGCAAATATTTTTGGGACTCTATTGGCCAAATGCTAACATTGTGAAAGCTAAAAGCCCAAGGTAAGTCCTAACTTACTTTGGGTTTTCTGTATTTTGGGAATACAAGTCTTCACATTCACCGTTCATATTCACATTTATTGTTCATCTTCCATAATTTGCACAGAGTAGCTGAGGTTGATGACCACTACTTGGGGTCACGCGACTCAAGCATCTGGATTGCGCAATCCAAGGTGTTGCCTAAGGACGCCTACCTTAGGCAATGAGGCTTGGGTCGCTAGGGCACCCTACCTTAGACAAGACTGTTCAGCAGCCAAATATAGCCGACAATCGAGCTCCACCGGATTTCATTTTGAAGTTTTTTTTTTTTAAATAATAATTTTAGCAAAAGCCCTTTACAAATGTAGGCTTAACCTAACAACATTTAAGCTAAAGTTACTTCCCAATGTACTTTAAAGTTATAATTTACTAAACATTATAACATTTTGGAAACTTTTTTTTTTTTATCCCAAAGGTATTTGCATTTTCTCATAGTCATTTCCTCAAAATCAAATCAAATGAAATTCAGAAACATTTGTGTACAAAAATATCTGGCAAGTAGAAGGAACAATTCAAGTCGGTGAGGAAAGGAATACGAGGTTTAACTGTGGGGGAAGCACATTAAATACTTCTTTATATGTTATTGTTGGCGGACAGCCTATTTCGCCATCCGGCATAAATGAACTTCTTGGACATTAATTAGGACTAAGTAGTGAGTGAACAAATGTTTCTTTCGTGCAAAAAATTGAATAAATGATCAAGGCAAGATCACAATAATCGATTCTTGTATTGAACACGAAAGCTCAGATGAAATTTCAACATATGAATACATACCTTCCTCATTCGGACAGCCTTCAAGCTCATCTGCAATTGCTTCTCCAGAATCTGCAAGTTTTCAACGCTTAAGGGGGACAGGCCTTCGCCCATCAGATGCCTGCACATTTATATAACAAGGATAAATCACTATGCTGACATACTTCTCACGTCCTGTAAATTTGATTTTGGGACTCTATAGCAATATCTTTGCAGTTATATTATTAACCGAAGTCACAAAAAGCGCAGGAAATTCAGGCAATCCATCTAAGAGCCAAAAGGGCGGTTTACTTATATGTGTTGCTGCTAAATAACTTATCGATTTTCTGGTTAGGTATTACTTGTGTGGTGTTAAAATGTGAGAAATGTTCACAAACTATAAGACCTAGTTTCAAACCACAACCGAGTCATTTCATCTAATGAAGACTGAGTTCAAGGTTGAAAATTGGAATCACCTGCGGTTATCCTGCACGTCGAGGAGTTTCTGCTTTAAATCAGCGACCTCCCTTTGCCGAAGCTAGCATAATGATCAGAAACTATCAAGTTAAGCCTCCATACTGAAGCGTCAAATCAAGCAATCATCCTTCTTATAAAATCTGTGTCACTGTACATTTACAACATATGTGAATATATATGATTCTAGGGATTATTGGTTCATTGAGTTTGATAACCAGTTCGATCTGGTTCCTCGCAGCATGTGTTTCTTGGGCAAGGAGAGAGCATGAGGACGTTTTCCATCGCTAGATCACACAGAATTCACAGGTTCACTTAAATAACTTTTCAAAGAGAACCCTAAGAGAACAAGGACGAGCCTTGGCTCTGGTAGACAAAAGAAGGAATGTAATCATGATACACATATTTACCTGGAGTTCTTTGACGGGATTCTTCTCTCCATGATGATCTTCTTTGGATTCAGTGTAGCGGTCGATCGTGGACCTCATGCTGATTCGGTTGGATATAATTTGAAAGACATATATTAGCAGATATGAAATGATTTGCAATACTCACGACAGAATAGGGCTCCACAAATAATTGAAGAACTGTTAAAAGAAATGACGCTGTGTGATTAGAGAGACAGAGAGAGAGAGAGAGAGAGAGACCTAGAGCTGGCAAATTCATGGAGCTTGCTGGTGCAAGAGAAGATGACGACACCAACCTCGGCATCGCAAAGAATGGAGAGCTCCTTGGCCTTCTTGAGCAGCCCATTTCTTCTTTTTGAGAAGGTCACTTGCCTGCTCGACGAGCTGTCTATCTTTTGGATCACAATCTTTCCTCTCCCCATATTGATCTGCACACTGATCTCTAGCTTGTCTCTACTAAAAGTTCTCTCTCTTGTTCAGGTGATCATATATCAACGCAATAGAACACCAGAGGGAGCTTAGAAGTCAGCAGATGCGCAGATCTACTCCAATATCTCTCAGAGATCTCAGGCAAATCGCCTCGGACGAAAGAGAAAGAATCACCTGCAGCTTGCTGATAAGCAACCAAGAAAGCAAGGTATCAAAGGGCTTCGCTCAAATGCTTTTTGATCTGATAAACTAATTGACCATTAGAGATCAGAGAAAGGAAAACTCAGATTCCAGACAAGAAAGAAAAGCAAGTCTCTTGTACAGCTTTTTGATTTATGTATCCCTTGAATAATGGTGCACATGACTTGGTAAAATCTCGTACGAAGGAATCAATAGTATTATAGAGCCGCAAGTCGCAACCATTTTGTATTTATTCTGACTGTCTTGATGTCCCGCTAACATGGCTTGACAAATCAAATCTAATTGAATCGTGGAAAAAGCCAATCAACGAATTTTTATAAAAAAATATTATGGTATAAAAATGACTTAGTAGGTACAGATTACGACAAGAAACAATTATAAAGTTCATCTCTAACATCCAATAACATCATAAATTCATTGTACAAACAATAAACTAAATTTATATATCGAATTATAATCGAGATAAATGCATTGAAAGATTACAAAGATTATTACTCCATTTCCATGAAAAGATTGATCCACTCGAGTCCTTTGTTGGCTTCAGAAAGCAAAAAATAACAAAGCATGTTGCATCTATGTAATTGGGCATCTAAATCAAATTAATTGCCACTTACAAAGTGGCCTTATAAGAATAGTCTAGGAAAAAGACTCCTCTAATAAAAATATGTGCATGCATATCGTATCACCACTTGCTTGTGAGCACCAAATTACAATTGACTTGACAGGACCGGTAACATCATTAGGGTTTGGCTTGTTCATATCGATATCGCAAATCACTCATTCATCATTGATATTTTTTCCGATCTACATACTTACAGAAACTCCAGCAATCATTCAAGGAGGACATCCTGATCGCTATAATTTTCCATGAAATTCAAGTCACGCCTCAACAGGGTCCATGTAAGCACTGGAAATCAAGTGTGAACGCATCGTTAATTATTTCGTTAATCATACATTAATCGATGAAAAACAGTGTGTTTGACAACAGATTTCCATCGCACCACTGTACTAATGTGAATGCGAATTATTTAACGGGAGGTTAACCCCCATTTTCCCTTATATCCATTCATTTATTTATAGGGTCGCTATTTTTGCACGTGCTTAATTAGCCTCGATTAGGGACATAATCGACTTGATCTTTGTGGACTTAATTTTCCCATACATCGATTAAGCCCCACCGGCGGCGGCAGGGATTGGGCCAGACGCAACGGCCAGGCCCAGAGCGATTGGGCCCATTAACGCACGACGCTAGCCTAACACCCCCCGGGGGAAAATGGATCGCGACCCGATTGGTGGGCCGCACCGAGCCCACGTGGTCCCTGGGGCAGGCAATCCCACCCTAAATCTCTTTCAAATCATAGTATACTACGACGTGTCCGTCTGATACTTCCTTCTCTCTCCTCTCTCCTGGAAGCTCGCGTTCTCCACACGACCCCCCATCGAAGCGTACGGCTCCCTCCGCTTTCCGAGGGGTAAGCGGAGCAGGCGGCGTGGGTTTCGGCGCCCGGAGAGATCCGCCGGAGCGGGGCGCAGCCCCGCTCGCCGACGGTGAGAGCTTGCATGGACCCGGGGCCATCTCCGTTTTCCGCGATCGCTCGTCGAGGTTTCGGGTTCGTCCGGGATTTGTTCCGTCATCGTCTTCTTCTCTTCTCCTTTCGGTGAGGTGGGTTACGGAGGAAAACGGGTTGCGGATGAGTATGTAGGAGATCGGAGATCGATCGCCGTTTCGCGGCGTGATGATTGATGAGCTGATGGGAATGGTCCGAGCTTTGGAGTCGGAAAATGGCGGCCGGGGTGCAACAAAAGGTGTTTCGTTGGAGCGGGGCGGGTGACGTAGCTTCTCAATGGACAGAAAAGCTCTGGACTTTTCGCCCTACTGGCACTGAGGTAGCTTCTCCATTTCCGCCGCCATCTCTCGTTTTTGGCTCCGCCGTCGGACCGAGGTCAGTTGCGTGGTGACTCTTGCTGGGGATTCTCGCGTCGGACAAGTATGCTGTTCACAGTACGGAACAGTTGAAGGGAGGAGTGGTTCTCATTTCTTGTTCGTGATTTTCTTCAATCTGCCTGTTTGATTGGCAACGCCCGTTCTAATTCGAGCGCGTTTATCTGGTTATAGATAGGTTTGAGGCACCGAATGAGTCGATGAGTTGAGCTCTAGTTCTTAGTCTTCTTGGTAGCTGAACTCATCCTTTTCTCCGTTCGACATTATACTTTCTGAGGTTGCTTCTGCTGATCTCCTCTCTCGTCGGCGCTCTTCCTCTGTCTTTTCTTGCATTGGATCAGTTTTGAGCTTGCTCGAGAATTGATGGCCTTGCTTGAGAGCTTTGAGGACTGTCAAAAACGAGTCTTGATTCTGAACGGCCGTATCATATCCTAAGAACACGGACCGCAGATTGCAATTCTCAAGTTATAATATTTATCCAGGAATAATAATATATGCTTGTTTCAGTAATCTAATCCTGTTTCCGTGGTTTAATCCTGTTCTTTCTTCACTTTGCTTTAGATAATGAATGACCATTACTCCAAGTTTGTTCTGCATTTGCGTCCATTGTGATGTTTTTATCCTGTGTTGTGGAGTAGCTAACATGATGTATCAGCCACCCCAATTAGATCAAAATGCCAACCTCATTCAGTGGGAGAGTGCTTGATCATTGATGTTGTTACAGTCAGGTTGAACTGCTGGGAAGCTGTCTTGGTGGAGATGGAGTATGGAGGAACTACATTAGTGGGCCAAGCTGATGCCTGTGGGATAGAGCAGAGCCTTTTTTGTCAGCTCTATTGAAATGTAAGTGTGATAGATATGTCAGTTCCTGTTGGGTGTATTGAAACTTCATTCATTCAACAATAGTTACAATACTAGACTAAAGTAAGAAAAGACCAGTTCATCCTTGAAATTTAGTGAAGGATGAAAAGATTACTGTCTTCTTCCATTCTTGACTGTAATATTCAAATTCTTAATGTTGCCAATTAGCAGCACACCCTTGGAACTTTCATCACTTCAACACGAATTCCATTCTTGGTTCCTGTTAGATCCTATATTGTGTCTTTTTGCCAGGTCTGATAATATCTAAAACCAACAGATGTGTTTTTCTGTTTCCTGTAGGGTCCATGTTTTTGTTCATCATAGGAGGACTCAATAGAATAGTTCCGGAAAATTCTAGGCTAGACATTGCTCTACGTGTACTTATTATGTGGTCGCACATTGCCGTTGTGTAATTTCCATGGGAGCTGTTTTTGCTTTAATTGCAGGATTTCACTATTGGGTGGGTAAAATCTCTGGTCAGCCATACCCTGAAACTTTTGGCCAATTCCAATTTTGGATCACTTTTTTCAGTGGTGACAATCCTCTAGATGTAGCATTTATGTATCTCCTCGTTCTTAATGCTGGATTGGGGGATGCATCAACATGAGTGATGACATATGAAATTTCTTTAAATCCTCTATATTTGCTTTCACTGATAAACATGTTTCTTGCAATTATTATTAATCTCAAAGTGTCTGATGATGTGCTGATGGGTGCCTTATGCACCCTCACATGGAGTCTGCTGTTTGTTCCTGGAGACAATGTACATGCTTTAGTAATGATTTAGAAATAGTTGAACTCTTTATGCACTTGTTATTTTTTTTACTATTGTTTCCTTTAGTATCTTTAATAGAATATTCTAACTGTAAATTGATTTGCAATTTATTGTGGCATGGTGGTTTACATTCATTCTCTGAAAAGATCTCCTGAATTTGTAATGAATTTTCACTGTGGTTTCCTTTTATTGGCTTGTTTTACGTATTTTGTCTAAAGTTGTGAACCAACTTTATGTGAATGTATGCACCTTCTTTGGTGACAGAGGAAGTTTCTTCTCCCTATAGAAAAAGGGCAGCCCAGCGGATGAAGTTCCCACTACACACAATGTCTGGGAAATGGTCGAACCACTTTGGGTCTAATGTGCGTAGCCTTACCTTGCAATTTTTGCAAAAGGCTGTTTTTGCGACTCAAACCCATGACCTCCAGGTCACACAGTGACAACTTTAATGTTTGCGCGAAGGCTTTGCGTCATTTCTCCTAAATCAGTTTGTTCTTCTGTATACAAATGTATCAAAACATAGCTAGAACAGGCAGCATAATCTACCAGTAACATCCATTCATAGATCTCAACAAGCCTGAGATGAGTAGGAAATTTAATGAAAAAGTTGCCTCCTTTATTTTGCATATATAATCATACATAGCAGTGATATTCATTCAGAGCAATCTGAAATCATGGGACATCATAGAATCACACCATGCCTCAAGGTACATCCGCCAGAATGTCTTTCAGAGTCAAATACGATATCTCACTCATGGAAGCTTGACAGTTTCTTCTCTGCTAATTGAGGGTGATGAATGTCTATCTAGCACCCTTAGCCACAAACTGCTGCTATTGCAGTTGCAATCTGAATTCAAAAGTAAATAGTAAGAGATATGGAATGATATGGTTATGAGGATTAATGTTGCACTTTCTGAAGTCTAGTTTACCCCAATCTTGTCACTTTTGCTGATTTCCCACTATTTTCAGGCCTTGGTTGGCTTAACTGGAGATTCATGGGTGAATGTAAGTCATGCGCATCACTTGTATTGTATGATATGTAGCAACTGCTTGCTTGAGTCACATCACTTGCCCCATAAACCTGAGACCAAAACATCCTTTCTATTTAGCCAAAATATAGTTTGAATAATGGGCCACAGCTCAGAGATCAAGATATGCAAGCAGATGACTTGAGATCGCATAGTTTTTGGATGAAATTAGGTGTTCATAAGATATTTTTTTTATCGATAAGATTGTTGGAGTGAATTATGTTAGAATTTCCCTTCATGGTATTATTTTATTAGATAGAAAAGCTCTATGTTGTCTCATTAGTACCTTGTATTGTAGTTCTGTGTTTTCATGGCCAGTAAGATTCACCTTCTTATGCATATCTCTATTTTCCTGATGCATGAGATCTCCCTGAAAGGAATTGAATTAGTGCTACTTGATGTGAAATCGGTGGAAAAGAGTTTGTGGGTAGGAGATTTCAAACTTTCATAAAAACCTTTCTGTTAAGCTCTCTTATTTCGTCGATCAGAATTTGATCCTGCATGGGAAAACAATACAATTATGTAAGTATGTATGCATATGGTGCAGAATTCAATGGACTTAGAGCCAATCAGGGGTCGAGCAGGGATGCACAAAAAGGAAATTGGTCGCACCTTTTTCATCCGAATACCCTTCAAGCTCATTTCCAATTGGTTTTCCAAATTCTGTAGTTCTTTTACACTGAGACCAGATAGTTCTTGTCCCATTAATTGCCTGCATGTATGGAATGAAGAAAAGAATTCACATTGTTGACTCTTGGCGTGATGTATTCTTATAGTCGGATTGAATGAAGTACCCTTGAACTTATCCAGTACCATAAGTCTTAGTCTTTGAGACCTTGAATTGAGCATCATCTACTTAGCAATCTGTTATATCTCACTGCACATTTTGCATATTGTGATATCGGTGCAAGTGACAAGTATGTGTGTCATATCCTCATTCATTTCAGTGAGAGATGAATTCTCAGGAACGGGCCATTATCCATCTATAGTTTGCACTCTTCCATTTTAATTGTCAACCTGTGTCGAGTCTTCTTAGTACAGTCAAAAGTTGTTCTCATAAGTGTTTATGCCAGCCTCCTGTTTTTCTAGCAAGACCACTACATAAAACAATTTCAGGGCTGCTCTTAATTCTGTTTTCTTAGGCATAAGAAACGTGCCACTTCAAAAGTTTTCCCAGGCATACGAGATGTTATACCTGTGACATTCATGCAGATGCTGCAGTTGTTGCCTCAGGCGTGCTGCCTCCATTTGCCAGAACTAGTGAATAGAAAAACGAGATCATTCTCCTTAGTGTGATACAAATGATAACTGAAGCATCCAGATTAGTCATGTAAAAATTTGTCCCTATCATATGGATTGAACATTTAAATCAGAGATCCCTTACTAATGCATTGAGGACAGATGACTTTGAATGTAACTAGCACGATGATGTAGAGTAACTAATATATTTTTTTTAAAAAAAGGCATCGCATGACTGGGACGTGATGATGAGTTGCTAGAAGATCGAGACCTATCAGCTAGATGGAGAAATATTTCTTCTGATATTTTCACCTAGAAAGCTAATCAGAATAACTTGAGTGTTACCTTGACTTCTGAATCTGGATTGAGAAGTTGATATTGTTCCTCTTTTAGCTTTTTGTAACGGTCAACTAGAGTAGTCATGCTGTCGAGATCAAAAGAACAGTGAATCAACATAAGACTCCCTGAAAATTATGATATGCCGTTATATTATTGCTACGGCTGCATACAAACCATAAGAATGCAATATTATAGAGCTGAAGTCTTTCTGGAGTGTTATGTGGCCTACCAAAAACTTCTGCCTAGAGTTGGTTATATATTGGAATTCCTAGTTTCTTGTCAAAATCCATACTTTTCATTTGCTCATCTACTTAATCCATTTTTGCCCATAGCTATTTAGTAATGATATCTTCTGCAGCTTTATCTTTTCCTTAGGCTAGTTCATGGGAGACTTTGAAAGCTGAATGCAATGTCAAAGAAACCGTTGGATCAAGCAGCAGAACATTTTCGATTGCCTAAGTGTCCTAATGAAGAACAAACATGGCCAAACTTTTGATTTCATATTCAATTCATAAATTTTTTTGCTTAACATGTTACAATAATCACTAATTACCGATTAACTCAGTTTGGTCAGGCTAGCAGAATGCAAATATGTCGGTTGAGGAACGTTCTGATGGAACAACTTAAGTTGCAAGAAATATCCACGAGCACTCCAAGATCAACCGTATAACTATTTCATCTTCCACGTGCTTTTTTAGTTTAAATTCATCGAACCCTTCGTTATAGCATCACTTCAGCGTTTTGAAAGCAGCAAACAACATGCTCTAAAGCACCACCAAGGAGGGACTTAGTTGGAGTCTGTCTTTGAACTGATTATCAGAGCTATGATGCATATGAAACTTGCACCACCAAGGAGGGACTTAGTTGGAGTCTGTCTATGAACTGATTATCAGAGCTATGATGCATATGAAACTTACTCTATCTAACAATCTCTCAAGAGAAAGACGTTGCGTGTGCCAAGCATGCATAATAAAGCAAGGCTCATCTCCTAACACAGAGGTTATCCAATCTGCAAGCTTTTTCCAGATTTATTGACCATTCTATTCCATTTAGGAATCAAATGTTTTATGTTGTTTAATGCAAACTAGGGTTAGGTTATTAAGACGTTAAAGGTATATGTTCCTCACATGGATCTGTTATCCATCTCGCGGAATCATGAGTAGCTCTAGGGTTCAATTCCTTACGATGAGTGGACAACATCACTTGATAAGACACAAATTTATAGAGTTGAAATATGATGCAGCCAAACGCAACTCTCTTGGAACCGGCATATTTTTTATATGTTTTGACACATTCCTAATGTTTAAAAAAATAATAATCATATTAAAATACGTTTTGTAATTAAATGAAATGACACAAAAATCACCATAATGGCAAAAACATGACACGAGTTGGTGGTATAGTGTTCTATGTTCTTACAACTTAAAGAAATTGTCCAACCAATTGTTAACCTATTGTATAGGTCTCGAGCAAATCGTAAACTTTTCTTCTTCTTTTTTCAAGTTAGTCATAAGCCTTTGCACAAAACGTTAATGTAGTTATACTAGTAAATTTTCACTGAAAATTACTGATGTCAAAAAAAAAAAAAAAAAAAAAAAAAACAGCCAGCAATGATCATAATGTCAATTTAGCTATTTTAAGTGAAAATTGATCAGAATTGCTATATTGGAATTTCGCACAAAGGTTGATGAGTGAATTGTCAAAAGAATCTTAACTTCGAATTGACATCCATACAATAGTTTTAGAGTTGATTAGGTAATTTTCTTCATAAAACTTTAGTGAAAAATCCTAAGATATTTCTGTCGATTCTTATAGTTAGTAAGTAATGTTAAAAATTCAAAGTTAAACCAGTTATTTCACTTCCGTACATTCAAAAAGCATAAAACTAGTTCAATATGGATTCATTATTCTTATACTATGCAAAAGAGCAAAAAAAAAATTGGATAAGTGTGAGTCCTACACACCCAAAAACCCCTCTCCAATACCAGCACCTCGTTGGATGCTTGATGCTATAAGTTACTCTATCATAAGGTATTTAATGAAAGTTATGCATCTTTGGGAGGTTTGACAAACTGTAAAGAGAGTAGAAGTTGGCCTAGCATGAAGAAATTCATTGAGGATATAAGACAGATGAAAACGAAGAAGCAGTCAAATATGACCCAACGCCGAGAGAAGAGTGGAAGGTCTTGGCATTTCAAAGCAATAGGCCTATCTTCTTCCAAAAGTCATTTGAATGAAATCTTAGAGATGAAGAAAATTTTATATTAGTGGATCAATTAAATAGCAAAAGGATAGTTAACAAGGCCATCAAAAAGATGAATGGATAAGCAGTCAAATTTATAACCCTATGTGAATAGAAGAGCAAAAGGTTTTGGCATTTGAAAGAGATAGGGATATTCCCGTTGAAAAGTTTTATGAATAAATCAAGAGAGGTGAAGATGGGAAAATTTGCACAATCAGCGCCAAACCTATTAAATGGAAACCAATCGATTTGTATACATTTGATTGAATTAATGTAGTCCTAAACCTATGAGAGACAATACAATCAAATCCTCTTGGTTAAATCTCACTTGATTCATATGATATAGTAGTCCAGTTATCGCAGGGCTTCCGACATGTAACGGCAACAACCTGACGTGAACTGATTTTTAACAAAATCACGCTGTCTTTCTTAGATAAATGGCGCCATTTCTTGGAGCCCTCCGACTGGAGGAACCATTAAACCCAATGTTAATGTAGCCATTTGCTATGGTTCTTCTGGCGAAATTGTGTAGGTAGGTGTTGCAATTATAACTCGAGATGCTAATGGGGAACTAGAAGATGCCTGGGGCAAAGTGTTTCTCCGGGTTCGATCATTCAAGCTGAGGGCAAGACTGGAATAGGGGTTTCTTGAGGGAATTAGGTTTGAGTATGAGGGATTGATTAGGCAATTTAGAGGCTGATTTCGGGCTATTATGCAAGACCAACAAATGACGCAGTTTATCTAAGCAAAAATGGCATCATTTGGTTGAAATGCAACCCACATCATCCTAACGCCACTAAATGTGGGACGGTTGGTGATGACTAGACTACCGCAATCAGATTAATCAAGCAAAATTTAGCTGAGAGGACTTGATTGCACTTTCTCTCAAAGATTTAGCACTACATTAGTTCAATTAAAAAATTTAAGACGTAATTGGTTTCTATACAAGAAGTTCAGGACTGACTGTACAATTTTTCCTAGAAAATATTGTAAGGGATGTTAAGAATTCCGTTATCAATAAGGAGATTGGATCTTCATGTTACAAAATGAAGTTATGACCTTAAGGAGTCATGAAGCATATGTTCAAGCAAGAAGCACGGATGAATTTTATTTTCTATGGAGAAAGATCAATATGGTAAAAAGGGAGAGGATATTTTCGGGAAGCTAAGAGGATCTACATGAGGATTTCCACAGTTTTTCTTAGATATGGATTGAGCATATGTGTCACCCTAGATGTCATCAAAGGATTTTTGAGAAGAGATATATATGTTGTAGTGTGCATGCAAACAACTATGATCTTGTATGACAGAAGACCTCATGCAGTGACCTGATTTCCTGACAGCAGTAAGGAGATATCGAGGTTGTGCTTTAATAAGCTAGATAGGTAACTATTGCTTCTATCAAAATCATTTCTTTGGAATTCGAACGTTTTTTCCCTTATATGAAGGTCATGTGTTGATGTGTATGATAGATAATTCTTGCTTTTATGAAGTTTCTTCACTGAATTTTTGTCATTTCTTGGCAATATGGAATAATTTATGTTTCATGTTTCAATAAATAGTCATCTTTGAAAAGTACTTTAAATTCTAAGTACCTTGCCTTCTTAAACATTACACATTAATCGATGAGTATTCAATGCAGGTGATTATATGTCAACATCCAAAAAATAGTCCAACATATAATCTGGAATTAGAGAACGCTTTCACTAGCAAAGTGCATCAAGTACTACCTTAGGAAACAATTTAAAAGTAAATGATAATAATAGGAACATATATGGTGATCATTTCTAAAAGGAAAACAATTGACGTCAAATAGAAAAAGTTAAATATTGTCTTTGTATACTGTCTTGCGTGTACCAAAGATTTATGCTAATAACAGAGCAAAAGTTTGAGAGTGAGTTGAGAACCCCAAAATAAGGAATCGTGAATAGAAGTTATGCCTAAAAGTTTCATTCTCTATTAGAAGTAAAGATCTAAGATAGTTGGAAATTATATCATAGGAAGAACAATAATACGATTTTAAATGATTATTTTCTCTTTTCTAATGTGATATATTGTTCAATTGGACCAATTTATATATGCTTCCGAACCAAATCTCTGTCTTTAATTGAAGGCATGCCATCATTCATACCCAAAGTAAGGAAGTCAATCAAGAAATGAACCTTTTATACATATTCAAAATCAGTCTTTTGTATATTTATTCCAAGAAGAAAGATCAAAGCATCATGGTCTCCTCTTACCTCCATAGAGCAGTAAAACAATCAGTGAACCGAGGGATTTATCGTGGGTGGCGATACTAAAGAAAACTTTATCTTACCAAAAGTGCTTACCATGTACACAATTGATGCAATCTAAGGCAAATCATACAAGGGAAATGACGCAGAATTACTTGGCTTTAGCCATGAATGACTAGGGAAATCGAAGGAAGACAGTCATTTTAGACCAATTTGTCCCTTTATTTCTTCTCGTGAAAAATAAATAGATAGATAAATATACATGAAAGCAGATGGTCATTGGCAGCATTTTTGCTGGCCAAGCCTTCTAAAAAAAATTCTCGAGCAAAGAAGCAATACAACAAAAGATAGGAAGATGTAAATATGCAAAAATAGAATGAATGTTATCAGGCATATGCGGGTGAAAGCAGGAAACAAAAACAACTGAATTTGCACGATGCAATTACATCGCTGCTGTCGCTAATCCGAAAGTTCCAACTATTAACACCAATTTATCAGCTGAACTATACTGGGGGAGAAGAAAGGCAGCTAAAGAAAAGCAAAGAAAACTAAGATCCGAGGGCCAAAACAAGAAAAGAAAGTATGTATAACAATGGTAGAAAGAGAGAGAGAGAGAGAGAGATAGAGAGAAGTGATGATATCTAACCTAGTGCTTGCATATTCATAGAGCTTGCCAGTGCTGGAGAAAATAATGAGCCCGACCTCGGCATCACACAGAATCGAGAGTTCTCTCGCTTTCTTTAGCAACCCACTTCTCCGCTTCGAGAACGTCACTTGACGACTTGTCGTGTTGTCAATCCTCCTTATCACAATCTTCCCTCTCCCCATCTTTGAAGACCAAAACCCACCTCTCTAATCCCGGCAACAATAGCTCTAGGGTTTCCCTTATCTCTCCAATTATCTGTCAAATCGATGAGTAGAGTAAAAAAAAAAAAGGAAAGAAGCTTCTCCGTCAACTATACGCTCAAGAGATCAAGAAAGCATACGGGGCGAGAAACCATCACTACAAGTGTGAACCGAACAAGGAAAGTATATTCAAGATCGAAAGATGCAGTTGATTGTCGAGAAACGAGCGCCGTGACAAAGCAGGAAAGACAACAGAATTCGAAGCAACAGCAAGAACAAGTTAAAGAAAGCTTACTGGTTTGCAGGTGAATGCTGGACAGTATGTGCGACGGCAGACTAACGCCTTCAGGAAATAGTTACGGGGGATTTATAAGTAAATAAAGCGTGTAGAGAGAGAGAGAGAGAGAGAGAGAGAGGGAGGGAGAGAGGGAGAGGGAGTTATCAATTCTGGGTCAAGAAAAACCGCTAATTTGCAAGAAACATGGAGCGGCTATCTCCGCTCGTAAAACCGCCTGGTGGGTTTTAGTGTCGAGACCCACCCGCGCGAGTGCCCGATTCATTGGTTACTCGCTCTGACGAGGCAGCACCAAGCCTAGCCTCCCGAGACAGGATCAGGGCGTTGTCCGAGCTTGCAAAAAGAGATCCCCTGTCAACAAATGTCGGCAGCCGGGGGCGAGTATCGAAGTTCTGTACTCGAGCGAGTGGGGAGAAAGGAGGAGGAAATAGGAAGTCTACGGTTGATGTTTCGATGGGGACCGACATCTTTTTTAGGCAGAGCTAATAGATCGCTGACACGTCATGTCCGAGGAACCAATCGCTTCCCTTGTATTTCTCCACCTTTCTTTTTTGCGTTGGTGCCTTGCCCTTCCTTCTTGTCTTCTCATGACAAATGTCACCGAGATTTGGCGAGCGCATTTCACCAATCACCTCAGAGAATATCGATCAAAACATGTTATTTATAAACTACAGAACGAGGTACTTATCCGTGATTTCTTCTCATGTGATTTGACTTTCGAAGGCGTTAAGAGAACTCTCCGTCTAAGAGAAACAAGCGTAGTAATTGCATTCGAGGTCCGCCTCCTCTTCCTACTTCCATAGAAGGGTCGTCATCCTTCTTTTCATATTAGCTAGGCGGAATCCAACCTAGGGTAAGAACAAGATAGGTATAGTTTTTGCTATGAGGTTTTGGTGGCTCAAACCCGTCGCCATACTAATCACCAAACTTGTCATAAAAAGGCTTTATCTCAATTTTGAGTTCTTGTAAAGGCAATACTTTCTATGGTTGTGTTAGTCTAGCATAGCAATAATGTAGATACAAGATGATAGGTAGATCATATTGACTAAAAATGAATCAATCGGACATTTTGATAGGCTCGGGTAGCCAATTTTATTTTTAGGGAAAAAAACGTGTGGCAATAGTATGCCGGCAGTTATTAAGAACGATAGGCTAACAATGTGACTAATCGCAAGTTTCTCTTGTGGAGCTTGGCCTTTTGGAAATTATTCTATGTCTAGCTTAGTGTTAAGAACATTGCCCCAGTAAAATGCATCCAAATTGAATTTGCATTTGAAATCTTTAAAACCATCTCTAACATTGGCTTGTTCATGCGTCACTACAAAATGATGTATCCGAAGTACGAAGAAATTCTAAATCCTCAACTTCAAATGAATATTTTCTAGATTATTATTGCAACTGCTCAAAAATCCATTGAAAAAATTGAAAGAAAAACTAGACTAGGTGCCGCAGGTAGGGTGTGCTTTAACCAGTGGATTTTTCCCTCAAAGAGGCAATTATATATGCTTTTCGCAACAATGACTTCGGCATTGAGCAACTCGAAGTGGCATTCCACTTGATATTGAAGAGTAATAAAGCCAACCAAAGTCGATGATTATCACAATATAAAATGACTTTTGTCTTTGGGACCTTTATCTCGCCACTGCAAAGTTTTTGACTAAATCAAGAAGATAGGCTAAGAAAGCTGCATTCTTTGGATTTTCGCAAGTATGTGGGGTGATAAAGAAGAAAGTATCGTGCAACTAAAAACCCTACTTTTTGCACTAATTGTTGCTTTCCTATTGCTGGCTAGTTTGGTTGGAGGTTGCAACTGTCAACCATCAAGTCCGCCCAAAGTGAAATCAAGAAAACGTGTCGCCAATCTTTATTACCACTTGATAGAGTGAATGTTGTGACTTACTAAAAGCTAGAATTAAATATAGAATGGACTCTTCCCACTTGCTGTTGGAATGCATAAGCAAATCATATATATGATATCAACTCCCTAGATTGTTGGGAAAGTCCATAAGTTGGGTCATATGATTTACTTTGCCAATTAGGGAAAGTCCGAGATCTGAACATTGCGAGCAAGATTCCAACTTTACCATCCGCCCTTATATGCGGATCAAAGGAATAAGGATCTTTGCTATGTGAAAACAGAATTAACTAGCTATTGAAAGGAAAGGAAGAATATAATAAAAAAAAATATTTAAAAGTGGTCCAGCTCTAAAAATCACTAAATTCATGCTTGGCTGGGTTATGGATATATAGAGAGAGAATCTTAATTTTTTTATTCATATATTATATAGATTTTATGTAGTTTCATTAGGTAAGAAAGATTGTATCTGCTACAAATCGAAAGGTTATACGCAAACAAAGTTGTGACATCAAATATCTTATGAAAGCTACTATATAGGGTAGAGTTCTAATTCGAAATATACAAATTAGGGTTGCTGTTTTGGGTTTGCGACAAACACGCTGCTCTTGCTAAATTTTGTAGAAGTGATTAATGTTGTTAAATGAAGAACAATGCAGGAGATATTAGATCGAGGTCCTCATAGAATTCTTTCTAGGACACAGTAATGTGCTAATCGTGAATCTTATTTAGAATGTTTATCTGGAGGTTTTGAGGATAAACGTCCAATCTTGCCCAGATCTTGTAAGTACATAACCATATTGTGGTTAACCTATTCATCTATCCTTTTGCCTTAAAAGTAAAACTACTAATCTATTCTCATAAGCAAGGAATGGAAATATTTTCATGACACCAACCCTAGGACACCTGAAATTTCACAGCTCAAAAGAGAATTCTCGGGGATCCTAAAATATTTATCTAATTTAAATAACAAAAACAAAAAGGGTGCGTACAGATGATTTCGCAGCGCAAACCGACACTTATCATCAACCCCTACAGTCTCTCTGACAAGGTTTACTAAATAAGCAAATTCAATTCTAAATCCCAGAATAGACTAAAAGTAGGATGCGAGCGAAATGCAAAAGTTATTACTAAATCTGCTATTTTGACGTAATGCCTTACGCAATTCTTCACGCAGCTTATCTCAATACGGGAACATTTGTACAGTAAATCACGACAACGCAAGTGATCTCAGCTTTCTTGCATTAAACTATGTGTATCACTCTACTTTATTTAGTGCAATTGTACCGTCTCACACTCCACGAATCTTTAGTCTATTTGGGAATCGGTTTTGAAAATAAGTTGTGATTGGTGGAAACCCATGTGAACGAGATTCTGCAGATAGGTAGAGAGATATGATCTTTATTCTACGACAATGGTGGACAATTTAATATGCAAAACCTAGGATTTTGGGAACATACAAAAAGACCCCTCCTAGGATTTGTAAATATTTATTAGCTTGCAAGAACCTTGGACCCAAGTGCTAATTGGCCATGCGTCAATCATCAAGAAATCATGCAACCTCATGGACCAAGCAAGAGTAAAAAGCGACTTGCTTTGATTGTATAGTTTATTGGAGGATCATTATCCCAACAGTAGCTTGACATATATTCAATTCTTTTTCAAGTCATGCCATCAATATCAAACCTTGGCAATTTAGATTATTAGAAGCAGTGGGACCTAACCCTTGAATAGATTACTTCACGGGTACGTGATTCTCGCGAGACTTTTATTCAGTATATTGACAATGTAAGTCGACGGGTATAGTGAAAATATAGTAACATGTGTACAGTTTTTAATTTCGGTATCGATATCGGTGGTGCTTTTACTGAAAGTGCTTCTTTTTTGAAGTTCTATTCGGACCTCCAATTGAGGTAAAGAGGAAGCATCGTGGGTGTTCTATACTTTATTGACTTGCCTTTGCTGACCTTTACTAGATTGGTCAAATTTACAACCTTGAATGTATCAATACTTGGCACCATACAAGATCTAGGCAAGGATGACCCGCTGCCTAGGGACTATAATTAAATCCTAGTTTGACTCATAGTGATCAGAAAAAGGGAAATTCACACACTTTCTTGCAAGTCCGTTCTTGTTGGATTGACCAATTAGGTATCATCTTTTGAGTCTAAGCCTAACAGCAAGGATGGTCTACTTTTTACTACACACGAGGAGTTCTGAACTTGTTGAACTCAAGTTGGCCTCTCGTTCTTTGTTACACTTGGCATTAGTGTGTAGAGAGAGGACCACACGGTTTGTGCACATTACAGAGAATTATAAACTCTATGGAATATAAGGTACACCAAAGATCACATATTCGCCACTCTTTTTGAGTCTCTTTGCTTTCTCCATTTTCGAAAACCAAAGAATTTCTAAACAAGAACCTAAAAGGTGTCGTAGTCAAGTTATGGAAGCAACTTTCTCTATTGTGACCCCAACATCTAAAAAGATGCATATGGCATGGATCAACAGGTCGTGCTTTTCCCATTTAGAAAATCTCGTCCTGAATTTACGACATTTGAGTTTGAAGTTTCAGAAGTCATAATAGCAAGTGGGGGTTCGATGTCGTAAAGTACGAGGATTATTCATGAGGATAGATTAAAAGTCTTATTTTAAAGACCCATTCGCAAGCTGTAAAGGGCCTTTCTTGAGTGATGTTTCCAATTATAAATTTTTCCCCTCGTGAATCTCAGCAACTTTCATCACGCCGAGCCGTACTGATTTCCCCATTTCTTAAATTGAGGCTACCCATCTCTCTCTCTCTCTATCGCGCGCTCGCGCATGAGTTAAGCTGGTACTTTCTGTTCCTAAGTACGATTTTTTGCCCCCTTTCTGACCGCTCAAAACTCTTTCACCTTTTTCACCCAAAAAAAAAAACTCTTTCACCTACTCCGAAAATTCCAAATGAAGCATGCACATATAGTTACAAGTGAAACTCCCTTTTTTTTTTTTTTTTTTTTACCTGTGGAACCCCGTCAGCCCGTTAAAATCATTCGCCCCTCTCAAATCTCATTATTCGCACCTTTCCCCCAAGGCAAGGGGTTCTTATCCAGCCAGCTTGTGACAAATCTCATTATTCGAATCAACAAATCTCTATGAATCATTATATTATAAATTCGTGGGGACATCGTGCGGATCTCACGGACTTAAATAGCATGGAATATGCACTTTACAGATAAAAATCAAACTTGCCGAATACTTGGGCCCTTTAAAATAATAGATTATCTGTTAGTGGAGTTTTATCATTTTGCAATATGATAGACACAAGAGAGAATCCAATAAAAATAATTAAACATTTCTCATTAGGAAGGAGTAGTGCACCAAAAAAAAAAAAAAAAAAATCTTTGGAGTGACTTTCATTCTCTTAAGTGGGCTTTGAGCATTAGGTTATTGTACTCTTGTTCAATATACTCTAAGGATAGGTAGATGTTAGATGTTCTACTGTTACATCTCTTTATGTTTCCTTTTTCCCCCAGTGAGCTGTTACCATACCTTAACCTCAGCTTTCTGGGATCCTCTCGTGAGAGAACTCTGAGACATCTTTTCTTTGTTCCTAAAGGAAGGCCGTAAAGTTCAGAGCAGGTGCCTGTCTACCTGCACTAAGTAAGGCCATTCTGCTCTGATACACCTGTACTTGCCATGGACATTATATGAACAGCATGCTTTGTACGTCGTTCGAGAAGGGAAAAGCGGTTTGGTTTTATGATATTTTATCGTATCTTTATGTTGCCAATCGAAGGCACTTTTGGCCAGCACAGTGCTTCACTGGACAGATGTATTTTATGGGATCGCTTATATTTCGAGGTAGATCTTCTCAAATGACTTTACAGAGAGCATGAAGTATCAGTTTGATTTTCCTTTATGTCTCGTTCCTTTAACAGGATCGCTATGGTCTCGTGAGTCGTCATCTAAAGATCAGAACTTCCTCAGTTTAGGTGGGCTTTCTAAGATCCAGCTCTTCTCCAGCCCATAATTCACTGCAGAGGATTAGCCTACGACAACAAATGGTTGCCCTACAAGATTGACTGTGAGACCTAAGATCAAGGCCGAATTTGAGCCCCATTCGGTCCAATCACGCCGGAGTTCCTAAGTTCAGTTCAACTTACGAAACTTGTCTTAATAACTTACCTTGAGTTACTACGTTATGTTGCCTGCTGAATGAACAGTTCGTTCTATACAAAAACAAATGGCATGTGACTTTTTTTCCTATGTTCAGATTCTCTTGTTTTCATCAAACGCTTGCACATTGGATTGAATCTCACGTCTTTATCTGAAACTTCTCTTTAAGTGAACAAGTGAAGTTAACCTTATACGACTCCTTTTTGAGCCACTAAATATGGAGGTTATCTGATATAGCTAGTACGAGTATCTAGAGGGGGGTGAACAGGTATATAAAAGATTTTTCTTGATAATTGCACAATACTTAGGCAGTTGAAGGATTTGCGACAAATAATAATCAACGTAACACTGAGTTAAGGAAAGAGAAAATTGAACACGCGGTTTATAGTGGTTCGGCTTGATTCAAGCCTACGTCCATTCTTCTGCACTGACAGCTAATTGGCTGGATTCCACTATGAACAAAGAGATGTTATAGCGTTGATCTTCCTTGATTTCTCGGTGTAGATGATCTACCACACTCGCTCAAGGTATCACCAAGTATAGACACTCTCTGTATATACAATTTCGCTCAAAATGTATCGGCTAATAATCAAGGTGCTTCAGACTCTGGAATTTCTCTATCGATCACGTACTCAAACAACTAGAACGTCTTCTTTTTTATACTCCTTTATGCCATCATACCCGTTGGCACTTACCAAAGGAATTCCTCCAATCTACCCGTTGGACGGAATCAATTAAGAAGATCATTCGAGTTATTAAAGGAACCTGACGATAGCCCATCAATCCTGTTCGCCCATACAATCAGGATCTTGGTTTCCAAGAATAGAACCTTCCAAGAATATTTTGTTGACCATCGGATCTTCAATCGATCTAGATACGATTAAAAGAGTCCGTTATATTTATCCAACCAAGAGATCTTCTCCAAAGGATAGGATTAAATCCTCAACCATATACTTCGGCTCTGGATTTCCTTCGTCACTGGATCAGAAAGACTGTCAATGAGAATAGTCTTGAGTCTTGAGTGCTAAGTCTGGTGATCAGAAAGTCTTTAGACTTTAAACAGACGGTTTGCAAATATCCAGACTAGACTGATAGAAATGTTTTGTCAGCTTCAAAATATGTTAGAAAGATTTCTCCAACAATCTCCCCATTTTTGATGGTGACAAAATTTTCCTGTAGATTTGAACAACTTTGACCTGCAAAAACATTTCTCAAGCAATATGGATATCTCATAAAGATTAATAAAACAACCAGATTCTGCATCCACAGAAAATTGGTTAGTCTTTTATGAGTAATACCATATGCCAACACATGATATAAATGCAAACAGTCAAGCATCAAAATCCACAGCCAGTTCAGTCAAATTCAAGTTCACACAAGTTCACACCCAAGTTCACTCAAGTTATACTAAAAAACAAACATATTCAACCACAAAAACAATTTAAAGTCAAAGTTTAAAGTTCAAATTGCTTCTCACCCTTTTTGTCATCATTAAAAAATGTAAGAAATGAATCAGGTCTGCTTGGGAATGCGCACGATCTGGAAATCTCCCATGGACTGGACTATGCCTTCTAACCTCTTCAAGTCATTCCTAAGTTTAGCTACCTCCTCTCCTTTGGCATTGACTTGAAGTTGTAGAGCGAGGTCTTTCATTTTGTCCTCCAGGGTAACTGAAGATGCTTGTCCAGCATTCTTTATGGCTTGAATTTCACAGCCCAGAGCATAGATTTGGCCCTGCATTTCCAGAAGAATATCAAGAATACGACAAAAATCTGCTGAATTGTCCGTCTGAGTACTTGCATTTGCTTTCTCAGATGGAGTGAATGCAGACGATGGAGCTTCTGTATAATTTTGCAGATTTGGTGTTGACGTATCGTGTCATTCTTCAGGCAATTGAGAAGCCTGAAACTCTTCTAGATTTGCTGGAGATTGTCTTAGACCTTCACTATTGGCAGCATGAGGTGTGGACCTTTCTTGCTCGCCAACTCCCCCTGTCTCTAAGACCTCAAATGGGGAAGAGTGATGATCATGCTCTTCTGTATCTTGATTCCCCTTCTCTCCAGATTCAGCTGCAGACTTTTCTTTGTCTTCTTCTCCTTCTTCTTCTGTCACGCCCCGATCCTCAGGCACGCACACATCCGTCTCACTTGGTCGATTTTATAATGCGATATCCCAGGACAATGTATCATCGACCCTTTCATTCTTAAGCACATGCGGAAGCAGTTAAAATCCCCGGACAATAAAACGATGAGATAGGAAAGCAGGGCCATATTTTTCATATTGGAATTTATAACCAAACTTTTATACAAACCACAAACCCTTTCATAACTATTCACATCAAAACAGAGATCTCAAAAGAAGACAGAAACTTAGACGAACTAGGCCATACTCAAGGCCCCTCTCAGAATTGTCTTCTTCTTCCAAAAATCCTTTTCTTCAGATCTCACCTCCGAGTTCTCCTTCTCGGATTCCTCCTCCTCAGCTCTTCAGCGGGATCCTGAAATGGTTTTCCCCAAACTGTGATGAGACTACGTCTCAGCGAGTTCTACCCCACTAAGCCCGATTAGTAAACCACTATACTAAAGGCTGCCTAAACACGCACAGGGCAGATGACTTACCTTGGCCTCTGATCCCACCTGCAAGTCAGTACAATTTACAATAAACACCCATTCACTCCAACAAATCGAACCAATCGATTACATGTCATACAATTCAATCCCCACTGTGGGATATTTAAAAGTTAGGCTACGTGCATTCTCCAGGACGACCTTCCAAGTCTCCGAGTTCATGTGCCTCGAACCTTGGGCCCACGTGCATTCTCTAAGGCGACCTCTTCGCCAAAGTGATACATCAAGTCACCGAGCCCACGTGCCCTTTTAGATGCCTGGGCCCACGTGCATTCTCTTAGGTGCTATCTCACCAAAGTGATGCATCAAATCACCGAGCCCACGTGCCCTTTTAGATACCAAACTCTGTCACCGAGCCCACGTGCATTCTCCAGGACAACATACCGAATCTCCAAGCCACGTGCATTCTCTCAGGCAACCTTTTCGCCAAGGTGACATATTCAACCATTGAATTCACGTGCATTCTCCAGGTGATATTCCAATTCACCGAGCCCACGTGTCCTCTTTCAAATGGTTACCAATTTACTTTCAATACCGACAACCAATGCCCAACGATTTCTCAATCAAATAATTAAATCAACTCAACAAAGCATTATAAAGGCTGAATAACATACTTGGCCATTTACCAATCAACAATTCAATCTCAATCAATTCCAATCAATTTAGGGTAAATCCCTAAAATATCACAATTTATTCAATTCCATACAACGTGGAGCTCAAATAAATAAACGGACTGCGCCACAACGATCAGCACGAGATTTCGGTTGTCGACCATCAAAATCTTAATTTCCGAAAATTAATTACTAAAAATTCAATTTAGCTCAAAATAAAGCCCGATTAAATAAACGGACTTCACCACGCTCATCAGCATAATTTTCCGGTTCCAGACCATCTCAGTTGAATTTTCGGAAAATAAATAATTATTTAATTTAATTCCGAAAATTAATATTTAAATACTAAAAAAATCCACTTAGGCCCGAAAAGCCTAATTGAAGCCCACTAAGGGTCGGGAAAAATCCCGAAGCACTTCCAATAATTAGTAGACCGCGTCTACTTGCTAATTACACATTCAATTTATCTAATTTGCATAACAATTGGCTAATAATTGCTAATTTAATCTAATCTAACAACCTAAACATAATTAATTAAATCTAAACCAACCTTAAGCATAATTAGCCACTAATCCTGGATTAGTGAGATTACTCACCAAATCGCGCGCAAATCGAATCAATCCGATGGCGGCGACGCGAGGAACGATTGTTCCCAAAGCACGGCTCGGGTTCGGGGCCGGGAAACGGCCCAAAAGCGGGCCCGAAATGCTGGATACCCACTCGAGGGTCTGCTGGACGGGCGGATCGGGGCTGCTCCGGCGGCTAAGGTGGCGAGGGGAAGCCGGCGGAGGGCGAGGGGGTCACGGGGGAGGTCCGGCGGGGCTAGACGGTGGTCGGAGGTGGTCGAACGGTGGCTGATCGGTGCGGAGCAGGGGCGAAACAGGGCTAGGCAGAGCTGGATCGCGCGGACGGCAGGACGGCGGCGGACGCGCGGGCGCGGTGCGAGCGGCAGTGCAGCGGTGCGACGGCGGGACGAGCGGCGAGCGGTTGAGGGGCGAGCTGTGATCTCCGCTTTTTCTGTTTCTGGTTTTCGCTTGTTGGACATGCGGAGGAAGGAAGAAGAAGAAGAAGAAGAGAGAGAGAGAGAGAGAGAGAGAGAGAGAGAGAGAGAGATAGGGTTGGACCGGTCAAAGAAAGAGAGAGAGAGACTTGGGCGGTGGGGAATTCGCATGAGGGGGAAAGGGAAAGGGGAAAGGAGAGAGAGAGAGAAAAGAGAAAAGAAAGAAAAGAAGAGAGAGGGAGAGAGGAAAAATAAAGTAAAAACTTATACAATTATTCTTACTTTATTTTCTTTTTCTCTTTCCCTTTTTATTTCCTTTCGGGCTTCAATTTTTCTTCCGATAATTTCTTTCTTGAAATTTCGGACTCGTCAATAAATTGACGAGCGATGAGACAGGATCCTAAAAATAAGAATTATGACGTGCTTAAAATTCGATTCCCGAAATTGAGTTCAATTTCGTGGTTAAAAATCGATCGGACGTGATTTTAGCTCAATCCAACCAATTAGGTAGCTTTTACGGATTTTACAGCTGATACATCCCTTAACGGCTTTACCCAATAGGTTAGTTAACTCGTGAGTGATTAGCTCAGAGAAAAAGGCCATAGGCACGCCGACGAAATGCCCATTTCACTTTATGGAAATGGGGTCGAATTACAGGATGTCACATCTTCAGCTTCTTTCTCCTTCTCTCGCTATTCTTCTTCTTCTCTGTTCTTGGCTTGCTCCTCTTCTTCTCTCTGTTTCTTCTGAAGTTCTGTCGATTGAGGTACAGAACGTCTGGTCCTTATCAAGGCAGAGATTGTGAGATCTTCCTCCTCATCTTCATCCTCCAAGATGAGAGTTCTCTTCTTTTTGGATGGGGCACCAATGGCCTCATTCCATTTTCTCTTTGAAGCAGACGGTACTAGAGTCTTCACTCTGAATTTCTCCATTGCCTTGGAAAGTTCTTTCAGTCGAATCTTCGTCAACATCTTCAAACCTACCACCATCTTATCGCACGGTCGAATACAAAGTGTATGTGGCAGTTCAATATTCATGTGTCTAAAGATCTTGGTCACCAGACCTGGGTAAGGCAATTGACCCTTGTCCTTCGACATTGCTCTGTACATGTGAAAGAGAATAGTGTGAGGGAGAGAGAACTTCTTTCCTGAGTTGATTGCGTACATCAATTTTGCCTCGGAATTAGACACATCAGTCTTTGATATAGACTTGGGCCCGATGCAATTGATCACAATTTTGTGCAGTACGATATTGATGGCACGCATCCTTGAATAGATGATTCTTCCCTTTGTATCTCTATCTTTGACAAGTTCTAATGAGGCACGAGCAATTGAGACTTTGATCGGTTGATAGCGTCCTCGTTCAACTCCAATTATGTCCGCCAACATGTCCACGTCTACCACATAGTCTTAGTTTCGAATACTTAATGATATTCTATTCGCATCTAAAAAGATGAGATTCGAATAGAAGTATGCTGTCAATTGCGCATAACCGTCTGTGGTATCGGTGCAAAATTGCTCAAGTTGAAGCAGATTGAACTTCTCCCTTTAAGTTCACATTAATGGCATTCAATAAATCGAAATCAACACTCCTAGGGTTTATCACCCCTCGTTTCAGCAGTTTGAAGAACAGATTCTCCTGTTCCTTTGATTTAAACAACTCCATTCTTTTTCCCTTCACCTTCGTAGCAACACCCATTCTAGGTTGAAAATCACTGAACATTTTATCATCATCGTTTCCGTCAGTCGAATTTGGTCCCGACATATGAGGGTCACTTGGAATGTTCGCAAGTGCTTCCTCAGCCTTTCCTTTGGGAGCAATTCCCAAATCCTCCATTCTTCTCAGAAAGATATACTCATTCACATAATTCTTATCTTTAAGAAAATCATCCACGTAATTCAACGGAGTCCCAGTACTTTTCAACGCACAGTAGAGTTTGTAAATAAAAGCGGGTTTTTGGACTCTTACAGGGTCTGCGTCCTCGATTATCTCTTCCTCCAATTGTTGACCCGCACCTTGTGGGGGTAGATGGTGTTGAGTGACGTGGTGGAGAGTGAATCGGGCTCTGTTGCTGACTCGATAATTCTTCCTCTTCGGTGAGATCGAAATGGGTAGGTCCCTCATTCATTCTCTGTGGTTCCCTGTTCGCGATTCTTGAAGACTTCCTCGAAGAAGACATCCTTCATTGTCGTTGAAAGATTCCTTTACTCGCTTTCCCAAGAAAAGATGACAACTTTCTCGAAGATGAACACGAAGTAGAGACAGGATTGGGAGGAGAATGCCTTTTAGGGTTTTGAAGATTTGGCGAAAAAGAAAACTGTATATATATAACTCAGTTTTGAAAAGGAAAGTTCAATCAGTACAAGGAAAGTGAAAGGACACTTCTTTTTAAAATCAATAACTGCCAAATAGAAGTTAATCCTTTTGAAAAGACAAGATTTTGTTTTTCACGGAGACTATAAAATAACTGAACGAAAGATCGTACCTTTTCGAGTTTAGATAAAATATCAACTTACAGTCTATAGCCATGAATGTCTGAGTCTGACGGTTTAGAGTCTGAGAGTTTAGAGTCTGAGGGTTGGAGAGTCTCTAGACTTTAACTTCTTCAAGTTTCAAAATGTTGAGTCTGGAACGGATAAAATCGAATTGATTTTTCTCCAAAGGCTTTGTGAATATATCCGCTAGTTGACTTTTTGAATCAACAAATTGAATCGAGATTTCTCCATTTTGAATATGATCTCTAATGAAGTGATGTCGAATCTATATATGCTTTGCTCTTGAATGAATGATTTGATTTTTGGTGAGATTGATTGCGCTGGTGTTGTCACATCTGATCTCTGTGCATGAGTCTTCAATTCCAAAGTCTTGTAGCTGTTGTTTTATCCATAGAATTTGTGAACAGTAGCTTCCAAGAGCTACATACTCTGCTTCTGTTGTTGAGAGAGCCACAATGCTTTGTTTCCTTGAAAACCAAGACACTGTCCTGCTTCCAAGTAACTGGCAAGTTCCTGAAGTACTCTTTCTATTGACTCTACAACCGGCCAGATCTGCGTCTGAATATCCTAGAAGATTAAAGTCTCCATTCTTAGGATACCAAAGACCGATGCTTGAAGATGAAGTAACGTATTTAATAATACGTTTTGCAGCACTGAGATGGGATTCTCTAGGATCTGATTGAAACCTAGCACGATGCAAACACTCAACAAAATGTCAGTCTAGAAATAGTAAGATAAAGAAGTGAACCAATGATGCTGTACAGCTATTGATCAACTTTCTTCCCTTCTTCATCTTTGTCTATCTTCAAAGAACTTGACATTGGTATATCAGTCTTTTTGCAATTTTTCAATCCAAACCTTTTGACAAGATCATTAGCATATTTTTCTTGGTAAATGAAAGTTCCTTCCTTCAATTGCTTTGCTTGAAGACCAAGAAAGAATGTTAATTCTCCCATCATACTCATTTCAAACTCATCCTGCATAGACTTAGAAAATTTCTTGCATAGACTTTCATTAGAGGATCCAAAAATAATAGCATCCACATATATTTGAACAAGTAAAAAGCTTTTGTTTTCTTTTTTGATAAATAAAGTAGTATCTACTTTACCTTTGACAAAACCATTCTGTAATAAGAACTTACTTAGTCTGTCGTACCAAGCTCGAGGTGCTTGCTTTAAACCATACAAGGCCTTTTTCAGTTTGAAGACTGAGTCTGGCTTCTTTGGGTCTTCAAACCCAGGTGGTTGTTCCACATAAACTTCCTCATGGATAAATCCATTTAGGAACGCACTTTTGATGTCCATTTGGAATAACCTGAAATTTTTATAACAAGCAAACACAAGTAATAGTCGAATAGCTTCTAACCTTGCTACAGGAGCGTAAGTCTCATCATAGTCTATTCCTTCTTCTTGCGTATATCCTTTGGCCACGAGTCTTGCTTTGTTTCGTAGGACTTTTCCTTTTTCATTCATCTTGTTTCTGAACACCCATTTGGCTCCAATAACAGTTTTACCTTTTGGTCTAGATGTCAATTCCCAGACATCATTAATGTTGAACTATCTGAGCTCTTCTTGCATAACTTCGATCCAGCTTTCATCAGATAAAGCTTCTTCTATGCTTTTTGGTTCAATTTCATAAATGAGAGCCACAGCACTAGACTCTTCACGTCTTTTGGATCTGGTGCGAATTCCTTCATTAATTTCGCCGATAATGAGATCTTTGGGATGACTGGACTTATGCTTCCAGTTACTGGTTGATTTATCTGGATGATGATCTCTTTCTTTATTTGAATCTTCATGAACATCTTGATGCTGATATTTCAGAGTCTGAGATACTTCTTGAGTTGTAAGCTTTGGAAGGTCTGGAGCAGGTTCAGACTCTTCATACTGAGTCTGACTGGATTCATCTTTCGTAAAGTCTTGAAATTTGACATTCATTGACTCCTCCATAGACTGGCTTTTTTTGTTATAAACTCTATAGGCTTTGCTTGATGTAGAATATCCAAGGAAGATGCCTTCATCTGATCTTTCTTCAAACTTACCAACTCGATCTTTTGCATTTTCCAATATAAAGCATTTGCAACCGAACACATGAAAGTATGAAACAATGGGCTTCTTACCTTTGAATAACTCATAAGGGGTTTTCTCTATAATAGGTCTTAGGAAGACTCTATTGATAATATAGCATGCTGTTGAAACAGCTTCAGCCCAAAATCGTGAAGAAATTTTACTTTCAATTAAAAGAGTTCTAGCCATTTCTTGAAGAGATCTATTCTTTCTTTCCACAACTCCATTTTGCTAAGGAGTATATGGAGAGGAGAACACATGCTTAAATCCAGATTCATCTCACAATTTTGTAAAATCTTGATTTTCAAATTCACCTCCATGATCTGTTTCTATACTTGAAATAACAAATTATTTTTCATTTTGAATCTTTTTAGCAAATTTTTCAAAATACGAGAAGGTTTCTCGACTTACTTGCAAGGAAATATACCCAAGTAAAGCGGGAGTAATCATCCACAATTACTAGGCAATATTTCTTACCTCCAATACTGGGTTCTAGTTGGTCCGAAGAGATCCATATGCAGAATCGTAGTACATGATTAGTAGAGACATGATTTATTGGCTTAAATGAATTTCTTACCTGATTTTCCAGAATACATGGTGTGCATGGATCAGACTTTTGGTATGGTAATTTGGGTAGACCTCGAACAAGCTGCTTTAATGAGATTTTGGCTAATTGCTTCATGTTGACATGATCAAGCTTTCTGTGCCATAAGCATGCTTCATCTTGAATTGAGATTAGGCATTGTGATTCATTTAGTTTCATGTCTAAGAGGTAGATATTTCCATGTCTTCGACTCATGAAAGACTGAGTAGAGTCTTTACTGATTCCAGAGCATATTCCTTCTTGAAAAGAGATCTTGAAACCGGTATCACACAATTGGCTAATGCTGAGAAGGTTATAGTTGAGTCATTCCACTAGAGAAACATTGCTTATTGTGAGATTTCCAATTTTCACAGCTCCAAATCCCACAATACTTCCTTTGCCGTTTCCTCCAAATGAAACTTTTCCACCATTTACTTAAATAAGCTTTATGAAGCAATTTAAGTCTCCTGTCATGTGTCTTGAACATCCGCTGTCAAGATACCACTTTACATTTTTCTTGACGGAGACCTGCATTTAAAAGAGAGTCTCAAGGTTTCTTTGGTACCCAAATTTTCTTGGGTCTTTTGGTGTTAGTAGGATAAACATTATTAGGCCATACTTTCTTAACGTGTTTCCAAACCATAGGACATTCTTTTTCAAAGTGATCCCGATTTACACTTTGAAAACACGAGAGCATTTCGACCTACGACTTTACAAAAACTTTCTTGAAATGATTTTTGTAAGCCTCTCTCGACGGTCTTTTCTTAATTCTTTCTTTTACTTTAGGAAAATCAATCAAGGGAATTGTTTCGCTGTCATACCTAGACCAGACTTATTGAAATAAGGTCTTTGGACCTGAAAGAACTTTTTCAAGTTTTTCCGATCCCATCGAAATTTTTTTTTGAAATATTTGATAAGTCAATTTTTAAAAAATATTTTCTTTCAAAAGATTATCTTCTTTTTCTTTAAGAGTAGAAACATTCAAGTCTAAACTTTTAACTCTTTCTTCTAAAATGTTTTCCTTTTGTTTTAGAGCTGAGTTTTCCTTTTTAAGTTCGGAAATTCTTTTAAGAGATGTCTTAAGACTAAAGCACAGTTCATCAATGTATTTAGAGACTTTGACGGGAATTTTAAAATCACTTATCTCAAATTCACTATCTGAGTCTGATCCAAAATCTGAGTCTGAGTCTGAATGTGCCATCGAGACATATGTTGGCATATTCATTATCACTTTCTTCACACTCGTATCACCCAGGTTTCGGCTTTGAGAGCTTTTTGAAACTTTTCAGCTTTTCCTCTTTTCTTCTTCAGAAGAGGACAGGTGGGTCTGATGTGTCCATTTTTCTTACATTCGAAGCAAACTACATCTTTGTTTGGTTCCTCATCATCAACAAACTTGGTCTGCTGTCTTTAGAAACTTTGTTTCTTTGAGTTGAACCTTCTTTCTTTTCTATTCAGTTTTCTGAATCTTCTTATCATGAGAGCAAGCTCCTCATCGTCCATATCATTTTCAGAATCTGTATCATCAGAATCATCATTTGATTTTAATGCAATGGATTTCTTACCTCTTGGATCTCCGTCTTCATTAATTCGTTCCACTTCATAAGACTGAAGAGTTCCAATCAGCTCGTCGACAGATAGTGGCATAATTCTTTGCGTCTCTTTTATTGAAGTCTTTATGTGATTCCAATCCTTAGAGAGTCCACGCAATAGCTTGTTTACCTTCATAGGATCAGAAATTTTCTGTCCTTGATTCTCAAGACCATTGACAATATCTGTAAACGACTAAACATGTCAGTTATAGATTCTCCTGGTTTCATTTTGAAGGCTTTATATTGACCAAGGAGAATGTTGATTCTGGTCTCCTTCACTCGATCTGTTCCTTCATAGGTGATATGTAATCTGTCCCAAACTTCTTTTGCTGTAACACAAGAAGATATTCTGTTATATTCAGTTGGTGACAAAGCACAATATAAAGAGTCAATTGCTTTTGCATCGAGTGCTTATCTCTTGTTTATCTCTTCCTGAGTCATTCCGCCGGTCTCAATAGTTTCTTTCCCTCTTTCAGAGACTGATGCAGCAATAAGAGTAATTCATCTTTCCACAACGTCCCATTCCAGAGGATCCTTTGATCGTAGGAAAGCTTTCATCTTGTTCTTCCAGATGTTGTAATCATTTCCATCAAAGTAGGGTGGTCTGGTATTGCTTTGCCCTTCCACCAGCCCTGGTGCTAGCATACTAGCCATGGATCTTTTACTCTGAACTAAAACACTTCAAATAAAGTAAGAACACGAGCTCTGATACCAATTGATATAGCTAGTACGAGTACCTAGAGGGGGGTGAATAGGTATATAAAAGATTTTTCTTAATAATTGTACAATACTTAGACAGTTGAAGGATTTGCGACAAATAATAATCAACATAAGACTGAGTTAAGGAAAGAGAAAATTGAACACGCGGTTTATAGTGGTTCGGCTTGATTCAAGCCTACGTCCACTCCTCTGCACTGACAGCCAATTGGCTGGATTCCACTATGAACAAAGAGATGTTACAGCGTTAATCTTCCTTGATTTCTCGGTGTAGATGATCTACCACACTCGCTCAAGGTATCACCAAGTATAGACACTCTCTGTGTATACAATTTCGCTCAAAATGTATCGACTAATAATCAAGGTGCTTCAGATTCTGGAATTTCTCTATCGATCACGTACTCAAACAACTAGAACGTCTTCCTTTTTATACTCCTTTATGCCATCATACCCATTGGAACTTACCAAAGGAATTCCTCCAATCTACCCGTTGGACGGAATCAATGAAGAAGATCATTCGAGCTATTAAAGGAACCTGACGATAGCCCATCAATCATGTTCGCCCATACAATCAGGATCTTGGTTTCCAAGAATAGAACCTTCCAAAAATATTTTGTCGACTATCGGATCTTCAATCGATCTAGATACGATTAAAAGAGTCCGTTATATTTATCCAACCAAGAGATCTTCTCCAGAGGATAGGATTAAATCATCAACCATATACTTCGGCTCTGGATTTCCTTCGTCACTGGATCAGAAAGACTGTCAATGATAATAGTCTTGAGTCTTGAGTGCTGAGTCTGGTGATCAGAAAGTCTTCAGACTTTAAACAGATGGTCTGCAAATATCCAGACTAGACTGATATAAATGTTTTGTCAGCTTCAAAATATGTTAGAAAGATTTCTCCAACATTATCATCTCTAATCCGAGACTGGCAAATGTATGTTTTATCTCACTCTCCCTAGTCACATTCATCCTCTTCACCGCTCTCACAATACCCTTGCCCACTTCGTTAATGATCAACTTCACCGACTTCAAAATTGAGAGCACATCAAACACAATGATGTTAGAAGGAAAGTCCACTATAGTGTAGGTCGCGCATCGTTAGTTAAGCCGATCCAACTCTATGACGGCCAAGGCAACCTCGCCAGCTTCACCACCCGTTTCTCCTTCGTCATTGACTCACTCAACCGGACCAAGTATGGCGATGGCCAGGTTTTTTTTTCCTTGCACCCAACAACTCTTCCCTGGCGCCCGATGTCACCTATCCTCGTCTCCTCGAGCTTATTATGGGCAGCAATCTCGGGTTTGTGAGCAGGAAAAAGCAATTAAGCCAAAGTTCGGGTTCTTTCGTCACAGCAAAATTGGATACCTTCTCGAACGATTGGGCTCCAGAGGACAAACATGTAGGTACCAATGCCAACTTTCTCAAATAAGTTGCTCAAGTGAATTGGAAGAGTAGGATTTTAGAAGGATGTTGTAATTATGGTGGGTTAATAGATCAACGAATGTGAGCAAAATGAGATACATTGTTTCCTATTCACATATCTTATTAATTCGTGTATTTCTCAAGTTCATGTATTTCTTGGTTTCGTGTATCTACTTAATTCTTGATTCATGTATCTCATGAATTTTTGTATCTATTTAATTCATGTATCTAATAGATTCTTGTATCTATTTATTTTATGATTCATGTACTGCTTCCATACATGAATTCAAAACTTTATAAATAGATTTTAAAATCTTCATTCCGAAAGGAAGCAAAAATCATCAACATTCCCTCTCTTCAAATTTTCTCTAAGTGTGCTAGTTTCAAGAAGTGTTCAACAAAGTCCTTCATATAATGCTAATACTAACAAGTTCGAGGTGTTGTATTTTAGGAAGCGAAGTTCATAAAGCTGCTTAGTATCGTTGGTAGGAACTAATCATCTTAAGAAGATTTGGCTAGCCATACCTCGCCTCCAATTCTTGTTTATTTTGTTGTCACTTTCTCGAATAATTTTCTGGTTACAACAAATGGTATTACATATCTTCCCCCAATATGTGTCTTCTTGTTCTCCTCCTTCTCTTCTTTATTTTCCAACAAAGGGTACAAAGCAAAGGCTTCGATTGGGTACAACTAAGTGCGAACAACTTAGAGGTCGACTCCACGAATTTTGAAGATAACGACACGGTCAAAATTGGTACTCTTAATTATGCAGTGAATTTGAGCCAAACCCTATTTGAGTGGGTCATTTTTGGCTTCTCAGCTAGCACCGGAGGCTACTTGAAGTTCTCATGGGGTTTTACTGCATATTTGCCACATAGAAGCCTAGAAGTCCCCTTGAGTAAACCAGACACTCTTGTGTCAAATTAGGAAAGGAGGAACAATGCTTCAATATTTTGGTTGTGTACTAGCGCAAGTGCTTTGGTTGCTAGTCTACTCATTGTTTGCCTCGTCCTAAATTGGAGAAAAAGAGTAAGAGAAGAAGGTGACGATGATGTTGTTGAGATAGGGATCTCCATGGATCATGACTTTGGAAAGACTTGATGTCCTAGGAAATTCTCTTGTGATGAATTGGCTCTTGCAACAAACCATTTCGATGAGAAAAAGGGAAGCTAGGAAGGGGAGGATTTGGGGGTGTTTACAAAGGTCATTTGAAGGAACCGTTCTCTCGAAGATATTAAGCAAGGATTTAGGAGTACGTGTAAGAAATGAAGATCATCAATGCAATTGAGGCACCTCTACTTTCCCGTTGCTCCTTGAACGAGAATTCCATCTTTCCTTCTTTGGATATTCACTGACAATTCTTTCTATTCTTTCAAATTCCCATGTGTTAGCCAATTGTTTTCATCTTGACTAACGTATTTAATCTTCGATTAGATGAAGATGGACGTGGCCGATATCATCAAGGGGGGCCAGGCTTGTGTGGGCTTGATCTTGAAATTTAAATGAGCTTTAGGGCTTTCTTGCTTAAACCCATTGAATGCCGGTTCAAATTTAAATGCAATTTTTATGTTGGCCTATTGCTATTAAATTAAAATACTTCTAATATGCAAATGCAAATTAATAATATTTTTGTTTAGAATGTTGGGGTCAATCCATAAGTTTCTTATGCATTGAATGATTAAATGGGTCGTCAAATTGAGGTGTCAACAAGCTATACTATGAAGCTTGGCAAAGGATTTATATGGAAGTACATTATGACTTATCTTGTGCAAAAGTATTTGGTGGAGAGATTGAGATGAATAAGTTGCTGATAACGTTACAAAGAAACTTATCTGATCTATGTTCATGGAATTTCGAATTAGTTGGGCATGGCAAGCAAGAGAACAGTGATAGGTGGTGAGGGGGAGTATTGTCAACACCTTTCTATTGGCGGTTAAAAATTCCAAATTAGGTGCAATTTTTTCCCTAACTTCCTGTACAGCTGCAAACGGTGGCTTTTGTCTTTGTTGACTTTCCTTAAGCAGCAGGTTAGCCTTCAATCTTCTGCCGCAAGCTATTGGAAGACAAGTCAAAGACGGTCTTCAATTTTTGTAAAAGAAAAAGGAGAATCCACTAGCCTAGGAATAGAATAAATAGGCAGCTCCTCCTTGCCAATTGTGTGCAGAGAAAAGTCAAGAGAAGCAAGGAGTCTCCAATATGTGTAGGTATAAAAGGCTCCATTTTGTGAATTGACTTTCCCAACAGTCTTTGGACTTCAAAAGGCCCTTAGTAAATGCTAAGACATTTGACGAATATTTTTATTGAAGAGATTTAACAAAATGCATTGCATTTCCAAAACTCCTTAGCTCAAGATAAGTTCTAAGAACTTGGGCTTTAACATTTCCAAAATGTTATTACATTTTTTTCATTTTAATTTTGACCTTGCTAGAGTTTTGAAATTCTAAGGGCGCGAATGATAAAATTTCTACTTATCTATTTATCTGTTTCTCTATTCCCCGGAATAGGTTTGGAATAAAAATCTGTTTAGTAACACAATTTGATTTTTCTAATTCTGAAATTGATTTCTATTCCAAAAATAAATTTGAAGAAGAAATCAGAAACTAAAATTTTTAGCTTCTCAATTTATGGTCAAAAATTAATTTCTATTCTAAAAATTTTGTCATGTGCACCTTAAAAATGCCCTCACTACCAACCACCTTGCGTGACGTTGCTGGCAACACCAAAACTGATCACGTCGAACAAACCAAATCTAGCACCGCCGAGCCTCACTTGAGGTTGTGTGACCTCAAGTCACAGTCATCCTTGCCAAATCTAGTTTGCTAGTGGCTTAAGCTTTTCGTTGGTGTCTAGTGAAAGGTCTGATTTTTTTTTTATAAAAAAAATTGTAAAAGTTCTTTATAAGTGTGATTTTGCCAAACACCATCTCAAAGGAAAGTTATGTGTTATTATGTGAGGGGTGTGGAGAGTTTGGTTTTATAGTAGTTTGAGCGTGTTTAATTCAATTGAGCATCTACTTGATTTTCAACATCCTGCCTATAGGCATCATTCAATGTGAATCCAAAGCATATCCCATTCTTGGCTTGTTGCCAACCGGCACTTAGCAAAGGGTGGCAAACCTTGGTTTGAAACCAAGGTTTCAGCGGGAATGCTAGGATACATGGCTCGCCAATGCCTAATTTTCGGCAAAGTGAAGAAGAAATTGGAAATATACGGCTTTGGGGTGATTGCTCTCAAGGTAGTACGTGGAAGAAGGCTGATCGAATGCAAGTGGAAGAGAACCACATGCTCATTCACTGTTGTACATAGTTAAAGAAAAGACGCTAATATATTTAATCCGATACCCTAGTATCATCAAACATTAGAGTCTTCGACAAGGAATGTCAATCCTAGAGCTCAACAATCCTAATCCATAAAAGGTGCAAAATGTGCAAAATGTGCAGAAAGAGAGAATTAGACCGGCAAAAAGAATTAGATTTAGAATTGAGGTCTTGCTTATGAAAATAGGAGGGCCGACCGTGATCCTTCCAAACTATGTGCGACAAACGAGAAGAAGTATAGTTGTCTGTAATTCGCCTACCTGGACATGGGAACAAGAAATATTTTGCCAAGCCGTCCCCATTTTGATTCCTTTTCTTTTGGTTTAGAGCATGATCAAAGAGACGGGGAACTTAGTACAATGAAGGCAACTTCTTGTCATCTTGATGATTGGTATTGATGTATTATTATGATTATTACTAGGATTATTATATCTCAATTCACACCTTAAACCCCCAAAACTAATTCTCTGCCTCTAGCAATTGTGTGATCCATGAGGATTAACATCATTAGAAAATCTCACCTTCAACAACTAGGCCTCTTTGCCACCTTCGTTGTCTCCATAATCAGAAGCTCTTATCCCGAGTTGCTCTCCTTCGAATTAGCTGAGTTCAATTCAGGTACTCCAAACATACAGCTACGAGGATCCGCCACTCTTGTAGATGGACATATCATCCTCGCTCATGATTATTTCTAGCCAATAATCAGTAGCCTAGCCGAGCCACGTATAGCAAACCATTGCATCTATACGACACTGCAACGGGTTATTTTGCAAATTTCAGCACCCACTTCTCCGTCATCATTAATACACGAAATCAGACACATTACTCTGACGAACCGACCTTCTTTCTTCCCCCCAATGATTCTCTCACTGCCGGCGGGTTCCTTGCAACGTCAGCAAGCCACCTCAGGTTCTCTGAAAATAACTCTTTGTGGCCATGGAGTTCGGGTGCCTTTAGTTTAGCATTCCCAATGGATTTTTGGCCTCCAAAGCCCCTCGGAGAAATGCTAGACCTTTTGGCAATTATTTTTAAATAACTTTCAAATGAAAGTTAGTATTGGGAAGACTAAAAGCCCAATGCTAACATTGAGCTTTAAGCATTTGGCCAAATGTTGAAACTCATTTTTTTCTTCTAGAACTACTCTCACCCATTCTTCAAAATTCCAATTTCGCCATCGTTATTATTATTTTTAAATACTAAAAAAAATAACAAAATATATAAATGCTAAAAAATCAAATATATATTATTTTTTATTTTAAAAAAAGGCCAAACCCTTTGCCCCCCCTTTTTTTTAGCATTATTGTCAAAAATTACATTTTAAAAGTTGTATACATTATTTTTTTTTTCAATTTTAAACAAATAAGAATTAAAAAAAATTCAGCCAAGGTTTTGGTCTTTAAAAAAAATTATATATATGCATTTGATTTTTTTAGCATTATTGTCAAAATTTTATATTCTAAAAGTTGCATACATTATTTTTTTTTCAATTTTAAAAAATTAAAAATTAAAAAATGAATAGTACTTACCCAAAAGGCTTTTCAAATTTGTTTTCTATCAAGTGGTATTACTCTTAAAGTTGCTTCTCAAAATATAGTTTACTAAACAGTTTTTACATTTATCCAAAGTCCTTTAGGCTAAACTACTTTACATTTTCCCAATGAGCTTTTAAAATACTAAACCAAACGCACGCTTCGACACTTTCACCGACAAGTGGGACCCACAATTCGTGCATGTAGGCATTGACGTTCATTCCCTAAATTCTAGTGCTCTAAGTAGATGGGATCAGGAGAAATTACCAAAAAAGTCATAAACCTATTATAATTATGCCAATTCAATCCTAAACTTTTTTTTGACCAATTTAGTCCTAAATCTTTTTCAATTGTGTCAATTTAGTCCATCCAGCCAAAATTGACTGGCCGGCGCTAATGTGGATGTTGGCCGAGGACGGCCAATTGGCGAATGCTGATGTGGTAATTTTTTTAATATTTTTTTGAATTTTTGATTTTTTTTTGCTTTTTTTTCCCCACATTCTCCTTCCTTTGGCCGGCGAGGCTTCCCCCGCCAGCCACTAGCGAAGGTGAGCCTCACCTAGCGACGACAAGGCAGCCGTCGCCACATCTAGCAAGGAGCTTTGCTAGAGAACCTCGTTAGTGGCCAACAAGGCTGCCGTCGCCAGATTTGGCGAGGCTCGGCCTCGCCCAACCATGGAAAGGTCGAGCCTTGCCATCCTTAGGCAAGGCCGACCTCACCATGGCTGAGCAAGCCTCGCCATGGCTGGGCAAGGCTTGCCCTCGCTAGTGGTTGGGGAGGGCGAGCCTCGCCATTGGCTGGCGAGGTCAACCTCGCCGGCCCTTGCCTCTAGCCGGCGCCAACCGGCCAAGGGAAGGAGAAAGTGGGGAAAAAAAGAATTAAAAAATAATATATATATATATTAAAATATTGCCATGTCAACGTTCATCGAGACGGTTAGCGTCCACGTCAGCACTGGCCGGCCAATTTTGATCGGATGGACTAAATTGACACAATTATAAAAGGTTTATGACTAAATTGGCCAAACAAATTTAGAACTAAATTGGCACAATTACAATAAGTTTATGACTTCACGGATACGTAATTCTCATAGGACTTTTATTTAGTATATTGACGATGTAAGTCGACGAGTATAGTGAAAATATAGTAACATGTGTTTCGGTATCGATATCGATGGTGCCTTTACTGAAAGTGCTTCTTTTTTGAAGTTCTATTCGGACCTCCAATTGAGGTAAAGAGGAAGCATCGTGGGTGTTCTATACTTTGTTGACTTGCCTTTGTTGACCTTTACTAGATTGGTCAAATCTACAACCTTTAATGTATCAATTCTTGGCACCATTCAAGATCTAGGCAAGAATGACCCGCTGCCTAGGGACTATAATTATATCCTAGTTTGACTCATAGTGATCAGAAAAAGGGGAATTCACATACTTTCTTGCAAGTCCGTTCTTGTTGGATTGACCTAAGTCTTCCATTTTTCCTGGTGCCAAATTAGGTATCATCTTTCGAGTCTAAGCCTAACAGCAAGGATGGTCTACTTTTTACTACACACGAGGAGTTCTGAACTTGTTGAACTCAAGTTGACCTCTCGTTCTTTGTTACACTTGGCATTAGTGTGTAGAGAGACCACACTGTTTGTGCACATTACAGAGAATTATAAACTCTATGGAATATAAGGTACACCAAAGATCACATATTCGCCACTTTGCTTTCTCCATTTTCGAAAACCAAGGAACTTCTAAACAAGAACCTGAAAGATGTCGTAGTCAAGTTATGGAAGCAACTTTCTCTATTGTGACCCCAACATCTAAAAAGATGTATATGGCATGGATCAACAGGTTGTGCTTTTCTCACTTAGAGAATCTCGTCCTAAATTTAGGACATTTGAGTTCGAAGTTTCAGAAGTCATAATAGCACGTGGGGGTTCGATGTCGTAAAGTACGAGGATTATTCATGAGGATAGATTAAAAGACATATTTTAAAGACCCATTCGCAAGCTGTAAGGGGCCTTTCTTGAGTGATGTTTCCAATTATAAATTTTTCCCCTCGTGAATCTCAGCAGCTTTCATCACGCCGAGCCGTACTGATTTCCCCATTTCTTAGACTGAGGCTACCCAATCTCTCTCTCTCTCTCGCGCTCGCGCATGAGTTAAGCTGGTACTTTCTGTTCCTAAGTACGATTTTTTTTCCCCTTTCTGACCGCTCAAAACTCTTTCACCTTTTTCACCAAAAAAAACTCTTTCACCTACTCCGAAAATTCCAAATGAAGCATGCACATATAGTTACAAGTGAAACTCCCTTTTTGGCCCCTCATAAATCTCATTATTCGCGCCTCTCGCTTGGACAAATCTCTATGAATCAATCTCTATATTATAAATTCGTGGGGACATCGTGCGGATTTCACGGACTTAAATAGCACGGAATATGCACTTTACAGATAAAAATCAAACTTGCCAAATACTCGGGCCCTTTAAAATAATAGATTATCTGTTAGTGGAGTTTTATCATTTCGCAATATGATAGACACAAGAGAGAATCCAATAAAAATCATTAAACATTTCTCATTAGGAAGGAGTGGTGCACCAAAAAAAAAAATCTTTGGAGTGACTTTCATTCTCTTAAGTGGGCTTTGAGCATTAGGTTATTTATACTCTTGTTCATTATTCTCTAAGGATAGGTAGATGTTAGATGTTCCACTGTTACATCTCTTTATGTTTTCCTTTTTCCCCCAGTGAGCTGTTACCATACCTTAACCTCAGCTTTTCTGGGATCCTCTCGTGAGAGAACTCTGCGACATCTTTTCTTTGTTCCTAAAGGAAGGCCGTAAAGTTCAGAGCAGGTGCCTGTCTACCTGCACTAAGTAAGGCCATTCTGCTCTGATACACCTGTACTTGCCATGGACAATATATGAACAGCATGCTTTGTACGTCGTTCGAGAAGGGAAAAGTGGTTTGGTTTTGTGATATTTTATCGTATCTTTATGTTTCCAATCGAAGGCACTTTTGGCCAGCACAGTGCTTCACTGGACAGATGTATTTTATGGGATCGCTTCTATTCGAGGTAGATCTTCTCAAATGACTTTACAGAGAGCATGAAGTATCAGTTTGATTTCCCTTTATGTCTCGTTCCTTTAACAGGATCGCTATGGTCACGTGAGTCGTCATCTAAAGATCAGAACTTCCTCAGTTTAGGTGGGCTTTCTAAGATCCAGCTCTTCTCCAGCCCATAATTCACTGCAGAGGATTAGCCTACGACAACAAATGGTTGCCCGACAAGATTGACTGTGAGACCTAAGATCAAGGCCGAATTTGAGCCCCATTCGGTCCTAAGTTCAGTTCAACTTACGAAACTTGTCTTAATAACTTGAACTTACGGGAGTACCTTGAGTTACTACATGATGTTGCCTGCTGAATGAACAGTTCGTTCTATATAAAAACAAATGGCATGTGACTTTTTTTCCTATGTTGAGATTCTCTTATTTTCATCAAACGCATGCACATTGGATTGAATCTCACGTCTTTATCTGAAACTTCTCTTTAAGTGAACAAGTGAAGTTAACCTTATACGACTCCTTTTTGAGCCACTAAATATGGAGGTTATCATCTCCAATCCGAGACTGGCAAATGTATGTTTTATCTCACTCTCCCTAGTCACATTCGTCCTCTTCACCGCTCTCACAATACCCTTGCCCACTTCGTTAATGATCAACTTCACCGACTTCAAAATTGAGAGCACATCAAACACGATGATGTTAGAATGAAAGTCCACTATAGTGTAGGTCGCGCATCGTTAGTTAAGCCGATCCAACTCTATGACGGCCAAGGCAACCTCGCCAGCTTCACCACCCATTTCTCCTTCGTCATTGACTCACTCAACCAGACCAAGTATAGCGACGGCCAGGTTTCTTTTCCTTGCACGAAACAACTCTTCCCTAGCGCCCGATGTCACCTATCCTCATCTGCCCGAGCTTATTATGGGCAACAATCTCGGGTTTGTGAGCAGGAAAAAGCAATTAAGCCAAAGTTAGGGCTCTTACATCATAGCGAATTGGATACCTTCTCGAACGATTGGGCTCCAGAGGACAAACATGTAGGTATCAATGCCAACTTTCTCAAATCAGTTGCTCAAGTGAATTGGAAGAGTAGGATTTTAGAAGGGTGTTGTAATTATGGTGGGTAAATGGATCAACGAATGTGAGCAAAACGAGATACATTGTTTCCTGTTCACGTGAGCAAAACGAGATACATTTTTTTTTGGTAGAAACAAGATACATTGTTTCCTATTCACGTATCTCATTAATTCGTGTATTTCTCGAGTTCATGTATTTCTTGGTTTCGTGTATCTACTTAATTCTTGATTCATGTATCTCATGAATTTTTGTATCTATTTAATTCATGTATCTACTAGATTCTTGTATCTATTTATTTTATGATTCATGTACCGCTTCTGTACATGAATTCAAAACTTTATAAATAGATTTCAAAAAATCTTCATTCTGAAAGGATGCAAAAATCATCAACATTCCCTCTCTTCAAATTTTTCTCTAAGTATGCTAGTTTCAAGAAGTGTTCAACAGAGTCCTATTCATATAGTGTTGATACTAACAAGTTTTAGGTGTTGTATCTTAGGAAGCGAAGTTCGTGAAGCTGCTTAGTATTGTTGGTAGGAAATAATCATCTTAAGAAGATTCGGCTAGCCATACCTCACCTCCAATTCTTGTTTATTTTGTTGTCACTTTCTCGATAAATTTTTTGGTTACAACAAATAGTATTACGTTTTTCCCCCAATATGTGTCTTCTTCTTCTTCTCCTCCTTCTCTTCTTTATTTTCCAACAAAGGGTACAAAGCAAAGGCTTCAATTAGGTAAACTCAAGTGCAAACAACTTAGAGGGGACCCATCCATGGGACATCAGCATATGAAAAAATAGAAAGGACCTATGGCTATTCCAAAGTTGGGCTCAGCTAAAAAACCGAAAAGGTATTCGCCATATGATATGAAACACTCAGCATTTAGTGATTTTGATGATTCTCCGTTTATGGATACACTAGTTCTGGAAGCGAATGAGGCGACCCAATAGGCGATGGTGGTTAGCCCTAAACAGCCACTGCAGCACAAATGAAATTAATTTGTTGGAACTGTCAGGATTTGGGCAATCCCCTAATAGTTCAAGCACTAAAGGCCTTGACGGCCAAGGAAAAACCCGACTTACTGTTTTTAATGGAAACCAAGAATCATGAAACAGTGCTTCATAGATTGCAACGCATATTACATTTCAACAGCTATTTTGTGCGCAACCCGGTAGGTCTAGCAAGGGATTTGGCAGTTTTTTTGGAATGAAACAATATCTTTAGAGATTGAACAACATCCGAAGTACCTTTTTGATATGCTCTATCGTGATTCCATGGATGATAAGCTTCATGCTCCATCTTCCTACCACAATCGCCAGTTATTTTGGGATGAACTTAAAAGGATTAGCAACGCGAATACTCTACCTTGGCTTTGCGCAGGGGACTTCAATGAGATCCTCTATCCCTAGGAAAAGGTAGGTACGCGCCAGTCAGACTAGTATTGTTTAAACTCTTTCCGGATTATCATCAATGACTATGCTTTGATGGAATTAGAGAGTAAGGGATGTGCCTTTACCCGAATGAATAATCGAGCCGGTGACGAATTAGTTAAGGAACGACTGGACCGTGTTTTGTGTACTATAGATTGGTGACTTCAATATCCTATAGCGGAGGTGTTTGCTTTGCCGGCCCTGGGATCATATCATTGCCCGCTTCTTTTGTCCAATTCAACTATACATAAAAAGAGCCGCAGGCTTTTCCTCTTTGAAGCTTATTGGATCCACAATCAAGAGTGCCGCGAGGTCATCTACAAAGCATGGAACTCAGTTAAGGTGAGCAATTCAGACCTTTTACATAAACTAAGAATGGTTTCTCGAGCTTTACATGTTTAGAGCCATTCAAAATTTTCTAATGGCCACCTGAAGGTGCAAGCCTTACAACAATAGCTTCAAATCATTATAAATCAACCATATATTTCTGGAACTGAAATAGAGGAAGTTTCTCATCTTTGGGATGAGATCAGAAATATATGGCAGCAAGAAGAAAAGTACTTGGCTATGCGATCTAGAATTAATTAGTTGCGATGGGGAGATAAGAACACAAAATTTTTTCATGCAATTACTATTCAGAGACGACAATGCAACAGGATAGGTATGTTACAATACGAGAATCACAACTGGGTGAAGGACAATCAAGCTTTGAAGGAGCTAACTAATGCCTATTTTTCACAGTTATATACAATAGGCGGTCCACGTAACTATGCTCCAATTCTGGATCAGTGTCCACATGTTATATCAGCTGATATGAACGATCATTTAATGAGTCCAATCACTGTCTTCAAGGTGAAACAAGTAGCTTTTCAGCTGGGGAAAACAAAAGCATTGAGTCCAGACGGTTTAAATGGGCTATTTTACCAATGCCATGGGGATATCATTCAGGATGATTTGATAAAATTAGTAAGAGACTTCTTTAGTTCCGGGGTGTTGCTTAGCGATCTCAACAAGATGATCATTGCTCTAATACCCAAAACCAGTCACATTGAAAATCTGGATTAGTTTAGACCCATCAACCTCTGTAACCATGCATACAAGGTTATATCTAAGATCTTGGCCAATCGCCTGAAACCTGGCTTTGTGAGCTTATCTTAGAAGAGTAGCTGCCTTTGTGAGTGGGAGACAAATACAGGATAATGTGTTCATAGTCCAGGAGGCTCTACATCAATTTCAAATAAGGGAAAAAGAGACATTTCAATGTACTCCTCAAGACAGACATGCAAAAGGCTTATGACAAAGTCGAATGGGATCTCCTAAAGGATTATCTATTGAGATTGGGATTTCATCCAAGATGGGTTCAGCTAGTAATGCAATGCATCACTACAACCTCTTTAAGTGTTTGATTTAATGGAGAACAGCTTTCATATTTTCGGCCATCAAGAGGAATATGACAAGGCGACCCTCTTTCCCCTTACATCTTCATTTTACTGGAGAATCTTCTATACACCCTCATTAACCAAGCAATTAACATCGGCCATCTCATAGGTATCAAGCTAAACAAGTCATGTCCAACACTATCGCATCTTTTTTTCGCCGATGATTCAGTTTTCTTTCTCAAAGGCACTATGATGGAATGTCAGAATCTTGCTAATATTCTCAATCAATATTGTATGGCAACGGGACAGGTTATAAATTGGAACAAATCATGCCTCTTTTTTAGTAAGAACTATTCGTTGAGCTTACAAGGAAAACTTAGTAGGAATATTTAGAATGCCAGTGTTGCACCGGTATAGAAAATATTTAGGTATTCCTTCAAAGTGGGACAAATCTAAAAAGGAGATGTTTGCTTGGATATTAAGGCGAATAAATTCAAAGCTTGAGGGTTGGAAAGAAAGATTTCTGTCTAAAGGCGGAAAGGAGATCATAATCAAATATGTTGTATAGGCATTCTCAATATGCGATGTCAATTTTTAAGCTTCCAACATCTTTGTGTAAACTTATTGAACAGAAAATTTCTAGATTTTGGTGGATGACTGATCATAGTAGGGTTGGGGTGCATTGGCAGACATGGGATTTACTTAAAGCTAACAAGGATGGGGAGGACTCGGCTTTCGAGACTTGATGGCGTTCAACAAAGCGATGCTTGGGAAACAGGCTTGGTGCTTACTTCAAAAACTTTGCTCCTTGTGGGGTCAAATCTTTAAGGGATTGTATTTCAATTTAGTGACCTTCCAAACGGCGCCTAGAGGTACATGCCCTTCATGGGGATGGCAGAGTCTTCTTCTTGGCAGAGAGGCCATCCTACCTAATGTACAATGGTCGATCGGGGATGGTAAGGAGATAAAGATTAAGGAGGATAGCTAGTTACCAATCAGAACTATAGTCGGACCAGCAGCATGAGAGGAGCCAGAGCAGGTGGCCGATCTTATTGATCCTCTCACCCAAACCTGGAAACTTCCTTTAATTCAACAACTATTTAATACTCCGATTAGTACAGAAATTGTCAAAATCCCTATTCGACCTGCCTATGCTATTAATAAGTTAGTCTAGACACTTACCAAAGACGGCAATCATACAGTGAAGAGCAATTATAGATCAATGGTTAGCACGGCATGTACAACGAGTGCTCAACAAGCATCTACATCACACCAGCACCCCATAATACTTTGGCGCAAGATCTGGTCTATGCAAACAGAGCCCAAGATTCGCACTTTCCTATGGACAGCTTGCCATAATGCCCTTGCGACTAAAGCTAATTTGTTTCATCGACATATTTCCCCCACTCTTATATGCAGTCTTTGTACTCAACGGACTTCGGAAACTATTGAACATCTATTCTTTTTATGTCCCTGGATTACAGGTGTATGGAAGCATCCTAAGATCAACATTTTTGTCTCACCTTCTACAATACAACGTATGGATGATTGGATCACAGAACGAGCAACAAATCAGAGGCTCGTACCTGGATTGGAAACAATAGCACAAGTCTTGTGGCAAGTATGGTGTATGCGCAACAACTAGATTTTTCGTTGACGGTGTCCAAACCCCAATCGGGCAGTTGAAGATGCCTTTGCACAAAACCGACTCCAATCATCTTCTGCTCAGAGTAGACAAAGAATAGGGACTCATGATGTCACAGCAGGACATCAATGGAAACCTCCAGATCGCGACTCTCTAAAATGCAATATTGATGGCTCTTATTATCCTAGTAGACAAAAAGGAACGATGGCACATATTAGTCAAAACCATCAGGGGATACTTAGGCCATGTTTGGTAACCATCCAAACAGTGCCAAATTCTGATTCTTTGTTCCCAGAATTAGTTTCGGCCTAGAATCGCGTTTGGTAAAATTTTTGTTCCCGGGAACAGATTGGGAACAGAATCAAGAATAAAAAAAAAGTTGATTCTTGTTCCGAGAATCAATTTGAGAATCAAAATTTTCTTCTTCCCTTCGGCCATCTCACGACCGCCGTCCACCGCCGCCCGCCATCGTCCGCCATCCGCCACCGCCGTCCACCGCCGCCGCCGCCCGCCGCCGCCGGCCGCCGTCCGCCCGTCCGCCGCCTGCCGTCGGTCCGCGGAGCTCGCCGAGGCTCGCCGGACGGGCGAGGTCCGGCGAGCTCGCCGGAGGCAAGCCCGGCCCACCGGCGAGGCTCGGCCTCCCCAGATCCGGCGAGGCCGAGCCTCGCCGGTGGCCGCGGGCCTCACCGGGGTTGGGCGAGGCCTCGCCGGCCGGGCGAGGCCCCTCGCCGGGATCCCCGGCGGGCCGGGCGAGCCTCGCGACGCCCGGCCCACCGGTGGCTAGGCGAGGCTCGCCGGCCACCGGCGAGGCTTGCCCGCCCGCCGGTGGCTCCGGGCCCTCGCCCAACCCCGACGAGGTCGGCACGCCACCGGCGGGGCTAGGGCGAGCCTCGGGCCGTCGGCCGCGGGGGCGCCGGGCGAGGCTCGGCCGACGAGGGCCGGCCTCGCCGGGCCGGCGACGCTCGGTGAGGTCGCCGACCCTCGTCGGCGGTCGCCGTCCGGCGGCCGGCCCGAAGAAGAAGAAGAAGGTGAGAAAAAGAAAAGAAAAAAAGGAAAAAAAGAAAAAGAAAAGAAAAAAAAAAGGAAAATGAAAAGAAAAATATGAAAAAATGAAAAAAAGAAAAGAAAACAAAGGAAAAAAGTAAAAAAATTATTTAAAAATTAAAAGAAATTGATTTGGAACAAATTAATAAATACGGTACCAAACGCAATTCTATTCCAGAATCAGAAATTTTGGACAGTTACCAAACGGCTTAAAATGCTTAGAATCAGTTCTCGGGAACAGAATCAAAAAGAATCAGTTCTGCTCAGAATCAGCTCCCGGGAACAGAATCGTTACCAAACGCGCCCTTACAGACATCTACACAGACCGATTCCCTGCAGCTTCGGCGTTTCAATCGGAAGTTCAAGCACTTACCTTCACTCTGCATCACCTACGGCACCAAGGTCTCCATACAGCAAACATAGTGATTGAGTCTAACTGTAAGATCTTGATCGACACAGTTCACGGACGGAAGAAGCCACCATGGGAAGAACGTATGTTGTTCAACGAAATAGTGGCTCTGCTTCCCGTTTACCCTAGCTTGTGACTGCATTCTGTCGAAGGGAGGCCAATGGAGCAGCTGATTGGACCGCAAAGGCCCATGGAAGATATAACCTAGCCCGCAACTGGAACATATTCACCCCTTATCTTTTGCAAGATATTGTAGCTGCCGATGCAATAGCTTTGGGATGTAACTTTGCGAATACTTAAATAATATTTACCTTTTCAACCGAAAAAAAAAAAAAAACTTAGGTCGACTCCACAAATTTTGAAGATAACAGCATGGTCAAAATTGGTACCCTTAATTATGCAGTGAATTTGAGCCAAACCCTATCTGAGTGGGTCATTTTTGGCTTCTCAGCTAGCACCGGAGGCTACATGGAGTTCCATAAAATCCTCTCATGGGGTTTTACTGCATATTTGCCACATAGAAGCCTAGAAGTCCCCTTGAGTAAACCAGACACTCTTGTGTCAAATTAGGAAAGGAGGAACAATGCTTTAATATTTTGGTTGTGTACTAGCGCAAGTGCTTTGGTTGCTGGTCTACTCATTGTTTGCCTCATTCTAAATTGGAGAAAAAGAGTAAAAAAAGAAGGTGACGATGATGTTGTTGAGATAGGGATCTCCACGGATCGTGACTTTGGAAAGACTTGATGACCTAGGAAATTATCTTGTGATGAATTGGCTCTTGCAACAAACCATTTCGATGAGAAAAAGGGAAGCTAGGAAGTGTGGATTTGGGGGTGTTTGCAAAGGTCATTTGAAGGAATCGTTCTCTCGAAGATATTAAGCAAGGATTTAGGAGTACGTGTCAGAAATGAAGATCATCAATGCAATTGAGGCACCTCCACTTTCCCGTTGCTCCTTGAACGAGAATTCCATCTTTCCTTCTTTGAATATTCGCTGACAATTCTTTCTATTCTTTCAAATTCCCATGTATTAGCCAGTTATTTTCACCTTGACTAACGTATTTAATCTTCGATTAGATGAAGATGGACGTGGTTGATATCATCAAGGGGGGCCAGGCTAGTATGGGCTTGATCTTGAAACTTAAATGAGCTTCAGGGCTTTCTTGCTTAAACCCATTGAATGCCGGTTCAAATTTAAATGCAATTTTTATGTGGGCCTATCGCTATTAAATTAAAATACTTCTAATATGCAAATGTAAATTAATAATATTTTTGTTTAGAATGTCGGGGTCAATTCATAAGTTTCTTATGCATTGAATGATTAAATGGGTCATCAAATTGAGGTGTCAACAAGCTATACTATGAAGCTTGGCAAAGGATTTATATGGAAGTATATTATGACTTATCTTGTGAAAAAGTATTTGGTGGAGAGATTGAGATGAACAAGTTGCTGATAACGTCACAAAGAAACTTATCTGATCTATGTTCATGGAATTTCGAAGTAGTTGGACATGCAAGCAGGAGAACAGTGATAGGTGGTGAGGGGGAGTATTGTCAACACCTTTCTACTAGTGGTTAAAAATTCCAAATTAGGTGCAATTCTTTCCCTGACTTCCTGTACAGCTGCAAACGGTGGCTTCTGTCTTTGTTGACTTTCCTTAAGCAGCGGGTTAGCCTTCAATCTTCTGCCACAAGCTGTTGGAAGACAAGTCAAAGACGGTCTTCAATTTTTGTAAAAGAAAACGGAGACTCCACCAGCCTAGGAATAGAATAAATAGGCAGCTCCTCCTTGCCAATTGTGTGCAGAGAAAAGTCGAGAGAAGCAAGGAGTCTCCGATATGTGTAGGTATAAAAGGCTCCGTTTGGTGAATTGGCCTTCCCAATGGTCTTTGGACTTCTAAAACGTGCATGCAACCTCAGATGCTTTCTGAGATGAGAAAGTGGGAAGCAATCTCGTTAAAGCACTTTTTAGAAGCCTTGTAGGCAATTTGAAAGACAGTTAACACTGCCTCAACTTTATTGATTTCACTACATTTGTAATAGGAACTGCTCTCGGTTTTCGAAATCCTCTTTTTTAACTGACTTGGAATGCGTTGATACAAATGCCCTTAAAGGCCTTTAGCAAATGCTAAGACATTTGATGAATATTTTTGTTGAAGAGATTTAACAAAATGCATTGTATTTCCAAAACTTCTCAAGATAAGTTCTAAGAACTTGGGCTTTAACATTTCCAAAATGTTATTACATTTTTGTCCCTTTAATTTTGACCTTGCTAGAGTTTTGAAATTCTAAAAATGCCCTCACTACAGACCACCTAGCGCGACATTGTTGGTGACACCAAAACTGATCGCGCTGAACGAACCAGATCTAGCACCGCCGAGCCTAACTTGAGGTTGTGTGACCTCAAGTCACAGTCATCCTGGCCAAATCTAGTTTGCTAGCTGCTTAAGTTTTTCCTTGGCATCTAGTGAAAGGTTTGATTTTTTTTTTTATAAAAAAAATTGTAAAAGTTCTTTATAAGTGTGATTTTTCCAAACACCATCTCAAAATAAAGTTATGTGTTATTATGTGAGGGGTATGGAGGGTTTGGTTTTATAGTAGCTTGAACATGTTTAATTCAATTGAGCATCTACTTGATTTTTAACATCTTGCCTATAGGCATCATTCAATGTGAATCCAAAGCATATCCATTCTTGGCTTATTGCCAGCCAGCACTTAGCAAAGGGTGGCAAACCTTGGTTTGAAACCAAGGTTTCAGCGGGAATGCAAGGATACATGGCTTGCCAATGCCTAATTTTCGACAAAGCGAAGAAGAAATTGGAAATATACGGCTTTGGGGTGATTGCTCTCAAGGTAGTACATGGAAGAAGGCTGATCGAATGCAAGTGGAAGAGAACCACGTGCTCGTTCATTGTTGTACATAGTTAAAGAAAAGATGCTAATATATTTAATCCGATACCCCAGTCTGCATGTTCTAATGATTGCTAATTCTTAACATCATTATCATCAAACATTAGAGTGTTTGACGAGGAATGTCAATCTTAGAGCTCAACAATCCTAATCCTTAAAAAGTGCAAAATGTGCAAAATGTGTAGAAAGAGAGAATTAGACCGGCAAAAAGAATTAGATTTAGAATTGAGGTCTTGCTTATGAAAATAGGAGGGCCGACTGTGACTCTTCCAAACTATGTGCGACAAACGAGAAGAAGTATAGTTGTCTGTAATTTGCCTACTGGACATGGGAATAAGAAATATTTTGCCAAGACGTCCCCATTTTGATTCCTTTTCTTTTGGTTTAGAGCATGATAAAAGAGATGGGGAACTTAGTACTGTTAGGGAAATCCCTTATGATGTTTTGAAGATGACAAAATAAATCAAAGGCTACTAACATGTTTAATGGTTAAGTAATAGACCATACAGATGATAGAACATGTAAATGATATTGTCAAAGTCGGAAGACGGCCGGAAGATTGAACGTAACATATGTCCAAAGTATATTATGAAGATTTCCAGACTTTAGTGTCAAAGTTTGAAGACTGCTAGACTTTAGTGTCAAAGTCTGTTCTACATCAGAAGTCTGCACATTCTGACAAATTCCAGACTGAACGTGAATGAAGAACCATAAGACAAACTCTATGCTGAAGCTAAACTAGGTACAGACCTTAAAGCTAAATATGTTCAGAAGCAGAATATGTTCAGACTCAGATTGTAAAGTCTATTGTTCTCAGACTTTACATCCAGATTCGATGAATCGTAACTCAAGCCCAATCATATAACAGCTAGTGATCTGGTTTGGATTCCACATCAAGATTGATTTGACTGATTCAATATAATTGATTGACGATTGGATCTTGAAGACAAGAACTTTTTATACGAAGAAGCTTTACTTATGGAAACCAAGATTTCGTTTGTATGGGCGATCGGAATCAATTTGGGATTCTACCTTTGTCACTCAACGCCTACCAAATCTTCTAGATACAGAGCTGTCCAATTGGTATATTGGAAGACGATTCTCTAGGATACTGTCCAACGGATAGTTTGGAAGTTGAGGAGTATTTAAGGAGATCATGGACCGATGAGCAAGAAAGAGATAGAGCGTAGAATTTATAATTCCAAAGTCTGAGCGACCTTCGATCATACACTTGTCTTTGGAGAGCTTAAATGTTTGTGATCGTGAGAGAAATACCCAAAAGAGTGACTTAGTGAAATAGTGTCATTTACTAAGTGTTTGCACTCGAAGTTGTAATATCTTGTTGATTGCATAGTGGAATCCAACCAAGAATGTTGTTAACGTGGGAAAGTGGACGTAGGCTTGGATTAAGCCGAACCACTATAAATCTTGTGTTCTTATTCTCTTCCCTAACTCATTTATTTTATTTGAAATTTATTTTATTCCGCATATATTTGCCAAGGTTTATTTTATACACCTATTCATCCCATCTAGGTGTTCATACTAGCACTCTCAATTAGTATCAGAGCCAAGTGCTCGGTTTATAAAAGTGTTTTTACTTTTGAGCTAAAGATTCTTTATGGCTAGTATGTTGGCACAAGAACTTATGGAAGGGCAAAGCAACACAAGGCCACCATATTTTGATGAAAAGGATTACGACGTGTGGAAGAACAAAATGAAAGCATTCCTAAGATCCGGAGATCCCTTGCAATGGGATGTTGTGGAAAGAGGAATCAACCTCATTGCTGCGTCCACATCAAATAAGAATGGTAAAGACAAAGAAACCAAATCCCCCGCTCCTATGTCTCGGTTGGAGATGTTCAAAAGAGAAACGCTTGATGCAAAAACCATTTATTCTTTATATTGCGCTTTATCTCTTACTGAATATAATAGAATCTCTTCATATGAAACAGCAAAAGAAGTTTGGGATAGACTTCATGTTACATATGAAGGGACCGATCATGTAAAAGAGACAAAAGTAAACTTCTTGCTCGGCAAATATGAATCCTTCAAGATAAAGCAAGGAGAGTTGATTGGAGATATGTTTAATTGTTTTACAGAAATTGTAAACGATTTGGCATATCAAGGTCATCCAATTTCTTCCCCAATGAAGGTCAACAAACTTTTGCGAGGTCTCTCAAAAGATTGGAACCATGTCAAGACCTCAATCAAGAGACTCAAAGGATTATGCCACTCTCCGTTGATGAATTGATTGGCACTCTTCAATCCTATGAAGTGGAGCAACTCAACGATGAAGATCCCGAAGGTAAGAAGTCCATTGCTTTAATATCTAATGCTGTTTTTGATGAAACAGACTTAGAAAATGACATGGATGATGAAGAACTTGCTTTTATGATTGAGAAATTCATAAGTTGAGTAAAAAAGGAAGCAAATTTAGTGGAAGAAGAAAATACAAGCAGAATGGCCAGAAAAAAAAAAACAATAAAAGAAGATGATGAGTAAGGAAATCTATACTTGATGGCACATTCAGAATCTGAGTTTGATTTAGACATAGACGCAGAATCAAAGTCTGACTCAGACATAGACTCAGAATCAAAGTCTGACTCGGACACAGACTCAAAATCCAACGAGGAAATCGAGGTAAGCAATTGAAAAATTCCTTTCAAAGTTTCAAAGTATATAAATGAGCTTTGTTCAAATCTCAAATCTTCTCTTAAAAGGATTTTTGAACTTAAAAAGAAGAATTCTCGACTTAGGCAACAAGATCTTTCTCAAAAAGAAAATTTTGAAATTTTGCAAAAAGATTTTCTACAAACAAAAGAAAATTGAGATTTGCTTGTTAAAGAAAATGATTCTTTGAAGAAAGAACTTTCAAATATTTCGACAAGATTTTCAAATGGATCAAAAACATTAGAGCATATTCTTTCTAAACAAGTTCCTTACTATAATAAGTCGGACTTGGTTTCAACAAGGAAAATAATTCTTTAATTTATTTTCTTAAAGTAAAATAGAGATTTAGACAAAGACCTTCAAAAGCATTTTACAAAAATCATTTTCAAAAAGTGTTTGTAAAACCTGTTGGTCGAAATGCCCTCAAGTGTTTAAATTATGGAGATTCAGAACACTTTGAGAAATATTGTCCTAAAGTCTAGAGATCGGTTAAGAAAGATTGGATAAAAGCAGCATACTCTACTAACTCTCATGGACCCAAGAAAAAATGGGTACTAAAGAAAAGATGAGTTATTTTTGCAGGATATAAAGAAGAAAGAAGAAAGAGGATTTGGTAAGGAATTTTTATTCTCAATTTGATTTAGGCAAGAATTCTCATATTTGATATATCCTTCGTTGATTAAGATTTTATAATGATCATATTTTGCTTTATGGAAGAAAGAATTGTATGATTTGTTTTTGTGATGTGTGAAGTAAGATTTGATTTAATACGTGTGATTATTTGAGATAATTCAGATTATTTTATCTAATTTTATACTTCAGATTTAATCATATTTTGCAAAGTAAAAATCTGTTTTACGTGATGATGCAAGATATTCTTAGATATTCAAAGATTTTATTCTCTTTGTTTTTATCGTACTATGACTAAGTGAGAATTTATTTTTCAAAATATCATTGTGCATAATATTCTTTCTTTGAATACTTTGTTACGATGAATTAAGAAAGAATATTTGATTATGGAGATTTTCTATTTTACTCTAACGTCAAGGAATGATCCAAACTGATGGATACCAAAAAGGGAAATGAGTTGATTGCAGGAAATTCTTTAAGTGAAGGATGATTGTGAATCTACACAAATTTTGGCGTGACAGAAATATCTATTTCCTTTTGCAAAATGCATATCTGAAATTTATGCTCAAGGAAATCTCTTTGATCTTGAAAGATATTACTGCATATTCATGGATATTCTTGCTATATTCTTAGAAGATATATTATATCTAGCAAGTTTGATTCGCAAATCAAAGGAAAATATTACGTGACATTTTGCAAAGATGATTATCCATTATACAATAATTTGCAGGTAACAAAAGAATTTTCCATTGAATTTTGGAAAGCTCAATCAGAAAATCATGGAGATTCTATACTATCTTTTGGAAGTTCAAAAATTCTATTGCTTGTGCAAATTTTTTGCTTATTGAGGAAATCCTTTATGCATTGTACAAAAGGTTGAATAGTTCTGAATTTTAATATTTGATAATTTTATTATTGCTATTCAATTTATCTATTTGAAGAAAATGGTATTATATATCACGTGGATATTATTACAACTTATTTGTGTAAAAAGTTTGTTAAGTTTATGCAGGTTGAATTTGAGAAGAGCTTGATTGAAGAAAAATAAATTTTTGCCTTGAATTTCAAAATGCAAGTGATCGTTGCAGATGTTGTTGCTAACAAGGAAATACTGGAAAAATATTCTGTTTAATGTGCATAAGAAACAATTGTTTCTATTCGCAAATATTGTCATGATGACAGGGGAGAAATCAAATCTAAAAGAAAAGGAAAAGAATTGTGATCATCTCAAAAAGGCAACAAATTGAGGGGGAGCTTTGATCAATTTTGGAAAAATATTTTTAAATTGATCGTGATCTTATTATGGATGGAATGAAAGGGTGCGTGAATTTCATGATGCATTTGTAACTTTTATTGGATATTTGCTGATATATATTATCGAAGTGAGATATATTGCATATCTTTTATATTCAACTTGTTTTATAAAAGCTGATCTTTTTGGAAATTATATGTCATTTTATACTCTCTACGTGAATCTATTGTTATCGCTTTTTGATTATGACAAAAAGGGGGAGAATATATGAATATGCATATGTGTTGATTGGTTGATATTATTGCATAATATTGAGCTGCGATTATTTTTCTATATATTCTTATGTTCAATCTATTTGCTATCTTCTAATATCCTTTTATTTAAATTAATATCTTTAAAAGTATGTTTACAAATCTGCATATTCAGAGATTGTTTTGTCATCATTAAAAAGGGGGAGATTGTTAGGGAAATCCCTTATGATGTTTTGAAGATGACAAAATAAATCAAATGCTACTAACATGTTTAATGGTTAAGTAATAGACCATGCAGATAATAGAACATATAAAGGATATTGTCAAAGTCAGAATACGGCCAAAAGACTGAACGTAATATATGTCCAAAGTATATTATGAAGATTTTCAGACTTCTATGTCAAAGTCTGAAAACTGCTAGACTTTAGTGTCAAAATCTGAAGACTGCTAGACTTTAGTGTCAAAGTCTGTTCTACATAAGAACTCTGCACATTCTGACAAATTCCAGACTGAACGTGAATGAAGAACCATAAGACAAACTCTATGCTGAAGCTAAACTAGGTACAGACCTTAAAGCTAAATATGTTCAGAAGCAGAATATGTTCAGACTCAGATTGTAAAGTCTATTGCTCTCAAACTTTACATCCAGATTCGATGAATCGTAACTCAAGCCCAATCATATAACAGCTAGTGATCTGGTTTGGATTCCACATCAAGATTGATTTGATTAATTCAATCTAATTGATTGACGATTGGATCTTGAAGACAAGAACTTTCTATATGAAGAAGCTTTACTTATGGAAACCAAGAATTCGTTTGTATGGGCGATCGGAATCAATTTGGGATTCTACCTTTGTCACTCAACGACTACCAAATCTTCTAAATACAGAGCTGTCCAATGGGTATATTGGAAGACGATTCTCTAGGATACTATCCAACGGGTAGTTTAGAAGTTGAGGAGTATTTAAGGAGATCATGGACCGATGAGCAAGAAAGAGATAGAGCGTAGAATTTATAATTCCAAAGTCTGAGCGACTTTCGATCATACACTTGTCTTTGGAGAACTTAAATGTTTGTGATTGTGAGAGAAATACCCAAAAGAGTGACTTAGTGAGATAGTATGAGATGGTATGATCTACTAAGTGTTTGCACTCGAAGTTGTAATCTCTTGTTGATTGCATAGTGGAATCCAACCAAGAAGGCTGTTAGCGTGGAAGAGTGGACGTAGGCTTGAATTAAGCCGAACCACTATAAATCTTATGTTCTTATTATCTTTCCTAACTCCTTTATTTTACTTGAAGTTTATTTTATTCCACATATATTTGTCAATTTTTATTTTATACACTTATTCACCCCCTCTAGGTGTTCATACTAGCACTCTCAAGTACAATGAAGGCAACTTCTTGGCATCTTGATAATTGGCATTGATGTATTATTATAATTATTACTAGGATTATTATATCTCAATTCACACCTTAAACCCCCGAAACCAATTCTTTGCCTCTAGCAATTGTGTGATCCATGGGGATTAACATCATTAGAAAATCTCACCTTCAACAACTAGGCCTCTTTGCCACCTTCGTTGTCTCCATAATCAGAAGCTCTTATCCCGAGTTGCTCTCCTTCGAATTAGCTGAGTTCAATTCAAATACTCCAAACATACAGCTACGAGGATCCGCCACTCTTGTAGATGGACATATCATCCTTGCTAATGATTATTTCTAGCTAACAATCAGTAGCCTAGCCGAGCCACGTATAGCAAACCATTGCATCTATACGACACTGCAACGGGTTATTTTGCAAATTTCAGCACCCACTTCTCCTTCATCATTAATACACGAAATCAAACACATTACTCTGACGAACCGACCTTCTTTCTTCCCCCCAATGATTCTCTCACTGCCGACGGGTTCCTTGGAATGTCAGTAGGCCACCTCAGGTTCTCTGAAAATAACTCTTTGTTGCCATGGAGTTCGAGTGCCTTTGGTTCAGCATTCCCAATGGATTTTTGGCCTCCAAAGCCCCTCGGAGAAATGCTAGACCTTTTGGCAATTATTTTTAAGTAACTTTCAAATGAAAATTAGTATTGGGAAGACTAAAAGCCCAATGCTAACATTGAGCTTTCAGCATTTGGCCAAACGTTGAAACTCATTTTTTTCTTCTAGAACTATTCTCACCCATTCTTCAAAATTCCAATTTTGCCATCGTTATTATTATTTTTAAATACTAAAAAAATAAAATATATATAATTTTTTGATAAAAAAAAAAAAAAAAAAAAAAGCCAAACCCTTTGCCCCTTTTTTTAGCATTATTGTCAAAAATTATATTTTAAAAAGTTGTATACGTTATTTTTTTTTTCAATTTTAAACAAATAAGAATTTAAAAAAATTCGCCAAGGGTTTGGTCTTTTAAAAAAATTATATATATGCATTTGATTTTTTTAGCATTATTGTCAAAATTTTATATTCTAAAAGTTGCATACATTATTTTTTTCAATTTTAAAAAAATTAAAAATTAAAAAACGAATAGTACTTACCCAAAAGGCTTTTCAAATTTGTTTTCTATCAAGTGGTATTACTCTTAAAGTTGCTTTTCAAAATATAGTTTACTAAACAGTTTTTACATTTATCCAAAGTCCTTTAGGCTAAACTGTTTTACATTTTCTCAATAAGCTTTAAAAATACTAAACCAAATGTATGCTTCGACACTTTCACCGACAAGTGGGACCCATAATTCGTGCATGTAGGCATCAACGTTCATTCCCTAAATTCTAGTGCTCTAAGTAGATGGGATCAGGAGAATTATCAAAAAAGTCATAAACCTATTATAATTATGCCAATTCGGTCCTAAACTTTTTTTTGACCAATTTAGTCCTAAATCTTTTTCAATTGTGTCAATTTAGCCCATTCGACCAACGCTAACATGGACGTTAGCCAAGGACGGCCGGCCGGCGAATGCTGATGTGGTAATTTTTTAATATTTTTTTTGAATTTTTGAATTTTTTTTCTTTTTTTTCCCCCACATTCTCCTTCCTCTGGCCGGTGAGGCTCACCCCCGCCAACCACTGGCGAAGGCGAGCCTCCGACGAGGCGGCCGTCACCACATCAAGCAAGGAGCCTTGCTAGAGAGCCTCGTTAGTGGCCAACAAGGCTGCCGTCGCCAAATTTGGCGAGGCTCGGCCTCGCCCAACCATGGAAAGGTCGAGCCTTGCCGTCCCTAGGCAAGGCCGACCTCGCCATGGCTGAGCAAGCCTCGCCATGGCTAGGTGAGGCTTGCCCTCGTTAGTGGTTAGGGAGGGCGAGCCTCGCCATTGGCCGACGAGGTTAGCCTCACCGACCCTTGCCTCTAGCCGGTGCCAACCGGCCAATGGAAGGAGAAAGTGGGGAAAAAAAGAACTAAAAAAATAATATATATATATATATATATATATATATATATATATATATTAAAATATTGCCATGTCAGCGTTCGCGGACGGTTAGCGTCCACGTTAGCATTGACTGGCTAATTTTGACCGGATGGACTAAATTGACACAATTATAAAAATTTTAAGACTAAATTGGTCAAAAAAAATTTAGAACTAAATTGGCACAATTACAATAAGTTTATGACTTTTTTTGATAATTCTCCTAATGGAATCACCCAACAAGTGAAGGCCTTATGGTTGAAGCTTGGATTTCTTATGATTCGAGGACTTGCTTAGTAAGTGTCAATTTCACTAATTTCAAGGATGGAGATACGCATTAATTCAGCATCACTAGCCTTCCTGTCAACCTGAGCCAAGTTTTACCCGAGTGGGTCCTTGTCGTAGGCTATGCAAACCTTTGCTCTGATATATATTATAGAGTGCGTAGTTTTTACTCTGATATCTCATGTAGTGTATACGGAAGCGTTGTGGTGTTTACACGAGAGAATCGTAATGGCAACTAAAAGACACACTTGTTATGCTGAAACTCAAACGACTCAAAATAAACTAGCTAGTACAAGTACACAATCAGCTATTCCATCTTCCCTTCTCATTCATGGAGGGATAACTTGCTCATATAGAGCTACTCTTTCTTTTAGGTTGCGTTTCCTCTTTTCCCTCTTGAAGCTCACCCTTTTTTCATCTAGTGACTTGCCTTTAAATGCTTCTCCTCTAAGCCTTATATATAGGCAGAGGTTCCACCACCTATTGAAGTGTTGGAAAAAGCATTAGAATACATAAAATAATTATTATTATTGAAAATACATTACAAAAGATTAGAAAATAAAAAGAAATGTCTGAAGCGTGCAAACATTGTCCTTAAGGAAAATTCCGCCCCTCGGAATACATAACTTGATACGTAAGACTTCAGTGGCTATCCTCCCAAAATACAATAGACATTCCTCTATACTTCGCACTAAATATTAGAAGAAAACAGAACAACTTGTGTGTATAACCCAACAAAAAAAAAAGGAAAGATATGAGAACATATTGTATCTTCACTGATTGTAGTTTGAAGTTTAATTTATATTTAAACAAGAAAAAGAGAGAGTTGTTAGGAGATTGTCATAAATCAATTGATAATTAAAAAGATGACCGTTATAAAATAATGAAGAGTTTAAGAAGTAATAAATCAAAAGTTATAAAGCCATTAGATGACTGTTATACAACCATTAGAAAGCCGTTATATGATCATTAAAAAAGACGTTACAAAAATGATGACTTTCATGACGATAATAATTTCTAATAAATATTTCAAAACTGCTTAAATATCTAACAATCCCCTACATATTTCAGAAAGTTTTGACAAGAACAATAAAATAATACTAGATTATTGGAGAGTAATGCATCGGAACTAGTACTTATTAGGCTATGAACCAATCCTAAAAAGAATAAAATATAGTTCACGAAATCATTGGTGAAGTTTGAAACTTCTATGAACTAAGAATTTCTTTTTGTGAATTATAATTTTCACCAATTACATTACACTCCCACAAACTTTGTTGTTCAACGCGGTTTTGCGCTAATAGGTCATATGCGTGCTTAGTTTATTCACAAGTGTTTTAGATATTTTCGCCAAAAATTCTCATAGGAGTGGCCCCACTCCACACTTATATAGGGTAATTCCATCAAGTGTATTCTGCAGTTTAATACACCACAAATAATGGCTATGGAATTTCATTAAGAGCTTAGCTTAACCTCTTTTTCCTTGCAATTTTGCACTATTTTCACTTTATGATGGACAATAATTTTTAATAGTGCACTAGATCAACAAATGACTTGTTATCACCCATATGAACCTAATTCATGTGATCGCCAATCACATAGGTTGGATTACTATCATTGTTGATTTTCTTTAGTTGGCTTATTCATTCCTCTCGATGTATTGTCAAAGAATTGGCCAAAATCCCATTTCTAACTTCATATAATTAATGAACATAATTCCATCTGTCGCGGCCTAAATTTTGGGTGCACCACCTAAAGTTTAGGCTAATGGACTGCTAAGTCTAGACTTAACTCAAAACCCATACCAATTCGCGACTTAGGTTTCTGGTTTTTTTTTTTTTTTTTAACATGTGAATGGATTTTATCTAGAAGTCGCCACTAATCAATTTATGATAGGCCGATTAGACACCTAAGTAAAATTAACAGGAGAATTATTTTACTCATACGAACTAGAGACTTTGGGTACGACGACTCTGTTACACTAAGTTTCTCTAATGTCATTTTGGTATCATTCTTTTTATTTTCAAAAATGTCTTTGCAGGCATGATGGATTTATTTTAACCTAAATTACTATCATGCAAGAGAGTGATCGCACGGGTACTCAATCATTATTAAACACTTAATGAATCAAACAAATTGCATCAAAATAAATAAACACAAAGCAAACAATTTTTTTGAGTTTTCTTTTATCTCGAATTTAAAACATGCACTATATGACCAAGCTATTTCTAATTAAGTGAACCTAACATGCTAACTAACTGACATGTGCCTAATATTTTTATATTTTTTTTATTAAAATTCGTAATAAAAAGGAAACCTAATCAAACCATCTAAAATGAATAATTTTCTAGTTTATTTTAGGGATTAATTTGACTTAAATCCTATCATATCTTAAAAAACTATTTTTTTTCAAGAAAAATGAGATTATTAAAATGTGCAAACATTATCTAAGACCTATCTATATAAAAAAAAATCATAATCTATTCCCAAAATTATCTAAAAATGCAACCCTAAAAAAGCAATCTTAATTTACTAAACCAAAACACTCGACAAGATTTGATTTTTATTTTCGTTTTTTTTTTGTGCTTTTCAAGACAAGCAGTTATCGGATAAACAATATATCTAAACTAATTAAGATATTCATCAAATGAAGGATTAAAACAATTGAAAAATAATCATTGATCTCACGGATTAAATTAACGATTATTTTAACCCTAAAGATCACAACATATAATAAAGTTCAAAATAATTAAAAATTTGATCCGAAGTCTTACGGATCAAATTAATAATTATAATGATTGAACAATCAAAATACTATCAAAATGCCCAAAAATTATTATAATTAAAAAAAATGATCCGATATCTTACGGATCAAATTAATAATTTTGGGCAAAACCCTGCAAATGATGCCTAAAATATTCACAAAATAAAAATCATCTTCTAATGTTCCAATTTGTACAATAATAATGGGACTTAAAAATAAATAAAATAACATAAAATTAAAATTAAAAATAAACTAAACTAAGTGAAGTCGCCAAGCTGTCACGACTTAAATTTCGAGTGCATCACCTATGATTTCGACTAATGGACTACTAAGTTTTAAATTTAGTTCGGATCCTCCCAAACCCATACCAATTTGCGACTTAAGTTCAAAATCCAAGAGTCGCCACTAATCAATTTATGGTAAGTCGATTAGACACTTAAGTAAAATAATAAGATAATTATTTTAATCTTACGAACCAGAGACTATGGGTATGGGGACTTGGTTACACTAGATTTCTCTAATGCCCTTTTGGTACCATTCTTTTTTTTTTCACTAATGTTTTTTTGCAGGCAACTTGGATTTATTTTAATCTAAATCTCTATCATATAGAATGGTGATCACACGAGTGTTCAATCATCATTAAACATTCAATAAATAGAATAAATTGCATCAAAATAAATAAACACACAAACCAAGCAATTATTTTTTTATGGGTTTTCTTGAAATTAGAATTTTATCATAAAACATGCATTTTAACTACATGATCTAATTTTACTAACAAACTATTTCTAATTAAATGAACCTAACATGCAAACTATTTGACATGCACCTAATATTTTTATTAAAATTCGTAATAAAAAGAAAACCTAATTAAACCATCTAAAAATGAATAATTTTCTAATTTATTTTAGATATTAATTTGACTTAAACCCTATCTTATCTTAGAAAACTATTTTTTTAAAGAAAAATAAAATTATCAAAATGTGCAAACACTATTTAAGAGTACTTATAAAAAAAATCAATTCTAGTCTTTCCAAAAATTATCTAAAAGTGCGATTCTAAAAAATACAATCCTAATTTACTAACCAACATATTCCGATGCAAGATTTGATTGATTAATTTATTTATTTATTGTGTTTTTCAAGAAAAAAATTATAAGATAAACATTATATCTAAACTAATCAAGATACTTATCAAACAAAGGATTAAAATAATCGAAACTAAACTACCTAAGGGGGACTTGGGAAGGGCAATAGCAAGTTGGTCGGCGTCGGGGCTTCTAGCGTCTTGCACGGCAGGTCGCGACAAGCGCTGGGCAGAGGTTGGTGCTCGGTTGCAGCGGCATCGCGGACGTCGGGCGTTGGTGGAGCAAGGGCTGGCTGCAAGAGTGGAGTAGCGATGAGGCATCCGGAGGGGCGGCGGAGCGGCAGCACGAGCTCCTGTGGCGTCGGGCAGAGGTTCGCTGGCGACGGGTAGAACAAACGTCGGCACGGGGCTAAGAACGGAGGCTGGCAGACGCGGCGACAGGGGCGACAACGGCGGAGACGCGAGCAGCAGGTGGGTCACGGGATCTGCAGGTTGCAGGCGAGGCGGAGGCGCAGGCAGAGGTGCTGGGTCGTGGCTACAGCAGGCGGAGGCGTCGAGACCGGCTCAGGATCGCGGACCGGCGGGCAGAGGCGTGTGACGGTAGCGCAGGCGTCGAGTGGGCTGAGGCGCGAATGCGCGGGGACCAGCGGAGGTGGTGGCGAGTGGCGGTGGTGCTCGGAGACTGGCTGAGGGTGGCTCGAAGCGGCGGAGACCGGCGATTCGACTGCCGGCGTTAGGTTGCAGGGGGGCCGCTGCTGGTGCTTGCGAGTTGTAGTAGCGACGAGTTCAATGGCGTCGCGGGGAACGAACGGCGAAAGAGGCGAGGTGGCCGGCGGTTTGCTGGCTGAGCAGTGATGGTGGCAGGCGAGCGGGGGCAGCTGGGCGTCGCTCAGCGTCCGGCGCAGGGGTGACCCACGGATTGTTGACGAAGCGTCGGTGGACGGCGAAAAGGGTGCTGCATGAAGGAGAAGAACAGGAGAAAATATTGGGTGGGTTTAACACTCCACGTAGGCGAGATGTACCACCATACAAAAGTCGACACGTGGCAAATTTGGGCCCCCCTGTCAGCGCCCTGTCTCTCCATTAACTCCGTCTCTCTCCCATTTACTCTCTCTCCTCCCCTCCATTTCTGCCCACACCTCTCTCCCCCCCTTCTCTCTTACTTCTCTTTTTTCGAGAAAATTTCCCTCGTTAGTCTGACACACGCAAAGGAAAAGACAAGAAAAGCAGACAGACAAAGAGAGAGAGAGAGAGAGAGAGAGAGAGAGAGAGGTGGGAAAGAAGAAAAGAAAGCGAGGGAGGAAGTCTTCTTCTTCGCCCATCTTCGACCGAGTATCCCCCATTCCCGACGCCGCTGCTTCCCACCGCCTCAACGAGCCGCTCCTGACGCCGTTGTTTTTCCCGGCATGCCACTGCCGCTGCTGCCCCAAGCGCCGCGACACCCCTTGCCCGCCACTGTGGACGTGACCTCGTCCTCGTCCTCGTCCTCTTCGCCATCGTCTGTGGGTTCCTCAGCAGATCCAACAACGGCGGGGACGGGGGTCAGCGGGGTCGTACCAAACGTCGGACTCTCGGAAGTCGTCGTCGTCGAATCTGGGGACGCCGTACAAGTGGCACGACAATTACGACCGTCGGAACTCAGAGGGGAGCGAATATGGGTTCTCCGGCAATTCGTCTGGCCGAATGAGAACCAGCAGCTTGTACCCGGATCTGAGGGCGCAGTACTCGCTGTGGGATTACGGCGAAGGGCGGCGGAGACTCTACGACGATACCCATCTTTTCAAGGGTCAGGGCTTTGGGACGGAACCGGTCTATTCCAGGAGAAGAAGGAACGGAGAAGTAGAAGACGAAGAATAGAAGAAGTTTGAGACCAAGCGTGTGGTCGCCGAAGATAGTGGTGATCGTAATGCTGCAGTCGAGGAAATGAAAGTTTCAGTCACGCCTCCGCCGCAAGCGCGGGCAACTGGAAATGATCGAAAGCCGAGGAGGAGGTATGAGACTGTTGCTCACACGGCTAAGGATGAGGTTAAAAAACCGCCAGCGGTGCCGCCGGCGCCTCCGCCACCTCCGCCGTCACCAAAGCCCATGTGTTCCCCCGATGGAGGAAAGAAAAGAGAAGTGGAGAGAGAAGAGGGGGAGAGAGAGCTGTGGGCAGAAACAGAGGGGAGGAGAGAGAGTACGAGGGAGAGAGACGGAGTTAACGGAGAGATAGGGCACTGACAGGGGGGCCCAAATTTTCCACGTGTCGACTTTTGTATGGTGATACATTTTCGCCTACGTGGAGTGTTAAACCCACCCAATATTTTCTCGAAGAACAGTGCATTGTTTTGTTTTTATTTTTCTTAATTTTTTTTTCTTTCCCTCTCTCACCTCACGTCTACCTCACGTCTTCTCTCTCTGCTGTCTACCTCATGTCTTCTCTGTCTCTTCTATGCAGTCCCTGTTGCTTTTGCTGACTTTTTTTTCTTCTAACGAAAGAGAAATTCTCTCTTTTATGCTTCAAGTTCTTGATCAATAGACCGAGAAAAGCTCTCCTCTTGCACGAATTTTTCACTATTTTATGGTGATTCCGAAAACCCCAATTCATGATAATTTTCAAGCTTCCTTTTTCAGTTGCCTTAATTCATGATTTGCAAATCGGAACCTAATTTCGTGATCAACTTAATTTTTCCTCAAATGCTTCAATTCTTTCCATTTTATCAAATTTCTTGCCTTTTTTTTATTCACCTGATTTCCTTGACCGAGAATTTGCTTCCACGTTTACTAAGATTTGAATATTCATCAAAATTTCCTTCCATGCATAATTAATCAGATTGATTCCCCATTGTTCCTTTTATTTGCGATTTTTATTTTACTTCTCTGGAATTGCCAAAATTAGGTGTCAACACCATCATTAAGCAACTCTTTATCACGTCATCCCTCAATCGATCGTCAATTTCTATCTTTGCATGGCTAATTGCCTCTTGACAATCATGATGTGTAAACACAAAATGTGTCATTTTTCCAAAAGAATATTTGATGAGAGTTTCTCAACTACTCAACCTCATTTTCATATATGAGTTTGAGAAGAATTTTTTTTTCTTTTTCTCAAGAACTTGAATAGTTCTCAATTTATCAAAGAATAGTAAATATTTTCTTCTCCTTCACCCATTGGAGCTTGGGAGGATAAGGTATTTTGTTTACACATATATGCCTTGCAGCACTTGAGTCTACCACCAATTCCTTTCCATTTGCCAAAATATTGGCTTGGAAAATGATTATAATAATTACATCATCATATCATTTGCTTCAATCAAGTCAAATTTTGATTAGCAAAATTGTCATTTCCCCCACAATTTTTTTTTTTTTTTGTGGCTAATTTCAAAGTTACATAATCTCCACCAATGGTAAACACCCATATCTTATAGTGGATTTTGTCTCATCTGAATTCGAGATTCAGTTAACATCACTGTATCATTTTAAAACATAGGAAAATCCACTATGTATGATACCACAATTTATGGTTTCCCTCATATATATCATTATACTGCTCAAGGCAGTGGAGTGATTTACTCAGTCTACACATTGCATAAACTATATTAGGTGAGTAAGCCCAAGGCTTCTTATAATTAACTCCCAACCAAAACTTTTGGCCTTGAAAAATAAAGCACCTGATAAATTCAAACTAAGTGTACTAGTTCAATAGTATGAGCTACAGAACTCACTCCGGCCAAGAAACGTTGAAGAGACACATATTGATGTGCAAAATATCACCGGCCAATTAATATGCATCAAGTCATGACCAACAGCAGCTTTGAAGCATTAGTGATACCTTTACACACACCATATTTTCTTTTTGAAATTTTGATGGCATGGAAATTACAAAATTACAACTAAACGCCACCAAAGAACAACACAAAGCAGAACCTAATTTACGAATAAATTGATACTGACATCTCTAACATGAATAATTCAGAGGGTAACCAATGTTCATCCGAGAGTTACTAAGATTATCCCTCTAACATTTCAAATCAAAGGCAAAGTTGCTCCCCTTCACTTTTTTATGATTTTAACACCCAAACTAATATTAGCTTCTCTCAAGTCCTTCATATTGAATTTATAAGTCATGACACATTTTATTTCATTCACAACATCAATGTATGTATCAAAATTAAGCATGAGGTCACCTGCAAGAAAAAATAATCATAGGTTACATAAATCTCAAGAACTAGAAGAAGAATTCTTCATACTACAAGTTTTGAAACATGTGTGCATGATGCACAAGATACTACTAGTTTTGATTTCACAAGAAATATGTGAAGATCTTCATAATCTATTAAACGGATTGAAAAATCAACAAGTGAAAAATCCCTGAAAGATAAACCTCAAGGGTATTGCCTCTAAGGGAACTTCATAATAAAATTAGGCATGCCAAATGCAGATATTCCAAAAAAAATAGCATCCTAGCCATTGCAATCTTCACTTACACATATAAGCTAACAATTTTAAATTCACTAAACAAGAGAGAAACTATTTGCGAAATTTTCAGTTTGTAATGCTCACATAACTACACCTTTGAACTGCACCACAGAAGTTGTTTAAGCCTAGTTTTAATAGAAGAAAAACACAAGAAGAAAGGGCCAACATGAAGTTTTTGACAAAACAAAGCTAAGGTTAACACTAACATTGAGGTACCTACCTAAAGGGGCCATCCATAAAAATTCTTAAATAGTATCTCATGTATCCGACAAGCATTTGGGAATATACGAAAGGGTAACATTGACAAAATACAAAAGAATCATTCATCAGACAAAGTTAGCCTCTAAGATGCAAGTTCAATCTCCTAATCTTTATACTTAGAAAAAGACCAATCCCTTGAAAAGTCCCAAAAGTAAATGTTCTAATATGCAGACTTGCACAAGCATGTGAGCTATAAAGTAGTACACACTTATAAATGATCAACCTATTGTTACCTCGAGGAATTTGCTCCAGTTAAGAATTAGATTTCAGGGCAATCACATAAAGCATCTACTAAACCAATCAACAAGTTCTCTTATGAATTTGATCAATAAAGAAAAACGAGTCTTTAAGAAAACAAATTCTCATAACGGTAATTGTCCACAATCAACTGTTGGAGAAAACTTATTTATTGTTTTGAAGTTTACAAAACGTTTCCATCAGTCTAGTCTGAAGACTTTCAGACTCAAGTATTAAAGTCTAAAGAACTCCAGACTCTGCTGACAAAGTCTAAAGACCGCCAAACTCAAAACTCAAAGTCTGTCCTCACCGACAGTTTCTAGACGAAGAGAGAAGACTTATCCAGATGGCGGATTATCTTCAAGAATTCGATTCGTATATTTTTGGAAGACCTTTTTCATTAAATACATAATCAGCAAGATTGATTATTCTTATGGGAATCTACTCCGATTTGAAGATCTTTTGAAAGGTGACTAAACTTGGAATGTTCTACTTATGAAAATCAAAGATCCTGATTGTATGAGCGAACATGATTGACGGGATTTCATCACTAATCTTTCAACGACTCGAGATCACCTTAATTGATTCTGTCCAACGGGTAGATTGGAAGAATTCCTTCAGAAAGTGCCAACAGCTATGAAGGCATGAAGGAGTATTTAAGGCAAACTTTTCAGTTGTTCAAAGCAATGCGTGAAAGAAGAATTTCAAAGTCTGAATCTCTTAGTTCCTTGTGTTAGGAAAATCCCTTATGATGTTTTAAAGATGACAAAATAAATCAAAGGTTACTAACGTGTTTAATAATTGAGTAATAGACTATGCAAATGATAGAAAATGTAAAGGATATTGTCAAAGTCTAAAGATGCCAGAAGACTGAACGTAACACATGTCCAAAGTATATTCTGAAGATTTCCAGATTTCTGTGTCAAAGTTTGAAGATCGCCAGACTTTAGTGTCAAAGTCTGCTCTATATCAGAAGTCTGCTAACTCTGACAAATTCCAGATTGAACTTGAATAAAGAACCAGAAGACAAATTCTATGCTGAAGTTTAACTTATTCAGACCGTGTCCAGACCTTAAAGTTAAATATGTTCAGAAGCAGAATATGCTCAAACTGACGTCCATATTGTAAAGTCTATTACTCTCAGACTTTACATCAAGAACGTAACAGATCAAGAACGTAGTAAATTCATAACGAAACAACTTGACAGAACATAACACAAGCCTAAAACATATAACGGCTAGTGATCTGGTTTGGATTCTACATTAAAATTGATTTGATTGACTCAATCTAATTGATTGACAATTGGATCTTAAAGACAAGAACTTTCTATACGAAGAAGCTCTACTTATAGAATCCAAGATTCTGTTTGTATAGACGATCGGAATCAATTTGGGATTCTACTTTTGTCACTCAACTGCTACCAAATCTTCTAGATATAGATTTATTCAATTGGTAGATTGGAAGATGATCCTCAAAATATTGTCCAACGGCTAGTTTGGAAGTAGAGGAGTATTTAAGGAGATCAAGGACCGATGAGCAAGTAAGAGACAAAGCGTAGAATTTATAATTTCAAAGTCAGAGCGATCTTCGATCATACACTTGTCTTTGGTGAGCTTAAACATTTGTGATCGTGAGAGAAATACCAAAATAGTGACTTAATGAGATAGTGTAATATACTATTAAATGTTTGTACTCAATGTTATAATCTCTTGTTGATTGCATAGTGTAATCCAATTAGAAGGTTGTTAGCGTGGGAGAGTGGACATAAACTTAATCTAAGCCAAACCACTATAAATCTTGTGTTTTTATTCTCTTCTCTTAACTCCTTTATTTTGTCCGTTGTTCTATTTAACTACTAAAGTCTAATCTCGCTCAAAGTCCGCTGCTCTTCAGACTCAGTTTTAAAAGTCTGTTGTTCATCAAACACAGATTCAAAAGCAAAATATTTCTACTTTTCTTTGCAGAAATTTTTTTCTTCACACCTATTCACCCCCTCTAGGTGTTCATACTAGCACTTTCACCTTGTTCTTTTAATTCATCGAGCTCAATTTGTATACAAAAGAGAGAAGCACATAGTGAGACTTTGTGAAGAGACTAACTGAGACTCTCCACTGAGGAAGTCAAATATCACAAGCTCTATAATCTCTTTTGATTCATAATGGAATTCAGCCAGTGGGCTGTCAGCGTGGAAGAGTAGACGTAGGCTTGGATTAAGCCGAACCACTATAAATCTCGTGTTCTAATTCTCTTTCCTTAACTCCTTATATCATTGCTTTATATAATTGTTTTATAGAATTATTCAAAGCAATTTACTTCCCTAGTTGATCTTTTTAAAAGGCAATTTAGTTTATTAAGTCTTGTGAGTAAATTTTTATATACACCTATTCATCCCCCTCTAGGTGTGCGAACTAGCCATTTCAATTGGTATCAGAGCAGATGCTTGATTTATAAATGTGTCTTTATTTTTTAGCTAAAGATCTTCTATAGCTAGTATTTTGGATCTAGGTTTGGTTGAAGGCCAAAGCAACACCAGACCTCCATACTTTGATGAGAAATGCAACGTTTGGTAAAATAAAATGAAGGCATTCCTGAGATCGAAAGATCCTCTGGAATGAGATGTGGTAGAAAAATGAATCATTTCTAAAGCTAAATCAACATCTAGGAAGGAAATTGTAGATATTGGAGAATTGGCACAAGCAGAGATAACTAAGAGATAATCTTTTGATGCGAAAGCAATTTATTCATTATATTGTGCTTTATCTCTTACTGAGTATAACGGAATTTCATCTTGTGAAACAGCCAAAGAAGTCTGGGATAGGTTGCACGTCACCTATGAAGAAACTGATCGAGTTAAAGAAACAAAAATCAATATTTTACTCGGACAGTATGAAGCCTTCAAGATGAAATTAGGAGAATCCATCATTGACATGTTTAGTCGTTTTACAGAAATTATAAACAATCTAGCATATTAGGGACAGTCAATCTTAGGACCAATGAAGGTCAATAAATTGCTAAAAGGACTCTCCAAAGACTAGAACCATGTGAAGACCTCTATAAAAGAAACCCAAAGAATCATGCCTTATTCTGTAGACGAATTGGTTGGCACACTTCAATCATATGAAGTAGAGCAAATCAATAAGGAAGAAGATCCCAAATGTAAGAAGTCAATTGCCTTAAAACCTAATGATGATTCTGATGATACATACTCTGAAGACGACTTGGATGATGAAGAGCTAGCACTCATGATAAGGAGATTTAGGAAGTTAAACAGGAAGGGAAAAATGTTTAACTGGAAGAAGCAAGGTAATCAAAGATTTCAGAAGAAATCAAATGAGGATAAAGAGACCAACAAAGATGTGATTTGTTTCGAATGCAAGAAAAAATGGGCACATCAGACCTAATTGCCATTTGTTACTGAAAAAGAAAGAAAAAGCAGAGAAATTCAAGAAAGCTCTCAAAGTAGGGAGATGGAGAGATACAGAATGTGAGGAAAGTGATTAAGAGTATGCAAACATATGTCTGATGGCAAATTCAGAATTAGACTCAGACTCTAAGATAGATTCAGATTCAGATTCAGACTCAGACGGTGAAGTCGAGGTTAATAATTCTAAAATTCCTGTTAAAGTCTCAAAATATATAGACGGACTTTATCTTAACCTCAAAACATCTCTTAAAATGATTTACAAGTTAAAGAAGGAGAATTCCAAACTGAAGCAATAGGAAATTTCTTGAAAAGAAAATTTTGAAAATCTATACAAAAGTTTTGTTGATTTGAAAGAAAATGCAAATTCTCTTTCAAAAGAAAATACCTTTTTGAAAGAAGACATTTCAAATATCACAAAAGGTTTTCAATAGGATCTGAGAAGTTGGAAAAGATTCTTTCAATACAACGACCATATTTCAATAAATCTGGTTTGGGAATGACACCAGAAACCATTCCTCTAATTGATTTTCCAAAGGTTAAGGAAATAATCAAACAAACACCTACAAAAACGTTTTACATAAATCATTTTCAAAGAGTTTTTGTAAAACCTATTGGTCGAAGTGCTCTCAAATATTTAAAGTGTAACAGCTCAAAATATTTTGAGAAAGAATATTCCATGATTTGGAGACCTGTTAAAAAGGAATGGGCAAATACTGTGTTTCGTACTAACTCCCCTAGACCCAAGAAAGTGTGGGTACCAAAGAAAGCTTGAATTCTTTGTATAATTGCAGGTCATTATAAAAAATAAATAAAAAAAAGATCAAATGGTATTTGGATAGTGACTGATCGAGACACATGACAGGAGATTCAAGTTGTTTTATAAAGCTTGTGCAAATAAAATGAGGAAACATCTTTTTTTGGTGGAAACAGTAAAGGAAGGATCGTTGGATGTGGAACTGTGAGGATTGAAAGTCTCACAATCAACAATATCTCCTTAGTAGAAGGTTTGAATTATAATCTTCTTAGCATTAGTCAACTGTGCGACACTGGATTCAAGATCAATTTTCAAGAATGAATTTGTTCATGAATTAGTAAAAATCTATCTCAATACTTCACTGGACAAAGACATGTGAACACTTATTTTCTAGATATAAAACCATAAAGTTCTCAATGTCTAATATCCATTTAAAATGAAGCAAATCTCTAGAATCGAAAACTTGGCCATGTTAATATGAAGCAGATTGTTAAAATCTCCTCTAAAAAGCTTATTCATGGACTACCCAACTTAATGTATCAAAAGTCTGAATTATGCACACTATGTGCATTGGAAAAACAGGTTAGAAGTACCTTTAAATCTATAAATCAGGTTTCTACTGATTGTGTTTTGCAGCTTTTGCATATGGATCTCTTTGGATCAACTAGAACCTAAAGCATTGGTGGAAAGAGATACTACTTAGTAATCGAGGACAATTCTCGTTTTATATGGGTATACTTCCTAGCAAGTAAGTCTGAAGCATTCTCTCACTTTTCAAAATTTGCCAAGTAGGTACAAAATAAGAAAGGTTGTGCTATTTCAAGCATATGCACAGTGTAACCCCCTGGATCTCACATGATTTCACATTAATTGCTTTAATTTTAGGAATTATAAAATAATTTTTAGTCAAGCTGAATTATAAGAAATTGAATTATACTCGGCTCCATTTATCATAAAACTTTGTTTCTTTACATGTAAGGAGATGAGGTTAAGAGGGGGATTTTTACAAAAGTACTAGCAGCCACAAACACTAAACATCCCGCCTCCCGTCGAGTATGTACATGATGTCAGAACAACAAAAAACAAAATTCTCCCACATGTCGAATGCTCCTTGGCCACCTTCTACACCGCGGGACTACCACCATGGCCCAGTCCGTCATCGTACAATACCAAGGGCCCCACCAGCCGACCATCCACACGTCCGTAAAGGGTTACGAAGGCCATGTATGCCAGCCCTATAGGTGCCCTCGTGTCTACCGTCAAACATGATGTGTATTTGACGAAGACTACACCTGGAAAGTGTCGGTCATGGATTTCCTCTTGCCGTCATACAAAATCGTCGGAGGAGCCATATAGGATAGTCTTCATGGCAACATGTGGTGTAGGCGATGTAGAAGACATCTTCTAATCTGAAGAAATGACATAATAGACAAATGTGAGTTTTTAAAATAAAAACTCAACAAGTGGGCGGTTAGTCCTAACTTAGATTTGGTCAATAGCACGACAAATAGGTAAACAAACTATCAATTTGCTAAATCCACAGACGTCTAGCTGCAACAATCACTTAGGGGGAAACGACACTCGGCCTTGAACCCCTCGCACCCAACTTGGCATCATGAGATCCACAATCAATTAGGGGGAGACAACACTCCACCCTGTACCTCTCCCACCCAACCTGGCATCACAAGGTCTCTTAAGAAGCTGTTCAACCTTTCTCAGTCCATTGGAGAGAATATCACTACTCCTCGTCACCCCTCTCTAGGCATCCCGACACCCAGGGTCTCTCATTGGCTCCTTAGCCAATAATACACATTCATAATTCCACCTTGTTGCAACACCAATAACTCCAGTATACTAACAACCACATCAAGGTCTAAACATACATTATTAATTACTACAAGGTATACAAGAACCCTAATTAGAGACGACAAAGTAAGAGTCCAACATTTTCTTGCAGAAAACTCAGAATCTACTAACCTAGACAGAACTAGGTAAAGGCTACTGAGACACTAGACTCCATATGTGTCATGAGAATCAAGTACAAGAGACACAACTATTGCATATTCCCGGATCAAAGCAGTCTATGGATTAAAATGAGCAGTTTTAATCACAGACATAGAAAGTATATCTAACCTTATCAGAATGTTACGAAATTTCACTATGTTATAGAAGAGACATAGATTAACATTTTTTGTGAAAAAAATCTAAGTCTATATCTCAATGTATTAAGAGCAGTAATTTCTGTCTTCTTTCTAAAATCCTGTAGCAACTTCCAGATTTAGTATCTATAGAAGAAAAATCGTTTCACTAGCCAAACCTTGTTTATTTGTTCTAAAATTTTAATATGTTATTCCTAAGAATGTGTCCTACAGCTTTCACTGAGGGTTCAAAGTCCAATTCTACCTAGATAATTACAGAAAATTTATAGTCATCGAAGGTCTTGCTGTTTTCTACAAAACAGCTTACTATTTCAAAGAAAATTACTTCTACTTACATGTTTTTGCATTCATATAGCTATAACTAAAAGTCAAACTCAATCTAATGGATGTTCTCTTAAGTTAAATGGTTCTTTTCCTTTTCTTCATCATTAGAAATCAAGGCGACGCAAAATAAAAACCTTTCCATCTATATTTTTCTAGAATAGAAACATCTTATATCATTTTCTTCATTTCTAGCTCAAGCAAACCGTAATTTTCTCTACCAATCTCTTTTACAACACCTCAAGACTCTTCCACGGCATCTAAAAATAATCATAGTAGGTCTTTACTTACAAAGAAATATTCCACAACTCGGTACAAAGCGAATGTTCACAATATGCATGGCCTTCTACCAAGCAAAACGTATCACACCTTCCTTGCAAAGTTTCTACACCTATGCTGGCCATTAATCCGACAGGCAACTTACAAAAAGCACACCATTGATGAAGCTAAACCAAAACAGAACCGAAGGAGAGGAAGACCCATTGGATAACGTGCAACAGCACCTCACCCAATAACCAAAGGATTTCTTTAGTCTAGCACAAAGGAATTGAACTTGAGTTGCTCACATTCCAGCTTCCAAACCGAGCTTTGGTTCCCAAATTTCTCACACCCAACCTTGAAATCTACCCCGACTTTCACATGCACAGCTAGACACAACCATTTTGTGAACCCAGGACACTAATCATAGCCCCACTTGCTTGGATCTTTCACCGGCGAAAGAGGGAGGAGGCGTTGGGCGAGCTGGGGCTTCGCGGCTGACAGGGGGCTTTGAATGGAATAGGGTAGCGACGATTCCGTTGCTAGACGGAGGCACAAGGCTAAGAAGGGTAGAGATCGGGTCAAAATTTTGGTGGGATGAAGTAAGAATAGAGGAGAGAAGAAGCGGGCATCTCAACTAAGAGAGCGAAAAAGAACGCAAAAGGGAAAATAGTTGCTACAGTAGCCGTTTCAGAGAGAACAAAAGAGAGAAAAGATCAAAGGAAGAAAATAAAATGAAAATATAGGTGTAGCCTTTCCCTCCCTTTTTCAACCACACCTGGATGCTACGTGGGGGGGAAGAAAAAAATTTCCTTTCACTATAATTCCATTTCCCCCACGTACGAAGTGGGTCATCGCTAGAAATTTAATTTAATTTAATTTTTTTTTTTGAAATAATCTTAAATATGCTCAATCTAACTAATGAGTAACAAACCACTGGGGGTTCGCTCCAGTGGCCACCCTTCCAACATGGAAGGGGGAGGTGAGGGGTTCAAATCCCCACCTTCTTAGGGGAGAATGGGAGTAGGGACGCGTAAGTTTCGAGAGTGGGTTGCGACTCCCACGCCCTGCAAGAGGCAAGGCACAAGTCTGCGAGTGAGTGTAGAGTAGGGATAGAGTAGGACTGACCAAAAAAAAAAAAACTAATGAGTAACAAAACTAGAATTTGGATTTCACACACAGACCATGGAAGTGAGTTTGAAAACCAAGACTTTGCAAAATTCTGTGATGACTCTGGTTTTCAGCATATGTTCTCTTCTTCATATACTCTAAAGCAAAAAGGGGTTGTGGAAAGAAAGAATAAATCTTTGTAGGAAATGGCTAGAACACTCTTAATTGAAAGTAATGTTTCATCTCGTTTTTAGGCTGAAGCAGTTTCCACAGTTTGTTATATCATAAACATAGTATTCTTAAAGCCCATTCTGGAGAAAACTCCTTATGAGTTATTCAAAGGAAAGAAGCCAATTTTTTCTTATTTTCATGTATTTGGTTGTAAATATTTTATTTTAAAGAATGTAAATGATCGAATTGATAAGTTTAAAGAAATATCGAACGAAGGAATTTTCCTTGGCTATTCAACCTCAAGCAAAGCCTATAAAGAATTCAACGAGAAGAGTCAATATGTGGAAGAATTTATGAACGTCAAGTTTCGGGATTCAATACAGAATCAATTGGATCAGACTCAACTTGAAGAACCTGAACCTACTCTAGATATTGCAAAATCTACTTCCTCCAAAGTGGTTCAAACTCCTGAAGTTCAACAACAAGATGAACCAAAAGATTCAACTGAAACAAAGGATCAGCAGACTCACAAACCAAGCAGCAACTGGAAGCATAAGTCAAGTCATTCCAAGGAACTCATCATTGGCAACACTGATGAAGGAATTCGTACCAAATCCAAAAGGCATGAAAAGTCTAGTGCTTTAGCACTTGTTTCTGAGATTGAACCCAAAACTGTAGAAGAAGCCTTGGCAGATGAAAGTTGGATTGAAACTATGCAAGAAGAACTTAGACAATTCAGCATTAATAATGTTTGGGAACTTATTCATAAACCTAAAGGTAAGTCTATTATTGGAACTAAATGGATTTTCAAGAATAAAACGAACGAGAAAGGAAAAGTGGTCAGGTTCAAAGCAAAACTTGTAGCCAAAGAATATACGCAAGAAGAAGGGATAAACTATAACGAGACGTATACACTAGTAGCGAGGTTAGAAGCAATTATATTATTACTTGTTTTTGCTTGCTATAAAAATTTCAGGTTATTCCAAATAGACATAAAAAGTGCATTCCTAAATGGATTTATCTAAGAAGAAGTTTATGTAGAGCAACCACTTAGTTTTGAAGATCCAAGAAAGCCATACTCAGTCTGTAGATTGAAAAAATGCCCTATATGGATTAAAGCAGGTACCTCAAGCTTGATATAAAAGGTTAAGTAAATTCCTAACTTAAAATGGTTTTGTTAAAGGAAAGGTAAACACCACATTGTTAATTAAAAGAGAATGTAAATATTTTCTACTTGCTTAGATTTATGTCAATGATATTATATTTGGTTTACCTAATGAGAATCTGTGCAAGAAGTTTTCAAGATGTATGCAAGATGAATTTGAGATGAGCATGAAGGGTGAGTTAACCTTCTTTCTGGGATTATGAGTTAAACAATCTAAGGAATGAATTTTCATTCATCAAGAAAAGTATGCAAAAGATCTCATCAAAAAGTTCAAGATGGAGAATTGCAAAAAGACAAAGACGCCTATGTCAAGTTCTTTGAAGCTGAATAAAGATGAAGAAGGAAAAAATGTAGACCAGAAGCTATACAGGAGCATAATTGGTTCACTTCTTTATTTTACTGCATCTAAACCTAACATTTTGTTTAGTATTTGTATTTGTGCTAGATTCCAATCAAATCCCAAAGAATCTCACTTAGCTGCTCTAAAGCGCATCATCAACTACATTACAACAACTCCAAAGCTAGGACTGTAGTATCCAAAAGAATGAGCCTTTACTTTTCTTGGATGTTCAAACGCAGATTTAGCATACTGTAAAGTGGACAGAAAGAGTACTTCTAGTACATGTCAATTGCTTGGAAATAAGCTGGTATCATGGTTTTCAAGAAAATATATTACTGTAGCTCTTTCAACAGCTGAAGTAGAATATGTAGCTCTTGGAAGTTGCTGCTTTCAAATTTTGTGGATTCGATGTGATAGCCCGAGCGACGGTCATCAGACGTGTGCAAAGAAGGGGTCCCTCTCTTCTCTTGTCCCACATCGCTTAGGGAGGGAGGTCTTGGTTAGCTTATAAGACTTGGGTCCCTTTAATTTGTATAACGCGTTTTAAATCCGTGAGGTAAAAGACCGTGGCTGAGATGGCGATTCGTCCGTGCCAAGACGGGTGACCCAAAGCGGACAATATTACACAGTGGGACTTGGGATGTTTCAAGTGGTATTAGAGTTGACTCCCGACCGCGTGTGGGGTCACAGCAAGAATGTTGTTTTGACTCCCGACCTCGTGTTGGGCCATAGTGAGGACGTTGTTCTATTAAGAAGTGGAGAGTGTGACGGCCCGAGCGACGGTCCTCGGACGTGTGCAAGGAAGGGGTCCCTCTTTTCTTTTGTCCCACATTACTTAGAAATAAAGGTCTTAGTTAGCTTATAAGGCTTGGGTCCCTCTAATATGTGTAACGCGTTTTAAAGCTGTGAGAGAAAAGACCGTAGCTGGGATGGCGGTTCGTTCGCGCCAGGACAGGTGACCCAAAGCGAACAATATTACATAGTGGGACCCAAGATGTTACATCAACAACAGCTAAAAGACTTTGAAATTGAAGAATCATGCACAGAGATCAAATGTGACAACACAAGCGCCATAAATCTCACAAAGAATCCAATTCTTCATTCAAGGGCAAAACATATAGAGATTCGACATCACTTTATTAGAAATCATGTTCAGAATGGAGAAGTTATGATAAAGTTTATTGACTCGAAGAATCAGCTAGTAGACATATTTACAAAGCCACTAGAGAAAAGCCTATTTGAATCTATTTGCACCAAACTGAACATTACATCTTTTATCGAGTAAAGTTTGGAAGTGTTCAAGACTCAGAGGTAAAGTCTGAAGGTGTTCAAACTCAAAATGACTAAGAATTACGACTTTAAGTTATTTCAGTACTAGCAATTTAATCTTTAAATAAAAAATTAAAAGTGTACATTTACTTTTTGAATCGTTATTTACTTATTTTTAAAAGTTATCATTTTCGATTTTTGAATTTATGGCAGTTTTTCATTTTCAAAAAGGCAGTTTTTACTTTTTCCTTTATGACGAGTTGTATACATCATTTCATCTACTTTATATATTGTCGAAATTCATTTTCTCCATTTACACTCTCTCAAACCCTATAATACAGAGCTCCACTTTCACTCATTTTCTCTCTAGTTTATTTCAAAGATTTCACATTTTTTCGAGCAAGTTCAAGAATTTCTCTCATAAAGTGACAATGTCTTCAAGAAAGTCTTCTAGAATCGCAAGCAGGGGACCACGGCACATGCCTGAGGGTCCTACGCACTTCGATTTGACCGAGGAAGATGACTCTTCTCATCAGCAGCAACTAAGTCAGCAACAACATTCTCAATAACGTCAGTCTCCTCCACTGTCTCAACTAGAAGAAGAAATAATGGAAAGAGTTGAACCTATAAGAACACTGACACCTAAAATTGCTTTCAAGCTTTATTCTAGGTTGAAAGAAAGAGGTATTGCTATGTCTTTGATCAATGAGTATCTGAGAGTGAGAGGCTACAAGAATGAAATTTTATTCTTGCGCAATATGGAGAAGTTGGGCATTGCGGAAAAAATGGTTGGATGAAAAGACTTTTGCTAACTTTCCTATTGACTTGCATTTTGGTACTTTTAATCAGCTAGAAGGAAAGGACGATGATGAAAGAATGTTCACACATTTTTAGCCTAGGATGGGAGTGGCTGCAAATGTTGGTGGTGATGGAGCAAGCCTATTCAGATTGAAGGACCACAAGAAGGTTTATTCAAAACTGATGAAGAGAGGGATTATGAACCTTAGAAATGTTGATTTTGATTTTCTTGATTCTGTGCAAGTAAATCTTAGGGAGAAGTTTGCACTTCTTCAATTGGAGCATTTTTGTTCGGAGACAACAGTTGCTTATCCAAAATTCACGACCTATTTCTATTTGAATTTATCTTTTTTAGATGCGAATAGATTCTCTTTCACTATTAAGGATAAGGAATATTTGGTCGATGTGGACGTTTTGGCTGACTTGATTGGGGTGGAAAGAGCATGTTTCCAACCAATCAATGTGCCTATTGCTCACGCTACACTGGAATTGGTAAAAGACAAATTTGCTGAAGGCAAGATCTCCTACACTAGGATAAATGCCTCCAATATCTTGTTGCATAAAATCGTGATCAATTGCATTCGTCCAAAATCAACATCCAAGACTAATGTGTCTCATTCTGAAGCAAAGTTGATGTATGCTATCAACATTGGCTACAAGTTCTCTCTGCTTCACACCATCTTGATGCATATGTACAGGACAATGGTGAAAAATAAGGGACAACTCCCTTACTATGCTCTCATCATAAAAATCTTTAGACACTTCAACATTCATTTACATGCTCCCTTGTGCTTGCAAAGCATTGCTCCTATGGTAATTGGATTGAAGATGGTCACCAAGATGCATCTGAAGGAACTCAACAAGGTATTAGAGCGAATGAAGAGGCAATCCCCTATCAAGGCAAAGTAAAGCTCTGCAACATTAAAATAGAAAGGCAAAGAACCAATGACGGAACCTATCAAGAAAAGGAGAGCCCTTATCTTAGAAGATGAAGATGATGATGATGAGGATGAGAGCCCTTACTCTCTCTGCCTTTGCCCTTCGCAATTTATAGAGTTATGTTAGTTTTCAAGAGACAGAAGGAAGAGAGACTAGAGAAGAGATAGAGAAGAGAGCTGAAAGAAGAAGAAGTGAAGAAGAGAATAGAACAGAGGAAGAGGAAGAGGAAGAAAGAAGAGGAAGAAGAGGCTCGAGATGATTCTTTTGAGCTTACCTTTGGCTATATCCTTGACAAGTGATTCAGAAAAGACAAGAAGTGGAACTGCTGAAGAGAAAGACAAAGAAAAACATCACTCTGATGCTGAAGCTGAAGTAGAAAAGGAAGAAGAATTCACTTCTCCACTTGAAGGCATACAAATAGGGGGAGCTGCTGAAAAACGAGGTATTTCTTCATCTATTATAACTAGTGATGTTAGTCGATCTACAACAGATTTAGAGGACGTGTATGCCTCTCACCATCCAAAACCAGACATTAAGGCATTCACTCCTAGTCATAATAGATGAACTGCTGAGAACCCTCCAATCTTAAGACTCCAGGACCAGATTCGGTTGGACCCAATGCTGCACCAAAACAATCAGCAGACTTTTCAAGATTGCTGGATATCCTGTTGGATTTAAGGAGACAGCAATATAGTTTGGAGTATGAGATAAAAGATCTCAAAAAGGCTTTCTTGACTACTTCAGTTTCGTTGCAAGAACAGTTACTCGCCCTGAAGAATCAAGTGTGAGATATTGTGAATGATGAAGATTTACAGCAACTAAAAGCGACTCTTGGAAAGCTTGAGAATACAATAAGTTCAATGGGGGAATTCGAGCTTATTCACTTGCCAAAAGAACCATGATTTTCACACCACTCTTTTTATTCAACTCTTTTTGCTTATTCTCCACTTTTTGCTATTGACAAAAAGGGGGAGAAGTTGTGCGGATTTAACTTTATTTTTATCTTTTGATGACCTTTTTAGACTTTGGTATTTTTGTTTGGTTGTGGACTTTTGACTTTGGATCTTGACTGCTATCATGATTTGAATCTTTGATGCTTGCAATAACTTAGCCTGAGATACTGATTGTGGATAGATAGTTATCTTGCAAGATAAACATGTTTTATATGGTTGCAGAATTGATACTATCCACGTCCTAATCAACTTATTTTTATAAGTTATCATGTATTGCTTAAGTGTTTTGTTTTGCAAGACAAAAGTTTTCAAATCTATAGGAAAGTTTTGTCACCATTAAAAATTGGGAGATTGTTGGATAAAACTCCTTTATTGTTTTGAAGTTGACAAAACGTTTCCATCAGTCTAGTCTGAAGACTTTCAAACTCAAGTGTTAAAGTCTGAAAAACTCCAGACTCTGCCGACAAAGTCTGAAGACCACCAAACTCAAGACTCAAAGTCTGCCTTCACTGACAGTTTCCAGACGAAGAGAGACGACTTATCCAAATGACAGATTATTTTCAAAGATTCAATTCGTATATTTTTGGAAGACCTTTTTGGCTGAATACATCATTAGCAAGATTGATTATTCTTATCGAAATCTACTCTGATTTGAAGATTTTTTAAAAGGCGAGCAAACTTGGAAGATTCTACTTATGGAAACCAAAGATTCTGATTGTATGAGCAAACATGATTAATGGGCTTTCATCACTAATCTTTCAACGAATCGAGATCACCTTAATTGATTCTGTCCAACGGGTAGATTGGAAAAATTCATTCAGAAAGTGCTAACGGTTATGAAGGCATGAAGAAGTATTTAAGGCAAACTCTTCAATTGTTCAAAGTAGTGCGTGAAAGAAAATTTTCAAAGTCCGAATCTCTTAGTTTCTTGTTCTTTCAATTCATCGACCTCAATTTGTATACAAAAGAGAGAAGCACATAGTGAGACTTTGAGACTTTGTGAAGAGACTAGCTGAGACTTTCCACTGAGGAAGTCAAAGATCACAAGTTGTATAATATCTTTCGATTCATAGTAGAATTCAGTTAGTGGGTTGTCAACGTGGGAGAGTGGACATAGGCTTGGATTAAGCCGAACCATTATAAATCTTGTGTTCTAATTCTCTTTCCTTAACTCCTTATCTCATTAATTGTTTTATAGAATTATTCAAAGAAGTTTACTTCCCTAGTTGATCTTTTTAAAAGGAAATTTAGTTTATTAAGTCTTGCAAATAAATTTTTATATACACCTATTCACCCCCCTCTAGGTGTGCGAACTAGCCTTTCATCAACTACTCTCCGACTGAGGCTTTATTCCATTTCGGGGACCTAACATAAGACTCCAAGAAAAGATCAAAGAGACTGAAGCATAGCTCATTCATTCACATAGACAAACACACACACACTCCAAGAAAAGATCAAAGAGACTGAAGCATAGCTCATTCATTCACATAGACAAACACACACACACACACACACACACACACACACACGTTTCTCCTAACTTGGAGGATCAACGACATGTAAACTATGATTGTGATTTGTCCCAAAATAAAAATAAATATATAAAAGAAAAATTAGCTTGATTTATTTTTGTTTCCTTTCTAGTTTTCCTTCTTTTTTTATCCTTTTACCACATAGAATCACAATGCCGTTTTAAAGATTTTCTAAATGGGTAATTTGATCATTTGTAACCACCCTACATAAAAAGTATAAAAACACAAATTCATAGAATACGCTTGACTTGATCAAATCAAATTTGAAGAGAACACACAAGACAAGAATTTACAAGAAACTCTCGTGCATCAAATTTAAAAAAAAAAAAAAAAACTAGAATGAAAGGATCACGACCTATGAATGCATCCATCAACTTTAAGTGTCATGAACATAGCAAGGAGGCTTGCATTCACCTAAATTTGTTACATAATTTGCACAAAATTTAACCAAGCTGCTTATAAGCTACTGCTATGAATTAGTCAAGCCAAAAATAGCAATAATTTAATTTTTGAAATCAATAAAGATCATCAACAAAATAAGAGATAAAGTTGATGATTTCTCAAGAGGCGAAACAGTATATCAATATGACAATTACGCCCTTTAGCTATTAATTCAAAGTTTCCAAAAACTATTTTACTTGACATTCAATAACCTTACCAAAACGACATAACACTCTTTTGTGTTGATACTCGGTAATGTTCCATGACAAACTGCCCACTAATATGCAATGCTTGTCCTTCGTCATCTTTGATTCCTCATTCAATTCCAACAAAGGTGGTAGCAACAGTAGTTCCAGCTTGTCCTTAATATTGTTGGAAAAAGTATTAGAATACATAAAATAATAATTATTATTGAAAATACATCACAAAAGATTAGAAAATAAAAAGAAATGTTTGAAACATGCAAACACTGTTCTTAAGGATAATTCCGCTTCTCAGAGTACGTAACTTGGTGCGTAAGGCTTCAACGGCTATCCTTCCAAGATACAACAGACCTTCCTCTAAACTTCACATTGAATATTAGAAGGAAACTAAACAACTTTTATGTATAACCTAGCAAAAAGAAAAGGAAAGATATGAGAACATATTGTATCTTCACCGATTGTGGTTTGAAGTTTAATTTATATTTAAACAAGAAAAAGAGAGAGTTGTTAGGAGATCGTCATAAATCAATTGGTAATTAAAAAGATGACCGTTATAAAATAATGAAAATTTTATGAAGTAATAAATCAAAAGTTATAAAGCTATTAAACGACTATTATACAACCATTAGAAAGCCGTTATATGACCGTTAAAAAAACCGTTACAAAAATGATGACTCTCATGACGATCATAATTTTTAATAAATATTTCAAAATTGTTGAAATATCTAACATGAAGTCCAATAGCCGACTTCAATACCAAAGGGAGAACCGCCATAGTTGCCGCCTTCATGGAGGATAAGCCAAGCTAACTTTCTTATCTTTTTGACCCCAGGTGTCAACCTGTGCTCATCTCTTGACCAACAGCTTGCATGTTGAACGATTCCAGCTGTCTTCAATGCTTGGAGGCGGTAACTTTATTTTGCCTTTACCAGTGTCGGTTAAGATCAAAGTCCAAAATGGACTTTTCTTGCTTTCATATTAGGTGTTATCTCCAACATTTGTCGGATTCACGGCCACCACCGGGATTTACAACGAGATGCACAAAATCCTATCTTGGAAATTCTCCACGGATAGTGACGACTTGCCAAACCCTAGAAGACATGGGAATCTTAGAGTTTTAGTAATGTGGTCGGGCATCTTTGCGGGTTCTTTGGGCGGCAGTCTAGGCATTGTCTGGTTTCTTTCGAGGAGGAAATGGGTTAGGAATGAAGAGGATGATGTCATAGAGCTTGATGAGATAGACCGTATTGATGATGACTTTAGAAAGAGAGCAGGGCCTTCGAAATTTTATCATCATGAGTTAGCTCTTGCCACAAATGACTTCGATGAGAAAGGGAAGCTCGGAGAAGGCGGATTGGGTGACTTTTACAAGGGTCGCTTGAGGAAATTGAACTCCGATTTGGCAGTCAAGCGTGTCTCGAGGAACTCTAAGCAAGGTATCAAAGGATATGCATCTGAGGTGAAGATAATTAGTCAATTGAGGCATCGGAACTTGGTGCAACTCGTCGGTTGGTGCCATGAGAAGGGGCAACTGCTGCGCGCATGTGAATTCATGCCTAATGGGAGCATGGACTTAAATCTCTTCAAAGGTGTTAGCTTTCTCTCGTGGGAGATGAGACATAGAATCGCTCAAGACTTGGCCTCAACGTTGCTCTATCTTCACGAATTTGGCAACCAACGCATCTTGCATAGGGGTATCAAGTCAAGCAACGTGATCTTGGATACCAACTTCAATGCCAAACTTGGGGACTTTGGCCTAGCTAGGCTTGTCGATCATGATAAGGGGTCACAAACCACTGACTTAGCAGGAGCACACGGATACATGGCCCCCGAATGTCTCACAACAGGCAAGGCCACTAAGGAATCCGATGTGTATAGCTTCGGATTGGTTGCTTTCGAGATAGCATGCGGAAGAAGGTCAATTGAGCGAGGGACAGCGGAAGAATACCCGGTACAATTAGTCGAGTGGGTTTGGGATTTGTATGGTTTAGGGACACTTCTTGATGCGACCGATCCAAGATTGTCCGGAGAGTTTGTGAGAGAACAAATGGAACGCTTGATGATGATTGGACTCTGGTGTACAAATCCGGACTACACAAGTCGTCCTTCCATAAGACAAGCAATTAGCGTACTCAATTTCGAAGCTCCAATGCTCTCACTCCCATAAAAAAAAAAAAATTTTTCAAAGCAATTATAATTTAAGTGATAAATATCCTTGTAAACTCGTCAGAGAACAACCCTTTATGAAATAATACCATAAATATTAAGAACTCAAGATATTCATTATTTAACGAACTGCCTGTCTGAGGTACGTTACTCCTTCGCAACAAATGTTTACATCGTCTCAAGCATCTTCTTGTATTGCCGCGACCGGTAGTGCAGCAAGATTGAAGAACTCTACGCAAGGGATTAAAGAGGATGCGTCCATGGTAAAGATCATTAGCCAGTTGAGGCCTCGGAACTTGGTACAACTTACAGGTTGGTGCCATGAGAAGGGAAAACTGCTGCTCGCATACGAATTCATGCCCAATGGGAGCCTGGACTTGCATCTCTTCAAAGGCGTTAGCTTGCTCTCGTGGGAGATGAGACATAGAATCGCTCGAGACTTGGCTTCCGCACTGCAATATATGCACGAATTGGGCAATCAATGCGTCTTGCAAGGGATTATCAAGTCGAGCAACATGATGTTGGATACTGACTTCAATGTCAAACTAGAGAACTTTGGCCTAACTAGGATTGTTGATCATGATAAGGGATCACAAATCACTGTCTTAGCAGGAATATGTGGATACATGGCTACCGAATGTCTCATAATAGACAAAGCTACTAAGGAATCTAATGTGTACAGTTTCAGAGTGGTTGCTCTTGAGATAGCATTCGAAGAAGGTCAATTGAACGATGGTCGACTAAAGAGTACTCAATACAATTAGTCGAGGGGGTTTGGGATCTATGTGGGTTACGGACGCTTCTCGATGCGGCCGATCCGAGATTGTCCGGAGAGGTTGTGAGAGAACAAATAAAATCCAGACTATACGAGTCGTTCTTCAATAAGGCAAGCGATTAGCATACTCAATTTTAAATCTCCAATTCTCTCGCTCCCATAAAAAAAATGCCAGTCATGAGTTATGTTGCTCCTTGGCAAGATACGTTTACATAGTCTCAAGTATCTTCTTGTAACGCCAACGAACATTAGTGCAAGGAAGATTGATGAAAACTCGAGCCTCGCTTACGAAAATAGTTCCTCATTGTATGTATCATTCTTATTGTCTTCCCCTTCTGTCACCCTATCGATCTCGGTGGGCTAGATAGATTGTCTAAAAGTGACTTCATGTTAACGACTTTGCCTCTTTCATGGATTGAGGCATTCCAAAACAACGCGGTTCGAACCGTTTGTTCCTAATAGCAACACACATACCATGGAAACTTATGTGGTTTTCTGTGTTTATTGTTGGGTTAGGGTTCGATCCAAAATATGTGTGGATCGGGTGTCGTTGACTTGGTAAAATAACCTGAACTTTTTGTTTTTTCCATTGCTGAGGATCTAGCCTAGAAAGAATCCTTGCTCGTGCTTTCAAGCAGCACTGAATCCGTTGCATTATTAAAGAAAGGAACTAGTGGGCGAACTTATGAAACTTCATATGCGCTCGGGGAAATCATGCAAGTTCATGACAAACCCTAGAAATGGTTGCTGGTGATCTGATCATTACAGAATTCGCCACCACCTTCTTCCCACCTCTTCTTTACTGAAAAGAGAGGATAACACAGCAATGGACGTTCCGCTTGGCGAGAGATAGAATAGTAAATGATGACGATGGTACTTGGGGTTCTGCATGGTTCTCGATGATGATCACGTGGTCCCTGAGGCATTTCGATCATTTTCCCGTGCATCTGCTCTTTCTCGATACCAGGATCCTGCCCAGTTGCGAGCCTCGTCATTCACATCTTTGCACGATGAAAAATGCCTATGTGGTTCTGAAGGTTATTTAATGGTCCGTTTATCGGAAAAAAAATTATATACGAAACATTATTTTACAACTTTTTCAGTGTTGGAATGGCGACAAATTAGATGATCTACAGAAAATATTTTTCACGCACCGAAAACAACAAATTTAGATTTGACAAGAATAACTTTCTCTTTTAACAAGAAGATAATCACTTTCCCTAAACTAAACATAAATATTTTCCTTTATTATGAATTTTTTCAATGAAACAAACGTAATCCAAGGGTCTGTTTGTTTGAAAGAATACTCTTCCCTAGGAAATTGTTTTCCAATTTTCCAATGATTGGACGGGAGAAAATTAATTGATTTATAAAAAACGTTTTCATGGACTAAAAAAAAACAAGTTCAGATTGACTTAAAATAACTTCTCCTTCTAGTAAGAAGGAATTCACTTTCCCTGAGTCATGAAACAAATAAAAACTAACTATTTTCCTTGATGAAAAATAATTTCCTTTATCAAGAAGTTTTCAATGAAACAAAAATGCACGATAAGGCTCCATTTTGTTTTGCAAAAATGTGATATTTTTGGAAAATATTTTCTAGAAGTTATATTTCAAAAAAATAACAATATTTTCTGGTATTTAGTTGAAACCTAAAAATGAATTGAAAAATATTTTTTGCCGTTTAATAAGGAAAATCTAATTTAATTTTCCTAAATAAATATCCATTATTCGAGTGCTAGTGACTAGCTCCAAAGTTCTAAGTCCAGCCTCAATGGACCTAGACTCAAGCATCTAGGACCGAAGCTTGGGCTTTGGGTCTCGATCCTAGCCTTGATGGGCCCCACCCCGAGTACCTAAGTTTGAAGTTCAACCTCAATTGACATCGGCGGGCCTAGCCCTAGCCCTTGACATTACCATGTCCAATCGTAGTGTTTTTTTGTCTAAGCGTTGATATCTAACCATATTTTGAAAAATGATTTCCGATTTTATAGAAAGGAAATCATTTTTTCTGATTTCAAGTATAGATTTTCCATTAATTAAAAATATTTTTAGTTAACTCATTTCCAGAGTGATTCAAACGTCATAAAATACTGAGAGTAGTATCCATGAAACAAATTGAGCCTGAGTGGCAATTATTTTTGTAAACTGTCATTACAAGAGCAACCCTTTATGAAATACCCAGAGTATTAAGAACTCGAAATATTTATCATGTAAACGAGCTAGTTGTCCCATGCTTTCAATACTTTCTATATGCAGTCGATCATAGGAACTAGGAAGAACACAAAAGGTGAATTCTACCGAGATAGAGCTAATTAACGTACGTTTCATTCTTAATACGCTCGATCACCTTCCAAAACTGGCATGATTTCTTCCTTCCTTTTATTCACTTTGAAAGCTATTAACATATGCAAGCTACGCATGGGCTCGCACTATATGTTATAATTTTTTTATAGACAAGGGCTTACAGGAAATTCATGAGCAAGAGTTAAAACGGTAACTTCATGCACCTCACGCAGCATCTTTGTTTACATTATTTGACTTGATTTTCATAAAATAAAAATTAAAAAAATTTGCTTAGTTTTAATCTTATTTTAGGATCTGTCTAGTTTATGCATTTTGACTTCCTTTTTTAAAATTCGAAACTCTTGAAATACTCAACTATTAACCCGTATATTTGCATATAATGTTTCATAAAGGCATGAAATCTTAATGACATTTAAGTTTTTGATGGATCGCTTTTCATAAATCCCAAAAGAAGAGGCACGTCGTTTGTGTTTAACTTTTATCTTATGATATGAAAAAAAATAATTAACTTCTTATTATGATCTGAAGAGATTTCCTCATCAATCAGTACATTTATGGTTGAAGCATTTTCCCAGTTATATTTCTTTTTCTGGCCAAAAGAGAGAGAGAGAGAGAAAAAAAAAAACAATTATTTTCACCGTGAAAAAATTTGCATTTTTTGGGTCCCTCAAAAAAAAATTGCATTTAAAAGGTATGGTCTGACTACCTTTCTTCGATTTATCCGCCGTCATCTTCGTCTCCCCGGATCTCCACGTGCCACCTCACTCTCTCTCTCTCTCTCTCTCTCTCTCTCTCTCTAAAACCAGGTGGATATCCCATCACAATCAATCCGTTCTTTGGCATTGACCACTGAACTGCCCCACCCGCCCGCTTTGATCTTCGCGATGATTTCCGAGAACCGCTCTCCCGCTCTCGCTCGGTCCGGCGCCGGATTCAGGACGCATCGATCGCCGAGGACATGGTGGTGAGCGCCGGCGCTACGGAAGCCTGAGCCTCTCCGGGGACCACATGCGGCTCCTCGGCCCCCTCTCTCTCTTGGTAACCGCGTGCTTCCTTCTCGACTTGCTCAAGCGATTCTCCCACCTCCTCCTGATCAGGCTCTCCGCATCGCAGTGGGCGTCGCTCCTCAAGCTGCTGAGCGGCGGGAGCGTTGGCGGCGGCGGCGGCGAGGACGGCGTCTCCGCGATCCAACAATGCTCCCGCCAGGTCCTCGCGGCCGTCGCCCTCGTGCTGATCGCGCGGTTAGGGCTCAAGGCCTTGCCGAAATTGGGGGATTCGGATGAGGTTTCTCGAAATCGCGTCGATTTGAAGGCTCTGAAGGCTCTCGATTCGCCGGAATCGCACGGCTCGGTGACCGGCGAAGCGCTCGTGAGGGGAAGCGCGGGTAAAGCCAACAAACTCGTCGAAGAAGAAGATGAGGAGGCGGAGGAAGAGGATAGAGAATGCTCGTGTCTAGAGGATGAAGTGTTCGACGCTCTAGCGCTGAGGAAGATGGTGAAGATCGAGAGGCGGAGAGCAATCGCGGCGACGAAAGAGCTCGAGAAGGAGCGGATCGCGGCCGCGTCGGCCGCGGACGAGGCCATGTCCCTGATACTGCGGCTGCAGAGCGAGAAGAGCGCGATCGAGATGAGGGCCAACCAGGACCGCCGGCTAGCGGAGCAGAAGCAGCAGTACGACTGGGAGGTGATCGAGTCGCTCCGGCGGATGGTGGCGAGCCACGAGTCGCGGCGGAGGGCGATGGAAGAACGGTTGAGGTCGTGCAGGCGGAGGTTGAGGAGGACGCGGGCCAGCAGAGAGGGCTCGAGCGGCGTCGAAGGCGAGGGTTGTTTCGGCGGCGGCGGCGGCGGCGGCTCGGAAGAGAGCGTCGGCGATGCAGTGACGAGCAGTAGAGAAGAAGAAGAAGAAGGAAAGAGTCTGGATGATGTACTGAGAAGCTCGCTGGAGCTTGATTCGCTGATTGAGGAATGATCGATCTTACTGTTACTCTGGATTTCACCGCCCTCCATTTTTTTGTCTTGTTCTGCTTGATGCTGCTATAGTCATTCCATAAATTGAACAAAACGTAATTAGTAATTGTGAAGATTAACTCGTATATATCCATTCAAAATATAAAGATAACGAGAAATCTCCAGAGTTGTTATTTTCCTTTCTTTCTCAAACCGTTTTTACGAACGTCGAATTTTCAACGAATTAATAAATTTTGAGGTTGGGTAACGAAAGCGGAAATAAAACAATTCCCACTCGTGCGTGGATATTCTGTACGAGCAAAAAAAATGTCTTTCCTATGATTATTTCCACAATCAAAAAGCGTCTCCTTTTGACTTTAACGGTTATGTTAAGAATAAAAATTTGAAAATTTTATAGTCCGTTTTTCCACTGAAGATATGGATTTAGAAGACATTTTATTAAATATGATTTATTTATTATCCATGATAACATGTACATATATATAAATTTTTGTTGACATTAATATAAAAGTCGAAAATCATTTTCCTCCGTTTCGCTTGGCGACGGTATTTCAACGTATAGCCTAACCCTTTACAAGTCGTCTTGTTCAAAAAAAAAAAAAAACAAAAATGGAATATTATGTTGAAAATAGATTTTTGCTATAAACTTTTCGTCTCGGCCCAGATTCCAAATCGGAGAATAGATGAGGAGAAAAGGCCCAAAAACCCAAAGAGAAAATAGAACACGTCGCCCCAAAACGACCTCGTCATTGCAGCGTTTAAAACACCGTCCTCCACGCCGCTCGCAAACGACATCGTCTAGACTATAGAGCACAGTCCCATCTCTCGCTCTCGCTCGCCGTGTCTGGAAACGGGGGAGAGTGTGAGAAAAATACTTTCGTCAGACGAGCTGAAGCTGGTGTCGTTTCCAGCTGCCACCTCTTGCGGAGGGAGGAGCAGAATCGCCCCCGGCAAACGAAGAAGAGACCGATCGCGCGCCGCCCTCCTCGGAAGCTCGTGGTATTCCGTTGACCGGTAATCCTCCGAACCCCCCTTGTCGCTGCTTCTCTTGATGGCGTCTCCGATCATCGGTAGAATTGAAGTCTCGATCCCCGTCGTCTCAATTGATTTCTATTGCACAATGGGCACGTCCGACCCATCTGTTTTCTTTTTTCTTTATTTTTATTCGTTAGCCGCTACTCCTTCGACTCCCCGGGAAGATTTCCCGCGTCCCGGTCGGACGTTGGTCATTTCTTGTTTCCTCGAGGGGGAGTTATTTTCTCTCTTTCTCTCTCTCTCTTTCTTTCTCCAAATTTGTTGCTCGGCTAAGCATGCTTAGAGTAGGCTCATCGGAAGACTAGAATGAATTTTCGAAATTTGCTTCCGGTTCGAGGTTTCTGGAGCTGAGAGAATTTGATGGGTGTCATTTTGTTTCTCCCCTCTTCTTGATGGTGTTGTATGCTGGTGCGCTACTGAATGGACACTGCCCTTGTGTTCCATTTTTACACATGCATCCAGAAGGACCGTGCTCTTCGATTCCTCAATGAAAGGTGGAATTCGGACATAAAATAGTATAATTTGTCATTTGCTGCGTTGCCTTAGGTGCGCCTTTTATCTTGTCGTATTTGACTTCCTGTTGCTGGGTTTATCTCGTATAAAAATGGTTGTGTCGTGGGAGAGATTCCAGATTATGACCTTTTTGTGGCAGTGCACAGCAGGAAGAGTCGTTCGACTGTCGATGATGGATGGGGATAACTGCCTGGACGAACCTCCTCAAATGCTTCCCCCTCCTCCTGGAACCTTTGTGGATCGCGAAGAACTTATCCAGCACGCTGGTGATTTTGCTGTGACCCAGGGTTATGTGGTGACGATAAAGCAGTCCAAGAAAGACAAATTCGTGATCCTTGGCTGCGATAGAGGCGGTGTTTACCGTAACAGGCGAAAACCGGCTGATGATTCCTCTGGAGAACAACATAACCGTAAGAGGAAAACGGCTTCTCGGCTTACGAATTGCCCTTTTGAGGCCGTCGGCAAGAAGGATGATGGCCTGTGGATTCTCACCATTAAAAATGGAACTCACAATCATGAGCCACTTAAGGACATTTCTGAGCACCCGTCTGCCCGTCGCTTCAATGAAACCGAAGTTTTGCTCATCAAAGACATGACAGAAGCTGGGTTGAAGCCTCGTCAAATTCTAAAAAGATTAAGACAGAGCAATCCTGAGTTGATGTCGACTCCAAAGCATGTTTACAATGTCAAAGCTAAAATTCGGCAAGGAAATGTAACAGGTGACAAATATCTGGTTTCTATTTATCCATTGAGATTCCAGCAAGAGAGTCACTCACTGTATAATTGCATTTTCTGATTGTGTTAAAGTTATTTAATTAGTGAACTGGTGTTTAAGAAATTTCATTTTAAAGTTTCAAAATAATTTTTTGGTGGTTCTCATGTTTAGCTTTGTAAGCTTTTCAATGTCATGCAGCATATGCTTGTGATTCAGATTTATTTGGGGAAATGCTGTTGCTTAGTGTATTCTTTTGCTATGCTGAAGAATTTAGCTATCAAAGAAGATGGATCCGACAAATAATGGGAGTGGAAGCTAGCATAGTTTGCATGTTTTTATTTGTTATTTAGTTAAATGGTGCATAGTGAGATAGGGTTCCCCTTTCTTGAGCTGTGATGAATTGGACATTTCAGTTTATCAATATAAAATAAGTTTTAGCTGTCTCAGCTCAACTCTGCAATAGTCACATTTTAAGTTGACTGCATCGGTTCTTCTTCTTCTTTAATATATAAGGATTTGGACTTTCTTTTCCTTACAGAGCATTTTAACACATTTTGCAACTTGAAATGTCGTTGAGACAGGATAAACTTCCATCTTTTCAAAAGTAATATGGAAAATTCTTTGCAAATCTGCCTTTAGTGGCCTAAGAGCTAGATGGTTTGATGCTGCAGTCAAAAACTTCAAGTCATTGAGAGCTCAGACATCTGCCATGATAAACAACGATCACGCGGTGACTGAGCCATCTTGGAGACAACGGAACCCCCCAGTAAGTGTACATGTAACTTCACATGAGATAGCCTATCAAAGGCTTATACCAGTAATCTAGTGGTTAAGAGAGATTCAGCCTGAGGTGTTCCGTATCCTTGTCCTGTCTATATTTCTTGAATTGGAAACTGATTTGCATCACTGGGTGCTGTGACAGAGGGTGCCCAATCTTATTGGTGGAAGATTTGTTGATTCACAGTCGTTTTCATCTATAGATGTGATAAACCCAGTAAGTCTTGGGGCAGTTTCCTTTCAGTAGAATATCTAATTGCGATTGTCTCGTAGCCAGAGAGACCATTGACATGTCCATGTGCCCTAAATATGCAGGCAACCCAGCTAGTTGTTTCTCAGGTTCCTTTTACTACAAATGAGGAGTTCAGAGCTGCCGTGTTTGCTGCCAAAAGGGCTTTTCCATTGTGGCGAAGCACATCGATTGCTTCTCGTCGACGGATCATGTTCAAGTTCCAAGAGTTGATTCGTAGAGATATTGTCAGTTTGTATTGATGTTCTTATATTGTCAGTTTGTATTGATGTTCTTACTTTGTTGCGATTATTATCAGAGTGTTTCCAAGTCATGATGATTGTCTTTTTCAGGATAAGCTTGCTATGACCATCACTACTGAACATGGAAAGCCATTGAAGGATGCGTATGATGATGTTTGGCGTGGGTTAGGTTTGTGCACTCTGTTCATATACACGTTTTAGACAAAGTGCCATTGCTATTGTGCCACTATGGAGTTTCTCTTTCCACCGCAGAGGTTGTGGAGCACACTTGTGGATTAGCATCTACCCAAATTGGTGAATTTGCTCCAAATGTATCTAAAGGAATTGATTCTTACAGCATAAGAGAGCCACTTGGTGTTTGTGCTGGTATCTGTTCTTCTGAGTTTCCAGCAATGATTCCTTTATGGGTATGCTTAATAAGTTACAATATTCTCTTTTCTCGTGTATTGCTTCTTTTACAATTCTTGGTGGGTTAATTGCTCAGTTAGAAAATGCTACAATGTAGTTTTTGAGCTTCAGCATTAAGGCTCAGCTTTTCAAGAGGCTGACATATTATTAGGCTTGTAAGTACTTATACATGCTAGAGTTCATCTAAAGAGAAACTTTAATTAGTCTTTTCCAGGCTGGCTGCATGCTCTGGACCAAGCTGAGTGAAGAACAAAAACAGTGTTGCTAATGCCATTTTCCGTATGCAGATGTTTGCTTTTGCTGTCACATGTGGTAACACCTTTGTTCTGAAGCCATCGGAGAAAGATCCAGGTGACTCACTAGTAAATTCATTTCTTTGGAAAATTACGGAAAGCATGTAAGGAAAAGATGCAGAGGGCAGTTTCATGCATGTGTATTTAATGACGTGCCTGTTCAAACACTACAGCTGGATGGTTGGCACAGATTAAAATTGAGTTCACTGTATTCTTGATTTGGACTGTTCATGTATAACACTAGTTTTGGCTTGTGGTTAAGTCAATCGTTCTTGCGATTTACTGTCCTGTTACTTTTTATAGTTTTCTCTGTGTTACTTCTTAAGCATGCCTGGAGTCACAAAGCTTGTGAGTACATAACCTCTTGTATGGACACTTTTGCTTTTATTGGTATGTGTTAAGCTACTAGCCTCCTAGTAATGCACTCCGCATCTTAGGGTCGTATGGGGTCTATATATTTCTCTTGAGTTTGTTACTGCGAATTTTTTTTATATGACCTTTTAGTTACTGCATGACTAAATGGTCTGGTGCTTTAATTTTATTATGGATCAGTTGTCCAGGTTTTGCCTTTTTTTGAGTTTGTCCCTGAGAATTATATTCCAAGTGACGTTTAGTCACCAAAGGTCTGTAATGGACTGGCGCTCTATTTATGTAACAGATATGTTGTCCTGGTTATTCTTTAGGCATGAGTTAATGTATTCAGATCCAGACTTAAAGATTGCGACAAAATTCTGATGTTGCTTCAGGGGCTTCTGTGATTCTTGCGGAGTTGGCAATGGAGGCTGGATTGCCTAATGGTGTCTTAAACATCGTTCATGGTACCAATGTAAGTTTCAATCGAACAGACATTTATTTGCTTTCACATTTATAAGGGTTCCTTTCTTCAGACAGTGAATGTATTGCCTTATTTGCCCACAATTCAATTAACCTATTGATTTGAATAAATTTATCAATGATTTTTCTTGTGATAGTCTGTCATCTTTGGTGTGCACTGTGCAGTGTCGACTTTTATTCAGATTTGACTCTGATACATCACATATGATTAATTGCCTGAGTTGTTGCTTTTGGACAGGATATTCTAAATTCTATATGTGATCATGAGGATATTAAGGCCATCACCTTTTCTGGTCCTGAGGCAGTAAGTGAACTTTATCTTGTCCCATTGCGAATTGCTTCAGTGTGTGCCTTATCATGCTCACATTTTTGCCCTCTTTTTTGTAAGCCCTTCAGATTCTTTTCCCACTTGTCTTTTTTTATTAGCTATTAATAGATGCTAGGAGTTAATTAGCTACAACTACCGCAGTTGAACTCATTAATATCATCTTCCTTTGTGAAACTTTTATTATTTCATCTTAGACTGAGACCCCAGAAAACTTTGGGTCTCTAAAGATCTCTCTTTTACCTTTAAAACATGCAATATAATATTTCTATTTACAATGTTGTGGATATCATGCAATTAGGCTAATTTTTTCTCACAAATGTTTGAAGGCTGGTGCTTATATTTATACGAGAGCATCTGCTAGTAGGAAACGTGCTCAAGTAAGTGGCGTACACCTGCCTTCTATATGTTGTTATAACATCCTCCTGAGCAGAGTTATTGCTCTTTCACTGATCCATTGGGTTGAAGCCAATGAATTGCCTGGCCGAATATTGTCTCTAGTGCAACACGGGAGTAAAAAATCACGCTGTCGTGATGCCTGATGCCAACATGGATGCCACTCTGAATGCTCTAGTTGCAGCTGGTTTTGGTGCTGCAGGACAGAAGTGCATGGCACTCAGCATGGCCATCTTTGTCGGAGGATTAAGTAGATGGTAAGGTAGATATGTGAAGCTTTGCTATGCGAGATAAACATGTCTTGATGTAGCAAATTTATGTCAGGTCATTTACCCATATTCTGAAAGAAGAGGAACATTGAGGGCCTGTTTAATCTTTGAAATCTTTTGAATTTTTAGTTTTCATTTGCATTGGAGGATGGTAAACAAGCCTTGAAAAAGTATTCGGTGATTTTGAAATTAGTTTTCAAACAGAAACAAGGGAAAAACTTTTCAAAATTCATAAAAAAAATATTTTTTCCGTTTTTTGTTATTCTCTCTCTGCACAAAAACATGGAGGTTTCGGAAAACCTAAAGAAAATAAAAAGGCCGATTGTACAATATGAGGGGTCACAAGCATGTTCTCACAATCATTATTCATAGTGAGTGTTTTCATTTTCATTTTACCTAATGGTCATTTTCATGAAAATGAAAACTGAAAATGTTTTTTAAAGGCATCCCAAGTAGTCTGACTATCTCAGGGTTCGAAGCTCTTTCTTTGTTCACAAAGCAATGGATACGAGTTTGTTTGTAGCCAATCACTTTAATTCATCCCAAAATCTGATTGTTTAATAAACCATTTATAGTTTGTCGAGCCACTCAGTAAACTTTATTATTATCCCTAGCATTACCATTATGTTATTGAATGAATAGCTTTAACTTTAAAGGATTTATATGGTTCTCATGACATTTTCACTTTAGCATTAGTGAGTAGACAAAATATCAACATTTCACGAATCTCTTTTCCCCCAAAATTTCATATCTGGAAAGAGAGGCATGCTAATAAACTTCATCAATTTTCACTCTTCATTTTTGTTATTATCATGAAGAGATTAAGACAAATTTTAGTGTGACTGCTGACATGAGATCATCTTTTCTTACTCCAGGGAAAGTAAGCTAGTGGAGAGTGCCAAAACAATTAAAGTGAATTCCGGAAAAGAACCTAATGCAGAACTAGGTCCAGTAATTAGCAAACAGGTTACGTGCTCTACTTCTCACCTGTCTGACTCTGGAAAATTTCTCAATCACTGTACATCGGTTACAGTTTTATTTTGTTAAGCTTGTCTTTGAACCAGTGGCATCCTGCCTTTCGGTCAAGCTGTTTGTTTGTCTAAATTTGATTATCTTGTGATTTGACTGGCAGATGAGGGAAAGAATCTGCAAATCGATTCAAGCAAGTGTTGAATGTGGTGCGAGACTTGTGCTTGATGGGAGAGACGTTGTGGTAACTGCCCTTACAACAATGTTCTCTATTTTGAGCATGCCCATCATTCTTCCGGACACATAACTTTGTTGTCAAAACTTAGTAGCTTTAGACGGGATCTGCCAACAAACAATGTTACTTTCATGTCTAAAGTGTAATTAGAGCACTCTTGTAAAGAGACTTCTGTGTTTCAGTTGTAATTAAAGATATGTCCGGTGAAGCCTTTCTTGACATATTGGCATTCATAGATAGCTGAGACAAAGCCAAGCCTTCCACTGGTGATACTTTTTCCCTACAAAATACAGACAGATGCATCTACCTGGCAATTTAGGGTACCAATGGTGCTGTAGCGATCTTCTGCTTTAGTTTATATATTTAGCTTAGAGTGCTGGCTGCAATGTTTTCGTAGCATGTGTAGACATGTCCACTAGTGTGAATGATTATGTCTTTTTGTACACAATGAAAAGGCAACCTTGGCCTTTTTCCCTAGAGTTTTTGCTTCCTTCTTTTGTCACCCATAAGGATATTTCAGACTAGATATCTGATGAAGCTATTTTGAACAGCTTTGCTGTTCTATCTAATTGATATAAATCTAGTCAGACTGAACATGTTTTTACTTTCTGGAGAAGAGGTTACTAGATCTTCAGCTCAACATGCGGTTGCTTCTGTTCACAAGTATGTTGGCTCTATTGGGGTGGCTAGAATTTGGGAGATATAGGAAGATCAAGGCTACTTTAAGGGACCCTTTGTAATTGTGCCTATTTGCTTTTAAGAACAACTTCCATGCACTAATTCTGAGTTCACTAATTATACTATCAAGAATATACACTGAGGACCTTAATGTATGATTTTTATGTGATTGTTGCTATGGTTGCTTTGATCCATCATCAAAGAACTCCGCCACTTATCAAACTACATGCAGGTTCCAGGATATGAACAAGGCAACTTCATTGGTCCTACCATCCTATGTGATATCAGAGTCGACATGGACTGTTGCAAGGTAGCTTATTTCTGACTGTATTTCATCACAGAAGTGAACAAAAGCTAATATTTTGAGTTCCCACCAATTACTATACTGCAGGATGAATCTTTCGGGCCAGTTCTCCTCTGCATGCAGGTAACTGCCTCTAACTCCTGGTTGGAGATGGAGTCACTGTCGGGGGACATAAATTTCAGTAATCATTCGTGTTTCCTTCTTTGTTCAGGTTGAATGCCTTGAAGAAGCCATAAACATCATCAACAGAAATCAGTATCCAAAATCTACTTTTTTTCTCCTTCCGTTTATTTTTTGGAGAAGCAGAATATGCCTTGCTCAGTTCTTTACATGATATTGATTTCCTGCAGGAATTGCAGTGGGGCATCTATCTTCACCTCGTCCAGCCTAACTGCAAGGAAGTTTCAGGCAGAGGTTGAAGTTGGACAGGTATGCAGACAACAGTTGATGGCCACAAACAAGTCACGTAAATTATGTCTGCTTAATGGTTAAGCATTCTCATGATTTTATTTGTCATTGGTGTGGAACAATTTTTGTGATAAATATTGAATTCTGTAGTGGAGTTACCGTTCCTCTCCATGTTACGTTTTTCTGATCTAGAGAATGATCATAGCTGATGTTTTGGAATGTTCTGATTTGAGTCAGGTCGGTATAAACGTCCCAGTTTCGGATCCTTTGCCAGTTGCTTCATTTACTGGCTGCAGACCCTCTTTTGTGGGCGACATCGGTTTCGAAGGTAATTGCATTCCACAGTACACCGCATTAGGTTTCGTTTCTGTCTCCTTAGAATAAACCGGTCCGCACGAAAAGTTGACACCTTGAGATTATTGAATTCACAGGGAAAGTCGGAATTCACTTCTACACCCAGATGAAAAGAGTGACTCAAAAATGGAACGACAATGTGAATGTGGTAGAGAGCACTGAAGAAGGATCCTTCTTGACTGTATAAGTAGTTACTTTTAGCTGTGCTGATTTTATGTTATCCTTTTTCTTTTTCTTTTTAGTTAAAACATTCCCTGTGAATATTTGCCCCTAGAAAACTCTACTTCTTTGTATAATCAATTATTCTTTTTCTCTTTTCATCTAATATAAACCTCTTTTTGGTTTTTTCTATAGTAGACACCATATGTTTAAACTGATACAGAGACGTGACTAGATTGGCTTTCAACAGCAAAGGTTTGTGGTTTGTGATTAGTGGGATAAGCTTGCTTTACTTGTAAACTTATAATGAGATGTGAAGACGATTCACGTGCTAATGAAAGCGCGTGCCGTGCAGTCACCATATTCAATTCGAACTGGAAAGAAGGAAAAAAAGAAAGAAAAGAAACTGAGCTTATTGCTTCTAAATTCGCGCGCGGGGGCTACCATCCCAAGAGTTAAAAGCCGAAAATGATTTAAATATCTCAATCCATGTATGATTTTCTTCTTTGAAGAGGGGCAGGTTATAAATGGTAGTTCCATTTTCATGAAGAGAAATTCAGTGGGGTGACAAAATTGTCTTTTGCAACTTGTTTGATGAAACAAGATTATGGTTAGAATCTTTCACTACATAGTGCCCTCAATCTGTCTAATCTGTCAGCTACAGTATTTGAGATCAAAGTATCATCTTGATTGAATATCAAAGACATTACAGTCTGTCTGCTGTAAATATTTACAGAATCCAGACAAATGGCACGTGCGTCGTGCATCGTCGCGCGCGTGGTTCTTCAGACTGAGATCATCCTTCCTTCCCACTCGAAATTTTTGCTCACGATAAAGATGGTTTTTTTTTTTTTCCTTTTTTTTTTGGGTCATAATCAATGGTAATCTTTTGTTGTTTTCCTTTCCTGACGTGTTAGGATCTTTATCTTTAGCAAATCCGATGATGATGTTCTGTAGGAAAACGTAAGTAAATGCAAGCGCAGACGTCTCTACTAAAATATTGTCCGGAGATGATGAGCTGAATATAAAACAGAGAGAGAGAGTGACGTTCTGCACTTCGCTTGGGCTCACTTGTCGCCGAAACCATGTTGCAGTTTTCGATTCAGAGGGGTACGAATTCGGAGGCTCTTGTGCTTTTTTTCTGGAATTCGATAGCTGATCGTTCGTGGGTTGGGAAAAAGTTCGCTCCTTTGATTCGCGACGCTTTGTTGCAGTGAAAAAGTTGCAGGCTTTGAGGCCTCAGATGCTTGCTTTTGGAAGCTCTCGCTTCTCCACCGCGACCGAGCCTTCTTCGAGACATGGGCAACCGCCGGTCAGCTTTAATTTAGTGGTTTCTGTCGTGAAAGTATGATGTTTTTCAAAAGCGATTCGTTTGATGGGCAGGGCTTCTTAAGATAAAGGAATGATTTCTTTCATTTTCTGATTTTCTGTTTAGTTCGGGGAATGATTTTTTGCTCTGGCTTGATAGATATTAAGCGGGGAAATGACTCTTTGCTCTTTTTCATTATTTGGGATTAGACTGCTTGATCCTATTTTATAGGATCGTCCTGTTTCAATCATTTTGGAAGACTTGTGAGTTGAAAGTGATTTGGAAGCTCTTGTGTGCTCAAAAGTTGATGGCAAATGCATTCTATACTAATTTGAATTCGTGCAATGTGATGGGTCGGAGTGTGGTGTTGTGAATGCTGAATCACTTCCGTCCTTTCTCAAATCTGATGATGTGTGTTTGTTTCAGAGGGTTCCCAATCTCATCGGAGGTGCTTTCATTGATTCGAAATCATCTTCCTCCATTGATGTGATCAATCCTGTAAGCTCATTTGCCTCGGCATCATTCTCATTTTCTCTCTTTTGATCTGTTCATTAGTTTCAACTGGCAGACATGTTATTTATGCGATGGTCTGTACTGATTTTGATTTTCTATAGGCTACACAAGAAGTTGTCTCGCAAGTTCCATTAACTACAAATGAAGAGTTCAAAGCTGCAGTACATGCCGCGAAAAAGGCATTTCCTTCCTGGCGGAATACACCAGTCACGACCCGTCAACGCATTATGTTCAAGCTACAACAGCTTATACGGAGAGACATGGTAAGCATGTCTCAATAAGCATTTGTGGGCATTTCTTCTGCATTGCTAGCTTATGCCCTTCAGTTGATGGAAGTTTGTGTAATATCCACTCCAGGATAAGCTTGCCATGAACATAACCACCGAACAGGGAAAGACCCTGAAGGACGCACAAGGAGATGTTTTTCGTGGGTTAGGTTGGTCCTTCAGTCTTTCCTTCAGCAGTTGAACGGAAGTGGTCATACAAAAAAAAAAATTAATATCAGTTCATCTCCCTCTCTCCAACTAATTGAACTTTTCCAAAACACCAAATATGCAGAGGTTGTAGAACATTCATGTGGGATGGGTACACTTCAGATGGGAGAATATGTTTCCAATGTATCAAGTGGAATTGATACCTACAGTGTCAGAGAGCCCCTTGGAGTTTGTGCTGGAATCTGTCCCTTTAACTTCCCAGCAATGATTCCTCTATGGGTGAGCTTGTTGATTTGATTTCCTTTCTATATATTATTGGTCTTGAAATATGCCCCTGTGTTGACCTTTGATTTCAAGTAGCAAAAGATTTTCATCTCCAACTTCGTAGACAACTACATATTGCCTAAGGTAGAGGTCAAACGCCATTAGTTTGATTGGCTAATGTTAATGTTTCACTGTTGGATCAACTTTTGTCTTGAAGCAGACTTAGAGAATAATACGAGCATTGTCAAATGTACACTTTAATTTCTAAATGCTGGTGACACAGAATTTATGGCTTGATGACATAAGTAGATTCCACTTTAGCAAAATACTGTGTATGTACTTTTGCTTATATTGCAATTCATCCCCACTAGTTTACTCTGACAATGTCTGATTAAAAATCTATAATGGATATATGCAGATGTTTCCGGTAGCAGTGACATGTGGTAACACATTTATTTTAAAGCCATCTGAGAAAGATCCGGGTGAGCTTGAGGTCTTTTTAGCTTGCTTATGTCCCACCGGCCATGGGCATATTATAATTTTACTTTGTTATGAAGTATTTAAAGCTCTGGCAGTGAGGCATGATGAGTAAACTTCATCAAGTAAACTGTAACAGGCATAATGAAGAGCATCATGAATCACAATCTCTTCATTATTAAGCGAACTGCAATGTGGTTGATGGTTTCATGTATTCTATTGCTTTTATTTGTTGGCTCTTTTTTTATTCTACTGTCTTCTACTTTGCAAAATCATGTTCAGAATTATTTCCTCTGGTCTTTCTGATAATTTCCTTTCTTCCTATGTTCCTCTTGCCTATGTCAGGGGCTTCCATCATGCTAGCAGAGTTAGCAATAGAGGCTGGTTTGCCTGATGGTGTACTCAATATAGTTCATGGAACAAATGTACGATACCAACTTTGCCTCATGATGCTACAATTGAAACTGTTGTTGTTTCTCGTTTTATTTCTAGATTGGACTTGGTAATCAACATGACAACATAGGGGTCCTTCCACTACTGCTGTGTCTTTTGGTTATTGAATATAGTCATTTTTCTGCAGTAGCTACATTATGTGTCCATTCTTTTGCTTGGAGAAACTTACTCATCGGGATAAAAAAGTATGATCTCAATAGATCTGGTGCGACTCCAGTACTTCATCTGAGTGAAATCACTTTGATTTGCACTTTTTAAATATGTTGTCATACCTTAATTATGCCCATAAGAACGCCTGATGATTACAACATAAAGCATTTTTAGCTTCTAATGCAGAATATTTCTTTTATCTTGTTACATCTTAATTTGAATGTCTGCAAAGATTCCTTGTCTAAATTGCTTCTGCAATGATAATGTTATGTCAATTTAGTTTTTTTTTTTTTTTTTTGGTAAGGTATGTCAATTTAGTTTTTACAATGTATTAAGTCTCAAATTGTTCCTGTAAGAGAGATTCTATTAAGTCAAGTTTGTGGCGGTTTTTCTTGGCAGGATGTCGTCAATGCTATTTGTGATGATGACAACATCAGAGCTGTGTCATTTGTTGGTTCCAATACGGTGAGTCAACTTGTGGAGTTTAATCCCTTTGTCAGTTGCACATGGCATTTCAGTGGATGAGGAAAAATTTCTTATTTAACTTACTATCACCATCGAGTGTCCTTTCATATTGATCAGTAGTTTGCAAAGGATTTTGAAAACATTGGAGATGAGATGTACCACAAATGTCACTACATCTGCATGACTAAATGTAAACCCACTGAAGTGCACGATTTGCAAAGGCCTGGAAAATATGATTAGTCATAGGTGAGTCATCTTTTGATGTAATGTTTCATGTGATTTGAAGGCCGGCATGCACATATATTCAAGAGCATCAGCCAAGGGAAAACGTGTTCAAGTAAGTGCACAGTCTTACTTTTACTGAGTTATATTGGAGAAATTGAATTTAGAGAATGTGACACACTTACCATATTCACTCTCCAGTCAAATATGGGGGCCAAAAACCACGCCATTGTCTTGGCTGATGCAAGTTTTGATGCAACTTTAAACGCTTTAGTTGCTGCTGGATTTGGTGCTGCTGGACAGAGATGTATGGCGCTGAGCACGGTGGTTTTTGTTGGAGAATCAAAATCATGGTAATCTATGTGTTTTCTTTCAGTTTCTCTGTCTGTCAAAATTTAGACTTCTGGATGTGCTCTCTCTTAAATAGGGTTTTAGGCAGAATCACAGATATTGTTTGTTGTATTCAATATCCATGAAGTCCTGAATTTGCTTATTTGTATATAGATAAGAAAATTAAATCTTTTCATAATCTCTATCAACACAGAAGCATCGAGTATGTTTGCAGTTCGCAAATGACTCAAACACTGAAAAAGGGTTTACAAATCAATTGAAGTGTTTACTCACTTTCCATCCTTTGTTTTCTTTTTGTTTTGATGTTTTCCTCACTGGACTGTTCACTGGATTAATCAAAATGAAATTCAAAACAACTAAGATTAAGTTCCTGCACAGCTGTTTGCTGGTTGTAGTGTATATGTTTCAATTATCTATTCATGACACCCGATTTTCATTTTCTATTGTCAGCCAAGTTTCCTTTTAGATTTCAGGGAGCCTTCCTCTTCTGATATTTCCATTTTGATTGTGTTTGCATCAAGACATTTTAAGTGTGAGGGCACTGTTCAGAGTAGATATTAAGTCATGTGTAACTATGATCTCCTTGGCTTGTGTTGGTGTTGAAAAATGTGCCATAAGAGAAGTTGTTTTGAACATGAAATCCCAACTGCAAGTTTTCAATGTAATATTCACAGGGAAGAAAAACTAGTGGAACGAGCGCAATCACTAAAAGTGGATTGCGGAACCAAACCTGATGCAGACCTTGGTCCAGTTATTAGCAAGCAAGTAAGTAATATGCATTCAGAAAACTATTGATATTTTGAGCATGCTCGGGCAATTAACATTTTGATGATGGAGAATAATTGTCAAACTTGCAGTTGATAGTTCCTATGGCTGTACTTGTGCTGGTAGTTTGGATCTTTGTAAATGATGACCTAATTAATTTTCATGGCATGTGCTTTTATTCCATTTCCAGGCAAAGGAACGGATATGCAACCTGATACAATCTGGCGTTAATGATGGTGCCAGACTACTGCTTGATGGGAGAAACATAGTGGTAAGATATGTCATAATAAAATTTGTTGGTGGCACCTATGTGATGCTATGTCCTTCATAATTTGATCATTAAGCAAATAATGCAGTTTGCAAAGGGGATTCTTCATGAGATGAAAAAGAACTGGAATTTATTTATGCATTTATGTTGTTAGATTGTGTGTTCATCGAATTTGTGTTTGATGTTAGCTCTATACTCTCGTAAAATTCCATCCTTTGTTTTCACATAAGTGAAATGAATAACGATGTCACCAAAACAAAAGAATGTGTGGTAAATCTTACATAATGAAGCTATAATATAGTTTACTTACAAAGGAATGCATGAAAATCTTCACATGGTTGCATCTCAGGTTCCTGGGTATGAACATGGTAATTTCATCGGGCCCACCATCTTGGCTGACGTCAAGCCTGACATGGAGTGCTACAAGGTATCTTCGTTTAAGTTATTCAGCCATTTGTTTATAAAATTTGAAAAAAAAATTTGTTTAATCATTTGACAAATGCTCTATATTCGCTTGTTTCAAACGATTCTGAAATGTTCTGATTCTAAATGTGCAGGAGGAGATCTTTGGCCCTGTTCTGCTTTGCATGCAGGTCTGCTTACATATTAGCTTCTCTGAAACACGTTTCTGGTTGATTGAAATGGATGTTCACTAACCTGTACTTGTGCTTTTCCATTTGATTTGCAGGCTAACAGTTTTGAAGAGGCCCTGGACATCGTCAACAAAAACAAGTATTTCTTTTTCCTCAACGGGTCATGGTTTTTTGTGGCTTGAAACAAATTACTCATCCAGTCTTTTTTTCCCTCAGATATGGAAATGGAGCATCCATATTCACAACATCTGGTGCAGCTGCGAGGAAATTCCAGACAGAGATCGAAGCTGGACAGGTACTATAGTACTCTGGAGTCAATGATACTTTCTCACAACATTCAATTGAATGAGATATAGGTAGAGCTTGGCAATTAGTTTTGTACCAAGAGTAACAAGGGTCAAGAGGAGAAAATTTCACATTCATAAATAAGTGGTCTGTGGTTTATTAGAGGAAAAACTATTTTTCTCCACTGGCTTGTGTAGTTCTAATTCTTGGTGGAACTTGCATGTCACAAATGTCTGACATAACCTGGTGTCGATTTAGGTTGGCATTAACGTTCCTATCCCAGTTCCTTTGCCCTTTTTCTCTTTCACCGGTTCCAAGGCTTCGTTTGCAGGTGACCTTAACTTCTATGGTAAGTTCTCAAAAAACTCTTAAATGCGTAGAGTGCACACCTATTATTCTGGACTGTCCATTAATCTTTACTTTGTCTTGATTTCAGGCAAGGCTGGGGTTAACTTCTACACCCAGATCAAAACCGTGACTCAACAGTGGAAAGATTTGCCTAGTGGAACTGGAGTTTCGCTGGCCATGCCAACTTCTCAAAAGTGATCACGTGCATCAGACTGTAATTAACCCTGGACCTTCTTGGAAAAACTGTATAAATCAATATCAAGAATCTTCTTCCTTGCAAATTCAACTCTTCTGTGCTGCTCTTAGGCTATGTTTGGTTCGAAGAAACGGAAATGCAATGGAATTTAGAAACGAAAGGAGGGGAAATAAGAAAGGAAAGGATTGTAATGAGTTTCTTATGTTTTGCTGGTATATTCTAGAAAGACTGCTTCTTTATGGTTTATAGCATTATCTGAACTTTTGCTCGTTTTACAATCAAGCGAACTTTTTAGTTTGTTCAACCAAGTACCTCAACTTTCCAAACGTGTATTAATGTTAGACCTTATTTCATCTGAAATTCACATACAGATGCTCAAAAAAGGAAAAACTATCACCCTCTCTCTCTCTCTGAACAATTTTTAAGATCATGAAACTATTTTCAACAATGTCCTGAAGTCCTCAGCAGCTCTGCCATCCGGTCCGGCCGCCACTTGAACAAGCTCTTTGAGAGCGTGGACCTTCTCTCTCATCACCTTACCTGCTCCATCGGCCAGAATAAGGTGGAGGCTTTTGAGAACTCCGTTCTTTGTAATGGCCCCGCCTTCGACACGGACACCAATCCCCCATACCTCCTCTACAATTCTTCCGTTCATCCTGTGATCTCCAAAGAAAGGCCTGCATATCATCGGCACCCCATTGGCCACGCTCTCGTACACAGAATTGCTCCCACAATGAGTTATGAATACGCCGGTCGACGAGTGGGCTAATACTTCAATCTGTGGCGCCCATGAAACCACGATGCCTCTTGCGCCGGTCCTCTGAAGAAACCCGCTCGGGAGCCTTTCCTTCAAATTGTCTTGTAGGGACCAAATGTAAGGGACATTACTTTCTTCAAGTGCTTCTGCCAAGGCATGAAGCTCATTTTCAGGAAGTATTGCTAACGTCCCGAATCCAATGTAGGCAACGGATCTAGGCTCTTGCCTTTCTAGCCAAGATATGCAGTGATTGCTTATGTCGGCATCCGATGAAGGAGACGGTGGCTTTGGAGGCGGCGGTAACAATAAGGTGAGAAAACCCAAGTACAGCAAGTTTGGCAGAGTATTCCTGAGATTGTTTGTGAGAGCAGTAGGATCCAGTTCATGATAGAAGTTCATGATAATCGCGCTAGCTCTCGGCAGAAGAGCTCCGAGGTTTCCTAGAATTCCTACCAGATCTGATTCTAAATCACTTGGCCTGAGTACTCCTTCAGGCAAATCTTCGACGAGAACTCCGGGCACGTCTGGGATGACGTTGCCGGCACGTTCATCATCGACATCAGGAATCGCAGCACGAGAGTTTGTGCATACTTGCTGGATCAGGCGGATGTTTGTGTATACATAGAGTGGATATGGCATCGAAATCCACAGTAGGATCCACGGAACGTGCATTTCTTCCGCCAGTTCTCCGGAAAACGATAGGAACGCATCCGATATCAAGCAGCTGATCTCCACACCCGTCTCTGCAACTGCTAAACCCATGGCCTTCCTGATGTTCTCGGGCGCTGCCTCGAGAAATACATTCGCGGGTTCGTGTGGATTCCCCGTGAACGCACGGCTCGACGGCGCACCGTCGTCCACATCATAGGCCGTTATGTTGTCTGGGAGACCGTTCTCTGCTTGCGAAAAGATCAGTCGATTTGATCTTGCCGTGCTGAAGAATGAAAACCGCGCATCGAGCATCGTCGAGGCCCGCGCCAACCGGCACACTAGTCCTAGGAGAGGCCGAGCGTGCCCGCCGAAAGGAAATGCAAGAACTGCGCAGTGCCGCTTTCTCGGGCCTTCGGAACGGGATATCGTCATGTGTTCGACGAAACGGACGCTACCTGACCACACTTGCCGGAACCCAAATGCGGATCAATGCCGGAACAAGCAAACCCACGACGGATCGAATAGAGAGAGTTCACCGAGAAATCTGAACAAAGATGGAGAATCTCATTGCGTAGTATTGATGTCGTAGATTGTCAACTGAAAAACAAAGAACTAACGCATTCATTTATTGATTTGTTGCATAAATGCAAATTAAACCTCTCCATTCGGAAACGTAAGTAGTAACGATCGTGCTACAAACTTCATGGAAAATGTATTGGAATATGCTTTAGATAACAGTGGAGCAAAAAGAACTGCAAAAGAAATTATGATTTTCGTTGACTTCGAAAGAGGGAAGAAATTCGATGGACGGAAGGGAGAGTCAACCAATTGGGAGAAAGCCGATTCAATACGACGCACTCCCAGATGAGAAAGTCAGACTTGTCAGTTTTATTTCCTCACAATGACCTTGAGAAAGAGCAGATTAATACCCCTAAATATCTCAAATTCAAATTTATCCCAAATTTTACTGTCAAATTACTGAATTTGATAACACACAACAGTTGACAGATAACCAATTTGGAATTTTACTAGTCATTTGTCACATATATACAAATTTGTAGTGTTTTGTGATATTAACCCAATTTAACAAAAACTAATAAGAGGCGGGTTTATTACAAATGTATCAATTTGAGAATTCTTTGATAAATGAATATGTTGCAAATGTATTAATTTAGGATTTTTATGATATTAATTTTAAAAAAATAAAAAAAAAGATTACCTTAATAAATCAAAATTTTGGTAAGCTTAGCACTAACCTCTCTTCTTAAGCTGACTTCGCCTCTGCATGCGGCTTCAATAATACGGCGCGTGCTCACGAACCGACAAGTCGTTTCGCACATCTAAAAAGGTCGTCCGTTCGATTTATTGAGAGGCCAAGAAAAAGGAAAATTGCAGACCCTTAAAGAAAAGAAGAAAAAATGCGTTGAAAATTTAATTTAAATTGCAATACCTGTCCACCATATGTAACATCTTGGGACTGAAGATCTTAAATGCGGTTGTCGCGCATGCTTCTCCTAAACACGTGTGAAGTTCTTGATGAACTGTTCGATGCCGATCTCAGCTAACTAATAAACTCTGAAATTATTGATAGATAAAATATATTTTCGCTAGCGATGGTATTTTATGACTGAATATTTCCATTACAAATAAAAATATTTTTCTTTAATTCATTTTAATATGAACAGTCACTTTTTTTTGTAAAACACTCCAAATACCTTACAAATAAATTGAACACGAGCCAAAAACTCCGAGTAATTCAAATGTAATTAGCATGATAGGAATGGATGGCCGCCCTATTCATGAATTGGAAGTCCTTTAATACCTTGACCAACTGTGCTAATCTCGAGAAGTTGAAAGAGCAATTGAGAGCTGCGATTGGATGGTGCACGACATCTATTGAGCTATATGGATTTGCGACCAGACCATCTAAACTCTAGTAAAATTTGTACATATAAGCTATACTGAAATGTGAAATTAATCGAGAGGCTCTTCATCATAACCCAATTTATAATTTATAATATATGATTTGAAATTAGGATAATAAAAAAAATAGGTCTGCAAAACCGAAGCGTGAGAAGAGCTGTTGAGGTAGGATGTCACGTGATCCCCTCCGCCGACATTTCTGACATCCTTTTCGACGTCGTCTTTTACCAAAACTCGGAGGGATTTTTTTTTTTTTTTTTTTAAAATTCCGAGGAGAGCAATTCGTGGCTCAAATCAAGGCGCTCCTTGCCCCCCCCCGTCGTTTCCAGATCATCACGTGTTGAGGCGATCTTTCCCACCGTTATTCCCTTAAGCCGGCCGGCATCCAATCCCGACACGACACGACACGCGCCCCGCATGCCGTTTCGTGGTCGCTAATCAGCGGCGTAATCATGATCAGCACTCGACGTCCATTAAACAATAGACGCAAGAAGAACCGGTCCGCAACGCCGGTCGTCCGTCTCGATCCGTAGCTTCAAGCAAGAGCTAAGATCGAGATTACGACCTAATTAATTCGGGGGCTGAGGTTCCTTTCACGCGTCTTGGCGACATTCCATGGGAGGATTCGATCGCGATCCACGCACGCATTTCCCATGAAAGCAATCGGCATCAATGATATAATAACATTGCTCGGGTCGTGCGTTCGCAACCCGCATTTCGTGCAATTTTTGGGACAAAATGTGTGATGTGCAGCATCGGAATACCATATAGGAAGAAATATAGGGTGACCCACGTCACGTTGCTTTTGGCCAGCGGGGGGAGATAATGCACTCACTATCTTTAATGTAAGCATAGCAAGACTCCATTGTCTTTTATAAAGCCGGTCCAAGAAATATAAAGTCCTTACGTGCGATAATGGGAATTATGCGATAACACGATTTCTTTTCCTTTTTCACTCCCTTTTTTTCTGTCCGTATGTAGCTGCTTTTCCATCTACATTAGGAGCAAATTATATTCCCAAGATTCGCCCGATATTATTTGATAGATGATAATAACAGGTCAATCGTGCACAAAAGAAAACTTATTGGAAGCACTTTAGGAATTGCCACATGATTTGTATGGAGCTACATTTGCGTCTCGATTAGGAACAAATTATGTTCCCAAGATTTTGCACGATATTATTTGATAGATGATAACAGGTGTCAGTTGTACACCAAAGAGAACTAATTGGAAGTAATTCAGGAAATGGAGTTCTAGATTGCCACTCAATTTGTACGTACTGCATTTTCTTCTTGATTAGGAAGAAATTATATTCTCAAGATTCGTCACAATATTATTTGATAGATGATAACAAGCGTCAGTTGTACACAAAAGAGAACTGATTGGAAATAGTTCAAGAAATGGAATTTTAGATTACCATGTGATTTAGAAAATGGAAAAAATCAGAAAAAATCCTAAACTTTATGTGACACATTTACTTTAAATTTTTTTTTTTATATATACTACCAAAAACCTTAAACTTATATCTATATAACACATTTATCTTAAATTTGTACTTATGTAACATATTTATCTGAATATTTTTTTTTTGTGATACCAAACTTTTGAGATAAATGTGTCGCATGTAAATGTATCACAATGGATATAGTTTTTCGAAATAAATATCGTGAGATATTTACGCCGTGACGGCATGATTATCATGTGCAACTAATTTTGGGCCACATTGAGAGAATGATCGTGGTCCCTCCAATGGGTCACATAATCTTTTTCATCGTGGTGATGATTTCGCATCGAACCACGGGTCTCGTCCCACCTTTGCTTTCAGGGTTCGCTTCTGGCATCGAAACAGCCGTCCGTCTCTGCTAAATGAAGAAACCTCGTCATTGGATCCGACAAAGGTCTCGACAAGGACAGTCGAGAACAGGGGATGTGAGGATAGATCCGACGAGAGATCACTAACTTAGAACAGTGATGTTACGGGCATAAGGGTGGAGCAGCAAGTGATTTACCAACCCAAACGAGCTACTGATTGTCCGTGGACTTGGTGCCGACGCGTACGCCGACCGTCATTGACGGACGGCTTCGGAACGTTGGTTCGGCGACGACCGACGATCATGTCTGGCCCCGGATTGGTCGGGCCACTGAAGTCAGCATGGAATTCCACTCTGACCACGGCCAAGGGGAGAAAAAGAAGGGGGGGAATTTGTCGTGGAAAGAGAGAGGTCCTGGTTGGCTGGAGGATTCAGTGATTAGGTGATTAAAGATCTCTGTTTTCGGATTTCTGAACCTGTCTCGTAATCTAATCAAGATTCACTCTCTCTCTCTCTCTCTCTCTCTCTCTGCTTTTCTCTCTTTGCGCCTGCGCTGGGTGGTCCCCTCCTTCATTGAACGTCGACCGTCTTAATGAGATCCTGCTGACTTCGATCAAACCTTCTTTTTCCATCGGGCAAACACCGAAGAGTAATGGAACGGAAGAGGAGGGCGAGGGGCGAATATGGAAATAGGACGCGAATACAGGGGACCAAATCGTAAACCAGAATCCCGATCCGTACGGCCCCCTTTCCTGCCCTCCCGCGCCTCCCCTGTATAAATTCCGGCCCTGCCCCGTCCCATTGGCAGACCCAAAAAACGCCATCGTCTTTAGGCGGAGAGAGGAGAAGAAGAAAGGGTCTTCTCTCTCTGTGTTTCGCTCTCTCTGTTTCTCTCTGTTTCCCTCTGTTTTTTTTCTGGGTGGGGGAAGTTTGGAGCTTTGGGGGGGAGAGGAATGGAGGTCAAGCGGTTCGCGGTGCTGCTCTGCGCGCAGGACTCGGAGTACACGAAGGAGCAGTACGGGGGGTATTTCGGGCTCTTCAAGGGAATGCTGGCCGGGGAGGGCGAGGTCTGGGACGTGTTCCGGGCCTCCGCCGGGGAGCTCCCCGACGACGGCCAGGTCGGGCTCTACGACGGCTTCGTCATCACCGGCAGCTGCTGCGACGCCCACGCTGACGACGACTGGATCTGCCGGCTGATCGACCTGCTCAAGAACCTAGACTCCATGAAGAAGAAGGTCCTCGGCATTTGCTTCGGACACCAGGTAAAATCGTTACAACCAATAAGAAAGATCGTTACTTTTTTGTTTTCTTCCAACACCCCGCATGGCCATCGCGAGTCCATTCTCACGCGCCGTCCTCTTTATGGTTTTTCTCTGGTCGTTTCTGCGTGAAAAAAAGGTCGAACAATCTTGGTTATATTAGGAAAATGAGCCGACGAAGGCTTTGAAAACCATCCGAAGATCTTTGAACCGGTTAAAGTCCAAAATGGGTACTTCCATTTTGCATCACTACATGAAAGTTTGACGTGAAAATCATCTTTTGAAACTGGTTCTGGGGCTTTGAAAACCATCTGAAGGTCTTCGAACCGCTTAAAGTCCAAATGGGTACTTCTATCTTGCATCAATGCATAAAAGTTTGACGTGAAAATCATCTTTTGAAACTGGTTCCGGCGCATTGAAAACCTTCTGAAGATCTTTATCACATAGAGTTCAAATGGGTACTTCTATTTTGCATCAATGCATAAAAGTTCGACGTGAAAATCATCTTTCGAAGGTGTTTCTGGTTTTCGACGCCGATTGTCACTTCTTTTTTGGCGAAACAAACTTTTTTTTTTTTTTTTTTTAATTATTCTTTCGATGGTGGTCATGGAGGGGACGAAATCGTGAGGCGTTGAATAGGACAATGGAGAAACGCCAGAAAATAGGAGATGGCGACAAGCTTTAGGACGACGCGACTGTGGCTGTCACGAGCGGCTTTTGGGGGCGTTTGATGAATTTGGTGGTCCATCAAATCGAGCCAGGAACGTTTAATCGGCGGTCGAGCGGTTTGAATACACCGGCAACCGGGTCGGCCTCGAGTCCCTCTTTACTAAGTTACCAGACGAATCCTATTAGGACTATGGTCGCATCTGGCACCTGCTTCAAGTCCCCGTTTGTTTCATGTTTCTCCAAGAGGATGGGACGTTTTCTGGTTCAAAGATGATATGTCATGGTGAAATTCGGGGATGAAAATCCATAATCTCGGCAAGCAATTTCTTGCAACTTCGTGGGACCCGAGATGGGTACCTCTTTAATGAATCGAGCAAGGTGGTCCATGCCCCACTTTTCTGCTGCTCCCACTTTAATTCACCAGTACATGTGAATACGGCTCGTATTCGCACGTGCTAGTGATGCCGAATTCAGCTACTTACTGCTCGAGAAGCGAGTCATGAGCTGTCCCAAACAACAACCTCGCCTAAAACCAGCTAATTCACCTGTCGGCAATCGAATCCGCAATTGAGAAATGCTCCTAAAAGGGGTCGCAGCCCAAACATGGAAAACTCGTGATGAACTCTATTCCGTTCGTGATTCTTTAGGGCCCTTTTAGTGTATTATTAGGCGATGTTGGGGGTTATGATGTTTTGCTCTTTGTCCGGTAGGGGCGACGTGTGTTTGCATAGCTGGAATGCTGACATTAATCACGGAAAGTGTCAGTGGAGAGATTGCCAAAGGAGGAGTTCCCTTCATTAAAAAAATGGTGCTCAGCTGCCATTGGCTATGCTCACCTTCTGATGTCTTATCGCTCTGCTTTTCCTTTTCTAGAACAGATCGCTTTGACCTTGATTTGGGTTGGTTTTGTTCGCTTTGGGGTTGGACCTTTGCGCGTGCTTACATTAGTTAATTGCAGCGGCAGCGTGTACTTGTGGTTACTGGTTGGATAAATTTGCAGACAAGTGCTCGCCATCAGTGGTTTAGTAGCAGTTGTCTGATTCACGTGAGTTTGATGCTGATCTAATCCCTCTATCTTGCATTTCTTAGGCTTGCCTAATTTTGTTTTCACCTTCTCCATCTTATCACATAGGTCGAATGCTTGCAAACCCAATTTAGCAACTTGCGATTTATGACGAATTGAAGTCGTGATCGCATGGCATGGGGTTGCTTTGTCAGTGAAAATATCCTAATATTGGGCACTCCTTAAATGCTGGATTATCAGGTTGGACATGTCCTTGTGATCCCTCTTTTGTTGTCTGCCATTATCAGCAATTCGTGAGGGGGACATCTTATCTTGATGAAGCATTATAAACCTAGGCCATTTGTTTCTTACAATCATGTGATGTCAATTAGACAATACTATATACCCTGCTCTGGAATCTCATCTTCTTTAGGTCACCTGTCATTGTTCTCAGTGATGGAAAAGAACAATTAGTGGTAACAATCGAGTTTAGCGTCGGCGCCCTTTCTTGATCGTCTTCTTGTTTTCGGTCGTACAGGTTTTAGGGCGTGCACTGGGAGGCAAAGTTGGGCGTGCCGGATCATGGGACATAGGACTGAGAACCGTGCAACTCTCTCCATCCTTCGAGCCCTTCTCATCGTTCGAACTTCCTGCACAACTCGCTGTGATCGAATGCCACCAGGATGAGGTACTGCAACACCTTATAACCTTAAGAAAACACGAGATAAAAAATCAAAATTGATGGCGCAATGTTATTTCGTTTCTTAAACTAAAAAGAGAAAAAAGGAGGACAGGCCTTGAATTTGGGATATTTAAATAGCTGAAGGAACTGCCGGTGGGTGCGGAGGTGCTTGCGAGGTCGAACAAAACGAGGATCGAGATGTTCAGGTACGGGGATCACTTCATGGGCATTCAAGGGCACCCTGAGTACAACCGCGACATTCTTCTCCATCTCATCGACCGTCTCATCCTGCGCGGACTCATCACCGTATGTTCCATCCAATTTCCGTCTTCCTGCGTTTCTTGTAAGTGGAAAAGATCGATCGAGTAAGAAGCCTGACGATTTCATCGCGCTATATTCCTGTAGGAGTCGTATGGTGATGACCTGAAGGCCAACATGGGGCCATGCGAGGCGGACAGGGAGGCATGGGAGAGACTCTGCATCAGCTTCCTCAAGGGTGGATCCTTGCTATGATTTTCCTGTTGATTGGCAAAAGTAGAGCGCCGAAAAAAATTTATATATAGTTAAAAAAAGAGAAGAAGAAGATTAGAGAAGAAGGGTAATTAGAGCTCTGAGAAGATGTATAAAATCATTGGGATATTTTCTGCATTGCTTTTTCCAAAGCGGCAAATGGAAGGAGGGCAGCAGTGCATTTTGAGCAAGAAAATGGGATTCTACCCGAACTGATTTGCCCCCAATCTGATCTTTTATTGTATTTGATGAATCATTGAGAGGAGGGACGAAGCGAAAGCGGGCAATGTCAACGGCCGAATCGGCAAAGCATGCGTGCGTTTACTAGGAGTTGTCAATTTGCTGAGAAAGCATTCTTGCCTGCATATGGTTTACATCTGGCATCTCGAATCTGACCTTTATCTGCCTTTGACATTCGAACGTTTACGAATTCAACAACGTTTGTTATGTTGCCGGTACTGGGGGTGTAATTTATTGAATCGAACCGAAGTCCGATCCGAACTGAAACCGTCCCGGTTTGGTTTGGTTCAATTTGATTCGGTTATTTGGTTTTCACTTTTGTTCTTATTTTTTTCCCTACATCCCTTTAGATTTTATCGGTTTGGTTTGGTTAACCAAACTAATATAATTCGAACCAATTAAAAAAGTTTTGGCTTTTAATGAAAACCGAACCAAAAAAATCGAATTTTTCGGTTCAATTCGGTTTTGGGTTCGGTTTTTGACATCCCTAGCTCGAACGACCTTCCTCAAGTTGGACGGTTCCGTGCAATCCGGCAGGTCAAAGTCAATTGACTATCGCGTTTTCTGATGCAAAATGCTTTAGCAAGTCCGGGAGCTATTGGTCCCTTTCAAGATGTACGCATGAATTCATCAATTATAAAGAACCCGATGCCGATGAAGAAAAATTATGAAGTCTTTGTCAACGAGCGTGATGAGCTTATATTTCCACCGTCCCCGTTTAAGGATGCCAAGGAAGGAAATAGCTTTCATCTTATTATATTTTTCTTCAGGAATGTCCAAAAGATGACACAGTTTTTGTCTTCCTCCTTTCTTGCCATGTACTGCAGCACTACTTAAAGCTATAACTAAAAGCTAGCAGTAGTGAACACCAATACCACTTTGTAAAGCCCTTTCGTCAAGCGCGTATGAAAGAACACGACCTGCACGGGCAATTTTGCAAAAGCATGCTCCAAAACCGAAAGCTTTGGGTGCGTTTGACTATGTTTTTGTTAAAAAATTATTCTAAAAAACTATTTTTATTCCGGAGAATAATTTTTGAATAAAAGAACGCGTTTAGTAAATTTGTTTTTGAAATAGAAAAAGAACATAAATATGTTTGGTAAATTTGTATAATTTTTTTTCTTTTAATTTTTTAATATATATTTTTCCTTTTTCCTTTTTTTCTTTTTTCTTCCTTTTGGCCGATCGTCAGCCTCGGCCATGATCGATGACTGACCGACGAGGGCCAACAACCGACCAACGAGGGCCCGTGGCCTCGCCTAGCTACGGCGAGGCTCGCGTTGGTTGGGCCAGCTCGAGCTCGCCCAGATCCAACGAGGCCGAGCTCCCAACCACCGATAATGCTCAACCTTGCCGGCCCACCGCCAGAGACGATGCTAACCTAGCGGTGGCCTAGCCGCCTAGCAATGGGCTAGCGAGGCCAAGCCTCGTCAGTGGCTGGGCAAGCTCGACCTCGCCGAATCTAGGTGAGCTCGAGCTTGCCCAACCAAGGCGAAGCCAAGCCTTGCTAGCTGGTGCAAGGTCGGCCTCGCCAGGGGCCGTGACGCTCGACCTCGCCAAGGGTCGCGCTCCGACAAGGTTACCGGCCAAAGAAAAAAGAAGAAAAAACAAGAAAAGAAAAAATATGAGAGAGAAAAATTGTTTTTTAGAAGTGTTCCAAAAACAAGAAAAAGTTTTTCTTGTTTCTGTTCCAAATTTGTTCTCGGGAAAAAAAAATAGATTTGGAACAAAAACGCAAATAAATGCGTTTTTATTCCTCGAAACTAAAAAATAGAAATTGTGTTCATGACCAGAAAAAAAAAAAAAAAAAAAAAAAAAAAAAAAAAAGAACATGAACAGACGGGGCCTTTGCCTAATAATGTACAGTGAATGTCCCTATATTGCTCTTTTTAAACCCACATTAATTGCTTTAAGGTATTTGCAGGTCGCATCGGATGAAACTTACCACTCCCAACTATATTCGGATGGAAATTGTCGAGGACATGAAAGTGTATATGACTGTTCCTGATGAAGTGCTATCGATGGTGATTAGCAGCAGCAAGATATTTTCAGACACAATTTCGTGTTTCCGACTCATTACAGCGTACAATACGCCAAAGAGATTAGTGCCGTCGCATCTACAACATCCTCCGGCAGCACCCTCTCGGCCCAAAAGAGACGGTGTCTCCGGAGCAGTATTTTTGGATAGTTACGTGTACCGCAACCTTGCTTAACAGCGTGGATATGTTCATGAAGGCATGCGCTAATGATCGTGCCTCAGCATTCCACTTCCCTTTCTCGTCCATTCACATCACCAGGAAAAGTTATGCAATTGAAGAAAGGTCATCAGATTGTATATTCTTCCACAGCAAAAAGCATCCCACGACATTACTATCCTAATCATACAAACTGTTCCAATGATGGTTTGACAGGCCGATGATACTTTTAAAAGTTCCCATCTCGATAGGTTTGACTCGGGATTATTCGATGTAAACGATAACCATAGACAGAATACTGCTTCGCCATCGCCAGATCAATCTCAGACTCGGTGACATGAAATTGTTGTTCCTGCACCCTGCCAAAATGTCCATGGCACTTGCCGATGTCGCACCCAAAGTGGTTGACGCACTGCCAAATTCAAAAGCAAACACGGAAATATGAGAATATTAAAACCATACAGAAAGACATTGACACCATCACATCAGGTCCTAACAAGATTCCATTTTTTTTTTGGGAATGAATGGGCCAAATTATGGTCTACATCATCAGTCATAACTTCTGAACTATCCATAACCTTGAATCAGCACCAACACCGAGACCGAAAATTGGAACGCACCCTATGGCTCTCAGATGTGGATAAAAAAAAAAGAGAAACCAGAAACAAACCTGGGTTATACGTGCACTAGCCTGGCTGGATCACGATTGTACTCAGGAATCTGGTTCGTCTTGTATAAATCAAATAATTGATATTATATTCAATTTTTCAATTGTATCTCACTGTTTTATTATTTTAAATAAGATATGCATGACCTATTCTCTGTTGGTTCGACCCTGGAACGAAACTGATCCTTCTCAGATAAAACCCAAAACAAGTTTGGTAAAGCCGGTTCAAGCTGTTCCAGCTTGTACTGGCCGAGTTGCTCATCCCTAGGACCGAAAACTGGAACAGAACTGATTCTTCCCAGATAAAACCCAAAACCACTTCAGTAAAGCCGGTTCAAGCTGTTCCCAGCCTGAACTGGCCGAGCTGCTTACCGCTAGGACCGAAAGCCTAGGGCAGCTATTCATCAAATCGTCCATACTTCCCCTTCTCCAAGTGCGCACTTGTGCAGGATCCTATTCCATCATTATCCTCCAAATACTATAGACGATTTTTTTTTTTTTTCACCTAATAAAATCCAAGTCCTATGACTGTACCCGTACATCTTGGAAGGCCTTGGAGTGAATGCTGCATGCATCAGCACCACTAATGCTGTCTGTAGTGGCTCTAGGGGCACAGCAGCCGCCACTGTCTCGTGTTGAATAGTACAAGGACCAAGTACAGCATCTACAGCCGTGTGAGGAGCCACCGCACTTTCAGTACCAAAAGCCATACCTATTGTGCAATCAGAGCAAAGAGATCTCAGAGCCTTGAAGCAGAAGATCATCAAATGTATGAATCTCATACGGACATTTAGAAACACTTGTTTAGGAACAAGTGTATCATCGGATCATACATGGTACTATGATCGAACCAATGCCACCTAGCATAGATCCGCTGCCACCTCGAGCAGGGGCTGGAGGAGGATCATGGTTATTCGTTTCGAGATATAAGCAAATCATTCACATTAGCAGAGTGCAGGCTTACTTTCTTTGGATAGTTACAACAAAGAACTTGCGTTCCCGTGCAAACTGGTCCACCTCCAGAAGAATGTCTCATGCACAAAAAGAATACCTAGAGCAGGAGAAGGACTGTGCACAGGTGCAGGACGAGGGGCTGCACAGGGATTCCTGCAGAAAAAGAATTTTGAGACAACAGCAGCACGGAATCGGCATATTGCAGAAAAGGCGATCACTCATGTGTTAATAGAAGTCAGTTTGACAACTTTAAAATGCTAAATGGCAAGGAAGCTCCTAGGATGGCTCAGCAGGACAAGATAAAGGGGATAACATAGCTCAAGATCAGTTCTTCTAGAACTAATAGCAGTGTGCTCCATCCTATGTTTGCTTTCTCATTGTCTAGAGCTGCTAAAGCCACATATAAGAGCAGCAAATACAATTACGCTTCAAACGCCATCAACCTCACGCACTCATCCTCCAATTCCCCAATCATGTGATAAAGAAAGACAATCAGCAGGAGAGAACAGCCAAGGTAAAAGAAGTAACCAAAAATTTCACATAACTGCTTTTCCCAGGCTGTATTCATTGAGACAGCAAATATTGAAGGCAGTCTCACTGTGAGATGCATGCCCAAGTTGCATAGCTAAATTTTTCAGCAATGTAGACGGAAAAGAACAAACTTTGAGGTGAAATGGACGAATTTCTACGGCAGCTCACATCAGAATTCAACCAAAACATAATGACGGACCTAGTTACTTGTCTCTAAGCCAAATTAGTGAAGACAACAACAACTACTAGAAGAAAGCCAAAACCAAACCAAAATTCGACAGAATACTCGCATATTCTGGGACACGTGAAAAATAAAAAACCTTGTGAAAAAGTTACAGGTGTGAGGCCTAAGATTCTTGCTTTTGCAAGCTCTGGTTTCTCTACTGCGACCGAGCCTTCTTCAAGAAACGGGCAACCACCGGTCAGCTTAATTCAGTGGTTCCTATCATGAACATATGATGTTTTTCAAAAGCAACGCATCAATGGGCGGGGGACTTCTTAAGATAAAAGAACGATTTTTAATTTTCTGTTGTTCTGTTCTACCAGGGAAATGATTTTTTTTTTTCCTCTGGCTTCATAGACATTGGTTCTAGTGTTACGTTCATTCTTTGGGATAAGACTGCTTAATCCTTGATCCCTGGAAGTGGGATTACTTCCCCTTTTCATTGGATCGTTCTTTTTGGAAGACATGTAAGATGAAGTGATTTGGAAAAAATTTCTGACGAATGTGTTCTGTACTAATTTGAATCGATGCAATGACATTAATGATGGGTCGAAGTATGGTGTCACGAATGTTGAATCACTTCCGTTCTGTCTCGAATCTGATAGTCTGCATTTGTTTCAAAGGGTTCTCAATTTCATCTGACGTGCTTTCATTGATTCAAAATCATCTTCGTTCATTGATTTGATGTGATGAATCCTCTAATAAGCTCATTTGCCTCCGCATCATTCTCGTATTCTTCCTTTTGATCCGTTCATTAGTTTCACCTGCTAGACATCTGATTTCTACAATGGTCTGTACTGATTTTGATTATCAATAGGCTACGCCCCTGGCATGAACACTCAACATCAACATCTCGTCCTCGACCGGTGATGCCGCCTGTCCATGGCCGGTACCTTGCTCTCCCATGGCCTGGACCCATCGCCGGTGACTGGATAGAAGAGAAGGAGAGCCAAAGAGAGAAAGAAAATCCAGATTTTTAATTTTTATTCCACCCGAGGTGGCAACATGGACACATGTCAAATTATTAGTGGATATGAGTGAAAAATTACACATCACATCAGGTGCTGATGTGGTAATTTGAAAGCACTCATCCCTTCTATAAATCTACTCATATTTCATGACAGAAAGAGAAGAAGAAGACGGGTCCTCTGTCTCTCTCTGTTTCTCTGCGTGGGGGACGCTTGGAGCTGGGGAGCGGGATGGAGGTGAAGAGGTTCGCGGTGCTGCTGTGTGCGGAGGACTCGGAATACATGAAGAGGCAGTACGCGGGATATTTCGGGCTTTTCAAGGGAATGCTGGCCGAGGAGGGTGAGGCCTGGGACGTGTACCGCGTGGCCGCCGGGGAGCTCCCTGGAGATGGCAACATCGGGCTCTACGACGGCTTCGTCATCACCGGCAGCTGCAGCAACGCCCACGGCGACGACGCCTGGATCTGGCAGCTGATCAACCTGCTGAAGAAGCTCGACTCCATGAAGAAGAAGGTCCTCGGCATCTGCTTCGGACACCAGGTAATCATTACAATTAACAAGAAAAACCGTTCCTCTGTTTTCCGCATAAATTGGTCATCGCAAGTCCATTCTCGTGCGCCGTCCTCTTTGTGGTTTTCTCCGGTTGTTTCCGCGTTCGAAAACGTCGATCAGAGCTTGGTTCGATTAGGAAAATGAGTTGACAAAGATTTTGAAAATCATCTGAAGATCTTTGAACCAGTAAGTGATAGTTTGATGCGAAAATCATCCTTTGAAAGTGATCTAGTATTTCACAGCTGGTTGTCGTTCTCATTAGCATCTTGTGGCGACATGGAACCTTATTTTTTAATCTTTTTCTGTACGGTGATTATGGGAGGACGAAACTGGAGAAACGCCGGAATATCCGGGACGGCGACAAGCGTTAGGGCGATGCGAATGTGACGGTCGCTGGCGGGTTTTGGGCCTGGGGGTGGCCCCAGCTCCCATCACATGCTGATGAATGAATTGGTAATCCATCGAATCGGAACTGTATGTTTGGTCGGCAGGTCAAGCAATACGATTACACCGACCGGGACCAACCGGTTCCGGCGACAAGTTCTGCTTCAAGTCCCCATTTTTCCATAAGATGGCCGGACATTTTCTGGGTCTTGTGCAATTCAGGGATGACTGTCCATGATTTTGGCAAGTAATATCTTGGGACTCGGGGGGAACCGGGATCGGTATGTCTGTAATGAATCAAGCAGCGTGCTCCAAGTTCCACTTTTCAGCTGCTCCCACTTTGATTTACCAGCAGACGTGAATATGGCTCGTATTGGCACATGCTAGTGATGTCGAATTCGGGTACATACGGCTAAAAAACCTGTCTTTCGCATGAGCTGTCCATTGTCACCCTCGCCTAAACCAGCTGATTCACCTGTCGGCAATCAAATCCGCAATCAAGAAATGCTCCTAAAAAGTTCACAGCCCAAAAATAGAAAATGTGAGAAACTATATCCGTTTGTCATTAGGCGATGATGTGGGTTATGGTGTTTCTCTTTGTCCCGAAAGGGTGATGTGGGTACATAGCTGGAACGATGACATTAATCACGGAAAGCGTCAGTAAAGATTGCCGAAGGAGTTCATTATAAAAATGGTGTTGAGCTGTCAGTGGCTATTCTCAGCCTCAACTGTCTTATCACTCTGCTGTCACCCTGCTTTTAGGTTTTTTTTTAATAGAACAGATCGCTTTGATTTTGATTTGGGTTGGTTTTGTTCGTTTCGAAGTTGGACTCTTGCTCGAGCTTACATTACTTAATTGCAGCGGCAACGTGTACTTGTGGGCAGTGATGTGTTTCATTTGCAGACAATTGCTTGCCATCAGTAACGAAACCGAACATCAAACTACGAGAAAATGAGACAGCGTGAAGTCACATGCGTTCCGTGAGACGGACATGGATTGTCGTTGGTTTAGCAGGAGTTGTCCATTTCATGTGATTTGAGGCTGAGCTGCTGGACCTGCCTTGTGTTTCTTAGCCTTGCCTTATTTTGTTTTCGCCTTCTTTATCTTACACACACAGATCGAATGCTTACAAACCCAATTCAACAGCTAGCGATCGATGTCGAATTGAAGTCGTAATCGCATAACATGGGATTGTATTATCAGCAAAAATATCCTAGTATTAATTACTTCTTAAATGCTGGATTATCTAGTTGGACATGGCATTGTGATCCTCTTTTGTTTTCTGCCACTTATCAGCTACTCGTGACGGGGACATGTTATCTTGATGCAAGCATTATCTTGTTTTCTTCAAGTCACTTGCCGTTGTTCTCGTGACAAAAAAGAGCGATTTGCTTGTCTTAGATTTTTTCTTCTCTCTCTTTCTATCTGATTTGTGGTCATCAAGTTTAAGTTCAGCCCCTTTCCTGATCATCTTCTTGTATTTGATTGTACAGGTACTGGGGCGTGCCTTGGGAGGCAAAGTAGGACGTGCCAAATCATGGGACATAGGACTGACAAATATACAACTGTCTCCATCCTCCAGCACTTCTCGTCACTTGAACTTCCTGCACAACTCTCTGTGATCGAATGCCACCAGGACGAGGTACAACACCACCTTTTAACCTAAAATTAAATTTAATGGTACAATGGTATTTCATTTCTTAAATTAAAGGAAGAAAAAATGAAGACAGACTTTGAATTCGGGACATATATATATATAGCTGATGGAACTGCCGGCAAAAGCGGAGGTGATAGCAAGGTCGGACAAAACAGACATTGAGATGTTTAGGTATGGGGATCATATCATGGGCATTCAGGGTCACCCTGAGTACAACCGCGACATTCTTCTCCACCTCATTGACCGTCTCCTCCTTCGTGGCCTCATCACCGTAGGTTTCTTCCAATTTTGTCTCCTGTTTTTTTTTCTGTACTGGAAAAGATCAATTTAGGAGCTGACGATTTTCTCATTATTCCTTTGCAGGAGTCGTATGCTGATGAACTGAAGGTCAACATGGGGGCATGTGAACCGGACAGGGAGGCATGGAAGAGGCTCTGCATCAGCTTTCTCAAGGGTGGTATCTTGTGATGATTTCTTTGATTGGCAAAAATAAAGCTCAAAAATAAATAAATAAAAAATATTGAAGGAAAGAGAAGAAGGGTGTTAGAGCTTTGAAGAATACGGTGGGGTATTCTACGTTGCTTTCCGTAGCGGCAAATGAGAGGAGGACAGAAGTTCCATCTGAAAGTCGATGAAAGGAGATACGAACCAAAAGAGGGCAATTTTAACGATGGAAAATTGCATGCGTGGAGAGGAGGCCTAGAAATGGTTCGTGTTCGGCAAGCATGCGTGCGTTTCTAAGTAGTTGACGAAGACCACCGATGTCGATTTGATGACAGAGCATTCTCGGTTGCACAATTCTCGTCTGGCATCTCGAATTTGACCTTTATCTGCCTTTGACATTCCGACGTTTACCAATTCAACACCCTTTGTTTTGCTTCAGGAACGACTTTCCTCAGGTTGGAAAATTCCCCGCCATTTGGCAGGTCAAATTCAATCGACTATTACATTTTCTCATGTAAAATGCTGGCTCTTGTCAAAAAGTGGGATGAACATTTATCCATCCTCCCTGCTTAAAAATGCCAAGGAGGAAAGTAGCTTTCAAATAATTACAACTTCAAGGAATGTCCAAAAGATACTCGGTTTTCTTTCTCCTTTCTTGCCATATGTTCTTCTGTAGCACTGCTTAAGCGATCACTAAAACTAGAAGTAGAGAATTCGCCGTTGCTAAAAGTTAAGGAAGGCAGAGTGAACACGGGCAATGCCGCTTGTAAAGCACTTTTGCCGAGTGCATGTCCTCACACAATTAAAAGAACATAACCTGAACGGACGAATTTGGATAAGCATGCCTCTGAAACCAAACGCTTTGCCTAGTTATGTTCAGCAAATGTCCCTAAGTAGCTCTTTTTAACCGACATTATTTACTTTAAAGAATTTGCAGCTCACATAAGACTTACTACTCCCAACTGAGTTGTAAATTGTCAGGTAAATTAAAGTGTCCACGACTATTCCTGATAAAGTGCCATCGATAGTGATTAGTGGCACCAAGACATTTTCAGACAGAGCTTCATGTTTCTAACCCATTCCAGTGTTCAATATGCTAAAGAGATTAGCGCCATCGCATCTAAAACATCTTCCGGCAGACCACTGAGCAAAAGAGACTGTCACTTGAGCAGCATTTTTGAATGGTTACATGTACCGCAACCTGCTTAGTAGAGATATGTTCATAAAGGCATTCACTAAAGATCATGCCTCAGCATTCCACTTCCCTCTCCCGTCCATTCACATCACCACAAAAAAATAATGCAATAGAAGGTTATCAGATTGTAAATTCTTCCACAGCAAAAGCATCCCAAGACATTACTATCTCAATCATAAGCTGGTCCCAATGATGGTTTGACAAGACAGATAATGATACTTTAAAAAGTTCCCACCTCGATAGGTTTGACTTGGGATTATTCAATGTAAAGATAACCATAGACAGAACACTGCTTCACCATCACCAGTTCAATCTCAAGACTCAACACGAACTAAGAATATTCAAATAATTTTTGCTTTTCATGGTAATGGATGGCAGAAACGACGATATCATTTAGGCTCCCAGCACAGCACCGCTGTTCTTCCTGCACTCTGCCAACATATCCATGTAGAACTGGCACTTGCTAATGTCACTCCCAAAGTTGTTAACGCACTGCCAAATCAAAAAGGAAACATGGATATATAAACTGTCAAAAGCAGGAACTATGTTGTTCAAAACAAAATATGAGAATAAAAAACATACAGAAAGATATTGACATCATCACATCAGGTCCTAACAAAAAATCCATTTTTTGGGGAAGGTATGGGATCAAATTATGTTATAAATTCATCAGTTATAATTTCTAAAAAATCCATAACCTCAAATCAGCATCAACAAAGAGCCTCAAACTTGGAATGCACCCTATGGATCTCGGATCTTGGATAAAAGAAAACAGGAATCGATTCACTTATACGTGCTGGCTGGATCACAAGTGTACTCAGGAACCAGGTTCATCTCGTATAAATCAAATAATTGATATTGTATATTATTTTTGTAGCCTATGACAAATGAAGTCTTGTTGGTTGAGTGGTCTTATTGCCTACTTCAAGTTAGAGGTCCCACGTTCATTCCTCCCAATTGAATGTCACAGTTCGGGCCAGTTCCCAGCTGAGTTGCTCACCCCTAGGACCGAAAACTGAGTCCAGCCTTTCATCAAATCATCCATACTTCCTCTTCTCCAAGTGTGTACTTGTGCAGGATCGATTCTATGCTATCGCGATCCTCCAAATACTATGACCATTTTTTTTTATAACCCAATAAAGTCCAACCCCTACGATTGTTAATGAAACAAGTTAAAGGAAGAGAAACCCATACATCTTGGAAGGCCTTGGAGTGAATGCTGCATGCATCAGCACCACCAATGCTGTTAGGAGTGGCTTCAGGGGCAGCAGCTGCCACTGTCTCGTGTTGAATAGTGCGAGGACCAAGCACAGAATCTACAGCCCTGTGAGCCACTGCACTTCCAGTACCAAAAGCCATACCTATAGTACAATCAGAGCAATGAGATATCAGAGTCTTGAAGCATAAGATCATTGAAAGGACATATCTCATATGGACATTTGGGAACAAGTGTATTGGATCATACCTTGAGCTATGGTCGAACCAATCCCACTTAGCATAGAACCGCCGCCCCCTTGAGCAGGGGCCGGAGGAGGAGCACGATTAACTGTTTCATGATATAAGCAAATCATTTGCATTAGTGGAATGCAGGCTTACTTTCTTTGAATAGTTACATCATAGAACTTGTGTTCCCATGCCAACAGGTCCACCTCCAAAAGAATATAACATGCACAAAAAGAATACCTGGTGCAGGAGGAGGACTGCGACGAGGGGCTGCACGGGGAGCAGGTCTTCCTGCAGAAAAAGAATTTTGAGACAACAGCAGCACAGAATCAGCACATTACAAAAAAGGCTCTGTTAATAGAAATCAAATGGAAAGGAAGCTCTAGGATGGCCCAGCAGGACAAGATAAAGGGGATATCATAGCTCAAGTTCAGTTCTTCTAGAACTAATAGCAATGTGCTCAATCCTATGTTTGCTTCCTCATTGTCTAGAGCTGCTAAAGCCACTTATGAGAACAGCAACATACAACTATGCCTCAAACACCATCGACCTCAGACACTCATCCTCCAATTCCCCAATCATATGATAAAGAAACACAATCAGCAGGAGAAAACAGCCAAGGCAAAGTAACCAAAAATTTTGCTTAATTGCTTTTCACAGGCTGTATTCAATGAGGCAGCAAATATTGAAGGCAGTCTCACTATGAAATGCATGCCCAACTCGCATAGCTAAATTTTTCAGCAAGTTAGACGGAAAAGAACAAACTTTGAGATGAAATGGACGAACTTCCACAGCAGTTCGCATCAGAATCCAACCAAGACATAACCGCGGACCTAGTTACCTATCCCTAAGCCAAATTAGGGAAGACACCGACCACAACTAGAAGAAAGCCAAGACCAAACCAAGATTCGACATACTGCTCCCATTTTCTCGGACAAATGAAAAACAAAAAACCTCGGGCCAGGAAATTTAAAGCATCTACACGCAGAACATCAAAAGTTCCAAACTTTCATCCGTCTCCTCAATCTTCTTAACAGCAATGTACAGCAATCTCAGAACCCTAGCAAATCCCACACGATGAAACAAGATTAGACAGACCACTGGCAATTTCTGGGACAAATGAAAAACGAAAAATCCTCGCGCCAGTAAACCCAAAGCATCTATAAACAGAACATCGAAAGTTCCAAACTTTAATCCGTCTCCTCAATCCTCTCAACAACCATGTACCGCAATCTCAGAACCCTAGCAAACCCCACACGACAAAACAAAATCCGACAGACCACTCCCATTTTCTGGGACAAATGGAAAAACAAAAACCATCGCGCCAGTAAATTCAAAGCATCCATGCACGGAACATCGAAAGTTTTACATCCATCTCCTCAATCTTCTCGACAACCATGTACCGCAATCTCGGAACCCTAGCAAGCCCCACACGATGAAACAGGAAATTACGCGTACGAGAACGGCGAATAGCGAAAATTAGACGTCAGATCTAAAGAAGCGACGGCGCAGGGCTCCGAGGAGGAGGAGAGAGAAGAGGAGGAATCACCTCCGGAGCGGCGAGGCATGGCGGTCGTAGGTGTTGAGGCGGCGGCGGGGGACGGAGAGGGAGAGAGGGTTTTGCCTGGTTTGACCGATTAAAGAGGAATGGATAGAGAGAAAGCAATGCGTAGACGCGGCTGCATATGATCCTCGCATCGTCCTTATATATAGGAAGAATATTGGCATAAACATAAAAATGATGCTTTTAGGCCTGTTTTCATGGACCTATCCAGAAGGATCTCGACTCCCTGGGGCCCACCGAGTTCATTTCGGCTATTTACGGACCTTTGAATTAACCTGCAATATGATTTTCGAATTTTTAATTTTTTTCAATTTGATCTATAAATTTTGATTCAATGACATTTTCATATAATTTGAAAATCAAATTGAATATTATCAAAAAGTTTAAGAATTACAACAATTTAAAACTTCAGTGATCATTTGAATTATTATTGTCCACTTTTATTTCTGTTAATTTGAATTCAAAACAAAAGCTTATCCATAAGATCTTATTTCAAATGTTGTCCTTACCTCGCAATGGCGATTCACGAATCAACTGCGCTTCGTACAAACATGACATTCCTTTTTTTTTTTCCTTGTTTGGAAAATAGCTAAATAATTAGAAGATGGGCAGGTGAGAAAATTATATAAAAAGAGGCAGATGATTATAAAGGCCTTTTTTTCCATCTTGACCCGATCCAAACCAAGAGATAGACATGACATATCAGATAAATCATTAAGAATATTCCCTTTCATTTTTCGAAACGCGTTGCTTGGGAAACAAGTCCAAGAAAGGTCGCGGTAACTCCAGAAAGAAAAAAAAAAAAAACCACCCGCTCAAAAAAAAAAAATCAAACCTGCCAAAACCTTTAAAAAAAGAAAAAAAAAAAGAGAAAAAACCCCATCGACGAGTCCCGAAAAGGCAAGCAAAAGGGCAAAAAAAAAAAAAAAAAAAGGCAAGTGGGATCTTCAAAAATTTCAATTCTTCCCGGATCTCCCGAGCACTCGCCCTCAACTCGGCCCGAACTCGCCCTCAACTCGGCCTTCGCTCGACTCCTGCTCAGGCGCCGCTCTTTCGCAGCAAGAAGGAGAGAAGAGAGGAGACCCACTGAGTCGCAGCCCGAGTCCCGACATGCCCTAAAGCTCCCCAATCGATCACACGATTCTTCCTCTCTTTCTAATCACAACCAGTATATCTCTCTCTCTCTCTCTCTCTCTCTCTCTCTCTCTCTATCTCCTCCAACAACTGCGCCCCCAAACCCTCGCCGTCGCCGATCTGCCTCCCTCCTCCTCCTCCATGGCCGAAGAACCGGCATCGCCGTCCCCCGCCCCGTCGCCGGCGGCGGGGGCGACTGCGGCGGCGCCGCTCGGGAACTCCGTGATCCCCATAGTCAACAAGCTGCAGGACATCTTCGCGCAGCTGGGGAGCCAGTCCACCATCGAGCTCCCCCAGGTCGCCGTCGTCGGCAGCCAGAGCAGCGGCAAGTCCAGCGTCCTCGAGTCCCTCGTCGGCCGCGACTTCCTCCCCCGCGGCAGCGAAATCTGCACCCGCCGCCCCCTCGTCCTCCAGCTCCTCCAGACCAAGCGGAAGCCCGACGGCGCCGAGGAGGAGTACGGCGAGTTCCTCCACTTGCCTGGCAAGCGCTTCTACGACTTCTCCGACATTCGCCGAGAGATTCAGGTGATTCCTTCCCCTTCGTCCCCGGGGTTCTGACTTTCTCTAGATTCCTGAGTTCGGGAGGGGTCGACATGGAAAAATAATTGATATTGGGATTGTTCCGGTAGGATTTCGACATGGTAGGATTACGGCGAGGTTTGGATGCTTTACTAGTTACTTGCGCTGGAACATATGTTTTGCCACATCTTACATTGTGTTCGCGTCAAGTTTCGTGTTGTTTTTCGATGTTTGTCTGAGTCGTGAGCGGACATCGGTCTTCTCCAGTCTTTTGACCATCTCCCCTTGGTTACAGGCCGAGACAGAGAGGGAAGCGGGTGGGAATAAGGGCGTCTCGGACAAGCAGATTCGACTTAAGATTTTTTCTCCTAATGTTCTGGATATTACGCTGGTCGATTTGCCGGGGTTGACTAAAGTTCCAGTGGGTGATCAGCCCTCTGATATAGAGGCACGCATTAGAACAATGATAATGTCTTACATCAAAGTTCCGAGCTGTTTGATACTGGCAGTCACACCAGCAAACTCGGATTTAGCAAATTCTGATGCTCTTCAGATGGCTGGAATGGCTGATCCTGATGGTACATTCTATTATAGCACATCATCAAATGCCATTCCTTTTTCCGTTTGGTGGGCTTTAGTCTAACCTATAATCCTTACTTACCCAGGGCATCGGACAATTGGTATCATCACTAAGGTGTGGTGTTTGATCTATCAATGGAAGATCCGTAAATCATCTAAAATTCTCTCAGTCATATACTTTAACATGTTTTTTCTGTCTATTTTTTTCTGTGGCTTCAGTTGGACATTATGGACAGAGGTACAGACGCGCGTAATCTGTTGCTTGGAAAAGTGATCCCCCTGCGACTAGGTTATGTGGGTGTTGTGAATCGCAGCCAAGAGGTATTTGATAGCATGAAGGACATGATGATGTCCATACTTTATGACCTGGAACAGTGATTTTGAAGCTAAGAGGAGCCTTAAACTTTTTTTAGTTATTTACTTTTCTGAGCTTTTCAGTGATATCACTATAAGCACACAGGATTAATTTTCATTGATACAAATTTGCTGTTGGCTCTATGATGGCATCATGACTGTATTTTTGTGTCCATATTTTGTGGCTTATGATTTGTGTCTGGCTAATTTGGCTGTTGAATGTTGACATTTGACAGGACATCATGCTTAATCGGAGTATCAAGGATGCACTCGTGGCAGAAGAAAAATTCTTCCGTAGTCGTCCGGTATGAATATGTGAACTCCTGCCTATCAGGAATTATGTATTTGTTGGAGATTTTGAGCTTTGTTTTTATACATTTCTTGGTATCCTATGCAGGTATACAACGGCCTTGCTGATCGCTGTGGTGTTCCTCAGTTGGCAAAGAAGTTGAATCAGGTAAGGAAGATTTCAGTCAAGTAGGGTAAATTTGATATCGAATACATTATTTTTAATCCATAATGCCGTGCTCCTTTGTGCATCAAAGTCGTCTTACATTTTCTAACTTAAGATACCTTGCATATATCATGCAATATATGTTTAGTTCGCTTGATGAGTCGCAGCTAAGAATAAATTTTAGAGCTTCTTATGAATCACTCGAAGGGGAAAGGGTAGCAATGTCACGGTAATAGGTGTTATGTATTGAATGTAGTTGACTCTCCTCACTCAGTACTGGTTCTTTTTAGTTTTAGCTTGTTCTTTTTGTCTCTGTTTTTTTATATATTGCTATTGCACTAGAACATTTACTCTTTTACCAACTGTGTATATTACTTATAGAAGAATATAATTCATCTGAGAGAGTTGATGATACATAACCTAAATATTCTGTTTGCATAAGTTTGAGATTCTAAGATAAATTGGGATACAAAAGAAGATTCAGATTCAAAGATAAATTTGGATAGATGAAGAATGATGCTAAGAGGCTCTTGCTTTCCTCTGAAAAGGCTTCTTCAGAAAGATAAGGCTTGAGTCATGTTCACCTTTGGGCTCTGGGCTATGGAGAAGGTTCCTGTGTAATAGAATGCAAAGGAAAAAAGGGAGTTGACTAGAGCTATGAATTTTAGATGTGTTCAGAATGCCCTTGTATTGTTAACTGATCTGATGTGCTGTCTCAACTTACTTGCAGATACTAGTACAACATATCAAGGCAGTGCTTCCGGGGCTAAAGTCTCGCATCAGCACTGCACTGGTTTCTGTTGCAAAGGAACATGCTAGCTATGGAGAACTCACTGAATCAAAGGTGTGGTGTTCGTACTTTTATTTTGAGGGAGAACCAGTTATTAGTTTTGCCAGGAACTTTGTAGGCTGAGTAATTGATTTATGTGTGCTATTCTTTCCCCTATTGTAGTCTTGGTATATATGAGTTTTGGATCAATTTTCACCATTGCCACTTTTTCCAATTTCTTTTCTGCTGAATAGGCCGGTCAGGGAGCCTTGCTACTGAACATTCTGTCCAAATACTCTGATGGTAACATTTACTTTTCTTTTTTTTTTTTTTATTTGGGTTTCACTACATATTTGTTTCAATTTGCTGGATTGCCTTTTTAGCTCACTGATAACTCCCAAACTATTGTTTAAAACAGCATTTTCTTCGATGGTCGAGGGAAAGAATGAAGCAATGTCTACATCTGAGCTGTCTGGTGGAGCACGCATACATTATATTTTTCAATCAATTTTTGTCAAAAGTTTAGAGGTGTGTATACTGGTTTAAATTTTTGGAGAAAGACTTGTAAATTACGTAGCATTTGGACTGCTTCCTTGACTCATGACTGGTTAAGTTTAATGCCTAGTTTGAGTGTGGCTTTGCTTGCTTGTTTCTTTTGCAATTGACATCTCTTCCTGCCATATTTGTGCTGTCTTTATTTTGTTTTGCTCGATCCTTTCCTTGTAATATGTTTTTTCTCCCTGAGTCCTGGAGGCAAGCGGATGATTAGCATGGCTCCAATTTAACTTGGTGGTTGTGGAATAATGACACTTTATCGTCTCATTTGGTACTTGGCTTTTTTTGCCTTGCGACCCTGTGGCTATGAGACATTGTTAAGTTTTATTGTAAATTTGAGATGCATTTTTCATATGCAATGCTGCAACAGAGCAGATCTGGTTACTATCTAAATCAATAGACACACATTGATCTGTTTCATGGTGAAAGCATTCCTGGCTTGTGGACTTAGTCTATAGCAATGATTATTATTAGCTCTTCAGATGAGACCCAATTCCATTGTTTTGTTAATCTTTTGGGGAACTGACCTATGTTGCCTGCGGATATGCCATGTAGAGGGTGGAAGAAACTTGCTTCATTGCATCATGGAGGTCAATGCAGAAGTAGTTTTATTTCTGTCTTTCGAGAAATGATAAATTGCAAATTGTTTACTCGTTTTGTTAAAATTACATTCAGGTTCTTTCATGGGCTTCATTTTCCATCTAGCAGCATAGACGATTGGCTGACTTTCTGCCTGCTATTGACTTGTTCAATATTTTTTGTTAATATGTTTTATAGGAAGTGGATCCATGCGAGGACTTGACTGATGACGACATTCGGACTGCAATTCAGAATGCAACAGGTCCTAAATCGGCATTATTTGTGCCAGAAGTAGGTGTATGCATCTTCTTTTCCCTCTGAATGTTTCTTGTCAAATATGGGATAATCATGTGGTATTGCCCTTGTGATAAAATTTGCTGTGGTTAATTTGGTTTGTTTCTTGTAGGTACCTTTTGAAGTTCTCATTCGAAGGCAAATAGCTCGATTGTTAGATCCAAGTATTCAATGTGCCAGGTTCATATATGATGAGTTAATGAAGGTTTGTGTATGTGAGATCTCCATTTTGCATCCTATAAATTATTTTGTTCAGTCCTCTAATTTTCAAGTTCTTTCTTCAGATTAGCCATCGTTGTCTCGTAAATGAATTGCAACGCTTTCCGGTTTTGCGAAAGCGTATGGATGAAGTAATAGGAAACTTTTTGCGGGAAGGTCTTGAGCCATCTGAGACTATGATAGGTCACATTATTGAGATGGAGGTATGCCGATCTCTTCATTCTTAGGTTTGGATTGTCCAGTAGCAAAAGGAAGGTAGTTTTATCATGTAATCTTTCTTTCATTATCAAGCATTATCGATGACATGTCTTGGAGGGCAGCAGATACAGACGCAAGTATGGCATATCATGTGAGAGAGAGAGAGAGAGAGAGAGAGAGAGAGAGAGAGAGATCTTTCTCTGGCATATATCGGTAGCATTGATAAGATGCCCTTTATTCTCCTCAATTAGAAAGTCACGGCTCTTTTGGCCACTTGATGATATATGTGCTTGTCACCCGACACTGTCAGGTGATCACGATATAACTAAGTCCAAAAGTGGGAATAGTTACCCCACGGGTAGAGGGAGGATATTAGCATTAGTGAGCCGTCATTTCTATTTTACGTTTCCATGGAAATTATTTTTGTGCTGTACCAGCAGTATTATTCTAAAATCATGGTTCTTTTGGTTTTCCTATACTGTTCCTCTGTGTCAGCCTTCCTATGATCATTGGTCAGGATTATTGTTTTTTGACACTTTAGTTTATTCCTATCGTTTTAATATTCACATAAGCTAATCCAACTTAACAGATGGACTACATAAATACTTCGCACCCAAATTTTGTTGGTGGGAGCAAAGCTGTTGAGTTAGCAATGCAGCAGATCAAGTCCTCAAGGGTTTCCTTACCTCTTTCCCGGCAGAAGGTAGTTCATTGATTCTGTTCTGAATTTTTGCAATGGCGTAACCTCCATGTTTCAGAACATCCTTACCCTTTTCTTCGTTGATAAAGGACGGTGTAGAAAATGATAAGGCACCGACATCTGAGAGGAGTGTGAAATCTAGAGGCATCCTTGCCAGACAAGTCAATGGAATTATACCTGATCAGGTGTGTGAATTTGAGCGTGTAAATTTTTCTTAGTTAAACTAGGGGATGAGTAAACATCATCTCGTTTTTGTGGTTGTTATAGATGTACTGGTGAAGGATTTATATCTTACTTTTTTATGAAAGATCACTTTTCTTTTTGTTTAATTGAGGTACTTTCTTTTTGTCTGAATGAATAAATAGGGTGTCCGGCCTGGCGCAGATGCTGAGAAAGTGGCTCCTTCTGGTAAGTCACCCTCAAAGCTACAATGGATTTAATTGAGATATAGTATGTTGAATATCTAAAGCAATTGTGCTAGTTATGTCATATCTTGGATCTTTCTTTTATGTGTATATTCTTTTGTGGTTTTACTTTTTGCTTTTGCTTTGCTGAGGTGGAAGAGGGCTGAGCTAGTCCTTTGGAGTGTTTATAGAGATGCTAAATTATGTAATCTTATAGTGTTTATATTTGTAAAATTTATTTATGATTATGATTGTTAGGAAACACAGGTGGTTCTAGTTGGGGTATTTCTTCAATATTTGGTGGCAGCGATAGCCGTACATCTGTTAAAGAGAGTTCAACAAGCAAGGCATATAACGAGCCTGCACAAAACATGGAGCTGGCCATGTCTATGATTCATTTGAGAGAGGTATGCCATTGATGTTGTGGTCCACGTGCTTCATCCAAATCCTTCTGGTAGTATTCAATTCCTTAATACAGTGGTAAGATTTTTGAATAGTCATTCAATGCCTGCTTGTTTGATTCAGCCCCCAACTATTTTGAGGCCATCTGAAAGCCATTCAGAGCAGGAGGCTATTGAAATTGCAGTGACGAAACTGCTGCTTAGATCATACTATGACATTGTAAGGAAGAATATTGAGGACTCTATTCCGAAAGCAATTATGCATTTCCTGGTGAGTATGTGAGATATTCATGGTTATTCCACCTTTCTATGTCCTTCTTGTACCTAAGAGAATTTTACTAGTTGGACAATTGGGTTTAGAGTGACATGAGAAATTTTGTGTGAATGCTTGAACATTCAAAATAATAGGTGTAAACTTTGTATGATGTCCCTTGATTAAATACAGTTTGCTTATTCTCTTACAAAATATAGATGAGTACCAGTATTTGAAATTTCTTTCCTTTTTGTCATGTGCCTGTCCAGTTGGAAGCTTGAACTGGACGATCAAGTGAAAGTCAGTTTACCCAATTAAGTATTTGGACTGGAATTAAATAAAAGGTTTAGCTTTGTTGTGAACATGAACCACTTTTCTGAGAGGCATTTGTCTGTGCTGTGACTCTTGTATGCTGCCTGCTATTGTGCCTTTTTGTAGCTCAAAGGCAATTCATGTTTGTTGTCAATTATGACATATTGCCTTGTCATTATTAGGGTGACTCATGACCAGTTTTATCTCTTTGTTAACCTTTAATGTTGTCTCTGAACTAATACTTTCCGACACCGATTGTAATTCAAAACCATATAAGACAAGCTGATATGGACTTCACGTTTGTTTATTCTGTCTCTCTCTGACAGGTGAATCATACGAAACGAGAGCTGCACAATGTTTTTATCAAAAAGCTTTACAGGTAGGTCTATATTCACTCTCATTGTCAAATTTTTTGAGTTCAATTTCCACTGTTGCTAATTTTTTCTTGTTATCCAGTTAGTTCTCCTGTCCTTTGAGTACTAATTCTGCAAGTATTGGTTGTGAACAGAGAAAATCTGTTTGAAGAGATGTTACAAGAACCTGATGAAATAGCGATGAAGAGAAAGCGCACTCGAGAAACCCTCCGAGTTCTTCAGCAAGCTTTCCGGGTGAGTTTTTCTGAACTTCTCGTCACTGAAGGCATAGAAAGAGAAGAACGAAAATAATAGAAGTGATGATTCTTGTTTAGAGACGCCTTATATCATGCATGCTCAGTGGGAGAGAGAAAGGCTGTCTTGCATGACATATTTAAAATTTTAGCTCAGTGACTAATTTTTTGCATCTTCTGTGGTAGACATTGGATGAATTGCCATTGGAAGCTGAAACGGTCGAGAAAGGTTACAGTTTGGGTGCTGATCGAACTGGGTTACCAAAGATTCATGGGTTACCAACTTCTTCGATGTACACGAGCAGTGGCAGTTTTGGTGATTCTTTCGGGGGGGCTTCCCCGAACAATCCAAAAAGTCGAAAGTCATCCCACTCTGGAGAGCTGCAGTCACCCTTTTATGCTAATGCAGATTCTAATGGGAGTGGACGCCCTCACATGCCCAGTCTTTATCCGACACTTGACATGTGAAACATAGGGTTATTTCATCTGTCCAGGGCTGCATGGTTTTCCTTTCTCTGTCATTGTCGCACAAGAGCTTTACAACTCGAGGGCTGGCTCAAATGGTAACCTGTATATCCTCAGCGCGCAGGCACAAGTCATGAATGGGGGCGCATATCTTCTATTGATCTACAAAGTAGCATTATAGTTGCATTTTTTTTTGGAAGCTCCTAAAATTATTAATAGGGAGCTAATGATTCTTTTCTTGTTTCGTTTTCTGGAAGGCAGCTTCTTTTGATATGTAATTTTGGTGGAGAAAATCTCTTTCTGAGATTGATGGAGGAATCCTTACTGAGATGCTCTTTGATAATCGGCAGGCAATGGAACTGGAAAAACCACCAGCACTGTCTCATAATCGTTGAGAGATTCTCTCAAGTTTATGTTATGTTCCTTAATATATAGCTGAGAGTCCGATATGATCTATTAGGAATGACGTGTGTCGTTTTTTCATAGATTTGTTTGAAATTTTGTGGTTTGCTTATGCACAACTGTGATCTTTGGTTGTGCAGAATTCAATGTACTGAATAAATAAGATGCTAAATGCCGATGTACAGCAGCTCATTTGATGCTCAAAAGTTATTGTGATTGGAAAATATGGCGTGGTTTGTTTCAACTTTTGACTTTAGTTAATCATATGGTGCTCTCTGACGGGAGTTGCTTTCAAGATATTCTTCTCTTCTTCATGGCGGATCACTTAAAACGTTTTTGAGAAATCGTGGCGCATGAAATTCCAAGGGTTCTCTTGGTTCTCTCTTATGAGCCAACTGGACCACATTCAAGGACCATTATATTAGACCAAAAATAAAATAAAATAAGGACCATTATATGGGCACATGACCGACTTTCTTCGCGGTTTTCGAAGACCTGTCCATCTCATGCCCGCGGGGGTTGCATTTCGTCTTTCGTCATTTCATTGGCTAAATAGCCCACGTTCAGGGGTTCTTTGTCTGGTACTTCTCCAATGCGTTCAACTCAGGAATGAAACTTAGAAATTTATTCACGATGCTACGATAATATTCACATATTAAATTTAAATAAAATTTAATGATCATGTAAGCAAGGTTTTCGAACCATTAAACATATAGTAAGGTCAATGAAGAATAGCTAAATCACGATGGGAGGAGCCCCAGCTTCAACGCTAGAATTATTTTTATTGATGAACGAATTAATGTGACGTCGGACCATAGTGATTTCACTTGCGGAGTCTGTAAATTGAGCAGCTAGTGCTAAATTTCCCGCAGCACCATCAACGGTGGTCGAAGGTAGATGCACATCGTACGATTGTTATTCTGTGCTTATTCCACGTCATCGATAACAAACATAAAGAAACGAACTCAGAATCAAGGCTTAGAAACTGAACTTAACCAACTCCCTTTCCATTCTAACTGTCAAAACAGATTATGCTCATCGCCCACTCCATATTTCAAGTCAAACTCCACAGCTTCGAATCATAAACCACACACACTTTCCCGGGGAATTTATCGGAGGAGCTCAAAGCCGTGAATCGCACAGTACTTTCTTCGAGAGAGTGATGATGAGACCATCTGCAGCGACCCGGTCGCGGATCAGGCTTCCTGGTGGCGGCTGCTTCTTCAGTTCCATAGCGGTGCTTGGACTCTTGGTTATGTACCAAAACATCCGGTTCCTCTCCGTCAAGCTCTCCTCATATACTTCGGATATGGTAAGCTTTCGCTCTTCCTCTGTGTGCGCACACGCCTGCGTGTGAGTGTTCTCCTTGTTGTTGAATCCAGTTTACTCCGATTAGGTGAAGGCCACCGTGGGAGGAGAAGACGATATGGATCCGTCTTCTGGAGTTTACCATTCACGGAAGGCGTTCAAGATGAACTACGTAGAGATGGAGAGGAAGCTGAGGATCTTTGTGTACCCAGGTGGACACCGCACTCCGCAAAGGCTCACCGGCAAGTACGCGAGTGAAGGGTTCTTCTTCAAGAACATTCGTGAAAGCCAGTTTGTCACGCTCAATCCCAACAAGGCTCACCTCTTCTTTCTTCCCGTTTCTTGCCATAAGCTGCGAGGCCAGGTCTCCTTCCTTTCTGTTCTTTTTATTTCTTTCTTGCGTTCTAAGCAAACTGAATTTGCTTGCATCTCACCGAAAGCATACTTCTCTCTCGGACTCTGATGTTCTGAGCTATGCCTTATGTGCAGGGAGTATCCTGGGAAGGCATAACCAATGGGATCCGAAATTATGTTCGGGCTCTGATGCTCAGATACCCTTACTGGAACAGAACACTTGGCGCAGATCACTTCTTTGTGACTTGCCATGACATCGGCTTGAGAGCGACAGAAGGCGTTCCACTTCTTGTAAAGAATTCGATTCGCATTGTGTGCTCTTCGAGTTATAACAGCGGATTTATTCCACACAAAGATGTCGCCCTTCCTCAAGTGAGGCTGCCATTTTCTTATCCTGCCGGCGGAAATGATGTGAACACCAGGCATGTATCGAATAGCTTAGTTCATTTCATGTCCCTCCTGGAAGAAACTATATGATGAAATAGATGGATGGATGGTAGAACAGAGGCCATGGATCTCGCATGACATAATCTTCTTGATTTAGTGTAAATAAACCAAAGGAAATGCCATTTGCTCGTTTGGTTTGATGCGAATGTTGTGCATTTGGTGCCACTGGTTTCTAAAACAAAATGTATGAGGATCTGTCACTCACTGCCGATTTTGAAACCTCACTCATGCTTGATCAAGTTTTTGAAGCTGTGATCGTCTGAATTTCACGAGCCACTTAAATGCTTAATTGTATGGTATCGAGTCAGTTAATTCCTATCTGTTTTTAGTGTGGGATCAAAACATCAGAAATGAGGAATACTCGAGGACCACTGTGGACTTGTGTTATGCTAGTGAGGATTATGGTCCTCAACTCACTTTTGTTATAACTAACTTACTTGGATGCCAGAAAGACGCTTGGTTTCTGGGCTGGACGAACTGATTCCAACATAAGATCTGCATTAACGACTGTATGGAATGGCGATGCTGAACTTGATATCCAAAACAGCCGAAAGAATGGAACTTCGGTGAAACATAACAAGTTTTATGGGGCTAAATTCTGCATATGCCCTGGAAAGTCAGAAGTCAATAGTCCATGGATAGCAGAGTCAATCCGTTATGGATGTGTTCCAGGTAATACTACTCTGTCTACAATTTTATGCTGTTTGTGGCAAGGATGCCATTAGTTCATATCCCCATTCTTAAGCTGTTATATGGGCCCTTGACGATTAGGCTAATTCTTCAAATGCATAAATGCCCAGAAGTGAAGAACACTACTTCATAGTTCATAATGGTCCAAATACTTCATTACTTTCCATTTCTTTCAGTTTGAAGCAATTATTGGAAAGAGAGAAAAACTTGGACTTTCAATGTTGCTCGAAAGAATTGTTAATTGGGTTTTGGATAAGTAACCCTTCAACTTCTTATTCACTGTGCCTTAAAACCTTTGTGCATAGTCACTTTTTGGATTTGGGCACAGAGTAAATATAATAAACATTGAACTCTCAGAAGCCTGGTTTTTTCCATTAACTAAATCTGCAAGGATGATTATGGCCTTTTTTGTCTTTTACTTTTCTAAGCCTCCAATGCTGTTACTCTCAGCTGGGCGGCCCCAACGGCAGCCCCGACATCTGCTTTTCTAATTGGTAAATTTCTGTTGTTTGGCAGTGATTATGTCTGACTACTATGACTTGCCTTTCAATGATATCCTGGACTGGCGAAAATTCTCTGTCATACTTAAGGAGAGTGATGTCCATCAGCTGAAGCACATTCTTCAGAACATTTCAGATGCAGAATTCATGGCATTGCATCAGAACTTAGTTAAGGTAAAAGCAGTCCCTCTTATAACACTTCATGCAGTGCCATGCTTGTCCTGACTTCAGCTTTCAACAATATCGATGAATCAAGTGGGGAAGCCAAATGTGAACCGTGGCTCTAGTTGATTAGCTGATGACTTTGCTTTAGTAAAATAAAGAAAAAGAACAAGAAACTAAAGTCTAATCCTGGAAGAAAATTAACCCTTTTTATGTTCTCTGAGATCTTCTCAGTAACTTCCTTTTGCATGGGTTAGTTATCTCATTCCTTCTTTTATTTCACATATTTGGTAAAGCAGGTCCAGAGACACTTCATGTGGAATACACCTCCGAAACGCTATGATGCATTTCATTTGGTCATGTATGAAGTATGGCTTCGCCGTCACGTCATCAAGTATTGATTTGTCCTCGTCCATTTCAACTTTACTTCTGTACATGATGACATTCTTCCACCATAGCCCTGCCTGGGATCCTTTTGGCACATTTTTTGAACCAAAGCGCATGTATAGCATTGTAATTGATCTAATTGCTCCTTTGAAGCTCCTGATTAGAATATTTTGGAACGATGAGGATTATGTACAGTTGGCAATGCCATACTTTGCAGTCTACAATGCTTTATGACAGTAGCATTCGTGTACTCTCAGAGGACTCCTTGTTATTAATCCATTCTTTGCTATGCATCCATGAGCTCTTTGGTTCCATTTCACAGATATGTGTTTGAGAGGTAATGGACTGTGAAAGGTAAGTTTCTCAGATGGATGGATAATACTTTCGTATTCCTTATACGTTTGGACATTCTGTGTGGACTTCTGGAACTGATACGTTTTTGAGAGGTAATGGGTTGTGAATGGTAAGTTTCTCAGATGGATGCATAGTACCTTCGTATTCCTTATACATTTGGACATTCTATGTGGACTTCTGGCTACCAACCAAGTAATACAAAAAAAGGGCATAGACAGACATACATAAACAGCTAAATGGCTGATCACAGGCACTTTCCTGCAATATTTTCAAACAATGGGATGAACAATTGACCAACTTCTATATATAGCCTTCCTTAGGGAATAGAGAAACAAGGCAAGAGTGCAAGCTCATATTTTCCTTTGAAAAAATGACTCCTATCCAGCTTTTGCTTCCCCTGCTCTTGGCAGTTGCTCTTGAACCAGTTAGAGCAATCCGAGTTGCTCTTATTAGCTCCACTGCAAGAATCCAATATGAATTCACCTTTGGCAATCTCTCTTATGACGGTTATTGCCAGTTTGAGTTCTATATTGGCAATAATTATGCCTTGAGTGTTCTTTCGCTGGGCTCTGAGTTCATTTTGAAAACCTTCAATAAAAAATTGGGTGAGGGAAAAGGTTACATGGAAGTGATACTATTTTATGAAAGCTTTGCTGATGAGGGAATTGGGAACTATCCTCTTGCTGTTGCCAGCACGATAGGCAACAAGATTACTTAAACTCTGACTATCGACTACGTTACAAGGATGACATCCGAGCAGAGTTCACTGGAATTCTTTATCACAAGAGTACGCACGTGTGGCAGTGGAATGGAAATGGTATGGCCCCAAGCGGCCTTATGCTGAAGGTCAGCTGGCCATCCAAAAGCTGGCCTAAGAGAGGATTAGGCCTGTGATGGGATGAAGGCTATGAAATCACTGCATACTTTCTCGAGCATTGTGATGGCGTTAGAGATGGATTTGTCACTGATCTGAATGCCATGATGAAATACACATAGAGCGATGGTTTCTTTGTGCAGCTGCTTGGGAAGAGTGTGTACGAACTGTGGAATGGCTCTAAGTTGGCATATGCGAGCTATGCCCTGGCAACAGCACCCACCCTGGCACAGGCACCATCACCTGCTGCTGTGCCTCCATATCCAGCATACTAATGGATTCAGAATCTATTGTATTTGAGAAGTCTATTTCTGATTTGTTTTACGTGTGATCACAAATTACAGGTTCTGTCATGTCAGAGTACTTGGTTATGTACTGTGTTGCAATTGTGAGAGACAGATTTCCACTTCCAGATCCAGAATGAACTTTCATATTCAATGAGGAGTCATCTACCTTCACAAGCTGAAGTTGTGCTTCTCTTTTTTCTCCCTTCTAATTTGGCAATGCCACAAAAAGGTCTCTCTTAAAGTAAATAATGACATTCATCAACAAAAAAATCCATTTCAAAGTTTACATATGTAAATCTTCAAACTTTAATGTGGCGCATGGCCACTTCTACAGCATCCAATCTCGCCTTCTGCCTTCCTCATTCCTTGGACTTAAAAATAATTCGCAAGACAACTTCTCAGAGCAACTTAACCACACAAAACTAGAACTCTCCTGTTCTTTTTAGCTTCAGAAACTAGATGGGTTGATCAATATGCGAAAAAGCTACAGAATATAAGGTCACTTGGTTATTTTATAACGATGAAATCTAATGCCATCACAATAAAAAGAAAACAGTCCAAAATGTGACACTGATTTAAATTCCAAATGGAATTCCCAAAAACTTGGAATCTATCAAAAAATATTTCTCATTGATTCGTGAGGAGATAAGTCACCCTCACTGATCATGTTACAGTCTCCATTGATACTGCTTGAAGTAAATTTTTCTAGAGCACGTGCAACCTTCACAAAAATTTTTACAAAAGAAGCTCCGTCTTTTACAGGTGGACAGATGTCTGAGTTAATCCACAGATTTGATATAAAATCTTCGCTTCAACATGATTTCCATAGGTTGCAAACAATCACGAGAGGACAAACTTGGAGCAAGTGTGAAGGGTGGATTGGATCTGACAAAATTAACTTTGGAAATTTCGTCTGTTTCATGGCCTGCAACTTATACCCGGTCCCTTCGTTCTGACATCAGAGCCTGAATTATTATATTGATCGTATCATCTGAAACTAAAAGGAGGTTCATCACTTTCCAATTTTTTTCTCTAAAAAATTTCTCTTCAGTTTTGGAGGATCCCATTGAATTTTCTTCAGTCTACCCGGGTATTGACGCAGGTAGTTTTCTGCTGCTGCAATCCACATGGTGATTTCTCAGTGCCTTGTTTCTTTTCAAGAAATCGTTGCCAGTACAACATCAAATAGTGTTTTTTTTTTGCTGCATTTATATGTTTATATTGAATGCCATAATGAGGCAAGAACAATTATATGCCCCTGAAAGTTACAGATGGAATTGATCTCAAAATAGACATCTAATAATTGACTGGTTTCTCTTTGTTACTAAGGTTGAGGCCTCTATCAACCAAACATGAAAAGGAAGATGACAATTTGTAAGACCATTTGGTTTAGCAAACTTTGCAGGCATCGTTGAGTTTTTCTGTGAACCCAATGATCTGCATTTGTGAATTCTACAACCAAATTTTTGTGCAGGGTCATTTATATAAGCAACCATGCAGGAAGATGTGTGAGATCAAGCCATACAAAGCCAGAATTTCAACTTTCTAGGCCAAAATGTCTTCGATACAACTCTTCCTTGTCCTCCTCTTGGTGGTTTCTCTTGAACCAATATAGTTGCCCCGATATGATTCCTCCAAAAATGGAGACACTTCTCGCACCAGTGAGACTGTAGTTGAGGACTCTATAAGTCCTGGAGCACTGATTCTGGCATTGGGGTTTGAAGTCACTGACAAAAGCCCTGGGAACAGCAGGTTCGAGATCGAAATCGGTTTCGACTTATGCTCTCCAGGAGCTCGAGCTCGCCTCTGACTTCGTATTGAAAGTTTTCGACCGAAAACCAGCCAAGGGAAGGGGCTACATGGGAGTAAGTTTAGTTATTGAGAGCTTTGCAACATATGGCATTCGGAGCTATCCTGATGCAGCAACCAGCACCACCGGGGACAACATTTACATAAACTCAGACTGCATTCAGAATTACGACAGTGCATTACGTCCTGAATTTACTGGGTCCTCTACCACAAGAGCACGCATCTTTGGCAATGGAATGGAAATGGCATGGCTCCAAGTAGCCTAATTAATGGTATCGCTGATTATGTGAGGCCGAAGACCAGGTGGCCATCTAAGTACTGGCCGAAGAGAGGGTCTGGTACAAGATGGGATGAGGGATTTGCAGTCACTGCATATTTTCTCGAGTATTGCGATAGCATCAGAGCAGGGTTTGTCGCTGATCTTAATTCTCTGATGAAAGATCACTATACCGATGCCTTCTTTGTGCAGTTGCTAGGCAAGACTGTTGATGAACTGTGGGATGACTAGAAGTTGTCATACATGACCCTTGCCAAGACAGTTCAGTACGAGCCCGTTCACAATTCAACTAGTCCTGGTAACACTAAGCTTGAGCCCGACATCGGCGCAGGTTACGCCATCATGATCCTGCAGCTTGCCTCTGAATGTCATGAAAACCCTAGGCAAAGCGAAACCATATGAGAAAGTACCATTAATTTTCCAAAACTTTGTCAATACTGGCATTGGAAGTTATCCTTTTGCTGTGGCCAGCACTACGAACAACAACATTCGCTTGAGCTCCAACCACATTGAACACCACATTGGCGACGTGTGTGCTGAATTCAACGGGATCTTGTACCATGAAAGCTCGCGGGCTTGGCAATGGAATGGCAACTGCATGGCTCCAACTGGACTCATCACTGGCATTGCAGATTACGTGAGTTTGAAGGCAGAGTGGCCATCCCCAAGCTGGCCTGAAAGAGGTTCTGGTTCAGGTTCGAGATGGGATGAAGGTTATGCGATCACGGCCTACTTCATAAAGTATTGTGACAGCCTCAGAGAAGGATTTGTCAGTGATCTCAATGCGATGGTGAAGGATTACTACAGTAACGATTTCTTTGTGCAATTGCTCTGGAAAATGTCCATGAACTGTGGTCTGAGTACAGGTCTGCCTACAAGGGTGATGCGCCAGCACCTGGACCAACTGCGTCACCACCTGCTCCATCACTCTAGCTACATAATCATTTCCGTACTTGACAGACATAGTTGCTTTTGAGAATAAACCCGGTTCGGTTACTCTCTGAATTAGTTGAACGATGATTAATGAACATTTTGTCATCACATGCATTGAGCTATAGGTGATCTGCGTCCTCCTGAAACTGTTCAGCCATGAATGCTTCTTCTTCCATGCTTTAACCAAATCCACTAGATGATTCGAGTGATACTGATGTTCCTTTTTACAGATTAACTCAATTATATAGACAGATCAATGAAAGCATCTGCGTAATCTATGGCGTCAGAGTAGCGTGAAGAAACAATAAAAAAAACGTCATTCAAGATTAAAAGTGAAAGTGATTCAAGTTGGTGGGTTATTTGGATTTTTTTTATTCAGATTATGCTCAAGTTGCCCATAAAAAGAATTAAATGACTCGAGCAAATCTGAATAATACTCTATGTATGCTTATATAATTATTCTTTTAGGAATTATTCGTTTCGTTTTATATCGTTCAAGTCTTAAAGTAGATCAGAATAGAGAGAAATTAACAAAAACTTGATAACCAAAATAATTGTTTCTGGCAAATAAAATAGAAAGTCTTGGCGTCTCCCATTTTCGTTCACGTGCCTGCCTTTTGATATATCCCACTGGAGATTTTCTATGCCTTTCATATATCTGCGGTGATGAAAAAGGTAACTCGGAAAATATCTGCATAAAGTGCAGTCAGAAAGTACTATCTATATATAGTTTTCGAACAGGGGAAGACAACATCGGAAGGTTAAAAACAAGAAACAGAAACCATGAACGTAGAAGAAGAGGTCGAGCGACTCAAAGAAGAAATAAAAAGACTGGGCAAGATCCAAGCTGATGGATCTTACAAGGTACATTCTTTCCATTGACCTTTTATATAACTCGATCTCATTGCTCACCAACGTCAAATTCTCTTTCTTTGCCACTGGAGCTGCCGACCCAACTCCTGTTTTCTTTTCCATTTCAAGAATTTAGATCTGCTGAAATCATTTGATACGTGATCAAATTCAGTTTTCCAATTATACGAATTATGTGCGTGGCTGGACATATGATCTGGAAAGAGGAATCAAGATAGATCTTCTTTGATTCTTTGAGAATTCAAGCATTATCCTTTTTAGGGTGTGCGAAGATTCATCATGTACAGAGAGATCTTTAAGATTCGTTTTGATGTAGTTGTGGAAACTCTCAGGTGCCAAAACCTTATAGAAACATGCCCTTTTGTTCTGTTTGACTGAATTGATGGGAAGCTTGTGTAAATATGGACTTAAGTCACATTATATATATTGCCTAGTATTGCTCAGCTTGCCGATCTTCCTACATCAACATAATGGCTTTTTATGCGCTTATCATTGTAAAAGTTTGGGTTTTCAACCTTGATCTGCTGTTACCTAACCAAAAAAAAAAACTTGACCTGCTGTATGTTTTTCCAATTGACTTGTACTCAGTAAGGATTCTAGCGACTCCTTCCAATTAACTTAGATCTATGATGGGCCGTTGGATGATTCATTGAATGTTTTGGCACGTTGTTTGAACTTAGTTCCAGGTTGATATTCTCAAGCAGTAGCACCGGCAACTAAAACAGTCTTCTGTCCAACACCGGTTACTTCTATAAGACAAGAGCTCCTTATGGAACAATTACCTATTCTATCTGATTCACTGCCAATACCCAGAAAATCTGGTATTCATCCTTTTGGCATTCATTCATTAATATTCCCTCCTGTAGAGGCACAGGAAGTTCAAACAACACTGTGTCCTTAATAAGAATATCAGGTCCATCTTGTATCCTTTGTTTAGTAATTGAAACAAGCTAAATTTGCCCACCTCCTCCTATCATATCCAACCGAATCCAAAAGCTGTAACTTCATTTTTCTCTCCAAATATAGTTTCTATGGAGAACCTTTAACTAAGGAAACTAGGAAATAAATGGAGAAATGGAAATAGGTCTAACTGAGAAGAGAGCTCAAGCTCATAACAGGATGCAGTATGTCCTCCACTTAAGGGCGTACCAATGTCATGCAGAAACTGAAAAGCCCTTGATTGATCTTTTTATTCTTTTTAATTAAGCAGTTTTACCTTGTTTACCCAACTTTAGCAGCAAAGTCCCAGACCTTTTCGTTTCAGCATTTTGTCAATGACATTGGAAATGGAAACCGAGCAGTTGTAAGAGATAAAAATGTTCTTAATGAGTTTCCGTAGTCCTGTTGGAATGAGCTACAGCTTGCACACGTACTCAAATATGCATATGAAGGTTGGTAAGAGACTTGAGGGTGTCTTCGACCACTTTACGCTAGTAAAGATTTGTGAAAGTTGGGCCTATTGAGATCTCAGTTGATATGTTAAGCTAAGAATTGCCGACTTTTGTCCTGCTATTTTGCCATATCAAGACTGCTTTTACTTATGCAACTCTTCCGCACACTGCCAACCTCATATGAGATTCTAATAAAAAAGAATGTAGTCTCAAAATTGACATTGTTTGCCTGTCTAAAGGTAACATTCGGCGTGCTATTCCATGATGATAAGTGTGCAAACATATTTGAAGCACTGGTTGGGACGCTAAGAGCAGCAAAGAAGCGTAAGGTTCTTACTTATGATGGAGAGCTCCTGCTACAGGGGGTCCATGACAATGTTGAAATCACTCTTAAACCCTCGCCAGCAGCTGTGGCAGTGGCAACAAGCTGATGCTGATTGGTCCACCTGGCTCGGTCACGGAAATAATGACTACTGTATTCCTGTTATGTAATCTCTTGTTTCTTATCTCGGATATTTAACATGTTTGAAAAAGTCAACATTGTGTCAGACAATTTCATCTGTGGTCGTTGCTCCATGAATTCGAGCTCAGTGAAAGCAAATGCTATCTGAAGGGCATTTTGTCCTAATATATAAGGGACCTATGTTGGGAGTATTCTTATTCGTCAGTGAAGTAGCAGTTGTTCTTTTTTGGGTGATTCCAAATTTGTTTCCTCTACACTGAGAAGTATGGAATGGCTTTAGCCACCGGCCGGCGGTTGATTATTTCCAACTTAAAAATGAATTTAACCACATATTTTAGTGGAATAAAATTATTGTTTCATGTCAGGATATTAATACATCAAACACCATGTTAGACACTCAGATTATAAAAACGTCCATGAAGAAAACCGTAGGTGATTTATTCCAACTACTTGACTAGGAACAGGATTACAGCTTTCATGAAATATTCGATAATTTGTGGTACAGGTTATGACCATCGAGCCAATTTGCAGTTTCAACGATTCACTTTGATATCTGAAATAGTTGCAAGATACTGATGGGATGAATATAGGGCGAGGACTGTTGATGCCCAACATTTTTCCTGTCGGTAGCATAAAGGAGTTGAACCGAGCATAATCTTCAACTAGGAAGAACAAAGCATATATGCAAAAGAGGACAATGTGACGGGGTGAGATGCTCTCCTTCAGAAAATTTTGTGGAAGCACGAATCTCGTGCCAAGAATATGCCAAGAACAGTAATATTTAAACGATCCACGCGAAACAAGTTTTCATGAAAAAGATGATTGACAACGTCTTTGCATTAGCAGAGAAGATCCAAATGGCTTCCAAACAATATGAACTAATGATGTTCCCATGGTTGGCATTTGGCCACATCCTTCCATATTTCGAGTTGGCCAAAAGATTGGCTTCAAAGGGGATCCATATTTCCTTCATCTCTACTCCCAGAAATATACAGAGATTGCCTCCAATTCCCGATAACTTAATTGAAAACATAAAGCTTGTCCAGATCCCACTGACGTCAGTCGATGGCCTGCCCGAGAATTCTGAGGCTACTATAGACTTGCAATTAGAGTGCACTGAATATCTTAAGAAGGCCTGCGACGGGTTACGCGATGCACTAGAGCAGCTCTTGTGTGAGATTTCACCCAACTTAATCCTATTTGATTTTGTTCAGTGCTGGATCCCACAAATAGCCGCCAAATTCAGTGTGCCTTCCGGATATTTTAGTGCGTATGCTGCTTGTACTCTTGCATTTTTAGGGCCACCAACAGAGCTCGAGTCATTTGGCCAGGGAAAGAAGCCAGAAGATTTTGCAGTAACTCCAGACTGGTTTCCTCTAACTTCACAAGTGTCTCAAGGTCCTCACCTGGCACAAAAGATGTTCAAGAATTTATACTTCCCTGATAAATCCAGCTTATCAGGCAGCCAAAGGTGGGCAGCAACTCTACATGGTTGCGAATTTGTTGCTGTGAGAAGCTGCTCAGAATTTGAAGGTGAATATCTAAACCTTCTTAGAGGACTCTACCAGAAACCTGTACTGCCAGTAGGTTTATTGCCTCCAATGTCCAAGAACAAAGCATGTGATCAGGCTACTGGCTCAAATTGGTCAAATATCTCCAAATGGTTGGACAAACAAGCTAGAAAGTCTGTACTGTTTGTCGGATTCGGAACAGAATACAAAATGCCTATGGAGGAAATCCACGAGTTGGCATATGGGCTCGAGCTCTCTGAGATGCCTTTCTTCTGGATCCTCAGGAAGCCCGGAGGACTAGAATTTGATAGCTCTGAATTGCTTCCTGATGGGTTTCTGGAGAGAACCTCAGAACGGAGTATGGTTTCAATAGGGTGGGCTCCGCAATTGGCAATACTTGGTCATCCTGCTATCGGAGGGTGTCTGTACCATTCTGGGTGGAGTTCTATCATTGAGTCACTTGGATTTGGCCATCCACAGATTACGATGCCCATGGTAGATGACCAGGGCCTTAACGCAAAGCTGTTAGTGGAAAAAGGTGTCGGGTTCGAGGTGCCCAGAAATGAAGATGGATCATTTCACAGAGATGCAGTTGCCAAGTCCATCAGACTTGTGATGCTGGAAGATCAGGGAGAAGGATTGAGAGTGGAGGCAGCCCATATACAGAAGATTTTCGCCGATCAGGATCTTCATGATAGTTACATCAACAACTTTGTGGAGTTCCTGTATAGCCGCAGAAAAGGATTATCAGATACCCACGATAGCTAAGAAGTTGTCTTATCTTGGGGGAGACGCATTAATAGCTGCATTGTCATCGTATAAAGATGAATTCTAGTCTTAGTAGCATGGCAATATAATTTTTTACGTGTATGTTGTATTCTTGTTCTAGTTACCCAAGAGAGGGTACCTATTTAAGGACTATGCGGCAATGACAGTTTGTTATCACACTTCAGTGACTTAGACAAAGCAAAATGCCAATCCTTGATCACATCTCATCTAATTGCTGATTTTACATATGATCCCAAATTAGTAAAGCACATTTTGAATGACTTGACATTTACCAAAACTGTAAAAGGGAGAGGACCCCAGCAACAAGACTCATCAGACCAATACAGATTCATTACAACTGGGTACCTAAACTTCATATCCAGGATTTACTTTTTGCTGAACATTTTCATAGCTCTCCAATTCTTCAATGTCCTCTGGACTGCCCAAAAACAGTGGCAACCTTTGATGCAGCTTCACAGGTTGAATAGAAAGAATCCTACTTTTGCCATCAGAACCCTTGCCACCCGCCTGCTCCACAAGAAAGCTTAAAGGATTTGCCTCATAAACTAGACGGAGATGATCTCTAGGATTCATTGCCACGCCACCATACAGCAGAGTGCGATGAAAATCGGCCACCAGAGAGCATATATAACGCGCTGAATATTTCTTGGGGTATCTTCCTTTCCCTTGCCGAACAGTGTCAATATACCGCCTTAAACCATCCGGCCAATCAAAATATCTTGCATCATTTACAGAATAAATTTGCCCTGAGCCCAGAAGGAAAAAAAAATTAGAAAAGCTTTCATTCTGGCTCCATAAAATTTCCTGTTTTAAGAATGTCTCAATCATCAATGCAGCATGTTATTGGAAAAGGCTATGGTTGGAAAGAGGATCAAGTTCAGTCAGAATATTTCACCCTCACCTGAAAAATGCAAAATCGTGTAGAAATTTCCTAGGAAACATACATTTGGACTGCTGCTAATATGAATTACTCAATATTATTAACTTCAGCTCTAGTAGATTGATCATAAGATAAAATTACCTCTAGGAGGAATTTTGATGTTTGGATGAGTTAGAATGAAGTCTCCTGTAGACTGATCCAGAGTAAATGCATGTGTTCCGGAACCAAAGGTAGCACAAAGAATTGTGGCTGAAGAATAGAGAACATAAGCAGAAGCTACAAGCCTGGTTCCACTCTGCAGTGAGTTCAGCTGAGCCTTCTCATCTTTAGGTAAATGATCAAGTTCCACAAGCCGATTATATATGCCGAAAATTGTTCCTGTGGGAATGGATGCATCAATGTTCCTAGAACCATCTAAGGGATCTGTTACTACAACAAATGGGCCACCATCAACTATCCAAACTGGAGCATCATCTTCTTCTGAAGCCATGACAGCAACTTTTCCAGAATTCCTTAGAGATGACAAGATAATTTCATTCTGTGCAATGAAGACACAGCCATCATCAGACATGTTCTGTTTCTCTTCTTAGCAACTATATAAACTTGAAATAACTGATGTTACAGTTAACAATACAACTATACTCAAACATCATCATCATCATCGTGAAGATCAGCACTCTAGACCAGCTTCTTACAGATGCAAGCAGTAGGAGCTAAAAGGCTTAAGTCAGATCACCTTTCAACCAGTGGAATCAAACATCTGTTCTATCCCAAGTTTAAGCAAACTTTTTAGGAATATTTGAGGGCTACCTCTCAACCACATGTCAATATGGGGAAGTTACCAAGCCAACCAGCCCTCAACTTCTAAATTATGGCAACTTTATGTCCCCAAAAACATTGGCAATCAGTTCAGAACTTATTTTCTAGCTGTCAATCACAATGAAATTTGATCGTGCCACGCATGCAGCGAACATTTATTTACAGAGTGCCCATTTGCCAATGCAACCAAGAAGCAATGGTGGAATTTGCCCCTGCTACAATATAATCAGTTCAGTTACAATCCAAATTCTGTAGCTTGAGTTCAACTTTGCCTCACCGAAAGTTGATGTGACTTCAAACTTTGACAAAAAAAAGTATTGCCCTTCATCTAACACAGAAGTCATGAAAACATGCTTCGCAAAATTTTTATACTAACCTAACTTCCTCCACATAAATCTTCAAGCTCGTGAGAGAGCGACATGTTTAAGCAATGTGATCAAGTCCTATTCAGAAGTACCATCACATAGAAACCTCCTCAAATCTGCCAACTGAGCATTGGACATCAAAAATTGACACTGACATATATCATGATAGCACACACAAGCTGTACCCAACGGCAAAATAAAAATCCCAGATTGGACTGAACAACTTCACTCACAGAGACAATGTCCAGAGGCTTCGGGGCATCTCTGCCTGATTCACCACCCACCCCACCAACAAGACTTGCTTGCTTTCCTAAGCTGGAATTGAACGGAGAAGCCACAAGAGAAGCAATCCTCTTGCAAGCATACTGCAAGTGATCAAACAGCAGCACCAGATCATCTCCCACGCCAATCCCCTCCTTACCCAAGAACTCTACCAACGTGCGGTACTCACTCTGGCCCTCTGTTGCACCTCCGGTCGCGCAGCACCTCACCGAAAACCGAGGAAAAGAAGCCATTTTCTGGGTGCAAAGCCTGTTTCTTGAAGGAAAATTTGGTAGTGTCCGAAAATTCTGGGCCTTGCGGATGAAAAGGAGGGACTTTGGAGAGGTTGACGGAAATGGGTATTCGAGCGTTGTGGGTAATTGCATAGTAATAGTTTCGAGAAATGGGATCAGATGAAGGTCAACTCAAAATCCAGGATGTGGCAGGCTACATGGGAAGTAAAGGAACAACCTTTTTGCTAAGTTCTGATAGATGAAGGTGAAGATTTTACTTGGCTGAAGTTGAGATGGAGATGATTCTATCTGCAAATTTTGGATAGAAGGAGAGTCTTTGGGAGTGGTAGCAGACAGTCAGTGGCGGCAAGAAAGTGGAGAGATTATGTTGGCTGCATTTGGGAGGAGGAGACCAATGTAGGCTCCAAATTTTTCTTCTTTTTATTTTTTGGGTTAATTTTTTCCCTTCTCTCTTTTTCAAATTTTATTAACGAAAAATTGGCAAGAAAAGTATTATTATTCATTATATTTTTTTAGATGAAAAGTATATAGATGATTGAATTTCGATTAACACTAGGTGTCCATTAAAAAAGTCGTACCTAAAAGCTTTTTTATTATTTACTTCAGAGAAATTCAAGAACTTGGAGATGAAGTAGAGGATGATCAAACGCACAACCTTGTGGATGGGAGCCATGTGCTTAACCATTTATGTCAGACCCCTTCCTCCTTTGAAATGGTCTTCATTATGTAGTCATCCACTACAATAAAAAAAAAATTTTAAAAAAAAAGCAAGTCATTCATTATCCTAATTATATAGGAATGACTTCTATCGAATAACTTTGTATTGTTAAAAATTTATATAACATCAATGGTATATTTATTTCGCGAATTATGAATAATTTAGAAAAAAATTTCCTAAAATAATCTCCTATATCGCTTAACAAAAATGGATGAATGATTTTTCTTATTATCCACGAAAATATCTATGCATTAATCAATTATTTCAAGCGATATAAACAATAATATTTAGGAAATACTTAATCATTTATTTTTCACGAAAGAAATAGAATATAAATTCACCCCTCTATATTAATATGGATTTTCTTGTAAAAGGGAGTTTTTTCTTCTTTCTTTTTTCCAGCAAAAATGGTATTCTCTATAATTCATCTTCAAGAAAGAAAATGGATTCAAGAGAGATAGATTCAAGAGCTGAGAGGATCCTTTTATGGTAACATTAAGAAAAATGGTGATACAAATGTGAGAGCAAAGATTGAAAATTGGGTGAAGCAATAGTAGCATCGTTCCTACTTGATCAAGCAGCCCCTGCCCCCACTTGCTTTCGTTTCAAGGTCTCATTGAAAATTCACGCTTTGATTTAATCTGATGGTTAGAAGAAGATCACTGCACAGACAACGCGACAAAGTTAGGTGGGGGCCTTACGCTTTATTTTATCTGAGTTTATCTTATCCTAACGTACTACCTTTTTGACTTTGCGGCAAAGAGTTAGAAGATTTGTCTCTTGTCTCGGCTTGATCTTTTGTTCTTCACATGACCCTCCTCTGTGGCTCTTCCTATATTCCTTTCGGGTAAAGGAAGATCAAGAAAAGAGAACCATGGTGTCTCAGACGGTTGATCTGCTCAAGAGCGAGCTCCCGCTTGAGCAAACAAGCGTGGTCTTGGGTGACGATGGGGCGACTGGGCTCGTTCTTGTGGACATCATCAATGGCTTTTGCACTGTTGGCGCCGGGAGTCTTGTGAGTGGAGCTTAAGCACTGCATCTTGTTAATTCAGTTTTTATAATTTGACTACGCTTTGGATGCAACATATGAAGTTTGTCCCTAGATAGATATCTATGGTGGATCGATGGTTAATCTCCCAAGGGACGTATGGCAAGTGTTGATCAATGAGCGAGTCTCATCAAGCCTTGTCCTTATATTTGTAGCTGGTTTGCCCTTGTTTAGTTAGTTAATGTACGAAGTGACGCATGGCAAGTGTTTGTCTTGATGTCTATGCTATATATACTGGCTGATTGCATGCTTTTTCTGGGTTTTTATGGTTATGGGTATGGGTTTTCCATAAGAAACTAGTTGAAGTCTGCCCAAATTTTTGGTCTTCAATGTGGTATTTAAAGATATTGAGAGCTGATCATTAGGTGTTTGGTATTTGCTGTTTGTAATTCAGGCCCCCAGAGAGCCCGACGAGCAGATCTCGAGCATGGTAGAAGAGTCTTCGAGGCTGGCCAGGTCGTTCTGCGACAAGAAATGGCCTGTTCTCGCGTTTCTTGATTCTCACCAACCCGACAAGCCTGAGGACCCTTATCCTCCTCACTGTATCGCTGGCACTGATGAATCGAATCTGGTCCCCGGTAAGCTCTCCAGCATCTTATGTAATAATCTGGAGTTAGCTAGTTCGATCCATGTGCATGTTTGATTGGTAGACATGAACACTTTGATAGTGCGCTGATCATCCAGTCCAGTGATCCTTGTTCTGAGAATGAATGAGATAGTGGTAGTAATGCCTAAACTCTCGTATGCACGCAAGCACATGTTGATCGGTTTTGTCAAATTGCAGCTCTGAGATGGATAGAGAAAGAACCAAACGTGACGATTAGGCGCAAAGATTGCTATGATGGGTACTTAGGCTCATTTGAGAGCGATGGCTCCAACGTGTTTGTGGACTGGATAAAGAAGAATCAGATCAAAACCGTGAGTACTCCATGACCTATTTTTCCTTCTCTTCCCATTGCATCCAACTGAACTAGCCTCCCTTACCGAAGGAGGAGTTCACCATACCACAACTCTAAAGTAACCATTTTTGTGGCGTGTGAAGATGCTGGTGGTTGGGACATGCACGGACATATGTGTGCTGGACTTCGTTTGCTCAACCTTATCAGCTAGAAACCTCGGCTTCCTCAAACCGCTGAAGGACGTAATCGTGTATTCGCGGGGTTGTGCCACCTTCAACGTTCCTCTCCATGTTGCCCGAAACACCAAAGGAGCCATGGCTCATCCGCAGGTACCATCTCGCACTATGCCCCTACATGCCATCATCTTTACTCGCATGCGTACTTTCGACATACTTTCGAAATACAGCATCCGCTAAAAGACGCGTCTTATGCTTGATTGAATCTGTCATTTGCAGGAATTTATGCATCATGTTGGCCTGTACATGGCTAAGGAAAGGGGAGCCAAGATAGTTGATCAAGTGTCGCTGGGTGGAAAGGAGGAGCTATAAGCCTATCACAGCTTTGAAGAAATAGGAACATATTCCATGTCCGATCGAGTTTCTCAGAGACATCCAATAAATAGGAATGGTGGAGAAATTTAGTGCAAACTCACACGTTTCATGTCCGATAGAAGAATGGAGGAATAAGCGGACACCTCAGTAAAACATGATGGAACATGTCGTGCTTATGTTTTTAGTCTTGATAACATGCCATACTTAGTTCTTATCTAAGCGCTTTTGGCTCCCGTGTGGAAATTATGGCACCCCCATCTTGTATTCAACAGTAACTAGCTATAGCTAGTCATTTATAATTTTTTTTTAATGTTGACCCTGGAACTATCCTACAGTCGACAGCCGGCGGCACAAACCAAGGGAAGCACTAGTGCGAGGGCTCATCTCTCACATCACTCCACTTAAGTCACACAAATGGGGGGTAGAGCGCAAACCAGTGCATCCACTGTGGGGGTGGACCAGCCATTTATAGTTTATGTTGTTCGTAGGCAATATATCAATATAAAAAGGAATGCATGAGTCGCAAGGTAATTTTTGCATTTACAAATATTTAGGACTCTATTACTACTCTAGAAGTTATTTTACAAATGCAAAATACAAATTATGTATCATTTTGTATTTATGATACAATAAGATATGCTACAGCAATTAGATATACAATAATAACTAGAATTCCTGCACACGCAAGACTGTGCACATACATAACTTAAATTATCGAACCTCTAAAGGTTTTATTACATTCCTAAATTTAAATATGCTTAAACCACGTAAAATGAAAATAAAAAATATCGAGAAGAAACAAGAATGAGGAAATAATATAATTCAATGGTAGATGTGCAGATTCATTAAATGAGAATGAGAATGAGAATGAGAAAGTGGAAAAGAGGGATTGAAGCAACAAAAACCCAATGATAGTTAACAATTTTGAAATTCACAGTTTGGTCTATAAATAATACACATCTAAGTTAAGATATCAATATATATATTCATGGGAAAATAAAGGGAATTGATGGTCTCCTATTAATTATAGATAATACAACTAGATTATGATATTGATCATAACGTAAAAATTAGCTTAATTTTCAGTTTTTTTTTTATTATAATTTTCTTTTTTTTCCTCTATATTTTGTCGGGTGTGCTTTTACTTTTTGCCGGTGGCGGGTCCCCCTCCCAAGATGTAAAGACCGACTTAAAACCCTAGAGGGAGATCAAAACAACTTCCTCTTCTTCCTCCTCCTCCTCCTCCTCCATCTTCTTCTCCTTCCTTCTTCTGCAACAATCCTCAATCCAAGCTCCACCTCCCTCTTGCTGCATCGCACCGCCAAGCTCCAGAAAGGTCTGTCCTTTTCTTCCTCCATCTTCTCGGGACGTCACCTTACATGTCTCCGTTCCTCGGTTCTTCATTTTTTTTTTCGTCTCTTCCCGAACGGAATCCGCCTTCAATGCTTTGCTCTTGTTGGGTCGATCGCTGTCGAAGTCTGCAACTTAATGTGTCGTTGTCTTCCGTTGCGTTTAGGAGCATCGAAGAGATTGTCTCCCATGTCCCCTGAGTAGTTGAGGATATAGGGATCATTATAAAGAATGAATCTTGTTTATTCGTCGTGATTGGGAATCTAGAATGATCAATTGAACGAAAAAATTTATGAATTTTGGACTGCGGAGAACGGTTTTCGATCAATCCGATTGAATTTTCACCAAGATTGGCGATAAAGTGAAAACTTGATTCGGTTTCGGAAATCCGAGCTCGACGGTCTTGTTCTCTTGGGAACAAGCAAAAGCACGGCTTTTGTTAGTTGTATGGAGCTGAAAGTTTTGATTTCTTCTCCAGATTTTCTGGCGTTCTAATGTCTATCTGTGAATTTTCGGTGTATTGCAGATTTCAGCATGGCTGAAGAAGCAGGCATGTTTACGGTTCAGCAGACTGTGGGAAGCGTTTTGTGCTGCAAATGTGGGATTCCAATGGCGCCTAATGCTGCCAATATGTGCGTCAAATGTTTGCGGTCTGAGGTTGACATCACAGAAGGTCTACAGAAGCATGTTATAATCATTCATTGTCCTGAATGTGATACCTACTTGCAGCCTCCAAGAACATGGATTAAAGCGCAGTTAGAGTCAAAGGAGCTTTTGACCTTTTGTGTCAAGAGGCTGAAGAATATGAATAGAGTCAGGTTAGTGCATGCTGAATTTGTCTGGACTGAACCTCACTCTAAGAGGATTAAGGTGAGGCTAAGAGTTCAGAAGGAGGTTCTAAATGGTGCGATACTTGAGCAAGCCTATGTGGTTGAGTATGTTCAGCAAGAGCAGATGTGTGAGCCCTGTTCCAGGGTTCAGGCCAACCCTGATCAGTGGGTTGCTGCTGTTCAACTAAGGCAGCATGTTTCTCACAGAAGGACATTCTTTTACCTCGAGCAACTTATACTGAAGCACGATGCTGCGGCTCATGCCATAAAAATCAAGCAGATGGATCAAGGAATTGACTTTTTCTTTGCCAATCGCAGCCATGGTGTGAAGTTTGTTGAATTTATTGGTAAAGTTGCTCCGGTGAAGAGTCGCAGCGACAAGCAACTTGTGTCTCATGATACGAAGAGCAATAACTACAACTACAAGTACACTTTCTCTGTTGAGATAAGTCCGATCTGTCGTGAGGACCTTATCTGTCTGCCTCCTAAAGTTGCAGTGAGTTTGGGAAATTTTGGTCCTCTTGTTATATGCTCAAAAGTTACCAACAGCATTGCTTTACTTGATCCATTTACTCTGAGGCAATGTTTCTTAGATGCTGACCAATATTGGAGGACATCATTTAAGTCCCTGCTTACTAGTCGACAGCTTGTCGAGTATATTGTGTTAGATGTGGAGTTGGTTTCGTCTGAGGTTAATATTGGTGGCTCAAGGTACGGCTTAGCTGATGCGCAGGTGGCTCGTGTATCAGATTTTGGGAAGAATGACCTGATTTTCTCCATTAGGACACATCTGGGTCATCTTTTGAGCCCTGGTGACTATGCCCTCGGTTATCACCTTTATAGTGCAAATACAAATGACATGGAGCTGGACAAACACAAAGGCCTCGTTCTTCCTGAGGTAATTTTGATAAGGAAGAGCTATGAAGAGAAGCGCCAGAGGAAACGCAACAAGCCTCGTTCGTGGAAGCTTAAATCTCTCAATATGGAGGTTGATGAGACTAGAAACAGGGGCGATGAGGAGAAGGTGAACAATGAGTATGAAGAATTCTTGAGAGATCTCGAGGAAAATCCCGATATCAGGTTCAACATATCACTATACCAAAACAGAGATTACCAGCCATCCGAGGTGGCATCTGTGACAGATGGAGATGTTCCCTCTGTTCCCCTGGAAGAGTTGTTGGCGGATCTTGATTTGAGCGATGAAGAGATGGTGGACACCGCTTGAGAGAGAGAGAGAGCCTAAAATCTGTATTAAGAAATTATAGTCCCTCATTGCCTCTTTGTTTTATGTGGGGAAGATGTGTTACTTTCTTTCCATCAAAAAAGTGAATGTTACAATTTGTATGTTTTGCCAAATCAATTATGAGAGCCGGCAGAGACATCTCTGCCATCATTTTTGGCCGATGACCTTCTGTGTTCTGGACTGAAGAGGTCCTGGAAGATGAATTACATTTGTATTTGCAGATAGGCAATGGTAAGGTTGGTTTTCAGACTAATCTGGGTTAATGACTGACTCATGACAAGAGGTGATTCTCTCGCCCAACGTTCAAATATAATCTTTGGGAAGACTTTGAATACGGGGCATTACTATTGTATTTAGGTTGGGGCTTTGGCAATGCGGATTGTGGATTAGTTTCTTCTCTTGCCCTGATTGACCCTCTTTTAGCACTACTCTTCTGCCGTACAACATTGCAACGAGACATCGTAATTAAGTATAACAACTTCGTAAATAGTCTTAGAATCATTTTAAGACATTATGAGGTATTGTCGTGTTGAGTGCTCGAGTGCTGTAAGAATTAAGAAGGCTGTTCTGTATCATTGTTGTACCTTAGAAATGTCCCTCTTTTATTTTTCCACGGTTATGGATCCAGATCCATTAGAATAGAAGATTTTCTTTTCCAGATGAAATCCCCCAGTGTATAAAAGGGTAAGAAGCGCTTTCGTCGTTTAGGAATAAGAAACCTTCGTGCTTCAATTCATGGCCAATTTTTCGGAGCCCATCCTGGAGCAATATGTTTTTGTATTGTCATCTTGACTCCTGAGTGATCATGTGCGAAGATGATTAAATCTACGTTGGGATAGAGCAATTCTCAAGTTTTATCTTTACACTTCTGAGTCTTGCGTAACAAATTATTCCTTCTTTGCCTATCTTTAGTTTTCTGAAATGTCTCTGCATGTTCACCTTAGATAATGTGAGCCTCCCACGCCATACGAATTTTTGAATAAGCACTAGCTGATACAACGAAATGCACCTTAGATGTGTGCATTGGAAGGATCTCCACTGTTTTCTGTGCTTTTACTCAATGAGGGGTCACTACTTCAGGATCAAAGTGTCGTACATCGGCTAATGATGTTGCTATTTCTGAGTTGTGTCGAAACATTGGAGTGAAATAACAATCTGACATACACGTGCTTCTGAATATCAAGTTTTACTGAATTATAAGATGAACGGACAAGATAAACCGAAAAGGTTGCCTTATGCAGCAAAAATTCAGGTCACCGTGCTGGGTAGCCATAGCAAAGGCGGCATTTCAAGAAGCTTGTTGCTCTGTGGCAGCACTCGCAGCATTCAGGTCAACGGAAAGATTGAGAACCTACAATGTCAAATCAGCAACGTTATCGAAGTATAAGATGATTAATTCTCTCTTGACAGCATTTTTTTTTTTTTTTGTCATTAATAACTTGTTAACTACATACACTTGCTAGGACATGTATAATAACCATGTCTGTGCAATTTTTTGCACCGTCTAGTCCTATTTGCCAAAAAGAGAGAAACCTCTGCTGCTTCCACATGCGTTTGTTTCCTCCCTAAGTAGGGACAATGTTGTACTACTCTCTATATTATCCTCACTCTTACAACTTTTTCCTAACAAGTGAGGAAAGTATTAAGTCGAGTTACCTTTCCAGTTATTTTACTGTACATCGCAAGCACATCTGTCACAGTGTTCTCAAAATGTGTAGATGCATCATAACTCTGCAAAATTTCGGCCAGTCAGTAATATATCTACCAACTGCATGATGCAAAGCCAGAGCAGGACATTCGAAGCAGTCAATATCAGTAAAAATTGACCATCCATGAGAGCTAATTCTACCCATTGAATTGTTAGCTATATGGAACATGCACCAAGTTTCAGTTCCAAGCTATTTTATACTCGGAATATGTACCAATTCTACACTAAAATGACCAGTTTGGAAAACAACATCCCCGGCGAAAGGAGGCAACTTCTTGTTAGATCCATGGAAACTCAAAATACTATCACGAGCCTAGAAATCTTGATTTCTGAACCTCCTGTTTAGAATAAATGAAGAACCTGGTATGGGTGGAGCTAAAATGTGTTTCGTTCTGAATTTAGATTTGCACTTTCTTATGAAAGTAGTTAATTGGCAGCAGAAATTTCACCCTAAGTAAAATGCCTAGAGAAGGAGACAGGGACATCCACTCACAGTTGATATAAAGCAGTTGTCAACTTCAGGGTTGTTTGTGGGCACATATCGGTCGTATATATCAAAGAATATTTCATCCACAGGACCAAGTAACTCGATACCGGGTTTTAGCTCTTGTTGAGGGTTATCAGTTTCTGCTTCAGCAGCCACAAAAGCTATGTATTTCCCTTGTGGAGCTACATTGTGAGCATAGGAGCAGCAGAACAGGTACCTGAAAGAAAGTTAAAAGTTGAAACACACACCTTAAACTTCTATCTATGTATTTGGAAGTCGATTTTCATGTAATAAGTATTTGATTGAATTAAACCTAGGAGCACATAAACAAGGTACTGGTTCTCTACACAAAAGCTTTTCCTGCCAAAAGTTTTACAGCCTCCCTGTGACAAAGGATACCATTGTTGTGGAGGCCATCTCAAACCAATCCAGTTATATCTTCAGATGGCGTATGCATTTTCATATTCCTAACACCATAGTTCTGTCAGACATGTATTTTATGCTTTTCTCTAGGCTAGAATTTGTCTGCTGTGAACATGAGGCTGCAGACAAACATGCAAAGCAAGACAGAGAGGTCTTATGTAAAGGTCTAATGTAACTCTAAGCAAGATAGGGAGGTCTTCTATAACTTTAATCCATATGCCAAGGGACCCAGTGACAATTTTTTTTTTTTAACTACATGTGAAGAAGACTTACATGTCTGATTTACGACCAAGCTGCTTCTGCGGCAAAATGACTTGAACTGAGTGAGAATCATTGGTATCAGGGATTGGATGGCTCATTATGCATATAGCACGAGCGACTTTTCCAACCTTCTTGACCTATGAAGTCAAGCCAAAGGCAAAAGGTACATAATCAATATGATTGCAGAGCTGCAATGATGGCTTCTTACCAGGTGACCTTCTATGCCAAAACTCTGCCTCATTCTACTTTACATAATGTGAGAGCTTACCTTACCAGGCAAATATGATGGATCACAAACAACTTTCTTGCACTTAGCAGTTTCTCCTTCAGAACTGACACCGATGACTTTCCCACTTGCATCAAACTCTACCTGTCATTTGGATTGGCAGACTGTAGAGATTAATCCTTGCTCCAGCAACTGATTCTTACATTAAACAAATCGGATCTTACTTTTACTCTGGCAATTCACATCACTCAGAAAAGTTCAAACTTTCTTCGTATAAACATATATCCACTTACTGACCTTACACTGTGGCTTGTTAAGCATGTAAGTCCCACCATAAACTGCACTAAGACGTGCGAATGCCTGGAAATAGAGCATGTATGTCACTGCAAAGCCCATTATACTTTGTTTTGCTGCATGAAAGAGTAATAAGGTTGAGGACAAACCTGAGGTAATTCTCCAAGTCCGTACAAAGGATAGATATAAGGAGAGCCCCCTTGAAAACGTGCCAAAGACTCTGCATATAGCTTTAGATGACAAATAGCAAAGGGCGCTGATTACCATCGTATGGCTATGGCCAAGAGTATTTGTTAATAAGCAGCATTTAAGAAGAATAGGAAGAATATCTACAAATGGCAAAGTGCATAATTTATTTTCTTTGTACAGATGAAGCTCTCAACTTCTGATGAAGTTTCCCAAAATCCTAGGCCATAATAGAATGTTCAGTCCCCCAATCCATCTGCTGTTTGTGACATTTGAAATTTTTCAAAGCATCACTCCTTACGTCATCAGTGAAACTGTATGTCAATATACCACATTTACATCTATCGCCCTTTCAATATTAACTGAAATGCCTAAGAGATATGCTTCATTTTGCAGAAGACAATCCAATTGTGATAACGAAGAGGTAGCAATAATATCTACAAGTGGCAAAGTGCACTAATTATTTTCTTTGCACAGATGAAGCTCTTATCTTCTGATAAAGATTCCCAAAATCCACGGCCATAATACCATGTTTGTTCAGTCCCCCAATCATCTGGTGTTTCTCGCTGTATTTGGAAAATTTCAATGCATCACTCTCCATGTCATCAGTCAAACTACATGGCAATATACCAGATCTGTGTCTATTGCCCGATATTAACTGAAAATGCCTAAGAAATATGCTTCAATTTGCAGATGGCAGTCCCATTCGTAACTCAAGCAAGCATAGATAAAAATCAGAACAGTCCTTTATATAGAGAATCACTAGGAAGACGGTGAAAAGAAAGTTGAACCTTCATTCTCTTCACAAAATCCAGAGCAGGCTTATCCATGTAACTGTCATCAATATGAAGTGCCAAGGCATGACCAATAAAATCAATCGTGTCGTCTTCTAGCCCATACTTGCTGCCGAGAGAGAGAGAGAGAGAGAGAGATTATACAATTATACCTATGGATGTATAAAAATTATGACTTCTCATGCAACAGAAAAGCGCAAGGAACATACGAGATAACTTCCCTTGCTGTAACTTTGTTCAGGTCCAAACCTTCATGAGATTTCGGATCACTTTCTTCAAAGTCTTGGACATAAATGAAGAACTTTCGTGCACGTCGCTTCTCAAAAAGCCCCATTAAAGGCGATTTCAGTGCTTCAACATCAGTGGCTGGAACTTTATAGATCTAGAGGCAAGGCGGCCTTGTATTAATCTCACTTCAGACCATGACTTATGGCTTCCCAAATTTGAGCGATTCTTTACAAGAAAGAATGAAAATCGCAATATGAAGGCGCATTTCGTACCTTTCCTTTGTTATACACAAAGCTACCGTCCACAACCTTGAAGTTCAGATACTTTGTGACATCAGTGTGAATGAGAACACGTACCAGAGCACCATTAGCCATTGTGAACTGGAAAACGCATATAAGACAATTTAAAAAAAAAAAAAAAAAATTATCATCATAACAATGCAGGTGCATTTAAGAAAACTTCAAACCGATGGATGAAATACATATTATGAAGTCACACAATAAGCGAAAAAGAGCATGCTTTCACGATGTAGTTCCAACGTTTCTAACAAGGGACCACTTGCATTTGAGCAGAGATAACAAACAAGCTTAAAATCTTTGAATAATGCGTAGTGTAGATACGAGATTGTGTGTTGTCACTACCTTAGGAATCATATCAACGTTGTACTCTTTGCTTGGTCCCAAACTTTCTGGAGGATTGTCATTTCCCCTGAAACGTTTCCAGAGCTATTTGCAGCAGACAAAGTCTGATCATCAATTTATGAAATTGATTTGACCAAAAAAAATATATATATAAAATTGGCAAAGCAGTCTCCATTTTTGTTTTCCCACTACGATAAAAGCTTCACCTGATTAAGATTGAGCGAGGTTGATTCGCCTCCATAGTAGTCGTTCTTGTCCATGTGTAGGACCTGTTTTAATCAGCAAAACTCAGTGAACCACATATCAGGTACCACAAGATCTATACGAAACGTCCGTAAAAAATCTAAGAGCAAATCAAATTTCTTCCAGAATATTGTAAAAATTGAAATTTTTAATATCAGAGTCTGCTTAGTTCAATTGATCAGCAACCACAACAGATAAAGATCTCAGCTTGGCATCACGTACCTTGAGACCATCCACAGAGAGGAGACCACTGAGAATGCATTCCTTGAGACCCGTCCCAAGAACGATCACATCGTACTCCTCATCCATGGTGGTCAGTCGCAGCTTCGAGGCAATGGAGAATGCAAAATGCAAATGGGAAGTCACTATTGTTGGCCTTGACAGAGGAGAGATTGGTGATGGGGGTGATGGTTAATATGTCTTGGCACATAACAGAACTGGTCTTTAGCGGGAAAAGCTGCTATGTTTCCGCTTCATGAGGCAAGTGGAGAAGTACAGGACTGTTTGTGTGGTTTTAAATTTGACTCATGGAATGAACCCGAGGTTAGTAAGAACAAGGGCAAATCAATTGTCTTAAAGAGGATATAACTTTGCATAAACTACAACTTTCGTTCTCTTTTTGCATAAATAGGATGACTTGATCAAATCCAATAACATGAATTGATTTTTCCAAGTCCATAGCACGAATAAAAGAGCATTGTACAAGCAAATCAATTACATTGTAAAGATACTAGAGGAATTCGTGTACTCATCGGTAGCTCCATTATTTAATTCAACAAGATTTGCGATAAGTGTTCGGCGAAAGAGAGATGGTAAAAACAACTATAATATTTCACGAGACCTTTGATTAACAAGTGATTTGGCGATGTCATATGACGTATTCAAATGAACCGACCACTTCGTTCATGGGTTTCACTTGCTCAAACATCTAAAAATAAGATCTTGTCAAATCGCTTGGTAAATAAATTTTGGTGAAAATCATACTATTTCTGGCATTGTGGAGTGCATGGACTCATGCCATATGTGACGCAAAACAACCAATAACTCATAGTACTTTCTCTCAAAATTACCTGTCCATTTATTTCTTCATTAGTGATTTTCATATCAACTGGACCGAAATTGCCGGTCAACGCAAGTAAGTCGAGTATACCCTTCGCAAGTTGCTGCCTGCTGGTACACAATTACCACTGCAAACGCAATGCCAAAAGAGAATAGCATGGTCGCTTTGCGCAGTGCCTCCAAAATTGTGTAAATCGCACAAATTACAGATGCAGCTACCGTGACTAACAGAATCAAACTGCGCAAATCATTGTTTGCCCTTCCCTCGATAACATTGAAATACCTCGAAAAATTTCGACAATGTCGCATACACAGGGATTGTTTCGATACACAACTCCCAGAGTCCAAATCACCATACAAATCCTCGGAGGAATTAAACGGGTAAAATGGAGCGAATAATTAGAAAAAGCTCCAGATGTATATAAAACACAAAGATTAAATGACCAACCCATGAAAAGGAAAAAGGTCGAACTCTTTCTGACGAGAGTTGTTTCAAAGCCTGACAATACAAGCCTCAAATAAATCATCTGCAATCCGCACCTACCACATCGAGTATAGACTTGAAACCATCCCTTTCCAAGCACTCTGACAGTTCAGCCTGAGAGAACATACAAGCATATCAAGGTGGACAGCAAAATTGATACAAATTAGAAAAAATGATGAACTGAATAGATAAGATGTAAATGCTTAAGAACCTCGTGTAAAAGAAATAACCCAAAAACAGACCTTCATTTGTGGAATTAGGGCCGGACCACCATAAGCAAATGCTGTGTAAAGCTGAAGAAGAGAAGCACCAGCTCTAATTTTCTTGTATGCATCTTCACCACTGATTAGGCAAAACAATATTAGGAAAGAAACGAGAATGCCAGAATTAGTTCTCACAACGTGATGCCAAAAGGAAGAGCTTTTTACCTGCTTATACCCCCACAGCCTATCAGAGGTATTTTTCCCTGGAAAAATATAAATACCAGTTCAAGCAAATTTGCAAGAAATAAGACCACAGCAAGTTTTCCATGCACAATCCAATACATGCAAAGGGCTATCGTATAGTACACCGGAAATCAGCATCCTCCTTGCCATATGCGAGTGTTTTTAAGGCACGTATCTTTTATCCACAGCTAATTAGATCACTTTTGCATTCTTAACAATACGCAGAGCCCAAAACCTACCAAAAAGTAATTTGTTACCCTTTATGACTACAACGGTGGGGCATCTGAATCCATTCCAATCATTCCAACCACTAAAAGGTCCATATTCTTAAACAATCAAGCAGCATTAATGAAATAAGCCACACAAGAGATGAGAGTCCAACATACCCGTGTTAAAATGTACATTTCCCTCAAGATTCTGTTAGACAAGTCAAAGAGAGGTTTGCCACTCAAACCACCTGCCTCCTCAGACACTGGATTTTTGTCAACAGGATCTGGTCGAGAGATGGTTGTATTTGAGATGATCTAGAGAACAAAATAGAAGTGTATTTTAATCTCGATAAGTTACAAAAAGTCTTTGAAAACAGCATAGCAACAAGAAAAAATAACACTGTCTGACAGCAGTTCCTCAATGCATACTATGTTGATAAGACAGCACTATAAGAGAATATTTTGTAGACATGTACAATAATCTTGTGTAGTTAAAATAGGGATTCCAAGAATAGCATGAACAAAAAATTTCAGGACGGTTTCTACTTTCAAAATGTGAAGACTAGTAGGGAAAAGCAATGGCTCGGGTTGATGAATAGTTGAGGACTGAAACTTGTTAGAAGGAGCTATAGTTGGAACAAAAATATCCTCAACATATCTTTCCCAGCTAAGCACTGGAAGTATCTATCAGGCATCCATTATTGCCCTCCTCTGAAGTGCGACAGATGTAAGAAGTCATGATAAAAAGAATAATTCCATTTGGTAGCTGGCAGTTTTATTGGTAAAGAGCATTGCTATTGGAAAGGAATTTTAACTCCAACTCCTCAGTGTGTCATGCGGGAAGCACAAAAAAAATTGTTTTTCAAGTTAGAAACTTCTAACTGTTCTGAGTCATAAGTGGCTGTCCTATCTAAATTTATGGTAGAGCAAAGCATATTTTTCCAATTTGATTCCATATTTCTGCTAACTTTCAGCAGTGCATGAAGCAATCGACAGTCAACAACTATAAAGAGACTTCCTAAGTTTATATTTGTGTGAGGTTAGTTTATTCAACCAACCTACATCTAACTGAAAAAAGACGATTGGAAAGCCCAGAAAGAAAGTTTTACCAATCCATCCAGGCGGAGAGCAAGAGCTACCTGTAATGAAGAGCAAAAAGACATTAATAATGTTACATGAAAGAAATTAAAAAAAAAATGTTAAACAGTAGGACAAAACTGCATACTGCTGCAATGTCTTCAAGATCTTCTCGAGACAAGTCAGGAGCAATTTTAACAAGTAAAGGAGGTGGTCCCTCCTCGCCCCATTGCATTTCATCACGAGCAGCTTGAACCTTAAGAAACATGATGTTAACAAGACCTGCATCTAATTATGCTACTTTAGAGTAAACTCAGACTACGTATACCTTCTTGACAAGGTCTTTTAACTGCTTTCTTCCTTGAAGCATACGCAACCCTGGAGTGTTTGGTGATGAAACATTGATGACCTGCAAACAAACAGCATGTGAATGGTCAAAACAATGGTTCATAGAAGATCAAGATTGACTCAAATTCCAAAAACCCTCAAGTAACCAAGAATAGAGGTCACCATGATTCACAGATGCATTCCCAGAATACTTAAGAGTTTCCCATTAATCACCACATCAAGCAAGGCCAGCTAGTAGTATTGCAGGCCAGAACTAACGCAACTTGCACAAATAAAAATTCTCAGGAGGCATGACAAATTATCTACCAAGTAATCGGCATACTGTGATAATGTATGGACCCCCTGTACATAATCTGCAGCAGCATCTTCACTTGTCTTATTTTTCCCAAGATTTACACCAAGAATGCCAGGACCAGCTTTTCCTCCATGTTTTGTTTCCTCACTGGATGAAGGGGATGTGCTTGAGGTCTCAGCCAACTTTCTTTTACCATGCTGGGCACCCAGTCGCTTAGCAACAGCAACTATGCCTTCACTGTTGAAGCCACAGCGGTTTATGATAGCTCTATTCATTAATAAAAAAAGGAAGGTGTGAATATCCTCCAAAAAGCCAAGGCAAGGCTGAAATGTCTACACAATCATATTAAGAACCTCCATGATACTGAAAAGGCATATACCCATTAATTCCATGGGAAAATCTGTAGAAGATGACTTAATAGCCTAAATTAGCAGAGCAACATCGTTATCAAATTGACAATGAGAAAATGAACTAATTCTCACCCTTCTTCTCGCAATCTGAAGATGCGTGGCTTTGGATTACCCTCCTGTGGTACTGGCGTGACAGAGCCTACCTCGACAAATCCGAAGCCCATCCCTAGTAAACCCTCAACAGCCTCAGCATTTTTATCAAAACCAGCTGCAAGGCCTATGGGATTAGAGAACTTCCTTCCCCAAACTTCCAGCCCTAAATTTGCCGGATCAGGCCGCTTCTCCCTAGGAACCCAGCCACGAGAAGCAGCTGTTACAGCCAGTTTATGTGCAAACTCAGCATCTAGAAGAGCAAAGAACGGATTCACTAGTTTGGTTGCTGAGAATAGCCATCCACTGGAAATTGAAATGATGTAAAGGTAAATCTCATTACCAAAAATGAAGAGATGTTCAAATTATATCAAAAGAACGACAAGTACCAGAAAGTTGCTTCATCTACAGTACTCACATAAGCTCCACCGGCTATAACCAGGCCTATAGTGGCTCCCGTCAGCAATCTCCCCTACAATTGTTTTGGACAATGCCAAACACAGAATTACTTTCCTTAGAGAAGAAATTTGAAATTAATTCTAAGAAAATGGAATTATGACAAAAGCTTAAACTATCCCTAGACTGGTAATAGAAGTCCAAGGCCCATTGACATCTGACACTCCTTAACGCATCAAGTACATATAGTAGCAGAACAACATTAAAAACCAGTGTTCGAAAAACCAAATGATGTCAAAAGTACAGGTTGGTAAATTATATCAATAACTTATGTTTAGCTTTAAGTCGTGCCAACAGAACTCAACTTGCACTTTGCATCGGAATCACTGTATTCATGTTAGCACGACTTCCATGTAATTCCTTCCAGATATCTATTGTCTCCAGTCCTAAATCCATCCATGTTTGGCCAAATTCTAACTTTCCAAGTAACAATTAGTTCTACCGATGCTAATAAAATCATAAACAGCCCTAACCCCAAGACCGGTGACCAAATTTTGGACTGCGAAACCAAGCTTCAGCAGCCAAGTATCAACCTTTTTTGAAAAACACAACAAGCACTAAGTAAGTCGTAATTGCCATTTTTTGACCAGAAGGCCAACAAATTAAACACGAGATTCCTAGAGCAAACACTTTCACGCAAGATTAAAGTGCCTTTCTTTTTTGTCAAAAAGTTGACCCCGGGAAAAAAAGAAAGGAACTTTAAGCTTACTCTCTTGGAGAAATGCGGGATTTTGGGAGAAGACTCGGCAGCGGAGGAGCAATGCCCGCAGCTCCCAACGGAACTCGAAATCGCCCGCTTGGCGATGTAATCAGAAATCAGCTTCCTGGAAGCCCTCGTGGCCATAGCTTTGAATCGACCGACTTGAAGCCAAGCAACAACCCACCGAGCGAGCTCAAAGATGCATGAAGAGAGAGGGGGAGAAGGGAAGCTGAGAAGCCACTGCAAGGAATCGAGAGAGGTGGCGGGTCGATTGGTATTGATGGGGGGAAGCTAAAGAAGACAGAGAGAAAAGAGAGAGATGAAAGAGGAGACGGGGAGGGGTTTTAGCGTACGGGGAGAGAGAGGCCGAGGTCGTTAGTAAAACCCTGATTCCTCGCGCCCCCTCGCGAGTGGCCGGCCCCCTTTGCCAGCGCTTTTTTTTTTTTTTTTTTTCTTTTTGGTCGGTCCTTTGCCAGCGTTCGCGTTAAGCTTTTGAAACAACATCTGACCCGGTTCCTTCTGTCGGGCAGTTCGGGTCGGATCAGGAGCGGTGATAGGTGTGCATCGGTCCTGTCCAACTGAAAAACTGAACAGATCAACCAGTTGCAGGTGGTGATAGAAAACGCGTTTGGAACGATTCTATTTCCGAAAACAAAATTTGATCAGAAATAAATTTTTTTATTTTATTTCCGAAAAAAATTTCTAAACACTTTAAATCGTTTGATAATTGTCCAAAATTTCTAATTCTTAAATAAAATTATTGCGTTTGATATCTGTCTTTCGTTGATTTTATTCCAAATCAATTTCTTTTAATTTTTAAATAATTTTTTTCCTTTTTTTTCTTTTCTTTTTTCCATTTATCCTATTCTTCTTATTCTTCTTTTGGCTGGTGACCTCACCGAAGCATCGCCGACCCTCGGCAAGGCCGGTAGCTGGGCGAGGCTTGCCCAGCCTTGCCAAGGCTCGGTCTCACCAAATCTGGCGAGGTTGAGCCTCGCTGATGGCCAAGCAGGCCTCGCTGGGGCTAGGCGAAGCCCCCTTGGCCACCAGTGGGGCTAGGCAAGCTCGCCGGACCGGTTGCCAGTGACCAACGGTAGCGACGAATGGCGGTGGACAGCAGCGTGGGATGGCGGTCAATCAAGGAGAATAAAATAGAAGAAGAAGAAGAAGAAGAGAAAAAGGAAGAAAATTTGTTCTGATTCTTAGATTTGTTCCTGGAACAAAAAATAACTTTCTTTTTTATTCTTGATTTTGTTCTAAATCTACTTTCGAGAACAAAAAAAAAAAATAAGAAATTTGTTCCTAGGAAACAAAAATTTTACCAAACGCGATTATATTCCCAAACTAATCTCGGAAACAAAAAATTAGAATTAGGTATTGTGACGCCCTGTCTTCGTAGCTCGGCTCCGGAGAGGAAATGGCGAATCTTGCGCCGACCTTCGTCTCTCCCCCTCTGGTTCTTGCGGCGGATCGCTGAGAACGTCCCGTGTAGGTTTCTATCTCTCTCAATCTTTGTCCAGCTCTGTGCTTGTGCTTTTAAAGCTCCTGTTTGTTGTTGATGCAGATCTCTGCTATTAAGCTCAAGGAAGGAAACTGAGCAGACCCATTTAAATTTAGGACCTTCTTACAGGTGAAAAATTAGTGCTTTATTTGGTTTTTTCTGCTGAAAGCTTTTATTTGTGTGGTGAATTGGCTGCTGCTAGTGCTGCTATCTCCGTATGTATTGACAGTCTATACTAGTTGAAGCTCTCAGTTATTAATTTGGTAACAATGTCGATTAAGGTGGTTGATCCTGTTGGATTAGTAGGTTGTAAAAGCTGTTGTGACATAGGCAAATGTCGTCTTGGAATGTTAGAAGCATTTAGGTGCAAACAACTCTGTAGAGTGAAAAATCCGCACTTGGTGTGGAATACAAATTTCCATGATTTGGGGTCTACTATATCAGTTGTAGAGTGAAGTGTAGCTATAGTTCTTTTGGCAGCTGAAAGCGTGACTTCATATCTACAACATTAATACATTAAAGATCGAACAACAGAACTTTGCTGAGTTCTTACTTCTTACATCTTGTCATACTCAAGATCGTTGGGAAATTTTGCCACCATCTTCCTAACTACCTAATTCAACTTCCCCAATGAAAATAGAACAAGGGCCATCTTTAAAACCTCCTGTTTCTAATTTTGCGAGAGCAAATTGGAAGTAAGATGGAAGCTCACAGCTTTTGGCTCTTTGATGGTTAACATCCAGAAACTGCCAAATAAAATCGTCCCAAGCGGAAATATCACAAGTACTGCCTCGTCCCAGACCATCACAAGGAAACCTATAACCGAAATCGTCTACTCTATATCAGTTGTAGCACCTGCTATGGACTTCCTGTCCTCTTGTTGATGCAACAGCTGTTTGGCATCAGCAATTTGGTCCAAGTGCCTTTTTTTCCTGTAGAGACTTTAAATAGACCATGGGATTTTTACATAGCTCATAGTAGAGCTCCTCCTTGTGGTTCTCGCTCTCTCCCATTTCGACCCACTCTTCATCAATGTAATAAGGCTCTCTGCTGTTTATTTCTGGATTCAATGGAAGGAGCAAGTATTGCATTGGTAACGACTCTTAACCAGCAACATCTTGCTGCTTGCGTTTCCTCTTGACTGGCTACCCGACAAGAAAATGCCTCAGCCTCCTTTTTGCAGATTGCCACATTCATATGACCTGCCTTTTGCCTGTTTCTGGGGAAATCTGAAGTTAATACAACACTCGCATGCATATTGAAGCTTTAAACTTACTGATTTTTGTATTCACTTATTTTTGTGATACCATCGATTGCCACATTCATATGACCTGCCTTTTGCCTGTTTCTGGAAATCTGAAGTTAATACAACACTCGCATGCATATTGAAGCTTTAAACTTACTGATTTTTGTATTCACTTATTTTGTGATACCATCGATTTCTATCTGTCTAAGAAGCTTACTGTCCTTAAATGAGAAGTTCATTAATCTTCTGCCTCACTCTAATTCATGTAATGTGACTGAAATTGTCGTCTTCTGCCCCCACATAGTAGAAAGCTTTAATTTTTATTATTTGCTGGTTTATTTTTAGGAGATGTTGTACATTAATGATTACGTACGACTACAATGCAACATTCAGGGTTGATCCTAAGAGATAAGAATGCTTCTTTTGTTGGTTCCCATGCCTGACCAAATCTTTGACTGCAATGTACTGATACATGTGTTTTTGCCTCTGCACATGTTTTGCTTGGTTGTTTGCAGGAAGAAGCAGGGTTTAAGTAATGCATCAAGGAGACTCCCGACTGATGCAGGGAAATAGGACAGATGAATACAAGACTGCAGAACAAACAGGAGGATATGACTCGTTCAATGAGATGAAGCAACGGTTTCTGACTTTTAAAGAGAAGAAATACTTGTAAGAGCTTCTTGCTTAACTTCTTTTGCTTATATTGACAACTGAAATTTAATGCTTTATGGATGAGCAGTTAGGCTTAGGCATATCTTTCTATTTTCTGCAAGCAGGGAAAATTTAGAGGCTCTATCGCCGTCTTGCTGAGAGTCAAGCACCTGAGGTATATATAGTTATATTTCTTTAAAATGTATATGTAGACATCTTTGCTTTTTGTGTGTTTTTCCCTTCCTCAACACTTTGATGTATTGTCTTCAGCTTTTAGCTTCCAGATATCTTGCTTTAAGAATAAGAGGTACATATCTCTTGAACTAGCTTCTTTCAAACGACAGTTTATGGTGATTGCTTGTGCAGATTCCAGGGTTTGTCCCCTCTGTCATCCTAGGATTGGAACCTGGGGAAGCCTTCACGGTTCGGAATGTGGCAAATCTTGTGCCACCATATGAGGTGCTTGCTGCGTTTTGCACCGGTTTTTCTTTGTTTTGGGTTTTCTCCTCTCTCTTTTAGCTTATTATACAGTTTGATGACTTGAAAATATAGATTTTGGTGTGTGGGAGGGATCAGGTCTGCTACTTAGTGGTGAAAATAGCATAATTTATGCTTCATTCTTTTTCCATTATTTGCGCAGAGCGGACCATCAGAAACCAATGCTGCACTAGAATTTGCTGTAAATTCTCTTAAAGTAAGTAATTCAACCTAACGGGATGCTTGCCTTCATAATATGCTGGTGCATTTTGTGAAAGATCATAGTTAAAATTGTACCATTAAGTCGCTTTCCCTTGTTGTAGAGCTCAAGGGAAATGTCACCTAAAATTTCGGTGCTGTCTATTTGTGAAGCTCTTGAAGAACTTTGAGGACTTCAGGGAAGATGTATCTCACTGAGGAAAATTTTCCCATAGAAGAACTTTTTGAGTATTGAAACAGGGAAAAGAATTATGTGTGGTGGCAGTGATAATGATGATATTTTGTTTCTTTTTCTTTTATGTAATGAAGATAGAGGCAAAATGTTGAAATTGCATGACTGTATCTTAGGCAAAAAGTATGATGAGATTGTGATCGAACTGCATATAGTTCAGGGATTATAAGGATAATACGCTCAACTAGTGCATTTAGCTTTTATATATTTCCTGGTCTAATAATTTAGATTTGGCAAGTAACAGTTTCTTTGCACAGGTGAAAAATATACTAAATTGGCCACAGCTGTTGTGGGGCATTCGCACTGATGAGCATGGAGAATGCAGATGGAGATAATTCAAAGGGTCGGGGTGTTGAAGTATAGTGTAATTCTCCTTCAGTTGCAGCTATTCAACTTTAACTATTCATTCTCTTTTTTCTAATGCGATATATCTCCTTCCAGTAGCTTCATCAAAATTGGGTTATAGTTGGAAAAAATGCTAGACTAAGCACTCAAGGAAGCTGCTTCTCACCTCAGTTTTGACCAGCAGTGCAGGCACTGTGAAAGGTGGGAAACAACTCATAACATCTGGATTTGATTTGTATAAGATCACCAACGGCATTGGCCTAATGCCTTTAAAATGCTTCTGAGTGCAGGAATCAGTAGATCGCTCGTTGCTAAATCTGCTCACTTATCCATGGATAGAAGAACAGGTGATGAGGGAAACCTCTCTCCCATGGCAGCTACTATGATTTTAATCGATTGCGTTAGAGAAATGGACACTGGATTACTATAAGACCATTTCGAGAGGAAATGAGGACGTGATTGCAGTCAAGGGTCGCTCATTTTGAGCTGAATCTTACTTTCATGTGCCTTTATCTGTATGATAAACTGGAAATATCAGTTAAGATGGTCCGTCAAGGAACTTTCATTTGTTAATAATGCCAGGCTCTGCTGCAGTGGCATTGGCAAATGCTCTTATGTATTGTCTGAACAATTATGTATGTACGAGGAATTGAAGTTTCAAATGAATCTGGAACTCGTGCCATAATGTAAGAAAAGCATGATATTCTCCAAATTTTGGTGCGTCTCCACTTTTCCTTGATTAATATCTGCTTAAACATGGAAGGTTCTGCTGAGAGATGGAAAGTAGGTGGACGAAGGACGTGAATTTGGTGATTTTTGTAAGACAAGTTACCATCAAAGAGCCAAAAACTGTGAGCTTCCATCTTACTTCAATTTGCTCTCGCAAATTAGAAACAGAGGTTTAAAGATGGCCCTTGTTCTATTTTCATTGGGGGAAGTTGAATTAAATTAGTTAGGAAGATGGTGGCAAAATTTCCCAACGATCTTGAGCATGACAAAGTTCTGTTGTTCGATCTTTAATGTATTAATGTTGAAGATATGAAGTCGCGCTTTCAGCTGCCAAAAAGAACTATAGCTACACTTCACCATTAACTTGTGAAATGCTGCAAAAGAAATATAGCTACACTTCATCGATAACTTGGGAAATGCGGCGATTATCTTATGAAATAAAATCAAGCAAGATGATCCTACAGCACTCTTGCTTATTAGGAAAAAAGAAAATGGAAGGGCAAATGACGTCGAGTCGCTGGTTATAGCTCCTAAAAGTATCTGCTTCCTTTATATGTTAGTGTAGATTCGTAACAACAATTCCATTACATGCAATCTGGCTATATGGATCATCCTTAGATTCATTCGTCCATCCAAATGTTAATACTCAGCGATTGGTAAATTTAGATATCGGTGTCTTGTTCCGGCATAATCCTCATCAGTGAAAAAAGTACGAGCCTGAAGTACTTGGGCAAGCTTCACTTCGGCAACACCTTCATTCACTTCGGGCGTGGAAAAAGAGTTGAGGAGAAGAGTACTGTGAATCGATACGTATCCTGCCAATGCAATTTCAGACGACGTCGCTTGCACTGATAGTTAATCGACCTGAGTCCTTATAATGAACCTGACACGACTGCTTTAAAAATTTCCTCAATTTCATTGAGACGTGGCCACGAACTTAGGGTAATGAGTCACATTCTAGCCTCACTGATCAAAAAGGCATCAGTAGCATACCTTCTATAGTGTCTGCTTTACTGAATGAAAGAGAGCCGTGTAATCCAGAGGACGCAATTGCCCATCCAAGAAAAAGAAGAACGATCATGCGTTGAACCTACTCGACGATATATTTAGTGATTTAACCCGTATTCGGCAGCAAGACTCGGGAGATGTTTGATAGATCTTTGGGACTTGTGTCAGCAAAAAGGCAGATAGGAAGTTGAACAAACCATCTCAGCTTTTCACATCGCCCCACGTCCTTAATCCTGTCCTATCTCCACGTCCCTCTCGCCTATAAATAGCGCGCATTTTTGCCCTACGAAGCCACACGCACACGCCCTCACAATCGTTCTCATATACCCTTCTCAGAGGATAGCAACTTGAACCGATGGCAAACCTATTATCCTTCATCAAATACGCCCTCCTGGTCATCGCCTCTCTTCCTAAGCAGCGGCGCCAACTCGGTCCGGGCACGCCATCTCCTCGACGTCACTGCCAGAGATTGCTTGTGCCCCCAAATACCGATGGGATCATCCCGTCGCTGCCGCATGTCGAACTCCCGCCTTTCCCTGAAATCCCAACCTTGCCTAAGCCTGAGTTGCCAACCTTCCCAGTTCCTGAATTGCCAGAAGTGCCAGGCTTCCCTTCGATCCCCTTCGATTCCGAAGGACTTACCAAAGTGCCTTCTGTGACCACCTCCAACCCTTGAGATCATGATCATTACTCCTGGCCTAATGATGCCATTATAAGATACTGCTGAAATCTATACTTCGCATATGAGGTCGAATACGATGTAGTAGTGAAGATGGGTGTGTTTGTATGATATCGTCATGTGCTACTTCTAGCAACAGTGTGATGCTCCAGAAAGGATTTGATATCGGGTTTGGTCTGTTTGCTTTCTAGGAGGGCCTATTGAGCCTCCATTAGAGTGTATAATTTCATGTAATTCTGTATGATACAAGATGAATATGCCATATGTTGTTCGTCTAAGTCGGTTGCCATTAATTCGTAAGTCTTGCAGCTCATTTTAATCTCTTCCGACTCAAAACGAGCGTCGACGGTGCCTATGCAATAGAGTGCGCAAGAACTATGCGAGGACTAATTAGCTTGGAGATATGAAATCATACGTGATGCAACAATCTATGTCAAATTTCCACTCTACTTTATCACTAGCTTGCAGCATGAATGTCTCACAAGGTTGTATAAAATCAAAACAAGTAGATTTCACTCATAACACCGTTACCCATTATGAATTAGAAAAAGAGAAGAAGTATTTAGAAGTTGCTTTTAAAACTGTGACGACTCAGTTGAGTACAAAACTTTGTTTTTGCCTCCACTTGAATGCCACAAAATTGAAAATCACTCACTTGAGTTATGATTGATTTTGCCTCATTGAAAATCCAACGTGAAGCCGTAAGTACGAATAATTTTAATATTATTTTAATATTTTAAATATATATATATATATATTGGATTTTCTTCTTTTTGAGACCCCACTTTTTAGAAATTGGGGGCGAGTCACCACCTCACTAACCACAAAACCCTCAACCTGGCCAAAGGCCCGGGCAAGGCTGTCAAGGCTCGCCAGCTGGAGGGCCACAGCGGACATTGCTTGCCTCAAGGCCGGCAGGTCGCAATGCCTCGCCTCATGGCCTTCCATGACTAGATTTGGCGAGGGCCACCACTCGCCCTCACCCGAGGGCCCTAGGTGAGGGTGTCATGGCTTAGCCGGCCTGGCGATATCGCCCGTGGAGCCAGCAAGGGCATCATGACCTTGCTAACCGTGGATGAGACCCAACGGCCCTCGTCAATGCCTTCACGGCCAAGGGCGGGGTTTTATGAGATCAGGTCACTGACCCTCCCCAACCTTTAAGTAAAGAAGCAAAATAAAAACAAACAAGTCAAAAAAAGTTGAGAAAAAATCACGTAGGATATTTGGTCAAAAGTGGCACTGGTAAGCGATTTTACTCTCGATGCGGCACTCAAGTGAGGAAAAAAATATTTTGACACTCAAATGAGCAACTGGGAGAAAGTTTTTGGTATTTCTAGTGTTCTTTTCGAAAAAAGAAAGTAGGTTTATCTCTACAAACGATAACAGAAGTCTGCTTTGAGAGAATTTCGAATAAGAACAAACGAAGACCAATTTATTAAAAAAAGAGCCTTAAAATAGACCTTACTTCAAATAAGGGGATAAATGTTAAAAGTCAAAACTTGTCACGAAAATGTATTTCAATCCTAAAACTTGCAAAAGTGCATTTCAGTCCTACAACTTATCAAAATATTTCAAACGGAGTCCTAAAATCGGCAATCTAATTTCTTAACGGAAAAGCTGACGTGGCCTCTCGCGTGGGCTTTTTTAATCATTTTCTCTCCATTTTGCGAATAGTTTAAAAAAAAAAAGCCAATTATGCGGAACGATCAGCTCGTCTCCTCCTTTCTCCTTCGCCCGCACGCCGTCTCCTCCTTTCTCCTTCACGACTCATTAATCCTTTCTCCTTCACCACAACATCGTCTCCCTCCGTCTGTAAAATTCTTCACCGTCGTGTTCTCCCCTCCCTCTCCCATCTCTACGTATTCTTTCGCTTTAAGTATCCCCTAAAAGCCCCAAATCGAACTCTCGTCGAACCCTAAGCCCCAAATCGAACTCGTCCAAACTCCTAAGCCCCAAATCAGATTCATTTGTACCCTAAGTCCTAAATCGGAATTCGTCTGAACCCTAAGCCCCAATTTGCGGTTCTCTTGCGATTTGGTCTCGCCGACTCGAGTTCGACACTCATCGTGAGTTCGTGTTCTTTCCTTCCTTTGACGATTGCGAGTTCGTGGAAGACCTCTTTGCGGGAGTACGAAAATCTCAAGAGGTGAAGCGATTAATTGTCGGGGATGACGATGGTCAGGCGAAGACGATGGCGACTCCTCCTCACGCAGGTATCGCTCTGCGCATTATAACATTTGGGTATCTCATGGTAATGGTACGATTTTTTTTGTTTTGCAAAGGTGCTTTAATCTCCGCATTATGTAAAAATGATGGAGTTAGCGTCCTCATTTCTTCATTATTTGGAGTTCAGAGAGCCTCGAGTTTGACACACATCAACTTTATGTTCTCTTCTTTGATGATTGCGAGTTCGTGCAAAGATATGTCTTGTGGGCATCTCGGCGTTGCCTCAACGGCGGAGGGAGCGGCATCGGGGACGGCGATGGGTGACTCTCATGGTGTATGACTCTACATTACATCATTTGGGTATGTCACAGTGTACCATTTTTCTTTTTCTTTTGCAAGGGTGTGTTTTACTCTCTACATTAGCGACATTTTACTCTCTGCGTTATGGTTGTTTTGCATTTTCCAATTCTTGCGATAAATTATAACATTGCAGCAAATTAGAACATTGCTCTCACTATTGATCATGTAGTTGCATTGTGGTTGTAAAACAGATTATGCTAATTTGTTGTTTAATGATGATTGTTAGTCTTTTATAAAAATATCTTCAATTTTAGAACTTGAACATTGCTTAATAATTTGATGATTGAAAGTGCTTTCTGTTTTGTTTATTGTTCCCTTGTAGGTCTTATGGCCGAGAACAAAGTTTATGTCAGCGTTCGCTATGGAGGTAAATTTAAAGTTGGCCCACCATTGGAATACATAGGTGGAAGGGCTGATGTTGCTTAAATAAGTTTAAGTAAGCCTTCCTTTTGTCTAGTATAATTGAAGCTATTGAGGCTTTGGGTGTGTGTAAAGTAGAGAAATTCTTTCTGAGTTCTGGAAGTAAGACTCTTGTCGCGGAGTAACTCTTAGGTATTTATGGGATAATGCTGATGTGATGGATCTATTTTATCATCATACGTACTCTGAAAATATTAAAGCTATATGTTGAGCATGTTGATAATGGTAGGAGCTGAGATGGGGGTGTTGAGATGGAAGTGGAGGTATTATGTCTAATGTGATTAGGAATCGATGATGACGGGAATCGGGCTGAAGTTGCCAATAGGGATCTAGATGAGGAAAATGATGATGATGCACATAATTTGGTGGATATGGAACAGTCGTGATGATGATGACTTTGAATTGGTTGAAGCAAGAAAAAAATTAATTGAATTTCAGCAAGACATAGGCTCCAAGTTTTAAATTATAGTGAGGCAACTAATACTTCCCAATACCGATTGTGGATGAGGCTCAATCATTAGATGATTACGGGTCAAACAGTATGCTGATTAGATGAGGAAGACAGTCTTCAATCAATTTTAAATGATGAGGGTGGTGAAGAGGTTGATGTTATTTCAATGAGGAAAAGTTCCCATCATATGATCAAAGTGGTACAAATCCAGAATTTATTGTTGGCATGACATTTGAGGATGCAAGCTGAGTTCAAGAATGCAATTTTGAAGTGATACGTAGGCAGCAAAGAGCAATCAAATACACTAAGAACACAAAGTGTTGTAAGAGCCAGTGTGGCCAGAACAATTATGGCTTGGATGATCTATAGTGCTCTTAATAACAAAACTGGGTCATTTCATTTGAAGGTATGTAAATCAGCATATATGCAATATCACTGAGAATAAAGAGTGTCTAGCCTTATTTAGCTAAGCACTTCATGATTCTCATTTCTGCAATGCCTAAAATCAAAGCACCTGAGTTAAAGAAATTAGTTAGAGAACAACTTGGAGTAAATATCACTTTTAGTTAGTGTAGGAGAACAAAGCTGAAAGTATTGAAAGAGCGCAATGCAATTACAAGAAGGAATATGCATAGATGCCGCGACTAGCAGGAGAGTTTTTACAAGCCCTTCAAGCTGGCCTTTTAAATTGAAAGTTGAAAGGCCATTGCCAAATTCTCTACGATGTTGATAAGTTTACATTTGTTTTGATGCTTGCAAGAAAGGTTTTTTGGCTGGATGTAGGAAGATCATTGGATTAGATTGATGTTTTTGGAGGTTTGATCAAGGATGAGTTGTTATGTCGTCGGAGAAGGGATGGCAACAATAAATGTATCCGAGTGGCATGGGCGGTGGTAAGAATCGAGAATAAGGACACATGGACTTGGTTTTCGATGGTTGAAGTCAAACCTCGATATGTGTAATGGTGACGGATGGGGCGTTGATAAGTGATCAACAAAATGTAAGCTTTTTTTCTTTTTTTCATTTGTAAATTGATTGTGACATTACAATGTTTTTTTCTTTGTTTTTTTTCATATATATTTTTCTTTTTTTTCGGTAATTGTCGGGAGTCTCGTCAATCTTGGCTGCCGTTGCCAAATGGAGAGCATAGGATATTACCAAGGCACATTTATTCCAATAGGGTCAAAAATACAAAACTTGTTGCTGAGGCAATTTTGGAGATGTGTCAAGAGCAATAATATGATTTCGAGATGCATAAATATGAGAGATTGAAGGAGCCGACTGGAAAGGTCATGATGACTTATTCCGTATTGAGCCAAAACATTGTTGTAAGCCTTCTTTGTGTGACATTAAATGTGATGTAGATTGATAATAATCTAAGTGAGAAACGTTCAATGGCAGATGTGTGGAAGCTAGGGTGCAAGGCCATTGTGAGGGTATCTTTGGAGGATATTAGAATCATGATTATGAATAGAATGCATACTCGAGAGGGATGGATGTGCTGAATTGGACTAGAAATTACGGTCTGGATTTATGCATAAGTTACATGAGAATACATGCAGCACAGTAGGTATTGCCATTTGATATGGATGGAAATGAAAAGATATGAAATTACGAAGGTGGTGACAAATATGTTGTTGATTTGAATTTAGAAACTTGTTCTTGTAGAGCTTGGGAACTTAGTGGAATTCAATGTTGCCATGCCATTTGTGCAATACACCATAAGAAAATGATCCCACCGACTATCTAGAAGGTGCTTCAACAAGAAAAAGTATATAAGTGCTTATCAATTCATGATACCTACAGTGAGAGGACAGAAATTTTGGAATAAAACCAATAAAGAAGCTCCTCAACCCCCACCAATGAAGAACATGACTGGTATGCCAAAAAGGAGTAGAAGAAAGCAACCGATTGAGTTTGTAAGAGGTGATAGAATGATTAAAGAGGGTAAACAAATGACTTTATTACGCACAAACAAATTGGACACAATTGCAGGATGTCCTTTAAAAAAAGGTATTTTCTCAACTAGCGGTGATCATCTTAATCTTGGGCATTATCTTTAACATGTTGTTAAACAATACTTAATATGTGCTTCTTAGGCCAATCTTTGGGCCAATGTACGTACATCCAATGCTCGAGTCAATGTATGTACATCGATTATCTCATGCCGGTGCAGAATGGCTAGCTGAAGCTTATGCTCAATCTCAGGCTAATTCCTTGGTCCAAGGCTGGAAAAAGACAAGTAGTTGTCATCTAACCATTATTGTAAGTTTTGTATATCAAGATTCCAATTAATGTATTTGAATATATATTCAGGCTAAAGCTAAAACGCGACAAGCGTAAATTTGAAGAAGGAGGATCAGAAAGCCATGCCCGAAATAACCTGCAAATGCAAATTCAATAGGGGACAATAGTGGGCATGTCAATGCTTTTGCTCAGGCTAGTGCAGATGTAAGAGAATGTAGTGCTCGTCCAAATGTAAGAGAATGTAGTGCCACCTTCGCTCATGCTAGTGCTGATGTTAGAGGATGTAGTGGTGAGGCCAATGCTTTTGGTGAAGTTCGTTCGGATCAAGGGGAAGGCAGTGCACCGGCCAATATAATGGCTAAGCATAGACGTGAAAAAATTCCGTGAGTAATACCTCAATCCCCAAGTATACATGTATTGTGACTACGTTCTCATATTGAATGAATTTTCTATTATTTCAGTTTAAAAGACCTACCACTGAAAATTGCATGATACAGAGAGAGAATCACAAGCCAAGAGGATGAAAATGATAAGGTTGGGTGTTGACGCAAATCCTATGACAAACCTTCATATTAGCAAGGTGAGTAATATTTTTAAATTTTTATACTAGCAATTACTTATCTCCTTAAGCTAAAAAGATACTTATTCTTAT